>JALAZF010000107.1:13468874-14835811 GCA_022829125.1 Lathyrus tuberosus | reverse complement strand
TCTCTCTCTCTCTCTCTCTCTCTCTCTCTCTCTCTCTCTCTCTCTCTCTCTCTCTCCTCTCTCTCTCTCTCTCTCTTCTCTCTCTCTCTCTCTCTCTCTCTCTCTCTCTCTCTCTCTTCTCGTCTCTCTCTCTCTCTCTCCCTCCCTCTCTCCTCTCTCTCTCTCTCTCTCTCTCTCTCTCTCTCTCCTCTCTCAAACTTAATTTCACCAATCTTATAGTTGCTTGTCCCAACATTATGTATTAAGATATATTTTAAAAATATTATTTTTTTAAAAGAAAAAATCAAACTTAATTAATTTTTGAAAATTTGAAATTAAAAAAAGTTATAGTAAAATGATGAAATCTCTAAAATAATATTTTATGAAAAACTATTAAAACCAATTTTTAATTTGAAATTTTCTTTAAAAAATTCTTTGTAAACTAACACTTGAACCACAAATGTGGGCTTGGTTGATTTATTAGTTAATGTGCCTTTTCATGGGTAGGTTCTTGGTTCAGTACCCAATTAATGCATCTTTTACCTGCATTTGTCTTCATCCACCTTAAGTTTGTGGAAGAGTATAGAGACAGAGAACAAATAGTTAGTTAATATTTGCTAGAGGAGGTTAGGAATTTGTTAGAAGTGAAATATTTTGTATAACAAATTCTATAATTTGTTAGAGATATATGTGTCACACTCCCATCCAATGCTGTGATATTCACCTCAGAATACAATCAAATATTGTAATTATTAATAGTAGAAGAAGAATCAATAAACACCACAACATTGTGATATCAAAAGAATATCACTTAAGGAAACCAAAGCTTAAGCCATGTTCAACTATCTACAATATTCTCTTTCACATGAAAACTTCTATTCACTATTCTCTATGTTTTTCTTCACTATCTTTCCACTGTTACTCTCTCTTTTCTTCGTAATCAAGTATTGGTATTATTACAACAATTCTCCTGTCATCACAAAAAACTCACCACCTTCACCTCCAAGACTTCCACTACTTGGTAATCTCCATCAACTTGGCTTATTCCCTCACCGCACACTCCAAACTTTATCTCATAAATATGGCCCATTAATGCTTCTTTATTTTGGCAAGGTTCCAGTACTTGTGGTTTCATCTGCTGATGCAGCAAGAAAAGTAATGAAAACTCACGATTCGGTCTTCTCGGATAGGCCACAAAGGAAAATCTTTGATATCCTTTTATACGGTTCCAAAGATGTGTCAACTTGTGCATATGGTGAGTATTGGAGGCAAATAAGGAGTCTCAGTGTGTTACACTTTCTAAGTAATAAAAGGGTTCAATCTTATCGTTGTGTTAGAGAGGAAGAAACTTCCAGAATGATGGAATATATTAAGGAATATCCTTCTTCTTCCTTGTCGCCATTGAATTTATCCGAGGTTTGTTCTACAGTTACTAATGACATAATTTGTAGGGTGGCTCTAGGAAAGAGATACCGCGAAGGAAGAGGGATGAAATTTCAGCAAGTGTTGTTGGAGTTTATGGAATTATTCGGTACTATATGCATAGATGACTATATACCTTGGCTTGGTTGGTTGGGAAAAGTAAATGGTTTTTATAGCAGAGCTGAAAAAGTAGCCAAATATTTGGATGAGTTTATAGAAGAAGTAATTGAGGATCACATTTTTCGTAGGTCTGATGGAGATGTTGGTGTTGACGATAATGAAGAGCATAATGATCTCGTCGACGTTTTGCTTTCAGTTCAAAAGTCTAATGCTATTGGCTTCCCAATTGATAGAACTGCAATAAAAGCTTTGATATTGGTAAGAAAAAAAATATCATTCATTTAGATGTAAAAAATTTGTTTGTTTTCTATTCAGTTCGGTAGTGTAAAATGTAAATAACATTGTGCTTTTTCCTTACATGAAGGACATGTTTGCTGGAGGTACTGACACGACTTACACGTTACTAGAATGGGCGATGGCAGAACTACTAAGAGACGAAGCTGTTATGCATAAATTGCAAGATGAAGTGAGAACCGTGGTTGGTAACAAAACTCATGTATCTGAAGAAGATTTGGTTAACATGAACTACTTGAAGGCAGTGATCAAAGAAACCCTTCGTCTTCATATACCGATCCCCTTATTAATCCCTCGGAGATGTATGGAAGATATCAAACTAGATGGCTATGACATTGCAGCTGGCACACAGGTAATTGTCAATGCTTGGGCTATTGCAAGAGACCCTTCAACATGGGAACAACCTCTAGAGTTTAAACCAGAAAGGTTTATGAATAGTTCAATAGATTATAAAGGATTGGATTTTGAACTTATACCATTTGGAGCTGGAAGGAGGGGTTGTCCTGGAGTGTTGTTTGCTATTTCTGTGAATGAATTGGTGTTAGCAAACCTTGTTTGCCAATTTGATTGGAAATTGCTTGATGGAGTAACTGCGGAGAATTTGGATATGTCTGAAACTTTTGGCCTTACCTGTCATAGAAAATATCCTCTTCTTGCCGTGGCTACCAAATATGAGAAAAAATGAATATACATTCATAAAGAAATAACACATGACTAAGGATAAATAAAGATGTGTCATGTTATGTATTAAATAAATATGTAGTTTTATAAGGTTTCAATCTTTGAAATTCAATGTTTATTTCCATTGCGTAATCATATTCCATGTTTTCATGATGTTAGCTATGTTGACCTGTTATAAAACAATGTCCAAGAAAATAGAGTATGATAGATTTTTTGATTAATAAGAAAACCACAAAGTAAAAGAAAAGAGAGAAGAAAAAAGAAAGATAATTCAAAGTGGTATAAAACTGGATTTTTGATTCAATTTTACATTAGAGAACAATGTTTACAGTTGAATCTCAACGACACCGCTTTCTCCATCTGATTAGGATTATCAAGGATTGATGGAGAAGTGAGAACTAGTATGCTTTTTATAAGAAACTAAACCCTAACTTTCAACTAATATACTAAACAATTGGCCCAACAGACTGACCCAATTCAACATACTAACTTAAACAACAAGCTAACATATTTCTGCATTCAAGAACGGACTTCGACTATCAGCTGCACATCTTCGACTACAGTCAAACCATAAAGCAAACATTGTCGAGGCTAGAGTTCGACCCAAATGCCACAAATCTTCACCTTGGAACAAACTCTACACTAACAAGGGAACAAACTAACTTTCAGGATGCAGCTTTATTAATTGCATACAGTGGAAGAACTTGCTAATCGACAATGTCTTGGTGATCATATCAGCAACATTGTCATCAGCCAAAACCTTCAGCACTTGGACTTGTCCACGCTCGATTATTTTTCTGACGAAATGTAGCCTCACATCGATGTACTTGGGTCACTCATGATAGGTTGAATTCTTCGACAGATGCATAACACTTAGACTATCACATTTAGCAATGATAACTTGACCTTGAATTTCAGCTCCTTAACAAAACCTTCAAGGCACAATGCTTCTTTAACAGCTTCAGAGAGGGTAATATGCTCCACTTCAGTTGTTGATAAGGTAACAACCTTCTGAAGTGTTGCTTTCCAACAGATTGTTGTGCCAAACATAGTATACACATATCCAGACATCGATTTTCTAGAATCCATACAACCTGCATAATCAGAGTCGACAAATTCTTCGAATTCAACTTTTCTATCATCACCACAGGCTCCATCATAAATCAGAACTTTGCTCAGAGACTCATTTATGTACCTTAGAATCCACTTCAATGCTTGTCAGCGTGCCTTCCCAGAATTGATTATATACCTGCTTACAAGACTCACACCATATGTTATGTATGGCCTCATACAAACCTTAGCATACATAAAATAACCTACTATACTAGCATGAGGAATATTATTCATATAGTTTCTTTCGACTTCCGTACAAGGACTTTGAGTCAAAATCAGCTTGAACTGAGGATTAGTCGGTGTTACAACAGGCTTAGATCTCAACATAACAAACCTGTCGAGAATCTTCAGTAGGTATGTCTCTTGAGATAAGCATAATCTCGACTACTTTCTATCTCTTTGGATGCTAATCCTAAAAATTCTAGAGGCAGCTCCCAAATCCTTCATATTGAACTCCGTATCGAGTTCATCCTTCGCCTTCATAACATCCTCGACACAGTTGCTTGCTATGAGGATATCATCCATATAAAGCAATAAAATAACAAATGAATTTCCAAATCGAAATATGAGGTAAACAGAGTGGTCGAACTACCTCCTAGTGAAACATATGTGTGTTGTGAACTTGTTGAAGGGAAATCACGATGCAAAATGCAACGAAAATTAAAATTTTCCCTTTAGTGATCCTTACGAATGAGCATGATCAGTTTTAGAAATGGTTAACTCATGTGGTGATTAAATTTTTTTGATGCAGATCCGGATGAATGATCACGAGCGTCGAATGAAGAACATCGCTTCTACTCAGTCCACACGAACAAAGTGTCTTCAATTTCAGTGCTACCTGCTACGAATGAAGACTTTGAGTGAGAGAGAAAAAGAGAGAAATACGGCCAAAGTTTCACCAACTGAATTTCATCAAGTTCAAAAAATTTCTACACAAGGGTTGTATTTATTGAACCCCTTGTGTAGACTGCAAGCTAAAAAGCTCAACTTAAATGCACCATATAATAAAAAAAAAAAAAAAAAAAATAATAATAATAATAATAATAGTAATAATAATAATAATAACATAATAACCATTATTAAAATAAACATATTTTATTCTTATCATTATATTTAATAACTATTATAATGATAATATTAACTCTTATTATTAAATTATACGATGTTCCATATTTCACTTAAGTACACTGTATCTTATAATGTTCTATAATTCTCTCAAGTACATCGTGCCTTACAGTGTTCCTTATTTATTCTATCTCTCATCAATCTGTTCTTATGTGTGTGACCCTGTAGGATCTCGTGACATTGACAATTATATTAAATCATATATTTAATATAATAAACAGTGAGCGGTATCTAACAACCCATCACTGCTACTCAAGTCACGAAAAATGTCATATGATCTGACAAAACCTTTTTGTGATAATATTATTGTGTACAATTACCCTTTTACCCTTATGTCTATATTGAACACAAGGCATATACCGTGTCATCCTTGTCCAGTTCAATATTGGACCCTTAGACAATTATCCTGTTATGGAGGATGGACAAATTCCATCTAGGTCACTCATGTCCCTCAGTATGCTTTGTGGAGTACCCATCAATTGTCTTTATGGTCATTCAGTTACGGACACTGTTACATCAGTAATAAAGTACTTGACTCTACATCTAGGGTCCATAGTGGTTTCAGGTCAAAAGGTGATATACACCACTATCACCATGAGAGTAACTTATGACACTTTGCATAACATTTTATGTAGTACTCTCATAGCAGGTCAATCCAGTATAAATATTACTCCTAATATTCATACCTATGTTAAGACTTGATAGCTCCTTATCCATGATCCATGAGATGTGATCATCAGTCTATCTACATAATAGTCTTAATGCTTTAAGGTTATCCCATTTCACAGTAAAACTAGACTACAGATACTTTAAGAATAATGTCTTTATGTTTAATGGGATATCATGATTAAGTCACACTTAATATTTCACTAAACGAACTAGTTATTCTAGGGACTTTATTATTCTGGAAAAACAACCATAATAAATAAATGCTTCTTATTATTAATAAATAATTCGATACAAATACCAAAAGTAATGGCCTTTAGGGCTTACACCAACAATCTCCCACTAGTACTAGAGCCAATCATGCACACCCTTAATACCCATAGATCTAGTATACCCATCATGCTTCTTCTGCGCAAGAGGCTTTGTTAGTGGGTTAGCAATATTGTCAAGTATAGGTACTATGCATATCTTCACATCTCCCCGATCTATTATCTTTCGAATGAGGTGATAACGCCTAAGTATGTGTTTGGATTGTTGGTGAGATCTAGGCTGCTTAGCTTGTGTTATAAGACCATTGTTATCACAATAGAGATCAATGTGATCCACAGTTCTAGAGACTATGCCAAGTTCACTAATGAACTTCTTGATCCAAACAACTTCCTTTGCTGCATTTGAGGCAGCAATGTACTCGGCCTCGGTTGTAAAATCAACAACTATTTCTTGCTTTGAACTTTTCGAGCTCACATCGCCACCATTTAAGCAGAACACATAACCAGATTGCGATCTGAAGTCATCCTTATCTGTCTGGAAGCTAGCATCGATGTATCCAATTACAACATGCTCTTCCTGGCCTCCATATACAAAGAATCAGTCCTTAGTCCTTCTCAAGTACTTAAGGATATTCTTAATAGCTACCTAAGGAGCATCACCAGGCCATGTTGCATAGGTATGAATCCTTTCTTAGAATCATGCATATTAAAGCTTCTCAGCACTTTGTCTATGTATGTACTCTAACTTAGGTCAAGCAGTTTTTGTGATCTATCTTTATAGATCCTGATTCCTAATATATAGGATACTTCACCAAGGTCTTTCATAGAAAATCATTTCCCTAACCAATTTTTCACTTGTTCCAAGGTAGGGACATAATTTCCAATGAGTAATATGTCATCTACATATAATACCAGGAAGACGGTCATATTCCCACTAACCTTCTTGTAGACACTAGACTCATCTTCATTCTTTATGAGTCCATATTGTTTTACAATTTCATCAAAACAAAGATTCCAGCTTCTAGAAGCTTACTTCAATCCATATATTTATTGTTGTAACTTGCATATATTTTGGGCTTCTTCTGATATGTCAAATCCTTCAGGTTGTGTCATAAACACATCCTCAAGAAGATTTGCAGTAAGGAAAACAGTCTTGCCATCCATCTGCCATATTTCATAATCATGATATGCATCTATAGCAAGTAAAATCCGAACAAATTTAAGCATTGCAACTGGTGAAAAGGTTTTATCATAGTCTACCCCATGAATTTGTTTATAGCCTTTAGCAACCACTCTTACCTTATAGGTATGCACCTTACCATCCATGTCAGTCTTCTTTTTGAAGACCCAATTGCATCCTATAGGATTAACTTCTACAGGATACTCTACCAAGGTCCACACCTGGTTTGTGTACATGGAATCCATTTCATATTTCATGGCTTCTAGCCACTTCTCAGACTCAGGACCAGTTATGGCCTCTTGGTAGGTTGCAGGCTCATCTTGATCCATGAGTAATACATCACCTTGATCAAACTCTAGGCTTAAATATTCACCGCCTCAATCTGATCGAAGAGTTTTAATATTCTTACCTAGTTGGTTTTGTACTTCATTATTGAACTCCTGAACTTTTCAAAGGATTCATATTTGTGTTTCATTAAATACACATAACCATATCTACTGAAATCATCAGTAAATGTGATGAAGTATTGAAAATCTCCTCTGGCAAGTATGTTCAATGGTCCACATACATCAGTATGTATGAGGGCTAAAAGATCATTAGCCTTTTCACATTGTCCTTTGAATGGGGACTTTGTCATATTTCCAATTAAACAAGATCTACATGTATCATATGATTCGTAATCAAAAGAGTCCAAGAGTCCATCTTTATGGAGTTTGGAGATGCGCCTCTCATTTATATGGCCTAAGGGACAATTCCAAAGGTAACTTAGATTTAACTCGTTAGGTTTCATCCTTTTAGTATTAATGTTATAAATTGGCATTTCAAGATCAAGGACATACAATCCATTGTTCATTTGTGCAGTAGCATAGAATATATCATTCAAATAAATAGAGCAACAATTATTTTTTTATTATGAATGAAAGACCAAACTTGCTCAAACAAGAAACATAAATAATATTTCTTCTAATTGCAGGTACATAATAGCAATTCTCTAACTGAATTATTACACCACTAGGTAAAGTCAATACATAAGTTCATACAGCTAAAGCAGCAACCTTTGCTCCATTGCCAACTCGTAGGTCAACTTCACCTTTTGCTAAATCTCTACTCCCTTTTAGCCCATGCACATTAGTACAAATGTGAGAACCACATCCTGTATCTAATACCTATGAGGTAGAAGTAGATAAATTTATTTCTATAGCAAAAATACCTGAAGTCGAAGTCTTCACTCCATTCCTCTAATCTTCCAGGTACTTTGGGCAGTTTCTCTTCCAGTGTCCGGTCTTACCGCAATAGAAGCAAGTGCCCTCCTTTTTTATGTCTCCTTTTGGCTTCAAAGCACGAGCAGTAGGTTTGGGTCTGGCAACTTCCTCGCCCTTCCCTTCACCACCCTGCTTGGTGGGCCTTTTGTTCTGCTTCTTTCCATTAATGACCATTGGAATGGACTTCCCTTTTGACTTCACATTCTCGCTCAACAGTTCTTAACATGCTTAGTAGCTTTGGAGACTTTTGTCCATATCATTCATGTTGAAATTCAGGACAAATTAACTGAAGCTCTTCGACAACGATTGCAGGATCAAATCAGTCGCAAGCTCCTTTTGAGGGGAAAACCCAATCTTTCAAGGTTCTCCACATACCCAATCATCTTGAGTACATGGGGACCTACTGGGACTCCCTCAGCCAGTTTTCCTTAAAAAAGGGCTTTTGAAACTTTAAATCTCTCATGCCTTGCCTGCTCTTGATAGAGCATCTTCAGGTGTTCGATCATATCGAACGCTGCCATGTTTTCATGTTGATTTTGCAATTTAAAATTCATGGTAGCCAGCATGAGGCAAGCAGTTTCATTGACATCATCGACATACTTCTTATAAGAATCTATTTCAGCCTTAGGAGATACACTAGGAGGCTCCTCTTCAGGAACAGGTGTCTCTAAGACATATAACTTTTTATAATGTTTGAGGACAATCCTTAGGTTTCGGTGCCAATCCAGAAAATTTGTCCCAGATAATTTTTCCTTATCAAGGATTGATCGTAAAATGTTGTTAGAGGTGTTTGTTGTCATGGTAATCTACATGGAAAAATATGAAATTATAAGTATCAATAAAAACAACATATTCAATTAGGCCTTTAATTAAATATGTTCCCACTATTTTACTCAAACCAAATGACCCTCACCATTTGATTCGGAAAATCCCGTTGGAAGATTTTCTAGTGGATCGAGATCCATATTTGACTTTGTTTTAAGTCAGTGTTATGCTGATTACACAAAACTCAATTATTTAGGTAGGAACTCCTTCCAATTGTATCTAATACAATTCTCGAATATTTTCAGTTGGGTGAATAGCTTCTTATTCTACTCCATCATATGGATCATTCCCAACTCTTACTTCTAAACCTATATAATCTTATTATAACTTGTTTAGCTAAGTTTGACCCATTGTTTTAGAAATCGGACATTACATTTAGCCCATCGTACCTTACCAATATAGAACATGCACATCGCGTTAGATGAAACCTACATTATTCGATACTAGTGTTGTTGAGTTCTAAAACTTGGAAAGCATAAACTTAATATTCAATTTTGAGGGAATTTTTAAATTAGTTTGATCTCACCCGCTTATTTATCATATAAATCGTCTCTCACATGCAGCAACATACAATCACATGCATCAACATACATATAAAATATGAAACAGTTATGGCCTCTGGCGTAATTGTTCTCTCAAGCCAATGAGAGAACCTAAGCTAATCCTAATAACGATCTATGCTTCTCCAAGCTAGACCTCCATGGTTGTCCTCCTTTGATATTATCTTCTTCTTTTCTTAATTACATTACATTAAAGAATACTTGTTTTACATACGATGGAGTGAGATGAGAAAAGAAGTTACATAAAGAGTGTACAGAGAAAGGCACGACACACAGGTCGTATTTAGAAATACCAAAACAAAATAAAAGAAGACTAAGGCCATAACCGTTCACCACAAGAAAACAATAATAAACGTGTTTTATTATTTTTATTATTATGAATTTAAATTTTGTTAATTAAATAAATTAAATTAAACTTTGGCGATTGATCATGAGTTAATTGGCGTTTCTACTATCCGTTTATTAACTTATACCAAATTATTTTAAAATAAATAATAACAACAATTTGTTATTATTAATTAAATAATAACATGATACATTATCATGTTATTTTGAAAACTTTTCATTCGTATTATACACAGTAACCGTGAGATAACCATGAATAAGCATTTCGGTACGTGAAACCGGCATTTTGTATACATAGTAATACATACTACATATTACATACAAATGTTGTTATAATAACTTTTATTATATTTATTGTATGATATAGGCAACATCTCGTTACTGTTACCGCAATATGTGTATGTATTTTATAATAATAATAACAACATTTGTTATTAAATTATAAAATAAAATAAAATACTTATAATAATAATAACAATTATTATTATAATATTAAATTTTATAAATCTTAAAATAACTTTTGACAACACAACTCTTGTGCCGTCAAAAACTCTAATGCAACTCATTCATACTATCAAAATTTTAATGATCGATTATTCAAATCGATTCATCGAAATTTCATTGTTTCACCATACAAACGTCAGATTCCGAAGCAAAAGAACATTGACGAATCACATGAAATATAATCATCACAGAAATTGAATCGATGAAATAAAAGGCATATCAAATATATCGTCCTTGCATACGAATTATTCATATCTTATATGAAATTGATCAATCACTTTTGTGTAACTTATGAATGATAGATGTATAACTGCTTCACCATACAAAAGTCGGATTCTGAAGCATAGTCAACATCGAATCATCCAAATCATACACAACATGATGCCAAAATTAATTTTCTTTATTATTTAATTTATTCTGTGTTTTAATCGAATTAAATCAGAAAGTACAGAAAATAAATATTTACCAGATTCATGGTTTTGTAAGTGGCTCTGATACCACAGAAGGGAAATCGCGATCCAAAATGCAACGGAAATTAAAATTTTCCCTTTAGTGATCCTTACGAATGAGCATGATCAATGATAGAAATGATTACATCTGGTTGTGATTAACAATTTTTGATGCAGATCCGGATGAATGATCATGAGCGTTGAATGAAGAACAACGCCTCTACTCAGTCCACACAAATAGAGTGTCATCAATCTCAGTGCTAGCTGCTACGAATGAAGACTTTAAGTGAGAGAGAAAAGGAGAGAAATACGGTCAGGGTTTCACCAACTGAATTTAATCAAGTTCAGAAAGTTTCTACACAAGGGTTTTATTTATAGAACCACTTATGTGAGCTGCAAGCTAAAAAGCCCAACTTAAGTGCACCATATAATAATAATAATGATAATAATAATAATAATAATAATAATAATAATAATAATAATAATAATTATAATAATAATATAATAACCATTATGATAATAAACACGTTTTATTATTTGTATTTAATAACTATAATAATAATAATAATAATAATAATAATACTAATAATAATAATAATAATAATAATATTAACTCTTATTATTATATTAAACGATGTTCCATATTTCACTTAAGTACACCGTACCTTACAATGTTCCATTATTCTCTCAAGTACATCGTACCTTACAGTGTTCTTTATTTATTATATTTCTCATCAATCTGTTCTTATGTGTGTGACCCTGTAGGTTCTCGTGACGTTGACAATTATATTAAGTTATATATTTAATATAATAAACAATGAGCGGTATCTAACAACACATCACTGCTACCTAAGTCACGAAAATGTCATATGATCTGCCAAAACCTTTTTATGATAATATTATTGTGTACAATTACCCTTTTGCCCTTATGTCTATATTGAACACAAGACATAACATGTCATCCTTGTCCAGTTCAATATTGGGCTCTTAGACATTTATCCTATTATGCAGGATGGGCAAATTTCATCTAGGTTACTCAAGTCCCTCAACATGCTTTGCGGAGTACCCATCAACAGTCTTTATGGTCATCCAGTTACGGACACTGTTAGATCAGTAATAAAGTACTCGATTCCACATCTAGGGTCCATATTTGTTTCAGGTCGAAGGGTGGTATACACCACTATCACCATGAAAGTAACTTATGACACTTTGCATAACATTCTATGTAGTACTCTCATAGCGGGTCAATCTAGTATAAATATTACTCCTAATGTTCATACCTATGTTAAGGCTTGATAACTCCTTATCCATGATCCATGAGATGTGATCATCAGTCTATCTACATAATAGTCTTAATGCTTTAATGTTATCCCACTTCATAGTAAAGCTCGACTACGGATACTTTAAGAATAATGTCCTTATGTTTAATGGGATCTCATGATTAAGTCTATTCAATATTTCATTAAATGAACTAGATATTCTAAGGACTTTATTATTCTGGAAAAACAACCATAATAAAGAAATGACTTTTATTATTAATGAATAATTCAATACAAGTACAAAAAGTAATGGTCTCTAGGGCTTACACCAACACTTGTCGAATCTCCTATTCCATTGTCAAGGAGAATGTTTCACGCCATATAACGACTTATTCAGATTGCACACATATTCTTCCTTTCCATTTTCTGCATACCCTTTAAGTTACCTCATCGTGATTTTTTCATCTAGATCATATACAGGAAGGTTGTCTTCACATCCATCTGTTCAAGTTCTAGATCGAACTTTCCACCATAGCTAACAACATTCTAATGGGTTAATGCTTTACAACAGGTGAGAACACATCATTGAACTCGACATCTTCTTTCTGAGTGAACCCCTAGCAACCAAACTTACCATAAATCGCTTCGGCATCACTCATTCGATTTCTTTCTTAACTTTGAAAATAAACTTACAACTGACTAACCTGGCTCTAACAGGCTTCTAGATCAGCTTCTAAGTGCTATTATCAAGAGGAGATTTCATCTCATCATCAATGGCTTTCGTCCAATCAATCTTATTTTGACTCCTCACAACTTCCTTTTATTCTTTAGGTTATTCATCAAGAACCTCACTTGTAGAGATTAAGGCGAGTGTTATGAGATCTACATATCCGAGTCTCTGAGGTGGCTTGATGACTCTTTTCGACCTGTCTCTTGCTAGTAGGTAGTAATTACCAGTGTCCTCGTCTTCATCAGCAACTTGTGCTTCTTCTTTGACTTTATCTGGTTTATGAAATATAACATCACTATGCTCCATCTCAACATGAATCTCTTCTTGTTCCATCTCCTCTACAGAGATCTTCGTACTTTTACCAACTTCATCAATTTTCTTGAAAGCCATTTCAAATTCATTGAACACTATATCTTAACTTATGATACACCTCCTGTGACATGGCTCTAGGCACCACAACAATATAAGCTTTGAATTCTTCATGGTATCCAATGAACATACATCTCAGAGCTCTAGGTTCAACCTTGCCTTGCCTAACATAAGCATATTCTACACAACCAAATAATCTAGGTCTGTTGAGATTAGGTGGATGTCCCTGTCATACCCCAAATTTTGACCACTAAGATTTCCCATCATTGTGCAAATCATCATCACAATATGGATGTACCTTTATGCCTCATCAATCTCCTCAAGAATTGTTGAGCATTCCCTACAGCCAAGCATTAGGGTTTTGTTGGTTCTTGGATTGGCTAGAATTTTGGTAAAACAAAGTTGCTCAATGCTGATGTCACATGGGTGATGTCTTAACATTGAGTCTTAACATTGGTTTATGTTAAGGATTTAAGTTGTTGAAGTTTTGAGGTCTGATGTCACATGCGATGTCATGACATCTGGTCTGCAGAAGATTAATAACATCAGGTTTAGTGATGTTGTTAGGGTTTGCGTTATAGCTGAATATTGGGAGAGCTGTTAGTCTCATTGGTTGCGGATATCTTGGGATAGATATTTTCTGTTGCAAACAGATTTGATGCAGATTTGTAGGGAGGTTTAAAGGCTGAAGATTTAAGAAGATTTTGGAGAGAAAATCTGTTTTAAAAAGATTCAGTTTTAAATAACAAATCAGGTCAGATATTGTAGCAGATCCAAGCCTAATTCAGGTGCCTATATAAAGCGTATCAACCAAAGGAAGAAGAAACATAAAGCAGACAGAAGATAGAGAGATTTGACTGGAGGTTAAGCATTGTCTTTGTTCGAGTATTGTGAGTGATTATGTGATTGTAATCTGTCCTCTCTAGAGCTGTGAAGCAAGAGAGTTTTGTAACTTGATCAAAGTTATGAAGCAGGATCAAGGTGTTTCTCAAAGTGTTTGATCTTTGAGAGGTTTTAGGGATTGAGTAGTGTTCTCATACCTAAGTGGGCTCTTAGGTAGAAAGTTCATTAGTAGGAATTAAGTTTAGGAGATTGTCAACGAGGTTGTTGAGTCTGTAAATTAATTCTACAAGTAGTGAATTTCATCCCTGGCTTGGTCGCCCCCAGATTAAGTTGTTGAACTGAACTGGGTAAACAATTCTGTGTGTTTCTCTTGTTGTTTTACATTGTCCATTGTAGAGTGTGTTGTTGTGACATCACACGTAACATCACATATCTGGTACCAGAATTTCAATTGGTATCAGAGTAGGCATCCTGTCTGTCTCTGGGTGAGATCTAGGGAAGTTAATTTCTGGTGTAAAGATGGACAAAGAAGTTGGAGGATTTTTCAACAGACCCCCTATTTTGGATGGCTCGAATTATGATTATTGGAAGCCAAGGATGATCACCTTTTTGAAATCCTTGGACAACAGGGCTTGGAAGGCTATCATTAAAGAATGGAAAGCACCTGTTGTGTTTGAAAAAGATGATGCTGGGAAAGATAAAGAGGGCACCTCAAAGCCGAAGCCTGAAGAAGAATGGACCAAGGAAGAAGATGAGCTTGCCCTTGGTAATTCCAAAGCTTTAAATGCAATTTTCAATGGAGTGGATAAGAACATATTCAGGTTGATCAATACCTGTGAAGTTGCCAAGGAAGCTTGGGATATCTTGAAGGCTACACATGAAGGAACATTTAGAGTTAAGATGTCAAGACTTCAGCTTCTAACATCGAAGTTTGAAAGTCTGAAGATGAAGGATGTTGAGACTATCCATGACTTCCACATGAGTATTCTTGAGCTGTCCAATGCATCCGGTGCTCTTGGAGAAAAGATGTCAGAAGAAAAGCTTGTAAGGAAAATCCTTAGGTCCCTTCCTAAGAGGTACAAGATAAAGGTGACTGCAATTGAAGAAGCTCAAGACATCAGCAAGATGAGGGTTGATGAGCTCATTAGATCTCTTCAAACTTTTGAACTTGGGTTGAATGAGGAAGAACCAGAAAAGAAGCCAAAGAGTATAGCCTTGGTTTCAAATGCTCAAGAGAAAGGGAATAGTGCTGACTCCCAGGAGGATCTATCTCAGGCCATTGTTATGATGGGAAGGCAGTTCAACAAGGTGTTCAAAAGAATGAACAAGAACTTCAAGCCTAATGTCAAGAACATTGCTTCTGACATCAACAAGTCTAAGGAGAAGGATGAAGAGAAGACTGCTCAAGACAAGGGTGTTCAATGCTTTAAGTGTGAAGGTCATGGATATATTAAGAAAGAATGTCCCACATTCCTGAAGAAGCAGAAGAAAGGAATGGCAGTTTCTTAGTTTGACTCTGACAGTGAAAGTGAAGGAGAGTCAGCCAAACATGTCAAAGCTTTAACTGGAACAGTTGTTTCTGATGGTGATTCAAGTGATGAGGAACTAACTTTTGAGGAGTTAGCTTCCACTTATCAAGAACTTTGTCTGAAGAGTGCAGAAATCTGTCAAGAAAGTGAAAAACAGAAGAAACAGATTGTTCAGCTTGAGACTGCTAAAGCTGATTTGGAAAATGAAGTCTTATTAGTCAAAGCTCATCTTGATCATATGACCAAATCTATTAGGATGCTGAACAGTGGTACAGACACACTTGATAAGATCCTTCAAACAGAAAAGGTTGCTGGAGATAAGTCAGGCATAGGATTTGTGGTTGAGAAAAAGGTATCTGCTGAAGCAAGCACTTCAGGAACCAAGAAGGAGACGTCTCAACCAATGTCTCAACTTCAAACAAAGAGACAGGATCCTAAACCTAAGCAGGCTGCTAATCCTCAACCTCAAAATGTTGGGAAGAGGCATGCTCATGGTCCTCATCAAAGGAAGGCACATGTTTCTGGAGCTAGGCAGTATATGCCTCCACAATATAATAAGAGCATGCAGGCTTCTAGGTTCAAACATAACATGTTCCATCAGATGTCTCAACATCAGCGAAACATGTATGGCTATGGATATAATAATGCTGTGCCTTATTATTATGGAAGAAGGAAGCCTCATCACCATAGAAGACAACCAAAAGGACCGCATCCTTACCATAGAAGACAGTCAAACTATGGGAGAAGAAGACAACATTATGGGTGGCAGACACAGCAATATCATCCTCAAGGTGGCAGAAGGTTCAACCACTTCAGAGAAGACAGAGTTAGGTGCTTTTACTGTGGCAGATTTGGACACATGCAGTTTTCTTGTTTCAAGCTACATGGTTATCCCAAGTCTAACCCTCAACCCAGACAGAAGGATAACAGGCCCAAGGTTGTTAAGTAGTGGGTTCCTAAAGAAGAGGTTAAGTGTCTATTGGCTCACTTTTCAGATAGACACTCTGCTGAGGATGGTTGGTACTTTGACAGTGGTTGTTCAAAGCACATGACTGGCTTCAAAAACCAATTGGTGGATGTCAATTCTTGCTCCTCAATTGATGTTACTTTTGGAAACAGAGAGAAAGGGGTGGTACAAGGTGGTGGAAAAGTGAAGTGTCATGAGGGACCTGACCTTGATAATGTACTTCTTGTCAAAGGGTTGAGTGCTAATCTGATTAGCATAAGTCAGCTCTGTGATGATGGTTATAAGGTCAGCTACACCAAAGATGAGTGTGTGGTGACAAATGAGCAGAATGAGGTAGTGATGAAGGGAATAATATCCAGAGATAACTGCTATCAATGGGTACCTCAAATGGGCAATTTATCTGGTGATGTTAAGATTGATGTTGTAACATCAGAGTGTGACAACAAGTGTGAAAGTCTGCTGAAAGGTCAATTAGGGTTAATTACTCTTAATGTGAATCCTTTTAAATTTTTAAAAGGAAAGTTAATTTGGATGGAGAAACTCATTAATTGGTCATTAAGGGATACACAAAATCAGGCGCTATACCTTAGACCATCATTCTCTATTGTAGCAATATCACGTTTCATCAAAGATCATATCTCCTGACTGTTCGTCTCCTTCAACAAGAAGAATCATCTGAACCTATACTGTCTCAAGGGAACCATGTCAAACCATATGTCTTCTCCATCAAAGAAATCTGTTTCTCAAAGCTCTTCGCGAGATAGAGCTAGGGTTTCTTTAGAAGAGGGGTCTGCAGAAGAAGCGTGGAATGTAGAACCCATCTCCATGATGCTCCCAGAGTCAGGTAAATCTAGACCTTCTAAACTGGTTTCAAAAAGGGCAGGGACTATCTTTAGAGATAATGAAACAAAGAAGCTTGTTGCTAGTGTTCTGTTTAGTGATAAAACAGCACCCAGGCCATCCACTTCTCAAACTGGTGAAGAAAGAGTAGATGTTGACAAAAGCTTAGGTCAGATTGTCGATAAGATCTTTGAGAAAGGGCTTCCTATAAAGGGTATATCTAAACCCCTGAGGCAAATGCCTGCTAATCATTCTGAAAGGGAAAAGAGTGACATGCAAAGTACTGCTACAAATCTTCATAGACTTGCTATGTCTGTTATTGAAGATTCTGAAGTGGGTGTGGAAGAAGATGATGTGCATGAGGAAGCTAATGTTAAGGGGGATGTTAGAACATCATCTGTTGAAGCTACTCCTGGTGAAGAAAAGAATGAGGATGTGATCAATGTGGTTGATTTATCTGATGATGAGGTCATTGGAAAAGCTGTTCCAAGTATTGCTAAGAGACTGAAGACAAGGAAAGGAAAAACTGTTGAATCCTCTCCAAAGAAGTCTTCTGAAGGCAAGAAGAAAACTGCTATTGTTGGTCCTACAAAACCTTGGAGCAAGGTTGCTACATCCTCCAAAAAGAGGAAGATAAGGGAAGATTCAGATTCTGACTTTGATGTTGAGGATGATGCTCATGACATCACACCTGTCAGAAGAACAATTTTGAAGAGAATCTCTGAAAAAGTCCCTGAAGTACCAGTTGACAACATTTCCTTTCATTATGCCAGCAGTGCATCAATGTGGAAATTTGTATGTCAGAGAAGACTGGCCCTAGAGAGGGAGCTTGGGAAAGAAGCTTTAGAGATGAAGGATATTATGGAGCTGATTAATGAGGCTGGGTTGGTGAAGACTGTGACCAAATTTCCTAAGTGCTATGAGGGCCTTGTCAAATAATTTGTTGTCAACATTTCTGGAAATATTGCTGATAAAAGGAGCATTGATTTCATGAAAGTCTATGTGAGAGGAAGATGCATTAATTTCTCTCCTAGTACTATCAACAAGTATATGGGAAGAGATGATGAAGAGTATAGTGAACTTGAGATGACTGATAATGAAATATGCAAAGAGATTACAGCTGGTCAGGTAAAGGTTTGACCTTTGAAAGAGAAGTTGAAGGCTAGTAAACTTAGCATCAAGTATGCCATTCTTCACAGAATTGGAGCAGTCAACCGGGTGCCAACAAACCACAAGACAACTATAGCTGTTGGATTGGGTAGGTTTATCTATGCTGTTGGGAAGAAGATCAAGTTTGACTTTGGAAGCTACATCTTTGAGCAAGTGGTGAAACATGCTGAAACAAATGCTATAAAGTTACCTATAGCATTCCCATCCATTGTTTGTGGAATCATCTTGGAGCAACATCCTGAAACTTTAACAAGTTCAGATATAGCTTGCAAGAGGGAGTCAACCTTGTCCTTGCATCCTAAGTTATCTGCTGGACATCATGTTCCAGACATTGTTGTAACATCAAGTTCTGGTGTTAAAAAGGCTAAGACTAAAGCTGAGTTGATTGAAGAATTGAAGGCAACATGCAAGGATCTTGATGTGGTTATCAGTACTAGCACTGCTAGGAAGTTGAGAATTGAGCAGATGATCAAATCCTTGGAACAAGGTGATGATGATGTTGAAGAACCAGGTTCTGAAGAAGATGGTCCGAGCACTGATGATGAAGATGGTGCCAGCTCTAATGATGACTAGTTTCCCTGCTGCTTTTTTCTAGATAGTAGTTTAGTTTTTTTGTTGTTTTTGATTCTGCACTTGATGTGCCTAATATGTAATTTGAATATTGTGCCTGGTTATGCACTATTTATGTCTTTATGTTCTATGATTTGTCTTGTCATGCATGATGACTTTAGACTGACAATCAGAGCCTGTTTAGGACTAACTGTAATGAGTAGGACCTACATGTTAAGGTTTGTCCAATTGTGGCTAAAAAGGGGGAGAGTTAGCCAAGAGTTAGTCATTGTATAATGCTAAGGAGTGCAACTAGTGTGATTTTGAGGGGGAGGTTGCTCTATGTTGAACAGCTGGTTATGCTGGTTCTAGTTTTGAGGGGGAGTTTGCTCTTTGGGAGCTGTTTGTTGGTTGTTGTTAAATTTTTTATCCACTGCTGAAGTCTCTGATGTTGCAGAGATTGTTTTAGCCAAACTTAGCCAAAGGGGGAGATTGTTGGTTCTTGGATTGGCTAGAATTTTGGTAAAATAAAGTTGCTCAATGCTGATGTCACATGGGTGATGTCTTAACATTGAGTCTTAACATTGGTTTATGTTAAGGATTTAAGTTGTTAAAGTTTTGAGGTCTGATGTCACATGCGATGTCATGACATCAGGTCTGCAGAAGATTAATAACATCAGGTTTAGTGATGTTGTTAGGGTTTGCATTTTAGCTGAATATTGGGAGAGCTGTTAGTCTCATTGGTTGCGGATATCTTGGGATAGATATTTTTTGTTGCAAATAGATTTGATGCAGATTTGTATGGAGGTTTAAAGGCCAAAGATTTAAGAAGATTTTGGAGAGAAAATCTATTTTAAAAAGATTCAGTTTTAAATAACAAATCAGGTCAGATATTGTAGTAGATCCAAGCCTAATTCAGGTGGCTATATAAAGCGCATCAACTAAAGGAAGAAGATACAGAAAGCAGACAGAAGATAGAGAGATTTGACTGGAGGTTAAGCATTGTCTTTGTTCGAGTATTGTGAGTGATTGTGTGATTGTAATTTGTCCTCTCTAGAGCTGTGAAGCAAGAGAGTTTTGTAACTTGATCAAAGCTGTGAAGCAGGATCAAGGTGTTTCTCAAAGTGTTTGATCTTTGAGAGGTTTTAGGGATTGAGTAGTGTTCTAATACCTAAGTGGGCTCTTAGGTAGAAAGTTCATTAGTAGGAATTAAGTTTAGGAGATTGTCAACGAGGTTGTTGAGTCTGTAAATTAATTCTACAAGTAGTGAATTTCATCCCTGGCTTGGTCGCCCCCAGATTAAGTTGTTGAACTGAACTGGGTAAACAATTCTGTGTGTTTCTCTTGTTGTTTTACATTGTCCATTGTAGAGTGTGTTGTTGTGACATCACACGTAACATCACATATCTGGTACCAGAATTTCAGGTTTCAAGCCCTCTTAGAGCTTTAGACAAAGGATCAATCAAGAAATGACATGATCTTCAACTTGTCTAACCTCTCCAACCTCCATGAAGGATCAAGAGGACTCCCACATCAAGAATCAATCACAAGGTTGCAGCATTCCAGGTGGATCAAGCCTCAAGATCGCCAGTGTCACCAAATTAGGGTTTTGGTCGACCAAGGCCTCTAGATGAAACTTTTCCTCTGGGCATGAGACAATGCTTCAAAGCATAACCCAAGATACTCCAAGGAACCTTATGAGTCCCATCATCAAGTCAATTTAACCTCAGGGGATGCATTCACCAAAAATCAGGAATTAGGGTTTCTTGACCTAATTCACCCCTAAGTTGACTTTTGGGACAAAGCATGAGCCAAGACCTCAAGACATGATTTGAGGGTCTCTAATAAACCACATTGATCCATTTGCAACAATGGATTGATCCAAGAAACTTGACTCACAAGTTTCATTTTCATCAGGACCACAATTAGGGTTTCGAGGGAAAAGTCAACTGTACCTTTGACTTTTGACCAAGACATGCTCCCAAACCTTGGGACATGATTCAATACACCCTATAACACCTATGGAACATATCCATCAAATTTTATTTAGATCAAGGACTTGATTTCACAAAGGGTCGCATAGTTTGGAATTCATCTGATAAAAAGTCAACTGTGCACAAAAGTCAAGTTTGACTTTTTGAGATTTTTCACAATTATGGTTCTTTGACCCTAAAACAATGTTAATGTATGATTTAAATAATCATTAATCAAGAAAAATCAAATAAAGTGAGTTAACTTGTAAAATGGGTAACCATAAAAACTTAGAATTTTTCTAAGTTATGGAATAAAGTGGCTAGGGTACCAACTTCCAAGGATCATAACTTGAGATCCAAGCAACCATTTTGGATGGTCCAAAGCTGGATTTGTAGATCTCATGGAATACTTTAAAAGTGTCAACTACACCTCATTCCAATTCCTCATGGATTTTAAGTTATGGAGTGATCAAAATGGCTGAAAATACAAAAGTGACATTTTTCCAACACTTAGTGAAATTTTCACTAAGTCAGAATCTGCCTTATTTTTTCCAAAATGTAGAGGCATTTTTCATTGTAATTCAAGTTGGATCAAAACCAAAGTTGGACATCATGTTGAAATAGGATATATCAGCTTTCCAAAATGTCCAAGAACTCCATCAAATTCCATCTGAGCTAGGAGTTATGAGCCTTACAACATGCCTTGCTGCAAACTGTCTTGGCAAGGCAGATTTGTGCATTAGTGCTCAAATTGCCCAAATTGTGCAAATTCAAGCATGGTTATCCATCTGCACACCTTAAGGGGGAACAACCAAGGGACAAGCACTGATCCATAAGCCTCCCAAGTCTTTGGAACTACGTATAGGTTTGGCACCCCTAAAAGCTAAAGATGCCTCAAGACTCCAATTTTGTTTTGGAGCATTCAATGGATGCTTAGAGGTGGTATGTATCAGAGCAAAGATGAACACTTCAGTCAAGCCTTATCCTTAAATCAAAAAACCATAGTCCTGTGCTCTAATCTAAAGTCAATGGCTAGAGGAGACTTGAGATTCCATTTGATCACCATTGGCCAAGGGCCCACTGCAGTTGCCATTCCCCACTCCTTGTAAAATAAACTTGACACACTATAAATAGACCTCATTTCTGATCAGTTTTAGTACACCAAAGGCCTATAACACTTGCCTTTCTCAAAATCACACTTTCACTTCCAAATTTGCCTTCTAAAGCAAGTCACTATCGGGTTTTGAGTTTGAGAGCAATTCCAACCAAACTAATCACACTCACACCTCATAAACATCATATAGAAGTGATCCAAGCACTTAAACAACATCTGGAACACCAGATTCTCAAAATCACCAGCCATCTGCACAAGCCTTTGACAGATTTGCAGTTGAGGTGCCACAATCTGTTCCAGTCCATTTCAAATCAATCCAAGCTTTCAAACACACTCCATATGGTGTAGGGAAGTTGTTCAGATCATCACAACTCATCTGTAACACCTCCAACTCAAAAATCAAGTTGCTCTTGCGGCCACGACCTTCAAGTAAGCCTAAACTTGGTCATCTCATGATTCATGCATATTTCCTCGCACAATAATTTTGCCATATGTTCATAATCATGTATGGAGTGTTTCCCCTCCATTAATTGCTTTGTATGAGTCGTGTATCAAATTTCTCTACCTTCATGCAGAATTTAGGGTTCTTGAGATTTCTCTTTGATTTCTTATTCACTGCTTAAAATAAATGAAATTAAAGACCATAGACATGATTGTGAGGTAAAAACGAGTAGATTGATATGTGGATTGTGTGATTTCATCAAGTATTCAGTGAGATTGATGAGAAAATGCAAATCTGGGCAAAATCAGAACACGCGCGTGTTCTTGGCACCTTTTTCAAATATTCAAATATTTGAATTTTGTGATTTTATTTAATTGATTCAAAAATTAATTTCTCTCTGAATTTTAATGATTTTGAGTTGATTCTTTTTTTAATAATTCACAAAAATGTTAAAATATTTTATTTTACAAAAAAATCCCAAAAATATTATTTATTTCATATACTTGCTATTTTTGCAAAGAATTAATTTTTATTTGTTTTTTAACATTTAAAATATTTTTTCCTTCTTGATATTCCAAACTTAATTGGTTTTCAATCATTTTGTGGATAAAAACATGATTTTTGAAACATTGATCCAAGATCACCACTCATTTTTCACATGTTTTCAATAATTTTTATTAATTTTTAAACAAAATTAATTCCATTTTAGACAAAATTAGGGTTTTGATTAATTCCACCCTCATCAACCTTTTTCAAACACTTTGGGCCTCTTGATAGAGTGTAAGTCCCATCCCTTTGTAAATAAACAATTTTGGGCCTCACATATTGTATAAGTCTCTTTGTATATTTTTAAAAGTTCGGCGCGATCGTCGCCTTTTTAACAGAATCCCTGGGCTTCTCCTTAAGCTATAAGACCCATTTTTTTTCATTTTCAAACTCTTTGGGCCTCCAATAGAGTGTAAGACTCAACCCCTCTTTGAAACCAAAATAGTTTAGGCCTCAATCATTGTATAAGACCCACGGTGTTTTCAAAAATCTCGGCGCGATCGCCAGTTTAAAATAAAACCACTTGGGTCTCTCCCTGAGTTGTAAGCCCCATTCTTTTTCTTAAAATTACTCATGGGTCTCTAATAGAGTGTAAGACCCAATCCTTTTTTAACCAAAACCTTTTTGGGCCTCAGACATTGTATAAGTCCCTCTGCGTTAAAAAAGTCTTGGCGCGATCGCCATTTTCAAACAAGAAAATCATTTGGGCCTACCCTTATGTTGTAAGTCCCATTTCTTTTCTTTAAATAATCTTTGGGTTTCTCTTTGATTTGTAAGACCCAACCCTTGTTGTACATAAACCTTTTTAGGCCTCAGTCGTTGTATAAGTCCCAATACAATATTCAAAACAACGGTGCGATCACTGTCAAACCTTGGGCCTCTCCTTGAGTATAAGCCCCACCAATCTTTTCAAAATAATTCCCTTTTGATTTAGATTCAAATATATGTATTGTTATCAAAACTTTCTTTAATTTCTTTGAACAACTAACAATACAACATGGAAGCTTGCTCACCTGTAAGTTTTATCCGCTTTCATTTACTTGCTTTAATATATATATCTGTATTGTGGGAAGCTGCACATGGTTAGTCTTCTTTAATTGTTTTAAATACACGTCAAATATATATATAACCGTATTGTGGGAAGCTGCGCATGGTTAGTCTTCTTTCATACCCTTTTTTAAATACTTGTCATATATCAACTATATATATACTAGTATAGTTATTTAGAGTTTTCCCCGACAACTAGGTCTAGAACTAGGTAAAGCCCTGTTGGTCACTCTTAAATACAAAAAAAACTAGATCCCCCATAGGATTTCCAGATACAGTCTTCCCTTCTCTTGGGGTTAAAGAATATGGAACAAAGAGAAAGGCAGTATTCTCGGTGAACCTTTTCTCAGACTGTCACCCCAAGAAATTTTCAAAGAAATTCTACTCCCCGGAGTTGATCTATTCTTTGTGAATAGCATCTCCTGAGTTTCTTCAAATCACAGAACTTTCACTAAATAATCTATTCTCAGTGAATAGCATTTCTTGAACTCTTCTTGGTTTGGGACCCACAGGCTTCCTAAAAGCATCCCCGCCTCCTCTTGGGCTTTGTACAAGGACCCTTCGGCTTCTTAGAAGTTCTCATGCCTTCTCTTGGGCTTAATACAAGGACCCTGACGACCTCTTAAAGGTATAAGACATAACTTATTCATCCTTTGCTAGAGCAGTCTTTCCAGTGTCAGACCTCAGGCCACTTTAGGGTTGATTCTCATCCCTTAATGCCCGTGCCTCCTCTTGGGCATCATACAAAAGATAAAACTCTTCCACACCAGTAAACTTGGACAGTCTAATCCCCTTGAGTCTCAAAGACATTCTCAAGTTCCTTACAACTATAGGAAAAACCCCGGGCATCCTGGATCGATCTCCAGCAGAAACCCAGCCTCTCTCATGAGAGTTCCCCGACCAGGGTCAACACTATCTTAGATCAGAACCACAAGGTATCTGACATCTCAACTCTTATGTAATCCTCAGCAAGAGTTGATTCCCCACTTGGACCTGCCTGGGGATCTCAGTTATCCCCGGCAAAAGATAGCCTTCTCTTAGGCTTTGTATAAGGATCTTTCCTCAGCGGAAAACTAGCCTCCTCTTAGGCTTTGTATAATGATCCTTCCTTAGCGAAGTTAGCCTCCTCTTGGGCTTTGTACAAATGATTCTCCCTAGTGCAGCTAACCTTTTCAGACTCTCTTGTTGAGTCAATCAGATTTTCAGACTCTCTTGTTGAGTCAATCACTTTTCAGACTCTCTTGTTGAGTCAATCACTTTTTAGACTCTCTTGTTGAGTCAACCGCATTTTCGGACTCTCTTGTTAAGTCAATCACTTTTTAGACTCTCTTGTTGAGTCAATCACTTGTTAGACTCTCTTGTTGAGTCAATCACCTTTCCGGACTCTCTTGTTGAGTCAACCTTTTTTAGCCTCAATCTTGGGCTTTGTACAAGACAGATAAAAATACTCTCTCGTTGAGTCGATCTTTGTCCATACTTGGTATAAAGATTTCCCCTAGCAGGAGTTAGCCTCCTCTCAAGCTGTGTAGAAGGATTTCTCTAGTGTAAGTGTTTTTAATTGGCAGCAATTTTTGGTAAAACATACCTGTCAAGGCTGATGTCACGACATGCTTGGGTAGCCTCTCTGCAGCTCGTTGGGCCTTGGAATGTGTACGCGCGCTTTGGGTTTTGCAGTGTGTTTCTGTTGAGATTTTTTAGGCGCTTTTATTTTGGAAGATTCTCCTAATCGTGTGATTTGCTATTTCCAGAAAGTATTCATTTGTTTCTATTTTCTCTCCTTGATTGTTGGTAATTAACCTAATTAGGTTAAAAGCTTCTGGGGAGCTGCTGCTGCTGTGGGATCTATAAATAAACAGCTGCTATCATTTGTTTGGGTCACGGTTTTTAAGAGTTTGAAGTGTGGTCATAGTTTTCTTGTGAACCAAAGCAATTATTGTTTTGATGATTGTTTTGGAATAGGTTTATTGAGTTGTAAGTTTTTACTCTTAAGCTTTTAAGCAAAGAGTATCATTGTGCTTGATTGAAGCTTTTAAGCAAAATCAAGATTGTGTCCTTGAAGAGTGTTCTTCTGTCTCGTTTATTTGTGTCTGTTATTATCACTGCTGTGATTGAGGGGGAGTTTGTAATTGCATTGGGTAGGGATTAAGTGAAGGTTGTAAACTGTGTGGTTTGATCCTGAATTGATACTACTAATAGTGGAGTTCCTCCCTGGCTTGGTAGCCCCCAGAAGTAGGTGTGTTTTGCACCGAACTGGGTTAACAATTACTTGTGTCTTTTATAATTGTTTGCGTTATTTATTTTGTTCGTTCTCAAAACCAAAACAGATATTAGTGTCGTAACATTGTATTCGACATCTCGTATCTGACACCAGAATTTTCAATTGGCATCAGAGCAGGCACCCTGCCTGTTACTCTGGGTGAGATCTAGGGACATTATATTCTGGTATTATGGAAGGAGGAGGGTTTGTGAACAGACCACCTGTTCTGGATGGTTCTAATTATGACTACTGGAAACCTCGTATGATAGCCTTCTTGAAATCCTTGGATAGCAAGGCATGGAGAGCAGCAAACAAAGGATGGGAACATCCTGTCACTGTTGGAAAGGATGGAAAGACAATTCCTAAACCTGAGGAAGAATGGAGCAAAGAGGAGGATGAGTTGGCTCTTGGCAACTCTAAAGCTTTAAACGCCTTGTTTAATGGGATTGATAGAAATATATTCAGACTGGTGCATCACTGTGAATTAGCCAAAGATGTTTGGGATACTCTCAGAACCACCCATGAAGGTACATCCAAGGTGAAGATGTCAAGGCTCCAGCTGCTTACTACCAAGTTTGAGAATCTGGGGATGAAAGAGGATGAGAGTATTCATGACTTTCACATGAATATTCTTGAGATTGCCAACACGTCAGGAGCATTAGGAGAAAAAATGTCTGATGAAAAACTGGTGAGGAAAATTCTCAGATCCTTGCCCAAGAGGTTTGCCATGAAAGTCACTGCTATAGAAGAGGCTCAGGATATCAGCAATATGAAAGTTGAAGAACTCATTGGCTCTCTTCAAACCTTTGAGATGGGAATAAATGACAACTCTGAAAAGAAGAACAAAGGTATAGCTCTTGTGTCTAATACTGAAGAAGAGGCAGAAGAAAATGATATTAGTAATGAAGAGAACTTATCAGATGCCTTGGCTATGCTTGGAAGACAATTCAACAAAATTATGAAAAGAATGGATCAGAAGTCAAGGTCAAATGTCAGGAACAATTCTTCTGACATTAGCAGGTCCTATGATTCCAATAGGAAAACAAAACCTGAAGAAAAGTCTAACCAAGGCAAAGGGATTCAGTGTCATGGATGCGAAGGGTATGGGCATATTAGGGCTGAGTGTCCTACTTATCTCAAGAAGCAAAAGAAAGGGTTAACTGTTACATGGTCTGATGAAGATTCTGAGAGTGACTTTGATGATGAATCTGCCAAACTTGTCACTGCACTAACTGGTGTTTGTACTTCAGATGGAGACTCAAGTGAAGATGAGTTAACTTTTGAAGAGCTTGCAGCATCCTACAAAAAGCTATGTATCAGAAGTGCAGAAGTTTGTCAACAAGGGGAAAAGCAGAAGAAACTTATAATCAAGCTGGAAGCTGAGAATAAAGAACATCTTGGAACAATATCTCAGTTAAACAATAAAGTCACCTTGCTGAATTCAAAACTTGATCAGATGACCAAGTCTATCAGAATGTTGAACAGTGGAACTGACACACTGGATGAGATTCTTCAGACTGGACAGAGTGCAGGAGATATGTCTGGTATAGGATTTGCAGGAACAAAGAAATCGTCTTCAGGAAACAGTCAACCAGAACCTGAATCTAGTATGATGAATCAGATGTCAAAACCTATGTTTCAACATCATGATAAGGGTAAAATGAATCACACAAGAAAGAAATTCCAAAGATGGAGATGTCATTATTGTGGTAGATATGGGCACATAAAGCCATTCTGCTTTAGACTGTATGGATACCCTGATCAAACTCCATATTTCAGACCTAAACAGAATCAGCTCATTAAGAAGCAGCAATGGAGTCCCAAAGTTGTTGCCTTAATAGCTCATACGTCCCTCAGAGTATCAGCCAAAGAAGATTGGTACTTTGACAGTGGGTGTTCAAAGCATATGACTGGAATCAAAAATCTGTTAGTTGATGTCAAACCTCATGCTACCAGGTATGTGACTTTTGGTGATGGAGCCAAAGGTGAAATCAAAGGTGTTGGAAAACTGGAGTGTTCAGGAGTTCCAAATCTGGATGGTGTTCTACTGGTAAAAGGATTGACTGCCAATCTCATTAGCATCAGTCAACTCTGTGATCAAGGTTATCATGTCAACTTTACAAAATCTGAATGTATGGTCACAAATGAAGAAAAAGAAGTGATTATGAGGGGTGTCAGGTCTAAGGATAACTGTTATTTGTGGATATCTCATGAACCTAGTTACTCATCATTTTGTTCTGAAACCAAAGAAAATGAAGTAAAGCTATGGCATCAAAAACTTGGTCATCTTCATTTAAGGGGTATGAAAAGGATTATCTCTATGGAAGCTGTAAGAGGGATTCCAAAACTACAGATTAATGAAGAAAGAGTGTGTGGTGAATGTCAGGTTGGCAAACAAACCAAGATGTCACATCCAAAGATTAAACATCTTACCACATCTAAAGTTTTGGAATTGTTACACATGGATTTAATGGGACCTATGCAAGTGGAAAGTCTTGGTGGGAAGAAATATGCCTATGTGGTTGTTGATGATTATTCTAGATATACCTGGATAAATTTCATCAGAGAGAAATCAGATGTTTTTGATGTCTTCAAAGACCTCTGTCAAAAGGTTCAAAGAGAGAAGGAAGGCTGTGTTGTTAGAATTAGAAGTGATCATGGAAAAGAGTTTGAAAATCAAAGATTTGCAGAGTTCTGTTCATCTGAAGGAATCAGTCATGAATTTTCATCTCCCATTACTCCTCAACAAAATGGGGTTGTGGAAAGAAAAAACAGGACACTTCAAGAATCAGCCAGAGCTATGATTCATGCCAAGAAACTCCCTATCCACTTCTGGGCTGAAGCTATGAATACCGCTTGCTATGTTCATAATAGAGTGACCTTGAGAAAGGGAACCTCCACTACCTTGTATGAAATCTGGAAAGGAAGAAAACCAACTGTCAAATATTTTCATGTGTTTGGTAGTAAGTGTTACATACTAACAGATCGTGAACAAAGAAGGAAGATGGACCCCAAAAGTGATGAAGGAATCTTTTTAGGTTACTCTACAAACAGCAGAGCCTATAGGGTTTTCAACTCTAGAACAAGAACGATGATGGAATCAATAAATGTGGTGGTTGATGATTTGCATGAGGAAGCAAATGTCACAGATGATGTCAGAACATTCTTGGATATTCCTGCTGGTACATCAAATAAAGAAGTTGACTCCAATCCTACTACCACAGAATCTGAGGGTGAACCTATCAACAAGGGACCCTCCACCAGAGTGCAGAAAGATCATCCTAAAGAACTTATCATAGGAGATCTCAACAGTGGAGTGACTACAAGATCAAGAGAACTCATCTCAAGCTCTTGCTTTGTGTCAAGAATTGAACCTAAAAATATCAAAGAAGCTCTGACTGATGAGTTTTGGATTAATGCAATGCAAGAGGAATTAAGTCAGTTTAAAAGGAATGAGGTGTGGGAGCTTGTTCCAAGACCTGAAGGGACAAATGTTATTGGTACAAAGTGGGTGTACAAGAACAAGTCAGATGAGCAGGGTGTTGTAACCAGGAATAAAGCAAGGCTTGTAGCTCAAGGATACACTCAAGTTGAAGGGGTTGATTTTGATGAGACATTTGCCCCTGTTGCTAGACTTGAATCCATCAGATTGCTATTAGGAGTGGCTTGCATTCTAAAATTCAAGCTGTTCCAGATGGATGTGAAAAGTGCCTTTTTGAATGGCTATTTGCATGAGGAAGTTTATGTAGAGCAGCCTAAAGGCTTCATTGACCCAACCTTCCCAGACCATGTGTACAAATTAAAAAGGGCTCTTTATGGACTGAAACAAGCTCCTAGAGCTTGGTATGAGAGATTGACAGAGTTCCTCATTAATAATGGATACAGAAAAGGAGGGTTAGATAAGACTCTTTTTGTTAAAGATGAAGGAGGAAAAATCATGATTGCTCAGATTTATGTGGATGATATAGTGTTTGGTGGAATGTCAGATAGGATGGTGAAACACTTTGTTCAACAAATGCAGTCTGAATTTGAAATGAGTCTTGTTGGAGAACTGACTTATTTTCTTGGGTTACAAGTAAAACAGATGGAAGATTCAATCTTCCTCAGTCAAAGTAAGTACGCAAGAAACATAGTCAAAAAATTTGGAATGGAGAATGCAAGCCATAAAAGAACACCTGCACCTACTCATTTGAAATTATCTAAAGATGAAAAGGGGATTAATGTTGATCAAAGTCTATATAGAAGTATGATAGGTAGCTTACTGTATCTCACAGCTAGCAGGCCTGATATTGCTTTTGCAGTTGGAGTGTGTGCCAGATATCAAGCAGATCCCAAAGTTAGTCACATAAATCAAGTCAAGAGGATTCTCAAATATGTGAATGGAACTTGTGACTTTGGTATGCTGTACTCTCATGGGTGTAATCCTATTTTATCTGGATATTGTGATGCTGATTGGGCTGGAAGTGCTGATGATAGAAAGAGCACATCAGGAGGATGCTTCTTCTTAGGAAACAATCTCATTTCATGGTTCAGCAAAAAGCAAAATTGTGTCTCCTTATCCACGGCAGAGGCTGAATACATTGCAGCTGGAAGTAGTTGTTCACAGCTAGTATGGATGAAACAAATGCTAACAGAGTATAATGTCACACAAGATGTCATGACACTATATTGTGACAACCTAAGTGCTATCAATATCTCCAAGAATCCTATCCAGCACAGCCGTACCAAGCATATAGACATTAGGCATCATTTCATTAGGGATCTTGTGGAAGACAAAGTAATTACCTTGGAGCATGTTGCCACTGAGATGCAGCTGGCTGACATTTTTACAAAGGCTTTGGATGCAAGTCAATTTGAGAACCTAAGGGGTAAGTTAGGAATTTGTCTTTATGAAGGCTTATAGCAATTAATCACATATGGAAACATTGTCCGGCACATCTTAGTTTTCCAAGAATTTGTACCATCAAAATATATAAATCCTTTCCCCCCTCTTTTGCATCATTATCAAACGCTCTCCATTCCCACTCATACATGCCATACTGTTTATCTTCTTCTTTCCAAACATTCTGTCACTGCCAACCCTCATTTCAGATTTTCGTCTATCACTTTGCCTGTGAATAACATGTCTCACCAACAAGCTTCGTCCCCCTCTAAGCCGGTGTCTCCTAAGACTGTTTCGTCTTCTGATTCTAGGGCACAAGATATGGATCATTCTCCCAAGGATGTGGTTGATGCTGTCCCGTTAAATATGGTGCTTGCTGATGTGCCTCATGTTCAAAGGCATAGAACTCAACATGCAAGAAGACCTAAAGAAAGTCCTTCAGGTAACATTCCCACATCGTCTTCTGTTGATCTTTCTGCTATGGCAAGGGAAGGATCTGAGTATGTTCATAAGACTGTTGATAGCATCGTTACTCGTATCATTAATGAAGATCATGCTGTGGCTGGGATTTCTATCCCTTTGAGGCAACTTTCAGCCCCTCAAACTAGTCAGAAGCATCAAAAAGATGGTGATATAAATCTAGAAGATATTCAAGATGTTGCAGGTGATGTTAAGACCTCTGTTGCTGAAGATACCTTTGAAAGTGTGAAGGATGCTGGGAGTAAACCCTCTAAAACCAAAGATGTCATGGCTGATGATGTTGTGGATCTTGATGAGATTGATGACAACGCTCTCCTTGCCAGCATAGCTAATAGACTTGTTACTAGGAAAGGAAACAAGGGTGCTAAGCAAAGTTCTCCCAAGCACAAGAATGTAGCTAGTCCAAGTCCTTCCAAGCGCAACATCAAGAAGGTTGGTTCTGGTCCCCCCAAGGGTTGGAGCAAAGTGGTTGTCAAGAAGAGAAAGATTAGAGTCTCTTCTGATTCTGAAGATGATGTTGAAAGTGATGTTCCTGACATCCGTCTCAAAAAGAAATCCTCTGCTAGCAAACTGGCTACCAGAATACCTGATGCTCCTCTAGATAATATCTCTTTTCATTCTGCTGAGAGTGTTAACAAATGGAAATATGTGTATCAGCGGAGGTTGGCGTTAGAAAGAGAGCTGGGTGAAAATGCTATGGAGTGTAAGGAAGTAATGGATTTAATCTACTTTGCTGGCCTGTTAAAGACTGTGACTCGCTTCTCAAAGTGCTACGAGACACTGGTTAAAGAGTTTATTGTTAATCTTTCTGAAAATTGTGCTGATGGTAAATCTAAGGAGTTCAGAAAAGTGTTTGTTAGAGGAAGATGTGTCAATTTCTCCCCTGATGTGATAAATTTTTACCTAGGAAGGACTGGTGAGCCTCAACCTGAGTTGGAGGTGTCTGATAATCAAGTCTGCACGACCATTACAGCGAATCAAGTCAAGAAATGGCCTCTAAAGGGAAAATTATCTGCTAGCTTACTAAGTGTCAAGTATGCGATGCTGCACAGAATTGGAGCTGCTAATTGGGTTCCCACTAACCACACATCTACCATTGCTACTGGTCTGGGCAGATTCATTTTTGCTGTTGGAACCAAGGCAAAATTTGATTATGGGACGTACATCTTTGAACAGACATTGAAGCATGCAGGTACGATGGCTGTGAAGCTTCCCATAGCTTTTCCCTCTGTCATTTGTGGCATTATCCTTAAACAATATCCTGGAATTTTAACTGAGTCAGACACTGCCTGCAAAAGAGAAAGTGTCTTGTCTTTTCATTACAAGCTGTTTCAGGGGACCCATGTCCCTGATATTGTTGTAACATCTGCTGAGACATCCTCTAGCAGTAGACCTGTGAATAAGTCTACCATCATTTCTGAGCTCAAGGAGACTTGCAAAGAGCTAGAAAGCAGAAAGTTGAAGCTTGAAACTCTTATCAGAATACTTGAGCAGGAGGAACGTGAGGATGGTGATAATGCAAAGACTGAAGCTGACAATGAGGGTGAAGACTCTGGTGGGAGTGACAATGAGGCTGATGCTGGTGGAGAGGCTGAAGATGAATCTGGGTCTGGTGAAGAAGCTGAAGATGTTTCTGGTTCTGATGAAGATTAAGTTTTTTTTGCCATATGTTTCCATATTGGTTCTTGTGGAAGTTCTTTTGGTTTGATGTGCTTCTGCACCTTGTGTTAGTTTCTTTTTGGTTATTTGGCTTTTTGGTTGTAAAGACTATGTGTTTTTTTTTGGTTTGGCTCTCTTTATGGCTAAAAAGGGGGAGCACTGGATATTTCTGTTTCTCTTAACTTTGGAAGTTGCTATTTCTGATGCTATGCTGCTTACTTCCTTGGATCTGCTGTTTCTTTTTCTGCTGCTGCTATTTCTGATTGTTGTTCGATTATTATGTTTTAGCCAAAAAAATTTCGCCAAAGGGGGAGTTTGTAAGTGTTTTTAATTGGCAGCAATTTTTGGTAAAACATACCTGTCAAGGCTGATGTCACGACATGCTTGGGTAGCCTCTCTGCAGCTCGTTGGGCCTTGGAATGTGTACGCGCGCTTTGGGTTTTGCAGTGTGTTTCTGTTGAGATTTTTTAGGCGCTTTTATTTTGGAAGATTCTCCTAATCGTGTGATTTGCTATTTCCAGAAAGTATTCATTTGTTTCTATTTTCTCTCCTTGATTGTTGGTAATTAACCTAATTAGGTTAAAAGCTTCTGGGGAGCTGCTGCTGCTGTGGGATCTATAAATAAACAGCTGCTATCATTTGTTTGGGTCACGGTTTTTAAGAGTTTGAAGTGTGGTCATAGTTTTCTTGTGAACCAAAGCAATTATTGTTTTGATGATTGTTTTGGAATAGGTTTATTGAGTTGTAAGTTTTTACTCTTAAGCTTTTAAGCAAAGAGTATCATTGTGCTTGATTGAAGCTTTTAAGCAAAATCAAGATTGTGTCCTTGAAGAGTGTTCTTCTGTCTCGTTTATTTGTGTCTGTTATTATCACTGCTGTGATTGAGGGGGAGTTTGTAATTGCATTGGGTAGGGATTAAGTGAAGGTTGTAAACTGTGTGGTTTGATCCTGAATTGATACTACTAATAGTGGAGTTCCTCCCTGGCTTGGTAGCCCCCAGACGTAGGTGTGTTTTGCACCGAACTGGGTTAACAATTACTTGTGTCTTTTATAATTGTTTGCGTTATTTATTTTGTTCGTTCTCAAAACCAAAACAGATATTAGTGTCGTAACATTGTATTCGACATCTCGTATCTGACACCAGAATTTTCATCTAGCTTGTTTAGCCACGATCCTGGGCTTTATACAGGACATATAAAAGCACTCTCTTGTTGAGTCAAACCCCTTTAGCCTCAATCTTGGGCTTTGTACAAGACATAAATCTCCCTCCCTTAAGCTTGGGATAAATATCTTCTCCAACAGAGTCATTTCCTCCCAGCCTTCCTTTAGGCTTTGGGGAATGATTTTCCCCCAAGAAGAGTCAAACCCATTTCAAGCCTCCTCTTAGGCTTTGTGTAATGATTTTCCCAGTAAGTCAGCCTCAAATCTTGGGCTTTGTATAAGACATATACAAACCCTTCCCAGCAGAGTCAAAATCCCTTTTAGCCTCAATTTTGGGCGTTGTACAAGACAGATAGAACATTTCCCCTGGAAAAGTCAAACTTATAGCCTCCTCTTAGGCTTTGTATAATGATATCCCCAAAGAGTCAGTCTCTTTTTAGCCTCAATCTTGGGCTTTGTACAAGACAGATAAATCACTCTCTTGTTGAGTTGGTCACTTCTAGCCTCCTCTTAGGCTTTGTATAAAGAAATCCCCTAGCCGAGTCAATTAACCTTTTAGCATCAACCTTGTGCTTTGATCAAGGCACACAAAAATCAACAATCTCTCTTTAGAGATGACAAATTCCCTCTCAATACCCTTTTGGCTTCAATCTTGGGCTTTGAACAAGACACAAATACCCTTTTAACTTCAAACTTGGATTTTGAACAAGACACCAAAACATTATTTTCCTCCCTTAGAATAGGAGGAACTACGATTGCTCTGATTTCCCTGTTTCGCTTAAACAGGAATACGTAGGCATAAGATTGCGAAATCTTAGCGAGCATACTAATAAAAAACTCTAGATCCAGTACCTTCACACATCAATCAAAACTTAGGTCCAGTACCTTACCAAAAACATCGGGAGTAACCCGAACACAAACAAAATCTCACTCACTCACTCATACTTCCCAAGAAATTTTCCTAACCCGTTAACAGATAAACACCATCAACTATAAAGCGAGGCCTAATGCAAATATCCTGTGGATAACCACATATAGGATGGGTAATTGACAACTCCCCATTGTATAACCTGACCCCGAACTCCCCAATCTCTTTAAGCATTTGTTCAGTTAAACATTTGTGTGCAAGGTTAGTTTTAGATAGCTTCCCTTTCCCTTCCAGCTTCACGGGATAAATAAGAAATCAGAAAGTAGCACCATTTCTCCTCGGGAGAAAAACCCAAACTTCAGCGATAAGGTGGTCGCGTCACCGACAAAAATCACTCGCTACAGAAAAATGGCGACTCTGCTGGGGAGTCATTGACTGTATAGGATTATAGGCTATAGCTCTTAAGAGATCTAGGATGTTAGTTTTAGGAATGAATATATATATATATATATATCGCTTTTCCTAATTGATATCCGTGTTTATTTTTCTGGTAATGGGACTGCCAGTGATGCCGCATTTGGAAATATTGAGTATACACCTAAGATAAGTGATGGCACTAGACGGGTAATCTTACAGGGAATGATTCCCAAATAAGAGACCCTGGTCGACCATCGAATCAGTGGAGAGACCCTTTGCGGATTCAATGCCTATACGACTTCGGTTGTTGAAAGCAGATTGTTCGATTGGGTTATCTAAGAAGCTGAGGATTTTAGTAGACTGAAACCATGTTACTATTTTGTAGAGCGGAAGCTATCGAAAATAGTTGTCACGCGATACTACCCTCATTTGAGATTACTCTAAGATACATCAGCTCGCTCGGGTGAACCAGCCTGCTGTTGTTATCCCAAGAGGGGTCAATGATTGTGAGGACAGGTACAAAAAATCACCAGTATAACCTTTGGGGATGGGTAGAGCCATGACTTCATGACCCCGAACCTTTGACCCCATGTTTTTACTATGTTTTTGTGTGCTGCATTCACGCATTCATTTTATTAAAAAACATTAATAAAAAAAATATTCTCTTCTACTCTCTCTTTTTTCAAATTAAACTAAGACAATGATTGCAAATATCAGAGAAAGGAGATTGCGTTAGGGATTTCGGTAGAAGGAAGACTCACAAGTACACCATCAAGGTTCCAAAACTAGAGGATTTGAGAGGATTGGAGAGGATGATCACCAACCCTGATGCTTTTAGAGCTAAGTACGGAGGACTGTTGTCTCTGTTAAGGGTCCATGTAATTGAAGGAATACTAGCTACGCTGATCTAGTTCTATGATTCGGTCTATCACTGTTTCACATTCCCGGATTATCAACTAGCACCAACACTGGAGGAGTACTCTCACCTGATTAATTTACCTATCACTGACCAAGCTCCCTTTTCTGGAATGGAAGAAATTCCAAAGGATCAAACCATTGCAAGAGCAATCTATTTGGACGAGTAAGAAGTCAGGACTCACATGACCACTAAGGATGGAATCCAATGTTTACCGGCCAAGTTCTTGGTAGAGAAATACCTGTACTTTGCCAGTATAGGAAACGTTACTGCTTTCGAGGATATCTTTGTCCTACTCAGATACGGGTTATTCATTTTTCCCAACATTGATAACTTCATCGATACCAATTCCATTAAGATATTTCTGATTAGAAACCCTTTACCAACTCTGCTCACAGATGCTTATCATTCTGTACATTTAAGGAATTTGTACAGCGGAGGAATGATCATATGCTGTGTACCCTTGCTTTACAAGTGGTTCACTTCCTATTTACCTAAGTATGCTGCTTTTTGGGATCATAAGAATACTTTACGTTGGTCGCAGAGAATCATGTCTCTTACCAATTCTGACATCGATTGGTACAATCGAATCTATGACGGGATCAGAATCATTGACCGTTGTGGAAACATCCCTAATGTATCCCTCATAGGAACTAAAGGAGGAATCAACTATCATCCAATTTTAGTTCGTCGTCAATTCGGATACCCGATGAGGCATGTCCCGCGTAATGCTCATCTGGAAGGTCTTTTCTTCAAGGAAGGAGAAAATGACAGGGCACTAAAGAGAGAAATAGTGCATGTCTGGAAACATGTTCACCGGAAAAGAAGAGAGTCTCTAGGAAAATCAGATTGTGTCTCTATGGAACCTTATCTCCACTGGGTACAAACTAGAGCTCTCAAACTGAGGATGCCTTATCCTCGTCAGGAAGTTCTTCCGTTAAAGGAGTCTGTCCTTTATTTTATGTCTGATACGGAAAAACTTCAGGTTACTCTCAATAGAGTTCAACAGGAAAAGAAGTCTTGGAAGAACAAGTATCGTATTCTCAATGTGGAGTGTAAGAAAATACAACAACTATTAAAAGAAAAAGATGCTCTGATCGAAATTTTAGAGCAACATGCTGTAGAAAATCAAGAAGACCAAAGGAATTTGCTCGCTCATTTCACTTGGCAAAGGAATGACAACCCGACAACGGCTCGAGAGCCCTGGTCAAAGAAAAGAAAAATACCAGAACCAGCACCTGAGCCCTCCTCAGAAAGGACTCAAGATCCATTAGCTTAGACATTTCCTTTTACAACACTATGTAAATTACTGTATTTCCATTTCCGTAATCTTTAAATTCAATAAAACAGGGTTCCCCCATTGTTTGATATTGGCAATCCAATTGTTGAAGTTTCTTTTGATTAAACAAAAAAATATTAATTAATATAATCATTGCATATCATTCATCATTCTCACATAAAACATTCTTCTTACCTACGAATCTCACGTTTTTGTCTCAATTCTAGAGTCAAACTGTCTCATTCGTACAATACTCGGGCCAGTCAATAAAAGAAAATGGATAATCTCGAGGAAGAGAACAGAGAGTTGAGAGAAGAACTCGACGCTCTGAAAGAAGACTTGAGAAAGCTTCATAATGATATGCAAGCTCTGGCAGCAGCCCAGATACAAAGAACTGTGATCTCAGAGATCACATCGACGCCTATAGTGGAAAATATGATCCTCGGTATAACATGCTAAAGATCATTCCTGGGGCATGCCACTTAACTATATCCCTGAAGGATATATTCCGCCGATCACTGAAGATCCAGAAACTGCAGCAGGAACCGCTGGGCCTGAAGGTTACAAACTTCGGGAAAGCGATGATGCCAGGGGCATGACAACAACTCCTAAAGGTTACAAACTTCGGGAAGCACCAAGAGTCATTGCCGTAATGACTATACCACCACCCGTGGTACACACTGTCCCGGAAGGACAGATTTCCCAGATACCGTCTGTTAGAAACGAAAGTATGAACGATAAAATGAAGGAATTCCAGGAACAGTTCCTGGAGATGCAGAAGGAACTGCAAGCCATTCGCGGTCAGGATCTATTCGGAAAGGACGTCGCAGACCTTTGTTTGGTCCCCAATGTGAAAGTTCCGCACAAATTCAAAGTGCCCGAATTTGAAAAGTACAAGGGTAACTCTTGCCCACAAAGCCATTTGGTGATGTACACTCGGAGAATGTCAACTCAGACAGAGAACCAATAGCTACTGATCCATTACTTCCAGGATAGTTTAACCGGTGCTGCACTTAAATGGTATATGGGATTAAACCGCACTAAGATCGTCACTTTCCGAGATCTTGGCGCTGCCTTCGTTCAACAATATAAGTATAACCTGGACATGGCACCAGACAGAGATCAACTCAGAGCCATGTCGCAGAAGGACAAGGAAACCTTCAAAGAATATGCTCAGAGATGGCGTGAAATTGCCGCTCAGATTTGTCCACCTCTTGAGGAAAAAGAGATGACAAAGATCTTCTTGAAAACCTTGAGCTCATTTCACTACGACAGAATGGTCACCAGTGCGCCCAGTGACTTTACTGAGATGGTAGGCATGGGAGTTTGTCTTGAGGAGGCAGTCCGAGAAGGACGTTTAGTAAAAGATGCTGGATCATTAAGCAGTACCAAATGATACGGTAGTGCTCTCCCTAAGAAAAAAGAGCAAGATATTGGTAATATCTCTCTCGGAAAGCAAAGGCGACGGTACCAACCAGTAGTAGCTGTAACTCCTGCTATCAACCCTGCGCCCGTTCCTACGTATCAACCTCAGGTTGCTCAAAGTCAACCGAATCAACAACAATATCAGCAAAGGACACAACAACCTCTTCAGCAGGCTCGTCCTCCATGCAACAACAACCGTACAATGTGACCACCAGGGTTCGACCCTATACCAATGTTGTACGCAGAACTGTTTCTATTATTACTAGTCAAAGGGCACGTCCAAACCAGGTCTCCTTTTCCAATACTGGAGAATCCGCCTTTTTAGTTCAAAACGGATCAGACTTGTCCTTATCATCAAGGAGGACTAGGGCATACCATAAAAAAATGTCTCAGCTTCAAATCCGATGTACAGAAGCTTGTTAGGAGCGGGGTCTTATCCTTCAAGGATACCAGTCCTAATGTTTAGACGAACCCGCTGCCTCAACACGAGAAAGCTGCGGTAAATTTGATAGAGGGAGAGTCTAACCACATCTATCAAATTCATGATGTACTCTTATTGAGGGCTAACCTAGTCAAAATGCATTGCAGACAGAGCAGATATGGGCATGTACCATCTCATAACTATCACCAGTGTGATATCTGCTCTAAGAACAATCAAGGGTATTCTGTGGTGCAATCAGCTCTACAGGAACAGTTGGATCTCGGATGGATCCAAGATCACCGAATTCGTGAAGTCAACATGACTTACACAAATTCCAACATCATTCAAAACCACGACATCCGTACGATGAATGTCAACTTGGTGGCAATGCACTCAAGGCAAAGCCAACATCATAATCGGCCATGACACGATTACGATTCCTGTCTGGTCTGCTCGGTAAATAATCAGGGATGCTCTTTTGTACAAGAGGCCCTCCAGCGTCAGATGGATCTTGGATGGATTCAGGATTACCACGATAAAAATCAGTATCAAGTGAATATGATTCAAATCTTTGATATTTGCTTGATGAATACCAGCTTGGTGGAGTTGCATGCTAAGCAAGTCCATCTCGGTTTCCTGACTTGGCATAACTATCAGAACTGTAAGGGATGTCGTGAGAGCGACCAAGGATGCGCTCTCGTTCAAAGAACTTTGTAAAACTTGTTAAACCACTGGTGGCTTCCGATCTATTTAGACGAAGACACATAACAAGTTAGTATGATTAATGGGAACCCTACTAGGCATCAAAGTCAGGATGTTTGATCAATGGAAACAGATCTAGTGAGGTTACACTGCATATAAAGCGAACGTGGTCGGGCGCCACCACACAACTATGAGCGCTGTAGAGTTTGCTCTAAAGATAATCAAGGATGTTACCTCGTGCGAGCAGCCCTTCAGAGTCAGTTGGACCACAAAGAGATTCGACCGTGTCCAAGTTCTGGGTCAACCAATTTGATGCCAGACTTTGTCGCTGATCAAATCAAAGATGTTGTCGTAATCTCTAATCATAAGAGGACCAAAGATGTTTGTACCATCATCCCTTTACTTGACGAATCGAAAGTTCCCAACCAGGAACTGATTGAAATCACTTACAATGGTCAGAAGAATCAGAAGGCTCCTGTAGTTATCCATCTACCGGGACCATTACCGTATGAATCAACTAAGGCTATCCCTTACAAATACGGTGCAATAAAAATTGAGAATGGAAAGGAAATTCCATTACCCTCCGTCGTGAATATTGCAGACATCAGTCGAGTAACACAGAGCGGTCGAATCTTCAACAGAGGAGTTGGAGAACCTACCAGAGAAAAGAAACCTCAAATGGAAGTTCCTAATCAACCAGTCGGTCAGTCTAGTGATCCCGACCTTTCAAAGAACAGTGATGAGATGTTGAAGCTCATCAAGAAAAGTGAATACAACATTGTTGATCAACTGTTGCAAACTCCTTCAAAGATCTCTGTGTTATCTATTTTACTCAGTTTCGAAGCTCACAGGGAAGCTCTACAGAAAGTCTTAGAGTAGGCCTTTGTGGAACAAGATGTGTCAATAAGACAATTCGACATCATCATCTCCAACATCACTTCCTGCAACAACTTGGGGTTTAGTGATGAGGAATTGTCAGAAGAAGGAAAAAGTCATAACATGGTGCTAAATATTACAGTCAACTGCCAGGACGATGCTCTAGCCAGTGTACTGGTTGACACCGGACATCTCTGAATGTTATACCAAAGTCCACTCTAATGCGACTATCATTTAAAGGATCTCCGATGAGATGCAGTGAGGTCATCGTCAAAGCATTTGATGGATCTCGAAAAACAGTTATCGGCGAAGTCGACCTTCCCATAACTATCGGTCCCCACACTTTCCAAGTCACTTTCCAGGTCATGGACATCCGGGCAGCATACAGCTGTTTGTTAGGAAGATCTTGGATACACGAGGCTGGGGCAGTCACTTCGACACTTCACCAGAAGCTGAAGTTCGTCAAGAACGACCAACTCGTCACAGTCTGCGAAGAGCAGGCCTTAATCGTGAGTAACTTATCATCGTCCACTTGTGTAGAACCGGAGGAGGTTATCGGAACCCACTTCCAGGAACTTTCGATGAGTCACGACAACCAATCAAAATGAGGAGCGTCGATTTCCTCGTACAAAGATGCTCTCGAAGCGATCAAAAGTAACAACGCAAAAGGATGGAGACAACTTGTCATTCCTACTGACAATAAGAGAAGAAAGGTCTTAGTTTTTCTTCAACCTGTACCCAGACTGCTACTAGCGATGAAAGTCTTCATCCCATTCAGGACTTCTTCCACAGTGGGGGTTTCCTTCACCCAGTATCTCAAGAAGTATATACCATCAACGAGGGATATTCCTTTGATACAGATGAAGAATGGAAGTCCTATCTTAACGAGGATGGTTATATGTCTCAGGAAGAGGTGCCTACACCATTTTGCCTTCTGGCACAAAGTCCGAGATTTATACTGAGGTCAGATGTCAAAATGATATACGGAGATTGTGATCTAGAAGGATGTCGTGCTCCACCAAACTCATTAGAGGAGGACACTCTGAGGAAAGACAACTTTGACCACGACTATTATGGCCCAATGGATGGCCTGCCTATCTGGCAGCCGTACCTAGGAGACTCGGGGAAAAAGAATCAGCCGAACGATGCATATCAGTTGAGCATCATTGAAAAGAATACATGCGTCCCCACCATGTCATGGGATTAACACTCAGGGCATTTAGAAAACATACAGCACGACGATGAATTTGCAAAGCTTGCAGGACTAGAATTCATCAACTATGCTTTTCCCGAGGTCAACGTCATTGAGAGGGATGAGTCCTCCAGTTCCAAAGAAGTGTGGGACACTTTGGGACAACTGAGTGGTAAGTTCGACTACTTGGTCAAGTACACCGCTCCTGAAAGCTCTTGTATAAGGCTCGAAGACATCCAGCCAACTGGATGGGGAGATTTACCTGAGAGTGCAAACACTGTGCAAGATACAGCTGAGGAATCCTCCCACGACAACTCTTCCTGGGAGACAGATTCCAACGATCTTGCTCCACCAGAAATCAGCATTATTTCTAAAGATAAATCAAGAAAGAAGGTGCCAGACTTTGTGATTCACCGAGGAGTTCGTCGCCAATGGGTTGTTGTCAATGTTCCGAAAGTTGTCCATAGGTCGAAGTAATTGTCGTCTTTATCTTAACCTTTCACCCTACCCAGGTGAAACAGATGTTTTGATAGGGCTCACTTTCTGTAAATATCCCTCTTCGCTTTGCCCAAAGCGACCGAGTTTTGTTTTATAGGGCTGTAGTTTCAAGAATCGACAAGATTATAAATAAAATAAACGTCGTTCTGTAATTTCCGCATTTATTGTTGTTTTCTCTTTTTGTTTTTTCAGAAAATGGTAATCCTAAAAAACAACTCAAATAATAAAAACAAGCATTTTTCAGAAAATACACTGCACGCACTCTTGCATTCTTTCTATCTCTTCTAAAAAACAAATCATCACGTCATGCAGATTGCTTGTTTTAAACCCCATTGAAACATACGATCCAATGCCTTCTCCCAACTTTGAATTCCCGGTATTTGAGGCTAAAGAAGAAAATGACGAAGAAATTCTAGAAGAGATCTCCCGATTACTCGGACAAGAGGAAAGGTCCATTGAACCTCACAAAGAGCCGTTGGAAACAATCAACTTGGGTTCAGGGGAGGAGAGAAAAGAGGTCAAGATTGGGGCACTGCTCAGTCCAACTGTCAAAGAAAGTTTGACAAAGCTTCTCAAAGAGTTTCCCGATGTATTCGTTTGGTCCTATCAGGACATGCCAAGGTTGGATACCAACATCGTGGAAGATCATCTACCGTTGAGATCAGAATGTCCGCCGGTAAATCAAAGACTACGACGGACTCATCCAGACATGGCCATCAAAATCAAAGAGGAAGTACAGAAACAGATTGACACAGGTTTCCTCGCCACATCAGAATATCCTCAATGGTTAGCCAACATAGTACCAGTTCCAAAAAAGGACGAAAAGGTCAGAATGTGTGTAGACTATAGGGATCTGAACAAAGCAAGTCCAAAGGATGACTTTCCCTGACCGTACATAGACATGCTGGTAGACAGTACAACAAAGTTCAAAGTCTTCTCCTTTATGGATGGATTCTCGAGCTATAATCAGATAAAAATGGCGCCGAAAGATATGGAGAAAACTTCGTTCATTACCCCATGGGGTACCTTTTGTTACAAGGTAATGTCATTCGGTTTGAAGAACGTCGGGGCAACCTATCAAAGGGCCATGACTACTCTATTTCATGACATGATACACAAAGAAATCAAGGTATATGTCGATGACCCATCTGTCAAAGCTATTCGAGCGGTTGAGAAAGTACAAACTCCGCTTGAATCCCAATAAGTGCACGTTCGGTGTCCGTTCAGGGAAACTGCTAGGATTCATCGTCAGCCAGAAAGGAATTGAGGTTGATCCTGAAAAAGTCAGGGCCATTCAAGAAATGCCTTCTCCAAAGACTGAAAAAACAAGTCAGAGGATTCCTGGGACATTTGGACTACATTTCCAGATTTATATTCCTCATGACCGCAACATGTGCGCCGATTTTCAAATTACTAAAAAAGAATCGGGATTGCATTTGGACAGAAGATTGCCAAACCGCCTTCCACAGTATCAAGGAATACCTGTTAAACCCACCGATTCTATCACCTCCAGTGGAAGGAAGACCACTAATCATATACCTAACAGTCTTGGAAGACTCAATGGGTTGTGTACTTGGCCAACAAGATGAAACAAAAAGGAAAGAGTCTGCCATTTACTATTTGAGCAAGAAATTTACCGACTGCGAGACTCGGTACACTATGCTCGAGAAAACTTGTGCTTTGGCTTGGGTAGCCAAACGTCTTCGCCAGTACATGATTCGTCACACTACTTGGTTAATCTAAAAAATGGATCCGATCAAGTATGTCTTTGAAAAGCCTGCTCTCACGGGAAGGATATCCCGTTGGTAGATGTTGTTATCAGAATACGACATTGAGTACCATGCTCAGAAAGCCGTCAAAGGAAGTATTTTAGCAGATCATTTGGCTCATCAGCCGCTTGACGGTCAAGAATCAGTCGGATTTGACTTCCCAGACGAAGATGTCATGTACTTGAAAATGAAAGATTGCGATGAACCACTACCCAGTGAAGGGCCAGAACTAGGTTCCTAGTGGGGACTAATCTTTGACAGAGCTGTAAACCATTATGGAAACGGAATTGGGGCAATCATCATAACACCTCAGGGTACCCACATTCCTTTCACCGCCAAACTGACATTCAAGTGTACCAACAACGAGGCCGAATACGAAGCTTGTATCATGGGTCTCGAAGAAGCAATTAATTTAAGGATAAAAAACTTGGATGTATATGGAGACTCACCCCTGGTTATCAATCAGATCAAAGGAAATTGGAACACATACCAACCAGGACTTATTCCTTACAAAGATTACGCGAGAAGGTTGTTACCATTCTTCAATAGAATCGAGTTTCATCATATCCCTCGTGAAGAGAATCACATGGCTGATACATTAGCCACTCTATCTTCCATGATTAGTGCAGGTCAATGGAACGACATACCTAAGATCGACATAATGCGCCTAGAAAGGCCCGCCTACATCTTCATGATTAAAGCACTGATAGACGACAAACATTGGTATCACGATATCAAATGCTTCCTTCTGAAACAAGAGTACCCACCTGGGGCATCAAGAAAAGACAGGAAAACCCTCAGAAGACTGGCAAACAACTTCTTCCTGAGCGGTGATACACTCTATAAGAGATATTTTGACATGGTTTTGCTCCGATGCGTAGAGAGACTAGAAGCAAACATGTTGATAAAAGAAATTCACAAAGGATCCTTTGGCACTCATGCCAACGGACACGCAATGACGAGAAAAATTCTGAGAGCAGGGTACTATTGGTTGACAATGGAATCCGATTGCTACATGTACATGAGGAGGTGTCACAAGTGTTAGATATACTCAGACAAAATCCATGTACCACCAACACATCTCAAAGTTCTTTCTTCCCCATGGCCTTTTTCCATTTGGGGAATCGACATGATTGGCATGATCGAACCCAAAGCTTCGAACGGACACCGGTTCATCCTGGTGGCCATTGATTACTTCACCAAGTGGTCGAAGCAGCGTCATACGCTAATGTAACCCGACAAGTGGTGGTTCGATTTATCAAAAACAATATCATTTGTCGTTATGGTGTTCCTAGCCAGATCATTTCTGATAATGGATCTAACTTGAATAATAAGATGATGAAAGAGTTGTGTGCTGAGTTCAAGATCGAACACCATAACTCATCTCCCTACCGACCCAAGATGAACAGAGCGACAAAAGCGGCTAACAAGAACATCAAGAAGATCGTTCAAAAGATGGTTGTAACCTACAAAGACTGGCACGAGATGCTATCTTTTGCTCTTCACGATTATCGCACGTCTGTCCGCACTTCAACAGGGGCCACCCATTTCTCTCTAGTATATGGCATGGAGGCAGTGCTTCCCATAGAAGTAGAGATCCCATCAATCCGGGTATTGATGGAAGCTAAGTTAACAGAAGCTGAATGGTGTTAAATTCTACGCGATGAACTGAACCTAATCGAAGAAAATCGAATAACGGCTTTGTGCCATGGTCAGTTGTATCAGCAAAGAATGAAGAAGGCGTTTGACAAAAAGGTCTGACCTCACGTCTTCAAGAAAGGTGACCTTGTGCTCAAGAAGATACAATCACTCCTCACTAATTCCCGGGGCAAATGGACTTCGAATTATGACGGCCCCTATGTGGTCAAGAAAGCCTTCTCAGGCAGCGCCTTGAGACTTGCAACCATGGATGGAGAAGAATTTTCCTACCCCACAAATGTTGATGTAGTCAAGAAATACTTCGCCTAAATAAATAAATAAAAATATAATAAAAAAAAAGCGTCTCGGTGGATTGAAACCCCAAAAGGGCGGTCCAGGCAAAAATTAGAGACATAATAAAAAATCATCCCGATGGATTGGAAATCTCAAAGTACAATCCAGGTAAAAGTTAGGGATTAATAGCAAGTAACTACGTTCGGCAAAGGGGCAAGTCCCCCAGCAGCAGTAATGTCATCCATCAGAAGAAACTCCAGTCAAGGTCATCTTCGACGGAAGCTCAGGATGTCCAGAATTCAAAGTTGGTAGAAGGATAACGGTCGTTATGTTTCAATGCAGCCCTTTTCCCTTAAATTACCATTTTCTAACTTTGTAAATACTCCATGGAATCACGCGTTTGGTTGATTTCTATCATATCAATAAAATTTGAGCCTTAGTGCTTTTGTTTGTAAATCTTATTTGTTTTAGCTTTATAGAACGACATTTTAATATGATCAATGATTCTTGAAATAAAACAAAAATGAATTTACTTGTCAAACTTTTTTCTGCTTTTAAATAAAGATGACAATTTCTTTTGACTGTTGAACATCGAAAGAACATCGATCGCTTCTCCAGAAGTAATCGAGCTTCAAAGTGCAGAATCAAAGTACTCCGTCTTAACCAGTACACCTGAATGAAGGATCAGCTGTGTCAGATGCGAATATTCCATCCGACATCCCCGTCAGAGTTCTTATCTCCTAAGCCCGACCAACGGTTTTCCCCACAGGGACTATTTCTCCTAAGCAAGGAAGAATTGCTATTTTGGACCAAATGGTACTTCCTCGTTCCCCGCAGTGGCCGAGTATCTAGTCGTGTTCATCTATTAGTCTGTATGTCGTGTCAGTTTCATCAGCATATACATACATACATCATGCATTATTGATTCATACATGTTCATATTGCATCACTACCACGCTAGTCGGTCCTACCCCCTAGTGATAAAAGTCCTCTTGTCAATTGAGTTGTCAGTTCTTTCCTTGTCAGGAAGTGAATCATCTAAGCAATCTCTCTCCAGTTTATCTCTGGATTAGAGACGGTCTTCGACCACTTTGATAACTTGAACCTCTGAAAAGCAAGAAAACTTTCGACAAACATCACTCTTCGCCATTGAAGATGGTATCTTCGTTTTCTCGGATTAAGGAAAATCCCCAGAGAAAGCCTCTTAATCAAAGCTTCGGCAATACGACAGTTTTTTTCTCCGGAAAATTTGCTGACGAAAAGGTCATCAGCACCTCAAAATTGGATTACATCACATGGAATTCCTCCAAGAAGATGTCGAGGAAAAGTATGATGTAATACCCCCAAGCAGAAGGCAATCTCTCAAGAGACTCGTTTTCCCCAGTAGTGTCAACAAATGGCGTCTCCAACAGAGAAGTTTGTACACCTCTGCAGCTCAGACGAACGGGTACCCCCAACAAGTCTGACACCAAAATTTTTTCCCATCAAATGGCGTCTCCCCAGGAAAATTCGGCGAGAAGTTTTAGGAAAACCACTACAAACAGTGTCCCTTGTCAAGAAAGTTTATTGACAAAAGAAACTGAGACCAGTTCCTTAGTAGGAAACCAGGATCGAGGGGAAGTTTACATCAGAAACTTACACCAGTTCCCTGGCTGAAAACCAGGATTGTGGGGAAGTTTACATCAGAAATTGAGACTAGTTCCTTGGTAGGAAACCAGGATCGAGGGGAAGTTTACACAAGAAAACTTAGACCAGTTCCTTGGTAGAAAGCCAGGATCGAGGGGAAGTTTATTTCAGAAACTGAGACCAGTTCCATGGCTGAAGACCAGGATCGAGGGGAAGTTTTTACCTTTTCTAAGCATCATTGCTTAGCAAAAGAAGATGGATGAGCAAGCTGCCATTCATAACCACCATCAAAATTTCGGGTATTCCGATATTTAATCCTCTTGCACCCCGAATGTAACACCCCAATTCCCATTGCGAATAAATAATACATAATTAAATCAGAGTAAATAAAAATTTATTTTTCCGATAGAAACAAGGATTCCACAATTAAGGAAAGAAACCACAATCCCTGCTCAATTATTTGATACATAACACAAAATGGAATAAACGTAAAAGGGCAACTTTTTCCATATAAAAGGAAAGTTAAATTATGGAATAAAGCGGAAAGATCCATAACTGACTTGTTTTACAAAATAAATTGTTTTATAACGTCAAAATGTATATACAAACGTAATACAAAATATATTCAACAAATGTATACATATATAACAAAAACGTTCCCCGACTCCCGTGTTACGTATCAGAGCAGACAGACCGACAATGGACGGAGGACTAATCTTCACAAAAGCCTCCAAGACTACTAATCTGCAATTGCCTCAAAGAGCAACAAACCACAACAGAAGGTTGAGAAACACAATTATAATATAATTGCATACAATTATATAATAACACAAAATACACATATAAAACATTCTCACCACAACATACACCATAATTCAAATGCAAAACAACACAATTCATATCTCATACATCCATCACAAAGGCATATCAATCATGCATAATACATTTATCACCAACATATATATATATATATATATATCTCAACTCATCAATTCCATTCACAATTCCACACTTAATCAATCCCGTCATGATTTTCAACACATAATCAATCCATTCATGATTTATACAAATGCAAAGAGACCGACACAATGACTCTATGCAAATGCGGTACCATCCATCCATCATTCTCATCATTAGTTCACTCAGGAACTATTGGAATCATCGCTTGTTACTTAGTGTAACTCCCCGTCGGGCAAACGATGTTCCCCGTCGCTCACACCTCTTTGTATAAGACACACGACGTTTATGGATCGCTCACACCTCTTTGTATAAGGTACACGACCCGATCGCTCACACCTCTTTGTATAAGGCACACGATCGTTTATAATCATCGCTCACACCTCTTTTTATAAGGAACACAATGTTATAGCGGATTCCCTCTGGAATCGTTTCGTCGCTCACACCCACTAGCGCACACGACATCACAAGAATGCATATCATGATGCTTGGCATACAATGACTCATGACATTCAAATGCACACATATACATAACCATAATCATGCATATACAATTAAACACAACACAATGCATTTTCTTGCCCTTAGGCCACAAACCATCATCACAACGTTTCATCACATGCATTTACATCATACAACAGCACACAAGTCATACGGTATATATCAAAAGCACATTGCATGATAACACATCAAATACACATAATTAAAACGGTAAAAGTCGACAAAATGACACATTTCCAAATTCCCGACATAATAAATCGGCCAACAATCTCAGAACCATTTTAATAAGAAAGAACATCTCAATAGCTTTCCAACGATACCAAGGATGTTCTAAACGGATAATCGGAACACAAGTTATGGAATTAAAAAGAAAGGGAATCGAGAAATGGCAAAATTGTGCACCCTCGCTGGCCATACGCGTAATGCCCAGCCCCATACGCGTACCATTATGCATTTCAGCAGATGGCCAAGAAAAATGGATTTCCATACGCGTATTGCCCTCAATTGCACCTGCCATACGCGTATTGCCCAACCCAATACGCGTATGGCCATGCCTGATACGCGTAACGGCAGCGACAACCCAGAATTTTCCTGCAGAATTTCCTGTTATGAATTCACCTAATTCCACTCCCAAATCTCACCTAAACACCAGAAAATTACTAATTGAATGCACAACAACATTTATCTAACATGTCTCAGCAATTAGGAACATTAAAACATGATTTCAGACACAATTTAATCAAATTCTAACAATCTCAACACATTAATGGTTTTGGTTTTATATCCAATTTCAACCCAATATCACATAAATACATACATACATAATCATACACAAGTATAAGATAATCGAGTTTCGCACCTTACCCGATTAATCGTGTTTTGGAATGTCGGTTTATTCGATTCCTAAACTTTCAAGTTTTTCCTCTTTTTCCTCTTTTCTTTCTCTTCTCCTTCTTCTCTTTTCCTTCTTCTCTTTCTTTTCTCTCTATTTTCTCTCTATTTTCCCTCTTATGAAAAATAAACATAATATCTACCCAACCAAAAGACCAAAATACCCCTACACTCAAATATCTCGCAAACGCTCCCAAAACGCGATAAAACACAATAACGATGAAAAATAATATATTGCCAGATAAAAGTCAAGAATAAAATAATATAAAAATAAAAATAATTAAATCGAATCGATTAAATAAATAAGACAAAATGGGGCGTTACAACTCTCCCCCACTTAGACATTTTCGTCCTAAAAAATATAACCGATAAGAACAACTCCGGATGCGACTCTCGCATCCGACTAACCAACCAACATGCCAACCAAAGGCACACCACGAATAACACAAACTGACAAACCACCTTGCTAACAGCAACCACAACCACAACACGACAACGATGATAACTATAACGACAAGATGCAAAGGCCATACAATGCACTTGACGACCAACTCACAACTCAAAGAATACCCAAGTTACAAACACACTTGTTCACCCTTGAACCGAAACACAACAAGATCGTTACCATCACCGTAGGTAACACTCCTCTAATTCACCATAAGGAATTAGCTACTCGCACTCGACCCAACACGATAGGAATGAGGCAACAACACAAACAAGAACCTAAGTTCCACGACCCAACATCGTTTCAACAACCTCTACATAACCACAATACCAACATCCTTGTCACACAACAATATCGCAACAATGCTACGATTCCCCAATCGAACATGTAACCAAAACATCCATCTACATAGTAGCCCGTGAATAATATTTAAACCTTTCACCTAACACTTCCATTCTGAAACGTCCAATGGTCTCATCATTCCTACATGTTTCCAATGTTCAACCTATGAACTCTTACAAGTCACACATGCAAATACAAAATGTGCCACATCACGCTTCCGCTGCGCACTCTGATTACTCGAAACCATCAAGTCTACCAATCTCACGCCCAAAGTCTAACTCTTTCTCATACTCACCAAAAATCACTGTTCACTTTAATATCCCCAACCTCACACTCTCCTGTGTTATCTCACACACCAGACACAAGTCTCTGAACTGCTCAAATAATTTTAATTCTCTGACCATCAAAACAGACATGCATAACAACTTTTGACTTAACTTTTCAGGCACAACCTAAGCTTTTCCCGAAGGATAATCCAAGCCAAATTCATAACTCGTCACGAATTCCAACCCTCCTCGTTGTCTCATACTCTATTCCTTCAGACCAAACAATACTCTAAACTCTGGTGATTACTAAACACTTTGAATCTAGAACCGTAAAAATGATACCTCCAAATATTCCAACACAATACAACCGCAACCAATTCCAAATCCTGAATAGTATAGACCCTTTTATGAATCCTCAATTGTTGTAAAGCATAAGCCACGACTTTACCTTCTTGCATTAACAGACTTCCTAAACTCATCAAAGACGCATCCCAATACCTTACAAACGGTTTATCAGGATCACGCAGTATCAAAACTGGAGCCGTAGACAACTTCTACTTCAGCTCACCAAAACTCACTCACAACGAACATCCAAAACAAACGACTCACCCTTTGCAAGTCAACTGAGATACCAGAAGCACGAACTTAGCAAAGTCTTCCATAGCCTGCAGTAACAACCAACTAATCCTAAAAATTTCTAATCTCCTTAACCAACTTCGGAGTCTCTCATTGTAGAACTGCATCTACTCCCGATGGATCCATTAACCATTCTCTCATTCGAAATAACATATCCAAGAAAACTAACATTTTTTAACCAAAATTTTCACTCGAATAACTTAGCATAAAACTTCGTCTCTTTTCAACACTTGTAATTCAAATCTCAAATACTCTATCTGTTCTTCCTCTGAATTTATAACAGATCCGAATATCCTTAATCAAAGCCATTACGAACTTATCCAAATAAATATGGAAGATACGATTCCTCTACTCCACAAACATTACAGACGCATTACTAACACCAAATAACATCACTGTACGTTGTAATGCCCAACCAAATTCCAAAAGATATAAATTCTTAAAGCTTTTGCAAAACTTTTCACTGGGTAACTGGTTACTCACATACAAGCTTAACCGAGTAAATAACAGCCTATCCCGAAGATAACAAACATAACTAGTCACATTAAATCGATCAAAGCCTCAACTCACATAATTCACTACTCTTATCAAACATTCCAAACAATTACAATTTCACTCAAACTCAACCAAACCATTCCAGTCATCTGTTCATGAAAGTGGACACTTGTTCTCAATCGTTACCTTATTCAACTGTTAGTAATCCATACACAATTTCCTCTCTTGACCGTCCAATTCCACAAATTCCAACATGTATCAACAACCAACCAAAAAGAACTCTTAATATCAATATTACATCCACACATAAGGGTTTTCTTAAGATTTCCATTAATGCTCTAAAACTCCAAAGACTCCAAACCTCGCCAGAACTCTAAGTTTGCTTTCCATAGTCTCAATACCATCATACACATCATGCTTGTTATTCCGTTCAATCATCCATCCTTTTTGTTACTAACACAGCTGGAGCTCTCTAAGACGACACACTTGGTCTCACAAATCCCTTTTCCAGTAAATCTTCCAACCGCTCTTTCAATCTGAGTTTCACTTCCTAAAAGTTCTTCTACTTACTTGGCAGATCCAAACCTCAAATCTCCCCCTTCGTCAAATTTGAGTTCACACTCTACTCTCTGAGAACAACCATTAAAGATACCCAATCGTTCTATCTCAATGACTTCCCAACTGGACCAACATACCAAAACCTCTAATCCCCCTCATCTTCCGATATAAGAATCTTCATCGACTCATCAAAACAATCCGTAATCATTTTCTTAATTCCAAACAATTCATTGCACACACTATCAAAGCCGGAAAGACACGTCTATTCCATCCAACATAATTCCTGTCTACTATCAATAAGAGATTAAGGTGATCAGTTCCTCAATTTGTCAATAGACAGTCGACAATTATGATGGGGCATAAACCGTCTTTACCAAACTATAATAGCATTTCTAGCATCTTATGCACAAAACTACCGAAGGCACAAATCCTTAGTTGACATAAACCTTACCTCCGCCCTCCCTCCAGAATCTGGAACAACACTGTCCAAACAGCACTTACACTCTTGCAACCAACGGCACACTGAGCCAATGCTCCACATCTGAAGCAACTTGGAGAAGCACCAGCTTCTCCCCCACTTATCTCATTCTCACACCTGAAGACAAAGGATTGGAAAAACTAGAAAGTACTGACAGGGTTTCACACACATATCACGTACTAAGGGACAAACAACATCGACAGTATTCAACTGTCACACCAACTGACTTAACAACTTGGCCGGACGGACCGACCTGCTATGATACCACTATTGTAACACCCCAATTCCCATCGCGAATAAATAATACATAATTAAATCAGAGTAAATAAAAATTTATTTTTCCGACAGATACAAGGATGCCACAATTAAGGAAAGAAACCACAATCCTTGCTCAATTATTTGATACATAACACAAAATAGAATAAACGTAAAAGGGAAACTTTTTCCAAATAAAAGAAAAGTTCGATTATGGAATAAAGCGGAAAGATCCATAACTGACTTGTTTTACAAAATAAATTGTTTTATAACGTCAAAATGTATATACAAATGTAATACAAAATATATTCAACAAATGTATACATATATAACAAAAACGTTCCCCGACTCCCGTGTTACGTATCAGAGCAGACAGACCGACAATGGACGGAGGACTAATCTTCACAAAAGCCTCCAAGACTACTAATCTGCAATTGCCTCATAGAGCAACAAACCACAGCAGAAGGGTGAGAAACACAATTATAATATAATTGCATACAATTATATAATAACACAAAATACACATATAAAACATTCTCCCCACAACTTACACAATAATTCAAATGCAAAACAACACAATTCATATCTCATACATCCATCACAAAGGCATATCAATCATGCATAATATATTTATCACCAACATATATATATATATATATATATATATATATATATATATATATATATATATATATATATATATATATATATATATCAACTCATCAATTCCATTCACAATTCCACACTTAATCAATCCCGTCATGATTTTCCACACATAATCAATCCATTCATGATTTATGCAAATGCAAAGAGACCGACACAACGACTCTATGGAAATGCGGTACCATCCATCCATCATTCTCATCATTAGTTCACTCAGGAACTATTGGAATCATCGCTTGTTACTTAGTGTAAATCCCCGTCGGGTAAACGATGTTCCCCGTGGCTCACACCTCTTTGTATAAGGCACACAACGTTTATGGATCGCTCACACCTCTTTGTATAAGGCACACGACCCGATCGCTCACACCTCTTTGTATAAGGCACACGATCGTCTATAATCATCGCTCACACGTCTTTGTATAAGGCACACGATGTTATAGCGGATTCCCTCTGGAATAGTTTCGTCGTTCACACCCACTAGGGCACACGACATCACAAGAATGCATATCATGATGCTTGGCATACAATGACTCATGACATTCAAATGCACACATATACACATCCATAATCATGCATATACAATCAAACACAACACAATGCATTTTCTTGCCCTTAGGCCACAAACCATCATCACAACGTTTCATCACATGCATTTACATCATACATCAACACACAAGTCATACGGTATATATCAAAAGCACATTGCATGATAACACATCAAATACACACAATTAAAACGGTAAAAGTCAACAAAATGAAACATTTCCAAATTCCCGACATAATCAAATCGGCCAACAATCTCAGAACAATTTTAATAAGAAAGAACATCTCAATAGCTTTCCAACGATACCAAGGATGTTCAAAATGGATAATCGGAACACAAGTTATGGAATTAAAAAGAAAGGGAGTCGCGAAATGGCAAAATTCTGCACCCTCGCTGGCCATACGCGTATTTCCCTGAGCCATACGCGTAATGCCCAGCCCCATACGCATACCATTACGCATTTCAAAAGATGGCCTTGAAAAATGGATTTCCATATGCGTATTGCCCTCAATTGCACCTGCCATACGCGTATTGCCCAACCCAATACGCGTATGGCCATGCCTTATACGCGTAACGGCAGTGACAACCCAGAATTTTCCTGCAGAATTTCCTGTTATGAATTCACCCAATTCTACTCCCAAATCTCACCTAAACACCAGAAAATTACCAATTGAATGCACAACAACATCTATCTAACATGTCTCAGCAATTAGGAACATTAAAACATGATTTCAGACACAATTTAATCAAATTCTAACAATCTCAACACATTAATGGTTTTGGTTCTATATCCAATTTCAACCCAATTTCACACAAATACATACATACATAATCATACACAAGTATAAGATAATTGAGTTTCGCACCCTTACCCGATTAATCGTGTTTTGGAATGTCGATTTATTCGATTCCTAAACTTTCAAGTTTTTCCTCTTTTTCCTCTTTTGTTTCTCTTCTCTTTCTTCTCTTTTCCTTCTTCTCTTTCTTTTCTCTCTATTTTCTCTTTATTTTCACTCTTATGAAAAACAAACATAATATCTACCCAACCAAAATACCAAAATACCCCTACACTCAAATATCTCGCAAACGCTCCCAAAACGCGATAAAACACAATATAAAAATAAAAATAATTAAATTGACTCGATTAAATAAATAAGACAAAATGGGGCGTTGCACCGAATGCCCGAATACCTTCGCCATTCACACCTTCGGGTCCAAGAAGATTAAATAGGGGCATCTGTCATACCCCAAATTTTGACCACTAAGATTTCCCATCATTGTGCAAATCATCATCACAATATGGATGTACCTTTATGCCTCATCAATCTCCTCAAGAATTGTTGAGCATTCCCTGCAGTCAAGCATTAGGGTTTCAAGCCCTCTTAGAGCTTTAGACAAAGGATCAATCAAGAAATGACATGATCATCAACTTATCTAACCTCTCAAACCTCCATAAAGGATCAAGAGGAGTCCCACATCAAGAATCAATCACAAGGTTGCAGCATTCCAGGTGGATCAAGCCTCAAGATCGCCAGTGTCACCAAATTAGGGTTTTGGTCGACCAAGGCCTCCAGATGAAATTTTTCCTCTAGGCATGAGCCAATGCTTCAAAGTATAACCCAAGATACTCCAAGGAACCTTATGAGTCCCATCATCAAGTCAATTTAACCTCAGGGGATGCATTCACCAAAAATCAGGAATTAGGGTTTCTTGACCTAATTCACCCCTAAGTTGACTTTTGGGACAAAGCATGAGCCAAGACCTCAAGACATGATTTGAGGGTCTCTAATAGACCACATTGATCCATTTGCAACAATGGATTGATCCAAGAAACTTGACTCACAAGTTTCATTTTCATCAGGACCACAATTAGGGTTTCGAGGGAAAAGTCAACTGTACCTTTGACTTTTGACCAAGACATGCTCCCAAACCTTGGGACATGATTCAATACACCCTATAACACCTATTGAACATATCCATCAAGTTTGATTTAGATCAAGGACTTGATTTCACAAAGGGTCGCACAGTTTGGAATTCATCTGATAAAAAGTCAACTGTGCATAAAAGTCAAGTTTGACTTTTTGAGATTTTTGACAATTATGGTTCTTTGACCCTAAAACAATGTTAATGTATGATTTTAATCATCATTCATCAAGAAAAATCAAAGAAAGTGAGTTAACTTGTAAAAGGGGTAACCATAAAAACTTAGAATTTTTCTAAGTTATGGAATAAAGTGGCTAGGGTACCAACTTCAAAGGATCATAACTTGAGATCCAAGCAACCATTTTGGATGGTCCAAAGCTGGATTTGTAGCTCTCATGGCATACTTTAAAAGTGTCAACTACACCTCATTCCAATTCCTCATGGATTTTAAGTTATGGAGTGATCAAAATGGCTAAAAATACAAAAGTGACATTTTTCCGACACTTAGTGAAATTTTCACTAAGTCAGAATCTGCCTTATTTTTTCCAAAATGTAGAGGCATTTTTCATTGTAATTCAAGTTGGATCAAAACCAAAGTTGGACATCATGTTGAAATAGGATATATCAGCTTTCCAAAATGTCCAAGAACTCCATCAAATTCCATCTGAGCTAGGAGTTATGAACCTCACAACATGCCTTTGGAACTACAAGGGGGAACAACCAAGGGACAAACACTGATCCATAAGCCTCCCAAGTCTTTGGAACTACATATAGGTTTGGCACCCCTAAAAGCTAATGGATACCTCAAGACTCCAATTTTGTTTTGGAGCATTCAATGGATGCTTAGAGTTGGCATGTATCAGAGCAAAGATGAACACTTCAGTCAAGCCTTATCCTTGAATCAAAGAACCATAGGCCTGTGCTCTAATCTAAAGTCAATGGCTATAGGAGACTTGAGATTCCATTTGATCACCAATGGCCAAGGGCCTGCTGCAGTTGCCATTCCCTATTCCTTGTAAAACAAACTTGACACACTATAAATAGAACTCATTTCTAATCAGTTTGAGTACACCAATGGCCTATAACACTTGCCTTTCTCAAAATCACACTTTCACTTCCAAATTTGCCTTCTAAAGCAAGTCACTATCGGGTTTTGAGTTTGAGAGCAATTCCAACCAAACCAATCACACACACACACACACCTCATAAACATCATATAGAAGTGATCCAAACACTTAAACAACATATGGAACACCAGATTCTCAAAATCACCAGCCATCTGCACAAGCCTTTGACAGATTTGCAGTTGAGGTGCCACAATCTGTTCCAGTCCATTTCAAATCAATCCAACCTTTCAAACACACTCCATATGGTGTAGGGAAGCTATTTAGATCATCACAACTCATCTGTAACACCTCCAACTCAAAAATCAAGTTGCTCTTGCTGCCACGACCTTCAAGTAAGCCTAAACTTGGTCATCTCATGATTCATGCATATTTCCTCGCACAATAATTTTGCCATAAGTTCATAATCATGTATGTAGGGTTTCCCCTCCATTAATTTCTTTGTATGAGTCGTGTATCAAATTTCTCAGCCTTCATGCAGAATTTAGGGTTCTTGAGGTTTCTCTTTGATTTCTTATTCCATGCTTAAAATAAATGAAATTAAAGACCATAGACATGATCGTGAGGTAAAAACGAGTAGATTGATATGTGGATTGTGTGATTTCATCAAGTATTCAGTGAGATTGATGAGAAAATGCAAATCTGGGCAAAATCAGAACACGCGCGTGTTCTTAGTGTGTTCTTGGCGCCTTTTTCAAATATTCAAATATTTGAATATTGTGATTTTATTTAATTGATTCAAAAATTAATTTCTCTCTGAATTTTAATGATTTTGAGTTGATTCTTTTTTTAATAATTAACAAAAATGTTAAAATATTTTATTTTACAAAAAAATCCCAAAAATATTATTTATTTCATATACTTGATATTTTTGCAAAGAATTAATTTTTATTTGTTTTTTAACATTTAAAATATTTTTTCCTTCTTGATTTTCCAAACTTAATTGGTTTTCAATCGTTTTGTGGATAAAAACATGATTTTTGAAACATTGATCCAAGATCACCACTCATTTTTCACATGTTTTCAATAATTTTTATTAATTTTTAAACAAAATTAATTCCATTTTAGACAAAATTAGGGTTTTGATTAATTCCACCCTCATCAACCTTTTTCAAACACTTTGGGCCTCTTGATAGAGTGTAAGTCCCATCCCTTTGTAAATAAACAATTTTGGGCCTCACATATTGTATAAGTCCCTCTGTATATTTTCAAAAGTTCGACGCAATCGTCGCCTTTTTAACAGAATCCCTGGACTTCTCCTTGAGCTATAATACCCATCTTTATTCATTTTCAAACTCTTTGGGCCTCTAATAGAGTGTAAGACCCAACTCCTCTTTGAAACCAAAATAGTTTGGGCCTCAGTCATTTTATAAGACCCACGGTGTTTTCAAAAATCTCGACGCGATCGCCAGTTTAAAATAAAACCACTTGGGCCTCTCCTTGAGTTGTAAGCCCCATTCTCTTTCTTAAAATTACTCATGGGCCTCTAATAGAGTGTAAGACCCAATCCTTTTTTAACCAAAACCTTTTTGGGCCTCAGACATTGTATAAGTCCCTCTGCGTTAAAAAAGTCTCGGTGCGATCGCTATTTTCAAACAAGAAAATCATCTGGGCATACCCTTGTGCTGTAAGTCCCATTTCTTTTCTTTAAATAATCTTTGGGATTCTCCTTGAGTTGTAAGACCCAACCCTTGTTGTACATAAACCTTTTTGGGCCTCAGTCATTGTATAAGTCCCAGTACAATATTCAAAACAACGGTGCGATCACTGTCAAACCTTGGGCCTCTCCTTGAGTATAAGCCCCACCAATCTTTTCAAAATAATTCCCTTCTGATTTAGATTCATAAATATGTATTGTTATCAAAACTTTCTTTAATTTCTTTGAACAACTAACAATACAGCATGGAAGCTTGCTCACCTGTTAGTTTTATCCGCTTTCATTTACTTACTTTAATATATATATATATATATATATATATATATATATATATATATATATATATATATATATATTTGTATTGTGGGAAGCTGCGCATGGTTAGTCTTCTTTCATTCTTTTAAATACACGTCAAATATATATATATATATATATATATATAACCGTACTGTGGGAAGCTGTGCATGGTTAGTCTTCTTTCATACCCTTTTTTAAATACTTGTCATATATCAACTGTATATATACTAGTATAGTTATTTAGAGTTTTCCCCGGCAACTAGGTCTAGAACTAGGTAAAGCCCTGTTGATCACTCTTAAATACAAAGAAAACTAGATCCCCCATAGGATTTCCAGATACAGTCTCCCCTTCTCTTGGGGTTAAACAATATGGAACAAAGAGAAAGGCAGTATTCTCGATGAACCTTTTCTCAGACTGTCACCCCTAGAAATTGTCAAAGAAATTCTACTCCCCAGAGTTGATCTATTCTCTGTGAATAGCATCTCTTGAGTTTCTTCAAATCACAGAACTTTCACTAAATGATCTATTATCGGTGAATAGAATTTCTTGAACTCTTCTTGGTTTGGGACCCACAGGCTTCCTAAAAGCATCCTCACGTCCTCTTGGGCTTTGTACAAGGAACCTTCGGCTTCTTAGAAGTTCTCATGCCTTTTCTTGGGCTTAATACAAGGACCCTGACGACCTCTTAAAGGTATAAGACAAAACTTAGTCATCCTTTGCTAGAGCAGTCTTTCCAGTGTCAGACCTCAGACCACTTTAGGGTTGATTCTCATCCCTTAATGCTCGTGCCTCCTCTTGGGCATCATACAAAAGATAAAACTCTTCCATACCAGTAGACTTGGACAGTCTAATCCCCTTGAGTCTCAAAGACATTCTCAGGTTCCTTACAACTATAGGAAAAAACCCTGGGCATCCTGGATCGATCTCCAGCAAAAACCCAGCCTCTCTCATGAGAGTTCCCCGACCAGGGTCAACACTATCTTAGATCAGAACCTCAAGGTATCTGACATCTCAATTCTTCTGTAATCCTCAGCCAGAGTTGATTCCCCACTTGGACCTGCCTGGGGATCTCAGTTATCCCCGGCAAAACATAGCCTCCTCTTAGGCTTTGTATAATGATTCTTCCTTAGTGAAGTCAGCCTCCTCTTGGGCTTTGTACAAATGATTCTCCCTAGCGCAACTAACCTTTTCAGACTCTCTTGTTGAGTCAATCACATTTTCAGACTCTCTTGTTGAGTCAATCACTTTTCAGACTCTCTTGTTGAGTCAATCACTTTTTAGACTCTCTTGTTGAGTCAATCGCCTTTCCGGACTCTCTTTTTGAGTCAATCACTTTTTAGACTCTCTTGTTGAGTCAATCACTTGTTAGACTCTCTTGTTGAGTCAATCACCTTTTTGGACTCTCTTGTTGAGTCAACCTTTTTTAGCCTCAATCTTGGGCTTTGTACAAGACAGATAAAAATACTCTCTCGTTGAGTCGATCTTTGTCCAAACTTGGTATAAAGATTTCCCCTAGCAGGAGTTAACCTCCTCTCAAGCTGTGTAGAAGGATTTCTCTAGCTTGTTTAGCCACAATCCTGGGCTTTATACAGGACAGATAAAAGCACTCTTTTGTTGAGTCAAACCCCTTTAGCCTCAATCTTGGGCTTTGTACAAGACATAAATCTCCCTTCCTTAAGCTTGGGACATATATCTTCTCTAACAGAGTCATTTCCTCCCAGCCTTCCTTTAGGCTTTGGGGAATAATTTTCCCCCAAGAAGAGTCAAACCCATTTCGAGCCTCCTCTTAGGCTTTGTGTAATGATTTTCCCAATAAGGTCAGCCTCAAATTTTGGGCTTTGTACAAGACACATACAAACCCTCCCCAGCGGAGTCAAAATCCCTTTTAGCCTCAATTTTGGGCGTTGTACAAGATAGATAGAACATTTCCCCTGGAAAAGTCAAACTTATAGCCTCCTCTTAGGCTTTATATAATGATATCCCTAAAGAGTCAGTCTCTTTTTAGCCTTAATCTTGGGCTTTGTACAAGACAGATAAAACACTCTCTTGTTGAGTCGGTCACTTCTAGCCTCCTCTTAGGCTTTATATAAAGAAATCCCCTAGCCGAGTTAATTAACCTTTTAGCATCAACCTTGTGGTTTGATCAAGGCACACAAAAATCAACAATCTCTCTTTAGAGATGACAAATTCCCTCTCAATACCCTTTTGGCTTCAATCTTGGGCCTTGAACAAGACACAAATACCCTTTTAGCTTCAATCTTGGGTTTTGAACAAGACACCAAAACATTATTTTCCTCCCTTAGAATAGGAGGAACTACGATTGCTCTGATTTCCCTATTTCTCTTAAACAGGAATACGTAGGCATAAGATTGCGAAATCTTAGCGAGCATACTAATAAAAAACTCTAGGTCCATTACCTTTACACATCAATCAAAACTTAGGTCCAGTACCTTACCAAAAACATCGAGAGTAACCCGAACACAAACAAAATCTCACTCACTCACTTATACTTCCCAAGAAATTTTCCCAACCCATTAACAGATAAACACCATCAATTATAAAGCGATACCTAAAGCTAATATCCTGTGGATAACCACATATAGGATGGGTAATTGACAACTTCCCATTGTATAACCTGACCCCGGACTCCCCAATCTCTTTAAGCATTTGTTCAGTTAAACATTCGCGTGCAAGGTTAGTTTTAGATAGCTTCCCTTTCCCTTCTAGCTTCATGGGATAAATAAGAAATCAGAAAGTAGCACCCTTTCTCCTCGAGGAGAAAAACCCAAACTTCAACGATAAGGTGGTCGCGTCACCGACAAAAACCGCTCGCTACAGTCCCAATCAGAATTCTTCAGGTGTCTTCATCCCCAAGGCAGCTGAAGGACACCTATTTATCTAGTATGTTTCAGTCACAGCAGCCTCGGCCCATAACACCTTCTTCAATATAGCACTAACCAGTACGCATATAACCTTTTCCAGAATGGTTCGATAAAACCTTTCTTCCAAAATATTTTGTTGGGGAGTATCTGCAGTAGTTATGTGCCTTGCAATACCAGATGCAACACAATAGCTGTCGAAAGCCTCATTGCAAAATTCAAGACTATTGTTGGCCCTCTACCTCTTGACCTTCCTTCCAGTTTGGTTTTCTACCAGAGTCTTCCAACTTTTGAAATTTTCAAAATTGTCATTCTTAGCTTTCTAAATGAATATCCACAACTTTCATGAGTAATCTTCAACTATGGGTAGAAAATATCTTGCACCTGAGTGTGAAGGATTTCTTGTAGGCCCCAAAGATCAGCATGGATATCATCAAGGTATCCATGTGTTCTTTGTTTTGCTTTGTTAAACTTCACCCTACTAGATTTACCTAATACACAAAACTCCATATTTTCGACCTTGTCACCACATATCAGATTTTGTTTCAACAATTCGACCAGGCCTCTTTCACTGACATGGCCAAGTCTCTTGTGTCATAGCTCAGTCTTTGACACAGGTTTTATGGATGCCACATCTGCTGAACCACTTACAACCTCAACCTCAAGGGTATACAGGACTTGCCTTTTGATGCCTCTCAAGACTTCCTTTGACCCATTCATCACCCTTAGGATACTTTGCTCTCCTTTGATAATATATCCTTTCTTGTCGAATTCACTAAGAGAAATCAAATTCCTCTTAAGACCATGTACATACCTCAGATCATTCAATAGCCTTATTGACTCATCATGGAGCTTGAATATGACATATCTAATTCCTGCAATCTTGCAGGTTTTGTCGTTTCCCATCAACACTTACCCACCATCTTGATCACATAATTCCTTAAACACGTCTTTATTTGGATTCATGTGCCAAGTAAATCCTGGATCCATAATGCACTCCTTGCTAGAGTGTCTTCTTGAAACATCAAGGACTTAAGATGGTTCATAATCATCTTGCACAATGGTTGAATTACCATTATCCTTTCCACCATGATTATTCAGACGCTCAAGGCACACCTTTCTTGTATGACCCTCCTTCTTACAATGGTAACACCTAATAGCAAGATCATTACCACCATAAGAATTCTATAGAAATTTACTTTTCTTCCTCTCATGCTTACCATCTTTCTTTGAGAAGTTTCCTTTAACAGACAAACTTTCACCAACAAAAGTTAGTTTAAGCTCTTTCCTTTCATTCAAGTTCTTCAAGTACAAGGCTGATTGGACTTCTTCAAAGGTCAATGAATCTCTTCCGTACAAGAGGGTTTCTTTGAAGTGAGCATGAGATCTTGGTAAAGCACACAACAACATCAACACTTGATCTTCATCATCAATCTTGACCTCGATATTTTCAAGATCAAGAATCAACTTATTGAACATATCCAACTACTCAGCCAAGACTTTGTCTTCACTTATCTTGAATGAATACAAAGCTTGGTTCAGGTAGAGACAATTGACCAAGGAAGTCATATACAAACCCTCGAGTTTTCTCCACACACCCGCTACCGTCTTCTTCTTCTTCAAAACATGTCGGAGAATCTTATCACCAAGGCTCAATATGATGGAACTGCGGGCTTTCTCGATCATCGTCATCTTCTCCTTCTCCGTTAAGGAAACATCAATCTTTTCCGATCCTTTCAAAGCTTCTAAAAAATCTTGATGAACTAGTAGGGCTTGCATCTTCAAGCGCAAGAAACTGAAATTATTCACACCAATGAATTTCTCAATCACACACTAAGTTTATCTATTTAATTTATTTTGGATTTATATAATAAATTTGGGTTTAGTTATAATTTTGGGGTTGATTTATCATTTTATAATTAATAATTTGGGTTTATCATTAATAATTTAGGGGGGATTTATGATTTTAGGTTTATTTTATATTTTTTTATGATAAACTTATTTTCTATAATAAATTGGGGTTTATTTTATGTTTCATAATTTTTTTGATTTATTTTATGTTTCGACCAGGCCTCTTTCACTGACATGGCCAAGTCTCTTATGTCATAGCTCAGTCTTCGACACAGGTTTTATGGATGCCACATCTGCTGAACCACTTACAACCTCAACCTCAAGGGTATACAGGACTTGCCTTTTGATGCCTCTCAAGACTTCCTTTGACCCATTCATCACCCTTAGGATACTTTGCTCTCCTTTGATAATATATCCTTTCTTGTCGAATTCACTAAGAGAAATCAAATTCCTCTTAAGACCATGTACATACCTCAGATCATTCAATAGCCTTATTGACTCATCATGGAGCTTGAATATGACATATCTAATTCCTGCAATCTTGCAGGTTTTGTCGTTTCCCATCAACACTTACCCACCATCTTGATCACATAATTCCTTAAACACGTCTTTATTTGGATTCATGTGCCAAGTAAATCCTGGATCCATAATGCACTCCTTGCTAGAGTGTCTTCTTGAAACATCAAGGACTTAAGATGGTTCATAATCATCTTGCACAATGGTTGAATTACCATTATCCTTTCCACCATGATTATTCAGACGCTCAAGGCACACCTTTCTTGTATGACCCTCCTTCTTACAATGGTAACACCTAATAGCAAGATCATTACCACCATAAGAATTCTATAGAAATTTACTTTTCTTCCTCTCATGCTTACCATCTTTCTTTGAGAAGTTTCCTTTAACAGACAAAGTTTCACCAACAAAAGATAGTTTAAGCTCTTTCCTTTCATTCAAGTTCTTCAAGTACAAGGCTGATTGGACTTCTTCAAAGGTCAATGAATCTCTTCCGTACAAGAGGGTTTCTTTGAAGTGAGCATGAGATCTTGGTAAAGCACACAACAACATCAACACTTGATCTTCATCATCAATCTTGACCTCGATATTTTCAAGATCAAGAATCAACTTATTGAACATATCCAACTACTCAGCCAAGACTTTGTCTTCACTTATCTTGAATGAATACAAAGCTTGGTTCAGATAGAGACAATTGACCAAGGAAGTCATATACAAACCCTCGAGTTTTCTCCACACACCCGCTACCGTCTTCTTCTTCTTCGAAACATGTCGGAGAATCTTATCACCAAGGCTCAATATGATGGAACTGCGGGCTTTCTCGATCATCGTCATCTTCTCCTTCTCCGTTAAGGAAACATCAATCTTTTCCGATCCTTTCAAAGCTTCTAAAAAATCTTGATGAACTAGTAGGGCTTGCATCTTCAAGCGCAAGAAACTGAAATTATTCACACCAATGAATTTCTCAATCACACACTAAGTTTATCTATTTAATTTATTTTGGATTTATATAATAAATTTGGGTTTAGTTATAATTTTGGGGTTGATTTATCATTTTATAATTAATAATTTGGGTTTATCATTAATAATTTAGGGGGGATTTATGATTTTAGGTTTATTTTATATTTTTTATGATAAACTTATTTTCTATAATAAATTGGGGTTTATTTTATGTTTCATAATTTTTTTGATTTATTTTATGTTTCGACCAGGCCTCTTTCACTGACATGGCCAAGTCTCTTGTGTCATAGCTCAGTCTTCGACACAGGTTTTATGGATGCCACATCTGCTGAACCACTTACAACCTCAACCTCAAGGGTATACAGGACTTGCCTTTTGATGCCTCTCAAGACTTCCTTTGACCCATTCATCACCCTTAGGATACTTTGCTCTCCTTTGATAATATATCCTTTCTTGTCGAATTCACTAAGAGAAATCAAATTCCTCTTAAGACCATGTACATACCTCAGATCATTCAATAGCCTTATTGACTCATCATGGAGCTTGAATATGACATATCTAATTCCTGCAATCTTGCAGGTTTTGTCGTTTCCCATCAACACTTACCCACCATCTTGATCACATAATTCCTTAAACACGTCTTTATTTGGATTCATGTGCCAAGTAAATCCTGGATCCATAATGCACTCCTTGCTAGAGTGTCTTCTTGAAACATCAAGGACTTAAGATGGTTCATAATCATCTTGCACAATGGTTGAATTACCATTATCCTTTCCACCATGATTATTCAGACGCTCAAGGCACACCTTTCTTGTATGACCCTCCTTCTTACAATGGTAACACCTAATAGCAAGATCATTACCACCATAAGAATTCTATAGAAATTTACTTTTCTTCCTCTCATGCTTACCATCTTTCTTTGAGAAGTTTCCTTTAACAGACAAAGTTTCACCAACAAAAGATAGTTTAAGCTCTTTCCTTTCATTCAAGTTCTTCAAGTACAAGGCTGATTGGACTTCTTCAAAGGTCAATGAATCTCTTCCGTACAAGAGGGTTTCTTTGAAGTGAGCATGAGATCTTGGTAAAGCACACAACAACATCAACACTTGATCTTCATCATCAATCTTGACCTCGATATTTTCAAGATCAAGAATCAACTTATTGAACATATCCAACTACTCAGCCAAGACTTTGTCTTCACTTATCTTGAATGAATACAAAGCTTGGTTCAGATAGAGACAATTGACCAAGGAAGTCATATACAAACCCTCGAGTTTTCTCCACACACCCGCTACCGTCTTCTTCTTCTTCGAAACATGTCGGAGAATCTTATCACCAAGGCTCAATATGATGGAACTGCGGGCTTTCTCGATCATCGTCATCTTCTCCTTCTCCGTTAAGGAAACATCAATCTTTTCCGATCCTTTCAAAGCTTCTAAAAAATCTTGATGAACTAGTAGGGCTTGCATCTTCAAGCGCAAGAAACTGAAATTATTCACACCAATGAATTTCTCAATCACACACTAAGTTTATCTATTTAATTTATTTTGGATTTATATAATAAATTTGGGTTTAGTTATAATTTTGGGGTTGATTTATCATTTTATAATTAATAATTTGGGTTTATCATTAATAATTTAGGGGGGATTTATGATTTTAGGTTTATTTTATATTTTTTATGATAAACTTATTTTCTATAATAAATTGGGGTTTATTTTATGTTTCATAATTTTTTTGATTTATTTTATGTTTCGACCAGGCCTCTTTCACTGACATGGCCAAGTCTCTTGTGTCATAGCTCAGTCTTCGACACAGGTTTTATGGATGCCACATCTGCTGAACCACTTACAACCTCAACCTCAAGGGTATACAGGACTTGCCTTTTGATGCCTCTCAAGACTTCCTTTGACCCATTCATCACCCTTAGGATACTTTGCTCTCCTTTGATAATATATCCTTTCTTGTCGAATTCACTAAGAGAAATCAAATTCCTCTTAAGACCATGTACATACCTCAGATCATTCAATAGCCTTATTGACTCATCATGGAGCTTGAATATGACATATCTAATTCCTGCAATCTTGCAGGTTTTGTCGTTTCCCATCAACACTTACCCACCATCTTGATCACATAATTCCTTAAACACGTCTTTATTTGGATTCATGTGCCAAGTAAATCCTGGATCCATAATGCACTCCTTGCTAGAGTGTCTTCTTGAAACATCAAGGACTTAAGATGGTTCATAATCATCTTGCACAATGGTTGAATTACCATTATCCTTTCCACCATGATTATTCAGACGCTCAAGGCACACCTTTCTTGTATGACCCTCCTTCTTACAATGGTAACACCTAATAGCAAGATCATTACCACCATAAGAATTCTATAGAAATTTACTTTTCTTCCTCTCATGCTTACCATCTTTCTTTGAGAAGTTTCCTTTAACAGACAAACTTTCACCAACAAAAGATAGTTTAAGTTCTTTCCTTTCATTCAAGTTCTTCAAGTACAAGGCTGATTGGACTTCTTCAAAGGTCAATGAATCTCTTCCGTACAAGAGGGTTTCTTTGAAGTGAGCATGAGATCTTGGTAAAGCACACAACAACATCAACACTTGATCTTCATCATCAATCTTGACCTCGATATTTTCAAGATCAAGAATCAACTTATTGAACATATCCAACTACTCAGCCAAGACTTTGTCTTCACTTATCTTGAATGAATACAAAGCTTGGTTCAGGTAGAGACAATTGACCAAGGAAGTCATATACAAACCCTCGAGTTTTCTCCACACACCCGCTACCGTCTTCTTCTTCTTCGAAACATGTTGGAGAATCTTATCACCAAGGCTCAATATGATGGAACTGCGGGCTTTCTCGATCATCGTCATCTTCTCCTTCTCCGTTAAGGAAACATCAATCTTTTCCGATCCTTTCAAAGCTTCTAAAAAATCTTGATGAACTAGTAGGGCTTGCATCTTCAAGCGCCAGAAACTAAAATTATTCACACCAATGAATTTCTCAATCACACACTTTGTTGACCACATTCCCCCCCCCCCCCCCCCCCCCCCCCCCCGCGCTCACCGCACCAATTTGTTGTGAAACGATGCCCAAGAAAATAAAGTATGATTAGTTTCTTGATTAAAAAAGAAAATCACAAAGTTAAAGAAAAGAGAGAAGAGAAGAGAAATACAATTCAAAGTGGTATAAAACTGGATTCTTAATTCAATTTCACATTAGGGAACAATTTTTTTACAATTGAAAGTCAACCACACCACTTTCACCCTCTGATCAGGATCATCAAGGATTGATGGAGAAGTGAGAACTAATATGCTTTTATAAGAAAACTAAACCCTAAATTTTAACTTACATACTAAACAATTTGCCTAACAGACTAGCCTAATTCAACATACTAACTTAAACAACAAGCTAACATATTTCTGCATGCAAGAACAAACTTGTGGCATGCACATCTTCGACTACTGTCGAACCATGAAGTAAGCTTGTTGAGGCTAGCGTTCGATCCAAATACCACATGAGCTATATGTTATTGATATCATATCTTATAATATTTAAGTTCTATTGTATGTTGGGCATATAGGTAATAAATGTTATGGATCTTCCCTTTCAAAAGACCAAGTCCAAAGACTTATATCTAGTCAAATATCTTAGATATAACTCGGACATGGGTTGTCCAAAGACTAAGATCCAGTAAAATATCTTAGAAATAAATCGGATTATGCATTATTCAGTTTTGACGTTGGATTTAAAGGTAATAAATGTAAGGGACAGATTCTTAAGATGATAGTTTGAGCTGGGCTAATAAGAATAAGAATTCCATTTGTTTTTCCTATAATTAAGTAGTAGTGTAATAAGCTCATATATTTCAAGGGAGAAATTATATGTATTACTGTTAATATACGGGTTTTATATCTTTTCAAATCACCTAATTCAAGTTGCCTCTGCCTCCTAGAATTTACCAATTTATGTTTTGTTTCTTATCAATTTAGGTTTTGGTTTATTTTGTTGTAATTGAATCTCCTCGCATAGATGCACACTCTGGGGTTATGTTCTTAATTTGTTTTACGCATGCATAAATCAAATTGTTTGATCAAAGTATTAACAACATGCCTTTTGCCAAATAGTCAAAGGTTTGAATCAAGAAGCATATTTTAGAATGATTTGAGTCGTTCCAAGTCCCGATTCAGAAATAACACTTCATTTTGATGAAAATTTGGAAATATTGAAGTGTAATTCCAATCACAAGATCTCATGACTCAAATCAAATTGTGGAAAAAATTAGTATTTTTCTTATGTTAGTGTGATTCTAATCAAGAACTGTATGACTTTAATTAACGATATACTGGTCAAAAAGTGCATGTGTGCATGGTATCCCTACAAGATAAGGGGTGCTCATTGGCCTTAGTAGGTTTATGAAAATTTAGAATGGTAAGGGTTTTTCCTCAGCGGCGAGGAGCCCCGTATGGTGGTTTTACAATGGTTTTAGAGGAGCTGCTCACTTGAGGTGAGAGGCTCTGTGTATCAGCGTGATGCTTAGGTACGTATATGTAAGCAGTGATATATTTTCTCCCGTTAGGAAAAACGTATTTAGAGATACATTGGGCCTAATGTTTCTTGAAAATGTTACCTCCCACTTAATTAGCGGTGGACCATTAAATCCCTATTTCTTAGGGAGACGTGGATCAGCTACTGACCTCGACATCTATCTTCCTAATAAACGTATTTTCCCACGTTTCCCATATCTGGGAAAAGAGAAGGTACTTAGGGCAAGGCGATACCTCCTTAAGGGAGACATATGGTTGTCAAACTTCCTAAGGGTTGTACAACTCCCGCCCTTGCCGTTTTTTTTACAAATATAACACTACACAATCCCTCAAGCATGAGGGCTTTGATAAAGGAAAAAGTGTGTTTAGACCATAGAACGGGGGAGTATCCCGAGGCCTTAAGTTTCCTAATGAGATGCATTATGAACCAAACCGATTAGGCTTTACGTTCGTAAGAGAGATTATGTCGAGCCTTAGTGATAATATTATAAGTACCTCAAGAAACTCCAATTCTCTCAGGCATGGAGAGATTACGCTTGGCGATATTTATTTATTTTGTCGCACCCGAGGAAACTCCAATTCTCTCAGACAGGGATTTTAGATAGCCTGAGAAATCGTTATACCTTAGGTGAAGTTATATGGATCCTTGATGATGAGACTACAATTCCCTTAGGAGAGGCATTGGACCTCTTGGGAGGAACTGTCATACCCCAAATTTTGACCACCAAGATTTCCCATCATTGTGAAAATCATCACCACAATATGGATGTACCTTCATGCCTCATCAATCTCCTCAAGGATTGTCGAGCATTCACTATAATCAAGACTTAGGGTTTCAAGCCCTCTTAGAGCACTTAGACAAAGGATTAATCAAGAAATGACATGAACTTCAACTTGTCTAAACCTCTTAAATACCCAAAAAGGATCAAGAGGACTCCCATATCAAGAATCAAGCACAAGGTTGCAACCTTCTAAGTGGATCAAGCCTCGAAATCGCTAGTGTCACCAAATTAGGGTTTTGGTCGACCAAGGCCTCCAGATGAAAATTTTCATCTGGGCATGAGCCAATACTTCAAAACATAATCCAAAATGCTCCAAGGGACCTCATGGACCCAATCATCAAGTTAATTTAACCTCAGGGGATGTAATTACCAAAAATTAGGAATTAGGGTTTCTTGACCTAATTCACCCCTAAGTTGAATTTTGGAACAAAGCATGAGCCAAGACCTCAAGACATGATTTGAGAACCTCAAATACACCACATTGATCCATTTGCAACAATGGATTGACCCAAGAAGCTTAGTTCACAAGTTTCAATTTTATTTGGACCACAATTAGGGTTTTGAAGGAAAAGTCAACTGTACCTTTGACTTTTGACCAAGACATACTCCCAAACCTTGGGACATGATTCAATACACCCTATAACACCTATGGAATCCATCCATTAGGTTTGAATTAGGTCAAGAACTTGATTACATAAAGGATCGTACAGTTTGGATTTCATCTGACAAAATGTCAACTGTGTACAAAATCAAGTTTGACTTTTTGGAATTTTTCACAAATATGATTCCCCTAAGTCAAAAATAATGTTAATGTATGATATTGATCATCATTCATTAAGAAAAATCAAGAAACGTGAGGTTTCTTGCAAAAGGGGAAACCATGAGAAACCAAAAGTTTTCGAAGTTATGGAACAAAAGTGATTTTGTACCAACTTTGCAAGGTCATAACTCCTAAACCACAAGGCCTTTTTCTCCCATTCAAAGCTCAAATGAAAGTCCATCTGACATACTTTAAAAGTGTCAACTACAAGTGATTCCAAAGCCTCATGGATTTTGAGTTATGGATTGATCAAAATCACAAAAACATGAAAATGACCACTTTTCCAACACTTAGTGAAATTTTCAATAAGTTAGAATCAGCCTTACTTTTTCTAAAATGTAGGGACATTTTTCACCTTGATCCAAGTTAAACCAGGTCCCTTGGTGAACATCAAAGTTAAAGTATGCCATGAGGGCTTTCCAACAAGTACCAGATCATCTCCAAATTCAATTTGAGTAGGGAGATACAACCCTTGGAACATGGCATCATGGACTGATTTTTACAAGGAAGATTTGTGCATTTTGCTCGAGTTAGCTAATTTGGACAACTCCAAGCCTTGTCATCCATTTAGACACATCAGAGGATAACATCCAAGAGAAAAAATCTAATCCACAAGCCTCCCAAGTCCAAGGAACTACATGTAGCCAAAAGTGCCCTAAAAAGGCTAAAAAGCTCAAAGACTCCAATTTTGTTTCCAAGCATTCAATGGATGCATCAAGGTGGCATGGACTGGGACATTGCTAACTAAATGAGTCAAGATTCAGCTCTGAACCAAAGGACCATAGGCATGTGCCCTAACCTCAAGTCAATGGCTATATGAGACTAAATATGCCTTTATGCTACAATTGGCCAAGGGACTGTCCAAGTTGCCATTCACTATTGCTTGCAAAAAAAACTTGCTCTACTATAAATAGAGCTCATTTGTGGTCAGTTTGAGTACACCAAAGCACCACAACTGATGTTTTCCTCAAAATCTCTCTCATTAGGCCAAAATGCCTTCTTTTGCAAGTCATCTCTGAGTTTTTGAGTTAGAGAGAAATTCCACCACAACTCATGATCCAAACATATCCAATGTATCATATCTAAGTTGCCCAAACACTCACCCTTGGTCTGAAACACTAAAATCAGAAAGTCAACCTCCAAAACCTCAAATCTTGACTGTTTTGCATTTTGCAAGCCATGTCTTGATCCAGTTACTTTCAAAACCAAACCAAGCCTCAAACACACTCCAAATATCATCCTCAAACTGTCCCAATTGGTTTCCCTCATCTGGAACACCATTTGAGAGAGTTACTATCTTGGTCACTTTTGCCCCTTTTGCAAGAAAGAGCCAATTCTTGTTCCTGAGGATTCCAGCTAGTTTTGATCATCCTAAAAGCTTCTACGGGATCAATCAAGAATGTTCAAAGCATTGAATTACTTCTGGCATAAGGAACTTGACAGATAGCATAAGAAGCTTCAAGAGGTAAGTGCATCACAACTTGAACTCTCTAAATCATGCATTGCTTTGAGGTCCATTGATCATGGACATCTCATACATATCATATATGTTGTATTTGAACCAATTTACCATGTTATTGCTGCCTGTATGATGAGATAGCATAGAACATGCAAATTTAGGCCTATTTTGAAATCACTATTGGATTTTAAAATAGGGACATTTTTTGAAAATTCCAAGGGCGCCATTGGATTCCTCATGAAATTCTAGGCAGGATACACCTAAATTTTGTCTTAATCCATGGAGAAATGAGGAAGTTAGAGCCTTCATGCAAGAGGCCTAAAATCAAGCCTTGCCTTGGGCAAGGGCCAGGCCATGGCGCCTTGGCCAGGCCTAAAAACAAGGCCCCCATATATATTCATGGGGTGGTTTTGATACACGGATGTATGACCACCCCAGTGGTAGCGTGCATGTGTGTTTGGATGGAAGGTCGCGGGTTCAACACCCACCCAGACCATTTTGCCATTTCCCATATTTTTTGTTATTTTTCACATTTTTATGGTTTTTATTAATTAATTTCTCTCTCAATTCTAATTATTTTTTATTGGTTCTTTTTTTGAAAATTCCCAAAAATGTTAAAATATTTTATTCTAAAAAAAATTCACAAAAATATTATTTATTTCATATATTTGGTATTTTTGTAAAGAACTATGTTTTTATTTGTTTTTAAACATTTAAAAACATTTCTTTCTCTTGATTTTGCAAATTCAATTGAATTTCAAATCATTTTATGAATGAAACATGATTTTTCAAACATTAATCCAAGATCACAACTTGTTTTTCACACATGTTTGATAATTTTGATCATTTTAATTGAATTTTTATTCAATTAAAATACATTTTAAAATCAAATTAGGGTTTTGATTATTTTCACCCTCACAAATCTTTTCCAAAACACTTTGGGCCTCTAATAGAGTGTAAGGCCCAACCCCTTTGTACAGGAAACCATTTTGGGCCTCAGTCATTGTATAAGTCCCGATACGATTTTAAAACTCTCGGCGCGATCGTCGCCTTTTAAACAAAAACCATATGGGCCTCCCCTTTGTGTTGTAAGTCCCATCTTTATTTTTAAAATACACTTTGGGCCTCTAATAGAGTGTAAGACCCAACTCTCTTTTGTACATAAATAATTTTGGGCCTCAGTCATTGTATAAGTCCCAGTACAGTTTTCAAAAACGGCGGTGCAGTCACTGTCTTTCCATGGGCCTCTCCTTGAGTTGTAAGCCTCGTATCTTATACAAAAATAAACCTTTGGGCCTCTTGATAGAGTGTAAGTCTCATCCCTTTGTGAATAAAACCTTTTTGGGCCTCAGTCATTGTATATGTCCCAATATAATTTTCAGATCAACGGTACGATTACTATTTTTCATCTGGGCCTCTCCTTGAGTATAAGTGTAATACCCTAATTTTTACCCCTAAGATCCCATATATCATTCGCATCTCATATCACAAACAAGATCACCAATATCCGTGTGTTTTTATTACTTGCTTTATGTTTGTTTCTGTTTACTAACCTCTAACTAAAATACCAAAAATATTTTGCAATTTTTGCTTGTTTCTTCTTCTCTGTGTGATTAGGGTTTTGCAGGGAGATTGGTGGCAAAGATATGGCTCGGAATCAAGTGTGGCTATTCAATTATGGTTGAGGTTAGATGGAAGTTTGACCTAATCTTGGTTAAACTATCAAGAGATTCCTTCAATATCAAACTAGTTGTGACAGTGGTGTAGCGAGAGATTTTGGACGTGGTTCATAAGCACTGTCGCTCTGGGGTACTACAGGTCGATTCATTTTTTTATCCTATTAAGCTGACTAAGGAAGGGAAATAGATGTCTCCAATTAACCCTGCTTGCATACTGAGTTTAAACAGCGGTCTGTTAGGTTACAGATGCTATGTGGAAGTGGGGGCCTCTCTTTGCATATTTTGCTAAGAATGAAATGACGAAACTATGCTATTGGTAGGATGTTAGGACTGATGCTTTTCGATTGATGTATGAAGGTACGAGATTTTGGGTTTTTGATTAATGTGCTCGATAAGATTTTTTCAATCTTATGCATACGTATTCTCGTTTAACGAAACAGAGAAATTAGAGCGATCGTAGTTCCTCCTATTCTATGGGAGGAAAAAGGTCATTTTGGTGTCTTGTTCAAAGCCCAAGACATGAAGCTAAAGGTGGTTTGTATCTTGTTCAAAGCCCAAGATGTGAAGCTGAAGGGTCTATTTGTATCTTGTTCGAAGCCCAAGATGTGAAGCTAAAGGGTTTTGACTTTAGAGAGAATTTGTCATCTCTAAAGGGGATCTGTTTGTCACAACTGTTGGGTGACTGATTATAAAGGAGAATTACTTTAACTGGGATATGTGGATCCAACAATGCCATAATTTCCTTTATAGGGGATTTTTAACCTGAAGGAGAAGACTTTAACTCAGTTTAGAGCAATGTCATCTTTCCTTAGGAATTTCTCACGCTATAAGAGGGACAGTGGCGTGGATGTAAATAATCCAGAGGCTTGCCGCTTACAGCAATTAGATGAGGGGAAAAGGAGTTGTTGATGTTTGTATACTGTGAATGAGGCACGAATTTTGATGCTAAAAGATTGGTTGACTCAACCAGTGTTTTCTTATACAAAGCCTAAGAGGAGGCTATTGGCCCAATAAGAGGGTGTTTTTATGTGTCTCGTACGAAGCCCGAGAGAGAGGCTAAAAGGGTTGACTCAACAAGAGAGTTCTTTTATATGTGTCTTGTACGAACCCCAAGACGGAGGCTAAAGGTGTTTGACTCAACAAGAGAGTCTTTTATACTCAACAAGAGAGTGATTTTGTATCTCGTACGAAGCCCGAGGTGGAGGTTAAAAATGTTTGACACAACAAGAGAGTCTTTTATACTCAACAAGAGAGTGTTTTAGTATCTCGTACGAAGCCCGAGATGGAGGCTGAAAATGTTTGAATCAACAAGAGAGTCTTTTATAATCAACAAGAGAGTGTTTTAGTATCTCGTATAAAGCCCGAGATGGAGGCTAAAAATGTTTGACTCAACAAGAGAGTCTTTTATACTCAACAAGAGAGTGTTTTAGTATCTCGTACGAAGCCCGAGATGGAGGCTGAAAATGTTTGACTCAACAAGAGAGTCTTTTATACTCAACAAGAGAGTGTTTTAGTATCTTGTACGAAGCCCGAGATGGAGGCTAAAAGGGGGTTGACTCAACAAGAGAGCCTTTTATACTCAACAAGAGAGTGATTTGGTATCTCGTACGAAGCCCGAGATGGAGGCTAAAAAGGTTAGCTCCGCTGGGGAGAATCATTGTACAAAGCCCAAGAGGAGGCTAGGGTGCTGACAGGTCCAGTATGTTGGTTAAAAGAGAAAATCAGTTCTTATATGGGTAATGTTGTACTTTGAGATTGATTAGAGGATCAGGGAGATTTGCTGTTCTTTAAGGAAATGGAAAATCCAAAGGGTATTGAGATTGTCCAAGTCTACGAGTGTTTTGAGAAATTGATTCTCAGCTAGTGAATGATCTTTGTATGATGCCCAAGAGAAGGCTGGTTTGTTAAGGGATGAAGGTCAGCCCATTAATTAGTCTGACACTTGACTCAGAAAGACAGCTCTAGCAAATTGATGACTAGGTTCTGTTCCTATACCTGTAGAGGTCTCTGGGTCCTTGTACTAAGCCCAAGAGAAGGCATGAGAGCTTTTAAGAAACCGAAGGGTCATTGTACATTGCCCAAGAGGAGGCGGGGATACTTTTAAGAAGCTTGTGGGTCCCCAAACCCCCGAGAAGTTCAAGATAAGCCATTCACCGAGAATATATCAAGCCAGGAAAGTCTGAGAATTTGGAAGAAACTCAAGAGATGCCATTCACGGAGAAAAGATTATCTCTGGGGAGTAGAGTCTCTTTGACGATTTCTAAGGGTGACAGTCTGAGAAAGGGTTCACCGAGAATGCTGCCTTTCATGTCTCCATATTGTTTAACCCCAAGAGGAGGGAAGACTGTGTCTGGTAATCCTATGGGGATCTAGTTTTGTTTGTATTTAAAAAGTGAACAACAGGGCTTTACCTAGTGCTAGACGTAGTTGTCGGGGAAAACTCTAAATAACTATACTAGTATTACAGAGTTGATATTTGACAAGTATATAAAAGTTTGTGAAAGAAGACTTACAGTGAGCAGCCCCGCAATACAATTATATATATGAAAGCGGATAAAGAAAGCGGGTAAACACTTACCCGGTTGTAGAGCTTCCATGCTGTTTGGTTAGTTTGTTCAGCAAAGAAAGCTTTGATAATAATATTATATTCAAAATCAAAAGAGAAAGTGTTTTGAAAAGATTGTTGGGGCTTACAGCTCAAGGAGAGGCCCAAGGTTTTATCAGTGATTGCACTGTTGTTTTGTTCAGGGACTTATACAAGTGACTGAGGCCCAAAAAGGTTTTCTGTACAAAGGGATGGGTCTTACACTCTCTCAAGAGGCCCAAAGGTTTAATTTTATACAAGTGGTGGGGCTTACAGCTCTAGGAGAGGCCCAAGGTTTTTATGAAAAGGCGTCTATCGTGCCATTGTTTTGAAAATACATAGAGGGACTTATACAATAAGTGAGGCCCACAATGAGTTTATTTACAAAAAGTCTTGGGTCTTACACTCTATTAGAGGCCCATAAGTGTTTGAAAATGATTTGTTTGAGTGAAAATCAAGGAAACCCTAAATTTGTTTTCTTTTAAAAGGAAATATTTAAAGAAAATCAAATAAAAATGATAAAAATACCAAATAAGTTTGAATAAACCACTTCTATTTTTGTTGAGGGTTTGAAAAATTAGATTTTTATCACAAGATAAATTAAAACTCATTTATTTTTTATTTTCATAGTAAATATTCACTTTTAAATGCTTAAAAACAATTAAAAAGGAATTTATTCACAAAAATACTAATTATATTAAATAACTAATATAAATTTAATTTTTTTGTGGAATAAAATACTTCAACATTTTTGTGATTTTTTGCAAAAAGAACCAATAAAAAATAATTAAAATTGAGGGAGTTATTAATTTTTCAAATGATTAACAAAATAATATGAAAAATAAGAAAATAGGAAAAAGTGATAAAAAAGAGGTCTGGGGCGAGGGGGATTCGAACCCCAGAGCTCTCGCTTGCCAATACACACAAACCAGATGATCAACCACTGGGGCGCAATGTCAATTCATTAATAACATGGCAAGGGAAAAATATAAGGCAAACTTGGTTGGTTTCTCAAGCATGTGCGTGAAGCCTTCTAACTCACTCATTTCTCAACCATTTGACATGATTCAAATACCAAACTCATGCGTTTTTTCACAAGGATCACAATGGCAATATTTGATTTCATTTATTTTCAGTGTATAGCAAGTTATATCAACATGACCGTATGAACCCTAATTTTGCAAAAGCAATCGTGCAGACATGGTGGTGAGTGCTATGATCAAATTTTTTGAGGGGAAACACTCAACATATGATGGCAAGCAATTGGCAAAAATATCATGCGAGGAAATATGTATGGATCATGAAGATGTAGTTTTGAGGCGTACCTTGATGCAAGCTGAAATGGAACTCTGCACTGATGGTGTTCCAGAAGTGGTTTGATGATCCCTACAGCTTCAATGGATGTTGTGGAGTGTGTTGCAAGCTTTGGAACACTTTGAAAACCTTTGGATCAAGTTGGAGGACTTCAACTGCATAATTGAGGCATAATGGCTTGGTTGAAGAGTGATTTTGAGCTAGAGGTGTTACAGTTGGTGTTTAAGTGTTTGGACACCTCAAATACATCATATTTGATGTGTTTGAGCAATTGGAATGGATTGCTTAAGGCTGCAACTCAAAACCCGATGGTGGTTGCTCAAAAACAAAGAAAATTGGTACTTAAGAGAGAATGAGAGAAAGCAGTGCTGTAAATTGCTTTGGTGTGATTTGAATGATCAATTGGAACCTTTATTTATAGGTGATCAATTCTTGTCTTGGAGGAATAGTGAATGGCTGCTGGATCAGATCACATTCAAAGGCTTTGGCTTGGTGGTATTTCTTCTCATGCAAGGCAACCTAGCCCTTCCCAAGAGCAGGGTTATGTTTTGACCAAATTCACATTCTTCAGATGTTTTAATTGTTGTTTAATCAGAGAACTTGACTGAGAAGAGTGGCTTTGTTGAAAGTGCCCTATTTCACATAAATGCCTTTGAATTCAAGGCATAATGTGCCAAAATGCATTAATCTCAAGTTGGAAGATCCCTTAGCTTTTTGACTTAGCTTTAACAGTTGGATCAGTTGGATTAGGATCAGATTGGATGACTGTGACATAGAGATCATTGGTCTTGAATCAGAAATTGTGTAAAGCAAGCAAAAGTGCAAGCTATTTTTCCAAAACAGCTGCAGCAACATGGCTTTGGGCATGGATTTCTCTTAGCTCAAGTTGAATCAATTCACGCTGATAAGCTCTTTGAAATCTCAGCAACATATGCAACAACATTGATGTTTACCTTTGGACTTGATTCAGCTTGCAACTATGTGAAAAAATCTCACAAGTTTTGGTGTTTTCAACAAAATCTGTCTTGGACAGAATTTTGTCTAAGTGTTGGAAAAGTGGTACCTTCATGTTTTTAGTCATTTTGACCTAATCATAACTCAGAATCCACAATGAATTGGAGTGAGGTGTAGTTGAAGCTTTTGTAGAGGGCCATAAGAGCTACAAATCCAGCTTTGGATGAGAAAAAATGGCCTTATGGTTTAGGAGTTATGATCCTCCAAAGTTGGTACCCTAGCCACTTTGTTCCATAACTTAGAAAAATTTATAAGTTTTTATGGTTACCCCTTTTACAAGTTATCCCACTTTTCTTGATTTTTCTTGATGAATGATGATTCCAATCACACATTAACATCATTTTAGGGTTAAAAAACCATAATTGTGAAAAATCTCAAAAAGTCAAAGTTTGACTTTTGTGCACAGTTGACTTTTTATCAGATGAATTCCAAACTGTGCGATCCTTTATGAAATCAAGTCCTTGACCTAAATCAACTTTGATGGATTGATTTCATAGGTGTTATAGGGTGTATTTAATCATGTCTTAGGGTTTGGGAACATGTCTTGGTCAAAAGTCAAAGGTACAGTTGACTTTTTCCGCGAAACCCTAACTGTGGTTCTGATGAACTTGAAACTTGTGAACCAAGCTTCTTGGATCAATCCATTGTTACAAATGGATCAATGTGGTTTATTAGAGACCCTCAAATTATGTCTTGAGGTCCTGGCTCATGCTTTGCCCCAAAAGTCAACTTAGGGCTGAATTAGGTCAAGAAACCCTAATTCCTGATTTTTTGTGAATGCATCCCCTGAGGTCAAAATTGACTTGATGATTGGGTCCATGATATCCCTTGGAGCATCATAGGTTACGCTTTGAAGCATTGGCTCATGCCCAGAGGAAAATTTCCATCTGGAGGCCCTGGTTGACCAAACCCTAATTTGGTGACACTGGCGATCTCGAGGCTTAATCCACTTGGAATGTTGCAACCTTGTGCTTGATCCTTGATGTGGGAGTCCTCTTGATCCATTGTGGATGTTTTAGAGGCTAGACAAGTTGAAGATCATGTCATTCCTTGATTGATCCTTTGTCTAAGTGCTCTGAGAGGGCTTGAAACCCTAAGTCTGATTGTAGTGGATGCTCACCCATCTTTGGGGAGACTAATGGTTCATCCATATTGTGATGATGATTTGCACAATGATGGGAAATCTTAGTGGTCAAAATTTGGGGTATGACAGATGCCCATATTTAATATTCTTGGACCCGAAGGTGTGAATGGCGAAGGTATTCGGGCATTCGGGGTGCAAGAGGATTAAATATTGGAATACCCAAAATTTTGATGGTGATTAAGAATGGTAGTTCATGCATCATTCTTCTTTTGCTAAGCAATGATGCTCAGAAAAGGTAAAAACTTCCCCTCGATCCTGGTCTTCAGCTAAGGAACTGGTCTAAGTTTCTGAAATAAACTTCCCCTCGATCCTGGTTTCCTACCAAGGACCCGGTATCAGTTTCTTTTGTCAATAAACTTCCCCTCGATCCTGGTTTCCTACCAAGGAACTGGTCTCGGTTTCTTTTGTCAATAAACTTTCTTGACAAGGGATGCAATTCGTAGCGGTTTTCCTCAAACTTCTCGCCGAATTTTCATGGGGAGATGCCATTTGATGGGAGAAACTTTTGATGTCAGACTCGCTGGGGAACCCATTTGTCTGAGTTGTAGACGTGTACAAATTTCTCTATTGGAGATGCCATTTGTTGACTCTACCGGGGAAAACGAGTCTCTTGAGAGACTACTTCTGCTTGGGGACATTACATCATACTTTTCTCGAGGTCTTCCCAGAGAAATGCCATATGATGTACCCCAATTTTGAGGTGCCGATGACCTTTTCGTCAACGAATTTTTTGGAAGGAGAACTGCTGTATTGCCGAATCTTTGGTTAAGAGGCTTTCTCTGGGGATTTTCCTTAATCCGAGAAAGCGAAGACATCATCTTCAATGGCGAAGAGTGACGTTTGTCGAAAGCTCTCTAGCTTTCTGAGGTTCAAGCTATCAAAGTGGTCGAAGACCGTCTCTACTGTAGAGAAGTTGCTTAGATGATCTACCTCCTGACGAGGAAAGAACTGACAACTCGATCGAGAGGACTTTTATCACTAGGGGATAAGACTGACTAGAGTGACAGTGATGTAATATGAATGCGAACGTAAATCAATAATGCATGATGTATGTATGTTTATGCTGACAAAACTGATGCGACATACAAACTGATGGATGAACACGACTGGATACTCGTCCACTGTGGGGGATGAAAAGTATCAATGGTTCACGATAGCAATTCTGCCTTGCTTAGGAGAGATAGTCCATGCGGGTACAACCGTTGGTCGGGCTTAGGAGATGAGAACTCGGCCGAAGATGTCAGATGGAGTATTCGCATTTGACATAACTGATCCTTCGTTCCAGCGCACTGGTTTAGAAGGAGTACTTTGATTCTGCACTTTGAAGTTCGATTACTTCTGGAGAAGCGATCAATGTTCTTTCGATGTTCAACAATCAAAAGAAATTGCCATCTTTATTTTAAAAGCAGAAAAGTTTGACAAGTAAATTCGTTTTTGTTTCGTTTCAAGAATCGTTGATCATGTTAAAATATCGTTCTGTAAAGCTAAAACAAATAAGAATTGCAAACAAAAGCACAAGGGCTCAAATTTTATTGATAGGATGGAAATCAGCCAAACGCATGATTCCATAGAGTATTTACAAAGTTAGAAAATGGTAATTTAAGGGAAAAGTGCTACATTGAAACATAACGACCACTATCCTTCTACCAACTTAGAATTTGGGACATCCTGAGCTTCTGTCGAAGATGACCTTGACTGGAGTTTTCTAATGGATGGCAGGAATGCTACTAGGGGATTTGCCCCTGTTGGACGTAGTTACTTGCCATTATCCCTAACTTTTACCTAGATTGTACTTTGAGATTTCCAATCCATCGGGATGATTTTTTGACTATGTCTCTAATTTTTACCTGGACCGCCCCTTTCGATTTTTCAATCCACCGAGACGTATTTTTTTAGGCGAAGTATTTCTTGACTACATCAACATTTGTGGGGTAGGCAAATTCTTCTCCGTTCATGGTTGCAAGTCTCAAGGCGCCGCCTGAGAAAGCTTTCTTGACCACATAGGGGCCGTCATAATTCGGAGTCCATTTACCCCGAGAATCAGTGAGAAAAGATTGTATCTTCTTGAGCACGAGGTCGAACCTTTTTGTCGAACGCCTTTATCATTCTTTGCTGATACAACTAACCATGGCATAGTGCCGTGATTCGCTTTTCCTCAATCAGATTTAGTTCGTCGTGTCGAGTTTGACACCATTCAGCCTCTGTTAGCTTAGCTTCCATCAATACCCGGATTGATGGGATCTCTACTTCTATGGGGAGCACTGCTTCCATGCCATATACTAGAGAGAAATGGGTTACCCCTATTGAAGTGCGGACAGATGTGCGATAACCGTGAAGAGCATAGGGCAGTATCTCGTGCCAGTCTTTGTAGGTTACAACCATCTTTTGAACAATCTTCTTGATGTTCTTGTTAGCCGCTTCTACCGTCCCGTTCATCTTGGGTCGGTAGGGAGATGAGTTATGGTGTTCGATCTTGAACTCAGCGTACAACTCTTTTATCATCTTATTATTCAAGTTAGATCCATTATAGGTAATGATCTGGCTCGGAACACCATAACGGCAAATGATATTGTTTTTGATAAATCGGACCACCACTTGTCGGGTTACATTGGCATATGACACTGCTTCGACCCACTTGGTGAAGTAGTCAATGGCTACTAGAATGAACCGATGTCCGTTTGAAGCTTTGGGCTCAATCATGCCAATCATGTCGATTCCGCATATGGAAAAAGGCCATGGGGAAGAAAGAACTTTGAGATGCGTTGGCGGTACATGGATTTTGTCGGAGTATATCTGACACTTGTGACATCTCCTCATGTACTTGTAGCAGTCGGATTCTATGGTCAACCAGTAGTACCCTGCTCTCAGAATTTTTCTCGCCATTGTGTCTCCGTTGGCATGAGTGCCAAAGGATCCTTCGTGAATTTCTTTTATCAGCATCTCTGCTTCTGATCTGTCTACGCATCGGAGCATTTGATATCGTGATACTCTTGTTTTTCCTGGATGCCCCGGTACTCTTGTTTCTGAAGGAAGCATTTGATATCGTGATACCAAGGTTTATCATCTATGACTGCTTCAATCGCGAAGATGTAAGCGGGCCGTTCAAGGCGCATTATGTCGATCTTAGGTAAGTCGGTCCATTGACCTACACCAATCATGGAAGAGAGGGTGGCTAAGGCATCAGCCATGTGATTCTCTTCACGAGGGATATGATGAAACTCGATTTTATTGAAGAACGGTAACAACCTTCTTGCATAATCTTTGTAAGGAATCAATCCGGATTTGTATGTGTTCCAATCTCCTTTGATCTGATTGACGACCAAAGTTGAGTCGCCATAATACAAGCTTCGTATTCGACCTCGTTATTTGTACACTTGAACGTGAGTCTGGCAGTGAAAGGAATGTGGGTACCCTGAGGTGTTATGATAATTGCCCCAATTCCGTTTCCGTAATGATTGATAGCTCCATCAAAGATTAGTCCCCATTGGGAACCTGGTTCTGGCCCTTCACTGGGTAATGGTTCATCGCAATCTTTCATTTTTAAATACATGACATCTTCGTCTGGGAAGTCAAACCCGACTGATTCCTGATCGTCAATCGGTTGATGAGCCAAATGATCGGCTAAAATACTCCCTTTAACGGCTTTCTGAGCGCGGTATTCAATGTCGTATTCTGATAACAACATCTTCCAACGGGCAATCCTTCCCGTGAGAGCAGGTTTTTCAAATACGCACTTGATTGGATCCATTTCGGAGACCAACCAAGTAGAGTGACGAATCATATACTGGCGAAGACGTTTGGATGCCCAAGCCAAAGCGTAGCAAGTTTTCTCAAGCATAGTGTACTGAGTCTCGCAGTCGGTGAATTTCTTGCTCAAATAGTAGATGGCAGACTCTTTCCGTTTGGTTTCATCTTGTTGGCCAAGTACACACCCCATGGAGTCCTCTAGGATTGTGAGGTAGATGATTAGTGCTCTTTCTTCCACTGGAGGTGATAGAATCGGCGGATTCAACAGGTATTCCTTAATACTGTCGAAGGCAGTTTGGCAATCTTCTGTCCAAACGCAGTCCTGGTTCTTTTTGAGTAATTTGAAAATCGGCACACATGTCGCGGTCATGAGGAATATGAATCTGGAGATGTAGTTCAAACGTCCCAGGAATCCTCTGACTTGTTTTTCAGTTTTCAGAGAAGGCATTTCTTGAATGGCCTTAACCTTGTCAAGATCAATCTCAATTCCTTTTTGGCTGACGATGAACCCTAAAAGTTTCCCTGAACGGCACCGAAGGTGTACTTGTTGGGATTCAAGCAGAGTTTGTACTTTCTCAACCAGTTGAATAGTTTTGACAGGTGGGTCACATGCTCCTCTTTTGTTTTAGATTTGGCAATCATATCATCGACATATACCTCGATTTCCTTGTGTATCATGTCATGAAACAGAGTAGTCATGGCCCTTTGATAGGTTGCCCCGGCGTTCTTCAAACCGAACGGCATTACCTTGTAACAAAAGGTACCACATGGGGTAATGAACGAAGTTTTCTCCATGTATTTCGGCGCCATTTTTATCTGATTATAACCCGAGAATCCATCCATGAAGGAGAAAACTTTGAACTTTGCTATACTGTCTACCAGCATGTCAATGTGTGGTAAAGGAAAGTTGTCCTTTGGACTAGCCTTATTTAGATCTCTGTAGTCGACACACATTCTGACTTTTCCGTCTTTTTTTCGGAACGGGTACTATGTTGGCTAACCATTGAGGGTATTCTGACGTGGCGAGGAAACCCGCGTCAATCTGTTTCTGTACCTCCTCGTTGATTTTAATGGCCATGTCTGGGTGAGTCCGTCTCAACCTCTGTTCTACTGGCGGACATTCTGACCGTAACGGTAAGTGATGTTCCACGATGCTGGTATCCAACCCTGGCATGTCCTGATAGGATCAAGCGAATACATTGGGAAATTCTTTGTGAAGCTTTGTTAAACTCTCTCTGGCAGTTGGACTGAGCAGTGCCCCAATCCTGATTTCTTTTCTCTCTTTTTCTGAACCCAAGTTGACCGTTTCCAATGGCTCTTTGTGAGGTTCAATGGACCTTTCCTCTTGTTTCAGTAGTCAGGAGATCTCTTCTGGAATTTCGTCGTCAACTTCTTCTTCAGCCCCAAATACCGGGAACTCAAAGTCGGAATAAGGCATCAGATCGTATGTTTCAATGGGGTTTAAAACAAGCAATCTGCATGATGTGATGATTTATGTTTAGAAGAGATAGAGAAAATGCAAGTGTGTGCAGTGTATTTTTTTTAAAACTGCTTGTTTTTTTAGTTTGAGTTGTTTTTTAGGATTAGCATTTTCTGAAAAAAGAGAAAACAACAATTAATGCAGAAATTACAGAACGACGTTATTTTATTTATGAACAAGTCGATTCTTGAAACTACAGCCCTATAAAACAAAACTCTGTCGCTTTGGGCGAAGCGAAGAGGGATATTTACAGAAAGCGAGCCCTATCAAAACATTCGTTTCACCTGGGCAGGGTGAAAGGTTAAAGACGACAATTACTTTGATTTATGAACAGTCTTCGGAACATCGACAGCAACCCATTAGTGGCGAACTCCTCGGTGAATCACAACGTCTGGTACCTTCCTTGATTTGTCTTCAGAAATAACGCTGATTTCTGGCAGAGCAGGATCATTGGAATCTGTCTCCCAGGCAAAGTTGTCGTAGGAGGATTCCTCTGTTGTATTTTGCATAGGTTTTGTGCTCTCAGGAAAATCGCCCCATCCAGTTGGCTGGATGTCTTCGAGCCTGATACGAGAGCTTTCAGGAGCGGTGTACTTGACCATGAAGTCAAATTTGCCACTCGGTTTTCCTAAGGTGTCCCACACTTCTTTGGAACTGGAGGAGTCATCTCTCTCGATGACGTTGACCTCAGGAAAAGCGTAGTTGATGAATTCTAGTCCGACAAGCTTTGCCAATTCATCGTCGTACTGGATATTTTCTGAATAAACTGAGTGTTTATCCCATGACATGGTGGGGACGCAGGTATTCTGTTCAATGACGCTCAGCTGATTTTCATTGTTCGGCTTATTTTCTTGCCCCAAGTCTCCTGGGTACGACTGCCAGATAGGCAGGCCATCCATTGGTCCATAATAGTCGTGGTCAAAGTTGTCCTTCATCAGAGTGTCCTCCTCTAATGAGTTTGGCGGAGCACGGCATCCTTCCGGATCACAATCTCCATATATCATTTTGACATCTGACCTCGGTATAAATCTCAGACTCCGTGCGGGATAGCAAAAGGGCGTAGGCACCTCTTCCTGAGACATATAACCGTCCTCGTTGAGATAGGACTTCCATTCCTCATCTGTGTCAGAGGAATCTCCCTCGTTGATGGTATGGACTGCTTGAGGCACTGTGTGAAGGAAACTTCCACTGTGGAAGAAGTCCTGAATGGGATGAAGACTTTCATCGTTAGCAGCTATCTGGGTGCAGGTTTCAGAAAAACCAAGACCTTTCTTTGTTTTGTTATCAGTAGGAATGACAAGCAGTCCCCATCCTTTTGTATTATTATTTTTTATCACTTTGAGAGCATCTCTGTATGAGGAAATCGAAGTTCCTTTCTTTGATTGATTCTCATTGCTCACCGACAGTGCTTGAAACTGAGTCCCAACAACCTCCTCGGGTTCTACACATGTAGATATGACAGGTTACTCAAGAGCAAGGCTTGTTCTCCACAAACCGTGATGAGTTGATTGTTCTTGACGAATTTCAGTTTTTGGTGCAGCGTCGAAGTGACTACCCCAACCTGGTGTATCCAAGGTCTTCCTAATAAACAGCTATACGCTGCCCGGACGTCCATGACCTGGAAAGTGATTAGGAAAGTGTGAGGACCGATAGTTATGGGAAGGTCAACTTCGCCGATAACTGCTTTCCGAGATCCGTCAAACGCTTTGGCGATGACCTCACTGCCCCTCATCGGGGATCTTTTGAATGATAGTCACATTAAAGTGGACTTCGACATAACGTTGATGGCCGATCCCGTGTCTACCAATACGCTGGCTAAAGTATCATCCTGGCAGTTAACTGTGATATTGTGCGCCATGTTGTGACTTTTTCCCCCCTCTGGCAAATCCTCATCACTGAATCCTAAGTTGTTGCAGGAAGTGATGTTAGAGATGATGCTATAGAACTGTCGTATTGACACATCCTGTTCCACAAAGGCCTGCTCTAAGACTTTCTGTAGAGCCTCCCTGTGGGCTTCGGAACTGAGTAAAAGTGATAACACATAGATCTTTGAAGGAGTTTGTAACAGTTGATCAACAATGTTGTATTCACTCCTTTGGATGAGCTTCAGCATCTCATCGTTGTTGTTTGAAAGGTCGGGATCACTAGACTGACCGACTAGAGGATTAGGAACTTCTGTGGGAAGTTCCTTTTCTTTGTTAGGTTCTCCAACTCCTCGGTTGAAGATTCGACCGCTCCGTGTTACACGGCTGATGTCTGCAATATTCACGACGGAGGGTAATGGAATTTCCCTTCCATTCTCAATTACTGTTGCACCTTATTTGTAAGGGATCGCCTTAGCTGATTCATATGGTAATGGTCTCGACAGATAGATAACTACAGGAGCCTTCTGATTTTTTTGACTGTCGTAAATAACTTCAATCAGTTCCTTGCTAAGAACCTTCGATTCATCCAGTAGAGGGATGATGGTACAAACATCTTTGGTCCTTTCGTGATCAGAGATTACAACCACGTCTCTGATTTGGTCTGCGAAGTAGTCCGGCGTCCAGTCAACGGACCTCGAAGCTAGGTATGGATGAATCTCCTTGCGATCTAACTGACCTTGAAGGGCTGCTCGCACGAGGTAGCATCCTTGGTTATTTTTCGAGAAGACTCTACAGCGTTCATAGTTGTGTGGTGGCACCTGGCCACACTGCTTTGAATGCAGTGTAACCTCACTAGATTTGTTTCCGTAGATCGGACATCCTGGCTTCGATGCCGAGTAGGGTTCCCATCAACCACACTGATTTGTTGCGTGTCTTCATCCATATAGATTGGAAGCCACCAGTGGTTTAACAAGTGTTGTAAAGTTCTTTGAACGAGAGCGCACCCTTGGTTACTCTCACAACATACTTTATAGCTCAGATAATTATGTGAAGTGAGAAAACCGAGTTGAACCTGCTTGGCGTGTAACTCCACCAAGCTGGTATTCATCAGACGAATATCGAAGATTTGAATCATGTTGATCTGATAGGGATTCCTATCATGGTAGTCCTGGATCCATCCAAGATACATCTGACACTGGAGGGCCTCTTGTACAAAAGAGCATCCCTGTTTGTTTACCGAGCAAGTCAGGCAAGAATTGTAATCGTGCCGTGGCAGATTATGATACTGGCTTTGCCTTGAGTGCATCGCCACCAAGTTGACATTCATTTTACGGATGTCGTTGTTCTGAATGATGTTGGAATTCTTATAGGTCATGCCGATTCCACGAACTCGATGCTCTTGGATCCATCCGAGATCCAATTGTTCCTGTAGAGCTGATTACACCACAGAACATCCCTGATTGTTCTTAGAGCAGATATCACACTGGTGATAGTTATGAGGTGGCACATGGCCATATCCGCTCTATCTACAATGCATCTTGACCAAATTGGCCCTTAATAAGAGTACATCATGAATTTATTGTTAGACTCTCCCTCTATTAAATTGACTGCAGCTTTATCATGTTGAGGTAGCGGGTTTGTGAGAACATTCGGATTCGTATCTTTGAAAGATAAGACCTCGCTCCTAACAAGCTTTTGCACATCGGATTTGAAACTGAGATAGTTCTCTATGTTATGCCATGGTCCTTCTTGATGGTAAGGACAAGTCTGATCCGTTTTGAACCAAAAAGGCAGATTTTCTGGTACTGTAAGAGGAGACTTAGTTTGGACGTGCCCCTTGACCAGTAGTAATGGAAACAGTTTGGCGTACAACATGGGTATAGGGTCAAACCCTGGTGGTCGTGTTGTACGATTGTTGTTGTACTGAGGACGAGTCTGCTGAAGAGACTGTTGTGTCCTTTGCTAAAATTGTTGTTGATTAGGTTGGCTCTGTGCAACCTGAGGTTGATACGTAGGAATAGGCGTGGGATTGATAGCAGGAGTTATCGTCGCTACTGGTTGATATCGTCGCCTTTGCTTTCCGAGAGAGATATTCTCAATATCTTGCTTTTTTTTCTTAGGGAGAGCACTACCGTATCGTTTTGTACTACTTGATGATCCAGCGTCTTTAACTAGGCATCCTTCTCAGACCGCTTCCTCAAGACGAACTCCCATGCCTACCATCTTGCTGAAGTCACTGGGCGCACTGGCGACCATTCTGTCGTAGTAAAATAAGCTTAAGGTCTTTAAGAAAATCTTTGTCATCACTTTTTCCTCCAGAGGTGGAGAAATCTGAGCAGTAATTTCACGCCATCTTTGAGCGTACTCCTTAAAGGTTTCCTTGTCCTTTTGTGACATCGATCTGAGTTGATCTCTATCCGGTGCCATGTCCAAATTGTATTTATACTGCTGAACAAAAGCAGCGCCAAGATCTCTGAACGTGCCGATCGTAGCGCGGTTTAAACCCATGTACCATTTGAGTGCAGCACCGGTTAAACTATCCTGAAAGTAATGAATTAGTAGCTCCTGGTTCTTTGTCTGAGCTGACATTCGTCGAGCGTACATCACTAAATGACTCTGAGGGCAAGAATTACCCTTGTACTTTTCAAAGTCGGGCACTTGGAACTTGTGTGGAACTTTCACATTGGGGACCAAGCAGAGGTCTGCGACGTCCTTTCCAAATAGATTCTGAACGCGAATAGCTTGCAGTTCTTTTTGCATCTCCAGGAATTATTCCTGGAACTCATTTATTCTGTCGATCATGCTGTCGTTTCCACCAGAGGGTATCTGGGGAATCTGTCATTTCGGGACAGTGTGTACCACGGGCGGTGGTATAGTCATTATAGCAGAGACCCTCGGTGCCTCTGGAAGTTTGTAACCTTCAGGAGTTGCTGTCATGCCCCTGGCATCTTCGCTTTCCCGAAGTTTGTAACCTTCAGGCCCAACGGCTCCTGCTGTGGTTCCCTGATCCTCAATGATCGGTAGAACATATCCTTCCGGGATATAGTTAAGTGGCATGCCCCAGGGGCGATCTTTAGGCATCTTATACCTAGGATCATACTTCTCCACTATGGGCGTAGATGTGATCTCCGAGATCACAGTCCTTTGTTGTTGCGTCTGAGCTTCTGCTAGAGCTTGCATGTCGTTATGAAGCTTTCTCAGATCATCTTTCAGAGTGTCGATCTCTTCTCTCAATCCTCTGTTCTCTTCCTCGAGATCATCCATCTTTTTTTGACGATTGGTCCGAGTATTGTACTAATGAGACAGTTTGACTCTAGAATAGAGACGCAAATGTGAGATTCGTAGGTAAGAAGAATGTGTTATGCGAGAATGATGAATGCAATTATTATTAATTATTTTTGTTTATTCAAAGTAAACTCTGACAATTGGATTGCAAATATCAAATAGTGGGGAAACCCCGTTTTATTGAATTCAAAGGATTGCGGAAATGGAAATACAGTAGATTAAAAAGTGCCGAGAAAGGAAATCTAAACTAATGGATCCTGAGTCCTCTCTGAAGAGAGCTCAAGTGCTGGTTCGGGTGCTTTCCTTTTCTTTGACTGGGGCTCTTGGGCCGTTGTCGGGTTGTCATTCCTTTGCCAAGTGAAATGAGTGAGCAAATTCCTTTGGTCATCCTGATTTTCTACAGCATGTTGCTCTAAAATCTCAATCAGAGCATCCTTTTCTCTTAACAGTTGCTGTATTTTCTTACACTCCACATTGAGAATATGGTACTTGTTCCTCCAAGACCTCTTCTCCTGCTGAACTTTGCTGAGAGTAACTTGAAGTTTTTCCATCTCAGACATGAAATAAAGGGCAGAGTCCCTTAATGGAAGAACTTCCTGACGAGGGTAAGGAATCCTCAGTTTGAGAGCTCTAGTTTGTACCCAATGGGGATAAGGCTCCATCGAGACACAGTCTGGTTTTCCTAGAGACTCTCATCCTTTCCTATGAACGTGTTTCCAAGTGTGCACTATTTCCGTCTTTAGTGCCCTGTCATTTCCTCCTTCGTTGAAGAAAAGACCTTCCAGATGAGCATTCCATGGGATGTGCCTCATTGGGTATCCGAATTGACGACGAACGAGAATCGGATGATAGTTGATTCCCCCCTTAGTTCCTATAAGGGGTACATTTGGAAAATTTCCACAACGGTCAATGATCCTGATCCCGTCGTAGATTCGATTGTACCAATCGATGTTAGAGTTGGTAAGAGACATGATTCTTTGCGACCAACATAAAGTATTCTTTTGATCCCAAAATGCAGCAGACTTTGGCAAATGGAAAGTGAACCATTTGTATAGCAGGGGTACACAGCACGTGATCATTCCTCCGCTGTATAAATTCCTTAAATATACCTAATGATATGCATCTGCGAGTAAGGTCGGTACAGGGTTTCCAATCAGGAAAATCTTAATGGCATTGATATCTACAAAGTTATCGATGTCGGGAAACAAAAATAACCCGTAGGTGAGCAAAACAAAGATGCTCTCGAAAGCGGCCACGTTCCCTATACTGGAAAAGTACAGGGCTTTCTTTGTCAAGAACTAGGCTGGCAAACCTTGGATGCCACCCTTAGTGGTCATGTGAGTCCTGACTTCTGACTCATCCAAATAAATTGCTCTTGCAATGGTTTGATCCTTTGGAATTTCTTCCAGTCCAGAAAAGGGAGCTTGATCAGTAATATGTATATCAGTCAGGTGAGAATACTCCTCCAGCGTTGGTGCAAGCTGATAATCTAGGAATGTGAAACAGTGATAAACTGGATCGTAGAACTGGATTAGCATGGACAGGATTCCTTCGATTACATGGACCCTTAACAAGGACAGCAGTCCTCCATACTTGCCTCTGAAAGCCTCATGGTTAGTGATCATTCTCGCCAGACCTCTTAAATCCTCTAACTTTGGAACCTTGAAGGTGTACTTATGAGTTTTCCTTCTACCGAAATCCATGAGCACAATCTCATTTCTCTGATATTTGCAATCATTGTCTTAGTTTAATTTGAAAAAGAGAGACTAGAAGAGAAGATTTTCTTTGTCTTAATGTTTTGTAAATGAATGTATGAATGCAGCACACAAAAACATAGAAAAAACATGGGGCCAAAGGGTCGGTGTCATGAAGTCAAGGCTCTACCCCCCCCCCCCCCAAGGTTTATACTGGTGATTTTTGTACCTGTCCGCAAAATCATTGACCCCTCTGGGATAACAACAGCAAGCGGATTGCCAGCGAGCTGATGTATCCTAGAGTGATCTCAGATGAGGGTAGTATCGCGTGACAACTATTTCTGATAGCTTTCGCACTACAAAATGGCTTAAGTCTGCTAAAAACCTCAGCTTCTCAGATAACCCAGTCGACCACACTACTTTCAACAACCGAAGTCGTATAGGTAATGTATCTGCAAAGGGAGTCTCCACTGAGTTTGATGGTCGATCGGGGGCTCTTAACTGGAATTCACTCTCAGTAAGATTACCCGCGTTTCCATCACCTATCTTAGGTGTATACTCAATCTTTCCACATGCGGCATCACACGCATTCCCATTAGCAAAAAAATAAACACAGATATCAATTAGGAAAAGCAGTATATATATTTGTCTTAATCATCCTAGACCTCTAGTCTTATGATCCTATACAGACAATGACTCCCCAGCAGAGTCGTCATTTCTGTGACATGAATTTAGGGTTTCAACCAGAGAGATAAGAGGATAAAACCCTTCAGCCCCACGGTGGGCACCATTTTTCTGTAGTGAGCGATTTTGGACGTGGTTCTTAAGCACTGTCGCTCTAGGGTACTACAGGTCGATTCATTTTTTATCCTATTAAGCTGACTAAGGAAGGGAAATAGATGTCTCTAATTAACCCTGCTTGCATACTGAGTTTAAACAGTGGTCTGTTAGGTTACAGATGCTATGTGGAAGTGTAACACCTCAAAATTTGCCCTCTTGCTTTTAGCTTTTGCTGGCTTATGTTTCATTGCATTTTGGCATAATCATCATTGCATTTCATTGGTTCATTGGCATAGGATCAGGGTGTCTAAACCAAATCCAAGGAGCCTTGAGCCTCAAGAGATCTTAAATTGAGTCATCACCTTATCATATGATCAAGCTTGACAAGAGAATGCAAGGGAATCACATCATCCTAACCAGTGCAAAACTAGGGTTTTGGAATTCTTGAGTATAATGCCCTAATGGGCAAGATCTTTGAGCTTTATCACTTCCAAATGTCATATCTCATCTTTTTTAGAAAGGATATACATCATATTCATAGGAATTTGGATTTGGAGGATGTGCTGATGTTTTCTCCATGACCATTGGAGAGGGTTTGATCAATAAGGTTTCTATTTATGGCAAGTTTTGGCAAGGTGAGAGGTTGACTTTGGGGCTTTCTTTCTCCATGTTCCAAGAACCAAATGGAAGGCTAGGGAGGCCTGTCAAAAGTCCATGTTTCAAGCTTCAAATCCATACCAAGAACATCTCCATTGGTTCAAAATTGAGAGAGTTATGATTGATTAAAGTTGGAGGTTTGTAGGGCATTTTTGACCAGCAAGGCAAGTCATGGGCGAGCCAGCACGCATTCATTTCATCAAACATCTAGTGTGCATGTTTTGTCCAACTTCCAAGCCAAATTTCTCATTGATGCAAGCTTCAAATGGAAAATTGTTCAACATCAATCTTGTTCATTCCCATGTCCTCTTCAACTCTTATGTTGGGAAAATTTTCATCTGATCAATCATTGGGGAGATTAAGTAGTTCAAAGTAGGGTTTCAAGCTGATGCATTTCACATGCGTGTGGGCTGGTCAAGAGTAGGTCAGGATGATCATCCAAGGCAGTCATGACCACAAACTTTTATGGTCATTTTCAAGCATGTTAAGAGATTCAATTATGGTTGCTTTGAATACCAATGTTGTTGTTCTTCATCTCCCCTTTCCAAAGATTCCAAAAACTTGCAATTTCATCCATGGAATATCAAGATACACTGCTCCAAAGTCATCATCTCCGCACCTGGTTTTTCTTTCATACCAAGTAAAGCAAAAGTAAAAAAGAAACTTGTTGCATTGTTGCTGATCTTATGCGCATGCTATCACCATACATACATCATTGTTTTTTAAAGCCAAACAACCTCTTACATACCATGCACACTCATGCACACTATTTCCTTTTTTGTTCAAACATAAGGGAGAGAGAGAAACTTGCAGAGCAAGCCTTGCTGCCACACCAATATCATCACCATCCATTTTCACTTCACCACCACCATAAGCTCACGAACTTTCCCTCACCATAGCAAAACTCACCAACTCGTGCATAACTAATTTGACTCATTTAACTCAGTTAACCAAGCTTCTAACTGTTAACCACAGTTGGTTAATAGTTAACCTCACATATAAATAGGACGTCTAACAGAATTGAAAGGAGGTTGAATCATTTTTACACATTTCACCAAGTTCTCACTCTCTCTTTCTCTGAGTTTTCTCTCTCGAAACTCTCTATTTCTTGAAGCTTTTTTATTCTCTTCACACAGTTATCATCACCAATTCTCAAGCTACCTACTGTATGCACTAGCCTCCATCTGGAATCTCTAATCACACCTTCCACGAATGTAGGTTTCATCACCATCGGATCAAGGTTTAAGCAAGATTCTGAAGCTTCTTCAGCATTTATTTTGCTCCGTGTAGATTACAAGATCGTGCATTGAAGTTGTCAGGGTTTATTGAAGCTTGGAATTGCATCTTTGGCCAGGTTTGAGTTTCTGAACTTCACAGCATCATAGTAGTTTATGTAACATGAATTAGGGCATCATGTAGTTGCATCTGAAGTCCTCCTACCTGAGGCAATGTTTTTGATTAGATTCTAGAGATATTGGTGATTGTTTCAGTTTTGGATCTTGAATTTGTTTACTTCGATTTAGCTTGTACATGCACCTCATGTGAAAGTTAATGGCATATTTGGAATATACTTGGAGAGAGGAAGAGATTGGTGTATGTTTTGTTCATTTCTAGTGACCTGAATATTTTGGCACGGTGGAGAAGTGACCGGAGAAGGTGACCGGAGGTTGCTCCGGCCACCTGAGATCTCATCTGAATCTGAACCCTAGCGTTTCTCAGTTTATAACATGGCCGTTGGATGATTGTGATCTAACGCTTCTTATCATGCCAACGCATTAATGAGAGACACTCCCTCGCACGTGACAACCTTTTGTGGCTGATGGATTGTGTGTGTGTGTGTGTGTGTGTGTGTGTGTGTTCCATGCTTGTTATCATATGCGTGCATTATGATCTACGTGATTGGTTTTTTTTTATGATCAATGCTTGACCTGATCCAATGGCTATTGTTGAGTCAACTGTTGACTGATCCACATGGTATGAACCTCCTCTGAGAGCGTGTTTTTGGACTGGACCTAATTTGATTTTCGCACACCCTTGTTTTGGGCCCAGCGTGCATTATAACTGGATATTTTCTCTCGCTGCACCCCCTAGCCTATTTCTTTGTTTTTTATTTTCTTTTTCATACTTGTTTTGTTTTTTTTATTTTTAAAATACTTCTAAGCATCAGAAAATTCCCAAATAATTTATAGATGATCCTTACACATTTAAATAATTTTTTACAAAATTACTTTCCTAACTCTATTAATTTTCATATTAATTTGGTATTTTCTTTTGAATTTCTTTTTAATTGATCCACATTTTGATACATGAACATTGTTCATTTTATTTGACATAGTTCCTATTTGAATTTTCTTTTAATAATTGGACCACACTTGTGTGACACTTTAAGGATCATATTCCATTTTTTATAGCATTTTAAAGTCCTTTTTTCATATGTATTCATCATCATCTTTGAGTATTAGTATTGTGTTACTTTGTTGAGATTGTGAGTTACTTTTGAGTAGGTTTTCAATGGATTTTGGACATGACGTTTTGGGGAATGATTTCATACTGTTTTTATATCATATGGCATGATTTTTGTAATTTTCTCATCATTTGGTATGACTTTGTGATTTGTTTGATCCTAGGTGTATATATGCGTTTCTTTGTGAATACATGCTAGAGTTTTGGGTTGTATTGCTTATGATGCCTTGGGATGAATGTTGCTAATTTTTGGCACATGCTTACTTGAACATTATAGGTCATGTATGCCAAGTTATAGGTCATTCACTTTTCACTTTGACATGTTTTGCAATTGATGTTCATCTTGTATCCATTGTTAATGTTGCATTTGTTACTTGTTCTTCTTTGATTTAGTTTGTGTACATCTCACCTTGGTATGCCATTAACATTCATCCTTGAATGTTCCTATAATGTACATGACTCATTTCATCCATTCACATTGGTTTATAACTTCATGTTATGTGCATTACAAGTTCATGAACTTTTTGAAGTATGTTTCACCTTGTATGAATTCAAAGTTGTGCCCTTCTCTTCTTAACCTCTAATGTGATTTGGATGTGAACCAAACTTGTTCATTTATGCATTGCCATGTCATCCTATAACATGTATGATACTAATCCATGTCCATTTGCATTCATAATTGCATTTCACCCTCATTTGTGACTTGTTTTGTAAGTAAACAACATTGTGAATTATTGTGTGACATTGCTCTACTTCTTCCCACTTCTTCTTCTTGAGATTTCATTCTCATATTATAGATGATAATTCATGGATACTTAATGACATTTATGAAGTGGTTTTCTACTGGTTGTGGCGTTTCATTATGCATTATTGCATGTTTACATCTCTTAAATATTCATGGTGCATCTTTAGTGCATATCATTGCATTCCTTTGATGTTTGGTAGATTGTTTAGGTATAGATTAATCTTATAAGCCTTTGTAACCATTGGTGGATGTGAGTAGGCTTTTCTATTGCCCTAGGTCAGTACTAACCTTTAGGGATCCATTCTTTTTAGGTTTGGGCCTTTAGAAGCTTCTTAGAGCTTTTTTTTAGAACACTAGGACTTATGTGTTTACTTTCTTCACTTGTACTCTTTTAATTTGATTTGAACTAACTTGTTTTGTGTAGGGGCTATGGTAAGTCTTGAGTATGTGGATGCTTACCCATACTCATATCTCTTCCCTCTTATGTCTTTCACTTTCTCTTGTGTGCTTGTGAATAGCATGATATAATGCTTTGTGTGTACAACTTATCCACACCCTTAGGGATCCTAGCTCAACTTTAATCTTTGATTAAAGTGAGGTAGGATAAGCATTAGGTAGTGTTATCCCTCTCTTCTTTTTAGACTTAGGTTCTCAAACCTTGACCTTAGGGCCACCTTTGCATGATAACATTAGGAACATTTAGTTTCCCTTTAGTGTTTTCTTTACGACTTGAGTCTTCTCTTCTCATATCATAATCCTCTTAAAACACTTAATAAAGGTTAAACGTGTATTGCGCATGAGCCTTAGATATGGGAAGTGAATAATGGGGGGTCTCCCTTCATTCTTCTAGGGTACATAGCGTACGTCCTGTTGAGGACGATACGCGACGTATTCGTTCCTATGTTGTAGACTTGGGTGCAATGCAAGTTACAAAAAACTTCAAAAACACTTCTATCTAAAAACACAAAACAAACCCAAACCTTTTTATCCTTCAGGATTGCTAAGTTTCAAACCTCATTTTCAGAAAAAGGCACGTTACTTCCGTCTCGTCGCAAACAGGCATCGACCCTAACTGTCGGACGCGAACTTAACGTCGCTCATAAAAAATACAGACTTGGTTAAGTCAAACTACGACTGCTCTGACTTCCTCTCTCTGGTTAGATTGAGGATACGTAGGCACAAGACGACGATGTCTTGGCGAGCAACCTCCCCCCATAGTTTGTGTCCGAACTACGTTGACTCTGATTTTCCTGTTCCCGAGGGAATACGTGGGCCTAGGACTCCGAGGACCTCCTATCGAGTCACTTCTCTTTCTTTTCTTCTTTGTTTCTTCGTTCTTTTCCGTTCTCGTTCCTTCTCCGGTCCAGTAATAGTGGAGCTCCAAACGACGACACACTTTGATCGAGACAGCAAGCGTGGATCCCATCGAGTACGATGGACGCATGGGGTGCTAGCACCTTCCCTTCGCGTAACCGGCTCCCTTACCCGTTTCTCTTGGTCGTGAGACCATGCTTTTCCTTTCCCCCAGGTTTATGCAGTGTTTCCTTTCCCTATCTTGGGATAAATACACATTGCTGGCGACTCTGTTTCTGCGCCACTTTCGCGTTTGTACTTGGATGAAAATCCCAAGAGCGACAGCTGGCGACTCTGCTGGGGACTGGTTGACCTCTTGCTGGTCCATCCCCTTTTGCGAGTCAATCCTAGCACTTGTCTGTTTTTATTTCATTGGGTGTTCATTGTGGTGCTTTATTTTGCTGTTTACTGTATTACTATTTTACTATTTTATTGTATTTCCCGCATTTATTGCATTGCATGTCATTATATGCTGGACTGTGCTGTTGTTTTCTGTTTGGTGGGCAGGGTGTTCTGAGAGATAAGCCCACTACCCAGGCTTGAGCATACACATAGGTATTAGCGTGGGCAGGCGTGTCGCTCCCGTGGTGTTTGGCCACGTGTGGGTGTTCACGAGACCTACAGCCAGACGAGGTTCTATCCGGAGCTATCTGCTACTGTATGTTTGATATAGGCCAGTAGATATTCTCTGGAGGAATTGTCGACTCTGGTGACCATTCCCGAGAACTCAGTAACGGCACTCCTCCCGAGTTGTGATAATGGCATACCAGAAATGGCAAACCCATTACACATTCTCGATCCGGGGACCCAATGCTGGGAACTCGCTATAGGATATCTCTTTTTTTAGGGGAATCAGTTGAGGCCTCCTCGATTGATGATGATGCCAAACCAGAAATGGTGAACGTATCATCATTTCTCGACCTGAGAGCCCGTGATATTGAGGATCCTCGCCTTTCTAGTACCCACGTGTGAGAGGGGTAGGTTGTTTACAGGTTTGCAGGTAACCTTGACTTTCAACATACCCGGTACATTGGATTTCTTATCAATATGGTTTATCTGTATGGTTACTCTGTTGTTCTGGAATCCTGGGGAATTTGAGCCTTGGAATTATTCAACTATTTCAGTTCAGCACAGACACGTGGTACTTTGATCCCATGCTTTGCATTGCATCATTCTTTTTCTAACATTCATATTTTTCATTTTCCAGGTAGTATCTGATTTTGATTCCAGTCAAAGGGCAGTCATAGGGATGGATACCAAGAAGGGTAGGAAGAATATCATTGTGTACAAGTACCCGAAGCTCATCTTGGGTCAGATTTGTAGCTTACAAGAGATGGCCAGTCCGGAAATGATAGGAATATTCAAAGAGAAGTATGGTTGGATCCTATATTTTATTCGTAACCTCAGTGAATATGAATATAACGGCTTGCACACCTTGATGCAGTTCTATGATCCGCCCCTGAGGTGCTTTGTATTGACAGATTACGTTTTGGTTCCTACTCTGGAAGAGTATTCTAATATCCTGGGAATTTCCATTAAAGAAGGTGCTCCTTTCTGTGGGTCCAAGACAGATCTTGATTTCCAAGCTGTGGCTGATGCTCTTTATTTGAGCAAATCAACTTTGGAAGCTGATATTTCTAGCAAGGGAAGGGTTTGTGGCTATCACCTAACATACTTGGCAAGCAAGGCTCAAGAAGCGGCCAAGGAGAAGAAGTGGATTGTCTTCAATGCAGTGTTGGCTCTCTGCGTATATGGTATTGTCTTGTTCCTGAATGAGCCTGATTTTGTTGATACGGATGTTATCAAGATATTTGTAACTTAGAACCCGATGCCGACCTTGTTAGGAGATCTCCATTATGCCTTATACAACAGGAACGAGAAGAAACAAGGTGGGACAGTTCATTGTTGTGCACCTCTTTTCTATAAGTGGTTTACCAATCGTCTACCCCAGTCAGGTGCTTTCAAAGATACTAAGAATTATCTGAAATAGAGTCAACGTCTGATAGGCCTAGATGCTAAAGATATTGTTTGGGTGAATCATAGAGTGTTGGGTAAAGACATTTTGCACAGTTGTGGTGAATACCCTAATGTACCATTGATAGGGAGAAAATGAGGTATTAATTATAATCCTTCTTTGGCTATCCGACAGTTTGGATATGCCCTGAAAGGTCCCCCGGCTAAAAAGGAGTTGGAAGAGTCTTTGTATTTTCACATGGTCGACGATAGGTTAGATGTGGCGTAGAAAGCTTCCAAAGCATGGCCCAGTAAACAGAAGAGAGGAAAAGCCGTTTGGGGTTTGCCTAACAATCAAACTTTCCCTTCGTATGAGCACTGGATAAAGAAGAGGGTCGAAGAGTACTATTTTCCTTTTGATTGGGCGCCTCCCTTATATCCCAAATTGATAGAAGAGAAAATCACCGTACCAATCGAAGAATTCGATAAGCAGCAAAAATTGGTGCATGATTTGAGGGAGGAAAATGCTGGTATGAGTAGTAGGCTTCAGGGTACTTTACATGACAACTTGGAGTTGAAATGGAAGGTCCAAGATTTGACAGAGCGCCTGGAAAATAAGGAGAAAGACCTCACTGACAGAGCTCAACACTTCAGAAAAGTCAGTATGACGGCAGAATCAACGGGCAAAGCTTACAGGGAAACCAAGAAGCTCTTGACCAAGACTGAAGCCAAGCTTGCCACATATCAGGAGATGTGGGGAGAGCTCAATATTGAGAATGGGGAGTTGAAAGAAGAACTTCAAAGAATAAAGGCAAATAAAAAGCACTTCTCTGGTAAGTGGAAAGGAGCTCAAAAAGAAATTGAAGAGCTCAAGTTGCAAGCGGAAATCAAGAAGTCAAGGCACGAAGGTAATGATGTTGAGGAGCAGATTGCTAGGCTGAATCAAGATGTCGAGAAGAGAAACAGACTGATCAAAGGGCTGATAGAGCGACCTACTCATCCAGACACTGTGAACCTTCTTGAGGAGATTGAAGCCAGTTTGTTTGGAATTAATTTGTAGTGATTCTGTTGTTTGTTTTTTGCTATGATTACCATCAGGATTGTTGATGGAATCACTTTTGATTGTATCGGACTCGTCTGTATGATTTCTTATGATATGATATTAAAATATTTGGTTCAGCCGTATATGTCTCAACAGCTCAGCTTTTGAAAGGTGTCTTCCTTTGTCTGATTCTGCAATATTTCTGGGTTCGGATTTATTTTCCGATACTGGGTCCAATCCCTTGCCTGGTTTCAAAGACTGGAATCAAAGCGGATACGTCCTGGGAATGTTTAAATATGATTGTTTGCATTTTGCATTTGCATCCTCATAATCATAAGCATTTTTGCATAACAGGTACTCGTTCCGGTTTTTTCCTAACCTTTATTTGGTTTCAGGCAGGATAGCTGACCAACCGATTCACCAATATTCTACTCGACTCAACCAGAAAAGAGTAATAGAGCAAATGCAAGCGGAAATGGCCGCCATACAAGCTCGCATGGCACAGTTCATGGAATTGATGCAAGGAGTTGCACAGGGGTAGGAGCAACTCATAACTCTCATTCAACCTCTCGTGGCAAGAGTAGATGACAATGGTGTACTACATGGTGGTCTCCAGAACAATGTTATTCCTCCAGGCGGAGGTGTCAATGGAAACGGTATTTAGAATGGACCTCTGGGCGGAGTTCCAGTTCCCTCTGTTGTTATCCCTTTGGGAGGAGGAGAAAATGGGATGATTCCTTCTGTGGTTGGAGGAGGAAGCAGTACTCATGCAGTTCATAGCCATCACTTTGATGACCAACAAGACGATGTTTTCTCTGTGCCAGGTGGAGATGCTAGTCTCCCAATTGTTGATGACCAAAGGATTAGAATGATTGAAGAACAGCTGAGAGGGGTGGTAAATAAAAATTCTGTGGGAATGGATCTGGATGACCTAGGGCTGGTTCCTGATGTGAGAATTCCTCATAAGTTTCAAGTCCCCACTTTTGAGAAGTACAAAGGCTCTACTTGCCCCAATACACATGTTCGACATACGCAAGAAAGATGGCTGCGTACTCCCGTGATGAAAAATTGCTGATGCACTTCTTCCAGGACAGCTTGTCTGGAGCATCCCTGGAATGGTATATGCAGCTTTAGAGGAGCCATGTACGCAACTGGAGAGAGATGGTTGAAGCATTTGTGAAACACTATCAGTATAATACTGATTTGGCTCCCAATCGTACACAGCTACAGAGCATGTCCCAAAAGAGTAGTGAAAGCTTTAAGGAGTACGCGCAGAGATGGCGCGAGTTGGCGGCAAGAGTACAGCCACATATGTTGTAAAAGGAAATGCTGAACATGTTCATGGCTACCTTGCCAGGACATTATTATGAGAAGTTGTTGCCATGCATGTCAGGCAAGTTCGCTGATCTAATCATGGTGGGGGAAATGCTAGAGAGCGGAATCAGAGCTGGGAAAGTTTCGGGTAATGATGGGTCGTCTTCTAGTCAGGGGAAGAAACCGTATGGGAATTACATGAAGAAAGAGGAAAAGAATTCTGTATCGTCCTACCGAGGTAAGGGAAGGCAGTGTCAGACTCATAATCAGTAGGTGGTGTCAGTAACTATCCCTGCAGCACTTCCACCTTAGCAGCGAAATCAGGCTCCTCGCCAACAACAGTACAAGCCCAAACAGGATAGGCATTTTGATGCTCCGCCTCTACCGTATTCACATTTATTCCAACACTTACTTCAGCTGCAGCTAATTCAAAAGAGAACTCTAGCTCCTATCACTGGTAATCCACCTCCGGGTTATAATCCTAACGCCCACTGTGACTTTCATTCCGGGGCACCCGGACATCATATCAAGGACTGCAAAGCTTTTAAGAACAAAGTCCAAGACTTGGTGGATTCTAAAGCCATAAACTTTTAAAATGACGTGCCGAATGTTATCCAGAACCCAATGCATGAACATGGCGGGTCGAGGGTTAACGCTGTGTTAGAGGAGAATGAATTTCTGAATTTGGTCATGGATGTGAACGAACTAAGGACTCTTTTGATGGTGGTAAAGGAGAAATTATTGATGGGTGGAGTATACCCCGGTTGTGACAAGAATTGTTCAGAATGTATATTACAGACGAATGGTTGTGAGTTGTTGAAATCAGGAGCTCAAAAGTTGATCGATAAAGGTAGGTTGCAGTTTGACAGGTGTGACCAACAAAAAGAGGTTATTGGCAGCGATGTGGCTAATATCACTATTCCATTCAAGACAATCCCAATTTCAGCGGCGGCAAGACCAACGCCGGTTATAATTACAGGTCCTGGACCTATTCCTTATGAGAGCACCAAGGCCATTCCTTGGAACTATGGTGCAGAAGTTTTCGTTAATGGGCAGAAATAAGAGTTAATAAGAACGTCGGTAGCAAGTTCCAGTTTTGAAAATAATGAGGAAGCAGGAGCTATTACCCAAAGTGCAGAATCTTCACTCCTTCCGATGAACAGGCTGGTAATTCCAGACAGGACAAGGGTAAACAGGCCGTAGATAATTCTGTGCAGACTCCGGCAGTGATTGACTCCGTAGTAAGGCCAGCTAATAGTCCTTTCTCCGAGAATGTAGAAGAATTTATGAGGTTGATTCAAAGAAGTGACTATAAAATAGTGGATCATGTGCATCAGACTCCATCCAAGATATCAATATTATCCTTGTTGTTGTGTTCGGAAGCTCACCGAAACACATTATTGAAAGTACTGAATGCCGCTTATGTGCCCCAAGAGATCTCAGTCAATCAGCTTGAGGGGGTGATAGCCCATGTTAATGCAGGCAATGGTTTAAGGTTTACTGATGCTGACTTGACTCCAGCTGGGAGAAACCATAACAATGCCTTACATATCTCTGTTGAGTGTTGTGGGTCGTTGATGTCTCATGTGCTTGTGGATACAGGATCGTCTTTAAATGTTTTGCCTAAGAAGGCATTGATGAAGCTGGACACCCGAGGGTTGATATGCACGCCAAGTGATTTGGTGGTGCGCGCATTTGATGGTTCTAAAAGGGTTGTTTTTGGAGAGGTTGTGCTGCCAATTAAGGTTGGCCCGGAGGTCTTTGACGCCACATTCTATATAATGGATATTCAGCTCGCTTACAATTGTCTACTTGGTCAGCCGTGGATTCACAGTGTCAGGGCTGTAATGTCTACACTCCATCAGAAGTTGAAGTATATGGTGGACGGACACGTGGTGACAGTCTGCGGAGAGAAGGATATTATGATAAGCCATCTATCTACTTTCAAATATGTCGAGGTAGATGGCGAAATACAGGAAACGTTATGTCAGGCTTTTGAAGCGGTAAAAGTCCATGAGGAATTCCCAAGGAGGCTAGCCCATCTGAAGTGGTTAAGCACCTTACAGTGGTAGATCAGTCGGAGATCTCTATGTCTTCCTTCAAGGATGCTCGGGCTGTAGTTGAAGCTGGAGGCTCACAAAAATGGGGTCAGGTTATTGAGGTTCAGAAGAAGCAAGATACTTATGGGCTGGGTTACAAGCCACCCAGGCGTCCTGAAGAGCCTCCGAAGTTTTACGGCCCGGTTCGTTTGACCAGTGCTGGGGTATTCTTTGATAGAGTCAACGCTATTGAAGAGGATGGGGACAGCGATTGCGACATGGATAATTGGATTCGCCCCTGCATGCCTGGTCAAAGCCCATGCAACTGGCCATCGGAGAAAATCATCCAAGTGACTGGCCCAGAGTAATTGTCTCTGTTTTTCTATTATGTTTGATCCTACGTTTTGCCCAAGACGTAGTGATTCTTGTTTGTAGGGCTTGAACATTTTGTAGTTTTTTCTTCATCAATAATAAAGGACTTTTCGCATTCAAATATTTATGATCCCTATTTTTCTGTTTTTCTTTGTGCATAAAATCACATCAAAATGGCAATGTGTTTTGTTTGTTGCATACATAATAAAACATGAATCATCTATCATGCAGGTTACCTTGTTCAGATTCCACCCCTCATGATTCAGTTATGGCTCGATATGATTTTGATAATCCCATATATCAGGCTGAAGAAGAGGTTGAGGAAGACTGTGACCTACCCGAGGAATTGGCCAGACTACTAAAACAGGAGGAAAGGGTCATTGTGCCTCATCAGGAGGAGGCCGAGATTGTTAATTTGGGAACCGAGGATGCGAAGAAAGAGGTAAAGATTGGGGCTGCTTTGGAAGACAGTGTAAAGAGAAGATTGATTGAAATGCTTCGAAAGTATGTGGATATCTTCACCTGGTCTTACCAAGACATGTCTGGGCTTGACACTGACATTGTGGTACACCGGCTGCCACTCAAAGAGGGATGCACTCTGGTTAAGCAGAAGTTGAGGAGAACGAAACCTGATATGTCTGTCAAAATTAAAGAAGAGGTTCAGAAACAGATAGATGCTGGATTTCTGGCTATGACAAGCTATCCTCCGTGGGTTGCTAACATTGTGCCTGTACCTAAGAAGGACGGAAAGGTCAGGATGTGTGTTGATTACAGAGATCTGAATAGAGCAAGCCCGAAAGATGATTTCCCGCTCCCTCACATCAACGTGTTAGTAGACAACACTGCTCAATACTCTGTGTTTTCCTTCATGGATGGCTTCTCTGGGTATAACCAAATCTAAATGGCCCCAGAGGACATGGAGAAAACAACGTTCATAACACCGTGGGGGACATTCTGTTACAAAGTGATGCCCTTTGGATTGAAAAACGTTGGGGCAACTTATCAGCGGGCAATGGTGACTCTCTTTCATGATATGATTCACAAAGAGATCGAGGTCTATGTTGATGATATGATCGCGAAGTCACAAACGGAGGAAGAGCATTTGGTAAATCTTCATAAGCTTTTTGATAGGTTGATAAAGTCCAGACTGAGGTTGAATCCGAACAGCTGCACCTTCGGTGTGAGATTTGGAAAACTATTGGGGTTTATTGTCAATAAAAGAGGTATCGAGGTTGATCCTGCTAAAGTAAAAGCCATACAAGAAATGCCTGAACCGAGAATAGAAAAAGAGGTCTGTGGCTTCCTGGGGAGGTTGAACTACATTTCTAGATTCATCTCTCATCTTACAGCCACTTGTGAACCAATATTCAAATTGCTAAGAAAAGATCAACCGGTCAGGTGGAATGAAAATTGTCAAAAATGTTAGACGATGGCTATGGATCTAGAAGGGGGTTTGAATAGATCCCTTGAGTTTTACACGCAAATGGTTTACAAAATTTGTTTTTAAAAATTGTTTAAATGGAAGCTACCACTGGATAGAACGTCTACAACGAACCTTCTACCAAAAGGATCGGATATGCACGAATATATCACAGATGAGTGCAGAAGAGAAAAATTCAGTTTTGAATATTACACCTAAGATACGCAATCAACAAAATATCACTTGGTTGATGTATATTCCAATCCAATGAGGTAAAATGATAAGCAATTTAAAGACAACAAGTTCGAATTTTGCTTTGACACAAATTATCAAACACATAGTGTGCGAAAACACACTAAGTGCAGAATTTTAGTGAAGGGTAATGTACAGCTGCTCCAAGATACAATTCAAGGAATTGTATCAGTTTAACCAAACAATTTATCAGCTTACAATTACTCTACAACAGAAATTTCGATGTCTTGCGACTTCACAAATTCGAACGAACTGAATTGTAAAAGAGTTAAGGAAAGAGAGAACAAACGTGATTTGATTAGGTAGTTCCCCAATCGTCCTCGCTTTGGGTACGTCTGCCCCCAACTCCACAAATGGAATTGAGATATATATATATATATATATATATATATATATATATATATATATATATATATATATATATATATATTGTTGTTGCAATTTTTTTATTACAATAGAAAACAATGAACATTCAAACCCTCGAACGTCTTCGATCGTTGATGCATAATTTTCTCTTCCCTTGATTCAAGATGAATCAAGTGCTCCGAATATGGTTGATTCAATTACCGTCTCACGCTACTAAACCGACAGAAACCACCATTCTTCAGTTACCTTCACTCGTTCAATTGCAATCTACCAAGAATTCGAACCCAAACCTCCTTTCTACGATCCTCTAATTACAGCTACTAAATCGAACAATTGCTCCAATTTTCGATTACCTTCGCCCAGCCGAATCCCTGTAGAAAGAATAGTTTGTGCAAAAACCCCCCAAAATATATCCAATTCTTGGAGGACAAAACCAACTGGTTTTATTCAAGAAACACCTGCCAAACTCTCAACCCAGAAGATGAAGATTACACTTCCTAAATTCTGAACGTTATCACTTCGATCAATGGGCGACACAAACAAAGATGATTATGTGTGATTGTTTGTTTACACAATGAAGAAGATGACGATGAAGAGAGAAATGACATATATCTTTCACGTTTCTTGTTTGAAATAAAAAGGATGACCAAAACTATTTATATGAAAAATATGACCAACAAAAAATAATAACAGAAAAATAACAGAAAAGAAATTAAGTGAAAAAGTGCAGAATTTGAGGTCATGCGTCGACCTCCAGCATTCATGCGTCGACGCATAAAACAAAAATTTAGTGTCCACAAATTTGTGCGCTTTCCCGCAAGTTTTGGAGGTTAGCGCATAAAATTTGGGGTTAGCGCATGGACTGAAGGGTCAGCGCATGAAGTGCAAATTTTCAGGAAATTTAATTTTTATGAGCATTTTTACCAGACCAATATCAAAGACACATACTAGACACAACTAAAACGATAGTGGACATTTATTATTGGAGAGAGCAAGATCCTATGCATCTAGACATATGAACGATAATGGTTAGACGCTATATGCCCGACACGTGAAGTGATACCGCTCAAATTACAATCTAATATGTTTGTTGACATCATTAAAACAAGGTAGCTAGGAGAATATTCCTCACAAAAAAGCGTTTGAAAAAATAAAAGAGTATTTGCAGGAACCTCCGGTCCTTATGCCGCCAGTGCCAGGAAGGCCTTTGATTATGTATCTTACGGTTCTTGAGAATTCAATGGGGTGTGTGCTCGGTCAACACGACGAGTCAGGTAGAAAAGAGCATGCCATCTACTACCTGAGTAAAAAATTTACTGATTGTGAGTCGAGGTACTCAATGCTGGAAAAAACATGTTATGCACTCGCTTGGGCAGCTAAGCGTTTGAGGCAGTATATGTTAAACCACACAACCCTCTTGATTTCGAAGATGGATCCGATCAAGTATGTGTTTGAAAAGCAGGCACTTTCTGGAAGAATAGCCCATTGGCAGATGGTTCTGACAGAGTACGATATTCAATATGTTTCCCAAAAAGCCATTAAGGGAAGTGTTTTGTCTGAATATCTTGCCGAACAACCAATTGAGGATTATCAACCGATGAAGTTTGAATTTCCTGATGAGCATATTATGTATCTGAAGATTAAAGACTGTGAAGAGCCTTTGCATGATGAAGGACCTGAAATTGGATCCCAGTGGAAGCTAGTCTTTGATGGGGCTGTCAACTCATACGGTAAGGGAATCGGGGCAGTCATTACGACTCCACAGGGCTCTCATATACCCTTCACTGCCTGATTAGCGTTCATATGCACCAATAATGAGGCGGAGTATGAAGCATGCATCATGGGGTTAGAAGAAGCAATTGATTTGATAATCAAGAACCTCGATGTTTATGGTGATTCCGCATTGGTTGTTAATCAGTTCACAGGAGAATGGGAAACTCGTCAAGCGAATTTGGTGCCTTATAACAACTATGCCAGAAGGTTGTTACCTTTCTTTGACAGAGTCGATTTCCATCATATACCCCGGTTAGAGAATCAGATGGCAGATGCGTGGCAACGTTATCTTCGATGTATCAGGTGAACCGTTGGAATGAAACTCCCTCGATCAGAATCATGCGTCTGGATAGACCAGCTTTTGTGTTTGCGGTTGTCGCGCCCTAATTTTTGACCCTAAGATCCCTTTTCCTTTGCATAGCATCTTTAGGTCATGCGGTCTTTGTGTGCATGTTTATTATGATTAACAAGTTCGTGCAGGTACATTGATTTTAAGTGTAAATGATGTCGGTTCTCTCAGGCAGGAATTTTAGGAGTATGACTAGTTGATCCTAATTTGAAATGGTTTTAAGGCTTCTACCTGGGTTAAGCATTACTATTAGAACTCTTTCTTATCCTTGGGTCGCTTCTTGGATCAATGCTCTGAGGACATCTTAGATGCTTTCATGGCCACATCTCATAAGATTGAGGACATCTTAGATGCTTTCATGGCCACGTCTCATAAGATTGAGGACATCTTAGATGCTTTCATGGCCACATCTCATAAGATTGAGTTTTGGATTTCTTATTATTCAAGATATAAAATTCAAGACCATTATTCAAAGTCACAATCTTCAAGCTCATCATTCATAAATTCAAGCTGAAACGGGCAGGGGTGTTTGTGGTTCAAGGATTCAAGTTACAAGTTCAAGAAAATTTTTCTATGCGATTTTCAAAGTGTACTAATTTTTTAAGATGCATCCTCAAATTAAAGTCCTCTGAGTTTCATTTCAAGTTCAAGTATGTGTCAATGCCCAAAATTCCAAATTCCAAGTCCGGATGCCAAACTTTGTTATTCAAAGATTTAGTTCAAGTCACATTGTCTTTTCCATTCTTCAAAATCACTCAAAGCTCACATGTTCACAACAATTTCAAAGCCCCTATGCTCTTTACAAGCATTTAAAATTACAAGAAGCTCATGACAATTTACAAGGAAATTTATGACAAGGAATGAACATATTTAAGTGGACACGATATTCCAAGAATTGTATTCGGATCACCAAGAGTTGCATTCAGTTTAGAATGACAAACTTCAACGCCACAACAATCAACATAATTAGTTAATTCTATGCTCAAAACAGATAGAGTGTTTAAGCTAATAAAGGAATGTCAACTTGGCATTTCAGTGGCAAATCATATTGCAGTTTATCCTAGGTGCCAAGAAATTCATGTCAAGCTTCAAGTCCTTTTCTTCCTAACAAGCTTACAAAACTCAAACTAATTTTCAAGATCCAAAGATTCTCGATTCAAAGTATTCAAAGATTATTAAATCTAAAACGTACCAAGATGCATCACAAGTTCGAATACAACATTTGAGTTACAACATCTTTTCCATGGTTCGAAATTCAAAAGCAATTAAAGTTTACAAATGGGATTCATGTTATTACATTATAAGGATTTCAGATGTTACCAGGCCCTACGTTCTAAATTCATCAAGCCATCATGTTGAGGGAATACGTGAAGCGACAATGGATCAAGAGCTTAAAATCAGCCTGTTGTCCGAATGTACAGATGACCCTTCTCCTTAAGCCTGTTACAAAAAGAAAGAAAATGGAGTTAAGAAATTAATTCAAAAGTCATTCAAAGACAATGCAAAGCATGGACATGCTACTTACAGTGAGGACAAAAAAAAGCAACGCATAATGCATATACTAAGTTAACACACAGTGAGATTTTTCATGACAATAGGCCTATCAATTCACTCAATTACTTTAGAAGCCTATTCAAAAAGGATTGTCGGTAGTGCAAATCATAAACGGTGGGCCTCACTTTAAACTCACATTTTGCTAACAGTTTTTTTTTCAAGGCTTATCATAATAGAATCACACCATAAAGTGCATTAATACCATGATAAAAGTTCAGCAAAGGCATCAAACATGATCAAAGTGAAAATAGATTGCCATAATTCTTTTCCAAAACGAAATTGTCAACATGATTAAGCAGGATCGATTGAAAAGGGAAGCTATTAAATCATATACGGCAAGTTTTAGAATCGTAACCGACATGATCAGACAAACTCAAAAACACTTTCTAAAACAGTGTTTCAAAAACAGAAGTTTTTCATAACAGATTGTTTCTTTCCAAAGGAAAAGCAGCAACACATTCAAATGTATTCCAAAAATGTCTAAGACGGCAGTTAATACGCATACACCTATAAAAAGGGACTCACAAACCAGTTCACGGAGGAGCATCACATACATTTCACATCAGAGAACCTGATACCAGAACAATCAACTCCGCACTCACACGTTGCCGAAGCATATCAGTTCACAAATATCCAGAAAAAGCCGAATCACACACAACAATAAACTGCAACAGCAAAGAAGAAGGAAGGTAACAAAACTTATCTTCAGCTCGCTGACGTCTTCGATTCGTCGCACCGAACTCTCCGAAGTCGCCCTGATGTCGCGCGTCGCTCGAAATCAACAAACCAAGAATTAGCGAGGAGATGTCGAACACAAACAGAGGAAAAAAAGACACTCGTCTGTGGGCGGAGGTCTTTGAAACCCTCATCGCGCCACCTGTCTTCTACCACTGGCAGCCTTCTTCCCCCTTTTTATCTTTCATGCTTTAAATCAGTTGTAATTTGTAATCAAAATTTATAGTGGATTGGGGTTGGGATTGCTGGGGTCAGGGTTTATTGTTGTTTTTTACGTTTGATTTTGAGAGAATAACCAGAGAGAGAGAATGGCGAGAAAACGAGAGAGGGGAAGGAATGGAGAAGATGAGAGTCCGCGTGTGGATTCTTCTCTTTTTCCCTTATTTGACGCTTTAATCGTATACACATGCACACACCACACGATCGTGCACCCTCCCCATCTAATCAATCAAATGCAATACACACATCTCACGGTTGTGATTCGAGGGTCCGCGATGGACCCTCTCTCTCTCGCAAAGCATAGGATCCCTCTGTTTAATTATAGATCTTTTTTAATTTAACCTTTTTTAAATAATTTTATTTTCCTTTTTTCCTTTAAATAATTGAAATCTATTTGTTTTTTTATAATAAGTGTAGAACTTTTTCTTAAAAATTTATTTTCTTTTTATTAGTAAAGAATTAATTATAACTTTGATGAACTTTTTTAAATTAGTAAATATTTTCTTTTAATAATAATGAAAACTTTTTAACTAAAATATTAAAATTATTTTTTTTTCAATTAATAGAAAAAACCTTTAACCTTTCTTTAACATAATCAATCCTTTTCTATTTTAACTTTTTAAAATTCATTATATCTAATATAACCTTTTTATCTAAAAATAAATAATAAAATATAGAACTTTTCTTTTTTTATTAGAAAAATATTTGATAAAAATCTTTAAAATACTAAATTAAAATCTTTTTTTTAATAAGAAAAAAACGTTATTAACTTTTAATATAATTTTAAATTTAAATAATAATAAAAAATTTATTTATAAAAATATTAAAATTAAAGCCTTTTCTAAAGTAATATTAAAAATTCTTTTGATAACTTTTTCTATAATTAATTTTTTAGCTTGACCTTAAAACTAAATAATAATCAAAACTTTTAGAATAATTAAACGTTTAAAACGAAAACCTTCTTTAACTTTATTAATATAAAAACTAAAATAATAAAAAACTTTAAATAACTAAAACCTTTTTTTATTAATAAGAAAACTCTAAACTTTTAATCAAAATAACCTCTAACATAATCCTCAATAATTACTTTAAAAAATTAAAACTTTTTTCCCTAATAAATTGTTCTCTTGGAATCCCTCGCGCTTAATCGTTTGCTTGAGTGACATAAATTAGAACCTCCGATTGGTATCATGCTTTACTTATGCGTTTGTGTGTTTACTATTGTATGTGATGTATGCATGTTATTTTGTTCTAAACCTTTCAAAAATAATTAAAACTCTCGATCCAACGTCGAGCCCCTTTTCTACCCATATAAGTCGATTGCCTTTAGGCATCGCATTCAACCTTTTGGTCACTAGACACAAGACTAGCACCACTTTGCTAGCACTCTCGCTTAAATCTAATCTAATTAATCGCATTAATATCCAAGGGAAAATCCCATGCATGATAATCAAATTATTGTGCATGGTGCATTTCATTTGCATCATACCTCCCCATAGGTTTTACACCCTTAAGATAAGTTTATTAGACAACTTGAGGATAGACTTCCTAAGTTAGTCCCCCCTCAAATTTTGATTTTACAATCAAACTTTAACTCACCTAATTCCCCACACAAGAGAATTAGATGTGAATCATCTCAAAGAAGGGACATATAATCCCATACCCCACAAATACAAACAATTCTCAAAACTGTGGTGGTTTCTTAAGATGATGACTCATCTTTTCTCCTAAACTTTTCAAACCTTAGTACCCTTCAGAGAGGAACTACAAGTGCTCTGATTCCATCTCCTGACAGAATATGTAGGCACAAGATACGATATCTTGTCGAGCACACTTAGGAATAGAATTCTAGGTCACCTACCCTTAAACCCTTAGCAAACAAAAAATCAAATAACATAATAAAACAATTGGTTCATGTAGAGTACTATAGATATCTAGGGTGTTAACACCTTCCCTAGGTATAACCAACCCCCGAACCTTAGAATCTTAGTTTGCATTTGCATTGCATTGTGGGTAATTCGATCTTTCTCCCTTCCCTTGGATAAATCAAAGACGGTGGTGAAATAAAAGAAATGCGATTCAAGTTAATATGATAGCTTGGTATCCAAATCTCACCGCGACAGAAATGGCGACTTCACTGGGGATCCTTCATAAGAGGGTTCCCCCTAACTTGATTATTTATGTTATTTTTTATATACTTGTACCTATATTTGTTGCTTTCTACTCCTTGGGTTGTTACATTGTGAGATAAGTCCTAACCCGGACTTGAGAGTACACGTATGATAGGATTGTGGTGTAATCAATAGTCGGCTGTTGGGAGTAGTCCTAACAGAGTTTGGCATATGATGACCACGCTCAGGCGAGGCCTTTTGGAATTGCTGATGTCTGGTGCGAGTAGTCGCATTGATGTCACTCTTTCCAATTTGGGAGTCGAAAAGCCGAGGACCGTAGTTACCTTTACCCCACTTGGCCTTTTAGGATGTAGTGCGATGGCTATGAGGGAGTAGTCCCAAATAGTTGTTACGCGATACTACACTCAGACGAGTTTATCTTGAGAATGTTATTAACCCACGTGAGTAGTCACGTAGGCCGATAATATCCGAAGGATTTACGTAGACTCTGGGAACTTTGTAGAACCCGTTCTGCAGGTACAAATAAACCTCTAGTACATACCTTGGGAAGGGTATACCTTGGCTCCACGCTCGTGACCTCTTAACCTAGGGCTCTATTTGTTTGCTTGTACCTTTGTGCTTGTATGTGCCTACCTGTGGTTGTTGCATTCATACATCTCATAAGCATTTCATTTCATGGTTTCGTGGAGCTCGGCTTTTATTTGTAAACGTCTGGTTTATTATGGATGGTGAAAAACTTTTGAAATCCCTTTTAATGACTATTGAAAATAAACCTTTTGGTATCCTGATACTAATGGTTGTAACTATTTTTTAATGATTTTAAATCAAGTCTATTGATATTCCTGGAGGGTTATAAATAATCGAGTTCCACGAAATGCTGCATCATACGCATCATTTGCATCTTGCATACATCTTTCCTCCACCTCAGCTTATTCAGTCTTCTATCTTCTCATCGATCAGCTGATCTTCTGGCATTCGTACCGAACTTGAAGTAGTTACTGGGGATAATGGATAGAACACAAAGTGTGGATCCCATGTCAGACTTCAGAGTGACGACTAATCCAATGTTTGATTTTCCTCCTGACGACAGTGTCCCGTAAGTGGATCTCCTTACTCAATCTCATCATGTGCAAGATAATCTGGTTGGTCAAGTTAATGGAAGAGATTCCCGTTTTATGAGGTATATGCCAAATTCTCATAACGCCCGTCATGTGAAAAATGTGAATGATCCTAGATTGGGAGAAATTGAGAAAAGATTTCGTGACCTCCAAGAACAATTGAAAGTGTTGAAAGGACCTAACGCATCTGGTCTTAAGGCTCTTGACTTGTGTCTAGTTCCAGGCGTGGTTATTCCACCAAAGTTCAAAATGCCAGTCTTTGAAGTATACGAGGGTGTTAGTTGTCCAAGGTACCATTTGACAATGTTTTGTCGAAAGATGACCACTTATGCCGACAATGACAAGCTGATGATTCGTTGCTTTCAAGAAAGTTTATTTGGGGCATCCTTGATGTGGTATATGAAGCTAGAAAGGAACCGTATTCGGTCTTGGGAAGAATTAGCTAATGCTTTTATGAAGCAATACAATTACAATATGGACATGGCTCCAGACAGTGACCAGTTGATGAACATGAGTCAAAAAGACAACGAGTCCTTCAGGGAATATGCACAATGGTGGAAAGAATTGGCATCCCAAGTTCACCCACCACTTCAAGAGAAGGAGTTGGCCAAGATGTTTCTAAAAACACTGTCAGACTCCTATTATGACATAATGATAGGCGCTGTGCCATTAGTGTTCTCTAAAATTATGGAAGTCGGAGTAAACATCGAGAATGCACTCAAAAGTGGAAAGATCCAAAATATCTCGAATAGTCAGGCTGAGGAAGAGAAATATGTCAGTTATTCTTGAAGGGAAAGGAGTGTTGAAGTTAATGCAATTTTAGACTCTCCTCAGACCTTGCAAGCTCCAGTTCTGATGCCTTATCACAAACGTCAGTATGCAACGCCTGTTTAGTGCCAGCAATCACTACCTCATGGACGTCCGTACAAACGACGAAGGTTGACCCCTCATAATCAACGTCAAAATCCATGAATTCAGAACGTGAATCACCAGAATCAGCGTCAGGATCAGCAGAGACCTCTGAATAGTCCAAAAGAAAAGACTCATTGGTTTGACCTAATCCCAATGACTTATAGTCAATTGTGGTCTTACTTTGCCCAAAACTCAGTGATGGCACCCAGAAAGACCAGAGCCATGAAATCTCGCCCTCCTTGGTTCAATGCACATACCAGTTGTGAATTTCATGACGAGTGTTGGGGCATTCGATTGAAGGTTGTAAGGTTTTCTAAGAAATGATCAACGATGAAGTGCTGACCTTCAAGAGAGGAGACCCAGTGGTGAATGGAGTACCTTTATGCTGATGGACATGAAGACTCGAGAAGTTCCTTCCAAGCCAATGGAATCAAGAGCAAAGCTTACTCCCAGGATCATCAAGTTGTTTATTCATTTACTCGCATTTGTTGTTATAAGCATGTTTTGCGTGTAAGAACTTGTTATTTTGAATAATTAATGCAATGAATAATGTTTGTCTTGAAGAAATCCATTCGTTTCACTCATTTTAAATGCTCTTTCTATTTTATAATGCCAATACTACCCCAATCTCTTGCCTTGGCAGAGAATTGGATGGAGGATGACGAAATCAAATGCGAGATCTATTGTTGTATGCTTTTGAATAAAACTCTGCTAATGATGTAAGGCATTGTTTCAAATTCCCAAACACCAGAGATATAAGGGAGATAGACCCTCGTTAACCCTTTTGAGCCTTTGAAGTAGGTGTTTTCTTCTCTACAAAAAAAACCCTCATTCTTAACCTGGGGTAGGGTAATTTTCAAAAATTGGAGTAAAATATCACGAAGATTGGGTGGGCACAAACAAACTTTGAGCCTTATATCCTCTGTTTCTTAAACCGTGAACCAATCCATGATACAACCCTCAAAAGACCTAATTGAAGCAGGGTTTATTCCAAAAAGCATACTCATTAAGACGGCGTTTCCTGACTCCTATGAGCTATGCTCAAATTTGCATTGGCATTATAAAATCGGTAATTCAACCACCAAAATATCTTTTAATAAAAAATTTCAAGACAAACATATGTTGCATTAGCAATTTCAGAATTAACATTTTTCTGCTTGCTAACACTACTTGACATCATAGAAGCTAACATACGAGCATCAACGATGAACTCAATCCTTTGAGACCTGTGACTCTGATGAGTAAATGGCGGATCATTTCAAAAGGATGACCATATCCAGGGGCACGTTACCTGAAGACTTTGCTGAGCAGGGGCAAGTTGTTTCCCAGTTGCTTCTTTCACAGTCTGACCCCAAGGGGCAAGTTTGAAGACTCAGAACACTGCCAGTCAGGGGCAGTTACGTCGAGATTTGATAAATCTCTCCAAGTTCGAAGACTTAGTTATACATAGCACAGTCAATCTGGGGCGGTTATGTAGAGATTTGGCAAATTTCTCAAAGAGTTTGAAAACATTGGAACAATTGGATGCCAAGTTTTCTGTAAAATCCTCTTGGGATGACTTCTTCTCATAAACCATGTACTCTGGGCCATTTTGAGAAGTGAAGATCACTCTTCATCCATTCACAACAACTGTTGTTCAAAATGGCGACTACCATGCAGGTCATCAATGCAGAGTTACATCATTCTCATAGCATTCTTCATCCATACTCCAAAGAGTTTCTATCCCAAGTAATGCGATGACTCCCCAGTAAGTTTCTACTTCAGGTAGTCATGACCATTCCCAGATGGATCTCTACTTCAAGAAATTATGGCACGTTTGACGCAAGATTTCCCCAGTCGGCAACCTAAGAATCCTCAGTGAACTTCTTTGGTTTCAACCTTCCCCAGCGAAGCGAGTGTTTATTTCACTCCTCACTGGATTTTCTCACTACCTCAATCTTCTCCAGTGAAGGCGGATGTTGATTTCATCCCCACGAAGTTTTATATCTGACATCTTCAGCTGTAACGTTGATCCGAGCTTCCCTGATGAAGTGGATATTTATTTTATCCCCAGTTCAGACTACTTTGGTTCGCGATAGATATTTATTTTATCCCCGTGAAGTCTCTTCGATCATGAGTTTGATTCGTTCCTAGTGAATCTTTCTCATCTTCAACAGAATCGCGAGGTTCATCCTGACAATCCCAAGCGAAGTCATGAAGTTCATCCCCAGGTGGAGTGCTTCATTTTCCCCGGAGAAGTCTGAAAGTTTGAAGCAGGACTGTGGTTCCATATATGGCTCTCCATTCACCCCCAGTGATGCTTCTATCTCACGAAAATTGGCCGAGTATCCGTGTCAAGATGTTTATTTCATCTCCGGTTTTCTTTCTGTTTTGTTTCGTCAGCATGAGCATAAGCATAAGCATAGTATAACACTCATTTATTTAGATACATAGTATGTGCGCATTTTGCATCTTGCATTTTGTGTTGTTTATTTTGTTCTTTCACTTTGGTTGTGTTTATCCCCAAGTGATCGGGTTTGCTTGCTCCCTCCAAGTAGAATCGTTAGCCCTAGGCAGAAAGAGCGCATCCTTTCTAAATTCCCCACTAAGTTCGATCCTCGTGGAAGATGGTAGTTTTAGTTTTCTTTTCCAGTTTTGGATAAAGATGAGCCCTTTTGAGTTCATTCCTCAAGGGATGAGTCTTGTTTGACTGTTTCTTTCCGGTTATGTCCTGAATTGAATTTTGGTCCCTGACAATCACAATTTTGGTTATCTCTAGGCTTTTGAACCTAGACTGAGCGTGCATTTATTTTGCACTTTGTCTCCCCAAGAAGAGTTTATTTGAAGATCTCTATGGAAGACAGGAAGTTATTTCTCCAGCAGTATTATTACAACATTTTCAAGGGATTTACAACCAGATAACAAGTGGTAGCTCTTTATTTGAGCTCAATTTTCTATATGGATGACAAATGGCAGTCTCCTCAAGACATTTTGTCTATCCCCAGCGAGTTATCAATATTTTCCATTTATTGTCCGTCAAATGTTATCTCGCTGGAAATCCTCCAGAAAGGTTCATTGAAGACTTTCTAAGTATTCTCTTTATTTGAGAATCCCTATTACAAGAATTTTACTAGCTTCATCAATATTACTTCTCAGTGGTATTCTCCCCAACGAGTCCACTATTCAATTTGCTTCCATCAAATGGCATCTCTTCGAGAAGTTTGGTGAAGATTCAAATGGTATTTCTCTTTATTTGAGAAGACATATTTTACAAGACAGCCGGCCCGCATCTCTTTTGAAGATCCTTGGTGAAACTTCCAAATCTCCAACAATGATGAGGTGTGACACGTGGCACACGCTTCCCCGGGCACATCGATTACGCTACCCTAGCGTAGCCGCCCTAGGCAATGATGAGGTGTGACACGTGGCACACGCTTCCCCGGGCACATCTTTTCATTCCCCAACACACGTCTTTTCATTCACCTCGTTTCAGACTTCTCGTATCCCCGCGACGTCGCCCATCCGCGGCCAGTCTAGCGCGAGCAGATCGATTCGTTTCTGCCCGATTTACCAACTGTTCCTCGTTTAGAGTCCCTTCCCCAACTGGTCCTCGACATAGTGCTGACCCTAAAGTCATTACACTGGCACCTCAGAGCAACGACTTGGGGGCTCCTGATCTAGACTGGGCCGGGGTCTGCCCCTCAATCGAGCAGGCCCAACCCACATGTCTTGGGATGGCCCAGCAAAGGCCTCTTAGCACTGTAATACCCCAAAATTTTCTCTCCCCTTTTTGCATCATAGCATAGCATTCTCATTTACAATATCATATCCATCTCATTAGCATTGCATTGCATTTAACATAGAAGAATGAAGCATAGCATTCCTCTTACCATCAAGGCATGTGGTCAGGGGGAAGATGGACAACCAAGGGATCATTTAAAGCACAAGAAAGTCAATCAAGTTGCCTCCAGGCAAGCCAAGAGTCTCTCATGTCTCATACCATCTCAATTGATCATCCACAATCTCAAGGAAGTGAGATCCAATGGGAGATTGAAGCAATACATACTTCAACATGCAAGAGGTTCAAAAACTGAAGGAAAACCCTCAAAATAGATAGCTCATTGGTCCAAAGTCATCCTCAAATGGTATATCTCATCATCATTTAAGAGGATACACAACATACTCTGAGGAATTTGAAATTGAAGACTGCACATTTTTCTTCTAGGAGGTGGGCACCAAAACTAGGGTTTCCCATTAAATCAGAGAATCTTTGATTTTTTGGACAAAACTTGATGTCATGGTATTCTACATGTTCTTAAGTGTATGTGTATGGAAAATTGCTTCTCAATTGGTTTTAGAAGTGGTTCAATTGGAAGAAAGATCAAAATCAGGAAAATTGGGGCCAAGTCAAATAATCAGAGGAAAAAGTCAACTCTTGACTTTTTGAGGCCAAATCCATAAAATTCATGTTATATGTGTCCAATGTACAAAATTTGGTCAAGAAACTCCAAAGGAATCATGAAAAAATCAAGAAGTGGAAAGTTGCCATTTTTGGAAGAAGAAGGGTTACTAAAAATAGCAAGTTTTGGCCATTTTGCATCAGAGTTTGAACCAAGGCCATTTAAAATTGAAGCACCAAATGAAAATTCCACTCGGCCACAACAAAAGATCTTGCTTTAAGCTTCAAATTCATGTGTAGAACATCTCCATTGGATAAAAATTGAGGGAGATATGATGGATCAAAGTTGGAGGAAAGTAGGGCAAAAACCAGGTCATGACCAAGAATTTTCAGGTCACGCGCGTGTCATTTTCACAAACACATGGTGGGCCAAATGTTTAGATCAATTACTCATGGTTAGAGGCCTCAAATGAAAAATCTTTCAACATGAAAGTTGTTCCTCTATGTGAGATCTTTAAGATTGGTGTTCATGTTTTTTTCATTTGATCAAAGGTCAAGAAGTCATGTTGAATCCAAGTTGTGATGATCTTGCTGAAAATCCATGCCAGGCACACCTTGCCAACCAACCTCATTTCCTCGGCCATAACTAGTTTCCAAACCTTTGTGTTTCAAGTCATGTTTCAACCTTTCCCAAGCATTATGTCAACTCATTTTTCATACCAAAGTTGTTCTATTATGATCCCTCTTTTCATTGATTCCAAAACCATACAGTTTCATGCCATGAACATGGAGAATTCCATTCTCAAACACCCACTATTACAATGATGACCTGCTGCATAATTTTGGTTCAAGCACACATCAAATACATGACAGAAGTTGTATGTTTGCTTCCTCATTGAGACCAACACATGCCTGCACTCTTTACACACTTGCTCGAGTCATACATGAAAAGGGAAAGGTTGGAAGCTTGCTATAGAAGTTTAGCAGCAAGAACATGGTAACACATTATGAACCAGCCACACCATATCATGGCTCTCCCTAACTAACTTGACTCAGTTAGTTAGGGATGACTCACTTAACTCCGCATAACTCAGTTAACTCACTCATTAAACCATGGTTAGAGTTTACTATAAAACCAAACCTCACACTCTAATTTCATTTTCAACTTCATTTCTCACACATTCACTTCAGAAACTCTCTCTTCTACTCTCTCATTATCTCTGAGTTTGCTCATCTTCTTCTCCACGATTTCAACTCCATAATTCTCCCATTGAGTGTGGTTGAATCAAGAGCAACAAGAACAACTCCATTTCTGCAAGCTTAGCATCACTGCAATCTTCAATCTCCTTCATCTACTCGTGAATCATCAGCATTTATTTTGCTTAATATTGAAGCTCCAAGGTTGAAGAGCAAGTGTTCTCTCTGGTTTTCTCAAACTCCACAAGAACTGCAAGATCAGGTTCCAAAACTTACAAACTTTCTCTCACATTTTGTTGATTATTGTGATGATTTCATGATGATATGAGCTCATTAGGAGCATTTCTCACTCCGGCTAGTTGATAGGCCTTGTAAAGGCTTAGATCCAAAAGTTAGGGCACATATTCATCCCCTCTGTTCTTGCTATGTGTGTATGTTTTGTTGTTTTTATGAGTATATTGTTAATCTACGTGAGATGCTCTTCATTTTGGTATAATTTTTGTGGAATTCTGGAAATTTATGGAGTTGCTAGGGTTTTGTGTGTTTTAATCACAGCCGTTGATGTGTTCCAATCGTGTGGTCTAAAATGTGCCAACACATTAAAACGCATGTGCATGTCATGTGCATGGTTTCTGAATTCACTTAAGCTCTATGTGTTGCAGCGTATGGTAGCTAGGGTAGACATTCATGCATGTGCGTTGATTTCAATTACTTTGACTATGGTTTGACCTTGACTTGATCCAATGGCCATAAGTGAGTCAATTTTGTTGACTGAGAGTGTATGCTTGTTAGTGTGTTTTGCGCAGACTTGGACCTTGGACCAAACTGATATTTGCACCCCCATGTCTTAAGCCCAAACCATTTTTGAACTGTTAATTTGCTATGCATGCACCCCCTTCTTTATTTCCATTTCATTTTATTTTCCATTTGTATACACGTTTGTTTTTTAATTTTTAAAAATACCAAATGGCATTATAAAATTCCACAAAAATTCATGAACATCATTAAAACATTTATAAAATTTTTGATGATTTTAGTTTCTGATTTTATGACATTTTTGCCCCTGCTCCACAATTTTCTTTGATTTTCTTTTGTGTGCATTCTTAATGTGGTACATGATTTTGTGCATTTTTGTTCTTGATCATTAAAAATAGTTTTGATTTGCTTCTTTTTGATTTGGGTCATTAACATCTTGAAGTATGTTCTATGATTTTTTTATTTTATTTTTAGATCATTTTATGACATGTTTGGTGTTCATTTTTGTGCTACTTTGCATGTGCATCCAATTGGATTTAAGTGCATTGTTTGACATCATTTTGCCTTGATTTCTTGTATGCTATTTTGGTATATGATTCACTTCTGACTTGTGTATCTTTAAACCATGCTTGCTTAATTTCCATGAGTCCATTTATTTTTTGTTTAAGGCATTGCATTTGAAGCATAATAACATGTCATATCATCTTAACTTTTGTGCATGTTTACATGATTTCTTTTGTACATACTTGCATGATCATTTGCATATTTGGTGAACCATTCATGTGACATAATAGGTCATTGATACATATTATATGTCATCTTTGCATGTTGATCATCATTTGAACCTTGTGCACCTTTAACATGTTGTGTTTGCACTTTCCCTTTTTGAACTCCCATTTCAATTCTACTTCTTCTATCACTTCTTAAATGTCTTGATGTGTCATGCATAAACCCTTGTGAGATGTTTGTGAATCATTTTTCATTTCATTTCAATTCTGATCCTTGGATTACATGTTCCATTCATGCATGTTTTTTTCATTTCTTTTCATCTTTCATTCTCCCTTTTATTATGATAGCATGTTCTAATGTCATGGATGATGTTTGTTGCCTATCCACTTGGACTTGCATGATAATAATCATTTGTTTTCCATATGATGCACATTCTGGTTGTGACCAATAGGATTTGATTTCTCATCTAATTCTTTTGAGTTTTATGGTGCATTAAATGTTCTTTTACTTCTTATACTTCTTACACATGTTTACTAACCATGTAGGGGCTTTGGTAAGTTTCATTTGAGTATGGATAAGGAATCCACATTCAAGCTTCTATCCCTTCATCTTTTACAATTCCATTTTGTGTTTGTTAAGCACTTATGTGCTTTCTCTTAATAACTCATTACTTTCCCTTTTGAATTACAATTCATCTTCTACTTTAAAAGTGAATTGTTTAATTCATTCTTTCTTTAGACTTTAGGTTTAAACCTCACAAACCATTAGGATCACTCCCTTAACTAATCAATTAGGATTGAGTCTTAGTTCCCATTAGAGTTTACCTTTTCTCCTCTCTTGAGTCTCTCTTCTCATCTCAAAGAAAATTCAAAATATCTAATAAAGGTAGGCATTTATTGCATTTAGGCCTTTCATATAAAGAAAAGATTATAAGGGGTCTTCTCTTATAATTTTAGAATGTGTAGCATATGCCCCATCTTGGGTCAATGTGTTAAACATTTGATCTTGTATGAGGGACTTAAATGCAATACTTGTTGAAGGTACAAATAAGGAAAAAACATTTCTTCATTTCATAATCAACATAAACACTTAATAAACACAAATATGCTAGTGTGTTTGAACCTTGACAATTGGAACTAAGTGTGGGGGTCTTCTTCACCCTTAGTGTGCTTTCTTAATCATTCCATCTTGGAATGTGAGAATGTACACATTCCAATGACTAAGATTTAGATACACTATCATATGCAAACAAATGAAAAAACTCTTAAAAGACAAAAAACAAACAATAACGTCTTTCCTTCAGGAATTCTTTCCTCATCTCCTTCACTCATTCCTTAAGGATGCGTCATTTCCGTTCTACCGCAAACAGGTAACGCCTAAGTCTCCCTACAGCGAGCGGCAACACCGAACTGCTAGGACGCGAACGTTGACGTATTCCACTAAAAAACACAAACAATCCATCCCTGGTGAGGGGAACTACGTCGCTCTGATTCTCATGTTCCCGATGAGATACGTAGGCAGTGGGGTAGGGCCCATGCGAGCACTTCTTTTATTTTCCCTACATTTGTTTCTCTTTCTCTTTCTCTTTCTTTCTTTCAGTTCCTTTTTTCCAGCATTCTTTTCTTACACCCTTTGATTGAAGCAGCAAGCGTGGATCCCATCGGGTACGATGGACGTGTGGGGGTGCTAATACCTTCCTCTCGCGTAACCGACTCCCGAACCCAATTCTCTTGGTCGCAAGACCATGCTCTATCATTCCTTCAGGTTTATGCGGTGTTTCCTTTCCCTCTCTTGGGATAAATACACATTGCTGGCGACTCTGTTTGGTGCCACTTTCGCGTTTGTACTTGGATGAAAATCCCGGGAGCGACAGCTGGCGACTCTGCTGGGGAGAACTTGACCTATTGCTGGTCCATCCTAAGCGAGTCAATCCTAGCGCTTGTTTGCTTTTCTTTCATTGGGTGTTTACTGTTGTTTTGTATTTGCTGTTTACTGTATTTTATTACTTGTACCATATTTACAGCATTGTAGCATTTACATTTCATATATTATACTGTGTTGCACTGTTCTGTCTGTTTGGCGGGATGGGATTTCTGAGAGATGAGCTCAGTGCACAGGCTCGAGTATACACTTAGATTTAGAGTGGAGAGTAGTGGGACCTACGTGCCATCTGTGTACGTGGGTAATCACGAAATTCACAGCTAGACGAGGCTATCTTGGGACCCATCATGGCGTGCGCATCTTGCGTATTCCAGGATGTCGATCTAGAGAGCTGTCGACTCTAGTGACCGATCATGAGGACCTTAGTGGAAACATCTCTCTTTAGCGGTGACAGTGGCAGACCACATTCTGTGGCAAACTACTCGCACCCGAGAGCCCACTTTGGTACTTGCATAGGATGACCTTTATTTTCTAAGGCGAGTCAGTGGACGACCTCTTTGATTGGCATAGCATTGTATCCTACGGGCTGAATGTGTTATCGCTTCTCAAACCTCCGAAGCTGACAAGCTTTATTTTCTAGGAACCACATGTGAGTATGGGTGGGATGTTTACAGGTTTGCAGGTAACCCAGCTTCCTACATACCGTACTTATGATTCTCTGATTATTACAGACAGTGTATCCTATGACAGTGGTTTGAGTATCCGTCTCAGATATATTGCCAGATTCAGTACAGAGACACAGTGCACACAGTTCCACACAGACACCGACACCTGGATACCTGACCACATGCCTTTTGGATTTGCATAATCATATCATAACAGGTTATGTTTGTCATTTTCAGGTACTTACCATATTGTCTGATTCCAATCATGAGTTCCCAAGATGCTGAGGTTAGAAGGAAGAATAATGTGTCGTACAAATTCCCTGATCCTAAGCTGGGTGTATTGAACAAGATGATAGGTATGGCTGGTTCTGATGTTCTCAGCACTCTTCAGAAGTAGTATGGAGAGCTGATTAAGATGGTCTGTGCATTCACAAAGTATGAGAAGGATGGGTTGCATACTTTCTTACAGTTCTATGAGCCATCAATGAGATGTTTCCTATTCCCTGACTACATTTTGATGCCCACTCTGGAGGAATTCTCATTTATTTTGGGAATTCCAGTCACGTCTGCTATACCGTATTTTTCTGAAGGTGCTCTTGCCCCTGAAGTAATCGCTGATGTCCTGCATCTGGACTTGTTTGTTGTGAAAAGTGGCCTAAGCAGGCTCAAAGAAGATGAAGGATTTCACTTGGAGTTCCTTTTTCGACAAGCTCAGGAAGCTGCCAAGGCTAACAATTGGACTACTTACAACGCTGTGTTAGCTCTTTGTATCTATGGCTTGGTGCTTTTCCCCGGTCAGCCTGATTTTGTTGATATGCAGGCATTGAAAGTGTTTGTCTCGAAGAATCCGATTCCTACCCTGCTAGGGGATTTTTATCACTCCGTACACTACAAAAATGAGAAGGCAAGAGGGAGTTTGGTTAGTTGTTGTACCCAATTGTTATGCCATTGGCTCTTCAAACATTTACCCCGGACTGGTGCGTTTGTAGAAACTGCTGAGGCAATGAAGTGGTCCAAGAGACTGATCGGTTTGACTGCCAATAATATTATTTGGTTTGATCCCAAATTACTGACAATAGAGCTTACTGTCAAATGTGGAAGTTTTCCTAATGTGCCTCTACTTGGAAGAAGAGGTGGGATTAATTACAACCCAGTGTTGGCAGTTAGACAATTTGGTTATGCCTCGAGACATCCTCCTGCTGATGAAGAGATTAGCGCTTCTCTGTTTTTCGTAGGGACCAAGAACGAAAGAGTGTCGGAAGTAATAAATGCTTGGAAATTTAGGCAAAGAGAGGGAAAATTGACTTTCGGCAAAGGAGACTGCAGATCATACCCTGACTACGATGCCTGGGTTGAGATGAAGGTCAAAAAGCTGTTGTTACCCTTTTCCCGTGAAGTTCTCTTATGTCCAGATCAACATTCCATGGTACCGGCCGAGGAATACGAGAAATTGAAGAAAATGGTTAGAGATCTGCAGATAGAGAACTCTGGAATGAGCAGATGTCTTCAGAAAGCTCTAGCTGACAACAAAGAGTTGGAAAAGAGAGCGTTGAAAGCAGAAAAAACCCTGGCGGACAAAGAAGAAGATTTTGATGAGAGAGCTCGATACTTCCGGAAGCTTACCTTGGGAGCAGATGACACTAGTCAGGCTCATAAGGCTACGAAGCAGGCGCTGGCCCGAAGCAAGGATTCGTTGGCTAAACTCCGTCAAGCTTGGGATGAGGTCAGAATTGAGAACTCCGAATTGCAGGCACAGCTAAAAGATAAAGATGAAGAGCTGAAGAAAGCGCACGTGGAAAGAAGAAAGTATCGAGAAGATCTTAGCAAAAGCCAGGAACAAGTGAGAAATGCTGAAGGTAAGCTGAAAATCACCAACAAGGAGCTTGGAGATGTCGCAGCAGAGTTGAAACTGGTTAAAATTCAAGCTGGAATCAAGAGGCGCAAAGGAGCCAATGAAGATGAAGCCTTGCTGATGCACGTGGGGTCATTAGAGGATGCATTGGAAAAAAGGGACGTAGTGATTAAAGAGCTGATTGAGAAGCCGCATCATCAGCGTACCCGCATCCTGTTTGAAGAGATTAAGCATCCAGTCAGAAGTTGAAGGATGTAGAGCTGTCAGATTAGTGATTTTTTGTCATTTCTTTGTAATTTGTAATGGTTACCATCAGAATTGTTGATGGATCCATTTGATTGCCTGTTTCTTATTTTGTTGCTGAAACTACGACAAACGCGCTTGAGAAGTTTTGGGAATTTGTATGAAATGGGTTACTTCTGTTCACAATTTCTGATCTTCAGATATATGTGATGTGATATCTGCACACTAGCACACTACAAAATCACTATTTCTGGTCTTCAGACATCTGTGATCGATGTTTATGAATATCTCTTCATGGCAAAACTCAGTAATCATGACTCCTGGTCTTCAGGAATTCTTGGTTACGATTGGAATCAGGATATGAAAAGTATTTTGAAATGACAAACATAACTTTGCATTTACATTTGCATATCATTTTTGCATCACAGGTTTTCCTTTTGCAGGCGCCTGCTAACCTTTATTTGGTTTTCAGGCACGATAGCTGATACCCCAGTCCATCGATATTCTACCCGACGCAATCAAGCAAGAGTAATGGAGCAAGTTCAGACAGAGTTAGCTGATTTGAGGGGAAGGATGGAACAGTTCATGAACCTCATGCAGGGGATTGCTCAAGGTCAGCAAGAGCTGAGGACCGGTCAAGAAAACATGAGGGTTGGACAGGAAGCTATGAGAACCACTATCCAGAGGCTGGAAACTGAAATCCCAAATCGCAATGTGCGCACTCCTCCTGTTGGCACAATCCCTGCTGGTGGGGCACATCTGGGCTTTGATAACAATGAGGATGGTCAGGAGGACCAGTTCACGGCATTCAACAATGACATGGGTTTCTACAATGACGACCGGAAGTATGAAGGGCTGGATGAAAGACTCAAGGCTATTGAGAGCCAAAATCCTCTTGGAATTGATGTAGAAGACATGGGTCTCGTGCAGGGTGTGCGAATTCCCCCCAAGTTCAAGCTTCCTGCTTTGGATAAGTACAACGGCAGTACCTGTCCCAAAACACATTTGCAAGCTTACAATCGCAAGATTGCCGCTTACACTGATGACCAGAAACTCTGGATGTATTTTTTCCAGGATAGCCTGTCAGGCGCATCCTTGGAATGGTATGTCAAGTTGGACGGGGTTCGTATAAAGAGTTGGAAAGATTTGTGTGCTGCATTTCTGAAGCAATATCAATATAATTTGGATATGGTACCCAATCGTACTCAGCTGCAGAGTATGACTCAGGATCCTAAGGAAGGCTTTAAGCAATACGCCCAGAGATGGAGGGAATTGGCTGCTCGAGTTCAACCACCTCTGGGTGATCGCGAGATGGATGATATGTTCATGAGCACACTCCAAGGGTCGTATCTGGATAGATTGGCTGCATGTCCTTCCACAGGGTTTGCCGACATTGTTATTGCTGGAGAACCAGTAGAAAGCCTGTTGAAGTTGGGTAAGATTCAAGACGCCAGTGGGGCTGGTACTTCAAGTTCTAAGAAACCCTTTGCTAATGGACCCAGGAAGAGAGAAGGGGAGTCCAGCGCTATGTATAGAGGAGGGGGCAGAGGCAGGACTCAGCCCTATCATCAAGTGGATGCTGTAACCATTCCGGTTCCAGCTGGACAGCAAGCTCCCAATCAGCAAGGTAGACCCCGATTCCAGAATAATAGACCAAGGGACCGTAAGTTTGATCCTTTGCCTATGTCGTATGCTGCTTTGTTACCCCAATTGTTCAAAGAGAAATTGGTTGAACTCCGGACTATGAGACCGCTAGATGCTGGGAAATTACCTCAGGGTTACGATGCTAGTGCTCGGTGTGAATTTCATTCTGGCGCGCAAGGTCACACAATAGAAAAGTGCTGGGCTTTTCAACACATAGTTCAGGACTTGATTGACGCAAAACCTATTAATTTCTCCAGGCCTCCGAGTGTTCGTGACAATCCAATGCCTAATCATGGAGGTGCGAGCACGAATGCTATTTCTGATGGTGAGAAATTGAATCTAATCACCGACATTAACTTGGTAAAGACTCCGTTGTTGACCGTAAAAGAACGTTTGTTAAAAGGACAGGTATTTCTTGGGTGTGGTTCTGATTGTGAGGGCTGTGCGAAACAGGTTAATGGCTGCAGTAAGTTGAGAGTCGGACTGCAGGATCTTATGGACGAGGGAAGTCTTCAGTTTGATAAAGTAGAGAAAGAACAGGATGTTTCTGCCATTACCATTTACTATAATCCAGTCGAGATACAGGTGCCCGTTGCAGAGCCTGTTGCTATCATCGTGCCCGAGAGGCCGAGACCAGTTACGATTATAGTTCCTGAATCGGCTGCTTATGTGTCTAATAGGGCAGTTCTGTGGCAGTATGGAACTGATACTCGTCAGGGAGGAAGTCGGCAGAAGGTAGAGGCTGTTGGTACTAGCATTGAGAATGTCAGTGGACCAAGTGGTTTTACTAGGAGTGGTCGACTGTTTGCTCCCCAGACTTTAAGGAATGAGGCTGAAGTCGCTGCAAGAGCAAAAGGAAAACAGGTGGTTGATGACAAGGTGCCTGCTCAGGAAGAGGACCCTAAAGTCAATTTTGATAATGATGTTGAGGAATTTATGAGGGTTATCAAAAAGAGTGATTATAAGATCATTGACCAGCTTAATCAGACACCCTCTAAAATTTCGATATTATCCCTGTTAATGAGTTCAGATGCACATCGGGCTGCCTTGTTGAAAGTTCTGAATATGGCATACGTTCCCCAAGAGATTACAGTGAATCAGTTAGAGGGGGTAATTTCTAATGTGAATGTGAGCCACGGGTTGGGATTTACGAACAGGGATTTGACACCAGATGGACGTAACCACAACAAAGCGCTGCACATCACACTTGAATGCAAAGGAGCTGTTTTGTCGCATGTGCTGGTTGACACAGGTTCTTCCTTAAATGTGTTACCCAAAAAGGCCCTGGTGAAAATTGAAGTAGATGGATTGGTTCTGAGACCCAGCGATCTGATTGTGAGAGCTTTCGATGGATCCCAAAAATCGGTGTTTGGGGAGGTTGAACTACCTATACAGGTTGGTCCACAGATATTCAAGACGACCTTTCATGTTATGGACATTCAGCCTGCTTATAGTTGTTTGTTGGGCCGACCGTTGATTCATACAGTAGGCGCAGTTACCTCCACACTTCATCAGAAGCTCAAGTATGTGTTCGAGGGTCAAGTGGTTACTGTTTGCGGCGAGGAAGATATATTCGTGAGTCATCTATCCACTTTCAAATATGTGGAAATGGATGGAGAGATTCATGAAACTTTGTGCCAGTCTTTTGAAGCCCTGAATATCAATAACTTACCAGAATCTACTTCAACAGCGGTGGTGTCGAATGTGCCAAGTGGGCCGAGTGCATCAATTGCGTCGTACAAGCAGGCCAGAGAAGTGGTCGAAAGCGGAAATGCCCAAGGCTGGGGTAAAGCTATAGATGTGTTTGTGAAAGAAGATAAGTTTGGCATTGGATATCAGCCGGGACGGACGCCAGTTCCCCGATTCCGTGGGCCAATCAACTTCAACAGTGGAGGAATTATCAATCCCAATCAGTCCTGCTCAGCAGTAGAAGAGGACGCTGAAAGCTCAGATTATCTGGACAGGTGGGTATATGCACTGGCTCCAGGCGAGGCGTTGCAAAATTGGTCTAGCGAAGAAATCGTTCATGTTGTTCACCATGCAGAGTAACAATTCTTGTCTTTCATAATGCATGAAATCCCGCACTCTGCCCAAGGTGTGAGGATCCATTTGTAGGGCCACCATATTTTCTCATATAATGTTCGAATATCAATAAAAAGGACGTTTTTGTTTACAAATTTGTGTTCCTTTACTCTTTCTTTATTTTTATTTTTGCACAAAGAAAATTAAAAATGATAATGCACTTTCTTTTCTTTTGTTTTCAAGCAAAAATAATCTAAAATAAAGCATAAACCCAATCATGCAGACTGGATTCTGTGGATTTCTCTGAAAATGATTCTGTTATGCCCACGTATGATTTCGACAATCCGATCTATCAAGCTGAGGAAGAAAGTGATGAAGACTATGAACTCCCGGAAGAGTTGGCTAGGTTGTTGAAACAGGAAGGGAAGACCATTCAGCCTCATCAGGAAGCTCTTGAGATCATCAATATTGGGTCAGAGGAAAGCAAGAAAGAGATCAAGATTGGTGCGAGTCTGCGGGCTGATGTAAAGCAAGTGTTGATAGTCATGCTACGTGAATACGTTGATATTTTTGCTTGGTCATACCAAGATATGCCAGGTTTAGATACAGACATAGTTGTGCATAGACTACCATTGAAAGAGGACTGCCCACCGGTCAAACAGAAGCTGCGCAGAACAAAACCAGAAATGGCCTTGAAGATCAAGAAAGAGGTACAGAAGCAGTTAGATGCAGGTTTTCTGGCAGTAACCAACTATCCTCCCTGGGTGGCCAATATAGTGTCGGTGCCGAAGAAAGATGGTAAAGTCAGAATGTGTGTGGATTACAGAGATCTCAACAGGGCGAGCCCTAAAGACGATTTTCCACTCCCTCATATTGATGTGCTGGTTGATAATACCGCTCAGTTTTCAGTGTTCTCATTCATGGATGGATTCTCCGGGTATAATCAGATAAAGATGGCGCCTGAAGACATGGAGAAGACGACATTCATTACCCCGTGGGGTACCTTCTGTTACAAAGTAATGCCTTTTGGGTTGAAGAACGCAGGGGCAACTTATCAAAGAGCAATGGTGACGTTATTCCACGATCTAATTCATAAAGAGATTGAGTGCTATGTGGATGACATGATTGCTAAATCAAAGACAGAAGAGGAACATCTGATCAACTTGAAGAAGTTATTTGAGAGGCTGAGGAAATTCAGGTTGAGACTGAATCCTAACAAGTGTACTTTTGGCGTGCGGTCCGGAAAATTGCTTGGTTTCATTGTCAGTGAAAAAGGGATAGAGGTTGATCCTGCTAAAGTGAAAGCTATACAAGATATGCCTGTACCGAGAACTGAAAAAGAAGTTCGCGGCTTTCTAGGAAGATTGAACTACATTTCAAGGTTCATATCGCACCTAACTGCCACTTGCGAACCAATATTCAAAATGCTACGAAAAGATCAAACGGTCAGGTGGAATAATGATTGTCAAAATGCATTCGACAAAATAAAAAGATATTTGCAGGAACCTCCAATTCTGATACCTCCAGTTGAAGGGAGACCACTGATTATGTACTTGACAGTGCTCGAAGGATCCATGGGTTGTGTTCTCGGTCAACACGACGAGACAGGTAGGAAAGAACATGCTATCTACTACCTGAGCAAGAAATTTACAGATTGTGAATCGCGTTATTCAATGCTTGAGAAGACATGTTGTGCACTCGCATGGGCCGCCAAGCGATTGAGACAATACATGCTCACACATACAACCCTATTGATCTCTAAATTGGATCCGGTCAAGTATATTTTTGAGAAACCAGCACTTACAGGCAGAGTTGCAAGGTGGCAGATGGTACTGACAGAGTACGATATTCAATTTACTTCGCAAAAGGCAATCAAAGGAAGTATACTATCAGATTATCTTGCGCAACAGCCTCTTGATGATTACCAGCCCATGAGATTTGATTTCCCTGATGAGGACATCATGTTTCTCAAAGCGAAAGACTGCGAGGAACCACTTCTGGAGGAGGGGCCTGACCCTGAGTCCAAATGGAGTTTGATGTTTGATGGGGCAGTTAATATGAATGGGTGCAGAGTTGGTGCAGTCCTTATTACGCCTGAAGGTGTTCACATGCCCTTCACTGCCCGAGTAACTTTCGGGTGTACCAACAATGAAGCAGAATACGAAGCTTGCATACTAGGGATCGAGGAAGCTATTGATTTACGAATCAAGACCCTCGATATCTTTGGTGATTCATCACTGGTAATCAATCAAGTAAAGGGAACTTGGCACACACATCAGTAGAATTTGATTCCGTATAGAGATTATACGAGGAGATTGCTGACCTTCTTTACAACTGTCAAGTTGTACCATGTTCCTAGAGAGGAAAATAAGTTTGCAGATGCCTTGGCCACTATCTCTTTGATGATCAAAGTGCATGGTTGGAACTTTGTGCCCAGGATGGATGTATCTCGTCTTGATAGGCCTGCTTTTGTGTTTGAGGTTGATACAGTGTCTGACGATAAGCCTTGGTACCATGACATCAAATGCTTCTTAAAAAATCAAGAATACCCGCCTGGGGCATCTTCCAATGACAAGAAGACATTAAGAAGGCTAGCTGGTAGTTTCTTCTTGAACAAAGATGGCGTGCTGTATAAAAGGAATTTTGACACGGTTCTGCTCAGATGTGTGGATAGACACGAGGCAGACCTGTTGATGATTGAAGTGCACGAAGGCTCTTTCGGTACCCATGCCGGAGGACATGCGATGGCTAAGAAATTGTTGAGATTAGGGTATTATTGGCTGACCATGGAGTCAGATTGCTGCAAGTATGCTCGCAAATGTCACAAATGCCAGATATATGCAGACAAAGTGCACGTTCCTCCCAATCCGTTGAGTATGATGTCCTCTCCATGGCCATTTGCAATGTGGGGCATTGATATGATCGGAAAAATTGAGCCTACTGCTTCAAACGGCCATCGTTTCATCTTGGTCGCCATTGATTACTTCACTAAATGGGTTGAAGCAGCATCTTACGCCAATGTCACTAAGCAAGTAGTGGCTCGTTTCTTGAAACGAGATATCATTTATCGATATGGAGTGCCCGAAAGAATCATTACTGATAATGGTTCTAATTTGAACAACAAGATGATGGCTGAGCTATGCCGGGACTTCAAAATTGAGCACCACAATTCCTCTCCGTACCGCCCGAAGATGAATGGCGCGGTTGAAGCGGCCAACAAAAATATCAAGAAGATTGTGCAGAAAATGGTTGTCACGTACAAAGATTGGCATGAGATGTTACCACTGGCTTTGCATGGGTATCGAACATCAGTCCGCACGTCCACTGGGGCAACACCATACTCGCTTGTATATGGTATGGAGGCAGTTCTACCGATAGAAGTGGAGATTCCCTCTCTCCGAATATTGATGGACGTTAAGCTAGATGAAGCTGAATGGGTACGAGCCAGATTTGATCAGCTGAGCCTTATTGAGGAGAAGCGTTTAGCAGCGGTATGCCATGGCCAGTTATATCAGCGCAGAATGAAGAGGGAATTCGATCAAAAGGTTCGACCTCAAGTCTACAAGGTCGGGGATGTGGTAATCAAGAGAATACTTCCTCCGAGTACAGATCACAGGGGCAAATGGACTCCTAACTATGAAGGTCCGTTTGTGGTAAAAAAGGTTTTCTCAGGTGGAGCCTTGTTGCTGACAACCATGGATGGTGAAGATTTTTCATCCCCTGTTAATTCAAATGCAGTTAAAAAATACTTCGTATAAAGAGACCCGCTGGATAAAAAAAAAAAAAAAGAAGAAGAAGAATCCAGGCAAAAAAGGGCATCCCGGCGAACCAAAAACAGAATAAAGGTTCGGGCAAAAATTAGGGATATAATTGAAAAGAATTGTACACCCGGTAAGTTGAAAACCCGAAAGGGCAACTTAGGCAAAAAAGGGTATCCCGGTGGATTGAAAACCTGAAAAGGCGATCCACGCAAAAGAGGGATTAAAGCGAATGACTGCAGTCTGAATTAATCTGTACGTTTTCTACTCTTCAACGAATTGGCAAAATTCCGAAGGAGGAATTGGTCCAATCACGAGTTTCTGAAGGCAAAGATAATCAGGAGAGTTGGAATACATACTGGCTATAACAGAATCAGAAATCAGTCGGAATCCAATTTCCGCATTATCATTAGGATAGATTTCTTTTCTCAATTTTATGGCAATCACCTCTTTCAGGGGTTTGCTTCTGATTGTAAATTCGCCAATTTTTGGCATTTCATCAATAAAGTTGAATATTCAATCACGGGTTTTTTTTTACTGTTTTGTTTGCAAAAACGTCCGATTTTTTATAATAAAACGTTACTGTGAAAATATCTTGGCCTTGCAAAGACATGCACAAAGACAATTAAAATTACTTTGCTTGTTGAACGACCTTGGATGGTGGACCCAAAAGACCACGCAATATCCGGGGGCATGTGCATATTCTTTTTCTGTTGCAGGTAATGAGCGCGATTGATCCAAGCAGCATGATCGTAACCACGAGCAGATATTTACTATGACTTGATACTGTTGTATCTTATTAAGTCAATTCTTCCATTCAAGAGATCCCACCAAGTTCTGTGACGGCAACGGTGGTCGAAGATGGATTTTTTCTGTGTTGATAACGGTTATTAATGCAGTGAAGACTCCGGGTCAATAACGAGTGCCAATTATCCAGTACCTTGCATACGACGTGATGGGTAGTTCAAGGCAGAGTGTTCGTACAAGAGTTGGAAAACGTTTGGTTTTCTATAAAATCCTCTTAAGAGACGAAACTTTTAGTACTAACATCCCTTGTGGAATTTACTCTTGGCAGGATGTGCCAGCAGGTGGTTGTGTCATATTTCCCGCAGGTTTCAGCATGTGAAATTTGTCAAAGAATAATCCCCAGCGGAGTTATTGACCATCCCTAGCATGGGGCATTTTGAATTTCCCCAGCAAAAGATATTCCCAATCTATTATCCCCAGTAGAGTTTGGAGACACTTGGTCTTCTGTAAAATCCTCTTAAAAGGGAATTCCCCAGCACGAGACGCTTTAAAGCAGTTTTCTCTAGCAGAGTGTGTTGTAAACTCATTATCCCCAGCGGAGTCGTCAAAGAGAAAGTTTGCCCAACATGGGGCATTGTGACATTTATCCTAAACTCGATAGTCATCTTCCTCAGCAGATTACCGAGGAATTGCTTTGGGTTTCCCTAACAGATCTCTAGGGACTCTTTCTCAGCATGTTGCAACGGATTGTCTTTCAACCAAGATTTGCATATCCCCGGCAGAGCAGCCCTGATCCCCAGCAAGATCGCATCTCCGGTAATAGTACCCCCACAGAGTTCAGCATTGAATCTTGTCTGCTATACTCCCCAGCCGAGTCGCGGTAGGTTCCCCAGCAGGGTTTAAAGAGATCGACAGAATCTCTCCTTCAGCAAGGTGTCAACGTATGATATTACCCAGCAAGTGGTGTAATTCTCAACAATGCTCATTTACAATCCAAAGTCCAATTTATTTTTGGCATGCGTACAGTTTGGTCATGTTATTCCAACAGGTGGAGTGATCATCTGGCAATTTTAAGTTTCCAACGACAGTTTGGTAATCATGAAAGTCCAACGACAGTTTGGTAAAGCTTCCAACGATAGTTTGGTAAGCGTTCAAGTCCAAACGACAGTTTGGCAGAGATTCCAACGACAGTTTGGTAATCATTAAAATCCAACGACAGATTGGTAGAAATCCAACGCGAATTGGTAAAAGTCCAATGACAGTTTGGCAAAGCTTCCGACGACAGTTTGGTAAGCACTAGAAATCCAACGACAGTTTGGTAGGAAGTCCAACGACAGATTGGCAGAGCAGCTAAAGTCCATCGACAGTATGGCAAGCCAGTAGTCGCCTGGCGTCGTTCAAAAAGACATTGTTGAAAGTCCATCGACAGTATGGTAAGCCAGTAGTCGCCTGGCGTCGTTCAAAAAGACATTGTTGAAAGTCCATCGACAGTATGGCAAGCCAGTAGTCGTCTGGCGTCGTTCAAAAAGACATTGTTAAAAATTCCAACGACAGTTTGGCGAAGCTTCCAACGACAGTTTGGTAAGCACTGGAAATCCAACGACAGTTTGGTAGGAAGTCCAACGACAGATTGGCAGAACAGCTAAAGTCCATCGACAGTATGGCAGGCCAGTAGTCGTCTGGCGTTGTTCAAAAGACAGATCTTTCCGACAATGTTCACTTGAAGATTCAATCCAACAATCGTATTGGGTTTATATCCCTTTTCTTTTTCATCATCCAGAGCAAATTTTTGGTTATATTTGGTATTCAATCACTATATACCTTGAAAGTCTGAAAGCATTTGCTTTCAGGCATTCAGGTCTACAGTGTTTGAATAGGGGCAGCTGTAATACCCCAAAATTTGCTCTCCCCTTTTTGCATCATAGCATAGCATTCTCATTTACAATATCATATCCATCTCATTAGCATTGCATTGCATTTAACATAGATGAATGAAGCATAGCATTCCTCTTACCATCAAGGCATGTGGTCAGGGGGAAGATCGACAACCAAGGGATCATTTAAAGCACAAGAAAGTCAATCAAGTTGCCTCCAGGCAAGCCAAGAGTCTCTCATGTCTCATACCATCTCAATTGATCATCCACAATCTCAAGGAAGTGAGATCCAATGGGAGATTGAAGCAATACATACTTCAACATGCAAGAGGTTCAAAAACTGAAGGAAAACCCTCAAAATAGATAGCTCATTGGTCCAAAGTCATCCTCAAATGGTATATCTCATCATCATTTAAGAGGATACACAACATACTCTGAGGAATTTGAAATTGAAGACTGCACATTTTTCTTCTAGGAGGTGGGCACCAAAACTAGGGTTTCCCATTAAATTAGAGAATCTTTGATTTTTTGGACAAAACTTGATGTCATGGTATTCTACATGTTCTTAAGTGTATGTGTATGGAAAATTGCTTCTCAATTAGTTTTAGAAGTGGTTCAATTGGAAGAAAGATCAAAATCAGGAAAATTGGGGCCAAGTCAAATAATCAGAGGAAAAAGTCAACTCTTGACTTTTTGAGGCCAAATCCATAAAATTCATGTTATATGTGTCCAATGTACAAAATTTGGTCAAGAAACTCCAAAGGAATCATGAAAAAATCAAGAAGTGGAAAGTTGCCATTTTTGGAAGAAGAAGGGTTACTAAAAATAGCAAGTTTTGGCCATTTTGCATCAGAGTTTGAACCAAGGCCATTTAAAATTGAAGCACCAAATGAAAATTCCACTCAGCCACAACAAAAGATCTTGCTTTAAGCTTCAAATTCATGTGTAGAACATCTCCATTGGATAAAAATTGAGGGAGATATGATGGATCAAAGTTGGAGGAAAGTAGGGCAAAAACCAGGTCATGACCAAGAATTTTCAGGTCACGCGCGTGTCATTTTCACAAACACATGGTGGGCCAAATGTTTAGATCAATTACTCATGGTTAGAGGCCTCAAATGAAAAATCTTTCAACGTGAAAGTTGTTCCTCTATGTGAGATCTTTAAGATTGGTGTTCATGTTTTTTTCCTTTGATCAAAGGTCAAGAAGTCATGTTGAATCCAAGTTGTGATGATCTTGCTGAAAATCCATGCCAGGCACACCTTGCCAACCAACCTCATTTCCTCGTCCATAACTAGTTTCCAAACCTTTGTGTTTCAAGTCATGTTTCAACCTTTCCCAAGCATTATGTCAACTCATTTTTCATACCAAAGTTGTTCTATTATGATCCCTCTTTTCATTGATTCCAAAACCATACAGTTTCATGCCATGAACATGGAGAATTCCATTCTCAAACACCCACTGTTACAATGATGACCTGCTGCATAATTTTGGTTCAAGCACACATCAAATACATGACAGAAGTTGTATGTTTGCTTCCTCATTGAGACCAACACATGCCTGCACTCTTTACACACTTGCTCGAGTCATACATGAAAAGGGAAAGGTTGGAAGCTTGCTATAGAAGTTTAGCAGCAAGAACATGGTAACACATTATGAACCAGCCACACCATATCATGGCTCTCCCTAACTAACTTGACTCAGTTAGTTAGGGATGACTCACTTAACTCCGCATAACTCAGTTAACTCACTCATTAAACCATGGTTAGAGTTTACTATAAAACCAAACCTCACACTCTAATTTCATTTTCAACTTCATTTCTCACACATTCACTTCAGAAACTCTCTCTTCTACTCTCTCATTATCTCCGAGTTTGCTCATCTTCTTCTCCACGATTTCAACTCCATAATTCTCCCATTGAGTGTGGTTGAATCAAGAGCAACAAGAACAACTCCATTTCTGCAAGCTTAGCATCACTGCAATCTTCAATCTCCTTCATCTACTCGTGAATCATCAGCATTTATTTTGCTTAATATTGAAGCTCCAAGGTTGAAGAGCAAGTGTTCTCTCTGGTTTTCTCAAACTCCACAAGAACTGCAAGATCAGGTTCCAAAACTTACAAACTTTCTCTCACATTTTGTTGATTATTGTGATGATTTCATGATGATATGAGCTCATTAGGAGCATTTCTCACTCCGGCTAGTTGATAGGCCTTGTAAAGGCTTAGATCCAAAAGTTAGGGCACATATTCATCCCCTCGGTTCTTGCTATGTGTGTATGTTTTGTTGTTTTTATGAGTATATTGTTAATCTACGTGAGATGCTCTTCATTTTGGTATAATTTTTGTGGAATTCTGGAAATTTATGGAGTTGCAGACGGTGGCGCATGACCGGAGAAGGTGACCGGAGGTCATCTCCGGCCGGTGGTCTTAAGTGCTAGGGTTTTGTGTGTTTTAATCACAGTCGTTGATGTGTTCCAATCGTGTGGTCTAAAATGTGACAACACATTAAAACGCATGTGCATGTCATGTGCATGGTTTCTGAATTCACTTAAGCTCTATGTGTTGCAGCGTATGGTAGCTAGGGTAGACATTCATGCATGTGCGTTGATTTCAATTACTTTGACTATGGTTTGACCTTGACTTGATCCAATGGCCATAAGTGAGTCAATTTTGTTGACTGAGAGTGTATGCTTGTTAGTGTGTTTTGCGCAGACTTGGACCTTGGACCAAACTGATATTTGCACCCCTATGTCTTAATCCCAAACCATTTTTGAACTGTTAATTTGCTATGCATGCACCCCCTTCTTTATTTCCATTTCATTTTATTTTCCATTTGTATACACGTTTGCTTTTTAATTTTTAAAAATACCAAATGGCATTATAAAATTACATAAAAATTCATGAACATCAATAAAACATTTATAAAATTTTTGATGATTTTAGTTTCTGATTTTATGACATTTTTGCCCCTGTTCCACAATTTTCTTTGATTTTCTTTTGTGTGCATTCTTAATGTGGTACATGATTTTGTGCATTTTTGTTCTTGATCATTAAAAATAGTTTTGATTTGCTTCTTTTTGCATTGGGTCATTAACATCTTGAAGTATGTTCTATGATTTTTTTTTTTTTTTTTTAGATCATTTTATGACATGTTTGGTGTTCAATTTTGTGCTACTTTGCATGTTCATCCAATTGGATTTAAGTGCATTGTTTGACATCATTTTGCCTTGATTTCTTGTATGCTATTTTGGTATATGATTCACTTCTGACTTGTGTATCTTTAAACCATGCTTGCTTAATTTCCATGAGTCCATTTATTTTTTGTTTAAGGCATTGCATTTGAAGCATAATAACATGTCATATCATCTTAACTTTTGTGCATGTTTACATGATTTCTTTTGTACATACTTGCATGATCATTTGCATATTTGGTGAACCATTCATGTGACATAATAGGTCATTGATACATATTATATGTCATCTTTGCATGTTGATCATCATTTGAACCTTGTGCACCTTTAACATGTTGTGTTTGCACTTTCCCTTTTTGAACTCCCATTTCAATTCTACTTCTTCTATCACTTCTTAAATGTCTTGATGTGTCATGCATAAACACTTGTGAGATGTTTGTGAATCATTTTTCATTTCATTTCAATTCTGATCCTTGGATTACATGTTCCATTCATGCATGTTTTTTTCATTTCTTTTCATCTTTCATTCTCCCTTTTATTATGATAGCATGTTCTAATGTCATGGATGATGTTTGTTGCCTATCCACTTGGACTTGCATGATAATAATAATTTGTTTTCCATATGATGCACATTCTGGTTGTGACCAATAGGATTTGATTTCTCATCTAATTCTTTTGAGTTTTATGGTGCATTAAATGTTCTTTTACTTCTTATACTTCTTACACATGTTTACTAACCATGTAGGGGCTTTGGTAAGTTTCATTTGAGTATGGATAAGGAATCCACATTCAAGCTTCTATCCCTTCATCTTTTACAATTCCATTTTGTGTTTGTTAAGCACTTATGTGCTTTCTCTTAATAACTCATTACTTTCCCTTTTGAATTACAATTCATCTTCTACTTTAGAAGTGAATTGTTTAATTCATTCTTTCTTTAGACTTTAGGTTTAAACCTCAAAAACCATTAGGATCACTCCCTTAACTAATCAATTAGGATTGAGTCTTAGTTCCCATTAGAGTTTACCTTTTCTCCTCTCTTGAGTCTCTCTTCTCATCTCAGAGAAAATTCAAAATATCTAATAAAGGTATGCATTTATTGCATTTAGGTCTTTCATATAAAGAAAAGATTATAAGGGGTCTTCTCTTATAATTTTAGAATGTGTAGCATATGCCCCATCTTGGGTCAATGTGTTAAACATTTGATCTTGTATGAGGGACTTAAATGCAATACTTATTGAAGGTACAAATAAGGAAAAAACATTTCTTCATTTCATAATCAACAAAAAACACTTAATAAACACAAATATGCTAGTGTGTTTGAACCTTGACAATTGGAACTAAGTGCGGGGGTCTTCTTCACCCTTAGTGTGCTTTCTTAATCATTCCATCTTGGAATGTGAGAATGTACACATTCCAATGACTAAGATTTAGATACACTATCATATGCAAACAAATGAAAAAACTCTTAAAAGACAAAAAACAAACAATAACGTCTTTCCTTCGGAAATTCTTTCCTCATCTCCTTCACTCATTCCTTAAGGATGCGTCATTTCCGTTCTACCGCAAACAGGTAACGCCTAAGTCTCCCTACAGCGAGCGGCAACACCGAACTGCTAGGACGCGAACGTTGACGTATTCCACTAAAAAACACAAACAATCCATCCCTGGTGAGGGGAACTACGTCGCTCTGATTCTCATGTTCCCGATGAGATACGTAGGCAGTGGGGTAGGGCCCATGCGAGCACTTCTTTTATTTTCCCTACATTTGTTTCTCTTTCTCTTTCTCTTTCTTTCTTTCAGTTCCTTTTTTCCAGCATTCTTTTCTTACACCCTTTGATTGAAGCAGCAAGCGTGGATCCCATCGGGTACGATGGACGTGTGGGGGTGCTAATACCTTCCTCTCGCGTAACCGACTCCCGAACCCAATTCTCTTGGTCGCAAGACCATGCTCTATCCTTCCTTCAGGTTTATGCGGTGTTTCCTTTCCCTCTCTTGGGATAAATACACATTGCTGGCGACTCTGTTTGGTGCCACTTTCGCGTTTGTACTTCGATGAAAATCCCGGGAGCGACAAGCACGACCAATGTCGAGCACATGCCCACCTCAACAGTGTCAGGCACGCGCCACACCTCGGTGGTGTTTGGGCACGAACGGTATAGAGCATCGGGCAGAGGCGCTAAGCCTCTCCGGGCTCGCTCCTCCTTGACACTCAGGTGCTCCTCCCCACTAGGAGCTATCTCCTTCTACACATAAGAGTCCTCCCCCGCGAGGACACGTCTCTCCCCGACACATAGGACTCCTCCCCGCGAGGACACGTCTCTCCCCGACACGTAGAACTCCTCCCTGCGAGGACACATTCTCATATAACCGCCCACTCTCAATGGAATCGGTCTGCCCTAACTCCGGAGATCTAGGAACGGTTACCCCAGGGCGAAGACCACGTGCTGGTCTTCACTACGCCACGTAAGTCCTGACAGTTACTTGGATTGGGCCTGACAATCCAGCCCGGTGCAAGTAATCGTTGGCCCTGCACTGGGGGCTCTTTATAAATACCCTCTCACTTGAGAGGATCAGGTTACACAATCTCATACACTCTAACCTTTTTCTGTACTTGCTTTTACTTGTGACCTTTGCCTTACTTGAGCGTCGGAGTACCTTGCAGGTACACCCCCCCCCCCCCCCCGGGCCGTCTTTTAACCTCACCGGAGCTGAAGTCCATACGACATTGCTGGCCACTGAATAACTGTCTGATCCAGGTACGATCATATATATATATATATATATATATATATATATATATATATATATATATATATATATATATATATATATATTTGATCGAATTATATGATAAATAAAATTTCACTTTTTAAAAATAAATAAATAGAATATCAAAAATATATATTTTTATTCTTACAGGTAAATATTTCTCTGCACAATTAATACTTAATTTATCAAAATACTAAAATTTTAATTATTATAGAAATGGAGTACATTCTAAATTGACTTAAAATAACTTAAATAAACTTAACATACTCTTTCTGTTTCACAATGAGTGAATTATTTTGAATAAAAGAATGTTTTAAAATGAAAGACTCATTTCAATTTCCAATGTATTTTTTTCAATTTTATCTTTAAATTAATATTACATAATAAATGTACTTTAATAAAAATATCATTCTCTTATTTATTCATTTTTTTTAATCTACTTAAAAAGTCTTTACTTATTATAGATGGAGGAAATATTTGAAATATACACTCTCAGAATCTCTAACACCCTCTTAATCTCTCGGACAAGGATTAGCTACTTTTGGCTAATAATACCTTTGTGCCTTTCTCTCTATCTCTCTCTAACCATTTTTCTCTCACAACAAAATATATTATTTTAGTTATTCATTTATCTTATAAACTAGTAGGAAACCCGTGCGTCCGCGCGGGTTCTGGTGTGGATTGCGGATACATCACCAGTTAGATTATTAAGTATAAAAAAAATAAAAATAATAAAATGTAATTCTAAATTCAAAAAGAATTAAAATGATTCACCCAATAAATAATGTATTTTTTCCTGTATATAAATATTACTTTTGTTTTGACACTATTTATAAATATACTTGAATCAATGGTAAAGTTGTTCGCATTTATAAAAATATTTAAATTAAAAAATTATTTTTGTTTTGACATAATTTATAAATATATTTGAATCAAAAGTAAAGTTTTTCCCGTTTATAAAAAAGTTTATAAGAATAATATTAAATTTAAGTTGAAATAGTAATAAATGTAGAAGATGAAATGTAAACCAAAAGATAAAAAATAATATGATTTCAAAATAAGACAAATATTTTATAAGAGAGAATACAATTTTAGAATATCAACTCAATATTTTTTAATAGATTCCCTAAATTGTTTTCACATATTTAAAAAAATATGATCGATAAAATTCTATTGTTCAATATTTTGATAAGTAGTAAAGTTGATCCCGTTTATAACAATAGTGTTTTTTCCCGTATATAAAATGTTTTAATCAACAATGTATTTTTTCCCGTATATAAATATTATTTTTGTTTTGATATTATTTTATAAAAATATTTTTATAAGAGGAAGGAGTTGGTGAGTAAAGATTTGGATTTGTTGTTGTGAGAAGAGGAAGACGGAAGAAGGAAGAAGAAGAGACAGAGAAAGAGTGAGAGAAAGGACGATAGAGAGAGAGAGTCATAAAAAATTTTAGATCTGAAATTCAAATTTTTAGACTGGTGGTATAAGACTTGAACAGCCCAAAACGTCACGTGGTTGTATGTTTTCAAAGACCAAAAAATGCCTACCAGGTGACACGTGTCCTGAAGTGCAAAATAGTATTATTGGGGGTAGCAAACTTTCTTATATGGATAAGTAGTGGGAAACACGTGCGTCTGCACGGGTTCTGGTGTGGACTGCGCATACGTGATCAGTTAAGTTATGAAAAAAAAAACCCAAAAAAATATAATTTTTGTTTTGACAGTATTTATAAATAAAATTGAATCAATAGTAAAGTTGATTTCATTTAAAAAAAATTCAAATGAAAATAATAAGTTTTGTTTTGACATAATTTATAATAATATTCTAATCAATAGTAAAGTTTTTTCCGTTTGTAAAAATATTAAAATTAATATTTTTAGTTGTTGACAATGTTTATAAAAATATGTGAATCAAGATATGTATTTTATATTGTAAAAATAAATAACTTGAAAAAAAATTGTAGTAAGAATTAAATAACTTATAGAAATACTCTAATTCAACTTTTTTACCAATCATTGAACTTTAAGAAAAGAAACTCTAAATAATGTATAACGTAAGATATAAATGATTTTGTGAAAAATAATAATAATTTTTTAGTTTTCAATAACTATGAAATTTAGCTTAAACTAAATTAGTAAAAAAACTTGAAGTTATGTGTCCATAAACAACACATTCAAATTAAGAAAGCTTGGTAGTACAGTACATCAAGAAGACAAAAATCATGTAAAATGATGCGACAAGAATTAGAAAGAAAATTTGCAAACTTAATCACGAAATCTAAAACTGGTCGATGTCATAAAGTTGTCCCACTTGTAGTCGCGCTCATCGTCGTCATCAGAATCAAACATATCATACTCCGGTTCTTCATTATCATCTGAATGAAATTTGTTAAACCTTCTACCCATTGTTCCTGATCTCCTGAATCTTCTCCTCTTTCGTCTTTGTCGCACAGCAGTAACCCAAGGTACCTGTTGGGAAAAACCAGTAACTGATTATTGTGAAGAAGATGAATAGAAAATTTAATGTGACATGAATAGAAAAAAGAACGGACCACAACGACGACGTTCAAGAAAGGGCAAAAAGAGCCAGGATTAAACATAACCATATCGGCAGGACCTGATGAGGATGTTCAACATGGGGAGGTTGTTGGTACGGCAGGGGGTGGTGGTCGTCGGCAGGTGGTTGATTTTCTGGAACTGGTTCGATGTCAGAAGGTGGTGTTACCTGGACAGGCGCGTCAACTTTTTGTTGCGTCTGTTGATTTAACAAAAAAGAATGGTTGAAAGCTGAATAAACAAAAATGCAGAGTTGTATGTAGTTATTGAAAAATGATGTATGTAATTTAGGAATCGAACCTGCTCTGGTTGATGGACCTCAGATGGCTGTTGCAATGTCGTCGATGGTTGTATTTCAGGCGCAGCATGCACCTTAGAAGGCTGTAAAACCTGGACGATGTTGTTGGTGGCCATAGAAATAGTTTGGCATGAGAAGGAGGCTTGTTTATATAGTTTGGCATGAGACTCTTAAGCTTCTCCCTGGACTTGGTAATGCAAAAGCATTAATTATTTTAAAAATGTAATAGTGGAAGATAGGGAGGCAAAATAATAAGTAGCCATAGGGAAGATTAATGAAAAGTTGGAAATACAGGGTGTGATATGATTTGGCATTAAAGCCATAGGGAAGTGACCTTGAAAAACCGACAACCATAGGGAAGCATAACAGTCGGTTTTGAAGTGTGAACAATTTGAGAATAGAAAATGCACATTTACATATAACTCACCAAATTTTGGTTGAATTGTTAGTTGCAATTAGTGGTAGACTTTTCATCTAAGAAATCCTTGAAGTGTGTTATACTCATATCATAAAAGAGAAAACCAATTCATAAGTATGTAGCAAAGGATGTGACATGAAAGTTTTAGAAATTTGACAAAGTATGAAAGAGAGATGACATTTAGGGTCGATGTCTTACCTCATTGGGGTTCATGTATTCGTTGATCATTTTGATTAGAAATTCATCCTTATTAAGAATGAGAATTGAACATGGCTTGTATAATTCCAAATACTTGACACAAAACACAAACTCTTTATCCAATAGAGCATCAAGGTTTATAAGTTAGATTTGTGGGTGATCTTTACCAGCCTGCACATAGGAAAAATGAATTATCGATAATTTGAATAAACAGTAGGGTATAAATTAGATAATACATGACTTGATATGAAATTGTGTACTCACTTCCTTCATGAGACTTCTCAACTTGGCATCCGTCATTTCATCAATCATGACAACATCTTTGTCCCAAAACATGAAGGAACAGATTTGAGTGTCATACTTGAGTACAATCGACGATGTTTCCAGTGTCTTCACTTAGCACAATGTTAGCACACACTTTCTTTCCATTCACATCTATCTGAGACTTGATCGCCTCGTGCAAGCATCCAATGACTTGTAATAGAAAACAATGCGGAAAGAAAATATCAGCAGGTATGTAAATAAAAGAATTCAAAAAATGAATGAATAATGAAGAAAATAAGATACAATAACCATATAAAGAGTCATGCTTGAATGTTCCATTAAGAAAATATGAGATAGGTTTGAGTTTGTATGGGTGATGAGGTATGCCATGCGGTTCAGACTTGCAAATAATTGTCGGTCTCTTGAATAGGAGTTTAAGTTTATTTTCACAGTCTTTCAAAGCAAAATCATGTTTTGATGGTTGACCATTGTACAATGTAAAAGTTTGGTGTTCAAGTAAACATCCATATGATGTGTCGTAACATGGATTTGATCACCCTATTGAAATAAAAAGTCAATCAGTTTTGGATGAATAAAAAATTATAATAAACATAAATGACCAGTATATAGATAAAGGGTTGTTGACATTTGAACCTTGAATCACCATCTCTAGATGTAACTTCCCACTTTGTTCCTTGACAATCCATAAAGAAACAACTCTTATAGCCATGTTTTTGTAACTGCAATTCATTGATAAAAATTGGAGGACTATACATCTATAGCAGGAGGATGATGTTAGAAGCAAAGACAAGATATATCAAAAAATTTCATCTATGCACATTGTGTTTTTGTTTAAACAAATACATAGTGAAACTCGTAGCTTTACTTGATCTGTAGAAAGATGATTACCTCTGAAGTCGGGATAGCTATGATTTCATTGAAGTATTTCCAATGATAGCTGAGTGAATGCTAAGAAACATAAATTGGTAGGTATACCCGTTGCATCATAATGCACTCAACGAAAAATAATAATTTTTACCTGAGTAATCTTCAACTTTAGAAAATCCCTTCTACCAGATTCGTCTTCCAATTTTAATTCCTCTTCCAGCTCCCGCCGTTCTCCGTTGAAGCCATAAAATTAAAAACCCCAAGTTGAACACACAAAGTTATACAACAACAACAAATACAGTCAAAACCATAACTCGAACCCACACAGTTATAGAACAACAACAAAAACAGTCAGAACACTTACAACTATATATGTCTAATATTGAGTTTCAGTACCCACAAAGTTACATTATTAAAAACCACAAATTGAACACACAAAGTTATACAACCACATCAAAAACAGTCAAAACCCTAACTTGAACCCATACAGTTATAAAACAACAACAAAAACAGTCAGAACACTTACAACAATAGATGTCAAATATTAGGTTTCAGTACCCACAAAGTTACATTGAATTATCCGTAGAAACCAGTTTCAATTATTCCTGAAAGAAGAACAACGACAACATATCTGTATTTTCTGTAGCAAACATCTTAAAGAACACAAAATCCAGTATTACCGATAGTTTACTCAGGAAAAAAATGCTAAACTGTACCTCAATAATCTTCAACTTTAGCTAAATTGTACCTGAATAATCTTCAACACACAAAGTTATACAACAACAACAAAAATAGTCAAAACCCTAAGTTGAACCCACACAGTTATAGAACAACAACAAAAATAGTCAGAAGACTTACAACAATAGAGAGTCAAATATTGGGTTTCAGTACCCACAAAGTTACATTGACGTACCCGTAGAAACCGGATTCAATTATTCCTGAAAGAAAAACAACGACAAGTCAGAAACGACAACATATATGCATTTTCTGTAGCAAACATCCTAAAGAAAACAAAATCCAGTATTAGCGATGTCTTCTATCAGCTTTAGCCAATGTCTTCTATCAGCTTCCTCTTCTAGCCGTCATTCTTGATTCAGCTTCCGACATTTTCGGGTGAACCCAAAATCAAAAACCCTAACTTCAACCCACAAAGTTAAACAACAACAACGAAACCATTCAGTTGTCATAGAAACGATATTGGGTATGGGTATTGTTTTCCCATCCTTTTGAAGAAGACGATGGAGGAGGAAAATACGGAGCAGAAGAAGTAAATGGATAGTAGGAAGAAGAAGTGCGAGTGAGGGAGACATCAAGGTGATAGTGAAGCAACGAGAAAGCAAGGTGAAATTCAAATTGATAAAGGTGAGAAAATAATAGATGGGCTCAGGAGATGACAAGTGTCCTAAAGGGTATAATGGTAACTATGGTAGTATCAACATTTCTTATATGGTAGATGCACCAAAAAAACACCAAAGGCACCATTAACCAAAGTTAGCAAATCCCCACCCTAATCTCTAACACATAAATTCAATTAGCTTCACGCATATCGATAATCCACAGAGTCAAACACCCATAAATGTGCACAAAACTTGGTTACCTAATGTGTTGCGTGAAAAATGTAGCAAATATGTGAATGTATGTTTAAGGGTATTATTCAAGATAACAACAAAATAAATACATGAATGGAAATCTAGATGTTGCGTGAACGGAAAGTAGACCCCAGCTCAATTAAGCAAATTATGACTATATTACTATTTGTGGGTTTGTGGTCAGTTAGTGGTCACTATACCTTTTGACGTTGCACCAAAATGTTTATGTCACTAATTAGTTAGTATACTTTGTTTTTGTGATCTGGAATCACTTATTGGCTTATCCTTGAGTGCCCATTGAAAACAACAACCTCGATAACATGTACAGTAGTTGAGAGGGAATATCATAAAAGCTTTGTTTATGTGATTCTAATTTTTGCCATTAAATAATATAAAAACTGATTAACATAAATGGACCTCTAAAGTGATGTTAACTTGAGTTTTTTCTATCTTTTCATTTTGTCGGCAGCTCTGAATTGAGTATTTCGTATTTAATTAATGTTGTTCTTGTTGTTACATAATTAATGCTAATTAATTATTAATAATTTTAAAGCTAAAAAATGTTTGATGCATTTTTTTTTAATCGAACCTCCTTCATACATAACTAGTAGAAGACCCGTGCGTCCGCACGGGTAAGTTGATTCCTAGTTTAAATCATTCGATAAAAATTTTAAATATTTGTGGTTCTTTTTAAATACATCTTTACAAGTATTAACAATAATTGATAAAGTTTGAATTAAAAAAAATATCATGACTAATCATCTCAAAAATAGTTATTTAGGTATAGTAATGATTCAGCATACATGTGTATTCGAAACTAATTTATTGTGTCCCGTACCACTTCATAAAATTACATGAGAGACAAGTACAAATGAGTGATGATCCAATACCTTTAAAATAATAACAAATTATATAGAAAGAATGCAACTAAATCATTCCCAATCATCAAAACTTCATAATAATACTATTAATAATAATGAAATTGGGAGAATCACTCAATGAAAATCAGGCTTCTCTGGGTAAGTGCAGCCGGACCTTTGAATGACAACATTTGCTGCATAACACCCAGCTCTCAAACATTCTTCAATAGGCTTCTCCTGAACCAATTGAGCAAGGAATCCTCCAACAAATGCATCTCCTAAAAAACAAAAACAAAACAATATTATGATTTGCATGTAACATCGATGAGAAATTGACCTTGAATGAACTTTTTATTTACTTATAAGCATGACTGCGAAAAGAATAGGGCAATACCTGCTCCATTTGTATCAACTAATTTCTCTTTAGGCAATAGAATGACAGGGTACAATGTCACTTTCCCATCTTTAGCAACACACACGGGATCAGCACCCTGTGTGATAACTGTAATCCTTTTACGAGCTTCGTTTGCTTTTGGCAAGTGGGATAAGTTTAGAGCAATCTCCTCGACATTGTCAGTCTAAACAATATAAAAAGAACTAAGATGAGTGGCAAGGTAAAATGTAAAACCAAAGCTGCCAGGATAAAAATCTGTGAAGCAAATATTTACCTCCCAGCCATGCACTTTAGAATATGTTCTTGCTTCAGTCTCATTTCCAAAAACATAGTCAACATACCTGAATCACATAACGGAAATCCTTAAAGATCAATCAGTAAAAATGTATTAATTAGAATTTGACAGAAAAGGATTCTTACGCAAGAGCTTTATCCTGTACATCCTTGAAGAACTCACAGATAAAGGGTGCAGAAAGGTTCATCGTGAAGACCTGCACAAGTGAGTAAATTAGTTTGACTACTTAAGTTTCAAACACTATTATTTGTAGAAAGGGAAGGCCAAATTCTAATCATATCTAACCTTGTTATTTGCAGCTGCATGTTCGCCAACTAATTGTATGGATTCAGGGGATACGGTGAGGATGCTTAAATACTCATCTCATATTTACCCTTTATTTCACTTGGGTAATAGTTGATGTAGTCTGCTAGCAAAATATGGAAGATAATAGCCATTTCTAAAATAGAAATGTAGTTAGTGGTCCACCATAATTAAAAGCTAGATTTTTTACATATGACATGAAAAGATAGATAGATCGATAAGATATAAGCTCAGGTATCCACTTGTAAACAACAGAGAAAGAGATAGGAATCCCAAGTAACCAAACTAACTCTCATGCAAAAATGTATACAACAATTCTTACTGAATAGGAGTATTTTAATGCAATGTAATAACCATACTTGTAAACAACCAGTCAACCACCAATATGAAATCATATTCCTTGGACCTCAACAACCATAATAAACTGTGTACGGGGTTCTCCGCAAATAGCTTTGGGAACAGGTATTACGCAGTGTTTATAGCAAGCTTGCAGGAGACACGTCTTTATACTCATTGCGCTGACAAGTATAGTAGGTAGCACAACAATTAGCAATGGCCCCTATCATCCCCAACGACACACCAATTGTGTCAGCATTTTGTAGTTCCTATAAATTAATGTGTCTAAAAATGGGAAAAGCATGGAATCTAGCAAATAATTTGGAAATCTAAGCACAAGAGGCTGTTAAATCCATCCTAACTTTGCAGAACAAGTTTCCCTACTCATTAATAGTAAAGAGCCAATATGAATGAAGGTTCTTCTTGAAGTCGTTCAGTATAAACGGTGTGTCGCCAGGCCAGAAGGTAGAGTTATAGATTAGAGACAACTTTTTTGTCTGAATGATCAGGGAAGAAGAGTTTCAAACCCTATAATATTTTCAAATCAAATAACAAAAGAAATCCCAAAACCATTAAGAAATGTTTCGAACACTCAGAAATTGACGAAAATGGGGGTTTAATCCCCAGTTCAGCATAACAGCCAAGACGGCTTAAACCTAGTCGCAAACGCAAACATGTTATGTGAATGAGAACGTTATCAGCTCTCTCACACGTGAGAGACCAATTCTTAATCAAGCCAATAGCCTAGAGTTTAGAACATAATATAAAGAAGAGAAGCAAGCAAACATCCGTCAACACTTAGAGATAAAGAGAACATTGAACAATGACAAATACTGTAGTATGATTAAAATAAAGAAACAACATTGAAGTACCTTTAACCTCCCACGCTCTTTTAGCTCTGTCCTTTTTTTCGCATACAATCAGTTCAAAAGCCTTATCCACAGGTCATCGGTTGTGTTTTTCAGAGGCTCCAACTTCTCTTCCTGGATCAAAAGTACATGTGAAAAATGAAAATTGATCACGAAAGGCGTAATCAACATACAAAGTTCTCGCAAGCACCACACACCTCTATGAGATCATCCGACAAATGAAATATCTCTCGTATCTCCTCGGGAGATTTTCCTTCAATTATTCTTGCAAGTGTACGACTTGTAAGATCAACCAGCGGCCTCAACTGAAGGTTGTCTGCGGAAGATGTCAAGTCACATAGCCATTTGGTATCTATCCTTATGAATCTTTCATCGTGAGACTTTCGTTCCTATACCAATATACTCCCTATGTCAAATCATCTATGATATTTATTGTTTTTCAGCCTTAAATCGCCTTGTATAAAGAAAATGATGGTGGAAAAGCATTAAATAAAGAGGTAGAACCTTGTTTGAGCGACCTGGTACTTGATGAAAACGGCAATAATCAAGAACTAAACTCAACATAGCAGGAGTGAATTTTTCAGGAAGGCAGATGGCACAATTTTTGGAAGAACCAGCAAATGAAAGCTCATATTTGTATTACTTCAATGAGTATGTTAAAGAGAGATACAAAGATGGCACAATTCAAGGAGTATGTTAAAGAGAGATACAAATATGAGCTTAATAACTGACATGTCGATTTCCGACATCTTAAACCAATCCAAAAACTAAAATCTGTTGATATTTGAAGTTCCTTAAAGGGTGTAAACAGTATATGCTGAGGTAGAAACTTAACCTTCAAGTCCAGAAAATCAGATAACACATTTAAACACTTCTTCCCTCAGAATTAAGTTGTGGCAGCAACATTTCACAACGGCCACACCGTCACGAATATGCGCCTTTCTTAACTCATCTAAATCCACTAGGTTCTACAAGTAATAAAGTAATTAACAGTAAGCGAAATTGTATGTGATAAATACACATTAAAATTATAAAGGAGCATAAGCATAGAACCTTTAAAGCTTTTGGAAGAGCCAAAGGTGATTGTTGCAAGAGAACTGTATCAGGGATCAATTTTGAATACAGAGCATAACAACATGAAACTGGATCAACCCATATGAGGTTGTTACTCTCTAACTTGTGAGATTGTAGATGCATGTGATTCTAAATATTAAACCATAATATAAAGATTAATACAATGAGAAAACACAAACACAGTAGATGGAATTGGAAAATTGATCACATTGATTATTCACCTTCATCCCAGTACCGCCACTTGCTACAATACTTCCATCTGATGAAATATCGCAGGTCAAAAGTGTATCACCGCTTTCAAAACCTTATGTTACGAATTAAAATAAACATTATTACAATCAACTAAGTTATTAACTATGTTAGAGTAATTGTATAAATAGGAGAAAATAAAGGTTAGAGATCAACATTTCAAATATTCTAATAATCATCCTTTTCTCTTAAATATGAAACAGAAAAACGAAATATAATTGAATTTAATGATTGAAAAATAACATAATATAACAGAATAAAAAATGAAAAAAAAATCGGCGGAGACATTTCATCGAACACGTGGTGAGCAAAGCGCAGAGGTAACAATCCTTCACCAATTCACAAACCACAATCTAAGCATCAGTCAACAACAACAAATCAACACAACAACGAATCTGTAACAGAAATCAGACGGAAAAAGAAGAAGAAGACTCACAGAAAAAGTTGAATTCGCCGAGAAAAGAAATTTCCACCACCACCTCCGGCCGCAATTTTCTTTCTTCCACCACCCTCACGTCACGAGTTTGAATGCAACCATCACTGCAGACCGCGACTCCCTTCGTTGGAATCGTACCTCCCACTGCCAGAATTACGCGCTGCTTATATAGTTTGATTTGCTTTTATGGTTTGAAAACCAGATTTCTTTCACACCCTAAAAGTTTCAGACAAGAGAGGAGAGAGGAATTTATGGTTTGAAATGTAAGACAAGTTTCTTCCACACCCTGTAAGTTTTAGACGAGAGCGGAGAGAGGAATTTTTGGTTTGAAATGTGAGAGAGGGAAATGTAAGATTTGGTGGAATTGGTTTAAGTGGGGAGAGAGAAATGACGGACCCGTGGAAAGAGAGAAAGAGAAATCGGAAAAAAAGAGTGGGAGAAAATTTGAAAAGCAATTTGAAAAATGGTGCCACTTGGCATAATGGTTCAATTCTATTGGTCCTTATTTTAAGATTTAGTAAATTACTGTTAAGTGTAAATCTTAGTGTAAAAGAAAAATTATGTAAGGGTATTTTTGGGAGTTAATGGGCATGTCTCATTTATAGGTAGATAGTTGATAACACAAACTAATCTATAAGATTAATAGATGATACAACTCTCCGAAAAAATAAATAATACCCACAAACGTCTAATCATATTTCGTCAATATATATAATTTTATCAGTTTTTCATTATTTTAAAAATATATAACTTGTGCAAATTTGTTTGTTTTTTTCACTATTAAATTATTAAAAATTAATAAAAATAGTTTTTATAATTTTATAATGTAATATTTATAAATAAAATAATTATAAATTTATAAATAAACAATTTTAAAATATAATAATGTAAAATTAATAGTAAATTATATTTAGTAAAAAAAGAGTTAACGAGTTAGAGTGATTGAACGTTAATTCAATACTTCTTTTTTAAATATATTAAATGAATAAATGATGTTTACATGTAATTATAGTAGTATTTAGGCAAAATAACATTTTTTGTCCCTTAACTTTACCCCAAGGTCCAGTTTGGTCCCTTAACTTTAAAAAGTGGCAAGTTCGTTCCTTAATTTTTAAAAAGGTGTCAAAGTGGTCCTTGCCGTTAGTTGGCTCAAATGTCTGTTTATTCTTTCTTATGTGGCAGGTGACATGGATTTGAAACATCATCTTCTTCTTTCTTAGCATATTCTCTCTGTTATGTTCCTCTGTTCCTCCTAAGAAATCTGTCATATTGATTCACCACTTCCAATCTCAGATTCTCCCGAGAACATGCCTTCAGATTCCATTCCTTGTGATTCACCCTCTCCAATCTCTGATCCTCCTCAGAACTTGTTTGCTCGGTCTTTGCTCGTTCACCGTGTTCGTTTCTTCACCATTTTCACCCTCTCCAATTCTAGTCTGTCGCCAACTACTGTTGTAACGCAACAATTTCTTTCTCTATGAATGATAACTATTAAAAGTGTGTAATATACATATTGAGTTGAAGTACTTGTCGGTTAAATTGATGAACCCTAGGAAAGCTACAACTTATGGTTTTATGTTTACATCTTTCTGCTTATTTAATTGAAGAAATTTCCATCTAATTTAATCATTTTTATTTTGTTCTTACTTTGACATTAATGTTGGCAGGTGCACCATGTGATATTTCTCCTTTGTCGGTTTGTAAGTTATATACTATCCCTCACAACAGGAAATAGATGATCCCAAACTGTATGGCTAGTGAGGTATTTATTTTTCATCCAATTAAGTATACAAACTCAAGAAATGGAACTATATCAGAAATTGTATTCACAGCAGAGTAAATAATGGGATTTGAATTCCCCTTACTTCAGGGGAATTAGATGAAAATAATCGAGAGTAATCTCAACCACAACGGTTAATAGCCAATACCTAACACTCACCTACAAAACCCAACCCATTGGTCATTCTTCTTGTAAAATTTCCATCTTTTGGATCCATAAGAAAATTGGTCATTAGGTTCAAGATTCAGGTGCCTATCATATACTACTGCTTCCATGGTGAATGAAATGGTTGTGAAGGCAATGATGGGGACCAAGATAAATGACAATAAGGCAGAAGTCTGCTAAATAAGCATGAAGTTGACTATAATTATGGCTTACCTAAGGTAACCAACTTAAGCATCAATGACTGATCTTTTAGAACATTAGACACCTGCTCATATTTCTGCAACCTTCACTGCCACCATGTCAAGAATACTACCATTACCTATTATGTTCTTGTGTTGATAAGAGAAGCCATGTCTTGTAAGAGAATCTTGTAATCTGTCGTCAGGAAGCCATGTCTGAATAATTGAAAAGGAAGGAAGCCATGTCTGAATAATACACAACAATAAATATTAACAATAAATATTAACAAATCACACACATGCACTCGATCACATGTGACAATAACAATGTAAATCTAAATCTATGCATATGCACACTACATATTATATGGTACATTAAGAATAGTTCTCATGTTTCAAAATTAATCTATTTACCTTCCCCAAACCTTCATCTTTATCTACTAGCAGAGCAAAACAAAGTAACAAAACCCAATTCAACTAAGGATTCAAAGAACTTTGCTTTGTTGAGAGCAACTGCAGGAAGCAAGAACAAGAGACATACATACATCGGAATTTTGAAGACATGGATAGATGAGGGATGGTCGGAACGAAAAGTGAGAGAGGAAATGGAATCATAAGATGAAAGAAGTTCATCCAACAGTGTTGCACAGAAAGAGAAAAAGAAAAGAAATCCACCTGCCAACAGTGTTGCACAGATAGTCCACCTGAAAATACGTGGCATCTATTTTTAACCATTGACTAACAGAAACAGACGGAAGGATAAACGTGACACCATTTTAAAAGTTAAGGGACGAATTTGCCACTTTTTAAAGTTAAGGGACCAAACTGGACCTTGGGGTAAAGTTAAGGGACGAAAAAGGTTATTTTGCCTAGTATTTATTAAACAATACCATTATGAAAAATATCACACACTTACACTATCATGAAAAACACTTTTAATTCTGTTAAAATGAGGTTAACATCAATATTTTTATGCAAGTTCACATAGGACTTTATGAAAAATGCGTTATTTTTTCTCAATCGAACTTACACTAAAGAAAAAAAAATTATTTATCATGAGTCTGATTTTCAACAAATGCATATTTTTTTTTATTTTTAGAAATGAATGATGCGTGTCACTTTTTCGGTGATAAATTTCGTCGTTATTATTATTATTATTTTATATTTTTATTTTAATCTGTATTATTTTAAATATGGTTTATTTTACTAATTTTTGAAACAGAAACATTGTATCAAAATATTCATTGTTTACACAAATTGCAAACGTAAAATGATAGTTACATTATCTTTTTAAAGCAACACTAACACAAATGATTAACCAACAAAAGTAAAAATGCAAAATAAAAATTCTTCAACGGTCATCTAAAAGTTATCTTCTCTGATTTTGTTATCGATCGTTAAACACTTAGAATTTGAACCACATTTGAAACAAATTAGGATAATCAACAACAACATTAAATCTTTAAACCATTGATCTCAACAATAACAACAACATTCAAACTTCAATATCAACAACAACAACAACAACAACAACAACCACATTCAAATTTCAATATCAACAACATGCATAAATAACTACAACTTGTTAGAAGTAATTCATATTCAGTAGTAGTATTAATTTTGATAAGCATAACCTAGCTAGTGTAGGTTAGCATTTTGTGTACGTTACATTATTGTTGGTGTATATAAGTAAGTAGCATGCTTAGTCATTAAGCAATGAGCTGTAATCATTCATTATAACCGTTTTACAACAATAGTGGAAGTTTGTTATTTTTCTCTCATTTATCTCTTCTTCCATCTTTATCTTGTGCACCAACAATTGGTATCTAGAGCTCTGGTTCAGATCCATAGGGAAACACGAGAGAACGGTGAGGCGTTGTGTGATTATTTTGTTTCTTTACTTGGTGTTGAATTTTTTTTATCGGAATTGTAACAGACTCACATTTCTTGATTCTGCGAGATTGAGAAACAGTACTAGTGTTCGGTAAGATCTTAGTGAATTGCACAAGGTTAAAGATAAACGAATACGCTAATCTGAGTACTAAGCTTCTAGTGTTCGATGACAATAACTGGAATCTGTGGATGATTCAAATGCATGTGTTGTTTTTTACCTTACTTTATACCTTAGAGATTTGCCATTAACATCAACCCTTGTACCACTACTTGGTCTTTTCACCACAAATTTCACAAAGCCTTCATTTCTTTCACACGTTCTTTCTTCTTCACTATCATCAAACCTAATGCCTTTAACTTCATAATCACTACTATTACCATCATCACTTTCTTCATTAAATTGAACAACAATAGGACTTAGAACCTTGCGCATCATATCTTCAACTTCATGCTCAACCTATATATGACCATCAACTTTGTTATCAATGATGTGTTTGGCAATTGCTTCACACTACGCCAAAAATAGGAATAGATAGCACTAAAAAGACAGCGCTTTTAGCAAAAAGTGCTGCTAAAAAGAATAAAAAAATTTCGCTAAAAAAAACGTTGTAAAAGACAGCTTTTAGAAAGCGCTTTTTAAAAGCGCTGTTAAATGCCATAAATGGAAGCCACCTTAGAAAGCGCTTTTTGCACAAAGAGCTGCTATAAGTAATTAAAAAATTTCGCTAAAAAAACGCTGTAAAAGATAGACTTTAGAAAGCGCTGTTAAAGGCCCTAAATGGAAGCCACCTTAGAAAGCGCTTTTTGGAAAAGCGCTGCTATAGGTATTAACCTTAGAAAGCGCTTTCAGAAAAGCGCTCTTATAGGTAGCACTTAAGAAAGCGCTTTATGAAAAGCACTCTCTAAGGTCAATTATGAATTAAATTATAAAACAATTTCTATTCATTTTCAGAAACCTCTTTTCATTTTCTTCTCTCGACCGTTTCTTTCATGCATTCTGAAACCCTTGCTTTCAATCATTCTTGCATACGTTCTGAAACCTTGCCATTGCCGTCGTTCTGAAACCTTTGTCGTCACTGTTGCCGTCGTTCTGAAACCCTTCGTCACCGTCACCGTCGTTCTTTCTTGCATTCATGAAGGAGAAGACGAAAACAAAGAAAAAGTACGTTGTTGTTGTTGTTCTTGCTTCTTACATTGTTCTTGTCGTCGTCGTTGTTGTTGCCGTTCATTCTTGCCGTCACCATTGAAACCGTTCTGTTGTTGTTGCCCTCGTTGTGTTGTGGTTGTTGTTGTTCTGTTATAGTTTTTGTTGCTTCTGTTATTTTTGTATCAGAATGAATGTTTGGCATAAATGTATCAGGATGAATGTTGTTGTTGCTTCTGTTATTAACATTGTTATTAACATTGCTTCTGTAATGGATAGATATACATATACATTGAAATGGATTTGTCATTAACAGAAGCAACATTGCTTGGCATAGAAATGGATATACATTAACATTGTTTGGCATAATTTTATTCTTTCATGGATTTATCATATACATAGAAATGGAGACTCATACTTAGAAATGGAGAGATTTATCATATATTGGAAATAAAAGAAGCAACATTGCTATCATGGATTACTATCATATATTGTGTAGTTTACTATCATATATTGGATATAAAAGAAAGACATAGTTTTGAGATTAATTAAAAGAAAATGTTGTGTAGTTTGTTAATGATCCATCCTTATAATGCAACGAATGCTCTTTCCTTGTTGGAGATAATCAAAAGCCTTGTTAATATCTTTGAATTCCACCTCTTGTGTTATGAAACCATCCAAGTTAAGTTCCTGTAACATAAATATATGTCCATAACCAATCACAACATTGCTATTATATAGTGACTATATATATTGAGAAAGAGTACTTACTTTTGAGGCCACTATGTAGGTGTTTACCTCTAATTGTTGCTTGTTTGTGATTACATGTTGCCACTTATCAAGTTATGACTCATAATTGGTCAATTAATGATATTTCATTTTATGATACGTGTACAGGGGGATCTTGGTAATTCTAACCTATCTGGACACTGTGTGGGTCTAGAAGTTGTTTACATCTCTAAAGGTAATTAGTTGTTCTCTCTCGCCACTGTAATTAGTAGTGCTTTGAATGAACTGATATGATGGAGTTATTAACTTATTTTTGTTTTTGTTTAGTTTAATTAGTAAAACTATGGATAAGAAATGGATGTCTTCAAGTCGATTGTCGAAAGAGTATGAGAATGGGGTATCGGAATTCGTTAAGTTTGCTGTTGTGCACGCCAAAGACCCTTGTCGAATGAGATGTCCTTACTTAGGTTGTTGTTTTGGGAGTCGGGTTGACGCGGTTCAATTGGTATCGCATTTAATGAGGAGTGGAATTGATAGAAGTTATACATGTTGGAATTTGCATGGTGAGAAAATTAACGGGAATGTTGAACCGGGGGATAATACGACCTATGCTTCAAACGACAATGGCACAGATACATACAATTCTGATCGAGTCGAAGAGATTGCAGAAGCACTTGAAGAAGATCTTAAGGATTGTCCCAAAATGTTTGAGAGGTTGGTAAGCAATGCAGAGAAACCGTTATATAATGGTTGCACCAAATTCACAAGATTGTCTGCGGTATTAAAGTTGTACAACTTAAAGGTGGGCAATGGATGGTCAGATAAAAGTTTCACAGAGTTATTGGCCCTTATGAAAGATATGCTTCCAAAGGATAATGTTCTTCCCAATCGAACATATGAGGCCAAAAAGATGTTGTGCTCTATTTTCAAAAAAAAAGAAGGAAAAAAGTTAATTAAAAATGAAGTTATGACAGTATCAAGGGTCGAACGGGATCAAGTGCATTTGTATGTTCTGCACAATGAGAATGAGGTTGAGCCGTATGTTGAAATGCACAAGAATGTTCTCCGAGGTTTAAACCCGAATAGAAATGAGAATTGGATAGTACGAGAGCACAATCAAAGTTTCATACCTTGGTTTAAGGATCATATTTATTCAAAGTATTATTCAGATCCCGCTTCAATAACAGAAAGGTTTAGATGTTTAGCATACGGTCCAAGTTTGGTTGTGTTTTCTTATAGCGCATACGCAATTAATGGATACACATTTTATACCAAAGAACAAGATGATAAAAGTACTATGCAAAATAGTGGTGTCACCGTGGTAGCTGAAGCAATGTACATTTCAAGTGTGAAAGATTTAAACCCCAAATTTGCATATCTGTCATATTTTGGGGTTATCGATCGCATTTGGGTGTTTGATTATGAGAAGTTTCAAATTCCTATATTTCGTTGCAAGTGGGTTGAAAATAATAATGGCGTACGAATGGATAAGTCAGGATTTTTGCAAGTGGATCTTAATAGGGTGGGGTACAAAGATGAGCCTTTTATTCTAGCCTCTCAAGCTAAACAAGTGTTCTATGTCACTGATCCGACAAGTACAAAATGGTCTATAGTGCTTTTATCTAACAAAGTAATTGATGAAAACATTGGAGATCAAGGTGATATTGATGTTGATATTGAATCATTTACTAGAAATGATCAAGATGAAAATATTATAGCGAATGAATCATATACAAGAAATGATCATAATGAGAGTATTTGGATCAATCCAACCGTCCGTGTTGTTAAGAGACGGGTAGAACATATTCCAACCAAGAAAAGAAAGAGACGTTAGTGAAAATAGTACTAGTTATAAAATTATAGCTTATATCATTCAATAATATTAATTAGTTGTCATGTTATATATAGCTTATATCATTCAATGGATTATGGATTATGGATTTTTATATTTTTCATTTAATTCTTATTTGTTTGTCTATGTGTAGTGCCCTCGTCAGCGTAATGGCATAGACTGCGGGTATTTCGTTTTGAGGTTTATGAGAGAAATCCTTCAAATGGATCTATTAGATATTCCTATTACGGTATGCATGGATTTATAACTTAGGATTTATTTTAATATTTATCGAATATGTCATATAATTTATTATTTTTAACTAAATCATGCATATTTTGTTTTGTTATGTAGTACTTTGATGAATACGCGTGTTCTCATTACACGAAGGATAAATTGCAAGAAATTAAGGAGGAATTGTGCGAATACCTTATTGAAAAAAGAATCCTATATAAGGTATAGGATTATGGGATTATGTGAATGTATGGTTTTGTGAATGGTTTATTTTATGGGATTGTATAGTTTTGTGAATGATTTATGCCCTTTATGTGTTTTTGGATTGGAATTGTATAGTTTTGTGAATAGTTAATGTAAATAACTTGAATTATAATGGAAATGGTTTATGTGGTTTATGTGATTTATGGGATTAGTGGAAATGGTTAATGAACCATACTAGAAATTGTTAATGGAAATGTGAAATATACAGGTTTATTGAAATGACTTGAATTATACAGGTTTCTGCATAAAAAAATGGTTAAAATGGGATTTTTTAAAAAATCATTAAAATTATATGTAGAGAAAAGACAGTGCTTTCTAGAAAAAGCGTTGTCTATAGTTCACAAAAGAAAGTGCTTTTCCTAAAAAACGCCCTCTAAAGGTATAGAAAAATTGATAACTAAAATTATAGGCATACATTAGACAGCACTTTAAAAAGCGTTGTCTAAAGGGGGCCTTTAGACAGCGCTTTTTCTTGAAAAAGCGCTCTCTAAAGGTATATAAAAAAATTCATTAAAATTTTATACGTATACATTAGACAGCGCTTTTGAAAAAGCGCTGTCTAAAGGCCCACTTTAGAGAGCGCTTTTTACGGAAAAAGCGTTGTCTAATGTATACTTTAGAGAGCGCTTTTTCATAAATCAAAAGCGCTGTCTTTACCTACGACAGCGCAACCTTAGGCAGCGCTTTTAAGCGCTGTCTAAGGCCTAAAAAAGCGTTGTCTAATGTCTTGTTTGGCATAGTGGGAAGGGTTCGTGGCTATCACCTAACATACTTGGCAAACAAGGCTCAAGAAGCGGCCAAGGAGAAGAAGTGGATTGTCTTCAATGCAGTGTTGGCTCTCTGCGTATATGGTATTGTTTTGTTCCCGAATGAGCCTGATTTTGTTGATACGGATGCTATCAAGATATTTGTAACTCAGAACCTAGTGCCGAACTTGTTAGGAGATCTCCATTATGCCTTATACAACAGGAACGAGAAGAAACGAGGTGGGACAGTGCATTGTTGTGCACCTCTTTTCTATAAGTGGTTTACCAATCGTCTACCCCAGTCAGGTGCTTTCAAAGATACTAAGAATTATCTGAAATGGGGTCAACGTCTGATGGGCCTAGATGCTAAAGATATTGTTTGGGTGAATCATGGATTGTTGGGTAAAGACATTTTGCACAGTTGTGGTGAATACCCTAATGTACCATTGATAGGGAGAAAAGGAGGTATTAATTATAATCCTTCTTTGGCTATCCGGCAGTTTGGATATGCCCTGAAAGGTCCCCCGGTTGAAAAGGAGTTGGAAGAGTCTTTGTATTTTCACATGGTCGACGATGGGTTAGATGTGGCGTAGAAAGCTTCCAAAGCATGGCTCAGTAAACAGAAGAGAGGAAAAGCCGTTTGGGGTTTGCCTAACAATCAAACTTTCCCTCCGTATGAGCACTGGATAAAGAAGTGGGTCGAAGAGTACTATTTGCCTTTTGATTGGGCGCCTCCCTTATATCCCAAAGTGATAGAAGAGAAAATCACCGTACCAATTGAAGAATTCGATAAGCAGCGAAAATTGGTGCATGATTTGAGGGAGGAAAATGCTGATATGAGTAGTAGGCTTCAGGGTGCTTTACATGACAACTTGGAGTTGAAATGGAAGGTCCAAGATTTGACAGAGCGCCTAGAAAATAAGGAGAAAGACCTCACTGACAGAGCTCAGCACTTCAGAAAAGTCAGTATGACGGCAGAATCATCGGGCAAAGCTTACAGGGAAACCAAGAAGCTCTTGACCAAGACTGAAGCCAAGCTTGCCACATATCAGGAGATGTGGGGAGAGCTCAAGATTGAGAATGGGGAGTTGAAAGAAGAACTTCAAAGAATGAATTCAGATAAAAAGCACTTCTCTGGTAAGTGGAAATGAGCTCAGAAAGAAATTGAAGAGCTTAAGTTGTAAGCGAAAATCAAGAAGTCAAGGCACGAAGGTAATGATGTTGAGGAGCAGATTGCTAGGCTGAATCAAGATGTCGAGAAGAGAAACAGACTGATCAAAGGGATGATAGAGCGACCTACTCATCCAGACACTTTGAACCTTCTTGAGGAGATTGAAGCCAGTTTGTTTGGAATTAATTTGTAGTGATTCTGTTGTTTGTTTTTTGCTATGATTACCATCAGGATTGTTGATGGAATCAATTTTGATTGTATCGGACTCGTCTGTATGATTTCTTATGATATGATATTAAAATATTTGGTTCAGCCGTATATGTCTCAATAACTCAGCTTTTGAAAGGTGTCTTCCTTTGTCTGATTCTGCAATATTTCTGGGTTCGGATTTATATTCCGATACTGGGTCCAATCCCTTGCCTGGTTTCAAAGACTGGAATCAAAGCGGATACGTCCTGGGAATGTTTAAATATGATTGTTTGCATTTTGCATTTGCATCCTCATAATCATAAGCATTTTTGCATAACAGGTACTCGTTCCGGTTTTTTCCTAACCTTTATTTGGTTTCAAGCAGGATAGCTGACCAACCGATTCACCAATATTCTACTCGACTCAACCAGAAAAGAGTAATGGAGCAAATGCACGCAGAAATGGCCGCCATGCAAGCTCGCATGGCACAGTTCATGGAATTGATGCAAGGAGTTGCACAGGGGCAGGAGCAACTCAGAACTCTCGTTCAACCTCTCGTGGCAAGAGTAGATGACAATGGTGTACTACATGGTGGTCTCCAGAACAATGTTATTCCTCCGGGCGGAGGTGTCAATGGAAACAGTATTCATAATGGACCTCCGGGCGGAGTTCCAGTTCCCTCTGTTGTTATCCCTCCAGGAGGAGGAGAAAATGTGGTGATTCCTTCTGTGGTTGGAAGAGGAAGCAGTATTCATGCAGTTCATGGCCATCACTTTGATAACCAACAAGACAATGTTTTCTCTGTGCCAGGTGGAGATGATGGTCTCCCGATTGTTGATGACCAAAGGATTAGAATGATTGAAGAACAGCTGAGAGGGGTGGTAAATCAAAATTTTGTGGGAATGGATCTGGATGACCTAGGGCTGGTTCCTGATGTGAGAATTCCTCATAAGTTTCAAGTCCCCACTTTTGAGAAGTACAACGGCACTACTTGCCCTAGGACACATGTTCGGGCATACGCAAGAAAGATGGTTGCGTACTCCTGTGATGAAAAATTGCTGATGCACTTCTTCCAAGACAGCTTGTCTGGAGCGTCCCTGGAATAGTATATGCAGCTTGAGAAGAGCCATGTACGTAACTAGAGAGAGATGGTTGAAGCATTTGTGAAACACTATTAGTATAATACTAATTTGGCTCCCAATCGTACACAGCTACAGAGCATGTCCCAAAAGAGTAGTGAAAGCTTTAAGGAGTACGCGCAGAGATTCTAACGCCCACTGCGACTTTCATTCCGGGGCACCCGGACATCATATCGAGGACTGCAAAGCTTTTAAGCACACAGTCCAAGACTTGGTGAATTCTAAAGCCATAAACTTTTCAAATGATGTGCCGAATGTTATCCAGAACCTAATTCCTGATCATGGCGGGCCGAGGGTTAACGCTGTGTTAGAGGAGAATGAATTTCTGAATTTGGTCATGGATGTGAACGAACTAAGGACTCCTTTGATGGTGGTAAAGGAGAAATTATTGATGGGTGGAGTATACCCCGGTTGTGACAAGAATTGTTCAGAATGTATGTTACAGACGAATGGTAGTGAGTTGTTGAAATCAGGAGTTCAAAAGTTGATCGATGAAGGTAGGTTGCAGTTTGACAGGTGTGACCAACAAAAAGAGGTTATTGGCAGCGGTGTGGCTACTATCACTATTACATTCAAGACAATCCCAATTTCAGTGGCAGCAAGACCAGCGCCGGTTATAATTACAGGTCCTGGACCCATTCCTTATGAAAGCACCAAGGCTATTCCTTGGAACTATGGTGCAGAAGTTTTCGTTAATAGGCAGAAACAAGAGTTAATAAGAACGTCGATAGCAAGTTCCAGTTTTGAAAATAATGAGGAAGCAGGAGCTATTACCCAAAGTGGCAGAATCTTCACTCCTTCCAATGAACAGGCTAGTAATTCCAGACAGGACAAGGGTAAACAGGCCGTAGATAATTCTGTGCAGACTGCGGCAGTGACTGACTCCGTAGTAAGGCCAGCTGATAGTCCTTTCTCCGAGAATGTAGAAGAATTTATGAGGTTGATTCGAAGAAGTGACTATAAAATAGTGGATCATTTGCATCATACTCCATCCAAGATATCAATATTATCCTTGTTGTTGTGTTCGGAAGCTCACCGAAACGCATTATTGAAAGTACTGAATGCCGCTTATGTGCCCCAAGAGATCTCAGTCAATCAGCTTGAGGGGGTGATAGCCCATGTTAATGCAGGCAATGGTTTAGGGTTTACTAATGCTGACTTGACTCCAGCTGGGAGAAACCATAACAATGCCTTACATATCTCTGTTGAGTGCCATGGGTCTTGATGTCTCATGTGCTTGTGGATACAGGATCGTCTTTAAATGTTTTTCCTAAGGAGGCATTGATGAAGCTGGACACCCGAGGGTTGATATGCACGCCAAGTGATTTGGTGGTGCGCGCATTTGATGGTTCTAAAAGGGCTGTTTTTGGAGAGGTTGTGCTGCCAATTAAGGTTGGCCCGGAGGTCTTTGACGCCATATTCTATATAATGGATATTCAGCCCGCTTACAGTTGTCTATTTGGTCGGCCGTGGATTCACAGTGTCGGGGCTGTAACGTCTACACTCCATCAGAAGTTGAAGTATATGGTGGACGAACACATGGTGACGGTCTGCGGAGAGGAGGATATTATGATAAGCCATCTATCTACTTTCAAATATGTGGAGGTAGATGGCGAAATATAGGAAACGTTATGTCAGGCTTTTGAAGCGGTAAAAGTTCATGAGGAAGTTCCCAAGGAGGCTAGCCCATCTGAAGTGGTTAAGCAGCTTACAGTGGTAGATCAGTCAGAGATCTCTTTGTCTTCCTTCAAGGATGCTCGGGCTATAGTTGAAGCTGGAGGCTCACAAAAATGGGGTCAGGTTATTGAGGTTCAGAAGAAGCAAGATACTTATGGACTGGGTTACAAGCCACCCAGGCGTCCTGAAGAGCCTCCGAAGTTTTACGGCCCAGTTTGTTTTACCAATGCTGGGGTATTCTTTGATAGAGTCAACTCTATTGAAGAGGATGGGGACAGTGATTGCGACATGGATAATTGGATTCGCCCCTGCATGCCTGGTCAAAGCCCATGCAACTGGTCATCGGAGAAGATCATCCAAGTGACTGGCCCAGAGTAATTGTCTCTGTTTTTCTATTATGTTTGATCCGACGTTCTTCCCAAGACGTAGTGATTCTTGTTTGTAGGGCTTGAACATTTTGTAGGTTTTTCTTCATCAATAATAAAGGACTTTTCGCATTCAAATATTTTTGATCCCTGTTTTTCTGTTTTTCTTTGTGCATAAAATCACATCAAAATGGCAATGTGTTTTGTTTGTTGCATACATAATAAAACATGAATCATCTATCATGCAGGTTACATTGTTCAGATTCCACCCCTCATGATTCAGTTATGGCTCGATATGATTTCGATAATCCCATATATCAGGCTGAAGAAGGGGTTGAGGAAGACTGTGACCTACCCGAGGAATTAGCCAGACTGTTAAAACAGGAGGAAAGGGTCATTGTGCCTCATCAAGAGGAGGTTGAGATTGTTAATTTGGGAACCGAGGACACGAAGAAAGAGGTAAAGATTGGGGCTGCTTTAGAAGACAGTGTAAAGAGAAGATTGATTGAAATGCTTCAAAAGTATGTGGATATCTTCGCCTGGTTTTACCAAGACATGCCTGGGCTTGACACTGACATTGTGGTACACCGGCTTCCGCTCAAAGAAGGATGCACTCCGGTTAAGCAGAAGTTGAGGAGAACGAAACCTGACATATCTGCCAAAATTAAAGAAGAGGTTCAGAAACAGATAGATGCTGGATTTCTGGCTGTGACAAGCTATCCTCTGTGGGTTGCTAACATTGTGCCTGTACCTAAGAAGGACGGAAAGGTCAGGATGTATGTTGATTACAGAGATCTGAATAGAGCAAGCCCAAATGATGATTTCCCGCTCCCTCACATCGACGTGTTAGTAGACAACACTGCTCAATACTCTGTGTTTTCCTTCATGGATGGCTTCTCTGGGTATAACCAAATCAAAATGGCCCTAGAGGACATGGAGAAAACAACGTTCATAACACCGTGGGGGACATTCTGTTACAAAGTGATGCCCTTTGGATTGAAAAATGCTGGGGAAACTTATCAGCGGGCAATGGTGACTCTCTTTCATGATATGATTCACAAAGAGATCGAGGTCTATGTTGATGATATGATCGCGAAGTCACAAATGGAGGAAGAGCATTTGGTAAATCTTCAGAAGCTTTTTGATAGGTAGATAAAGTTCAGACTGAGGTTGAATCCGAACAAGTGCACCTTCGGTGTGAGATCTAGAAAACTACTGGGGTTTATTGTCAGAGAAAGAGGTATCGAGGTTGATCCTGCTAAAGTAAAAGCCATACAAGAAATGCCTGAACCGAGAATAGAAAAAGAGGTCTGTGGCTTCCTGGGGAGGTTGAACTACATTGCTAGATTCATCTCTCATCTTACAGCCACTTGTGAACCAATATTCAAATTGCTAAGAAAAGATCAAGTGGTCAGGTGGAATTAAAATTGTCAAAAAGCGTTTGAAAAAATAAAAGAGTATTTGCAGGAACCCCCGGTCCTTATGCCGCCATTGCCAGGAAGGCCTTTGATTATGTATCTTACGGTTCTTGAGAATTCAATGGGGTGTGTGCTCGGTCAACACGACGAGTCAGGTAGAAAAGAGCATGCCATCTACTACCTGAGTAAAAAGTTTACTGATTGTGAGTCGAGGTACTCAATGCTAGAAAAAACATGTTGTGTACTCGCTTGGGCAGCTAAGCATTTGAGGCAGTATATGTTAAACCACATAACCCTCTTGATTTCAAAGATGGATCCGATCAAGTATGTGTTTGAAAAGCAGGCGCTTTCTGGAAGAATAGCCCGTTGGCAGATGGTTCTGACAGAGTACGATATTCAATATGTTTCCCAAAAAGCCATTAAGGGAAGTGTTTTGTCAGAATATCTTGCCGAACAACCAATTGAGGATTATCAACCGATGAAGTTTGAATTTCCTGATGAGCATATTATGTATCTGAAGATGAAAGACTGTGAAGAGCCTTTGCATGATGAAGGACCTGAAATTGGATCCCAGTGGAAGCTAGTCTTTGATGGGGCTGTCAACTCATATGGTAACGGAATCGGGGCAGTCATTACAAATCCACAAGGCTCTCATATACCCTTCACTGCCCGATTAGCGTTCATATGCACCAATAATGAGGCGGAGTATGAAGCATGCATCATGGGGTTAGAAAAAGCAATTGATTTGAGAATCAAGAACCTCGATGTTTATGGTGATTCCGCATTGGTGGTTAATCAGATCACAGGAGAATGGGAAACTCGTCAAGAGAATTTGGTGCCTTATAACAACTATGCCAGAAGGTTGTTACCTTTCTTTGACAGAGTCATTTTCCATCATATACCCCGGTTAGAGAATCAGATGGCAGATGCGTTGGCAACGTTATCTTCGATGTATCAGATGAACCATTGGAATGAAACTCCCTCGATCAGAATCATACGTCTGGATAGACCAGCTTTTGTGTTTGTAGTTGTCGCGCCCTAATTTTTGACCCTAAGATCCCTTTTCCTTTGCATAGCATCTTTAGGTCATGCGGTCTTTGTGTGCATGTTTATTATGATTACCAAGTTCGTGCAGGTACATTGATTTTAAGTGTAAATGATGCCGGTTCTCTCAGGCAGGAATTTTAGGAGTATGACTAGTTGATCCTAATTTGAAATGGTTTTAAGGCTTCTACCTGGGTTAAGCATTACTGTTAGAACTCTTTCTTATCCTTGGGTCGCTTCTTGGAACAATGCTCTGAGGACATCTTAGATGCTTTCATGCCCACATCTCATAAGATTGAGGACATCTTAGATGCTTCTATGGCCACATTTCATAAGATTGAGTTTTGGATTTCTTATTATTCAAGATTTAAAATTCAAGACCATTATTCAAAGTTACAATCTTCAAGCTCATCATTCATAAATTCAAGCTGAAACGGGCAGGGATGTTTGTGGTTCAAGGATTCAAGTTACAAGTTCAAGAAAGTTTTTCTATGCGATTTTCAAAGTGTACTAATTTTTTAAGATGCATCCTCAAATTAAAGTCCTCTGAGTTTCATTTCAAGTTCAAGTATGTGTCAATGCCCAAAATTCCAAATTCCAAGTCCGGATGCCAAACTTTGTTATTCAAAGATTCAGTTCAAGTCACATTGTCTTTTCCATTCTTCAAAATCACTCAAAGCTCACATGTTCACAACAATTTCAAAGCCCCTATGCTCTTTACAAGCATTTAAAATTATAAGAAGCTCATGACAATTTACAAGGAAATTTATGACAAGGAATGAACATATTTAAGTGGACACGATATTCCAAGAATTATATTCGAATCACCAAAAGTTGCATTCAGTTTAGAATGACAAACTTCAACGCCACAACAATCAACATAATTAGTTAATTCTATGCTCAAAACAGATAGAGTGTTCAAGCTAATAAAGGAATGTCAACTTGGCATTTCAGTGGCAAATCATATTGCAGTTTATCCTAGGATACAAACAGGGATCCAAACTCAAAGTTCCAAGAAATTCATGTCAAGCTTCAAGTCCTTTTCTTCCTAACAAGCTTACAAAACTCAAACTAATTTTCAAGATCCAAAGATTCTCGATTCAAAGTATTCAAAGATTCTTAAAGCTAAAACGTACCAAGATGTATCACAAGTTCGAATACAACATTTGAGTTACAACATCTTTTCCATGGTTCGAAATTCAAAAGCAATTAAAGTTTACAAATGGAATTCATGTTATTACATTACAAGGAATTCACATGTTACCAGACCCTACGTTCTAAATTCATAAAGCCATCATGTTGAGGGAATACGTGAAGCGGCAATGGATCAAGAGCTTAAAATCAGCCTGCTGTCTGAATGTACAGATGACCCTTCTCCTTAAGCCTGTTACAAAAAGAAAGAAGTTGGAGTTAAGAAATTAATTCAAAAGTCATTCAAAGACAATGCAAAGCATGGACATGCTACTTACAGTGAGGACAAAAAAAAGCAACGCATAATGCGTATACTAAGTTATCACGCAGTGAGATTTTTCATGACAATAGGCCTATCAATTCACTCAATTACTTTAGAAGTCTATTCAAAAAGGATTGTCGGTAGTGCAAATCATAAACGGTGGGCCTCACTTTAAACTCACATTTTGCTAGCAGTTTTGTTTTCAAGGCTTATCATAATAGAATCACACCATAAAGTGCATTAATACCATGATAAAAGTTCAGCAAAGGCATCAAACATGATCAAAGTGAAAATAGATTGCCATAAATCTTTTCCAAAACGAAATTGTCAACATGATTAAGCAGGATCGATTGAAAAGGGAAGCTATTAAATCATATACGACAAGTTTTCGAATCACAACCGACATGATCAGACAAACTCAAAAACACTTTCCAAAACAGTGTTTCAAAAACGGAAGTTTTTCATAACAGATTGTTTCTTTCCAAAGCAAAAGCAGCAACACATTCAAATGTATTCCAAAAATGCCCAAGACAGTAGTTAATACGCATACACCTATAAAAAGGGACTCACAAACTAGTTCACGGGGGAACATCACATACATTTCACATCAGAGAACCTGATACCAGAACAATCAACTCCGCACTCACACGTTGCCGAAGCATATCAGTTCACAAATATCCAAAAAAAGCCGAATCACACACAACAACAAACTGCAACAACAAAGAAGAAGGAAGGTAACAAAACTTATCTTCGAGCTCGCTGACATCTTCGATTCGTCGCGCCGAACTCTCCGAAGTCGCCCTGATGCCGCGTGTCGCTCGAAATCAACAAACCAAGAATTAGCGAGGAGATGTCGAACACAAACAGAAGAAAAAAAGATACTCGTCTGTGGGCGGAGGTCTTTGAAACCCTCATCGCGCCACCCGTCTTCTACCACCGGCAGCCTTCTTCCCCCTTTTTATCTTTCATGCTTTAAATCATTTGTAATTTGTAATCAAAATTTATAGTGGATTGGGGTTGGGATTGTTGGGGTTAGGGTTTATTGTTGTTTTTTTCGTTTGGTTTTGAGAGAATAACCAGAGAGAGAGAATGGCGAGAAAACGAGAGACGGGAAGGAATGGAGAAGATGAGAGTCCGCGTGTGGATTCTTCTCTTTTTCCCTTGTTTGACGCTTTAATCGTATACACATGCACACACCACACGATCGTGCACCCTCCCCATCTAATCAATCAAATGCAATACACACATCTCACGGTTGTGATTCGAGGGTCCGCGATGGACCCTCTCTCTCGCAAAGCATAGGATCCCTTCATTTAATTATAGATCTTTTTTTAATTTAACCTTTTTTAAATAATTTCATTTTCCTTTTTTCCTTTAAATAATTGAAATCTATTTGTTTTTTTATAATAAGTGTAGAACTTTTTCTTAAAATTTTATTTTCTTTTTATTATTAAAGAATTAATTATAACTTTGATGAACTTTTTTAAATTAGTAAATCTTTTCTTTTAATAATAATGAAAACTTTTTAACTAAAATATTAAAATTAATTTTTTTTTTCAATTAATAGAAAAAACCTTTAACCTTTCTTTAACATAATCAATCCTTTTCTATTTTAACTTTTTTAAATTCATTATATCTAATATAACCTTTTTATCTAAAAATAAATAATAAAATATAGAACTTTTCTTTTTTTATTAGAAAAATCTTTAATAAAAATCTTTAAAATACTAAATTAAAATCTCTTTTTTAATAAGAAAAAAACTTTATTAACTTTTAATATAATTTTAAATTTAAATAATAATAATAAATTTATTTATAAAAATATTAAAATTAAAGCCTTTTCTAAATTAATATTAAAAATTCTTTTGATAACTTTTTCTATAATTAATTTTTTAGCTTGACCTTAAAGCTAAATAATAATCAAAACTTTTAGAATAATTAAACGTTTAAAACGAAAACCTTCTTTAACTTTATTAATATAAAAACTAAAATAATAAAAAAATTTAAATAACTAAAACCTTTTTTTATTAATAAGAAAACTCTAAACTTTTAATCAAAATAACTTCTAACATAATCCTCAATAATTACTTTAAAAAAATAAAACTTTTTTCCCTAATAAACTGTCCTCTTGGAATCCCTCGCGCTTAATCGTTTGCTTGAGTGACATAAATTAGAACCTCCGATTGGTATCATGTTTTACTTATGCATTTGTGTGTTTACTATTGTATGTGATGTATGCATTTTATTTTGTTATAAACCTTTCAAAAATAATTAAAACTCTCGATCCAACGTCGAGCCCCTTTTCTACCCATATAAGTCGATTGCCTTTAGGCATCGCATTCAACCTTTTGGTCACTAGACACAAGACTAGCACCACTTTCCTAGCACTCTCGCTTAAATCTAATCTAATTAATCGCATTAATATCCAAGTGAAAATCCCATGCATGATAATCAAATTATTGTGCATGGTGCATTTCATTTGCATCATACCTCCCCATAGGTTTTACACCCTTAAGATAAGTTTATTCGACAAATACAAACAATTCTCAAAACTGTGGTTGTTTCTTAAGATGATGACTCATCTTTTCTCCTAAACTTTTCAAACCTTAGTACTCTTCAGAGAGGAACTACAAGTGCTCTGATTCCATCTCCCGACAGGATATGTAGGCACAAGATGCGATATCTTGTCAAGCACACTTAGGAATAGAATTCTAGGTCGCCTACCCTTAAACCCTTAGCAAACAAAAAACAAATAACATAATAAAACAAGAGGTTCATATAGAGTACTACAGATATCTAGGGTGTTAACACCTTCCCTAGGTATAACCAACCCCCGAACCTAAGAATCTTAGTTTGCATTTGCATTGCATTGTGGGTAATTCGATCTTTCTCCCTTCCCTTGGATAAATCAAAGACGGTGGTGAAATAAAAGAAATGCGATTCAAGTTAATATGATAGTTTGGTATCCAATTCTCACCGCGACAGAAATGGCGACTTCACTGGGGATCCTTCATAAGAGGGTTCCCCCTAACTTGATTATTTATGTTATTTGTTATACACTTGTACCTATATTTGTTGCTTTCTGCTCCTTGGGTTGTTACATTGTGAGATAAGTCCTAACCTGGAATTGAGAGTACACATATGATAGGATTGTGGTGTAATCAATAGTCGGCTGTTGGGAGTAGTCCTAACAGAGTTTGGCATATGATGACCACGCTCAGGCGAGGCCTTTTGGAATTGCTGATGTCTAATGCGAGTAGTCGCATTGATGTCACTCTTTCCAATTTTGGAGTCGAAAAGTTGAGGACCATAGTTACCTTTACCCCACTTGGCCTTTTAGGACGTAGTGCAATGGCTATGAGGGAGTAGTCCCAAATAGTTGTTACGCGATACTACACTCAGACGAGTTTATCTTGAGAATGTTATTAACCCACGTGAGTAGTCACGTAGGCCGACAATATCCGAAGGATTTACGTAGACTCTGGGAACTTTGTAGAACCCGTTCTGCAGGTACAAATAAACCTCTAGTACATACCTTGGGAAGGGTATACCTTGGCACCACGCTCGTGACCTCTTAACCTAGGGCTCTATTTGTTTGCTTGTACCTTTGTGCTTGTATGTGCCTACCTGTGGTTGTTGCATTCATACATCTCATAAGCATTTCATTTCATGGTTTCGTGGAGCTCGACTTTTATTTGTAAACGTCCGGTTTATTATGGACGGTGAAACTTTTGAAATCCCTTTTAATGACTATTGAAAATAAACCTTTTGGTATCCCGATACTAATGGTTGTAACCATTTTTTAATGATTTTAAATCAAGTCTATTGATATTCCTGGAGGGTTATAAATAATCGAGTTCCACGAAATGTTGCATCATAGGCATCATTTGCATCTTGCATACATCTTTCCTCCACCTCAGCTTATTCAGTCTTCTATCTTCGTATCGATCAGCTGATCTTCTGGCATTCGTACCGAAATTGAAGTAGTTACTGGGGATAATGGATAGAACACAAAGTGTGGATCCCATGTCAGACTTCAGAGTGACGACTAATCCAATGTTTGATTTTCCTCCTGACGACAGTGTCCCGCAAGTGGATTTCTTTACTCAATCTCATCATGTGCAAGATAATCTGGTTGGTCAAGTTAATGGAAGAGATTCCCGTTTTCTGAGGTATATGCCAAATTCTCAGAACTCCCGTCATGTGACAAATGTGAATGATCCTAGATTGGGAGAAATTGAGAAAAGATTTCGTGACCTCCAAGAACAATTGAAGGTGTTGAAAGGACCTAACGCATCTGGTCTTAAGGCTCTTGACTTGTGTCTAGTTCCAGGCGTGGTTATTCCACCGAAGTTCAAAATGCCCGTCTTTGAAGTATACGAGGATGTTAGTTGTCCAAGGTATCATTTGACGATGTTTTGTCGAAAGATGACCACTTATGCTGACAATGACAAGCTAATGATTCATTGCTTTCAAGAAAGTTTATTTGGGGCATCCTTGATGTGGTATATGAATCTAGAAAGGAACCGTATTCGGTCTTGGGAAGACTTAGCTAACGCTTTTATGAAGCAATACAATTACAATGTGGACATGGCTCCAGACAGTGACTAGCTGATGAACATGAGTCAAAAAGACAACGAGTCCTTCAGGGAATATGCACAACAGTGGAAAGAATTGGCAGCCCAAGTTCAGCCACCACTTCAAGAGAAGGAGTTGGCCAAGATGTTTCTAAAAACACTGTCAGACTCCTATTATGACAGGATGATAGGCATTGTGCCATTAGAGTTCTCTAAAATTATGGAAGTCGGAGTAAACATCGAGAATGCACTCAAAAGTGGAAAGATCCAAGATATCTCGAATAGTCAGGCTGAGGAAGAGAAATATGTCAGTGATTCTTGAAGGGAAATGAGTGTTGAAGTTAATGCAATTTTTTACTCTCCTCAGACCTTGCAAGCTCCAATTCCGATGCCTTATCACAAACGTCAGTATGCAGCGCCTGTTTAGTGCCAGCAATCACTACCTCATGGATGTTCGTACAAACGACGAAGGTTGACCCCTCATAATCAACGTCAAAATCCACAAATTCAGAATGTGAATCACCAGAATCAGCGTCAGGATCAGCAGAGACCTCTGAATAGTCCAGAAGAAAAGACTCATTGGTTTGACCTAATCCCAATGACTTACAGTCAATTGTGGTCTTACTTTGCTCAAAACTCAGTGATGGCACCCAGAAAGATCAGAGCCATGAAATCTCGCCCTCCTTGGTTCAATCCAGATACCAGTTGTGAATTTCCTGACGGAGTGTTGGGGCATTCGATTGAAGGTTGTAAGGTTTTCCAAGAAAAGGTCTAAGAAATGATCAACGATGAAGTGCTGACCTTCAAGAGAGGAGACCCAGTGGTGAATGGAGTACCTTTATGCTGATGGACATGAAGACTCGAGAAGTTCCTTCCAAGCCATTGGAATCAAGAGCAAAGCTTACTCCCAGGATCATCAAGTTGTTTATTCATTTGCTCGCATTTGTTGTTATAAGCATGTTTTGCGTGTAAGAACTTGTTATTTTGAATAATTAATGCAATGAATAATGTTTGTCTTGAAGAAATCCATTCGTTTCACTCATTTTAAATGCTCTTTCTATTTTATAATGCCAATACTACCTCAATCTCTTACCTTGGCAGAGAATTGGATGGAGGATGACGAAATCAAACGCGAGATCTATTGTTGTATGCTTTTGAATAAAAATCTGCTAATGATGTAAGGCATTGTTTCAAATTCCCAAACACCGGAGATATAAGGGAGATAGACCCTCGTTAACCCTTTTGAGCCTTTGAAGTAGGAGTTTTCTTCCCTATAAAAAAAACCCTCATTCTTAACCTAGGGCAGGGTAATTTTCAAAAATTGGAGTAAAATATCACGAAGACTGGGTGGGCACAAACAAACTTTGAGCCTTATATCCTCTATTTCTTAAACCGTGAACCAATCCATGATACAACCCTCAAAAGACCTAATTGAAGCAGGGTTTATTCCAAAAAGCATACTCATTAAGACGACGTTTCCTGACTCCTATGAGCTATGCTCAAATTTGCATTGGAATTATAAAATCAGTAATTCAACCACCAAAATATCTTTTAATAAAAAATTTCAAGACAAACATATGTTGCATTAGCAATTTCAGAATTAACATTTTTCTGCTTGCTAACACTACTTGACATCATAGAAGCTAACATACGAGCATCAACGATGAACTCAATCCTTTGAGACCTGTGACTCTGATGAGTAAATGGCGGATCATTTCAAAAGGATGACCATATCCAGGGGCACGTTACCTGAAGACTTTGCTGAGCAGGGGCAAGTTGTTTCCTAGTTGCTTCTTTCACAGTCTGACCCCAAGGGGCAAGTTTGAAGACTCAGAACGCTGCCAGTCAGGGGCAGTTACGTCGAGATTTGATAAATCTCTCCAAGTTCAAAGACTCAGTTATACGTAGCACAGTCAATCTGGGGCGGTTATGTAGAGATTTGGCAAATCTCTCAAAGAGTTTGAAAACATTGGAACAATTGGATGCCAAGTTTTCTGTAAAATCCTCTTGGGATGACTTCTTCTCATAAACCATGTACTCTGGGGCATTTTGAGAAGTGAAGATCACTCTTCATCCATTCACAGCAACTGTTGTTCTAAATGGCGACTACCATGCAGGTCATCAATGCAGAGTTACATCATTCTCATAGCATTCTTCACCCATACTCCAAAGATTTTCTATCCCAAGTAATGCGATTACTCCCCAGTAAGTTTCTACTTCAGGTAGTCATGACCATTCCCAGATGGATCTCTACTTCAAGAAATTATGGCACGTTTGACGCAATATTTCCCCAGTCGACAACCTAAGAATCCTCAGTGAACTTCTTTGGTTTCAACCTTCCCCAGTGAAACCAGTGTTTATTTCACTCCTCAATAGATTTTCTCACTACCTTAATCTTCTCTAGTGAAGGCGGATGTTGATTTCATCCCCCCGAAGTTTTATATCTGACATCTTCAGCTGTAACATTAATCTGACCTTCCCCGATGAAGTGGATATTTATTTTATCCTCGGTTCAGACTACTTCGGTTTGCGATAGATATTTATTTTATCCCCGCGAAGTCTCTTCGATCATTAGTTTGATTCGTTCCTAGTGAATCTTTCTCATCTCCAACAGAATCGCGAGGTTCATCCTGACAATCCCAAGCGAAGTCATGATGTTCATCCCCAGGTGGAGTACTTCATTTTCCCCGGAGAAGTCTGAAACTTTGAAGCAGGACTGTGGTTCTATATATGGCTCTACATTCACCCCCAGTGATGCTTCTATCTCGCGAAAATCGGCCGAGTATCCGTGTCGAGATGTTTATTTCATCTCCGGTTTTCTTTCTATTTTGTTTCGTCAGCATAAGCATAGCATGACACTCATTTATTTAGATACATGGCATGTGCGCATTTTGCATCTTGCATTTTGTGTTGTTTGTTTTGTTATTTCACTTTGGTTGTGTTTATCCCCAAGTGATCGGGTTTGCCTGCTCCTTCCAAGTAGAATCGTCAGCCCTAGGCAGAAAGAACGCATCCTTTCTAAATTCCCCACTGAGTTCGATCCTCGTGGAAGATGGTTGTTTTAGTTTTCTTTTCCAGTTTTGGATAAAGATGAGCCCTTTTGAGTTCATTCCTCAAGGGATGAGTCGTGTTTGACCGTTTCTTTCCAGTTATGTCCTGAATTGAATTTTGGTCCCTGACAATCACAATTTTGGTTATCTCTAGGCTTTTGAACCTAGACTGAGCGTGCATTTATTTTGCACTTTGTCTCCCCAAGAAGAGTTTATTTGAAGATCTCTATGGAAGACAGGAAGCTATTTCTCCAGCAGTATTATTACAACATTTTCAAGGGATTTACACCCAGACAACAAGTGGTAGCTCTTTATTTGAGCTCAATTTTCTATATGGATGACAAATGGAAGTCTCCTCAAGACATTTTGTCTACCCCCAGCGAGTTATCAAGATTTTCCATTTATTCTCCGTCAAATGTTATCTAGCTGGAAATCCGTCAGAAAGGTTCATTGAAGACTTTCCAAGTATTCTCTTTATTTGAGAATCCCTATTACAAGAATTTTACTAGCTTCAACACAATTTTCAGCTACAGCAATATTACTTCTCAGTGGTATTCTCCCCAACGAGTCCACTATTCAATTTGCTTCCATCAAATGGCATCTCTTTGAGAAGTTTGGTGAAGATTCAAATGGTCTTTCTCTTTATTTGAGAAGACATATTTTACAAGACAGCCGACCCGCATCTCTTTTGAAGATCCCCGGTGAAACTTCCAAATCTCCAACAAGTTATGGATTCCAGCTGAAGTCATAAGATCTCCAATGAAATCCCGACCCCCTGTGAAGTTACTTTCCAACAAGTATTCACATTTCCAGGAGGAGTTCAAGACTTTGCGCGAGGTAGACAACCTCGTAACAGCTTATTTCAAGATGTGTGCTAGAGGCAGACAACCTCGTAGCAGCTTATTTCAAGATGTATGCGAGGCAGACAACCTCGTGGTAGTTTATTTCAAGATTTAGGGCGGACAACCTCGCAGCAATGATTTATTTTCTACCCTTTCAGGTGGAATACTTGATAGAAGGCCTCGGCAGTAGGTATTTCCCTGGTTATTCTCGGTAGTAGATTTCCATAAGGCCTCGACAGTAGGTATTTTCCTGGTTATTCTTGGCAATATATTTCCAGAAGACCTCGGCGGTAGGTATTTTCCTGGTTATTCTCGGCAGTAGATTTCCAGAAGACCTCGGCAGTAGGTATTTCCCTGGTTATTCTCGACAGTAGATTTCCAGAAGACCTCGGCAGAAGGTATTTCTTTTGTAAATTTTCTGATTATTCTCGGCAGTAGATCTCTAGCAGATTTCGACAAACAGTCGTTTCTTTCTAGGATCTCGGCAGTAGATTCCCTGGTTAACTTTAAACTTTGACAAACAGTCATTTCTTTCCAGGATCTCGACAGTAGATTCCCTGGTTAATTTTAAACTTTGACAGACAGTCATTTCTTTTCTTAGCAGATTCCCCAATATCTTTGAACAATGGACACGTTTTCAATGAAACCTTCGGATAAGGTATTCTCAGAAGGGGTTCTAAGTCTCAACAATGGATTCCTCCAGTCGATATCTCTTGAAGATTTCTCCGGTTGACCATTAAAGCAGGATCCTCAAGTAGATTTTGTTAGAAGATTTCATCGCGAGTTCATCACCATATGCTAAGATACCTTGTGATTGTCAGTCGATAGTCTCTTTCCCCCAGTGGAGTTAGGTCTTTCCCCGTGGAGTCTTGTTTTGCTGAGTCGTTCCTCGTCAGGTCTTCCATTCTTTGGCTGTGTTTCAGCGTTTCAACTTCGGTTGTCCCCTGTGACATTATCCCTCACAGGATCTCCGTCTTGCATTTCATATCATTTCATTCCATAGCATACGCATTTGGTGGCATCTTAGGGCCAAAAATTGTGCATGTTTGTATTTAAGTCTCTCCTATCTCGTCGAGACGAAGATTTCAATCTCCATATCTCCGAATAGGAGAAACTTAAATAGGGGCATCTGTCGCGCCCTAATTTTTGACCCTAAGATCCATTTTCCTTTGCATAGCATCTTTAGGTCATGCGGTCTTTGTGTGCATGTTTATTATGATTAACAAGTTCGTGCAGGTACATTGATTTTAAGTGTAAATGATGCCGGTTCTCTCAGGCAGGAATTTTAGGAGTATGACTAGTTGATCCTAATTTGAAATGGTTTTAAGGCTTCTACCTGGATTAAGCATTACTGTTAGAACTCTTTCTTATCCTTGGGTCGCTTCTTGGAACAATGCTCTGAGGACATCTTAGATGCTTTCATGGCCACATCTCATAAGATTGAGGACATCTTAGATGCTTTCATGGCCACATCTCATAAGATTGAGGACATCTTAGATGCTTTCATGACCACATCTCATAAGATTGAGTTTTGGATTTCTTATTATTCAAGATTTAAAATTCAAGACCATTATTCAAAGTCACAATCTTCAAGCTCATCATTCATAAATTCAAGCTGAAACAGGTAGGGATGTTTGTGGTTCAAGGATTCAAGTTATAAGTTCAAGAAAGTTTTTCTATGCGATTTTCAAAGTGTACTAATTTTTTAAGATGCATCCTCAAATTAAACTCCTTTGAGTTTCATTTCAAGTTCAAGTATGTGTCAATGCCCAAAATTCCAAATTCCAAGTCCGGATGCCAAACTTTGTTATTCAAAGATTCAGTTCAAGTCACATTGTCTTTTCCATTCTTCAAAATCACTCAAAGCTCACATGTTCACAACAATTTCAAAGCCCCTATGCTCTTTACAAGCTTTTAAAATTACAAGAAGCTCATGACAATTTACAAGGAAATTTATGACAAGGAATGAACATATTTAAGTGGACACGATATTCCAAGAATTGTATTCGGATGACCAAAAGTTGCATTCAGTTTAGAATGACAAACTTCAACGCCACAACAATCAACATAATTAGTTAATTCTATGCTCAAAACAGATAGAGTGTTCAAGCTAATAAAGGAATGTCAACTTGGCATTTCAGTGGCAAATCATATTGCAGTTTATCCTAGGATACAAACAGGGATCCAAACTCAAAGTTCCAAGAAATTCATGTCAAGCTTCAAGTCCTTTTCTTCCTAAAAAGCCTACAAAACTCAAACTAATTTTCAAGATCCAAAGATTCTCGATTCAAAGTATTCAAAGATTCTTAAAGCTAAAATGTACCAAGATGCATCACAAGTTCGAATACAACATTTGAGTTACAACATCTTTTCCATGGTTCGAAATTCAAAAGCAATTAAAGTTTACAAATGGAATTCATGTTATTACATTACAAGGAATTCACATGTTACCAGGCCCTACGTTCTAAATTCATAAACCCATCATATTGAGGGAATACGTGAAACGGCAATGGATCAAGAGCTTAAAATCAGTCTGCTGTCCGAATGTACAGATGACCCTTCTCCTTAAGCCTGTTACAAAAAGAAAGAAGTTGGAGTTAAGAAATTAATTCAAAAGTCATTCAAAGACAATGCAAAGCATGGACATGCTACTTACAGTGAGGACAAAAAAAAGCAACGCATAATGCGTATACTAAGTTATAACGCAGTGATATTTTTCATGACAATAGGCCTATCAATTCACTCAATTACTTTAGAAGCCTATTCAAAAAGGATTGTCGGTAGTACAAATCATAAACGGTGGGCCTCACTTTAAACTCACATTTTGCTAGCAGTTTTTTTTCAAGGCTTATCATAATAGAATCACATCATAAAGTGCATTAATACCATGATAAAAGTTCAGCAAAGGCATCAAAAATGATCAAAGTGAAAATAGATTGCCATAACTCTTTTCCAAAACGAAATTGTCAACATGATTAAGCAGGATCGATTGAAAAGGGAAGCTATTAAATCATATACGGCAAGTTTTCGAATCGCAACCGACATGATCAGACAAACTCAAAAACACTTTCCAAAACAGTGTTTCAAAAATGGAAGTTTTTCATAACAGATTGTTTCTTTCCAAAGCAAAAGCAGCAACACATTCAAATGTATTCCAAAAATGTCCAAGACAGTAGTTAATACGCATACACCTATAAAAAGGGACTCACAAACCAGTTCACGGGGGAGCATCACATACATTTCACATCAGAGAACCTGATACCAGATCAATCAACTCCGTGCTCACACGTTGCCGAAGCATATCAGTTCATAAATATCTAGAAAAAGCCGAATCACACACAACAACAAACTGCAACAGCAAAGAAGAAGGAAGGTAACAAAACTTATCTTCGAGCTCGCTGACGTCTTCGATTCGTCGCGCCGAACTCTCCGAAGTCACCCTGATGCCGCGTGTCGCTCGAAATCAACAAACCAAGAATTAGCGAGGAGATGTCGAACACAAACAGAGGAAGAAAAAATACTCGTCTGTGGGCGGAGGTCTTTGAAACCCTCATCGCGCCACCCGTCTTCTACCACCGGCAGCCTTCTTCCCCTTTTTTATCTTTCATGCTTTAAATCAGTTGCAATTTGTAATCAAAATTTATAGTGGATTGGGGTTGGGATTGTTGGGGTTAGGGTTTATTGTTGTTTTTTTCGTTTGATTTTGAGAGAATAACCACAGAGAGAGAATGGCGAGAAAACGAGAGAGGGGAAGGAATGGAGAAGATGAGAGTCCGCGTGTGGATTCTTCTCTTTTTCCCTTGTTTGACGCTTTAATCGTATACACATGCACACACCACACGATCGTGCACCCTCCCCATCTAATCAATCAAATGCAATACACACATCTCACGGTTGTGATTCGAGGGTCCGCGATGGACCCTCTCTCTCGCAAAGCATAGGATCCCTCCTTTTAATTATAGATCTTTTTTAATTTAACCTTTTTTAAATAATTTCATTTTCCTTTTTTCCTTTAAATAATTGAAATCTATTTGTTTTTTTATAATAAGTGTATAACTTTTTCTTAAAAATTTATTTTCTTTTTATTATTAAAGAATTAATTATAACTTTGATGAACTTTTTTAAATTAGTAAATCTTTTCTTTTAATAATAATGAAAACTTTTTAACTAAAATATTAAAATTAATTTTTTTTTCAATTAATAGAAAAAACCTTTAACCTTTCTTTAACATAATCAATCCTTTTCTATTTTAACTTTTTTAAATTCATTATATCTAATATTACCTTTTTATCTAAAAATAAATAATAAAATATAGAACTTTTCTTTTTTTATTAGAAAAATCTTTAATAAAAATCTTTAAAATAGTAAATTAAAATCTTTTTTTTAATAAGAAAAAAACTTTATTAACTTTTAATATAATTTTAAATTTAAATAATAATAAAAATTTTATTTATAAAAATATTAAAATTAAAGCCTTTTCTAAATTAATATTAAAAATTCTTTTGATAACTTTTTCTATAATTAATTTTTTAGCTTGACCTTAAAACTAAATAATAATCAAAACTTTTAGAATAATTAAACGTTTAAAACGAAAACCTTCTTTAACTTTATTAATATAAAAACTAAAATAATAAAAAACTTTAAATAAATAAAACCTTTTTTTATTAATAAGAAAACTCTAAACTTTTAATCAAAATAACCTCTAACATAATCCTCAATAATTACTTTAAAAAATTAAAACTTTTTTCCCTAATAAACTGGTCTCTTGGAATCCCTCGCGCTTAATCGTTTGCTTGAGTGACATAAATTAGAACCTCCGATTGGTATCATGCTTTACTTATGCGTTTGTGTGTTTACTATTGTATGTGATGTATGCATTTTATTTTGTTCTAAACCTTTCAAAAATAATTAAAACTCTCGATCCAACGTCGAGCCCCTTTTCTACCCATATAAGTCGATTGCCTTTAGGCATCGCATTCAACCTTTTGGTCACTAGACACAAGACTAGCACCACTTTGCTAGCACTCTCGCTTAAATCTAATCTAATTAGTCGCATTAATATCCAAGGGAAAATCCCATGCATGATAATCAAATTATTGTGCATGGTGCATTTCATTTTCATCATACCTCCCCATAGGTTTTACACCCTTAAGATAAGTTTATTAGACAACTTTAGGATAGACTTCCTAAGTTAGTCCCCCCTCAAATTTTGATTTTACAATCAAACTTTAGCTCACCTAATTTCCCATACAAGAGAATTAGATGTGAATCATCTCAAAGAAGGGACATACAATCCCATACCCAACAAATACAAACAATTCTCAAAACTGTGGTGGTTTCTTAAGATGATGACTCATCTTTTCTCCTAAACTTTTCAAACCTTAGTACCCTTCAGAGAGGAACTACAAGTGCTCTGATTCCATCTCCCGACAGGATATGTAGGCACAAGATGCGATATCTTGTCGAGCACACTTAGGAATAGAATTCTAGGTCACCTACCCTTAAACCCTTAGCAAACAAAAAAACAAATAACATAATAAAACAAGAGGTTCATGTATAGTACTACAGATATCTAGGGTGTTAACACCTTCCCTAGGTATAACCAACCCCCGAACCTTAGAATCTTAGTTTGCATTTACATTGCATTGTGGGTAATTCGATCTTTCTCCCTTCCCTTGGATAAATCAAAGACGGTGGTGATATAAAAGAAATGTGATTCAAGTTAATATGATAGCTTGATATCCAATTCTCACCGCGACAGTGGTTGAAGGGGTAGAAGATGGTAAACCTTGGTATCATGATATTAAGGTCTTTCTGAAGAGTCAAGAGTATCCAGTTGACGCGTCCACCAAAGATAAGAAAACTCTGAGGAGGTTGGCGGGAAATTTCTTTTTGAATAAAGATGATGTGTTATACAAGAGGAACTTTGACATGGTCTTGCTACGTTGTGTTTATGAACATGAGGCAGGCCTGTTAATGGAAGAAGTTCATGAAGGTTCTTTCGGTACTCATGCCAATGGGCATGCTATGGCCAGAAAACTGTTGAGAGCAGGGTATTACTGGACGACCATGGAGTCTGACTGTTTCAAATACGCCCGGAAATGTCACAAGTGCCAGATCTATGCAGATAAGGTGCACGTACCGCCTACTCCTCTGAATGTGTTGTCATCACCTTGGCCCTTTGCTATGTGGGGCATTGATATGATCGGAAAGATTGAGCTGACTGCTTCCAATGGGCATCGTTTCATTTTGGTTGCCATTGATTACTTCACGAAGTGGGTGGAAGCAGCCTCATATGCCAACGTTACCAAACAAGTGGTAGCCCGGTTTATCAAGAAGGACATCATCTATCGGAGTGGAGTCCCGGAGAGAATCATTACTGATAATGGTTCAAATTTGAATAATAAGATGATGAAGGAGCTGTGTCAGAGCTTTAAGATTGAACATCACAACTCTTCTCCCTATCGTCCGAAGATGAATGGGGCTATTGAAGCGGCAAATAAGAATATCAAGAAGATTATGCAGAAAATGGTAGTGACGTATAAAGACTGGCATGAGATGTTGCCTTATGCTTTACACGGTTATCGTACTTTGGTGCGTACATCAACTGGGGCAACTCCTATCTCATTGGTATATGGTATGGAAGCAGTTCTACCAGTAGAGGTTGAGATTCCTTCTTTAAGAATTCTGGCGGTCGTAAAGCTGGATGAAGCTGAATGGGTGCGTTCCAGATTGAATCAGCTGAACCTTATCGAGGAAAAAATATTGGCAGCCATTGCACATGGCCGGTTATATCAGAGCAAGATAAAGAAAGCCTTTGATCAGAAAGTGCGTCCTCGGTGTTTTCAAGCTGGTGAATTGGTTTTGAAAAGGATCCTTTCTCCTCAAACAGACCACAGGGGCAAATGGACTCCAAATTACGAAGGTCCATATGTAGTAAGACAGGTTTTCTCTGGCGGAGCCTTATTACTCTCAACTATGGATGGCGAAGATTTTACGTCCCCTATGAACGCAGACGTAGTCAAAAAATACTTTGCATAAAAGAGACCCGCTGGACACAAAAAGAAAGTCCAGGCAAAAATGAGGCATCCCAGCGAATCATAAAAAGAAAGGTTCAGGCAAAAGTTAGGGATAAAATGAAAAAATAGAATAAACCCGCAAAGTTGAAAACCTGACAAGGCAACTTTGGAAAAAAATGGGTATCCCGTTGGATTGAAAACCCGAAAAGGGCGATCCAGGCAAAAGTTAGGGATTTGAAAGCAATAGGCTACAATCTGCGTTCGATCTGTGAATCCTTTCGATACATGGGAATTTCGAAGGAAAGGAATCAGCCCAGCCAGCCTCTTCGAAGGTCAAAACATATGCGGATTAGCGAGACATACGGGTCATAGCTGAATTGAATCATGGTGGATATTTGTTCCCCACATTGCCAACATGTGTATTTTCTTTTACTTTTCTTGCGCAATTACCTCTTTTCAGGAATTGCCTCCGAATGTAAATGCCTATTTACAGGCCAACTCATTCAATAAAATTTTCATTTCAGTCAAAGAGCTTTCCATTTATATTTTATTTTTACTATTTTGTTTGTGAAAACGTCCGATATTTTTTATAAGACATTGCATGCGAAAATGTTAAGCTTTGCGAAGCATATCGGAAAACAGTGGAAGTTGCTCATGAAACAGCCGTTAGGATGATAGTCTAGATAGCCATTTTGTGTTGTCTGTTGATTTTGTTTGCAGGGTAGCAGGATTTCTCCCCAGTAGAGTTACTCTCCTCAGCATCTGGAAGATCATCATCCTCAGCAGAGCTTACTCTCACCTGTAAGTGTACAGAGGATTGTGTCCCCAACCAAAGTCATGGTTGGTCTATTACTCCCCAGCAAGCAGTCAGAGGTGGATTGCTTCAAGGTAGATGTTGTGGTATCTTCAGCAGAGGATATGTTGGTTGTCTCTGGTAAAGATTTTATCTTCCCTACAGAGTCTGGTATTTATTCACCTCCGCAGGACAGGAGATGCTTGTTTCACTAGCAGCTGTGTGCTCTAACCCTAGCAGGGTAAGGTGAATCTTTTCCTCAGCAGAACTTACCTTCCCCAGGCAGAATACAGAGTCTTGCTTCCCCATCTAGAGTGGTGGTTGGTCCATTACTCTCTTAGCAAATAGCCAAAAGTTGATACTTCTGTATCCCCATCAAGAGACTGATGGGATATCTTCTTCTGACAAAGATGTTATTTCCCCACAGAGTTTGAACACCTATTTTCATCAGCTAGTCAAGAAATATTTTCTCACAAACAAAGGTTTGGTCTGATCCCCAGCGGAAGATTAAGCTTGGTGGTATCCCCTAGCAGAGTTGATGTTGTTAATCAACATTCCCCAAGCAGATTTGCTGATATTGGCTGATATTCCCCAACATGATAAAGGTAAGAGCATCTCCCAACAGCAGGTTAAGTTCAGTAATACCCCAAGTAGGGTCGGTGTTATTGACTTGTTTCCCCAAGAATAGTTTGGTGGTGATCTTCTCAGTGGTTTGTTCAACAGCGGTCGATATCCTCAGCAGGTCTTAAGTCCAATTGTCATTGGCATTCTTTCAGATTCCGGTAGAAGTCATTGGTAATCCCCAGCGGAGAGAATTTCTCTTTGGGTTCCATCTTCAATATTCGTTTTTATCCATCCCCAACAGAGTGGGTAGTCTCTCGGAGTTTTCATCTCCAGCGGAGTTTGTGATCAATGTCTTCCTCAACAGAGTGAAGTCTTTCTCAGCAGGGTCTCTTATTTCAGAGGACAATTCAGTCTGCCACCCCCGGTGGAGTTGCCTTCGTCTTCAGCATTTATTTTGCTGGAGCGCCTCTTTTGCATTGCATAAGCATTCTTGCATGGCATCCTCCCAAACGCGTAGCATTTCCATTACGTATGGAGCATTACGCCATAGAAAAATTCAAACATATGAATTCGAAGCATAAGCCAGGTTTGATTTCTTTTGCCAGTCTCTTTCCCCAGCAGAAAGTGATGTAACTCAGGAGATGTTGTTTAACATTAGACAGCAACCAGTGGATTCGTCCTTACTATTCCTTCATATACCCCCCTACAGAGTTGTCTGTCTAGATTTCTCTTTTACCCAGCGGAGTCGTCTTTTGTAGATCTTTTGATTTTACTAATCTTTGGGTAGAGCGTCTGTGGCCGGTCTTCCTTTTTGAGTTCGTCTGCGGCCGTCCTCGTATTCTTTTGTTGGGTAGCCCGTCTGTTGTCGGTCTTCCTTTTCGAGTTCGTCTGCGGCCGTCCTCGTTTTACCTTTTGTCGGGTAGCCTGTTTTTGGCCGGTCATCCTTTTCGAGTTCGTCTGCGGCCGTCCTCGTTTTATCTTTTGTTGGGTAGCCCGTTTGTGGTCGGTCTTCCTTTTCGAGTTCGTCTGCGGCCGTCCTCGTTTTGTTCTTTTGTTGGGTAGCCCGTCTGTGGCCGGTGTTCCTTTTCGAGTTCGTCTGCGGCCGTCCTCGTTTTATCTTTTGTTGGGTAGCCCGTCTGTGGCCGGTCTTCTTTTTTGAGTTCGTCTGTGGACGTCCTCATTTTATCTTTTGTTGGGTAGCCCGTCTGTGGCCGGTCTTCCTTTTCGAGTTCGTCTGCGGCCGTCCTCATTTTGTTCTTTTGTTGGGTAGCTCGTCTGTGACCGGTCTTCCTTTTCGAGTTCGTCTGCGGCCGTCCTCGTTTTTTTCTTTTGTTGGGTAGCCCATCTGTGGCCGGTCTTTCTTTTCGAGTTCGTCTGCGGCCGTCCACGTTTTATCTTTTGTTGGGTAGCCCGTCTGTGGTCGGTCTTCCTTTTCGAGTTCGTCTGCGGCCTTCCTCGTTTTATCTTTTGTTGGGTAGCCCGTCTGTGGCCGGTCTTCCTTTTCGAGTTCGTCTGCGGCAGTCCTCGTTTTGTTCTTTTGTTAGGTAGCCCGTCTGTGGCCGATCTTCCTTTTCGAGTTCGTCTACGGCCATCCTCGTATTCTTTTGTTGGGTAGCCCGTCTGTGGCCGGTCTTCCTTTTCGAGTTCGTCTGCGGCCGTCCTTGTTTTATCTTTTGTTGGGTATCCCGTCTGTGGCCGGTCTTCCTTTTCGAGTTCGTCTGCGGCCGTCCTCGTTTTATCTTTTATTGGGTAGCCCGTCTGTGGCCGATCTTCCTTTTCGAGTTCGTCTGTGGCCGTCCTCGTTTTGTTCTTTTGTTGGGTAAACTGTCTGTGGCCGGTCTTCCTTTTCGAGTTCGTCTGCAGCCGTCCTCGTTTTGTTCTTTTGTTGGGTAGCCCGTCTATGGTCGGTCTTCCTTTTCGAGTTCGTCGGCGGCCGTCCTCGTTTTATCTTTTGTTGGGTAGCCCATCTGTGACCGGTCTTCCTTTTCGAGTTCGTCTGCGGCCATCCTCGTTTTGTTCTTTTGTTGGGTAACCCGTCTGTGGCCGGTCTTCCTTTTTGAGTTCGTCTGCGGCCGTCCTCGTTTTATCTTTTGTTGGATAGCCCGTCTGTGGCCGGTCTTCCTTTTTGAGTTCGTCTGCGGCCGTCCTCGGTTTTATCATTTGTTGGGTAGCCCGTCTGTGGCCGATCTTCCTTTTCGAGTTCGTCTGCGGTCGTACTCGTTTTTTATCTTTTATTGGGTAGCCCGTCTGTGGCCGGTCTTCCTTTTTGAGTTCGTCTACGGTCGTCCTCGTTTTATCTTTTGTTGGGTAGCCCGTCTGTGGTCGGTCTTCCTTTTCGAGTTCGTCTACGGTCGTCCTCGTTTTATCTTTTGTTGGGTAGCCCGTCTGTGGTCGGTCTTCCTTTTTGAGTTCGTCTGCGGCCATCCTCGTTTTGTTCTTTTGTTGGGTAGCCCGTATGTGGTCGTTCTTCCTTTTCGAGTTTGTTTGCAGCTGCCCTCGTATTCTATTGTTGGGTAGCCCGTCTGTGGCCGGTCTTCCTTTTCGAGTTCGTCTGCGGCCGTCCTCATTTTGTTCTTTTGTTGGGTAGCCCGTCTATGGCCGGTCTTCCTTTTCGAGTTCGTCTACGGCCGTCCTCGTTTTATCTTTTGTTGGGTAGCCCGTCTGTGGCCGGTCTTCCTTTTCGAGTTCGTCTACGGTCGTCCTCGTTTTATCTTTTGTTGGGTAGCCCGTCTGTGGTCGGTCTTCCTTTTTGAGTTCGTCTGCGGCCATCCTCGTTTTGTTCTTTTGTTGGGTAGCCCGTATGTGGTCGTTCTTCCTTTTCGAGTTCGTTTGCAGCTGCCCTCGTATTCTATTGTTGGGTAGCCCGTCTGTGGCCGGTCTTCCTTTTCGAGTTCGTCTGCGGCAGTCCTCGTTTTATCTTTTGTTGGGTAGCCCGTCTGTGGCCGGTCTTCCTTTTCGAGTTTGTCTGCGGCCGTCCTCGTTTTATCTTTTGTTGGGTAGCTCGTCTGTGGTCGGTCTTCCTTTTCGAGTTCGTCTGTGGCCGTCCTTGTTTTATCTTTTGTTGGGTAGCCCATCTGTGGCCGGTCTTCCTTTTCGAGTTCGTCTGCGGCCGTCCTCGTTTTATCTTTTGTTGGGTAGCCCGTCTGTGGCCGGTCTTCCTTTTCGAGTTCGTCTGCGGCCATCCTCGTAAACAACTATATTTTCTTATCCCCACAGTTTGCAAATTTCCAGGTTATTTTAGTATTCAATCTCCATGTATCTAGATTGTTTGGAAATCTTCGCTTCCATACCCTTAGATCCAAGAATTTTGAATAGGGGCAGCGGTAACACCTCAAAATTTGCCCTCTTGCTTTTAGCTTTTACTGGCTTATGTTTCATTGCATTTTGGCATAATCATCATTGCATTTCATTGGTTCATTGGCATGGGATCAGGGTGTCTAAACCAAATCCAAGGAGCCTTGAGCCTCAAGAGATCTTAAATTGAGTCATCACCTTATCATATGATCAAGCTTGACAAGAGAATGCAAGGGAATCACATCATCCTAACCAGTGCAAAACTAGGGTTTTGGAATTCTTGAGTATAATGCCCCAATGGGCAAGATCTTTGAGCTTTTATCACCTCCAAATGTCATATCTCATCTTTGTTAGAAAGGATATACATCATATTCAGAGGAATTTGGATTTGGAGGATGTGTTGTTTTCTTCTAGACTGAGGGGTTAAAATTTGGGTTTACCATAAAATTAGTTTATTTCTGATTTTTTTTGCAAGACATGATTCTATGGTATTCTATATGTCCTCAAGGGTCTAAGGATGAAGAATTGTCCATCAATTTGATTTGGAAGGGTTTCAATTGACCAATTGGTGAAGAATCAGGAGAATTAGGGAAAAGTCAACTGTGCAGAGGAAAAAGTCAACCCTTGACTTTTTGAGGTCAAATCCATGTTCCTCATGTCAAACATGACCATTGGAGAGGGTTTTATCAAGAAATAATGAAAGAATCATCAAAAATCAAGAAATGTGCAAAGTTGCCAAAAATAGAAATTAAGGTTTCTATTTATGGCAAGTTTTGGCAAGTTGAGAGGTTAACTTTAGGGCTTTCTTTCTCCATGTTCCAAGAACCAAATGGAAGGTCTAGGGAGGCCTATCAAAAGTTCATATTTCAAGCTTCAAATCCATACCAAGAACATCTCCATTGGATCAAAATTGAGAGAGTTATGATTGATTAAAGTTGGAGGTTTGTAGGGCATTTTTTACTAGCAAGGCAAGTCATGGGCGAGCCAGCACGCAGTCATTTCATCAAACATCTAGTGTGCATGTTTTGTCCAACTTCCAAGCCAAATTTTTCATTGATGCAAGCTTCAAATGGAAAATTGTTCAACATCAATCTTGTTTATTCCCATGTCCTCTTCAACTCTTATGTTGGGCAAATTTTCATCTGATCAATCATTGGGGTGGTATAGTAGTTCAAAGTAGGGTTTCAAGCTGATGCATTTCACACGCGTGTGGGCTGGTCAAGAGTAGGTCAGGATGATCATCCAAGGCAGTCATGACCACACACTTTTATGGTCATTTTCAAGCATGTTAAGGGATTCAATTGTGGTTGCTTTGAATACCAATGTTGTTGTTCTTCATCTCCCCTTTCCAAAGATTCCAAAAACTTTCAATTTCATCCATGGAATATCAAGATACAATGCTCCAAAGTCATCATCTCCGCACCTGGTTTTTCTTTCATACCAAGTAAAGCAAAAGTCAAAAAGAAACTTGTTGCATTATTGCTGATCTTATGCGCATGCTATCACCATACATACATCATTACTTTTTAAAGCCAAGCAACCTCTTACATACCATGCACACTCATGCACACTATTTCCTTTTTTGTTCAAACATAAGGGAGAGAGAAAAACTTGTAGAGCAAACCTCGCTACCACACCAATATCATCACCATCCATTTTCACTTCACCACCACCATAAGCTCATGAACTTTCCCTCACCATAGCAAAACTCACCAACTCGTGCATAACTAATTTGACTCATTTAACTCAGTTAACCAAGCTTCTAACTGTTAACCACCATTGGTTAACAGTTAACCTCACATATAAATAGGATGTCTAACAGAATTGAAAGGAGGTTGAATCATTTTTACACATTTCACCAAGTTCTCACTCTCTCTTTCTCTGAGTTTTCTCTCTCGAAACTCTCTATTTCTTGAAGCTTTTTTATTCTCTTCACACAGTTATCATCACCAATCCTCAAGCTACCTACTGTATGCACTAGCCTACATCTGGAATCTCTAATTACACCTTCCACAAGTGTAGGTTTCATCACCATCAGATCAAGGTTTAAGCAAGATTCTGAAGCTTCTTGAGCATTTATTTTGCTCCGTGTAGATTACAAGATTGTGCATTGAAGTTGTCAGGGTTTCTTGAAGCTTGGAATTACATCTTTGTCCAGGTTTGAGTTTCTGAACTTCACAGCATCATAGTAGTTTATGTAACATGAATTAGGGCATCATGTAGTTGCATCTGAAGTCCTCCTACCTGAGGCAATGTTTTTTATTAGATTCTAGAGATATTGGGGATTGTTTCAGTTTTTGATCTTGAATTTGTTTGCTTCGATTTAGCTTGTACATGCACCTCATGTGAAAGTTAATGGCATATTTGGAATATACTTGGAGAGAGGAAGAGATTGGTGTATGTTTTGTTCATTTCTGGTGACCTGAACATTTTGGCACGGTGGAGAAGTGACCGGAGGTTGCTCCGACCACCTGAGAACTCATCTGAATCTGAACCCTAGCGTTTCTCAGTTTATAACGTGACCGTTGGATGATTGTGATCTAACGCTTCTTATCATGCCAACGCATTAATGAGAGACACTCCCTCGCACGTGACAAACTTTTGTGGCTGATGGATTATGTGTGTGTGTGTGTGTTCCATGCTTGTTATCATATGCGCGCATTATGATCTACGTGATTGTTTTTTTTTTATGATCAATGCTTGACCTGATCCAATGGCTATTGTTGAGTCAACTGTTGACTGATCCACATGGTATGAACCTCCTCTGAGAGCGTGTTTTTGGACTGGACCTAATTTGCTTTTCGCACACCCTTATTTTGGGCCCAGCGTGCATTATAACTGGATATTTGCTCTCGCTGCACCCCCTTGCCTATTTCTTTGTTTTTTATTTTCTTTTTCATACTTGTTTTGTTTTTTTTTTTTTTTAAATACTTCTAAGAATCAGAAAATTCCCAAATAATTCATAGATGATCCTTACACATTTAAATAATTTTTGACAAAATTACTTTCCTGACTCTATTAATTTTCATATTAATTTGGTATTTTCTTTTGAATTTCTTTTTAATTGATCCACATTTTGATACATGCACATTGTTCATTTTATTTGACATAGTTCCTATTTGAAATTTCTTCTAATAATTGGACCACACTTGTGTGACACTTTAAGGATCATATTCCATTTTTTATAACATTTTAAAGTCCTTTTTTCATATGTATTCATCATCATCTTTGAGTATTAGTATTGTGTGAATTTGTGGAGCTTGTGAGTTACTTTTGAGTAGTTTTTCAATGGATTTTGGACATGAACTTTTGGGGACTGATTTCATACTATTTTTATATCATATGGCATAATTTGTGTAATTTTCTCATCATTTGGTATGACTTTGTGATTTGTTTGATCCTAGGTGTATATATGTGTTTCTTTGTGAATACATGCTAGAGTTTTGGGTTGTATTGCTTATGATGCCTTGGGATGAATGTTGCTACTTTTTGGCACATGCTTACTTGAACATTATAGGTCATGTATGCCAAGTTATAGGTCATTCACTTTTCACTTTGACATGTTTTGCAATTGATGTTCATCTTGTATCCATTGTTAATGTTGCATTTGTTACTTGTTCTTCTTTGATTTAGTTTGTGTACATCTCACCTTGGTATGCCATTAACATTCATCCTTGTATGCTCCTATACTGTACATAACTCATTTCATCCATTCACATTGGTTTATAACTTCATGTTATGTGCATTACAAGTTCATGAACTTTTTGAAGTATGTTTCACTTTGTATGAATTCAAAGTTGTGCCCTTCTCTTCTTAACCTCTAATGTGATTTGGATGTGAACCACACTTGTTCATTTATGCATTCCCATGTAACATGTATAATACTGATCCATGTCCATTTGCATTCATAATTGCATCTCACCCTTATTTGTGACTTGTTTTGTAAGTAAACAACACTGTGAATTATTGTGTGACATTGCTCTACTTCTTCCCACTTCTTCTTCTTGAGTTTTCATTCTCATATTATGGATGATAATTCATGGATACTTAATGAAATTTATGAAGTGTTTTTCTACTGGTTGTGGCGTTTCATTTTGCATTATTGCTTGTTTACATTTCTTAAATGTTCATGGTGCATCTTTAGTGCATATCATTGCATTCCTTTGAAGTTTGGTAGATTGTTTAGGTATAGATTGATCTTATATGCCTTTGTAACCATTGTTGGAGTTGAGTAGGCTTTGCTTCTGCCCTAGGTCAGTACCAACCTTTAGGGATCCATTCTTTTTAGGTTTGGGCCTTTAGAAGCTTCTTAGAGCTTTTTTTTAGAACACTAAGACTTATGTGTTTACTTTCTTCACTTGTACTCTTATAATTTGATTTGAACTAACTTGTTTTGTGTAGGGGCTATGGTAAGTCTTGAGTATGTGGATGCTTACCCATACTCATATCTCTTCCCTCTTATCTCTTTCACTTTCTCTTGTGTGTTTGTGAATAGCATGATATAATGCTTTGTGTGTACAACTTATCCACACCCTTAGGGATCCTAGCTCAACTTTAATCTTTGATTAAAGAGAGGTAGGATAAGCATTAGGTAGTGTTATCCCTCTCTTATTTTTAGACTTAGGTTCTCAAACCTTGACCTTAGGGCCACCTTTGCATGATAACATTAGGAACATATAGTTCCCTTTAGTGTTTTCTTTTCGACTTGAGTCTTCTCTTCTCATCTCATAATCCTCTTAAAACACTTAATAAAGGTTAAACGTGTATTGCGCATGAGCCTTAGATGTGGGAAGTGAATAATGGGGGGGTCTCCCTTCATTCTTCTAGGGTACTTAGTGTACGTCCTGTTGGGGATGATACGCGATGTATTCGTTCCTATGTTGTAGACTTGGGTGCAATGCAAGTTACAAACAACTTCAAAAGCACTTATGTCTAAAAACACAAAACAAACCCAAACCTTTTTATCCTTCTGGATATCTAAGTTTCAAACCTCATTTTCAGAAAAAGGCACGTTACTTCCGTCTCTTCGCAAACAGGCATCGACCCTAACTGCCGGACGCGAATTTAACGTCGCTTATAAAAAATACAGACTTGGTTAAGTCGAACTATGACTGCTCTGACTTCCTCTCTCTGGTTAGATTGAGGATACGTAGGTACAAGACGACGATGTCTTGGCGAGCAACCTTCCCCCATAGTTCGCGTCCGAACTACGTTGACTCTGATTTTCCTGTTCCTGAGGGAATACGTAGGCCTAGGACTCCGAGGACGTCCTATCGAGTCACTTCTCTTTCTTATCTTCTTCGTTTCTTCGTTCTTTTCCGTTCTCGTTCCTTCTCCGGTCTAGTAGCAGTGGAGCTCCAGACGACGACACCCTTTGATCGAGACAACAAGCGTGGATCCCATCGAGTACGATGGACGCATGGGGTGCTAGCACCTTCCCTTCGCGTAACCGACTCCCCTACCCATTTCTCTTGGTCGTGAGACCATGCTTTTCCTTTCCCCCAGGTTTATGCAGTGTTTCCTTTCCCTATCTTGGGATAAATACACATTGCTGGCGAATCTGTTTCTGCGCCACTTTCGCGTTTGTACTTGGATGAAAATCCCGGGAGCAACAGGAAGTGGGGGCCCCTCTCTGCTTATTTTGCTAAGAATGAAATGACGGGACTATGCTATTGGTAGGATGTTAGGACTGATGCTTTTCGATTGATGTATGAAGGTACGGGATTTTGGGTTTTTGATTAATGTGCTTGCTAAGATTTTTTCAATCTTATGCCTACGTATTCCCGTTTAACGAAACAGGGAAATCAGAGTGATAGTAGTTCCTCCTATTCTATGGGAGGAAAAAGGTCGTTTTGGTGTCTTGTTCAAAGCCCAAGACGTGAAGCTAAAGTTGGTTTGTATCTTGTTCAAAGCCCAGGATGTGAAGTTGAATGGTCTATTTTTATCTTGTTCGAAGCCCAAGATGTGACACTAAAGGGTTTTGACTTTAGAGAGAATTTGTCATCTCTAAAGGGGATCTGTTTGTCACAACTGTTGGGTGACTGATTATAAAGGAGAATTACTTTAACTGGGATATGTGGATCCAGTAATGCCATAATTTCCTTTATAGGGGCTTTTTAACCTGAAGGAGAAGACTTTAACTCAATTTAGAGCAATGCCATCTTTCCTTAGGAATTTCTCATGCTAAAAGTGGGACAGTGGCGTGGATGTAAATAGTCCAGAGGCTTGCCGCTTACAGCAATTAGATGAGGGGAAAAGGAGTTGTTGATGTTTGTATACTGTGAATGAGGCACAAATTTTGATGCTAAAAGGTTGGTTGACTCAACCAGGGTTTTCTTATACAAAGCCTAAGAGGAGGCTATTGGCCCAACAAGAGGGTGTTTTTAAGTGTCTCGTACGAAACCTGAGAGAGAGGCTAAAAGGGTTGACTCAACAAGAGAGTGCTTTTATATGTGTCTTGTATGAAGCCCAAGACGGAGGCTAAAGGTGTTTGACTCAACAAGAGAGTCTTTTATACTCAACAAGAGAGTGATTTTGTATCTCGTACGAAGCCCGAGGTGGAGGCTAAAAATATTTGACTCAACAAGAGAGTCTTTTATACTCAACAAGAGAGTGTTTAGTATCTCGTACGAAGCCCGAGATGGAGGCTGAAAATGTTTGACTCAACAAGAGAGTCTTTTATACTCAACAAGAGAGTGTTTTAGTATCTCGTACGAAGCCAGAGATGGAGGCTAAAAATGTTTAACTCAACAAGTGAGTCTTTTATACTCAACAAGAGAGTGTTTTAGTATCTCGTATGAAGCCCGAGATGGAGGCTGAAAATGTTTGACTCAACAAGAGAGTCTTTTATACTCAACAAGAGAGTGTTTTAGTATCTCGTACGAAGCCCGAGATGGAGGCTAAAAGGGAGTTGACTCAACAAGAGAGCCTTTTGTACTCAACAAGAGAGTGATTTGGTATCTCATACGAAGCCCGAGATGGAGGCTAAAAAGGTTAGCTCCGTTGGGGAGAATCATTGTACAAAGCCCAAGAGGAGGCTAGGGTGTTGGTGACTGTTTCAATTTAGTGACAGGTCCAGTATGTTGGTTAAAAGAGAAAATCAGTTCTTATATGGGTAATGTTTTGAGATTGATCAGAGGATCAGGGAGATTTCCTGTTCTTTAAGGAAATAGAAAATCCAAAGGGTATTGAGATTGTCCAAGTCTACAGGTGTTTTGAGAAATCGATTCTCAGGTAGTGAATGATCTTTGTATGATGCCCAAGAGAAGGTTGGTTTGTTAAGGGATGAAGGTCAACCCATTAACTGGTCTGACACTTGACTCAGAAAGACAGCTCTAGCAAATCGATGACTAGGTTATGTTCCTATACCTGTAGAGGTCTCTGGGTCCTTGTACTAAGCCCAAGAGAAGGCATGAGAGCTTTTAAGAAACCGAAGGGTCCTTGTACAACACCCAAGAGGAGGCGGGAGTGCTTTTAAGAAGCCTGTGGGTCCCCAAACCCCGAGAAGTTCAAGACAAGCCATTCACCGAGAATAGATCAAGTCAGGAAAGTCCGAGAATTTGGAAGAAACTCAAGAGATGCCATTCACGGAGAAAAGATCATCTCTGGGGAGTAGAGTCACTTTGACGATTTCTAAGGGTGACAGTTTGAGAAAGGGTTCACCGAGAATGCTGCCTTTCACGTCTCCATATTGTTTAACCCCAAGAGGAGGGAAGAATGTGTCTAGTAATCCTATGGGGATCTAGTTTTGTTTGTATTTAAAGAGTGACCAACGGGGCTTTACCTAGTGCTAGACGTAGTTGTTGGGGAAAATTCTAAATAACTATATTAGTATTACACAGTTGATATTTGACAAGTATATAAAAGTTTGTGAAAGAAGACTTACAGTGAGCAGCCCCACAATACAGTTATATATATGAAAGCGGATAAAGAAAGCGGGTAAACACTTACTCGGTTGTAGAGCTTCCATACTGTTTGGTTAGTTTGTTCAACAAAGAAAGCTTTGATAACAATATTATATTCAAAATCAAAGGAGAAAGTGTTTTGAAAAGATTGTTGGGGCTTACAGCTCAAGGAGAGGCCCAAGGTTTTATCAGTGATTGCACTGTTGTTTTGTTCAGGGACTTATACAAGTGACTGAGGCCCACAAAGGTTTTCTGTACAAAGGGATGGGTCTTACACTCTCTCAAGAGGCCCAAAGGTTTATTTTTATACAAGTGGTGGGGCTTACAGCTCTAGGAGAGGCCCAAGGTTTTTATGAAAAAGCGTCGATCATGCCATTGTTTTGAAAATACACAAAGGGACTTATACAATAAGTGAGACCCACAATGAGTTTATTTACAAAAAGACTTGGGTCTTACACTCTATTAGAGACCCATGAGTGTTTGAAAATGATTTTTTTGAGTGAAAATCAAGGAAACCCTAAATTTGTTTTCTTTTAAAAGGAAATATTTAAAGAAAATCAAATAAAAATGATAAAAATACCAAATAAGTTTGAATAACTTGTGATTTTTGTTGAGGGTTTGAAAAATGAGGTTTTTATCACAAGATAAATTAAAACTCATTTAGTTTTGATTTTCATAGTAAATATTCACTTTTAAATGCTTAAAAATAATTAAAAAGGAATTTATTCACAAAAATACTAATTATATTAAATAACTAATATAAATTTATTTTTTTTGTGGAATAAAATATTTCAACATTTTTGTGATTTTTTTCAAAAAGAACCAATAAAAAATAATTAAAATTGAGGGAGTTATTAATTTTACAAATCATTAACAAAATAATATGAAAAATAAGAAAATAGGAAAAAGTGATAAAAAAGAGGTCTGGGCGAAGGGGATTCGAACCCCAGACCTCTCGTTTGCCAATACACACAAACTAGCTGATCAACCACTGGGGCACAATGCCAATTCATTAATAACATGGCAAGGGAAAAATATAAGGCAAACTTGGTTGGTTTCTCAAGCATGGCGCCATGGCCATCTTCAACCTCAAGCTCAGATGCGTGAAGCCCTCTAAATCACTCATTTCTCAACCATTTGACATGATTCAAATACCAAACTCATGCGTTTTTTCACAAGGATCACGATGGCAATATTTGATTCATTTATTTTCAGTGTATAGCAAGTTATATCAACATGACCGTATGAACCCTAATTTTGCAAAAGCAATCGTGCAGACATGGTGGTGAGTGCTATGATCAAATTTTTTTAGGGGAAATACTCAACATATGATGGCAAGCAATTGGCAAAAATATCATGCGAGGAAATATGCATGGATCATGAAGATGTAGTTTTGAGGCTTACCTTGATGCAAGCTGAAATGGAACTCTGCACAGATGGTGTTCCAGAAGTGGTTTGATGATCCCTAAAACTTCAATGGATGTTGTGGAGTGTGTTGCAAGCTTTGGAACACTTTGAAAACCTTTGGATCAAGTTGGAGGACTCCAGCTGCATAATTGAGGCATAATGGCTTGGTTGAAGAGTGATTTTGAGCTAGAGGTGTTACAGTTGGTGTTTAAGTGTTTGGACACCTCAAATACATCATATGTGATGTGTTTGAGCAATTGGAATGGATTGCTTAAGGCTGCAACTCAAAACCCGATGGTGGTTGCTCAAAAACAAAGAAAATTGGTACTTAAGAGAGAATGAGAGAAAGCAGTGCTGTAAATTGCTTTGGTGTGATTTGAATGATCAATTGGAACCTCTATTTATAGGTGATCAATTCTTGTCTTGGAGGAATAGTGAATGGCTGCTGCATCAGATCACATTCAAAGGCTTTGGCTTGGTGGCATTTCTTCTCATGCAAGGCAACCTAGACCTTCCCAAGAGCAGGGCTATGTCTTGACCAAATTCACATTCTTCAGATGTTTTAATTGTTGTTTAATTAGATAACTTGACTGAGAAGAGTGCCTTTGTTGAAAGTGCCCTATTTCACATAAATGCCTTTGAATTCAAGGCATAATGTGCCAAAATGCATTAATCTCAAGTTGGAAGATCCCTTAGCTTTTTGACTTAGCTTTAACAGTTGGATCAGTTGGATTAGGATCAGATTGGATGACTGTGACATAGAGATCCTTGGTCTTGAATCAGAAATCGTGTAAAGCAAGCAAAAGTGCAAACTGATTTTTCCAAAACAGCTGCAGCAACATGGCTTTGGGCATGGATTTCTCTTGGCTCAAGTTGAATCAATTCACGCTGATAAGCTCTTTGAATTCTTAGCAACATATGCAACAACATTGATGTTTACCTTTGGACTTGATTCAGCTTGCAACTATGTGAAAAAATCTCACAAGTTTTGGTGTTTTCAACAAAATCTGTCTTGGATCGAATTTTGTCTAAGTGTTGGAAAAGGGGTACCTTCATGTTTTTAGTCATTTTGACCCAATCATAACTCAGAATGCACAATGAATTGGAGTGAGGTGTAGTTGAAGCTTTTGTAGAGGGCCATGAGAGCTACAAATCCAGCTTTGGATGGGAAAAAATGGCCTTATGGTTTAGGAGTTATGATCCTCCAAAGTTGGTACCCTAGCCACTTTGTTCCATAACTTAGAAAAATTTCTAAGTTTTTATGGTTATCCCTTTTACAAGTTATCCCACTTTTCTTGATTTTTCTTGATGAATGATGATTTTAATCACATATTAACATCATTTTAGGGTTAAAAAACCATAATTGTGAAAAATCTCAAAAAGTCAAAGTTTGACTTTTGTGCACAGTTGACTTTTTATCAGATGAATTCCAAACTGTGCGATCCTCTATGAAATCAAGTCCTTGACCTAAATCAACTTTGATGGATTGATTTCATAGGTGTTATAGGGTGTATTGAATCATGTCTTAGGGTTTGGGAACATGTCCTGGTCAAAAGTCAAAGGTACAATTGACTTTTTCCGCGAAACCCTAACTGTGGTTCTAATGAACTTGAAACTTATGAACCAAGCTTCTTGGATCAATCCATTGTTAAAAATGGATCAATGTGGTTTATTAGAGACCCTCAAATCATGTCTTGAGGTCCTGGCTCATGCTTTTCCCCAAAAGTCAACTTAGGGGTGAATTAGGTCAAGAAACCCTAATTCCTGATTTTTTGTGAATGCATCCCCTGAGGTCAAAATTGACTTGATGATTGGGTCCATGATGTCCCTTGGAGCATCATAGGTTATGCTTTTAAGCATTGGCTCATGCCCAGAGGAAAATTTCCATCTGGAGGCCCTGGTTGACCAAACCCTAATTTGGTGACACTGGCGATCTCGAGGCTTAATCCACTTGGAATGCTACAACCTTGTGCTTGATCCTTGATGTGGGTGTCCTCTTGATCCATTGTAGATGTTTGAGAGGCTAGACAAGTTGAAGATCATGTCATTCCTTGATTGATCCTTTGTCTAAGAGCTCTGAGAGGGCTTGAAACCCTAAGTCTGATTGTAGTGGATGCTCACCCATCTTTGGGGAGACTAATGGTGCATCCATATTGTGATGATGATTTGCACAATGATGGGAAATCTTAGTGGTCAAAATTTGGGGTATGACAAGTAGGTTATTTCTCAGGCAATATGTACTCAAGGATAAGTTGTTTTGTGTTGAGATTCTTCGGTTTATCAAAGCAGTGGTTCATGTCCAGCTTGAGTTCAGAAAGTCAGGTTCATCATGTGATTCAGAACTTATTATCAGAGATTTAGAGGATGATTTATTCAAATGCCCATGGCTTCAATTGGTTTGTTCAGTAGTAGCTATGTTGCACATTTTATCAGAGGCTTGTGAGAAAAAAAAAGTCAAGATTGGTTTTGGGCTAAAAATAAAGATGTATATCCATTTAATATCCAATTTCTTAAATACTCATTAACCATTTTCCAATATCCTTTTTTTAACATTCATTATCCATTTAAGTCCAATTTCCTATCACTAACCCATTTTTTTTCTTAACCAACTTCTCAACCATTATCCATGTTATTCAAATAATAACCAATTCTATTCATAATCCATTATCCACTTTCTAAAATCCATTTTCAATTTCCATTCTTAAATAACCATTTCTAATCCATAAACCATTTCTCATTATCAATAAAAGTCCATATCTTTTTCTTTTATCGCCATTTTAATTCATTTCTCAATTCCAATTTTTATCTACCCTTTTCATAAACCATATCCAATATCCATTTTTTTATCATTATCCATTTCCTTTATTTTTACATATCCATATTTTATAAATATCTATTTTATCCATATTAAGTTCTATTTTAAATCAATTACCCAATTCATAAACCATTTCCAATTTCCAATTTCAAAAAAAAATCACAAGCCCATGATACAAATACTTGTAAAAAAAACAACAAGAAGAAGCAAAGAGCAAATTCATGCCATGGCCCATGTTTCTACAAGTCAAGCTCATACTAGCATTTATCAAGCCAAAACTTCATGATGTATTGTATCAAGCTACATGCCAATAAATTGTTCAAGTACTATCAAATCAGGATATGAGTTCCTTTGATATTTATGGAAATGATGGAGACATTGTGAGTCAGGTGATATGCTACTTGTCCAATATGCTCTTAATGATAAAAAGAGGTTGAAAATTTTCAGTCTATTTCACCTGTAATTTCTCCAATTCATTGCCAAGTTTTTATGATGAGCCACTACTTTATCTTGAACAAGAATGGAAATGGTGTGTGATTATTTTATGATGGCTATATGACCGATTTTCATATCAATCTTGCCATTAGAGATATTGTTCAAGAAACTAGCCTAGCCCATTTCTTAAATTACATCGGACCATGAAGATGTTTCTCATACTACATATCTCAGCTACTACTACAATACAATTATAAACCAAGCCGTGTTCCAGCCAAGCCATTTTTCAAGCGGCACAAATTGGCACATGATAAAAAGGAAACAACTTGAAAAAGCATCACGCAAGTGCCCTTAATCCCAAGCCAGCTGCAAATTGACGTCACTAAATAAAACAAGCGACTTGCAGCTATTACCTTTCCAAGCCAACAAGCTGAGCTGTGAGTTACAACACGTAAGCATCGCGCATCAGAATAATCAAGACGCATCCCTGTAAAGTTCCAAACACGGTGCAATCAAAACGACAGATACGCAAAGCAAAACGGCAAATTAAAACTTCAAATTTCAAAAATTCATTTCATCGCAACTCACTTCAAACTCTATAAATTGGACTCACCTCTTCATAATTCAGGAAGCTTGAACAACCCCTCATTACTCTGCAAAATTCATTTTCGAATCATCTTTAACCTTTCACATTTCTTCAATCTTCAATCACCTTCAAGCTTCGACTTCAACAATATTCATTCACCAATCTTCTTCTTCACATAACCAAAAAAAAACCTGCAAAGATTCATAACCATTCAATGCGCAGTAACATCATCTAACATAAGGATTTCATCAACGACGACATCAACAGAGATTCGCAACAACATCAACATCTACAATAAATTCGCGAACAGAGGATTGAAGAGTAGAGATTTCGAACCTGAAGGTGTTTATTTCTTCTCGACTTTGTAGATCCATGGGGATTGTTGATTTAATTTGCGAATCTGGTGAGAAACTGAGAAAAGTATTGTTGGATTCAAAAGGAGAATGAACGTTATTAAGAGAAGAAGAGGAACTCGGCGGAGGTTTTTTTGTCTTCGTTTACTGAGACCGGCGACGGAAATTCGCAAAAGATATTGAGATGAACAGTGTTCGGCCGTGCGCGTTCAGAAAAAAAGAAGATGATGATGATTCTTTTTCTGATTTTTCTTTTTCTTTTTATATTTCATTTGTTTTTTTTATATATTTTTCTTTAAACTAATTTGGGCCGGGTGGCCCATTCATTTACCACCACCACCTTTTCTTTTTTAACCTCTTTTCTTTTTAGATTTCTTTTTATTTTCTTTCTTTTAGTTAAAAGAATATTTTCACTATATTTTCTTTCAATGTTTCTTTTTATATATCTTATTTTTTATGAAGATATTGGTATTTTGTTTTTTTTTTAACATTTCTTGAAAAAAAAAACATAAAAGAATATATCATGAGATTTCACTTCATTCTTGATTTTATTTTAAATTCTTTTGGTTGATTGTTGGTGGTCTTGGATCTTGAATTTTGATAAGATCTCATCAATATCAATGGACTTTGGGTGTCGATTTTATCCACCAATAGAGGTGATTGATATTGATGATGATTTAATAGATTTAAGATTCAATTTGTTGTTTCTTTTCATCTTGACCTCTTTTTTTTTTTTATCGATGAAAGTCTTATGGATCTTAGAATTTCTTTGTTGAATTCTTGATCAAGACTAGATCGTTACCTATTTTATTTTCGTGCGGTATTGCTTTTGGACGATGATCTACATATCGTTCATCTAGCATGCATTAGCACAAAGATCTATTGACCGACCTCATTGTAGGGTAATTACTCCGTAAATTACTCGGCGATTGCTTAACATAGCGCAACATTTGTCCCTCTTTATCCGATTCGGAATTTGAACTTTCTTGGTCCGAACCTTGATTGGTCGTGTCAACCCAATGTTGATTAATTTTTTGCATTAGGTCCATAATCTTTGAAACTTGGCGTTGTAGAGGCTTTGGTTCTACCAATCTTCTGTCAAGTTCATTAACTTTGGCCTAAGTGCATTGTTTAATCACTATAGTTCAAAACGCGAAACAGAAGAATCGGTGAAGGCTTATGGCACAAGAGCCTTGTGCTACTAACCACTAACTTCTAACTTCGTTACATTTCCTTCTCGCTCCCTATCTCTCTTTTAATTTTATGCAATTTTTCCTTTGTCCGTTGGACACATGTTTATGCTTCCGCATATTTTTCCTTTGTCCGTTGGACACATATTTATGCTTCCGCATATTTTTCCTTTGTCCGTTGGACACATGTTTATGCTTCCGCCTTTTTCTCTTTGTCCATTTGGACTCAAAAATATTAATAAAGGCCAAAACCTCTAAAAAACGCGTGCTTCTAATCTTGGACTATGGTTACTATCCTTCGCAATGGACATTGAATTTTGCACCTAGACCTTGGACTTCAATGCTATTCTTGGACCCTTGGACTTAGAACTAGGACCTTTTCCCTTTGCTTTGGAATTATGGTTTGAAGACTTTGAAGCCTTATGCTTTTGTTTGGTTTATGGTGAAGATAGCTACATTTGTGGTTAGATCTTTCTTATCCTTAGCTTTTACTTTATGCACTAGGATAGTCACTTCTTCTCCGCCCCTTCTTCAATTTTTAAAACTTCCTCTCTTTTTCAAAACCTTCTTGTTTTCAAACTTAAAACCACTTTCATAATAAAACCTTGACTTCGGTCAAGTGATTTTTAAACTTTGTTTTTTTCTTAAATACATGTCAATCAATGTTAATCATGCTTTGACCATTTCATAAAACATAAAAAATACAAAAACTCATTAAAACTTTTTGTGCTTTTATGCACTTTTTCCTTTAAACTTTTCAAAAAGAATTAGACATGATTCATTTTTTTTATGAGATGTAAAGCTCCTAACCATGGTGTGTTGTGTAAAGTATGGCCATTTTCCACTTAGATGTTGAAGTGATAGTCTTGTTTATTGTAATCCAAGAAAATCCTCCATCTTAATGTGATGCAAATGCCTCTTTCACATACCTTTGGGTAATTAGTTGAGTATTCTCTCTTGAAAATGACAGGTTGTCTTTTCAAATTAAAATAAACCATAACCAATAATTTTCATTCTTTGTACCACGAACTACGAGGGTTTGATCCTACATTGCACATCGTGGGTACGTAGGCATAAGGCGATAAGTCTCTCCAAACACAAAAATCTTAAAAAATATTTCTCTTCTCATCTCCTCAATCTCTTTACAAGCAAGCCATTTTCAGACCAAAAGGCATGAATACATCAAAGGGCTCATATAGAGTACTATAGATGTATTGGGTGCGTAAAACCTTCCCTTTACATAACCAACCTCCCCTACCCATTCTCTGTTTGTTCTTATTTTTTTAGAACTCTTTAGGTTTTGTTCGCTCTTCTTTCCTTTCCTTTCTTTGGATAAAATAAAAGTACAGTGGCGACTCTTGTTTATTTTTTTTAGTTAAGTTAATCAATAGCTTACACTCACAAATTTCCCCACTACAGAAAAGTGGCGACTCTGCTGGGGAAAGATTGACCTCTTGTTGGTCCATCCCTTGAGGGGTTTAGCATACTTTGATTTATTTATTGCTTTTTGTCTAATTTGTTTATTCTGTTTGGGAATTCTTCTGTGTGGTGAGATAAGCCCAATACCCAGGCTTGAGTATACACCTAGGACTAGGGTGGAAAGTAGTGGGACCTACGTGTCGTCTTGATACGTTTGGTGTTCACGAAATTCACATCCAGACGAGGTTTTCTTGGGAGATATTCTGACATGCGTGTCTTACGTATTTCGGGGTGTTGATCTAGAGAGCTGTCAACTCTGGCGACCATTCCCGAGGACTCAGTTGAGGCTCTCCTCCCAAGAGGTAGTAATGGCAGACCAGAAATGGCAAACCCGTTATGCTTCTTGATCCGAGGACCCGAAGCTGAGGACTTTAGAATCCTTAACCCATCTTAGCCTTATTAGGACGTGGTGCGGTGGCTATTCAGGTGCAGACTTGAATCAGTTGTTACGCAATACCACACTCAGATGAGACTCTCTTGGGAATATTATTGACTACCAAGAAAGTTGGGAAATCGATAATATCCGAAAGATGGGTTGTAGACTCTGGGAACTTCTTTAGAACCTTGTTCGGCAGGTGTTATACCCTTAGTACAATACCTTTGTGGGTTGGTTCTTAACCTTGACTCCATGCTCATGACTCGGAACCTTGAACCCGTGTGCTTTGTGTGATCTTGTTTGTGGTTGTTGCATACACGCATTCATGCATTCATGGGCATTTTTCCTCATTTTTCAAGGAACTTAGAGTTGTCTTTTTGCAAATGTCGCAAATTTTTTAGAATCATGGATATTGAAAGAAGTAACACTAAAAAGTACACTTTCACGAGTCTTGACTTACAAGAGTTGAGAAAGCTTGGATATTTGGTATCTAGTCCTGTGGATTTCAAAGACTATTTGGGAAACTCTTGTTTATTCTGAGGACTGATGATGAACAGGGGATTCTTAATACCTTGGTCCAGTTCTCCGATCTGTTGCATCGTTTATTTACTTTCCCAGATTTTCAGCTATTGTCAGCCTTAGAGGAGTATGCCTATCTTATGGGTGTTCCAGTCTTGATTGGGTTTCTTGAGCGACGTGTCATGAAAAGATCAATAGAGTCAGAGGATTTATTTTCCTCTAGCACTTCATCATCTGCTCATCTTCCTACTTCCAGTTCTTGGAAGGGTATTGTGGATTGACTCGTAGAAGAGAAAGACACCATGAAGATCAGCCATGTAAGATAAATTAAGAAGCTTCGCAAGAAGTATCAGCTCAGAGTTGGGTCGTTTTCAGACACGATTCCTTAGAACTAGCTTTCATTTTCTCTTGTGTTGTGAGATTGATGAAATTGTACTTCAAAGTTGTAATTCTTTCAATATTAATGAAATGAAATTTTTGGTATATCCAGTGTGTTATCTTAATGTTTGCAAACCGCTTTATAGCTCCTTGAAAACTTGCATTTGCATTTGCATATCAAGCATCATTCTGCATTGTTTCTTGCCTTTCTCAGGTGTCTTATGTGCTTCCTTTTCTTGGTCTTTGTTCAGGCAAGTTGTATCACCGGTATAATACTCGGGCTAATCAGAGAAAGAAGAGGATTTAGCTGATTTCCTGTCATTAATACTGAATTCAAAGCAGTTACTGAAGGACAATGGAGAGAACATAGAATGTTGATCCCATGTCAGGCTTTACAATGACGACCAATCCGATGTACGGTTTTCCTCCGGACGACGGTGCTCCCCAAGTGGATGTTCCTACTTGATCCCGACCTATGCAAAATTATCTGGTTGGTCAAGTTGTTAAAAAAGATTCTCGATTTTTGAGGTATATGCCAAATCCTCATAATGTCCACCCGGTGACAGAGATGATCGACGATGAGGTATTGACCTTCAAGGGAGGAAGCCCATTTATGGATGGAACACCTTTATAATGATGAAGATAAAAACTCAAGGAGGTTCCTATTGTCGATGTTAGTGGAGTGACCCTCAGCGGTCGTGCATTTGCTTCTGATTCTCCCAAGAGAGTTGAAGGTGTCATTTCAAGCTCAAATTGAGACAATCTCTTCAAATCTCAAGTTTATTACTGCAATTTTATTTGTAATCTTTTATTATTGTTAATGCTTTGTTTGCATGTAGAAACTTGTTTGATTTTGAATATTAATCATAATGCAATGAGTATGTTTGTCTTGAATTAATCCATTCGCATTCGCTCATAATTTGTTTCCTGCATTTGCAATACCAACTTCTTGTTAAACTCTTGGAGGGAGGATGATGAAGTGAAAATGCAAAATTTCTAGTTGTATGCTTTTGAATAAGACCTTGCTGATGATGTACAGGCATTATTTCAAATTCCCAAACACCGGAGATATAAGGAAGATAATCCCTTGATTAACCCCTTTGAGCCTTGAAGTAGGAGTTTCTTTTCTAAATGAAAAAAACCCTTACATTTAACCTGGGGCAGGGTAGTCTTCAGTTAATTTGACCAAGTGTCCAAATTTCAAAAGGAGTGTGTATCTAGGGACCAACCACAATGGTTATCCCTCATTCCAAAGGAAAGAGGTGGTCACAACCCTTTTAACAAGTCAGATAAGCCAATGTCACATGATTTGTTCGAAAAAGAAAGAAATCAAAAATAAAAAAAAGGCCGCTAAGTCGAAAAAATTGAAAACAAGTGACTTAGGCAAAAATTAGGGCATCCCGCTGGACATCAAATTCAAAAGAATTAGTCCAGGCAAAAGTTAGGGAAAAACAAAAGAATGAAAAATGTGAAAAGCGAAAAGAAAGGATTACAAAGAAAAATCCAGAACAAGTCTATGTGGCTACAAACCCAAAAGACAAAAGGGTGACTGTTATTCCCCGAGAAGTCTCATTGATTCTTAAACCATCAGCTTTATCTTTTTGAGAGATGAACATTTGTGTCAAATTAGCTTAATGTAGGACTGAAGAACATCACGGAGACTGCGTGGGTACAAATAAATTTTGAGCCTAAAAATCCTTTTTTCTGAAAACCGTGAACCAGGCCAAGTTATAACCCTCAAAAGACCTAATTGAAGTAGGGTTTATTTTGAGAGCATACTCCAAACGAGATAGCGTTCCTGACTCCCATGAGTTGTGCTAAAAGATCTTTGTTGGTATTGCATGTGCAATCAAAAATAAATGTCGTATCTAAACTAGTGATTCATTCACAAGGTTTTGCGACATCTTTTCAGTAAAAACTTCAAGATAACATGTTTGTTGCATTAGAATTATCATTCTCAAAATTAACATTTTCTGTTTGCATACATTTGTTGACATCATAGAAGCTTACATTTGAGCATCAGTGATGAGCTTAATCTTTTGAGGCCTGAAACTCTGATGAGTAATTGGCCAATCACTTCAAGGAATGATCATATCCAGGGGCATGTTGCTTGAAGATTTTGTTGAGCATGAGCAAGTTTGTTTTCCTAGTTGATGTTTTCACAAGGGGGGAAAGCTTGAATTCTCCATTAATCAAAGAATGTGCCAAGTTCAGTTAATTTGGGGAAGTTACGTCGAGATTCGATAAATCTCTCAGAGTTTGAATATGCTGGGGCATATTATTTCAAGTCCTTATGGTACAAAGTTTCTGGAGGAAAATTTCTTATATACCATGCAGCTTGGGGCAAAAGTTAATTATTATGTGGATGATTTAACACAACAGAACTCGGTATTCTCTCAAGCAGAGTTTGTTCATGTTGATATCTCCCCAGTAGGGCTTGTTGATATTTCCTCAACAGAGTTCGTTCTTGTTGATATTTCCCTAGTAGAGTTTTGTTGATATTTTTCCAGTGGAGTTAACTGTTATTCCCTCAAGCAGAGGTTTGTTCATGTAACCAGTTGTTGACAAGTTGATGGTATACCTGTTTGAGTTTTCTCCAGACGAGTGTTGTTTGGTTTTCCCCCAGCTAGGTCTTGATTCAAATCCTCTCCAGCTGATTATGTTATGGTCAGGCAGTTGAGTAGTTTTGAGGTCCACTTCTCCTTAATGGTGCTCCCTACGCAGAGATTCATTTTTTCTGTCCCCAGCAGAAATCATATGAGGAATATTCACTCGGAGTTTTACCCTCTAGACGTGTTGTTGTTGCTTTGGATGTCCCCAAATAGAGAACGATGTTATTCTCTTCTAAGAAGCATTGACGTGGTGATCGCTTGTCGTGTTTCATCTTGTCATGTGGATGTTTTCCTCTCCAGGCTGTTCTATCTAGGGATTTATCCTTGATGATTCTCCAACGGAGGCAGTGTATTGTCATTTCCAATCATAAAGCAGTGAGGTTAATTTCTCATTTCCCCCGGCAAGTCTAAGATGTACTTCTCTCCGGATTGTTTTTCAGAGATTTATCCTCCTAGTGAAGATTGTGCATCACTATTATGGCTATTCCCCAGTGAAGTCGTTCATGATAACTATATTCAAGGATTATTGATACACTAGTCACCTGTTGGGTTTTCTCTCATTCATGATGAGTATTGATCTAAAATCCCCCATAGCCTGACCTTTTGTTGTTTTCCCAGCAAGTCCAGGATGCTTTCCTCAGAATTGGTTAATCCTCTAAAAATGTTCTCGTATCTCCAGCAGATCTACATTGTTTTCCCAGTGGATTTTTGCGTAGATGTTTATGTGTCTACAATCCCCAACGGATTCATTATTTTTCAGTAGCAGATCTCTTCATCCTTTTGAAATGGAAGTTCCTGTGAATTTTTATGATCCCCAGGAAGATTTAGAAAGATTTGGGTTGTATGATTCCCCAACAACTTTCTTGCCTTTCTCAAAGCAATTTTTTATGTTGTTATCCTCTTTGTGGATCATCTATGTTAGAAGATTGATATTTGGGTTTCTCCCCAAGGATATTTTCTTTCCTCCAGCAAGATTTGAGCCTTGTAGTAGGATTTATTTTCCTTTGATGGCTTTTATTTATCTCTTGCAGAATTTCTTCAGCTAAATGCCTAGCAGAGTTGCTAATAACATCTCCATCTTGTTAAGATTAGCCGAGTATTCAGTGGTGTTGTGATGTTTATTTCACCCTCTGTTTTTTCTTTATGTCTGTTTTGTCAACATATTTATACTCATAAGCATCGCATGCACATTCATTTGTTGTGCATAGCATATTATTGTTGCATTTTGAATTTTGCATTTGTGTTGGTGCTTCTTTGCTCTCTAGTGTTGTTATCCCCGCAGAGCATGTGTGTCCTCTCTCCATTTAGAGTGTTGACCCGTAAGTAGAAAAATGCATATCTTTGTTGATTCCCCACTAAGTTTATTTCTCGTGGAAGATTTTGATTCAGTTTCCTCTCCAGTTCATTATCTGGATGGAATTAATCCCCAGTTGAGATATATCCTCCTCGGGATGAGTCTTGTTTGACCGTTTCTCTCCAGCCTGTTCCTGGATTGAACTTTGGTCCCCTACAATATTTGTTTGGATCTCTAGGCTGCGGAAACCTAGATTAAGAGTGCATTTATTTTGCACCTTTGAGGATTCTGCGCCCTTCAGCTGAAACCTGCGTATGATTCCCCTTTTGGAAGGTTCAATACTGTTTCGTGGCATTCGTTTATTTGAGAAGCCTGAGGCGATGCAGTTAATACCTTTTGTGACTCCAATGAATGGTAAGTCTCTTCGGTTTGATGGGATAGTTCGTTGTTGAGATTTTGTGACTCCAATGAATGGTAAGTCTCTTCGGTTTGATGGGATAGTTCGTTGTTGATATTTTGTTACTCCAATGAATGGTAAGTCTCTTCGATTAGATGGGAAAGTTCGTTGTTGAGATTTTGTGACCCCAATGAATGGTAAGTCTCTTCGGTTTGACGGGACAGTTCGTTGTTGAGATTTTGTTACTCCGATGAATGGAAAGTCTCTTAGGTTAGACGGGACAGTTCGTTGTTGAGATTTTGTTACTCCGATAAATGGTAAGTCTCTTCGGTTAGACATGACAGTTCGTTGTTGAGGTTTTTTATTACTCCAACGAATGGTAAGTCTCTTCGGTTAGACGGGACAGTTTGTTGTTAAGGTTTTCTACTTCGATGGATGGTTAGTCTCTTTGGTATGCTAGAGATAGTTCATTGTTGAGGTATTGATTTTCCCAGTTGAGCCTTGTTGTGCTAAGTCTTCCCTGTTGAGTTATATCCTTGTTGTGTTGTGGTTTATTTCCATATACAGTTATCCCCAGTTTGAATCTTTTCCTCGGCTGAGTCCCAGTAGTTGTACGGTATGTTCCCCGGCTAGTTGGTGGTCTCCGGTAATCTTTCCTTTTTGAGATTATTACCTTTTTCGTCCTGCCCTTTGTTGGTAGTAGGTGATACTTCTCGTACCCCTTTTTGAGATTATTACCTTTGTCGTCCTACCCTTTGTTGGTAGGAGGTAATTCTTCTCATATCCTTTTGATTGACTGCCTTGTTGTAGCTATCACATGGTTGGTAGTTGGCAATTGTTCCTTTTGATCATGATATTACCGGATGTCTGGTATTGGACGTTCTTTTCCTCAACGGGGATTTTTCTCTCTAGGTTGGGACTATGTTATCCCTCTTTTATTTTTGGTGCTGGTAATTTTTCCCTCAGTGGGAATCTTACTCTTTATTCTTCCCCAGTGGAGATTGTTTCTTCCCCTGTTGGGATGTGTTCTCCCTCTTTTGTTTTCCCCCGGTGGAGTCTTCTCTCTTTGCTCCACAGCTTGTTATTTGTCTCCTGTGGCATATTCTCCCCACAGAGGTCTTGTGTTTGCATATCATTTGCATAATCATATCATTTTGTGGTCTCTTAGGGCCAAAAATTGGGTTTCTTGTTATATTTAAGTCTCTTCTATCTCGTCGAGACAAAGATGTCAATCTTCCTATCTCCGGATAGAAGAAACTTAAATAGGGGCAGCTGTAATACCCTAATTTTTACTCCTAAGATCCCACATATCATTCGCATCTCATATCACAAACAAGATCACCAATATCCGTGTGTTTTTTATTACTTGCTTTATGTTTGTTTCTGTTTACTAACCTCTAACTAAAATACCAAAAATATTTTGCAATTTTTGCTTGTTTCTTCTTCTCTGTGTGATTAGGGTTTTGCAGGGAGATTGGTGGCAAAGATATGGCTCGGAATCAAGTGTGGCTATTCAATTGTGGTTGAGGTTAGATGGAAGTTTGACCTAATCTTGGTTAAACTATCAAGAGATTGCTTCAATATCAAACTGGTTGTGGTAGTGGGCTATTTCTCAGGCAATATGTACTCAAGGATAAGTTGTTTTGTGTTGAGATTCTTCGGTTTATCAAAGCAGTGGTTCATGTCCAGCTTGAGTTCAGAAATTCAGGTTCATCATGTGATTCAAAACTTATTATCAGAGATTTAGAGGATGATTTATTCAGATGGCCATGGCTTCAATTGGTTTGTTCAGTAGTAGCTATGTTACACATTTTATCAGAGGCTTGTGAGAAAAAAAAAGTCAAGATTGGTTTTGGGCTAAAAATAAAGATTTATATCCATTTAATATCCAATTTCTTAAATACTCATTAACCATTTTTCAATATCCTTTTTTAAACATTCATTATCCATTTAAGTCCAATTTCCTATCACTAAACCATTTTTTTTCTTAACCAACTTCTCAACCATTATCCATGTTATTCAAATAATAACCAATTCTATTCATAATCCATTATCCACTTTCTAAAATCCATTTTCAATTTCCATTCTTAAATAACCATTTCTAATCCATAAACCATTTCTCATTATCAATAAAAGTCCATATCTTTTTCTTTTATCACCATTTTAATTCATTTCTCAATTCCAATTTTTATCTACCCTTTTCATAAACCATATCCAATATCCATTTTTTTTATCATTATCCATTTCCTTTATTTTTACATATCCATATTTTATAAATATCTATTTTATCCATATTAATTTCTATTTTAAATCAATTACCCAATTCATAAACCATTTCCAATTTCCAATTTCAAAAAAAATCACAAGCCCATGATACAAATACTTGTAAAAAAAACAACAAGAAGAAGCAAAGAGCAAATTCATGCCATGGACCATGTTTCTACAAGTCAAACTCATACTAGCATTTATCAAGCCAAAACTTCATGATGTGTTGTATCAAGCTACATGCCAATAAATTGTTCAACTACTATCAAATCAGGATATGAGTTCCTTTGATATTTATGGAAATGATGGAGACATTGTGAGTCAGGTGATATGCTACTTGTCCAATATGCTCTTAATGAAAAAAAGAGGTTGAAAATTATCACTCTATTTCACCTATAATTTCTCCAATTCATTGCCCAGTTTTTATGATGAGCCACTACTTTATCTTGAACAAGAATGGAAATGGTGTGTGATTATTTTATGATGTTTATAGGACCTATTTTCATATCAATCCTGCCATTAGAGATACTGTTCAAGAAACTAGCCTAGCCCATTTCTTAAATTACATCGGACCATGAAGATGTTTCTCATACTACATATCTCAGCTGCTACTACAATACAATTACAAACCAATCCGAGTTCCAGCCAAGCCATTTTTTAAGCGGCACAAGCACATAATAAAAAGGAAACAACTTGCAAAAGCATCACGCAAGCGCCCTTAATCCCAAGCTAGCTGCAAATTGACGTCACGAAATAAAACAAGCCACTTACAGCTATTACCTTTCCAAGCCAACAAGCTGAGCTGTGAGTTACAACACGTAAGCATCGCGCATTAGAATAATCAAGTCGCAGCCATGTAAAATTCCAAACACGGTGCAATCAAAACGACAGATACGCAAAGCAAAACGGCAAATTGAAACTTCAAATTTCACAAATTCATTTCATCGCAACTCACTTCAAACTCTATAAATTGGACTCACCTCTTCATAATCCAGGAAGCTTGAACAGCCCCTCATTACTCAGCAAAATTCATTTTCGAATCATCTTTAACCTTTCACATTTCTTCAATCTTCAATCACCTTCAAGCTTCGACTTCAACAATATTCATTCACCAATCTTCTTCTTCACATAACCAAAAAAAAAACTGCAAAGATTCATAACCATTCAACGCGCAGCAACATCATCTAACATAAGGATTTTATCAACGACGACATCAACTGAGATTCGTAACAACATCAACATCTACAATAAATTCACGAACAGAGGATTGAAGAGTAGAGATTTCGAACCTGAAGGTGTTTATTTCTTCTCGAATTCGTAGATCCATGGGGATTGTTTATTTAATTTGCGAATCTGGTGAGAAACTAAGAAAAGTATTGTTGGATTCGAAAGGAGAATGAACATTGTTTAGAGAAGAAGAGGAACTCGGCGGAGGTTTTTTTTTCTTCGTTTACTGAGACCGGCGACGGAAATTCGCAAAAGAGAGTGAGATGAACAGTGTCCGGCCGTGCACGTTCAGAAAAGAAGAAGATAATGATGATTCTTTTTCTGATTTTTCTTTTTCTTTTTATATTTCATTTGTTTTTTTATATATTTTTCTTTAAAATAATTTGGGCCGGGTAGCCCATTCATTTACCACCACCACCTTTTCTTTTTTAACCTCTTTTTTTTTAGATTTCTTTTTATTTTCTTTCTTTTAGTTAAAAGAATATTTTCACTATTTTTTCTTTTAATGTTTCTTTTTATAGATCTTATTTTTTATGAAGATATTGGTATTTTGTTTTTTTTAAACATTTCTTGAAAAAAAAAACATAAAAGAATATATCATGAGATTTCACTTCATTCTTGATTTTATTTTTAATTCTTTTGGTTGATTGCTGGTGGTCTTGGATCTTGAATTTTGATAAGATCTCATCAATATCAATGGACTTTGGGTGTCGATTTTATCCACCAAGAGAGGTGATTGATATTGATGATGATTTAATCGATTTAAGATTCAATTTGTTGTTTCTTTTCATCTTGACCTCTTTCTTTTTTTTTATCGATGAAAGTCTTATGGATCTTAGAATTTCTTTGTTGAATTCTTGATCAAGACTAGATCGATACCTATTTTCTTTTCGTGCGGTATTGCTTTTGGATGACAATCTACATATCGTTCATCTAGCATGCATTAGCACAAAGATCTATTGACCGACCTCATTGTAGGGTAATTACTCTGTAAATTACTCGGCGATTGCTTAACATAGCGCAACATTTGTCCCTCTTTATCCGATTCAGAATTTGAACTTTCGTGGTCCGGACCTTGATTAGTCTGTCAACCCAATGTTGATTAATTTTTTGCATTAGGTCCATAATCTTTAAAACTTGGCGTTGTAGAGGCTTTGGTTCTACCAATCTTCTGTCAAGTTCATTAACTTTGGCCTAAGTGCATTGTTTAATCACTATAGTTCAAAACGCGAAACGGAATAATTGGTGAAGGCTTATGACACTAGAGCATTGTGCTACTAACCACTAACTTCTAACTTCTTTACATTTCCTTCTCGCTCCCTATCTCTCTTTTACTTTTATGCAATTTTTCCTTTGTCCGTTGGACACATGTTTATGCTTCCGCATATTTTTTCTTTGTCCGTTGGACACATGTTTATGCTTCCACATATTTTTCCTTTGTCCGTTGGACACATGTTTATGTTTCCGCCTTTTTCTCTTTGTCCATTTAGACTCAAAAATATTAATAAAGGCCAAAACCTCTAAAAAACTTGTGCTTCTAATCTTGGACTATGGTTACTATCCTTCGCAATGGACATTGAATTTTGCACCTAGACCTTGGACTTCAATGCTATTCTTGGACCCTTTGACTTAGAACTAGGACCTTGTCCCTTTGCTTTGGAATTATGGTTTGAAGACGTTGAAGCCTTGTGCTTTTGTTTGGTTTATAGTGAAGATAGCTACATTTGTGGTTAGATCTTTCTTATCCTTAGCTTTTACTTTATGCACTAGGATAGTCACTTCTTCTCCCCCCTTCTTCAATTTTCAAAACTTCCTCTCTTTTTCAAAACCTTCTTGTTTTCAAACTTAAAACCGCTTTCATTATAAAACCTTGACTTCGGTCAAGTGATTTTTAAACTTTGTTTTTTTTCTTAAATACATGTCAATAAATGTCAATCATGCTTTGACCATTTCATAAAACATAAAACATACAAAAACTCATTCAAACTTTTTGTGCTTTTATACACTTTTTCCTTTAAACTTTTCAAAAAGAATTAGACATGATTCATTTTTTTGATGAGATGTAAAGCTCCTAACCATGGTGTGTTGTGTAAAGTATGGCCATTTTCCACTTAGATGTTGAAGTGATAGTCTTGTTGATTGTAATCCAAGCAAATCCTTCATCTTAATGTGATGCAAATGCCTCTTTCCCATACCTTTGGGTAATTAGTTGAGTATTCTCTCTTGAGAATGACAGGTTGTCTTTTCAAATTAAAATAAACCATAACCAATAATTTTCATTCTTTGTACCACGAACTACGAGGTTTTGATCCTACATTGCACATCGTGGGTACGTAGGCATGAGGCGATAAGTCTCTCCAAACACAAAAATCTTAAAAAATATTTCGCTTCTCATCTCCTCAATCTCTTTACAAGCAAACCATTTTCAGACCAAACGGCATGAATACATCAAAGGGCTCCTATTGAGTACTATAGATGTATTGGGTGCGTAAAACCTTCCCTTTACATAACCAACCTCCCCTACCCATTCTCTGTTTGTTCTTGTTTTTTTAGAACTCTTTAGGTTTTGTTCGCTCTTTTTTCCTTTCCTTTTTTGGATAAAATAAAAGTGCGGTGGCGACTCTTGTTTATTTTTTTAGTTAAGTTAATCAATAGCTTACACTCACAAATTTCCCCGCTACAATAAGCCCTTATTTTCTTTTAAAAAACAACTTTCCCTTTTGATTTAGGTTCAAATTCATAGTTGTTATCAAAACTTTCTTTAATTTTTTGAAACAACTAACCATACAGCTGTTACAATGGAAGCTTGTTCGCCTGTAAGTTTTAAACAGCTTTCTTTTACATACTTGCACACACACACACACACACACACACACACACACACACACACACACACACACACACACACACACATATATATATATATATATATATATATGTATATTTGTTTGTGTTGGAAGCTTGCTCACCTGTAAATCCTCCTACCCTCTTTTACATACAGTATATATTTCATCTGTATATATATGCATGTATATTATTTGCTTAGAGTTTTCCCCGGCAATTAGGTCTAGGATTAGATAAAGCCAGTGGTCACTCTTTCAACACAGTCAAAACTAGTTCCCCATAGGAATTTCTAGATACAGTCTTGCCTTCTTTTGGGCTTATACAATATGGAACAAAGAGAAAGGAATTATTCCCGGTGAAACTTTTCTCAGACTTTCACTATTAGAAAATTGTCCAAGAAATTCATTTCCCCCAGAGAGGATTAATTCCCGGTGAAACCTCTCTTGAATTTCTTCAAACCCTAGAACTGTTCACTAAAGAAAAGATTATTCTCGGTGAAACTTTTCTTGAACTTTTCTTAAGTTTGGACCCACAGGCTTCCTAAAAGCATCCCCGCCTCCTCTTGGGCTTTGTACAAGGACCATCCGGCTTCTTAAAAGTTCTCATACCTTCTCTTGGGCTTAATACAATGACCCTGAAGACCTCTTAAAGGTATAGGACAAAACTTAGTCATCCTTTGTTAGAGCAGTCTTTCCAAAGAGTCAAAACCTCAGACCAATTTAAGTGTTGATTCTCATCCCTTAAAACACCTGCCTCCTCTTGGGCATCATACAAAGATAAACATTTGTATACTAATAGGCTTGGACAGTCTAATCTCCTTTTGGATCTCAAAGACATTCTCAAGTTCCCTACAAACACGGGAGAAACCCTGGTCATTTAATCAATCTCCAATAGAGTTAAAATCCCCATCGGTTCTAAAACTCAAACTTTCTTCCAAATTTCCCCAGCTAGGGTCAAATCACTATCAATAAACCTTTATTAGAACCTCAAGGCATCTGATATTTCAACTCTTCTGTAAACCCTCAGCAAGAGTTGATTCCCTAACTTGGACCTGTCTCTGGATCTCAATAATCCTCACTAGAAACTAGTCTCCTCTTAGGCTTTGTATAAGGATCTTTCCAAACTCTCTTGTTGAGTCAACCTTTTTTATCCTCCTCTTAGGCTTTGTATAAGGATCTTAAAAAACTCTCTTGTTGAGTCAATCATCTTTTCAGCCTCAATCTTGGGCTTTGTACAAGACAAATAAAAACACTCTCTTATTGAGTCAATCATTTTCAGCCTCCTCTTAGGCTTTGTATAATGATCCTTCTTTTCCTCAGCAAAAGTCAGCCTCAATCTTGGGCTTTGTACAAGACAAATAAAAACACTCTCTTGTTGAGTCAATCACCTCAAAAACACTCTCTTGTTGAGTCAATCTCCTTTCTTAAAGCACTCTCTTGTTGATTCAACCTTTTTTAGCCTCCTCTTAGGCTTTGTATAATGATTTCCCTCAGTAGAATTAGCCTCAAAAGCACTTTCTCGTTGAGTCAGTCTCTTTTCAGCCTCAATCTTGGGCTTTGTACAAGACACCCATAAATATCTTCAGCTGAGTCAGTCAAATATCTTTTAGCCTCAATCTTGGGCTTTGTACAAGACACATATAAATCTCCCTAAGCAGAGTCAATCCTCTTTTCAGCCTCAATCTCGGGCTTTGTACAAGACAAATCATACTCTCCAGCTGAGTCAGTCAACTTCTTTTTGCCACAATCTTGGGCTTTGTACAAGACAGATAAAACCTCCTACCAGTAGAGCCAGTTTCCCCTGTTAGCCTCAATCTTGGGCTTTGTACAAGACACATACAAATATTCCCCAGTGGAATCAAAAAAACCTCTTTAGCCTCAAACTTGGGCTTTGTACAATGCAGACAAAATCTTTCCCTGAAAAAGTCAACTTTCAGCCTCCTCTTAGGCTTTGTATAATGATATCCCCCAAAGAGTCAGTCTCTTTTTTTGCCTCAATCTTGGGCTTTGTACAAGACAGATAATAAACTCCCCAGTGGAGTCAATCAATCTCTTAGCTTCAACCTTTGGCTTTGATCAAGGCACATACAAAAAGCACCATCCCCTCAGAGGAAATCAAAAACTCTCTCTAGGAAGACATTTCTCTATATATCACACATCAAAACAGATAAATCAAAACAAACCTTAATCCCAGATAACTGCTGTAAGCGGCACATTTGTTGATTCAAATATCCAAGCTGTAGTTCATCTCTTATCCTGGTAAACTTCCTTCTTTCATCTAATTGCTGTAAGTGGCAAGCCTCTGGATTATTTACATCCATGCCACTGTCCCTCTCTTAGCATGAAAGATTCCTAAGGAAAAATGGCATTGCTCAACACTGAGTTAAAGTTTTCTCCTTCAGGACAAATCCCTTAGAAAGGAAATTAAGGCATTGTTGGATTCACATATCCCAGTTAAAGTAATTCTACTTTATAATCAGTCACCCAACAGTTGTGATAAACAGACGAGATGTCTCCCTTTAGAGATAACAAATTCTCTCTCAGTCAAAAAATTTAGCTTCAATCTTGGGCTTTGAACAAGACACAAATACTCATTTAGCTTCAATCTTGGGCTTTGAACAAGCACCAAAACATCTTTTTCCTCCCATAAGATATGAGGAACTACGATTGCTCTGATTTCCCTGTTTTTCTTTAACGGGAATACGTAGGCATAAGATTGTGAAATCTTAGCGAGCACACCAATCCAAAACTTTAGGTCCAGTACCTTCACACACCAATCAAAAACCTTAGGTCCAGTACCTTACCAAAAACATCGAAAAACCCGAAATCAACAAAAACTCTCTCTCTCTCAAACATTCCCAAAGGAGAAACTTTCCCAACCCACGACAGACAAACACCAGTAAGTAGAAAACAATAGAAATTGCTAACAACCTGTGGATAACCACATATAGGATGGGTAATTGACAACTCCCCATTGTATAACCTGACCCCGAACTCCCCGATCTCTTTAAAGCATTTGTTCAGTTAAACATTTGCGTGCAAGGTTAGTTTTAGATAGCTTCCCTTTCCTTTTCAGCTTCATAGGATAAATAAGAAATTAGAAAGTAGCACCCAACTCCTACCATTGCGGTGAGGAGAAACCCATGGCGATAAGGTGGTCGCGTCACCGACAAAAATTGCACGCTACAGAAACATCTATCAAGCCCTCAAACAAGTCTTAAGACTAAGTCTCTTAGGCTAGATTTCATTCGTGCCTGTCGGGAGATATTTTTAGTTTTGTCCCACTCGAGAAAACTCCAAGTCTCTTAGGCAGAGAGTTTAGATAGCCTGGGAAATCTTAATCCCTTAGGTGAAGTTATATAGAGGCTTGCTGATGAGACTACAAGTCCCTCAGGCGATGTGTTAGACCTCTAGGGCAAGACTTCTATCAAGCCCTCGGACAAGACTTAAGACTAAGTCTCTTAGGATAAACTTATATCATACCTCTCGGGCGATATTTATTTGTTTTTTCCGGCCTGTGGAAACTCAATGTCTTTCAAGCGAAGAGTTTAATTATCCTTATAAATCTTGGTTCCTTACGCGAAGTTATATGGATCTTGAATTATGAGAATACAAGTCTTTCAAGGGAGCCTGGCAGATGAGAGTACAAGTCCCTCAGGCGAGGCGTTGGACCTATTGGGAAGGACATCTATTAAGCCCTTAAACCTCTAATGATGCATGATATGAATGTATGAACTGATCAAAATAATCAACATGAACTAAATTAATTTCAGTCTTTGGTTATTGAATTTTGAATTATGCATTAAAATGGGGCCTAATGACCAGATCAAATGGTCATAAGAAATTATGCAAATGAATGCCTTTATGGGGGAGGGGGGGGGAATTTAGGGTATGACACTAATCGGTCACCATTTCTACCATATTTCCGTCACTTATTCGGCATTTTATCCACGAATCGGTAATCTTTTGTTTAGTCTTTTTGTTGTTTTTCAAGTTAATTTTATGTTTCTTATTTAAGTCTGCATTTTTAGTTTTATGTCAATTTTGTTGCATTTTACGCGTTTGTTGGTAGTTTTGATGATTTCAGGTCTATGTGGAAAAGCCCAAAGGACTCGTGCGAAGAACACGGGATTTTCAGGAATTCGGTAGAGTTATTGGAAGAGATACAGTGGCCTGACACGGCCACCCGTGTCATCTGACAGGGCCGTGTCATGAAGGCCCCTGAAGAATGAGAATTGGAGAAGAGGCAGTGGGCTGACACGGGTGCCCGTGTCACCTGACACGGCCCATGTCAGCAGGTCTGGAGCAAACAATGTTTTCATTAGTGAGCCAGGGGACCAAAATGGCCACCCGTGTTAGCTGACACGACCCGTGTTGGCTGTGACATGTCATCTGCTGATTGTCTTGATTTTTTGAGCTTTGGGATCCTTAGGGGTATTTTGGGTATTTCCTCATGATAACATGAAGATATAATCGTTTATTTCGACTTGATTCGCATGCAATTTAATTTTGTTTAACTTATTTTTCGTATTATTATGTTGTGTTATGTTTGTGTTTCAGGTCTTTGTCGAATAAGAGCATCCGTGCGAGAAAGCCGGGAAAAGAGCAAGAGAATGAAGAAAAAGAGCAAATTCTTGCATTTTACCGATATGGTGTTCGTTGTGGATAAATGGTGTTTGCCGTGATCAAATGGCGTTCGCCGTCCCCAGATGGTGTTCGCCATTTCCCCACGACGTTCGCCATTGGTTCGCAGCAGCAGTTTTTCAGCAGTTTGTAGCTGTTTCAGGGATTTGAATTTCCCTCCCTTTTTTGAGCGTGGAAGCAATTATTCAGGGCCAGAATCTTCTATAAATAGAGACCTTTGCATCAGTTCCAAGGTATCCAAGTCGCGCAAAAGCGCTACTGATATTCCGTTCATAGTTTTAGGCAGAAATCACAATTGTAAAAGTGGTAGTTTCTCACATCAAGAAACTACCATACCATTACTGTTTAGGCCTATAATTTGTGTAACACTTGGATCAACAATCTTGCCGTCATATTAATATAAGATTATTTCAGTTCCGTTTTCTTTATTTCAATTCCCGCATTAATTTCAAGTCATTTACAGGTTCTTTGTATTTATCGCTTTATTATTATTGTTGTTCCGTTTTACAATTGTCAAGCATGTTTTCCTTTATTATGTGTATCATGTTCAATTTGTTTATGTTTAATTCCATGTCTAGTTAAATTGTCTTGAGTCCTGCGTATGAAGACCGTCGTTACCGGAGGGACTCCGTAGAAATAATAGGTATGAAATTATGGTTATTTGTCATTTTGGTTTTAATTTCCAATTGTAATGTCTCTTATTTCGACACGAGAGTGAGGAATAAGTTAAGGTTTAAGCCGAGACCGCGAGAGCGTGAGGAGTGAACCGGATAGTGGGAATTAGGCATCATATCTAAATACAGCGAGAGCGCTTTAGATATCATTTAGGATATTATTGGCTTTCAAAGTGTATTTCTTAGTTACCGGGCGAGCGAGAGCAAAATCTTGGGATTAGGAAGTATGGCTTTTGTTAAGACCGCGAGAGCGTGAGGCGGAGCCTTTAAGTCGGTATATTCTATGAAATGGTATTATAGTCGTAATTAGCACCCGTATTCTACAAATCCTTTCGGTGCAGGGAATTCATATTTCGGGCTCGTTTTAGTATTATTTTCAAACCTTTAGTAATTAGCGTTTATATTTCCGTTCGTACCATTTTAATCATAGCCTTAGCTTTACATCACAGTAATAGATAACGGTAGGTTGACATTGGTCTCTGTGGGTTCGACAAACTTTTATATTACTTCGATATTTCTGTGCACTTGCAGACGCATCAAGTTTTTGGCGCTGTTGTCGGGGACCAACAGTCAATATTGTGATTCCGTTATTGCACTGTATAGACTAAGGAACTCTTATATCAATTACTATGTATAACCCAGATTTCCTTTATAATTACCACTCCCAATATTTTGAGGAACCACAAGAATCCCATAATCCCGACCTTGAAATATTAATGGAGGATTTCAATGCGACCCTAACTCATTCTCACCCAAATTTCCTCTATAATTACCACTCCCAGTATTTTGAGGAACCGCAAGATTTTCATAAATCCAATTTAGAAATACTAATGGAGGATTTCAACTCGACACTAACTCATTCTCACCCAAATCACCACTCCCAATATTTTGAGGAACTGCAAGAATCCCATAATTCTAACCTCGAAACATTAATGGAGGATTTCATTGAAACAATAACTAATTCTAGGCTAGAATCTATGATGGAGCGCTTTGTGGAGACACAAACTTTCTAGAATTAAGAGTTTAGAAAACAACATCTCGATACTTATGAAACCTTTAGGCAGATGAACATGGTGGTCGAGTCCCTCACGACTCACACTGAGGCATTGGAGACTTAAATCTCTCTGCTTGCCCAGACACCTATAGGACCATCCCCTAAGAGACATGTGGATGTTGTAATAACCAGTAGTGAAAACAAATTAAAAATCTTAAGGAGAGTGATAATGAGGTTGAGGAGAGTTCTGGTGAGAAAAGCGTAGAGATTGAGAAAAATTCACCAACGCCACCCGAAAGGGAGGTTGTCGAAGAGGTAGAGAAGGAAAAACCTATTGTTGTTCCTCCTCCCTATACCCCACCAATTCCTTTCCTGTAAAGGTTTATAGAAGTTAAGGTAGACTCCCAATCCAAAACATATGTGGAGGAATTGGAAAATACCCACACTGATGCACCTTTGTCTGAGGTCTTGCATAAAAAGAGAAAATTTGAGGACCGTGAAACTAGGGATATCATTACTGTTAAGAGGGTAAGGTTAACCTTTGTGGTAGTGGATGAATTAATTAAGCCCAAACTTGAAAAGCTGATACTCAGGATAGATCCAGAACCACCACCACAAGTTCAAAAGAATGAACCACCCCAAATAAGGAAGAAAAGAAAAGGTGAGGGATATGTGAGATGGCTTGATAAGTGGCCATGGAAACCAAAGATTATTAGCCGTCGAGCTATCGACGTTAAACAAAGCACTGCGTGGGAGGCAACCCACAAGATTTTAATTTAATGTTTTCCTTTTATTGTTTGTGTTTGCAGAAAATAAAGAAATGTATTGCTAGTCACGTCTTAACATACATACATCATGCATAATTGATTCATATACATATTCATATTACATTACTATCACTTCGGTCATATTCATCCCCAGGTGATAAACGTCCTCTCGCCAATAAAGTTTTCAGTTTTCCTTTCCACGTCAGATAGGACAAAATCCTGGTTTAAGTTCTTTCTCATCAGGAAATGTATCGTCTGAGCAGTCTCCCCCCCAGTTTATTTCTGGATTGGAGCCTGTCCTCGACCACTTTGATAACTTGAACCTCAGAAAGGCAAAAAGACGTTCGACAGACACCTTTGGAACATCACTCTTCACCATTGAAGATGATATTTTCGCTTTCCCAGATTAAGGAAAATCCCCAGAGAAAGCCTCCGCTAAAAGCCTCTCGGCAATACCTCAGTTTTTCTCCCAAGAAATTCGATGTTAATAAAGTCATCAGCACCTCAAAATCAGATCACATCACATGGAATTTCTCTGAAAATATCTCAAAGGAAAGTATGATGTAACCTCACCAAGCAAAAAAAACGGTCTCTCAAGAGACTCGTTTTTCCCCAGTAGGTCGACAAATGGAATCTCCCATAGGGAAGTTTGCACACCACTGCGGTTCAGACAAATGGGTTTCCCCAACAAGTCTAACATCAAATCCTTTTCCATCAAATGGCGTCTCCCCAGTAAAACTCGGCGAGAAGTTTGAGGAAAATTGCTACAAATAGCATTCTTTATCGAGGAAAGAACTTGACAAGAAGAAACTGAGACCAATTCCATGGCAGAAGACCAGGATCGAGGGGAAGTTTATTTCGAAAGAAATTGAGACCAGTTTCATGGCAGAAGAACAGGATCGAGGGGAAGTTTATTTCAAAAGAAACTAAGACCAGTTCCGTGGCTGAAGACCAAGATCGAGGGGAGGTTTATTTCAAACTGAGACCAGTTCCGTGGCTGAGGACCAGGATAGAGGGGAAGTTTATTTCAAACTGAGACCAGTTCTGTGGCTGAAGACAAGGATCGAGGGGAAGTTTTTTTCAAAAGAAACTGAGACCAGTTCTATGGCTGAAGGCCAGGATCGAGGGGAAGTTTTACCCTTTTCTAAGTAACATTACTTAGCAAAAGAAGATGGATGAGCAAACTTCTATTCATAACGGTATTTCGATATTTAATCCTCTTGCACCCTGAATGTCTGAATACCTTCGCCATTCACACCTTCGGGTCAAAGAAGATTAAATAGGGGAATCTATCATACCCCAAATTTTGGCCATAATATTTCCCATCATTGTGTGGATCATTACCACAATATGGATGTACCATCATACCTCATCATTCGCCTCAGGGATTGTTAAGCACTCACTACAATCAAGAATTAGGATTTTGAGCCCTCCCAGAGCACTTAGACAAAGGATCAATTAAGAGTTGACATGATCTTCAACTTGTCTAACCTCTCAAACACCCATGAAGGATCAAGAGGTCTCCCATATCATGAATCAAGCATAGGGATGCAACATTGCAAGTGGATCAAGCCTCAAGATCGCCTGTGTTACCAAATTAGGGTTTTGGTCGACCAAGGCCTCCAGAGGAAAATTTTCATCTGGGCATGAGTCAATACTTCAAAACATGACCCAATAAGCTCAAAGGGACCTCATGGACCCAATCATAGAGTCAAAATAGCCTCAGGGGAAGCATTCATTAAAAATCAGGAATTAGGGTTTCTTGTCCTAATTTACCCCTAAGTTGACTTTTGAGGAAAGACATGAGCCAAGACCTCAAGACATGATTTGAGGGCCTTAAATACACCACATTGATCCATTTAAAATAATGGATTAATCCAAGAAGCTTGATTCACAAGTTTCAAATTCACCTGGACCACAATTAGGGGTTTGAAGAAAAAGTCAACTGTACCTTTGACTTTGGACCAAGACATGTTCCCAAACCTTGGGATATGATTCAAGACACCCTAAAACACCTATGGAATCTATTTATTAGGTTTGAATTAGGTCAAGAACTTGATTGCATAGAGAATCATACAGTTTAGAATTCATCTGACAAAAAGTCAACTGTGCCCAAAATCAAGTTTGACTTTTTGAATTTTTTTACAAATATGGCTCCCCTAAGTCAAAAACAATGTTAATGTATGGTTTTGATCATCATCCATCAAGAAAAATCAAGAAAAGTGAGGTTACTTGCAAAAGGGGCAATCTTAAGAAACTTAAATTTTTCTAAGTTATGGAACAAAATGGATTTGATACCAACTTTGCAAGGTCATAACTCCCAAACCCAAAGGCATTTTTCTTCCATACAAAGCTCAAATGAAAGTTCATATGACATACTTCAAAAGTGTCAACTACAAAAGATTCCAAATCCTCATGGATTTTGAGTTATGGATTGACCAAAATCACAAAAACATGAAAATGACCCTTTTTCCAACACTTACTTCAATTTCAAGTCACATTGGAGCAATTTGGGAATTCTTGAAACCAGAGCAAAAAACACTCAAATAACCATCCAAACACATCAAAAATCATCCATTGGAGGTGTTCAAACCTTCATCCTCATTGTACAACATCAAAATCAGAAAGTCAACCTCCAAAACCTCAAATTTTGACTTTTCTGCATTTTTCAAGCCATGTCTTGATCCAATCACTTTCAAAACCAATTAAACCTTCAAATACACTCCAAATATCATCCTCAAGCTGTCCCAACAAGTTTCCCTCAACTGTAACACCATTTGAGTGAGTTACTATTTTAATCACTTTTGCCACTTTTGCAAGAAATAGCCAGTTCTTATTCCTGAGGATTCCAACTAGTTTTAATCATCCTAAAAGCTTCAAGCGGTAAGTGCATAACAACTTGAACTCTTTAAAATATGCATTGCTTTGATGTCCATTGATCATGAACATGTCATACATATCATATGTGTTGTGTTTGGACCAATTTACCATGCTATTGTTGTTTGTATGAACGGATAGCATATAACTTGCAAACTTTGGCCTATTTTGAAACCACTATCGGGTTTTAAAATGTAGGAATCTTTAGAAAAATCTAATACCACCATTGGATTCCTCATGAAATTCTAGGTGGGATCCGTCTAAATTTCATCCAATTTCATGGAGAAATGAGGGAGATATGATCCTTCTAGCAAATCACTCAAAACTTGGTTATTGCCTTAGCCTGACCTGAAATTTAGGCCACCCATATATGTTTATAGGGTGGTTTTGATACACGGATGTATCACCACCCCAGTGGTAGTGCGCATGTGTGTTTGGTTGGAGGGCATGGGTTCAACACCCACCCAGACAATTTTTTTGGTTCCCTCTCATTTTTGCTATTTTTCTTATTTTTCATTATTTTCTTAATTTATCTAAAAATTAATTTCTCTCTCAATTTTAATTATTTTTTATTGGTTCTTTTTTTGAAAATTCACAAAAATATTGAAATATTTTATTCCACAAAAAATTTGAATTTATATTATTTATTTAATATAGTTTGAATTTTTGTACTTAATTTCATTTTATTTGTTTTCAAACATTTTTAAAATGAGATTTCCACCTTGATCTTTCAAAATCATTTGAGCTGCAAGCCTTCATGTGATTAAACATGATTTTCCAAAATATTTTTCAAAGCTTACTACTTGTTTTTAAATATATTTTATATTTTATATTTAATTTCCTTTGAAAATTATATTAATTTTAATTAAAATTAGGGTTTCCCTCAATTTTAATTTTTCAAACTTCATTTGAAACACTTTTGGGCCTCTTGATAGAGTGTAAGTCCCATCCCTTTGTAAATAAACCTTTTTAGGCCTCAGTCATTGTATAAGTCCCGATACGATCTCGGCGCGATCGCCGTTTTCAAACAATTTTTCAACTGGGCCTCCCTTGTGTTATAAGCCCCATATTTATTCTTTTCAAACACTTTTGGGCCTCTAATAGAGTGTAAGACCGAACCCCCTTTGTACATAAATAATTTGGGCCTCAGTCATTGTATAAGTCTCGAAACAATTTTCAAAATAAACGGTGCGATCACTGTTTTCCATCTGGGCATCTCCTTGAGTTATATGCCCCAACTCTTGTATAAAATAAACTTTGGGCCTCTAATAGAGTGTAAGACCCATCCTTTTTGTAAATACAATAATTTGGGCCTAAGACATTGTATAAGTTCCTTTGTGGTTTTCAAAACTACGATGCGATCGTCGCCTTTTCGAAAGAATTCATCTGGGCCTCTCTTTGAGTATAAGCCCCAAACTTCCTTTTAAAACAACTCTCTTTTTTATTCAAATTCAAATTCAAAGTTTTATCAAAACTTTCTTCAATTTCTTGAATAACTAACCATGCAGCTGTAGTTACTATGCTTGGGCTTGCACAAGTGTAAGTTCCAATATCTCTTCATTGCATACTTATTTATATATTTCATATATATATATATATATATATATATATATATATATATATATACTTGCTTAGAGTTTTCCCCAACAATTAGGTCTAGGTCTAGATCAAACCAGTGGTTACTCTTTCAACACAGTCAAAACTAGTTCCCCATAGGAAATTCCAGATACAGTCTTGCCTCCTATTGGGCTTATACAATATGGAACAGAGAAAGGCATTATTCCTGGTGAAACTTTTCTCAAGACTGTCCTAACTTAGAAATGTGTAGAAGAAATTCATTTCCCCATAGAGGATTAATTCCCGGTGTAACCTCTCTTGAATTTCTTCAAACCTCATAACTGTTCTGCAAAGAAAGGATTAATTCCCGGTGAAACCTTTCTTGAACTTTTCTTAGGCTTGGACCCACAAGCTTCCTAAAAGCATCCTCAACCTCCTCTTGGGCTTTGTACAAGGACCCACAGGCTTCTTAGAAGTTCTCGGCCTCCTCTTGGGCTTAGTACAAGGACCCAAAGACCTCCTACAGGTATAGGACAAAACTTAGTCATCTCTACTAGTTCAATCCTCCAGAGAGTCAGAACATCAGACCAGTTTTAGGGTTGATTCTCATCCCTTAAAACCTCAGCCTCCTCTTGGGCTTCATACAAGTAGACTTGGACAGTCTCAGCCTCCTCTTGGGCATCATACAAAGATCATTCTCCAGTAAAGAATCAAACCTTTTCATACCAGTAGACTTAGAAAGTCTCATCTCCTCCTAGTTCTCAAAGAAACCCTCAAGTTTCCTAAAATAAAAAAAAACTGATCATTTCATCAATCTCCAGCAGAGTTAAAACCTCTATAGGTTTTCAAACTCAATCTTTAAGCTTTCATTTTAAGAAATTCCACAGCTAGGGTCAAATTACCACCAATAAATCCTTAGTAGAATCAGAACCTCAAGGCATCTGATATTTAAACTCTTCTTCAATCGTCAGCAAGAGTTGTTTCCCCAATTTGGACCTGCCTCTGGATCTCAATAATCCTCAGCAGAAGTCAGCCTCCTCTTAGGATTCATATAAGAATTGCCCCAACCAGCCTCCTCTTAGGCGTTGTATAAAGATTTTCCTCAGTAGAGTTAGCCTCAATCTTGGGCTTTGTACAAGACATATCGTATTCTCTAGCTGAGTCAATCTCTTTTTAGCCTCAATCTCGGGCTTTGTACAAGACAGATAAAACCTCTCCCCAGTGGAGTCAATTTCTTTCAGCCTCAATCTTGGGCTTTATACTAGACAGACAAAATACTCCCCGGAAGAGTCAATCCCTTTTCAGCCTCAATCTTTGGCTTTGTACAAGACAAATATAAAACTCACTTAGTAGAGTCAACCTTTTAGCTTCAACCTTGGGTTTTGATCAAGGCACACAAAAATCAACACCCCCTCTGAGGAAATCAAGAGTTCCCTCTGTAGGAAGACATTTCTCTGTATATCACATATCAAAACAAATAATCAAACAAACCCTAAGTCCAGATAATTGCTGTAAGTGGCACACTTGTTAATTCAAAAATTCAAGTTGTGGTCCCTCTTTATCCTGGTAAATATCTTCTTTCATCTAATTGCTGTAAGTGGAAAGCCTCTAGATTATTTGTATCCAAGCCAATGTCCCTCTCTTAGCATGGAAGATTCCTAAGAAAAAATGGCATTGCTCTACACTAAGTTAAAGTTTCCTCCTTCAGGACATATCCCTTATAAAGGAAATTATGGCATTGTTGGATTCCATACATTCCAGTTAAAGTAATTCCCACTTTATAACCAATCCTTCAACAACTGTGATAAACATGTGAGATATCTCCCCTTAAAGATGACAAATTCTCTCTCAGTCAAACCCTTTAGCTTCAATCTTGGGCTTTAAACAAGACACAAAACATATTTTCCTCCCATAGAATAGGAGGAACTACGATTGCTCTGATTTCCCGAGTATCTTTACGGGAATACGTAGGCACAAGATTGCAAAATCTTAGCGAGCACACATACCAAAAACTTTAGGTCCAGTACCTTACCAAAAACAACAAAAAAACCCGAAAATAACAAAAAACACTCTCTCAACACTCCCAAAGGAGAAACTTTCCCAACCCATAATAGATAAACACTAGAAAGTATTTAAATATGCCAAAGAAGATCTATGGATAACCATATATACACTGGGTAATTGACAACTTCCCTTTGTATAACCTGACCCCGACCCCCCAATCTCTTAGCATTTGTTAAAGAAAACATTTGCGTGCAAGGTTAGTTTTACATAGCTTCCCTTTCCTTTTCAGCTTCATAGGATAAATAAGAAATCAGAAAGTAGCACCCAATTCCAACCATTGCGGTAAGGTGGTCGTATCACCGACAAAAATCGCACGCTACACTTCACACACCGCACCATATTTTTTTCTAACACTTTTTGCAGGTATTTCCTCTGGAAGCGGGCAATATGATGAGCTAGTTCAAGAATTATACAAACGAAGGTATCTGAAAATGCCCGCCGCCGAAGCAGAAGTGGTCAGCGAATAGATGGACGACAAGAGAAGTATCAGACATTATTTGGCACGCAGTATCATTCACACAGGTTCTATATTTCCTTTTTCCACCTTTTATCAAAAAATTGAGGACAATGTTTGGTTTAAGTGTGGGGGAGGAACTTTACCGCTTTGATTTTACTGCTTTCTAGTTAGGTTTATCATTTTTTAGTTTATTTCATGCTTTTAGGAATTTTATCTGTTTTTAATGTTTTGTCGAGTCTTTGCATGTGATGTCGAGTCTTTATGCGTGGTTTTCACTTGTTATTCAATTACCCCAAAAATTTAAAAAATTTTAACCTCCAACTATTTTTGTTTCGATTCAAGGCTCGACACTCTGAAAGTATATAGGTTGTTTAGGCTGTGTTAGAGAGACTTGGGAAAGTTTCGATAAAATCGATACCGTCCTGACACCCTAAACCCCCTAAATATGCAAAATCAATTTCAATACCCATTATGTCGAAACCTTAAGCTTAGTTTTCAAAGTAATCCCTAAGTAATTTATTTAAGCAGTCAGCACCATCCTAAGTACACACTAAGTAAGAAGCCGATGCAAATAAATGTATGATCTCTGGTTTAAAATGAGAAATTAATAGAAGAAAAAAATGAATGAAAAAGTGAATGATAAGATTTGCTCCTTATAAGTTAGGTGGTTCTCACCCGATCACTTAGCCCAACGGTACAAACTCTTTAAGTTCAATTGATGCTTAAGCATATTTGCCGAGAAAAATGAAATAAAAATGAGATCATAGTCACTAACAGGTTTACTTACCATGTATTTGGATAATGGGCTTAATGTGATTGCACTAGAATGAAATGGGGTGAAAGCGAGCAAGAGATATAGGTTGAGTTATAATGGCATGATTCAAATTAGTTTGCATAAGGAGGGAGTTTTTGAAATTGTGTCGTTATGGTATCCTTGGTATTGATATTTAGTACCTATCGATCAAACATTAGCCTAGCAGCCACATATGATTAGAGTCTTGTTGTGTTTATGTTTCGAACCGTGCTTATTGCTTTCTTTTTACCGTGTTGGTTGATTGCTTGAGGACATGCAAAGGTTTAAGTGTGGGGGTGTTGATAACGTGAAGATATAATCATTTATTTCGACTCGATTTGCATGTAATTTAATTTCGTTTTACTTGTTTTTTGTATTATTACGTTGTGTTGTGTTTGTGTTTCAGGTATTTGTCGAATAAGAGCATTCGTGTGAGAAAATCGGGAAAAGAGCAAGAGAATGAAGAAAAAGAGCAAATTCTGCCAATTTACTAATATAGTGTTCGCCGTGGGTAAACGGTGTTCGCCGTGATCAAATGGCGTTCGCCGTCCCCAGATGGCGTTCGCCATCCAATGGCATTCGTCATTACCCCACGGCGTTCGCCATTGGTTCGCAGCAGTAGTTTTTCAGCAGTTTCAGCAGTTTGCAGCAGTTTCAGGGATTTGAATTTCCCTCCCTTTTCTGAGCGTGGGAGCAGTTATTTAGGGCCAGAATCTTCTATAAATAGAGCACTTTGCATCAGTTCCAAGGCATCCAAGTCGCGCGGAAGCACTACCGACATTTTGTTCATAGTTTTAGGCAGAAATCACAATTGTAAAAGTGGTAGTTTCTCACATCGAGAAACTACCATACCATTAGTGTTTAGGCCTATAATTTGTGTAACACTTCGATCAACAATCTTGCCGTCATATTAATAGATGATTATTTCAGTTCCGTTTTCTTTATTTCAATTCCCGCATTTATTTCAAGTCATTTACAGGTTCTTTGTATTTATCGCTTTATTATTAATGTTCTTCCGTTTTACAATTGCCAAGCATGTTGTCCTTTATTATGTGTATCATGTTCAGTTTGTTTATGTTTAATTCCATGTCTAGTTAAATTGTCTTGATTTCGGCGTATTAGGACCGTCGTCACCGGCGGGACTCCTAGAAATAATAGGTACGGAATTATGGTTATTTGTCATTTTGGTTTTAATTTCCAATTGTAATGTCTCTTATTTCGACACGAGAGTGAGGAATACGTTAAGGTTTAAGCCGAGACCGCGAGAGCGTGAGGAGTGAACCGGGTAGTGGGAATTAGGCATCAAATCTAAATACAGCGAGAGTGCTTTAGATATCGTTTAGGATATTATTGGCTTTCAAAGTGTATTTCTTAGTTACCTGGCGAGCGAGAGCAAAATCTTGGGATAAGGAAGTATGTCATTTGTTAATACCGCGAGAGCATGAGGCGGAGCCTTTAAGTTGGTATATTCTACGAAATTGTATTATAGTCGTAATTAGAACCCGTATTCTACAAATTATTTAGGTGCGGGGAATTCATATTTCGGGCCCATTTTAGTATTATTTTCAAACCTTTAGTAATTAGCGTTTATATTTTCGTTCGTACCATTTTAATCATAGCCTTAGCTTTACATTGCAGCAATAGATAACGGTAGGTTGACATTGGTCTCTGTGGGTTCGACAATCTTTTATATTACTTTGATATTTCCATGCACTTGGGGACGCATCACCTCATTGATGTAATAGACTTGGGAGTATTTTAGACGTGTTTTGAGAAGAAGAAAGGGACTTTTTGGATCAGATAAGAATTACACGATCAAGATTAGAGAGATCAAGGCGATTGGAGAATTAAAGGTTTTCATGTGCGGACGCCATTGAAGCTCACAGTAATCCAATTATCTTGTAATGTCTGATTTCTATTTTGTATTTTCTCTGAATATTATAAGTAGCTAAACCCCTCATTTCTAGTGGGTGTCCCTGAATTGCTTATTGTAATGATCTTGATTTTCTTGTTTCAATGACATAAGTGCTTATTTTAATAATCATTTTTATTGTGCAATGTTCTTAAAGCTTTTTCTATCGGACAAATAGAATTTGATTGACGGTTAACCTTAGGTCGGACAAATCATTGTTAACGCTTGTGCACGATAATGCATAAGTAGATATTACCTAGGCTAGGAATACCCTGTTGTACTTGAAACATTGTTGACATTATTATTCGTAATGCTTGATTTCGACTTAATTATCAATGGACGTAGTAATTAGGTTATGAAATCAAAGGTTTTCTCACTAAGGACTTAGGAGTAAACAATTTATAGTCAAGAAATTGATAAATCTAAGCCTTGTCTCTGAAATAAGGATTAAGGTTGTTACAAGGCAATTCATACAGTGTACCCTAGCATGCTTCTCATATTTGTTCAAAACTCAATTTTATTACTCTGTTTTATTTTCCTTTGGCGAAATTACTATTTTCAAAACAATTACCAAACCCCCAATTACTTTTTGTTCAATTGAATTATTATAGAGCTTGTATTTCCTACGCAGTCCTCGAGATCGATACTGGGGATAAAACCCCTATTATTACTACATCGGTTAAAATAGTACACTTGCTATTTTTCGATCAAGCTTTTGGCGCCATTGTCAGGGATTGCCAAAATATAAGTTTTTAATTTTAATTCAATTGAAATTTTGTTGCTCAGCGACCAAAATTTTATTTTCTGTTGTTTTTATCATTTTTTATTATTACTAATATTTTCCTAATCTGTGTATGCGAGGAAAACCCTCAGCTGAATTTCTTTTCGACGCAGAACCAGAAAGATCGTTGCACGCTAGACTCCGAAAAGCTAAATGAGAAAGACTGGCAGCGTCAGGATCAGAACCGGTAATTTCAAAACCGGAAAAAGAGGAAGAAGTTTCTGTCCATTTTGATAATACTGACTCAGGAGCCGATACAGACATAGAGACACAACCAGAGATTGTGATCATGGCTGGAAATCCACCAGCAGGGAGACTTCTTGGGGACTATGGCGGAGCGAATGCTCCAACTGGGTGGTTGACCATGGTGAATCAACCGGTCAATGTAGCACACTTTCAGTTGCACCTGACTACGATAAGGCAGCTTGAACAGAAAACGTTCACCAGAAAAATAAATGAAGATGCTAACAAACATTTGCAACTGTTTCTTACAATGAGCACAACCTTGAAGATTGAGGGGCACTCAGAAGAGGCGAAGAAGCTAAGGATGTTTCCATTCACCTTAGCGGAAGATGCTGAAGAGTGGTTTTACTCCCTACCTGTGGGAAGTATAACTACTTGGGAAGAAATGGAGACAACATTCCTGAATGAGTATTTTCCTGCTTATGTTTACATTCGCAAGCGATACGACATTGTGAATTTTAAACAGAAGGAGGGAGAATCACTTGGGGATGCATATAAAAGGTTCAAAAGGTTATTGGTCGCTTGCCCAACTCACAACATGGATCCTACTGAACAGATGCAGATGTTCGTGAATGGGTTGAGGATGAAGACCAAACAACTTATTGATACAGCTGTCGGTGGCTGATCAAACTTTACAACAGCCACTGGTATAAAGAAGATTATTGATTTAAAGTTGTATGACCGTAGTGTGAGTAAATCGGAAGGGATCATTGATTTAAAGCTGGAGGATAAGGTGGTAAAAATGGAAGATCAGATTTCTGCAGAAGTAGAAAGAAGATTGAAAGCGATGAATGTGAATACTCAGACTGTCGCTCAAGTCCAAACTGGTCAAGCTGTAAGTTGTGAGATTTGAATGGACCCCATTTCACTGCACATTGTGTTGCGACTGTGCAACAAATTGAGGAGATTAAGTTCCTGAAGCAGAATAATCCATATTCTAATACTTAAGACCTAGGTTGGAAAAATCATCCAAATTTCTCCTGGAAAGATCATCAAGGGAATGATAAAAAAATAGGGTCCCCCACAGTATCAGAACCAACCACAGCAGCAGGTACCTCAGAAAGCAGATTGGGAGATAGTCGTTGAAAAGATAGTTGCTCACAATACGCAATTCCAGGAAGAGACCCAAAACTATCAAAGAAACACTACAGCATCTATAAAAAATCTTGAAGTTCAGATGAGTCAGATAGCCCAGCAACTTACCAATGTCCCAGCACCAGGTGCCTTACCTAGTGCAACTGTGACAAATCCAAGAGAGCATCAGAATGTGAATGCAATTATGAACAGAAGTGGTAAGTCAATTGGAGACTCTGAAGAAGAAGGAAAAGAAGAGGAAGATTTGTTAGAGGTGGAATTAGAAATTAAGGACCATCAGGAAAAACAGGAAGAAGTCAGATCACCAGTAAAACCCACTGAAGAAAAAGTTGAAAAGAAAGAGAAACCAGTGATTAAGTTTCCTTACTGTCGCATCTGCAAAAATCAACCGGCGGAAAGGAACAGAAGAGTCGCCACCGAACGTTATTTATCCCGACCCAGGGAAAGGAAACGATCTAAGAAAACCTCAACAAAGGGAAAGGAATGGTCGTCGTAACCATAACCTGGGTTCGGGAGTCGGTTATGCGAGAGGAAGGTATTAGCACCCTCACGCGTCCATCGTACTCGATGGGATCCACGCTTGTTGTTTCGATCAAAGGGTGTAGGTTATCTGAAGCTCAACTGCTAACTGGAAATAGAAACGGGAAAAACGGGAAGGAAAAAAAGAAAAGAAGTGACTCGATAGGACATCGCTGTCCTAAGCCTACATATTCCCTCGGGTGCGAGAAAGTCAAAGTCAACGTAGTTCGGACTACGACTTTGTGGGGGGAAGGTTGTTCGCCAAGACATCGTCGTCTTGTGCCTACGTATCCTCAATCTAACAGGAAAGAGGAAGTCAAAGCAGTCGTAGTTCAACCTACAGGGTCTTGTTATTTTGTGTTTTTTAGTGGAATACGTCAACGTTCACGTTCTAGCAGTTTAGGTGTTGCCGCTCGTTGTGGGAGTCTTACGCGTTTACCTGTTTGTGGTAGAACGGAAATGACGAGTCCTTTATGAATGGAGTGAGGGAGATGAGAAAAGAAGGTAATTATTTGTTTTTGTCTTTTAGAAGAAAGTATGTTGGTTGTTTTCTTTGCGATATGCAAAGTGTTAAAGTCTATGACATAGTATATACTTTGCGTAACGAGTCACACGCCTCGCGCGAAAAAATATACTACATACTTAAGGCTCATGGCATACAAAGCACATCTTTATTCATTAAGTGTTTTAGCATTTCTTTGAGAGAGAGAAGAGAGACTCAAAGTTGAAAGAAAAAATGAAAGTTAGTTGTTAGTGTGCTCGCCGAGATATCGCATCTCGTGCCTACGTATCCTCAATCTGAAAAGAAAGAGGAATCAGAGCATCTGTAGTTCACGCTACTACGGGTGAACGGGAAACAGTCTCGATCGCGTGGGCGCGAGAGGAAAGGGTGAGACTCACAAAGGTCTACGGGGAAACTGAATCTACAAGTTAGCATACAATGATGGTCCTAAGGTCGGGATTAGGGGGAAATGTATCTAATGTTGTCATACATGGATTGGTGTCCTAATGTCTCTCCTACCTCTGACTTTATCAGAAATTAAGTGGAGCTAGGAATCCTAGGGGATCAAGTGAATAGGCAAGTAAACATTATGTAACTCAATCCATAAACAAAAGGAACTAAAACAAAATGAAAGAGTAAACAGTGTCAGTCAACAATAATGTCACACAATCAAAGTAAGAAAAAGGGGAGCTTTAGCCAAGGGGTCATATCAACCGAGGCAAACAAGCTAGCCGTGGGAAATAGGGGTACTCACCCAATGGTATCGAGAACCATGAAGAGCCGAGTAAGGAAGGGGAAGATGTGAATCAGATCACATAAGCATCAACATCGGTCAATGCAAGCTATAGACAAGGTGTGGGGGTCTGATTGCTAGACCCTCCTTCCACTTGACAGACTCGATAACAAGATCGGGGGCACATGTTCAAGAGCATCAACACATAGTGTGAGCTAGTGAACGACTCAACTGAAAGTGCGGGGACTGATTGCTAGTCCCTTCTTCGCTTGCCTTCTTCGAGGACTTATCAGGGGAAAGGGAAAGGGATGCCTCATAGAGGTCTTTAGCACAAAATGTAAACAAACACAAACAGAGCCTCCTTTGAGGACTTCCAAAATTGCCGGCCAAGTGGCACGGACTCCCAATCCTACTTCTCATGGCATCCAAAAGAAAAAATGCGGAATTAGTAAAAGAGAAGAGAAGTAATACCGAATAGATAGCAATCTGTAGCAACACAAGCAAAGTATAAGCAAACCAGAAAACTTCTAGTAATCTAGCATAAATGAGCAAAAGTGTCAGAAAGCGGAACGGATCCGTGAAAGACATGGAACCAAATGCTCTTTACCCTTCATGAATAAAAACAATAAAACAAGACAATAAACCATAAACAGCAACAACAACAACGCTCCAGCACCTGCATAGCTATAAAAACCAGCAACAAGCAAAAACAGCCTATAACAGCTACCATTTTCAAAACAGAATAGGTGTATATGCAATCAGACAGAATAGCAATATTTTACAGCATACTTTGTGCACAGCAGCTATGTATGTAGCAACACCTCCTACCTTTAAACAACTTATCAAATCAAATGTGAAACACTACAAAACACCTCAACAATTAGTCTAAGTAATCAAAGGGAAATTGTCAACAAGAAGTAAGTGAAACCAATACTAAAATGTAAACAACAATTAGTCAAAAACTAACATGTAACAAGTATTAAGGACTATTAACAAAGTTAACTAATTGAAACTACTAAGAAGATATTAGTCGACGTTAGCATTAAAATCTAAGTATAGCCAATGTTAGAACAAAATCAAATCAAACTATGTCAATGACCAATTAGTTCAAAATTAGTTTCTAATTCTAAAGAAAAACAATTAGTGAACCAATAGGTCAAAAATCAATTAACGAGCAATTAAGCTAAAAACGATTAGTGAACCATTAGGCAAAAACAATTAACGCGATTAAGCAAACAATCAATTAGGATATGATTAAACCAAAAATCAATTAAGGAGCAATTAAGCCAAAAACAATTAGTACAATTAAGCTAGAAACGATTAGTGCACTTAATCAAAAAACAATTAAGGAATGATTAAGCAAAAACTAATTAAGGAGCGATTAAGCAAAGATCAATTAATGAATCTAAACCTAATTAGCCTAAATCACTAAACTATGTTAAAAGTCAATTAAAGTCAAGATTAAGTTCTATTTGAAAACAAATTCTAGAATCAATATCTAACAACAAAGACAAAAATCTAATTAATCCACAATTAGAATTTAATGAAAACCTAATTCTAGCCCAAGATTATCAAAATTCACTTAAAAAATTAAAATCTAATCAATTACCCTAAACCAATTAAACAAAGTTAACACTAAATAATTAACCAAACCATTATGTAGGAAAACAGTTGACAACGCAGTGACAGTGAGAGGGTACAGAAAGACACGTGGGATAGTGTGGATAGGAAGTCATGGCTGAATTTCTGGCCCAAACTCTTCTCATGAACCAGGGAGGGTGAGCATAACCAAGGGGATATGCTGAAACGAAAACACACGGGTGCGGAAAGGCCAAGAGTACGGGCTTGAGCCTGGTCCACATGCTGGTACCCATTTGGATAAGTCACCTTAAACTGGAACCCTAGATCTCTCCATTACCTTCTCCGCCGCTTCGGCTCCGTCTTCTTCGATACGACTCACCCTTCGCTCTCTCTCAACCCTAAATTCTCCTCGCACCATACGTTTATCACCTCACGCAATGTTCCTTTCTCCTCCGCCGTCACAATCCTCGTCTCTCAATCTCCTATTTCCCTCCAACTCTAACATTCTCCGCCACGAAACCGTTAACAAAACACCAACGATCTTGGTTCTCGCCTTTTTCTTCCATTTCGTAACTAGATAACAACCGGATTCGAACTCAAACGCGAACGGAAGCGATGTGGAATGAAGTACGCACCTCAGATCGACGCCTTATTCAGGTATGCGTGCGTTGCTCAATTTCAGATTACAATCTTCGCTATATTTCTTTCCGTTTCATCTCCTTCTTCTACTTTCTTGCGCGCGTCGTGAATCATGATAATGAATTGTTATTGATGTCAAATTTCATAGCCGGATCCTGATGATGATGTGTAGAGTTGTCGTTGCGTTGTTCTTGAGTTTGTTATGCAGAATTGTGATGCTCCTTTTTTGTCGTTTGAACCCTCTTGCAGGTCTGAACAATGAAGATGATGAAGAGAAGCTACTCCACTGTGAGCAGAAGAAGGAAATTGGTAATGAAGATTGAAGCTGGAGATTTGTGTGCAGAGAGAGGGAAGAAGAACGAGTAGTCGAAAAAAAATGGCGAGAGTTTCTTTTTGTTTGTTATTTCTGTTAGGTTTTTCCGTTAGCTTTAGGGGAGAATCTGGTTGAAATTTTCGGTTGAGAGCTTTCTGAATGAATTTCCAAGTTGAAATTGAAGATTGAAGGGTGGAGTTTTTGGAGAGAATTGAAGGAATGATGAAGATTGTTGGTGATCTATGAAAACTCAGAGGCTGTGCTTGAAGGTTGATGATGAAGTCAAGATTGAAGTTGATTGAAGGTTGAAAGTTGAAGATTGCGGATTGAAGCAATTTGTTACTATTCTGTTACGGTTTTTTGTGAGCTTTTTCTTCAGCAGCTAAGTTGGTTAGGGTCTTGTATGGTTCTGTTAGGAGTGTTAGAAGGATTGTGAATTTCTGTTGGGAGGTTATGAGGTTCACAATTCTGTTAGAAAAATGAATGGTGTTAGCCGTTTTTTTTATTAGGAAAAATGGTTAGTTGGTTTTTGTGATGAGAGGTTTATTAGTAGTGAATTGGGATGGATGTGTCGATGTTATGGTGTAAGTGGTTAGAGGAAGTTTTGTAGTGAACTGCTACTACTACTGCGCTATGTATTTTTTTCATTTTCTGAACCGCAGCTGTTATTAATTTCTTGCTGCCATGGCCTTTTTTCTGGTGTATACTGGATTCAAATTGGAATCTTTTTGTGACCTGCCATTGTTAATTTTCTGCGGTGTACTCTTTATTACTGCATATTTCCTTTTACTGTCGTGATAAACCTTTCTGCAAAGTATTTCCATTGTCATGGACTTCTTCTGCTAAAATGAATTTCTGCTATTGGATTTTTCTTCTGTCAAAATTTGGAACTTTAACCTTTTGCATTTCAAAAACACCTCCTCTGTTATTAGAATTGTTATTAGAATTGGATGAACTTGAGGTTTGGTTTGAAATGTAATCTTGGACAAAAGATATCAAAAATTGTTATTAGAATTGGATGATTGGTTAGAAAAAAGAATGGATAGGGATGGATTTGGGTTTTCAAACGGATATTGAAATTGACTTTTAATGTGGTTTAGAAATAAGATTGGATTGAAATTGGATTTGAACATGGATTGTGGATAATGATCATGAATTTGAAATAGAAATGGATAATGGATATGGGTTAGAATGAAGTTAAAAGTGGATGAATGGATATTGAAATGGATAATGACATAGAAGTGGATATATGTAGATGGTCAATTGGAATTGATTTAATGGACTTGTATTTTGAATTCCAAATATCTTAAAGCACTTGCCCAATTCAAATTCAAACTCAAATACTCCATGAACTCCATCTCGAATCAACTTCAATCTCTTCCCTCATTAACTTGTATTATACGCAATGAACAATAAGCAACTGAGAGAATAATTTTGTCCTGACCACAATATAAATCCACAACTAGACCTCATGTCAAGATGCCCTTGCCATGAACCCTAACCACTATCTTCAATTGATGAATATCAACCAAGTCGCATAGAAGATAAGAAACCTTGATCCCACGCCTCAGGAGCTCAATGCAAATGCATGAATAAGTCATGACCTAACGGATATGCAGATGAATGTGAAACAAAAGCCAGTTATTGATGGTATAAATAGGAGGGCAAATTTTGAGGTGTTACGCTTACCCTCTGAGAGTGACTAATAAGGATCAAAGAGAGAAGGAATTTGAGAGATTCAACACAACGTTCAAGAAGTGGAGGTTAATATGCCGTTCTTTGAAGCACTTGAGCAAATGCCAGTGTATCAGAAATTCATGAAAGATGTTATCAATAAGAAGAGACCTGCCAGAGATGAGCAGGTTATCCTGAAGGAAAAGTGCAACACAATCTCACCAGAGAGGAGAATCCCAATCAAGCAGAAGGATCCTGGATTGGTAGCAATATCGTGCATTATAAAAGACACAACATTCAAGAAGTCCTCATTGATTCGGGTGCTAGTGTGAGCCTCATGCCACTATCCATTTATAAAAATTGGGTGTTGGAAAGGTGAGTGATGCAGGAACAAAGTTGAAATTTGCTGATCACACGACTAAGCAATCATATGGGTTAGCGGAAGATGTGTTGGTGACAGTAGATAAATTTATTTTTCCCGTTGACTTTAAAATCATGGATATTTTGGAGGATGAAGAAACACCTATTATTCTTGGTCGACCGTTTTTGCTTACTAGTCGGTGCAATGTTGATATTGACAAAGGCACTCTGACGTTAAAATATTTTCATGAGGAAGTAACTCTGAAGGTGTTGGATAACAAGAAGTAGGGTGAAGGTGAAGACAGCCAACCTTCGATTGGAATGATTAAAACAGTGGGAGGAAGCAATAGTTCAAAACCACCTCCTGATAAAGTCCCAGGCATAAGCTTTAAGGGTACAGTGTCCCAGTCATCTATGGAACTGAACCAAACTCCGAAGTGCAATCAAGAAGCAGGGAAAAGAAAGAAAAAAGATCACCAAGGACAAGGAAGTAGCCAGATTGATGATGTTCGACTTACAGGCTAAGTGGGACGACCGTCGAGCCATGCGACGTTAAAGGAAGTGCTTCGTGGGAGGCAATCCATGCGTTTTATTTCTAATTATTTCAGTTGTTTTTTGTTTTTTTAGGTAGGCACAGAGTCATTCACATGAGAGCGAAGGCATCACAAAGAATGAGATATTTGAGCATGCATCAACAGAATGTAGTGTACCTGTGAAAAAACAGAGAAAAGTCAGAAAAATTGGCAAAAATGTGGAAAAACAGGGGCCTACTACGGCCGCCTGTGTCACCTGGACACGGCCCGTGTCAGGATGGTGAAAAAAATAATAAAAAATTGTGGTTACCTGTAGGCTGACACGGCCGCCCGTGTCAGCTCTACTGGGACAAGATGGAAAAAGTGGATGTTGGAATCAAGGGACAGAAGCCTGAAACGGCCGTTTGTGTCACTGGATATGGCCCGTGTCAGGCATGCACATGTTCAAAAAATTTTAATTCTTCTTTCCCTTTTGGTGGACTTCACCCAATCCTAAACCCAATAATTACCCAATAACCCTAATTCAATCCTCTTAAACTCAGATTTTTACCTTCTCTCTCTCTCTCTCTCTCTCTCTCTCTCTCTCACTCTCTCTCTCTTTCTCTCTCTCACTTTTCATCTTCTACCTTCATCATTCTCATTCTTTTCTTCAAAAACCTCCATAACCACCACACTAAAAAGCTTCAATCTTCCACCCTTCCACTCACCCAAACCACTATCGGTCTTCACAAAACTTGTCCCATTTTCCACCCTCTACCACATTCCGGTATCTTTTTCTCATAACCCCCTATTTCATTTTTCTCTATTTTACAGGTACACAAAATGCCGCCGAAAAGAGTTGTAAAAGGCAAACAACCCGCTGTAGAGACATCCCGAACGAGAAAACAGAGTAGTCGAACACCAAATGCTTACGACATTATTTTCGCCACACCGGAACAAGAACGGAGATACTCTTTCCATGTCAAGCGTAAGATTACTCCGACGAGGTATATTTGTAATAAAACTCTCACTGAACTCGGTTTAATGGTAGAAGTTCATAGGATGTTTCATATTGTTGGTATGCTAGAATTCATGCAATTTGAAGCGCCAACATATGAGCGTATAACCCTTGAATTTATGAGTACTGTTGAGTTTCAGCTAAAGAAACTGTGGACATGCACAACAAAGTATTATTATGGTACCTTACAATTCCGTTTGTTTAACACTGACCACGAGTTGTCTGTAGAGGAGTTATGAGGTATCCTCCGACTCCCATTGTATGGTCCCGAGGCTGTTCCGGATGACTTCGATGCTGAGACTTTTTGGTCTGCTATCACTGGAAAAAAAGAGTATATCGCGAAAGCGGCAAAGGCCTCGGGGATCCAAAACCCCTGCTTCAGATACGCCCAAAAGGGTTTGGCGTATACTCTATTCGGTAGGGGAGACAGTACCGGGGTGGCTATATGTCATACCCTAAATTTTGACCACTAAGATTCCCCATCATTGTGCAAATCATCATCACAATATGGATGGACCATTATACCTCATTAGTCTCCCCAAAAATGGGTGAGCATTCACTATAATCAAATTTAGGGTTTCTAGCCCTCTCAGAGCTCTTAGACAAAGGATCAATCAAGGAATGACATGATCTTCAATTTGTCTAAACCTATCAAATATCCACAATGGATCAAGAGGACTCCCACCTCAAGAATCAAGCACAAAGTTGCAACATTCCAAGTGGATTAAGCCTCAAGGTCGCCAGTGTCACCAAATTAGGGTTTTGGTCGACTGGGGCTTCCAGATGGAAATTTTTCTCTGGGCATGAGCCAAAGGCTTCAAAGCACAGCCTAAGATGCTCCAAGGGACATCATTAACCCAATCATCAAGTCAATTTTGCCTCAGGGGATGCATTCATAAAAAATCAGGAATTAGGGTTTCTTGACCTAATTCACCCCTAAGTTGACTTTTGGGACAAAACATGAGCCAAGACATCAAGAGAGGATTTAAGGAGCTCTAACACACTACATTGATCCATTTGCAACAATGGATTGATCCAAGAAGCCTGATCAACAAGTTTCAAATTCATCAGAACCACAATTAGGGTTTCGCGGGAAAAGTCAACTGTGCCTTTGACTTTTGACCCAGGCATGCTCCCAAACCTTGGGACATGATTCAATACACCCTATAACACCTATGAAATCAACCCATCAAGTTAGATTTAGGTCAAGGACTTGATTTCATAGAGGATCGCACAATTTGGAGTTCATCTGACAAAAAGTCAACTGTGCACAAAAGTCAACTTTGACTTTTTGAGATTTTTCACAATTATGGTTATTTGACCCTAAAATGATGTTAATATGTGATTGGGATCATCATTCATCAAGAAAAGTCAAGAAAAGTGGGATAACTTGTAAAAGGGGTAACCATAAAAAACTTAGAAATTTTCTAAGTTATGGAACAAAGTGGCTAGGGTAACAACTTCCAAGGATCATAACTTGAGATCCAAGCAACCATTTGGGCTGAAACAAAGATGTTGTAGCTCTCATGGTATACTTTAAAAGTGTCAACTACACCTCATTCCAATTCATCATAGATTTTGAGTTATGGTTGGATCAAAATGGCTGAAAACATGAAATGCCACTTTTTCCAACACAGTGAAATTTTCACTAAGTCAGAATTTGTCTTGTGTTTTTTCAAAAGTAGGGGGATTTTTCAGTTGGATCCAAAAATTATCAAGACAAACTATGATCACACATGTGTTGTATCATATAAGAGCTTTCCAAAATGGCCAAGAACGCCATGAAACTCCACTTAAGCCATGAGATATGACAATGACAATGTGCCTTGCTGCAAACTGTCATGGCAAGGTAGATTTGTGCATTTTGCTCCATTTGAGCAAATTTTGCAAATGACAAACAAGTTTATCCATCTGAACACCTCAGGGGGATACCAAGGAGGGACAAACACTGATCCATCAGCCTCCCAAGTCCTTGGAACCAAAAGTTGCATGCCAAACCTAGAAATGCCTAAAAGAGGGACAAGACTCCAATTTTGGTTTAGAGCATTTAATGGATGCACCAAGGTGGCATGGATTGAGCCCTTTCCAACTAAATTCAGTCAAGACTTATCCAAGAACTAGGGAACCAACAGCCTGTGCTCTAACCTCTAGTCAATGGCTAGAGGAGACTTGGATTCATATTGATCAACATTTGCCAAACTTCTGCAATAGTTGCCATTCACTATTGCTTGCAAAACAAACTTGCTCTACTATAAATAAAGCTCATTTGTGCTCACTTTGAGTACACCAAAGCCATCAAACAGATGCTTTCCTCAAAATCTCTTCCTTCACTCCAAAATTGCCTTCCAAAGCAAGTCACTATCGGGTTTTGAGTTTGAGAGCAATTCCAACCAAACCAATCACACACGCACCTCATAAACATCATATAGAAGTGATCCAAACACTTAAGCAACATCTGGAACACTGATTTCACAAAATCACCATCCAACTGCTCAAGCTTTTAGCAGACTTGCAGTTGGGGTACCATCTTCAGTTCCAGCTTGTTTCAAACCACTCCAAGCATTCAGACACATCACTTGGCACCTAAGGAAGCTGTGCAAATCATTGGAACCAGCTTGCAACACCTCTAACACAAAACACGATACCAGCTGCAAGAGGTAAGCCTGAGCTCTTCTAACTCTATGATCCATGCATTTTTTGCTGCACAATAATTTGGCCATATGTTGATAATCATGCATAGAGTGTTTACCCTCAATCAATTACTTTGTTTGAATCGTGTATGGAATTTCTGAGCCTTCATGCAAATTTTAGGGTTCTTGAGGTTTCTCTTTGATTTCTTATTTCATGCTTAAAATAAATGAAATTAAAGACCATAGATATGATCGTGAGGTGAAAACGAGCAGATTGATACGTAGATTGCATGATATCATCAAGTATTCAGTGAGATTGGATAGAAAATGCAAATCTGCAGAAACAGAGGGTGGCGCGTGTTCTTGGCGCCATTTTTTGAATATTTGAATATTTGAATTTTGTGATTTTATTTAATTGATTCAAAAATTAATTTCTCTCTGAGTTTTAATGATTTTGAGTTGATTCTTTTTTTAATAATTCACAAAAATGCTAAAATATTTTATTTTACCAAAAAATCCTAAAAATATTAATTATTTCATATACTTGATATTTTTACAAAGAGTTAATATTTTATTTGTTTTTCAACATTTAAAATGTTTTTTCTTCCTTGATTTTCCAAACTTAATTGATTTCCAATCATTTTGTGGATAGAAACATGATTTTTTAAACATTGATCCAAGATCACAATTTGTTTTCACACATGTTTAACAATTTTGATCATTTTAATTGAATTTTTATTCAATTAAAATATATTTTGAAAACAAATTAGGGTTTTGATTAATTCAACCCTCATCAAGCTTTTTTCAAACTCTTTGGGCCTCTAATAGAGTGTAAGACCCAACCCTTTGTAAATACACCACCTTTTGGGCCTCAGTCATTGTATAAGTCCCACTGTATTTTCAAAAACAACGGCGCGATCGTCGCCTTTTTAACAAAATCAACTGGGCCTCTCCTCGAGCTATAAGTCCCAATGCTTTTTCTTAAAACTCTTTGGGCCTCTAATAGAGTGTAAGACCCAACCCTTTTTTAAACCAAAATAATTTGGGCCTCAGTGTATTGTATAAGTCCCGATACCGTCAAAAAGTTCGGCACGATCGTCGCCTTTTTAACAAAAATCACCCTGGGTCTCTCCTTGAGTTGTAAGCCCCCATCTCTGGTACAAAAATAAATTATTGGGCCTCTAATAGAGTGTAAGACCCAATCCCCTTTTAACCAAAACCTTTTTGGGCCTCAGACATTGTATAAGTCCCTCTGCATTAAAAGAAAAACCTCGGCGCGATCGCCGTTGCCAAACAAATCACCCTGGGCTTCTCCTTGAGTTGTAAGTCCCATCTCTTGTACACAAATAAATCTTTGGACCTCTAATAGAGTGTAAGACCCGTCCCCTTGTACATAAAAACTTTTTGGTCCTCACATGTTGTATAAGTCCCTCTGTACAGTTTACAAAACAACGGTGCAATCATCGTTAAAACTTAGGCCTCTCCTCGAGCTGTAAGCCCAACAATATTTTCAAACACTTTCTCCTGTGATTTTGAATTCAAATATATGTTGTTATCAAAACTTTCTTTGTTGAACAACTAACCAAACAGCATGGAAGCTCTACAACGGGTAAGTATTTATCCGCTTTCATTTACCGCTTTCATATGTACATAACTGTATTGTGGGGCTGTTTCACTGTAAGTATTCTTTCACATCCTTTTATATACTTGTCACATATCCACTGTGTAATACTAGTATAGTTATTTAGAGTTTTCCCCGGCAACTACGTCTAGAACTAGGTAAAGCCATGTTGGTTGCTCTTAAATACAAACAAAACTAGATCCCCCCATAGGATTCCAGATACAGTCTTCCCTCCTCTTGGGGTTAAATAATATGGAACAAAGAGAAAGGCAGTATTCTCGGTGAACCTTTTCTCAGACTGTCACCCTTAGAAATTGTCAAAGAAACTCTAACTCCCCAGAGATGATCTTTTCTCCGTGAATGGCATCTCTTGAGTTTCTTCCAAATTCTTGACCTTTCCTGGAATCATCTCTTCTCTGTGAATTACATTTCTTGAATTTCTCTTGTTTTGGGGACCCACAGGCTTCCTAAAAGCACCCCCGCCTCCTCTTGGGCGTTGTACAAGGACCCTTCGGCTTCTTAGAAGTTCTCATGCCTTCTCTTGGGCTTAATACAAGGACCCTAACGACCTCTTAAAGGTATAAGGCAGAACTTAGTCATCCTTTGCTAGAGCAGTCTTTCCAGCATCAAAACTCCGGCCGTTGTAGGGTTGATACTCATCCCTTAATGCCTGTGCCTCCTCTTGGGCATTGTACAAAAGATAAAATAGTATACTTGGACTGTCTAAACCTCTTGAGTCTTAAAGACATTCTCAAGTTCCTTTCAAACATAGGAAGAAACCCCGGTCTCTCCCATGAGGGTTCCCCACACTTGGACCCGCTTCAGGATCTCCAGAATCCACAGCGGTAAGGCAGCCTCCTCTTAGGCTTTGTACAAATTATTCTCCCTAGCAGAGCTAACCTTTTCAGACTCTCTTGTTGAGTCAATCACTTTTTAGCCTCCGTCTTGGGCTTTGTACAAGACATATAAAACACTCTCTTGTTGAGTATAAAAGACTCTCTTGTTGAGTCAATCCTTTTTTTAGCCTCCGTCTTGGGCTTTGTACAAGACATATAAAACACTCTCTTGTTGAGTATACAAGACTCTCTTGTTGAGTCAATCCTTTTTTTAGCCTCCGTCTTGGGCTTTGTACAAGACATATAAATCACTATCTTGTTGAGTATAAAAGACTCTCTTATTGAGTCAACCTCCTTTTAGCCTCCATCTCGGGTTTCGTACGAGATAGAAAAACACTCTCTTGTTGAGTATAAAAGACTCTCTTGTTGAGTCAATCTCCTTTTAGCCTCAATCTCGGGCTTCGTACGAGACAACAAATAACTCTCTTGTTGAGTATAAAAGACTCTCTTGTTGAGTTAAACAACCTTCAGACTCTCTTGTTGAGTCAATCACCTTCAGACTCTCATGTTGAGTCAACCTTTTTTAGCCTCTGTCTTGGGCTTTATACAGGACAGATAAAAGTACTCTCTTGTTGAGTTAAACCATTTCAGCCTCCCTTTTGGGCTTTATACAAGATACATTCTCCCCAACAGAGTCAAAATCCCTTTTAGCCTCAATCTTGGGCTTTGTACAAGACAGAAAGAACATTTTCCTCCAGAAAAGTTTCCCGCCTCCTCTTAGGCTTTGTATAAAGAAAACCCCGGTTGAGTCAATCAACCTTTTAGCATCAAAGTTGTGCCTTGCTCACAGCATACAAACATCAACAACTCCTCTTTAGAGATGACAAATTCTCTCTCAGCCAAAACCCATTTAGCTTCACATCTTGGGCTTTGAACAAGACACAAACCACCTTTAGCTTCACGTCTTAGGCATTGAACAAGACACCAAAACACCTTTTTCCTCCCATAGAATAGGAGGAACTACGATCGCTCTGATTTCCCTATTTTGGGAATACGTAGGCATAAGATTGCAAAATCTTAGCGAGCATACTAATCAAAAACCAAAAATCCCATACCTTCAGACATCAATCGAAAAAAATCAGACCTAACATCTTACCAATAGCCCAGACACTTGTATTCTTAAGAAAATAACCCTAAAAGAACCCCCTCTTGATAGCATCTGTAAACCAACAGTTTTGACTGTTTAATCTCAGTTTGCAAGCAGAGTTAATTGGAGACATCTATTTCCCTTCCTTAATCAGCTCAACAGGATAAAAAATGAATCGAACTGTAGTTCCAAAGCGATAGTGATTCGAAACCACAAAAATCGCGCTACAGAAGAGTGGCGACCACAGTGGGAGGCATTCTTTCTTGCATTCCCAAGGGATGAAACCTTAAGTTCTCGAAGTATCACAGAAATGGCGACTCTGCTGGGGAGTCATTGTCTGTATAGGATCATAAGACTAGAGGTCTAGGATGATTAAGATAAATATATATATACTGCTTTTCCTAATTGATATTTGTGTTTATTTTTCTGCTAATGGGAATGCGTGTGATGCCGCATGTGGAAAGATTGAGTATACACCTAAGATAAGGGATGGCATTATACGGGTAATCTTACGGGGAGTGAATCCCAGTTAAGGGTCCCCGGTCGACCATCAGACTCAGTGGAGACTACCTTTGCAGATACATTGCCTATACGACTTTGGTTGTTGAAAGTAGTGTGGTCGATTGGGTTATCTGAGAAGCTGAGGTTTTTAGTAGACTGAAACCATTTTGTAGTGAGGAAGCTATCGGGAATAGTTGTCACGCGATACTACCCTCATTTGAGATCACTCTGAGATACATCAGCTCGCTGGCGATCCGCTTGCTGTTGTTATCCCAAGAGGGGTCAATGATTTTGCGGACAGGTACAAAAAATCACCAGTATAAACCTTTGGGGATGGGTAGAGCCTTGACTTCATAACACCGACCCCTTGACCCCATGTTTTTTCTATGTTTTTGTGTGCTGCATTCATGCATTCATCTAAAAAACATTAAAACAAAGAAAAATCTTCTCTTCTAGTCTCTCTTTTTCAAATTAAACTAAGACAATGATTGCAAATGTCAGATAAAGAGATTGCGCTAATGGATTTCGGTAGAAGGAAAACTCACAAGTACACCTTCAAGGTTCCAAAACTAGAGGATTTAAGAGGTCTGGCGAGAATGATCACCAACCCCGAGGCTTTCAGAGCCAAGTATGGAGGACTGCTATCTCTGTTAAGGGTTAATGTAATCGAAGGAATCCTGTCCACACTAATCCAGTTCTACGATCTGGTCTATCACTGTTTCACATTCCCGGATTATCAGCTAGCACCAACACTGAAGGAGTACTCTCACCTAACTGATTTGCATATTACTGACCAAGCTCCGTTTTCTGGACTGGAAGAAATTCCAAAGGATCAAACCATTGCAAGAGCAATCTATTTGGACGAGTCAGAAGTCAGGACTCACATGACCACTAAGGGGGGAATCCAGGGTTTGCCAGCCCAGTTCTTGACAAAGAAAGCTATATAATTTGCTAGTATAGGGAACGTGTCCGCTTTAGAGAGCATCTTTGTTTTTCTCACCTACGGGTTATTTTTGTTTCCCAACATCGATAACTTTGTAGATATCAATGCCATTAAGATTTTTCTGATTGGAAACCCTGTACCGAACTTGCTCGCAAATGCTTATCATTCGGTACACTTAAGGAATTTGTACAGCGGAGGAATGATCACATGTTGTGTACCCCTGCTATACAAATGGTTCACTTCTCACTTACCCAAGTCTGCTGCATTTTAGGATCAAAAGAATACTTTACGTTGGTCGCAGAGAATCATGTCTCTTACCAACTCTGACATCGATTGGTACAATCGAATCTATGACGGGATCAGGATCATTGACTGTTGTGGAAATTTCCCAAATGTACCCCTTATAGGAACTAAGGGAGGAATCAACTATCATTCAGTATTAGTTCGTCGTCAATTTGGATACCTGTGAGGCATGTCCTGCAAAATGCTCATCTAGAAGGTCTTTTCTTCAAGGAAGGAGAAAACGACAGGGCACTAAAGACGGAAATAGTGCATGCCTGGAAACACGTTCATAAAAAAGGAAGAAAGTCTCTAGGAAAACCAGACCGTGTCTCGGTGGAGCCTTATCTCCACTGGGTACAAACTAGAGCTCTCAAGCTAAGGATGCCTTACCCTCATCAGGAAGTTCTTCCATTAAGGGACTTTGTCCTTTATTTTATATCTGAGACAGAAAAAATTCAGGTTACTCTCAACAAAGTTCAGCAGGAGAAGAGGTCTTGGAGGAACAAGTACAATATTCTCAATGTGGAGTGTAAGAAAATACAGCAACTATTGAAAGATAAAGATGCTCTGATTGAGATTTTAGAGCAACATGCTGTAGAAAATCAGGATGACCAAAGGAATTTGCTCGCTCCTTTCACTTGGCAAAGGAATGACGACCCAGCAACGGCCCAAGAGCCCCGGTCAAAGAAAAGAAAAGTACCAGAACCAGCACCTGAGCTCGCTTCAGAGAGGACTCAGGACCCATAAGTTTAGATTTCCTTTTACAGCACTATGTAAATTGCTGTATTTCCATTATGCAATCTTTTGAATTCAATAAAACGGGGTTTCCCCACTGTTTGAAATTTACAATCTAATTGTCGAAGTTTACTTTGAATAAACGAAAAATATATACAATTAATATAATCATTGCATATCATTCACCATTCTCACGTAACACATTCTTCTTACCTACGAATCTCACGTTTACGTCTCGATTCTAGAATCAAATTGTCTCATTCGTACAATACTCGGGCCAATCGACAGAAAAAGATGGATGATCTCGAGGAAGAGAACAGAGAGTTGAGAGAAGAGATTGACACTCTGAAAGAGGATCTGAGAAAGCTTCATAAAGACATGCAAGCTCTAGCAGATGCTCAAATGCAACAACAAAGGACTGTGATCTCAGAGATCACATCAACGCCCATAGTGGAAAAGTATGATCCTAGGTAAAAAAATGCCGAAAGATCGTCCCTGGGGCATGCCTATTAACTATATCCCGAAGGGATATATTCCGCCGATCACTGATGATCCGAAAACTTCAGCAGGAGCCGCTGGGCCTGAAGGTTACAAACTTAGGGAAAACGAAGATGACAGGGGCATGACAGCAACTCCTGAAGGTTACAAACTTCGGGAGGCACCGAGAGTCTCGGCCATAATGACTATACCACCACCCGTAGTACACACTGTCCCAGAAGGACAGATTCCACAGATACCTTCTGGTGGAAACAAAAGTATGTTCGACAGAATGAATGAGTTCCAGGAATAATTCTTGGAGATACATAAAGAACAGCAAGCCCTTCGCGGTCAGGATTTATTTGGAAAGGACGCCACAGACCTTTGTTTGGTCCCCAATGTGAAAGTTCCGCACAAGTTCCAGGTACCCGATTTTGAAAAGTGCAAGGGTAACTCTTGCCCTCAAAGCCACTTGGTGATGTACGCTCAGCGAATGTCAGCTCAGACAAAGAACCAAGAGCTACTGATTCACTACTTTCAGGATAGTTTAACCGGTGCCGCACTCAAATGGTACATGGGTTTAAACCGCACTAAGATCGGCACTTTCAGAGATCTTGGCGCTGCCTTTGTTCAACAATATAAGTATAAACTGGACATGGCACCAGACAGAGATCAACTCAGATCAATGTCACAGAAGGACAAGGAAACCTTTAAGGAGTATGCTCAGAGATGGCGTGAAATTGCCGCTCAGATTTGTCCACCTCTTGAGGAAAAAGAGATGACAAAGATCTTCTTGAAAACCTTGAGCTCATTTTACTAAGACAGAATGGTTGCCAGTGCGCCCAGTGACTTCACCGAGATGGTGGGCATGGGAGTTCGTCTTGAGGAAGCAGTCCAAGAAGGATGTTTAGTTAAAGACGCTAGATCATCAAGTAGTACAAAACGATACGGTAGTGCTCTCCCTAAGAAAAAAGAGCAAGATATTGGGAATATCTCTCTCGGAAAGCAAAGGCGACCATACCAACCAGTAGCAGCCGTAACTCCTGCTATCAACCCTGCGCCTGTTCCTACGTATCAACCTCAGGTTGCTCAGAGCCAACCGATTCAACAACAATATCAGTAAAGGACACAACAACCTCTTCAGCAGGCTCGTCCTCCATATAACAACAACCGTACAACGCGACCACCAGGGTTCGACCCTATACCGGTGTTGTACGCAGAACTGTTTCCATTATTACTGGTCAAGGGGCATGTCCAAACCAGGTCTCCTCTTATAGTACCAGAAAATTCGCCCTTTTGGTTCAAAGCGGATCAGACTTTCCCTTACCACCAAGGAGGACCAGGGCATAACATAGAAAACTGTCTCAGTTTCAAATCCGATGTGCAAAAGCTTGTTAGGAGCGGGGTCTTATCTTTCAAAGAGACGAATCCGAAAGTTCTCACGAACCCGCTGCCTCAACACGAGAAAGCTGCAGTGAATTTGATAGAGGGAGAATCTAACAACAGCTATCGAATTCATGATGTACTCTTATTAAGGGCCAACTTGGTCAAGATGCATTGTAGACAGAGTGGATATGGCCACGTGCCACCTCATAATTATCACTAGTGTGATATCTGCTCTAAAAATAATCAAGGATGTTCTGTGGTGCAATCAGCTCTACAGGAACAATTGGATCTCGGATGGATCCAAGAGCATCGAGTTCATGGAGTTAACATGACTTATACAAGTTCCAACATCATTCAGAACCACGACATCTGTGCAATGAATGTCAACTTAGTGGCAATGCACTCAAGGTAAAGCCAGTATCATAATCTGCCACGGCATAACTATAATTCCTGTCTGACTTGCTTGGTAAACAAACAGGGATGCTCTTTTGTACAAGAGGCCCTCCAGTGTCAGATGGATCTTGGATGGATTCAGGATTACCACGATGGAAATCGGTATCAAGTAAATATGATTCAAATCTTCGATATTCGTTTGATGAATACAAGCTTGGTGGAGTTACACGCCAGACAGGTCCAACTCGGTTTTCTCACTTCACATGATTATCTGAGCTGTAAAGTATGTTGTGAGAGTAACCAAGGGTGCGCTCTCGTTCAAAGAACTTTACAACACTTGTTAAACCACTGGTGGCTTCCGATCTATATGGATGAATGTAGTACCCCAAAATTTGCCCTACCTTTTTTTGGCTTTTGTTTCACATTCATTTTTACATTTCATTAGGCCATACCTCGTAATCATATCATTGCATTGGTCTTCTAAGACACGGGATCAAGGCATTCTCATGTGGTTCGAATCTTCCGTATTCAAAGGAGTATCAGTGTGCATTTAGAGATAATGGTTCAACTTTAAGTCAAGACCCAGTTCAGAGGGATGTTTGACCTACTCTTGGTCGAACTATCAAGAAGCTGGCTTCAATCTCAAGTTACCCGCATCAGTGGCAAGATTATTCAGTGGTAGCTGTGCACTTTATTAAAAGCTTGTTGAAAAGTTTGAGATTGGTTTTGGATTCATTTGACTATCCATTTGCTAAACCATGTTCTTATCCACCTTTTGATTTTCAAATCCATTGTTCTTTCCAAATATCCATATCCGTTAATTAACCAATTTTCCATTACAAGTATTCATATCCATTTTTAGTCAAAATCCATTTCTAACCATTAAACCCATTGTCTATATTCACTTTTCATTATTCAAATATCTAATTTCATTTGACTCCATTTTTTCCTTTCCACATTTAAAACCATTATCCAATATCCATTTTTTCATCCATATCTAATCCACATTTTAATTCAATTACCCATTTGTTATTCCAAACCATTTAAATCCAATCCATTTCATTAACCAATTTCAAATCATATCCAATTTAAAATCCAATGTTCATATTTCCTAACCTTTTTAAATTCAAAGTTCATGTTAATCATTTTTTATTCTTTTTAACCACATCCATAGCCATATCTCATCTTAATTCTATTCCATCTTCTATTTCAAGTAAAAAAAAATAATAACAAAGGAGCAAACTTGCAACAACTCCTTGGAAAGGCTTATGAGAGGTGCCACACTGCTCCAAAGGAGGGTGTTTCGTACTTTTGATCAGTTCACTGCTGCTAGACTCTGAAATGGGGACTAAGGTTAAAGCCACAAGAGGTCACAGACGAGCTTTTCACTGCAACGTAATTTCCTTTTCATTCTCTAAGGTCAGCTATTGCTTACACGTTGATTTGGAGCGTAGCCAATTGATGGTCCGACCTCACTTGGAATGGAAACAATAGAACCAACACAACAAATAAGAAACTACAGAGCAGTGATAGTAACACATACATAAATTAAAACCAATTTCATACAGAAAATTCACTGCAAATTCCAAAAGCAACTCCAAGAAAACTCTAACTGAATTTCAACTCAAATACCAAAATTACCCTTCAAATTCGATTATAAAGTGAAGACTGTAACAGAATTGGAGGAGGATTTTTTCATCACCACGATTCACCTTCACCATCTTCAATCTTCACCCTTGAACTCTCTTCACCCTCTCCAATCTTCATCATCTACAGAACCTGAAAATCCTCTTCGATTCCAGAGCCAACCTCGCAGCAATCTTCTGAATTCCTTCTTCATAAACTCAGCAAGATTCATCGAATCGGAATTTCGCCGAAACCGCAATTCTTCGTCAAGATTCACGAACCTCCTTCAATCTCGCATCGTCACCAGAGCCGACATCGAATCAACAACAACAAATTCAGGAAAAACGATCACCAACTCATCCACGAAACCATCGGAAATTCCGCAGAAATCATAACGAGGGTGAATTCCGTTCATCTCCAACAACAGCTAAATTCTGCAATCCAGAGAAGGAAATCCGATATAATCGCGGCGAAAAAGAATTCTCGCAAGAGTTCACAACCAGGATTCACAATAATCCTTCGGAGTTCAGAATTATAAAAGAAGCATAAAAGGATATATCGCGAGGAGTGTACTTGAACGTCAAACCGTCGCGGGAAGATTCGTTGTCGTCAACGCCATTTTCCGGTATGTTCCGCTAACTCTTGCACAATTCGTATCTCGCTAAACCATAATCGTCTTCCATTAACGCGTTAGAGCTCGGAATCGCACCCTAGGCTTTCTCTTTTGTTGATCCATAATATTGAGATGAGAGTGAGAAAGTTGGGAAGAGGAGAAAGCCGTGAGAAGGTGTTGCCGGCGACAGTGAGGTTGTTAAAGATGAAGTATGAGAAACACGGCGCAGGGAAGGAGAGAAGAGAGTGTTCTGATTGTGATATCTAGGTTTTTGTAAGGAGACCATTTTTTCCTCAAGGCTGAAAGTAATTGGACCGGGTTTGTTGGACTGATAGTTGAACCACACTCCATGGAGCTTCTTTCTACACTCCCAATACTGCACCCCCTGGTTCGGTTTAATTAATTTTCCTTTTAGAAACTTTAGTTAATTAGGTTTTAAGTAGTTAGATAATTAGCACTAGTTTAGGATAATTAGTTTAGATTTTAATCTTAGTTTAGGATTAATCTTGAAGATAATTGATGTTAGAACTCAATCTTGACTTAGTTATACTTTGGTTTAATAATTGACCTTAGATCTTGAATTTAGTTAATTAGAGTTTCATTAGGTTTTATAATTGAACTTGTTTAATTAGTTTTTCTAGGAATTAATTGGATTAATACTAGAATTAGATTAGAATTTAATTGAAATCAATTTTAGGATAATATTAGTTTTAACACTTGAATTAATTTTAGGACTAATTTTAGAATTAGTTTTTTAATCTTGGATTAATATTTTTCTTACTAGAATTTAATCTTGATTTTTACTTAGCATTTTAATTCTAATTTGGTTCTTGTTGACTCTAATTTCTCATGGTTGATTAATTTCTAATTTCTCTTTTATGAATAGCATGATATAATGCTATGTGTAGAATTTTCTCACATCCCCTCGGGATCCTAGCTCAACTTTAATCTTTGATTAAAGTGAGGTAGGATATGCATTAGGTAGTGCTATCCCTTTTCCTTTTAGATTTAGTTCTCATGCCTCACTAACCATAGGATCACCATGCATGCTAACACTAGGGTGTGTCTTAGTCTCCCCTTAGTTTTCACCTTTACCTCTCTCTTGAGTCTTTCATCTTCTCATCTCAAAGAAAATTCAAAATATCTAATAAAGGTAGGCATTTATTGCATTTAGGCCTTTCATATAAAGAAAATATTATAAGGGGTCTTCTCTTATAATTTTAGAATGTGTAGCATATGCCCCATCTTAGGTCAATGTGTTAAACATTTGATCTTGTATGAGGGACTTAAATGCAATACTTGTTGAAGGTACAAATAAAAAACACGTCTTCATTTCTTAATCAACAAAAAAACACTTAATAAACACAAGTATGCTAGTGTGTTTGAACCCTGACAATTGGAAATAAGGGTGGGGGTCTTCTTCACTCTTAGTGTGCTTTCTTACCCATTCCATCTTGGAATGTGAGAATGTACACATTCCAATGACTAAGATCCAGATACACTGTCATATGCAAACAAATCCAAAACACTTCCTTCTAAAAGACAAAAAAACAAACAATAACGTCTTTCCTTCGGGAATTCTTTTCTCACCTCATTCACTCTTAGCGTACGAACGCGCTTCTGCTCGTTCTCTTGCAAGATGGTAACGCACTCGGACCAGTGAGTCTGCAACACCTGAGCTAGAACGTAAGCCGTTCTCTAAAAAACACAAACAACTTTCCCTTAGGTGAGGGGAACTACGTCGCTCTGATTCTCATGTTCCCGATGAGATACGTAGGCAGTGGGGTAGGGCCCATGCGAGCACTTCTTTTATTTTCCCTACATTTGTTTCTCTTTCTCTCTCCTTTCCTTTTTCATATTCCTTTTCCTTTCCAGCTAGCAGTTCCTTTTCCAGCATCCTTTCCTTACACCCTTTGATTGAAGCAAGCAAGCGTGGATCCCATCGGGTACGATGGACGCGAGGGGGTGCTAATACCTTCCTCTCGCGTAACCGACTCCCGAACCCAGTTCTCTTGGTCGCGAGACCATGCTTTTCCTTTCTCTCAGGTTTACGCGGTGTTTCCTTTCCCTCTCTTGGGATAAATACACATTGCTGGCGACTCTGTTTCGGTGCCACTTTCGCGTTTGTACTAGGATGAAAATCCCGGGAGCGACAGCTGGCGACTCTGCTGGGGAAAGGTTGACCTATTGCTGGTCCATCCTAAGCGAGTCAATCCTAGCGCTTGTCTGTTTTTCTTTCATTGGGTGTTTACTATACTTTGTGCTGTATTTACTGTTTTACTGTATAGTTGTTTACTGTATATTACTGCATTTACTGCATTTTAGCATTTTTATTCCATATGATATATTATGCTATGCTGGACTGTGCTGTTTTCTGTTTGGCGGGATGGGATTTCTGAGGGATAAACCCATTACACAGGCTTGAGTACACACATAGGTATTAGAGTGGATAGTCGTGACGCTTGCGTGGTGGTGACCACGTATTGTTGTTCATGAGACCCACAACCAGACGAGGTTCTATCAGGAGCTTTCTGCTACTGCATGTTATGCAGGCCAGTAGTTATTCTCTTGAGGAACTGTCGACTCTGGTGACCATTCCCGAGGACTCAGTTGCGGCACTCCTCCCGAGATGTGACAGTGGCAGACCACGTTATGTGGCAAACCCATTGCACATTCTCGATCCGAGGACCCAATGCTGGGAACTCGCTATAGGACATCCCTTTTGAAAGAGAATCAGTGGAGGCACTCCTCGATTGGCGATAGTACTGTACCCCGAGGGATGAATGTACTATTGCTTCTCGACCTCAGTGCCAGAAGCTGAGGACCTTTCGTTTTGGAGAATCAGTTGAGGCCTCCTCGATTGATGATGATGCCAAACCAGAAATGGTGAACGTATCATCATTTCTCGACCTGAGAGCCCAGGATACTGAACATCCTAGTACCCACATGTGAGAGGGGCGGGTTGTTTACAGGTTTGCAGGTAACCTTGACCTTCAACATACCCAGTATTTTGGATTTCCTATCAGTGTGGATTTATCAGCCTGGTATTCTGGTATTCTGATCATCCGGTATTCTGGTATTCCGGTATTCTCTTCAGAACAGACTCATGAACCTATTCAGTCATCAGCACAGCACAGTGATTATTCAGACTATGTGGAAGCTTTGATTCCATGTCTTATTGCATTCATACCTTTGCATTGCATTTGCATCTTGCATCATTTTGCATATCCTTTCTCCAGGCCAGATCAGTGAGCTCATCCATCCTTTATCTGAACTGCAGTTTGATTTCCTGACTTCCGTATTGGACTTGAATCAATCTTGGGAAGGATCATGAACTCTGGGGAACAGAATCAGTTTGTGACTAGGGCCGATGTTGAATTAATGAAGCATCAGTTGGACCAACTTATGGAAGCTATGGCCGCCATGACAAGGGGAGATGCCAATATTCAAAGAAATGAGAATGTCATTCCACCTCCGGTGAATAATGTTGCTCAAGCTCAGCCTGTGCAGGTCCCGGTTGAGAATCATGCTATACACGAGCGTACCATCTTCCGAGACGGACATTCTTCTTCTCTTAATGCCACAGATTATCAGAGTTTTGCCTTCTCTATGCCAGATATCCAAGGGGTAGTTCCGAAGATGAACCCTAATGACCCACGATCTGTTGATGATGAAAGATACCGTGTGTTGGACGAGAAAATTAAAGCCCTGGAGAGGCGTGATACTCTTGATTTGAATGCTTCGAGCATGTGTCTGGTACCTGGCCTTGTGATGCCTCCAAAGTTTAAAATGCCGAAGTTTGAGCAATACAAAGGGGATAGCTGCCCAAAACTACATTTGGTGATGTTCTGCAGAAGAATGACCTCACATGTCGACAATGACAAGCTCATGATCCACTGTTTCCAAGACAGTCTGAGTGGGGCATCTTTGTATTGGTATATGCAGTTGCAGAGTGGTAGCATCCGATCATGGTCAGATCTAGCCAACGCCTTTGTGAAGCAATACGATTATAATCTTGATATGGCTCCCAGCCGGATGCATTTGCAAGACTTGTCTCAGGCAGATAATGAATCATTCCGAGAGTATGCTCAGAGATGGAGAGAGTTAGCCGCTCGTGTTCAACCACCACTTTCGGATAGAGAATTGGTTGATTTGTTCATGGATACCTTGCAAGGGCCGTACTTGGAAAAGATGATTGTCACTGGGGCAACAAAATTTTCTGACCTGGTGATGGTGGGAGAACGTATCGAGAGCCTGGTTAAGTGTGGAAAGCTCCAAGGCGTCTCGAACTTCCAAGCTAGTGAAAATGAATCAGTTGTTAGTTCTCAGGAAGAATTCGAGGAAGAAAATAGTTCTATGCAGGAATCTTCACCACCTCATTCTCAGTGTTCAGACATATCAACTGTTCAGAGTCAACAATCTTATGGGTCTTCGTATCTAGGACAATATTCTTCTGCAAATCAGAGACCTCAGAATCAACGGTCATATCGCCGTCAGCCGCGTCAGCACGCCCGACAAAGGCCAAGGAAGCCAGAGAGGAATTTCACTCATTTGCCAATGTCGTACAGTCAAATACTGTCGAATTTGATCAGAGGTGGACTTATAGTGCCGAAGGAATTGAAGCCAGTTCCTTTTCCGTATCCACCAGATTTTGATGTCAACGCCCGTTGTGACTATCATGCTGGGGCACAGGGGCATTCAACTGAAGACTGTAAGGTGCTTAGGAGCAAAGTTCAGACTCTTCTTGACTCCAATATGTTCTCATTCACACCTCAGGGCATTCAGATCCACGACTCTCCTTCGTCCAGTTATGTGGGTTCATCAGTTCAGGTTATGGAAGAAGTCACCGAGAGCGGTAGTGCAGATGATCATCAGACTGACTTCGACGAGCAATACTGAAGATGGCTAGCTCATTAGCAAATCAAGCTTGGAAATCCCAGTTCCTCAAAGCTGGCAACCATTTAGATCATGTCATTTCTTTGCATTAGTAGTTTCTTTTTTGTTAAAATGTACAAACTCATTTGTAAAACTTGTTGTGTTAATTGATAATGATAATGAAATGAATATGCATGTTTTGATTAAACCCAGTCGTGTTCACTCATACTTTTTATCGATATCATATGTTTGTTTAAGCAGGATCCGAGGGAGGATGATGATATTCAAAGACGCGGAACTTCCAATTGTATGCTTTTGAACAAAACCCTGCTGATGATGTACAGGCATTATTTCAACTTCCCAAACACCGGAGATATAAGGAAGATAATCCCTTGCAAACCCCTTTGAGCCTAGAAGTAGGAGTTTCTTTCTGAAAATGAAAAACCCTCAATCCTAACCTGGGGCAGGGTAGGTGTCAGCTAATTTGACCGTGCGTTCAAATTTTAAAAGGAGTGTACCATTCGAGGATCAAGTCACAGCGGTTATCCCTCGCCAACCAGAGAGTGAGGCAGTCACAACCTTTGCAAACAGGTCAGATAACCTGTGTCACACGATTAGTTCAAAAAAAAAAAAATCAAAAGGAAAAAAGAAAGCCCGCTAAGTCAAGTGACTTAGGCAAAAGTTAGGGCATCCCGCTGGACTTCAAAGTCGAAAAGATTCACAAAAGAATCAGTCCAGGCAAAATCAGGGATAAAAAAAAAAGCAAAAAAAAAAAACAAAAGAATGAAGAGTGAAAAGCGAAAAGGATTACAAAAGAAAAATACTCAAGCAAAGAACAAATCGTGTGACTACTGACACCAAAGGCAAAAGGGGTGAATGTCACTCTGTAAACCGTGTGGGTTCCTTAACCATCCTCATACCATTCACAACCTTTTGAAAGGTGAGCGTTTGTGTCGAGTTAGCTGAACGTAGGACTGGAGAACATCAAGGAGAATGGGTAACAAAACTTTGAGCCTTATATCCTTTCTTTCTTAAACTGTGAACCAGGCCACGTTACAACCTTCGAAAGACCTAATTGAAGCAGAGTTGTTCCAAAAGCATACGTCGGTAAAGATCACGTCGAAGCTGACTCCTAAAAGGATCTTCTTACCATTCATGTTGGTATCAATGACATTTTGATAAGTGATTCGTTCACTACATGTCATAACATTTTTCCAATGAACACACTTGGATTTCAAAACTGTCATAAGCATTGCATCAAAATTATCTTTTAAAAACGAATTGTTTTACTTGCGAGTAAGCACTTGACATTAGGAAAGTTTCTACAATGGAAAGGTTGATTAGTCTAAGGTGCAAAGTGCCCGAGTACTCCGTTGAGCCGGGGCAAGTCATACTAAACGAGCGATCCATGCCAAGACTTAGTTAATCTGGGGCAACTATGTTAAGAATCTGGGGCAATCAAGTCGAGATTCAACAAATCTCTCGAATTTAGTTAGTCAAAGGTGCTCTTTCACAGATCAGACAGTCAGGGGCACAACTCATTTCAAGGCTGGGGCAGGTCACCCTAAGAGTGCAAGAAGTTATTCTCTCCGGAGGACGGTTAATCAAAGTCATGGGGCAAGATATGCCGGATCTTAAAGACATGTTCATTTACAGGTTATGTTGCATCGGGGCACCTCTTTTGGTCATATCACATCTGCAGGGTTCATGTTGATAGCTGACACGTGACATCCCCAGTAGAGTCTCTCTCCCCAGCAGAGATAGCTGAAGTTTTTGTCACATTCAGCAGAGCATTATAAAGACTGTGATTGTTCTCCCCAGCAAGAGTTCAGGAGTTCGCTCTCCCCTAGCCAGTGTGACGAAGTTATTGCTTGGGTTTGTGCTTCCCTAGTTTGCGGTAAAGTTGTTCCCATCTCCCCAACGGAGTAAGGGTAGAAGGTAAATTCTCAACAGAGGACCAAGTCTGATCTTGTCCCCTAGTAGAGTTGATGTCATCAACCATTGTCCCCAAGCATATTTTTGGGTGGTGGTTAGCTTTCCCCAGCAAGTCAAAGGTCGATCGTCATTGGCACTTTTCTTCAGCAGAGTCCTGGGATGTTTCTCCAGCAGTTTGTTGATTGTACTTTCCTGCATAATGAAGGTTTAGTCGGGATCTCGAGCGGTTATGACCTTGAAGACGGTTCAATTTGTTATCCACAGCGGAGTTAGCCTCGTCTCTTCAGCATTTATTTTGCTGGAGTGGTCCTGTTGCATATCATGAGTATCATTGCATAATCATCATCATCGCATATCATTAGCATAACAGTGCATGAAGCCTTGTAAAACCAAACAGAAATCTATAGCCTAACCTTTCTCGGCATCATTCCACGACCTACTTTGCTGGCGTCTTTCAAAAACCTGAAATCCTATCCTAATTGGCGTTTCCTTCAAACCTGAAGTCCAATTCCTATTGGCACTTCATACAAAATCCAATCCCAATTGGTACCCAGAAAGATTTCGCCTTTGAAAAAACAATCACCATCAGGTTTCGCGTGTCCTGCCAGCAAAGTCCAGTCATACTTGGCACATCCTTCTTTTCCCGGTGGCCCGAGCATGCGTCAGCATTTTGCATGTAGTGATCATTGCATCCTCAAATCGTGTAGCATTTCCATTTGATATGGAGCATTACGCCATAGAAAGAAAATTCAAACATATGCATGCGAAGCATAAGCCAGATTTGGTACCTTGCGCGAAAGCCCGAATCAACTTCCAATCAAGACGGTGACATATCCCCAGCAGACATTACAATCAACCCAGCCGGTTACCTTTCTTTTGGGTCGTAGATCATACGTCGATTTTACCCTTGACCAATCATTGTCCATCAACCCCTTGATGACGACATTTCGGTCAGGTTTCCTTTCCATCAAACCCTTTTGATGATGTGTTTCTGCGTATGGTTTTCTTTCTGTCATCCCTATGACAATGTGATCCCTAAGTCAGGTATCCTTTCTGTCATCCCCATGACAATGTGTCTCCATGGGTTTCATTTTCTTTCTGTCATCCCTATGACAATGTGGTCCTTTGGTCGAGTCTGCTTCCCGTCAACCCTTTGACGATGTGTTCCGAGCTCAGGTTTCGTACCTTCGGATGTTTTCGGGTTCCTTTCTGTCATCCCTATGACAATGTGTTGCATTCGATCGAGTCTTCTTTCCGTCATCCCTATGACGATGTGTTCTTACGGTGGAATTTTCTTTCCGTCATCCCTATGACGATGTGTCTCTTTCGGTCAAGTTCTCTTTCCGTCATCCCTATGACGATGTGTTCCTTTGGTCGAGTTTTTCTTTCTGTCATCCCTATGACAGTGTTTTATCTTCGTTCAGATGTCTTTCCGTCATCCCCATGACGATGAGTCCCTACTGTGGAATTTTCTTTCTGTCATCCCTATGACAATGTGTTCCCTCAGTTGGGTCATCTTTCTGTCATCCCTATGACAATGTGTTTCTTTGGGCTCAGTCTTCTTTCCATTAATTCTTTGACGACGTGGGTCGGTGCATATCTTTTCTTTCTGTCAACCCCTTGACGATGTTAGATTGTCTCCCCTACAGAGTTGTCTGCTTGGATTTCTCTTTTCCCCAGTAGAGTTGCCTCGCAGAGCTACCTTGTAGTTAATGGTCAAGACTCAGTGAATATCCAAGAGTTTGAAGATGCCAAGTCTTCTGTAAAATCCTTTTGGGACGATTTTTTTTCCAGGTCTACTGTGTAATTTGGGGCAAAAGGCAAGTAGTTGACCTTCCCAGGCATGGGGCATCTGAATTTCCCCGGCAGAGAATGTTCCAGATCTATAATCCCCAGTAGAGTTGGAGGACATTTGGTCTTCTGTAAAATCCTCTCAAAAGGCATTCCCCAGCATGAGACGCTTTAGAGCAGTTCTCCCCACAGAGTTCGACATGTTGACAGTAATTTCCCCAGTAGGGTCTAAATAGATAAAGGGAATCTCTTCTTCAACAAAGTGTCAGCATATGATATTACCCAGCCGGTGGTGTAATTCTCAGCCTTGCTCATTTACAACTCAAAGTCTAATTCATTTTGGCAATATAGACAGTTTGTTCATATTATTCCAGCCGGTGAGATAGTATGGTAGATGGTTGTTCCAACCAGTGGGATAATCATTATATACATTTTGTTCATATTATTCCAGCCGGTGGGATAGTATGGCAGATGGTTGTTCCAGCCAGTGGGATAATCATTATATACAGTTTGTTCATATTATTCCAGCCGGTGGGATAGTATGGCAGATGGTTGTTCTAGCCAGTGGGATGATCGTCATATACAGTTTGTTCACATTATTCCAGCATGTGGGATAATATTGCAGGTGATTGTTCCAGCAGGTGGGATGATCATTTGGCAAAGCTTCCAAAGCCGGTTTGGTAAGCATCAAAGTCCAAGTTTAATTTGGCAAAGCTGCAAAAGTCCATCTGAGGATGGCAATTTTGAGATTCCAAAGCCTGTTTGGTAATCATTGAAGTCCAACGACAGATTGGCAAAAATCCAGCACGAACTGGTAAAAGTCCATTGTTTAGAATGGCAGAGCAGCTAAAGTCCATCAACAGTATGGCAAGCCAGTAGTCGCCTGGCGTCGTACAAAAGACATTGTTAAAGACCACCCGCAGTGTGGCAAGCCAGTAGTCATCTGGCGTCGTACAAAAGACATCTCTCTAGTGTTATTCTTTATCACCAAAGTTTTATTCAAGCAGAGTTCATTTGGTTGGGTTTATATCCCTTTTATTCTTCTCCACAGAGTGCAAATTTTGCGGTTCTTTTTGTATTCAATCACCTTGTACTTTGAATGTCTGAAAGCAATTGCTATCATCTTTTCAGGTCCAAGTTGATTGAATAGGGGCAGCTGTAGTACCCCAAAATTTGCCCTACCTTTTTCTGGCTTTTGTTTCGCATTCATTTTTACATTTCATTAGGCCATACCTCGTAATCATATCATTGCATTGGTCTTCTAAGACACGGGATCAAGGCATTCTCATGTGGTTCGAATCTTCCGTATTCAAAGGAGTATCAGTGTGCATTTAGAGATAATGGTTCAACTTTAAGTCAAGACCCAGTTCAGAGGGATGTTTGACCTACTCTTGGTCGAACTATCAAGAAGCTGGCTTCAATCTCAAGTTACCCGCATCAGTGGCAAGATTATTCAGTGGTAGCTGTGCACTTTATTAAAAGCTTGTTGAAAAGTTTGAGATTGGTTTTGGATTCATTTGACTATCCATTTGCTAAACCATGTTCTTATCCACCTTTTGATTTTCAAATCCATTGTTCTTTCCAAATATCCATATCCGTTAATTAACCAATTTTCCATTACAAGTATTCATATCCATTTTTAGTCAAAATCCATTTCTAACCATTAAACCCATTGTCTATATTCACTTTTCATTATTCAAATATCTAATTTCATTTGACTCCATTTTTTCCTTTCCACATTTAAAACCATTATCCAATATCCATTTTTTCATCCATATCTAATCCACATTTTAATTCAATTACCCATTTGTTATTCCAAACCATTTAAATCCAATCCATTTCATTAACCAATTTCAAATCATATCCAATTTAAAATCCAATGTTCATATTTCCTAACCTTTTTAAATTCAAAGTTCATGTTAATCATTTTTTATTCTTTTTAACCACATCCATAGCCATATCTCATCTTAATTCTATTCCATCTTCTATTTCAAGTAAAAAAAAATAATAACAAAGGAGCAAACTTGCAACAACTCCTTGGAAAGGCTTATGAGAGGTGCCACACTGCTCCAAAGGAGGGTGTTTCGTACTTTTGATCAGTTCACTGCTGCTAGACTCTGAAATGGGGACTAAGGTTAAAGCCACAAGAGGTCACAGACGAGCTTTTCACTGCAACGTAATTTCCTTTTCATTCTCTAAGGTCAGCTATTGCTTACACGTTGATTTGGAGCGTAGCCAATTGATGGTCCGACCTCACTTGGAATGGAAACAATAGAACCAACACAACAAATAAGAAACTACAGAGCAGTGATAGTAACACATACATAAATTAAAACCAATTTCATACAGAAAATTCACTGCAAATTCCAAAAGCAACTCCAAGAAAACTCTAACTGAATTTCAACTCAAATACCAAAATTACCCTTCAAATTCGATTATAAAGTGAAGACTGTAACAGAATTGGAGGAGGATTTTTTCATCACCACGATTCACCTTCACCATCTTCAATCTTCACCCTTGAACTCTCTTCACCCTCTCCAATCTTCATCATCTACAGAACCTGAAAATCCTCTTCGATTCCAGAGCCAACCTCGCAGCAATCTTCTGAATTCCTTCTTCATAAACTCAGCAAGATTCATCGAATCGGAATTTCGCCGAAACCGCAATTCTTCGTCAAGATTCACGAACCTCCTTCAATCTCGCATCGTCACCAGAGCCGACATCGAATCAACAACAACAAATTCAGGAAAAACGATCACCAACTCATCCACGAAACCATCGGAAATTCCGCAGAAATCATAACGAGGGTGAATTCCGTTCATCTCCAACAACAGCTAAATTCTGCAATCCAGAGAAGGAAATCCGATATAATCGCGGCGAAAAAGAATTCTCGCAAGAGTTCACAACCAGGATTCACAATAATCCTTCGGAGTTCAGAATTATAAAAGAAGCATAAAAGGATATATCGCGAGGAGTGTACTTGAACGTCAAACCGTCGCGGGAAGATTCGTTGTCGTCAACGCCATTTTCCGGTATGTTCCGCTAACTCTTGCACAATTCGTATCTCGCTAAACCATAATCGTCTTCCATTAACGCGTTAGAGCTCGGAATCGCACCCTAGGCTTTCTCTTTTGTTGATCCATAATATTGAGATGAGAGTGAGAAAGTTGGGAAGAGGAGAAAGCCGTGAGAAGGTGTTGCCGGCGACAGTGAGGTTGTTAAAGATGAAGTATGAGAAACACGGCGCAGGGAAGGAGAGAAGAGAGTGTTCTGATTGTGATATCTAGGTTTTTGTAAGGAGACCATTTTTTCCTCAAGGCTGAAAGTAATTGGACCGGGTTTGTTGGACTGATAGTTGAACCACACTCCATGGAGCTTCTTTCTACACTCCCAATACTGCACCCCCTGGTTCGGTTTAATTAATTTTCCTTTTAGAAACTTTAGTTAATTAGGTTTTAAGTAGTTAGATAATTAGCACTAGTTTAGGATAATTAGTTTAGATTTTAATCTTAGTTTAGGATTAATCTTGAAGATAATTGATGTTAGAACTCAATCTTGACTTAGTTATACTTTGGTTTAATAATTGACCTTAGATCTTGAATTTAGTTAATTAGAGTTTCATTAGGTTTTATAATTGAACTTGTTTAATTAGTTTTTCTAGGAATTAATTGGATTAATACTAGAATTAGATTAGAATTTAATTGAAATCAATTTTAGGATAATATTAGTTTTAACACTTGAATTAATTTTAGGACTAATTTTAGAATTAGTTTTTTAATCTTGGATTAATATTTTTCTTACTAGAATTTAATCTTGATTTTTACTTAGCATTTTAATTCTAATTTGGTTCTTGTTGACTCTAATTTCTCATGGTTGATTAATTTCTAATTTCTCTTTTATGAATAGCATGATATAATGCTATGTGTAGAATTTTCTCACATCCCCTCGGGATCCTAGCTCAACTTTAATCTTTGATTAAAGTGAGGTAGGATATGCATTAGGTAGTGCTATCCCTTTTCCTTTTAGATTTAGTTCTCATGCCTCACTAACCATAGGATCACCATGCATGCTAACACTAGGGTGTGTCTTAGTCTCCCCTTAGTTTTCACCTTTACCTCTCTCTTGAGTCTTTCATCTTCTCATCTCAAAGAAAATTCAAAATATCTAATAAAGGTAGGCATTTATTGCATTTAGGCCTTTCATATAAAGAAAAGATTATAAGGGGTCTTCTCTTATAATTTTAGAATGTGTAGCATATGCCCCATCTTAGGTCAATGTGTTAAACATTTGATCTTGTATGAGGGACTTAAATGCAATACTTGTTGAAGGTACAAATAAAAAACACGTCTTCATTTCTTAATCAACAAAAAAACACTTAATAAACACAAGTATGCTAGTGTGTTTGAACCCTGACAATTGGAAATAAGGGTGGGGGTCTTCTTCACTCTTAGTGTGCTTTCTTACCCATTCCATCTTGGAATGTGAGAATGTACACATTCCAATGACTAAGATCCAGATACACTGTCATATGCAAACAAATCCAAAACACTTCCTTCTAAAAGACAAAAAAACAAACAATAACGTCTTTCCTTCGGGAATTCTTTTCTCACCTCATTCACTCTTAGCGTACGAACGCGCTTCTGCTCGTTCTCTTGCAAGATGGTAACGCACTCGGACCAGCGAGTCTGCAACACCTGAGCTAGAACGTAAGCCGTTCTCTAAAAAACACAAACAACTTTCCCTTAGGTGAGGGGAACTACGTCGCTCTGATTCTCATGTTCCCGATGAGATACGTAGGCAGTGGGGTAGGGCCCATGCGAGCACTTCTTTTATTTTCCCTACATTTGTTTCTCTTTCTCTCTCCTTTCCTTTTTCATATTCCTTTTCCTTTCCAGCTAGCAGTTCCTTTTCCAGCATCCTTTCCTTACACCCTTTGATTGAAGCAAGCAAGCGTGGATCCCATCGGGTACGATGGACGCGAGGGGGTGCTAATACCTTCCTCTCGCGTAACCGACTCCCGAACCCAGTTCTCTTGGTCGCGAGACCATGCTTTTCCTTTCTCTCAGGTTTACGCGGTGTTTCCTTTCCCTCTCTTGGGATAAATACACATTGCTGGCGACTCTGTTTCGGTGCCACTTTCGCGTTTGTACTAGGATGAAAATCCCGGGAGCGACAATGAAGACACGCAACAAATCAGTGTGACAAACGGGAACCCTACTAGGCATCAAAGTCAGGATGTCCGATCTATAGAAATAGACCCGGTGAGGTTACACTGCATTCAAAGTGGACGTGGCCAGGTGCCACCACATAACTACGAGCACTGTAGAGTCTACTCGGAAAATAATCAAGGATGTTACCTCGTGCGAGCAGCCCTTCAGAGTCAGTTGGACCGCAAAGAGATTCAACAATATTCGGTTTCAGGGTCTATCAACTGAACGCCAGACTATTTCGCTGATCAGATTAAGGATGTTGTCATAATCTTTGATCATGAAAGGACCAAAGATATTTGTACCATCATCCCTCTACTTGATGAATCAAAAGTTCCTAACCAGAGACTGATTGAAGTTACTTACGACAGTCAAAAAAATTAGAAGGCTCCTGTAGTTATTTATCTACTGGGACCTCTACCGTATGAATCAGCTAAGGCGATCCCTTACAAATACGGTGCAACAATAGTCGAGAATGGAAAGGAAACTCCATTACCCTCCGTCGTGAATATTGCAGACATCAGTCGAGTAACACGGAGCGGTCGAATCTTCAACAAAGGAGTTGGAGAACCTAACAGAGAAAAGGAACCTCAAACAGAAGTTCCTAATCCACCAATCAGTCAATCCGGTGATCCCGACCTTTCAAAGAACGATGATGAGATGCTGAAGCTCATCCAAAGGAGTGAATACAACATTGTTGATCAACTGTTACAAACTCCTTCAAAGATCTCTGTGTTATCTCTTTTACTCAGTTCTGAAGCCCACAGAGAGGCTCTACATAAAGTCTTAGAATAGGCCATTGTGGAACAGGATGTGTCAATACGACAATTCGACATTATCGTCTCTAACATCACTTCCTGCAACAACTTAGGGTTTAGTGATTAGGAATTGCCAGAAGAAGGCAAAAGCCACAACATGGCGCTCAATATCACAGTCAACTGCCAAGACGATGCTTTAGCTAGCGTACGGGTAGACACTGGATCGGCTCTCAACGTCATGCCGAAGTCCACTCTAATGCGACTATCATTCAAAGGATCTCCGATGAGAGGCAGTGAGATCGTCGTCAAAGCATTTGACGGGTCTAGAAAAACAGTTATCGGTGAAGTCAACCTTCCCATAACTATCGGTCCTCACACTTTCCTAGTCACTTTCTAGGTCATGGACATCCGGGCAATATACAGTTGCTTATTAGGAAGACCTTGGATACACCAGGCTGGGGCAGTCACTTCGACACTGCACCAGAAACTGAAGTTCGTCAAGAACGATCAACTCGTCACGGTCTGTGGAGAACAAGCCTTGATTGTGAGTAACCTATCATTATCCACTTATATAGAACCCGAGGAGGTTGTTGGAATTCAGTTCCAAGCACTTTCGGTGAGCAATGACAATCAGTCAGAAAAAGGAACATCGATTTCCTCATACAAAGATGCTCTCAAAGTAATCGAGAGTAACAATGCAAAAGGATGGGGACGGATTATCATTCCTACTGATAATAAAACAAAGAAGGGTCTTAGTTTTTCTGCAACCTGTACTCAGATTGCCGCTAACGGTGAAAGTCTTCATCCTATTCAGAACTTCTTCCATAGTGGAGGTTTCCTTCACCCAATGTCTCAAGAAGTACATACCATCAATGAGGGAGATTCCTCTGACACCGATGAAGAATGGAAGTCCTATCTTAACGAGGACGGTTATATGTCTCAGGAAGAGGTGCCTACGCCATTTTGCTATCCCGCACAAAGTCCAAGATTTATACCGAGGTCAGACGTCGAAATGATATACGAAGATTGTGATCCGGAAGGATGCCGTGCTCCGCCAAATTCATTAGAGGAAGACACTCCGACGAAATACAACTTTGACCACGACTATTATGGCCCGATGGATGGCCTGCCTATCTGGCAGCCGTACCCAGGAGACTTGGGGCAAGAAAGTCAGCTGAACAATGAAAATCAGCTGAGCATCATTGAAAAGAATACATGCGTCCCCACTATGTCATGGGATCAACACTCAGGTCGTTCAGAAAACGTCCAGCGTGACGATGAATTTGCAGAGTTTGTAGGACTAGAATTCATTAAATGTGCTTTTCCCGAGGTCAACGTCATCGAAAGGGATGACTCCTCCAGTTCCAAAGAAGTGTGGGACACCTTGGGACAACCGAGTGGCAAATACGACTTCATGGTCAAATACACTGCTCCCGAAAGCTCTTGTATCAGGCTCGAAGACATTCAGCCAACTGGATGGGGAGATCTACCTGAGAGCACAAACACTATACAAAATACAACTGAGGAATCCTCCTACGACAACTCTGCCTGGGAGACAGATTCCAACGATCCTGCTCCACCAGAAATCAGCGTTATTTCTGAAGACAAATCAAGGAAGGTACGAGACTTTGTGATTCACCGAGGAGTTCGCCGCCAATGGGTTACAGTCGATGTTCCGAAGATTGTTCATAAGTCAAAGTAATGGCCATCTTTGTTTTAACCTTTCACCCTGCCCAGGTGAAACAGATGTTTTGATAGGGCTCACTTTCTGTAAATACCCCTCTTCGCTTCGCCCAAAGCGACAGAGTTTTGTTTTATAGGGCTGTAGTTTCAAGAATCGACAAGTTCATAAATAAAATAACGTTATTCTGTAATTCCCGCATTAATTGCTGTTTTCTCTTTTCGTTTTTCAGAAAACGGTAATCCTTAAAAACAATTCAAATAATAAAAACAAGCAGTTTTCAGAAAATACACTGCGTGCACTCTTGCATTTCTCTCTATCTCTTCTAAAAAACAATCATAACGTCATGCAGATTGCTTGTTTTAAACCCCGTTGAAACATACGATCCAATGCCTTCTCCCAACTTTGAATTCCCGGTATTTGGGGCTGAAGAAGATGACGACGAAATTCCAGAAGAGATCTCCCGACTCCTCAGGCAAGAGAAAAGGTCCATTAAACCTCACAAAGAGCCGTTGGAAACGCTCAAGTTAGGCTCAGAGGAAGAGAGAAAAGAGGTCAATATTGGGGCCCTACTCAGTCTAGCTGTCAAAGAAAGTTTGATAAAGCTTCTCAAAGAATTCCCCGATGTATTCGCTTGGTCCTACCAGGATATGCCAGGGTTGGATACCAGCATCGTGGAACATCATCTACCGTTGAGATCAGAATGTCCACCAGTAAAACAGAGGTTGAGACGAACTCATCCAGACATGGCCATCAAAATCAAAGAGGAGGTACAGAAACAGATTGATGCGGGTTTCCTCGCCACATCAGAATATCCTCAATGGTTAGCCAACATAGTACCAGTTCCAAAAAAGGACAAAAAATTCAGAATGTGTGTAGACTATAGGGATCTAAATAAGGCTAGTCCAAAGGACGACTTTCCTTTACCACACATTGATATGCTGGTTGACAGTACAGCAAAGTTCAAAGTCTTCTCCTTCATGGATGGATTCTCGAGCTATAATCAGATAAAAATGGTGCCGAAAGACATGGAGAAAACTTCCTTCATCACCCCATGGGGTACCTTTTGTTACAAGGTAATGTCGTTCGGTTTGAAGAACGTCGGGGCAACCTATCAAAGGGCCATGACTACTCTGTTTCATGACATGATACACAAGGAAATCGAGGTATATGTCGATGACATGATTGCCAAATCTAGAATAGAAGAGGAGCATGTGACCCACTTGTCAAAACTATTCGAGCGGTTGAGAAAATACAAACTCTGCTTGAATCCCAACAAGTGCACATTCGGTGTCCGTTCAGGGAAACTTTTAGGGTTCATCGTCAGCCAGAAAGGAATTGAGGTTGATCCTGACAAGGTCAAGGCCATTCAAGAAATGCCTTCTCCAAAGACTGAAAAATAAGTCAGGGGATTCCCGGGACGTCTGAATTACATTTCCAAATTTATATTCATCATGACCGCGACATGTGCGTGTTTACCGTGAAAATTGGTAAACAACCGCTGATCTTCCAAATCTAACTTTGGTGACTCACAGGATCGATCAGATTGATCCTAGGACATGTGCTAACAATTAATCTAAGGTAAATTCTGAAGAAATGAATACTTCGATAATACTCATAAATAAAAGTTCGTTGAAAATGCAATCTAAACAACGTTTTAAAAATGTTAAGCTAAAAGGCTAAAAATGTAAAAAGAAGGTCGAAAGCGTGCAGTAAAGGTTGAAAATATGACAAGTGCAGAAACATAACTTGCATTAAACGGAAGCTAAACACTCAACGAAAGATTGAAGTAAATTGCATTGAAGGATAAATGGTGTTTAAATCACGTACATTCTCACAAGACTTTTTTCTCAACACGCGGATACTTTGAGTAAATTTGGAGTTACTTGTACAAAGTGAACATTACACACCGAATCCTATTGCTAGAACCCCTATTTATAATACTAAAACTAACTGCTATAAACTGCCTGAAATAATCAAAAAATGACAAGTGTCGCACTGCATGCTTCCATTGCTTTGATATGCGCCACTTGTCTTTCTTCAAGAGCGAACCAAAGTAACCACTCCCTCCTTTATTTGAATTTGAATTTCCCAACGTCAGGCATTAGCAGGGTTGTCGGTCGAAGGTGACCTCTTCAACTCTTAGAAATATTTTCTAGGTCCCAAAAGCATCCTCCCTTCTTATGAACATCTTCGACTAAAACCCTATCACAGATCCCTTCGAAAGCCTCTAAAAACCTCTTCAAGAGTTTAATATTCCCATCAATACTTCCAACTTCATATAGGCGTCGAATTTATGAGCTAACAAATTGCCCCCCAAAAATCTTTTTTCGACAGCACTGGAGAAAAGGGCGTTTTTTGACAGTGTCTATTCGACGCCATCTTTCGACCATGCATAGGTGTCCATAAAAACTGACTAACCCACGTATCAAGAAACTATTCAATTTCTTTTCAATCAAATTTATGACATCACAACCAATTATGATTATGACTGAAACGTCTCCTCGGAAATCACATCAAAACCCAAACCATCATAACCTTTCCTAAAGTCTAGGAGATCGTGGACATAGGCAGCAACTGTCACCGCCCCTACTTTGGCTCCTGGGATGACACGTGTCCCACTAGCTCTAGCTCCTTAATGATGATTAGTGACCATTTAGTGTTTCCAAAACATTTTATAAATAGTCTCTTCAGAAACTATTTTCATTTTTTCCCTCAACTCCAAAGTATCCACAACGCACTTTCTTCTTTCTTCAAAAATGTTCAACCCTTCACCTCCAACAAACCCATTTTCCTCAAGTTTTCACCAATGGCTTCTTCAACTGCTACTACTTAAGACCCAAAGAAAAGCCAGAAGCTCAAAGGTCAAAAGAGCGTACCACTACTTCCCCCATTCGCCACATTAAATGGACCCAAGGTGGTAAAGAATCAGCAATTCATCCCTGAGCCTCTCAAGGAGGAAAAAAGACACATCTACGAATCCCAGGTACTGATTCCTATTACAGTTTCTCAGAAACCATTAGCTTTATCTGGTCCCTTATCTTCTTTAGATATAGATTATACAACCATTAGTGACTTCTTTCCATCATATCGTAAAACCAAACCTTTAGGGCAAAAAGACAAAGCTAGGGTAACATCTGAACCCCACGACAATGTAGCCCTAAAGAACATAGATTTGAAGTATCTGAATGACGGATCTAGGCTATTTAGGGCAACCCCGTATTTTAAGGATTCTGACCTCTATTTGAACTGGTTGACCAAGTTAGAGAAAGTGAAAGCAGAAACTTGGAAGAGCTTAGGAATCTACGACTTGATCATGATGTCGAAGACAGATCCCGCTTACTGCCCAACTTTGTTAGAATCATCTTTGTATTTTTAGGATAGTACCCATTATACTTTCCATCTCCCTCGTGGGATGATGGCACCCACTCTCTTCGACATAGCCGCTATCACAGGGCTAAGACCACATGGGTTAGTTTACGACCCTGAAATAGATGCTCTAGACACTATAGGGTTCGCCACCACCAAACACACTTATACTCATTTCATGAACCATTACCACGACAAGAAAACTGACACAGTCGAGGACAAAGAGCACTATGTGGTTTTCTCGCTACGTATTCTGTACCAAATCCTTGCAGGTGGCAAGAAATTATCTGACTCTAGCCAATCAATTACATCTTAATCGAGGCATTTGCCTAAGCGAAATGATATTGACCAGTCTGTACGAGTCTTTGAGCGAAGGTGCTGGTCGCCTGTAAGACCAAGAGAGCAACGGGAACCTCCTGCTATCAGGACCCTTTTGGTTACTTCAGCTTTGGCTTAATGCCACTTTCGAAGCCAGCCTCCCCAACAAAGGGTCTGTGGACGAAGACGCTGCGGAGATTAAAGAGAGACGAGTCGAATGGGTTCGACTGGTGCAACTGACCCCAAACGAAGAAGGGCAGACACTTAGGGCATCCTTCTCTGGCTTCATCAAAATGTTTGCCAAACGCTATGAATTCACACCAAGGATGGCGCCCTTTGCTGAACGAAAATATGGCCCTGAATGGTTTACCAGGCCCTTTCCTCCTTCATTCAAAAAACATGAAGAAGAATCGCAACGTGTCTGGGAGGCATTCCTGATCCCTCAACTTATCGTTCATCGACTCAACTTGCTAAAGGGCCAAACCTCTCTGATGGCCTATCAACCAAATCTTGTCTCTCGACAATTTGGTTTAGTCCAGACTCTACCCGAGTGCCTGTATGAGAAGAAAGTCCACGTTATCCTTCTCAACACCATCTACGATGCCATAGAGAGTTCAACACACCTTGCTCGACATACTCATCGATCACTCCTAACTCCCGTCTACTTTGAACCTTCTCATCTCTGCACCCAAGAGTTCCGTGACTGGTGGTCGAAACATTATGCTGTAGAGTTCCTTGATGTCTCCAGCTTCGCTCAGTTGATTGACCAAGCTTTTATTGACGTGCAGGAGAAGATTAAGAAAGGTACATCCACTCACATTAAGGAGATTCAAGCCTTCCAGAAGTACTTTGAAACTGTTTATCGACCATATGTTATTAGTCGAACCGTTCGTGAAGCTGTAGTTACGCTAAAGGAGAAATTTTTAAAGAAAATGGAGAGTTTGAAACTCTCTTCATATGTTCCTCCTGAGAAACGCTATGCAGTGGCTTTCGCACTATTTCCTCCAAAGACTCCTCGACTGCCATCTACTGATTTTGGAGTGGCTCTTGCCCCTCCATTTCCAGATTGGTTCATCTGTGGAGATTCTATAAAGATCCTTCCCCAGCAATCGAAACCCAAGGCTCAGCGGGTGGTTCCGACTAAGCATACGCTAGACAGTTTCAAAGGACACCTTCATGTCGGTATCGAATATGTTCGCATCGAATCCAAAATACATGAAGGTTTGGATTCTCTAATTTTATGTTCTTTTATTCAAGCTTTATCATTACTGACTTGTGGTAACTTGGTTTGTTTTGTAGCTATACCCAAAAGGAACACACCTCAGCAACCGGTTGAAGCCAAAGGTGAAGGCAGCAAGGACATCCCACACCCTTTTCCTTTCGCTGATTACTCCTTCTTCCCTTAACGTTTCTCCTCATCTCAGGCTTCCCACAAACCACCTCCGACACCTCAAAGGAAGTCAAAGAGGGCCACAGCCTAAATTATCTTCGATTCAGAGGATGAGGACCAATCTCCTCCTAAAGACTTGAAACTCAAGAAGAGGAAGAAACCAAGCTAAGAGTCCAGTGCTGCTGGTGGCCAACCTGAGCCTACAACGACAAAAGTCCCCAAAAAGACCACTACTACTAAAGTTGCAGAAGCCTCCTCTGGAGCTGCCTCGAAACCAGCTGCAGATAATGCTGAAAGCAATAACTCTAGCCCTGATGCTGAAGGTGTCAAGGTAACTTGTCATATTTTCTCTAAATAATAACTTATTTACGTTGTTTCCCTTTGATCTGACTTGCTTTGACTCAATTTAGGCTGATGCTAGTGGTTCGAGACCACCGGTGGATAATCCTCCTTCTCCCATCACTTTCCTAAATAGCCAAGGTGAGCCCACATATCATCCCACTTCTGACTTGAGCTCTGGAATGAGTTCACTAGGTGAAATTAACAAACCTGGTTTTGAAACAGCTCCCCCTTCGCCAGCAAAGACTGCTACCCAACAGTCTCAAAGAGATGGCTCCGACCATGAGGCAGACAATGTTCAGCAGAATCCTGACACATAAAATCCAAAAGCTGCTGCCATGAATGAAGATACGCCCTTGGTCGATGAAGCGGGATCCCCAATAGACGAACCCATTAGGGCTGCCAATGTTAACCCAGAAGGAGAGGAAGAAATGGAAAAAGATGATGATGACACAATGCACCAGTCTGAACTTGATGCCCATAGTGATGAAAATGATGATGACAAGATGGACGAAGATGAAGAGGGGGAGGACAAAGGTAAGGAGGAGAAGGCTGACAAAGGACCTATCAACGAGCCAACCCATGTCGAAGCTACCACCACCCCAGCAACTACTGCTGCTACTGAAGGCAAGGCCACCTCAACTGTGTATGGAGCAGGCCTTTCTGAAAAAGAGTTGGATGCCTTGAAGACTAGAAATCCCCGACAATACATAAAGATCCTTCTTGGCCATCGAGGAAGCTCATCTGATAAAACTCCCAGTGCTTCGACTACCTCTGGGGATGAGCCTTTAAGCAAACCTGAGGATAATATCCTTCTGAAGATCAAAAACAAGATCTTTAACGGTGACCTTTTCACACTCCTACAGATGGATGATGTCACTCATATCTCTCTAAAAAATCTCCTCCAACATGTTGATATTCACGCTATTTCTCCTGAATCAGCGAACGTCATCTTAGAGCTTGGCACTATGATTGACCAAGTCCATGGTGACCTCAAACGCCTGCCCCAAATCGAAAATGCAATTTCAACCAAAGCTGGTAGTAAGGCTACCGCTTGGGCCTCTGCCACTGACTCTGAGAATAAAGTAGCAGAATTAGAGGAAACCAAAGAGAAGAACAAGCAAGAGATCACCTCCAATGAACAAAACATTGCTTCCTGGGAGCGAAAGATCAAGAAGCTTCGAGCCAAGATCTCAAAGGCCAAAAAGCGCAACGCTGAGTTGTCTGCCTTTGATGACTCTGGCGCGTCGAAAAAGCTTGAAAATGCCATCGCTTTTGCCGAGAAAGCTTAACAACTGGAGAAGGAAGTTGCACACTTAAAATCTGACAAGGCCTTATGTGAAAAGCGTCTTGCCCTCCAAAAGTCGAATTACTTGAAGATGAAGGAGAATCTCCCCTTTTAGCTTGTTACTCTCTTTGTAAATACCATTATTGAAGTGCTGGTTTATATGTAATGACTTTTAAGCCATTTTGGCATTCATAGATACCATTATTGGCTTTGCCCTTGTTACGTCGAATTACTCTTTAACAATTTTAATTTCATGAAGTGTTGGTTTATATTTTTTCAAATACTTTTCATTTACTTTCAAGATTCTTTTATCCTCATTTAATTCTTCAACTTCATAGGCTCCATTAGAAAATACTTGCGTAATTTGAAACAGGGCCTCCCATTTTGGGGACCATGTTCCCAAGGCTCTAACCTTTCGATCCATAGGCAGGATTACCTTCCAAACTGAATCTCCAGGCGAAAGGGTCTTGATTCTAACCTTTTTATTATAAGACTTCTCCACTCTTTTCTTTTGTCTCTTCAAAAGTTCTAAAGCTTTAAGTCTTTCTTCGTCCAAATCTACCAGTTCGTCTAACATCATATTCCAATAAAGCTCAGAAGGAATTTCATGATGTCTCTGAATCCTAGTCGACTGGAGATAGATCTCAACAGGTAACACTGCATCGTGACCAAAAGTTAATCGAAAAGGAGTAGTGTTGGTTGCTTCCTTGGGAGAGGTTCGACATGCCCAGAGGATCTGGTCCAATGTCTTATGCCAATTTCTAGGCTTCTTTCCCACATGTTTCTTGATCAAACCAATCACCACTTTATTAGCCGCTTCGACTTGACCGTTAGCCTGAGCATAATAAGGTGTAGAGGTTAAGAGTTTGATACCCATCTCTCTAGCAAACCCCTGCACCTTTCGACCAGTAACGACTGATCCTTGATCTGTTGTGATCATTTCTGGGATTCCAAACCTGTAAATGATGTATTTTTGAATGAACTCGATCACGTCCTCTTGATCCACATTTGGTAAAGGTATCGCCTCGATCCACTTTGTAAAGTAGTCAATCCCGACCAAAATGTATCTCTGATTCTTGGAGGATGCCGGTCAAATGTCTCCAATCAGATCCAAAGCCCAACCTCTAAAAGGCCATGGTTTGACTATGGAATGCAACTCGCTTGCAGGGATATGCTGTATGCCAGCATGAACTTGACATTCTTGGCAACCCTTGGCGAATTCAATGCAGTCTTTTAGCATAGTAGGCCAATACATGCCTTGTCGAAACAATAGCCACTTCATCTTATGGCCTACTTGATGTTCCCCACATGCCCTACTATGGACAGCCGAAAGGGCAAGATACGCTTCTGTTTCACTAAGACATTTAAGTAAGACTCCCTCAGGGGTCTTTTTAAACAATTCATTGCCTAGAAGGACATAACTTAAGGCTTGATACCTAACCTTTCGATCTATGGACGTTGTCGGGTTTTGCAAGTACTCAACTATAGGCTTCCTCTAGTCTTTATACGTCGAGCTGTCTATTGCGAAAATATTGAAATTTTCTTCATCAGCGTATCCAAGCTTTGTCACTTCTAGGTCTGATGGGCACAATCCAACAGATACAACTTTACCTCTAGCTTCAATTGCCTCTTGTAAATTTTCCTTTGAAACCTTATACCCAGAGGCAACCTGTGCCAAGTCATTGGCCACTTGATTCTCTAGTCGAGGTATGTGTCGAATACTTACTACTTCGAATTTCTTTAGTAGTCTGTTGGCCACTACGAAGTACATGATGAGATTCTCCTTAACACATTTATACTCCTTTGTAATTTGCTTTATGACCAACTCTGAGTCTCCCATTATTTCGACTCGAGTTGCCCCGAATTCTAACAAAATTTCAAGTCCAGCTATTAAGTCTTCATACTCAGCCTCGTTGTTAGAACAAAGTCCTTCGACCCTGTACTTAAATTTTGTTGGAATTTTATCCGGAGAAATAATCAGCACACCTACGCCTGTACCATCTTTGTGGCTGGAGCCATCGAAGTATAACTTCCAAGGTTCTAATTCGACATAATTTAACATGCTTTCGTTTATGGAGTGGTCGACTATAAAGTCTGCTACCACTTGTCCTTTAACTGCCTTCAGAGGCTTATACGTTAAAGAATACTCAGTCAATGCTAGTGTCTGAAATTCTGGTATCAGATGTGTGATGTTACGTGCGATGTCATAACAACACACTCTACAAATGGACAATGCAATAACAGCAATCAAAAAATCAACACAATGAATTGTTCACCCAGTTCGGTCTAACTACCTACGTCTGGGGGCTACCAAGCCAGGGATGAATTTCACTATCAGTAGAATTAATTTACAGACTCAACAAACCAGTTGACAATCCACTAAACTTAATCACTACTTAATGAACCTTCTACCTAAGAGACCACTTAGATATGAGAACACTACTCAATCCCTAAATCACTTCAGTGACACAATTCAAAGATCGCACACTTTGAAAAACACAGCTTGATTCTGCTTCACAACTTTGATCAAGAACAACTCAAAACAACAATACCAATTCACACTCGAATGGTTTACAAACACAAAGACACAACAACACTCAGTCTTTAGCTCTTTTTCTTCGTTACTTTTCCTTCAGGAATGACGCGTATTATATAGCTACTTGAATTGGGCTTGGACCTGCTACAATATCTGATCTGATTTGTTGTTTAAAACTGAATCTTCAAAATAGATTTTCTCTCTCAAAATCTTCTTAAATCTCAGTCTTTAAACCTCCCTACAAATCTGCATCAAATCTCTATGCAACAGAGAATATATATCCCAAGATATCCGCAACCAATGAGACTAACAACTACCCAATATCCAGCTAAAACGCAAACCCTAACAACATCATTAAACCTGATGTTATTAATCTTCTGCAGACCTGATGTCACAACATCGCATGTAACACCAGACATCACAACTTCAGCAACTTAACTTCTTAACATAAACCAATGTTAAGACTCAATGTTAAGACATCACCCATGTGACATCAACATTGAACAACTTTGTTTTACCAAAATTCTAGCAAATCCAAGAAACAACAATCTCCCCCTTTGGCTAATTTTGGCTAAAACAATCTCTGCAACTTCAGAGACTTCAGCAGCGGATAAACATGAAAATTTTACCAACTTTCGCAGCAGCATCACTGCTTCACAATGCTTTCAGCATGCTGCACACACTCCAACACTCTACTACATTCATAAAACTAACAGCTGCATAGACTTCAGTAGCAACATAGGGCAAGCTCCCCCTCAAAATAAGAAGCAGCAAATCAGCAACTGTTCAACAAATCTCCCCCTTAATATCTGCACCACACCAACTATAGGGTACACTCTACACACCTAGGCTAACTCTCCCCCTTTTTAGCCACAATTGGACAAACACAAAACACAATGTCCTGACATAATTAATGACACAGTCAAAAACAGGTTCCAACACCTTGACTGGTCAGGCGATACAAACAAATCTCCTTGTTTGCAAAACAAGCCTTCTTCCTTCTAGCAGCACCACACAACAACCAAGAATGAGCCAGTCAAAGTCCAAAAATGCAGCAAAGAACCTCAAGCAGGAGGACAAGAAACCAGATCCACTAAAGAAGAGCAAAACACAGACATCAGCTGGAACTTCTCAGGAGCAACAAGAACCGGCAGGACCTCAGAGACATGAATGAAAACCAGCAGGAACCCTCCAGTGCAACAACATGCTTCTGATGATGAATGGGATGAAGACTGGAAAACTTTTCTAGATTCAGGGGGTTGGGACAATCTGTAGACTCTTTGTTTGTAACTATTTATGTACTCCAATCTTGTATGCCTTCAGCAGTTGAATCAATTTTCAATAAAGTACATAACTGCACAAAACACTCTCCAGCACACTTAATCTTCATAAATGTAAATTCCCAAGTTACTTCTTAAACTTTCAAATTGGTTTGCATCTAAGGCTTTAGTGAAAATATCAGCTAATTGCTTATCTATAGCTACATGTTCTAAGACAACAACTTTGTCTTCAACCAATTCTCTTATAAAATGATGCCTTATATCAATATGCTTAGTCCTGCTATGCTGAATAGGATTCTTAGAAATATTGATAGCACTCAAATTATCACAGTACAATGTCATGACATCTTGCTTGACATTGTATTCAGTCAGCATTTGCTTCATCCAAACAAGTTGAGAAAACTACTCCCTGCTGCTATGTACTCAGCCTCAGCAGTAGAGAGAGACACACAGTTCTGCTTCTTACTGAACCATGATATCAGATTATTTCCTAAGAAGAAACAGCCTCCTGAAGTGCTTTTCCTATCATCAGCACCCCCAGCCCAGTAAGCATCACAATATCCCCTTAACTCAGTCCCAGAACCATGACTATACAGCATCCCATAGTCACTAGTGCCATTAACATATTTCAAGATCCTCTTCACTTGATTCAAGTGACTAGCCTTAGGTTCAGATTGATATCTGGCACAAACTCCAACAGCAAAAGCAATGTCAGGTCTGCTAGCTGTGAGATACAATAGACTCCCAATCATGCTTCTATATAAACTTTGATCCACACTGACACCATGTTCGTCCTTGGATAATTTTAGATGAGTAGGAGCAGGAGTCCTCTTGTGATTAGCATTCTCTAGACCAAACTTCTTCACTATGTTCTTTGCATACTTGCTCTGTGAAATGAATATGGAGTCCTCCATTTGTCCAACTTGTAGACCAAGAAAATAGTTCAGCTCACCAACAAGACTCATTTCAAATTCAGACTGCATTTGTTCCACCAAATGTTTCACCATTGCATCTGACATCCCACCAAATAATATGTCATCAACATAGATTTGAGCTATCATCAGTTTTCCTCCTTCCTCTTTAACAAACAAAGTCTTGTCAATCCCTCATTTTTTGTAGCCATTCACAACTAGGAATTCAGTAAGTCTTTCATACCAAGCTCTTGGTGCTTGCTTCAAACCATATAGAGCTTTTCTTAGTTTGTACACATGGTCAGGAAATGTGGGATCAATAAATCCTTTTGGTTGATCAACATACACCTCTTCATTCAAGTAACCATTCAGGAAGGCGCTTTTAAAATCCATCTGAAAAAGCTTGAATTTGAAATTACAAGCCACCCCTAAGAGCAATCTGATAGATTCCAGTCTAGCCACAGGAGCAAAGGTTTCATCATAATCAATTCCTTCAACCTGAGTGTATCCATGAGCAACTAATCTGGCCTTGTTTCTGGTGACCACTCCTTGTTCATCAGATTTATTCTTGTAGACCCACTTGGTGCCAATCACATTTCTTCATCAGGCCTAGGTACAAGCTCCCATACTTCATTCCTCTTGAATTGCTCTAGCTCTTCATGCATTGCATTTATCCAAAACTCGTCAGTCAATGCTTCCTTGACATTCTTTGGCTCAATTTTGGAGACAAAGCATGAACTTGCTATAACATCTCTTGACCTAGTCCTTACTCCAGAGTTTGGATCTCCTATAATGAGCTCCTTTGGGTGGTCCTTCTGCACTCTTATGGAGGGATCCTTATGAGGTTGCTCAGTTTCAGGCTCAACAGCAGCAACACTAGGAGTTGGACTTTTGTCTTCAGCTTCTGGAGTAACTTCACCAACTGATGTTCCAACATCATCTAGGACATCATCATCTTCCTGCTTGTCCTTGTCATCAATCACCACATTGATTGACTCCATCATCACCTTGGTTTAAGAGTTAAAAACCCTATATGCTCTGCTGTTAGTGGAGTATCCCAAGAATATTCCTTCATCACTTTTGGAATCCAATTTTCTTCTCTGTTCTCTATAAGCCAGAATGTAACATCTATTTCCAAAAACATGAAAGTATTTAACATTAGGTTTTCTTCCCTTCTATAGTTCATACAGAGTGGATGAAGTGCCTCTTCTCAGGGTGTCGTACCTCGAAAAATACGATCCTCGCGATGGACGCGGAAAAAACTGTTCGAAATAGAGTCGCCACCGAACTTTATTTATCCCGAATGAGGGAAAGGAAAATATCGATAAAACCTTTAAAGGGAGATAAGAACTTGGTCATCGCAACCAAATTACGGGTTCGGGAGTCGATTACGCAAAGGGAAGGTATTAGCACCCTCTACGTCCGTTGTACTCAACGGGAACCTCTTGAATCGATTCGTGAGAAAGTTAGGTAGGTTTGTTTGTTTATCTTCTAAGGTAAAAGGATTAATTTTTAAAGGGGAAATGGGGTGGTTTTTTTATTAGTGTGCTCGGCAAGGATTAAGATCCTTGTGCCTACGTATTCCCTCGTGCAATGGGAAAGTCAGAGCATTCGTAGTTCGTGGGACTACGGTTGGTTTGTGTTTTTTAAGCAAACGAGAGTTTAATTCGCATTCTAACTGCTAAACATTGGCTTGTCTGCTCGTCAAGGGAGGCTGAAGCACTAGTTCATATGCGCGGAAGAATGGATTAAACAATGTTCTTTTTGTGAAAGTTGTTTGAGTATGAATTAAGTGTATTAGAGATTTGATTAAGAAAAAGAGTTGGATTTGGACGTGTTTTAGGCGAACGAGAGTTTAGGTTGCATTCTAACTGCTAAACGTTGGCTTGTCTGTTCGCTAGGGGAGGCTGAAGCACGAGTTCATATGCGCGAAAGAATGACTTAAACAATGTTCTTTGGGAAAGGCGTTTGAGTTGTGGATTAAGTGTGTTTGTATTTTGATTGGGTGACGATTACTCGAACTTAAGAAAGATTCCTCGGGTCCAAGTAATCGGGAAAGCGAGTCGAAGAACTGACTCTCTCTCTTTTTCGCCCTTAATATGAAAGAGTTTTAATATGGTTAGAGTATGTTAAATAGATGACAATTACTTGAACTTAAGAAAGATTCCTCGGGTTCAAGTAATCGGTAAAGCTAGTCGAAGAACCGACTCTCTCTCTTTTTCATCCAAGTGTTTAAGAAAAGAAAATTTGATTTGATTTATTGTAAAAAAGGGTTTGATATGTAATCGTGTTATAAGTCTTTTAAAGAAGACAACTGCTTGAACTTAAGAAAGTTCCTCGGGCCCAAACAATTGAGGAGAAGAATCGAAGATTCCATTCTACTCCCTTTTCTTCTTTTATGAAATAGTGTTTAAGTATAATTAGGTATTTTTGGTTTAACTTGAGAAAAATGCTCGATATGAATCGAGGTTTGAATTTGCGTGCGAAGTGGTTGAGGACTAATGGAAAGGAGGTCCTAATGGTTCAAGGTGAAGTCGATTGCGAGGCAAAAGCGCTCGACTTACAAGTTAAGTGAAGGGACTTGATATGTGGATCAAGTAAAAGTTGGAAGTTAATTGAATTTGATTTGAAAAATACTTGACGTTGGATCAAGCTTGTTTATTGTTGTAAAAAGGGGTTGATTTTAATCTTATGGGAGAAGGGTGTAATTAACCAAGTGGGAATAATCGAGCCATAATTAAAGTAAGCCAATCACATACACGCGTACAAACCAAAGTGAAATGTGCAACAATTATCGTTGTATAAAGCCCAAGAGGAGGCATTGTGAGGTCGATTGCGATCGTGAAAACGATAGACTTACAGGGTATTAAAAGGGCTTGACATTAAGTCAAGATATTAGTTTGAAAAGATTTTTTTCGGTTTGGACAAGCATATTATGAATAACACACGTATAATTAAAACATGAAGTAAACCCACATGAAAAAAATCATACATCTCACAAAGATTATAAATCAAACAAAGTGGGGGAAAGAAACATGCTTCTAACATGGATATAATCCTAGAATGAGGCATGAAAGATAAAATCGAGATTCTAGGGGTACCTAACGGAGAAAGTCCGTTGCCTCTTCAAAGAATGCAAAAACTTAGGAACACTTGTAGAAGCTTCACACGATCAATCCAATCAACATACAAGATCAACAAGCTCAAATGGGCAGGACTCAAAGAAAAAAGATTCTAAGGTGGAAGAGAATCAAGTCATCAAGTACTTCAAACAAGTAAGAGGATTCAACAGTCAAGCACAAGTGCCAGTCATCAAGTTCAAAACACATCAGAGGATCAAACAAAAATCAAATGTAAGCATCCAGCATCAAAAGGCAATCAACAAAGAGAACCAGAATTAACACCAAGAATTGGTCCAAACGATATCAGGGACTAAACATAATCTGCATCAAGAGATCTCGTTAGTCCAAACAAAATTATGAAAATAAGCTACAAGATAAGAATTAACCAAAAAGTAATTACAACTCTAAACTAAGAAATTAATCATAACAAAATTCTATTCTAATTAACGAAAGTCTTAATCAAAACTAATCAAAACTAAACAAGATAAAAATCAAAATTGTCATTAAAAATTTAATTAAGAATTAACATTAGAATCAAAATTAAAAATTAGCTCAAAATTATAATCTAAGCCAAAATTCAATACTTAAAATCAATGTTAAGATCTAATTACCTATTAACATCTAATTCACTAAAGAAAACTAATTAATCCCAAAATCTAATTAATCCATAGTTTAATTAACAATTAACAACCTAATATTAAAGTATAAAACAATATTTAATATCAAATTAAATCAAAAAGAGAAATAAACTAGGGTGAGGATCTAGAACAAAGGGGTGGTAATCACACGGGCTCAAGAAAGCCCACAATCCAACACCAATTCAATAAAAAAAACAAACACCATAGTGACTCGGTGGATTTCAAATATCAAAGGTCAGACCACATTTTCACACAGTCAAAACAAAAAGCCTCTGAGTCAAAATCAAAAGGACAAAACCAAACGCAGCAGAAAACCTCTAGTCATGGAGGATCCTCACGCTCAGAAACGAAGAATTCATTCTCGACTCGCTCATCAACTTGCGATGTTCGATCTCGATTTCTCACCACCGACAGCCCTCTTCGATTCCGATATGCTTCGTCTTGATTTTAGGTTTGGTTGAGATTGTTTCGATTCCGCTTTGATTCTTCTTCTTTTGATTCGCTGAAAATGGTTGAAGATTTTGTGGTTGTTGATGTTTTGAAGTTAGGTTGAATGAATAGGTTGGAAGGTTCGTTGTTGTGTTGAGAGGGGATATGGGGGATTTACAGTTGAAACAAGAAAATGGTGGATTGGCCGACGAAGAAACACGGCGGAGGGAGTGAGGTGGTTGTAGGAAAGAGTGTTTTACAGGTTCGGATTTTGAAGGTGATGAAGAGGATTTCCCTATCTGAATCAGTTCTTCTCTCTACTTTTAATCAGTTACAGGCTTTTATCAAAGAATGTTTTTGGAGTGAAGGAACTCGGTTGGAAGCTCATGGTGGATAGCAGTGGAGAATGTTCAGAATGAAGATGGATTTGGCGAAGGGAGGGTGGTAACAGGGTCTGCCGACAATTGAAGGATTTTTCTTTTTTGGTTTCTGCAAAGTGTTTTTGAAAGGTTAATGGAGGAAGTTATGAGTGTTTAGATTTGTTGGTGAAGGGTGAACGAAATCGGAGTTTTAAGGAAGAAGTAGAGTGGGTCGGTGAAGTGGAAATGATGATGAAGATGGGAAGAGCAAGCGAGCTGCAACTTCTGAGTTGCGTATGAAGGCTCTTTCATGTAGGAAGGTTTTCTGGTCAAGGTTGGTTTCTGTTCTCCCCCCTCTTAATTGATTTCTCCCTCTCTTTTAAATCAATCTTCAAACCTTGTTTTTGTGTATTTGTCCCATTGCCACTTTCCGACAGATTGTATAGCTGTTGCTGTTGGTTGTTGTTAGCAGGCTGTGGTTTTACGGACTGGTTTTAGGGAATCTTGGTACGGTTTGCAGAGGTTTGGTCCGGCGTGCTTTGGTTGTATGGTTTGTGCAAATGGTTCCGTTACAGCTTGCAGGTACGGATTGTTTGCAGCGAGTTTGTTTTTGTTGGCAAGGCGTTATTTTGTGTACAACGTCCAAAATGGTATCATGATGGCAGCTTAGAAATAACATTTGGGAAGGCTTGGTATTACACTGAAGCGTGGTGATCATGGGCCCCAACTCTTCTACTATGTTTTTTTTTGTAATTTTCTTGGTTGTAAGATGGACTTAGAATTAAATTGTAATTGGGGCTTTAGTATGTAAACCAATATTGATTGGAATGGACTTTGAAGATGTTATGGATGGACAATGGTTTTCTTTTGTGACTTTTGTTGAAAAATGGTAGTGATATTGGATATTATTGGTAAAAAAAATGGAATTGAATATGAAATGTGGAAATTGGTTAAAAAAAGAAAGATAATTAAAAATGGTTATGGACCAATGGATAGATTTAGGGATTAAAAGAAAGGTTAATGGATAATGGATGTGGTTTTAAGAATAAATGATAGGAAAATAAAAATGGATATTAAAAGATGGAATAAAAATGTATATTAAAAGAAATGGAGATGAGAATTGGAAAATTGGGTAAATGAAGTGGATAAAGGTTATTGAATAAATTCTTTAAATGGATTTAATGGATGAAAAAAAAAGAATATGGATTTTTTGTAATGAGAATTTAGAAGAAGAACTTAAAATGGATAGATGGATATTGGATGGATGTATAAATAGAGATTATATACAGGTAGGACAAATTTGGGGTATGACAGATGCCCCTATCTAATTGGCTTGAACCCGAGAGAATGAACAGCTGTAAAGCGCTCATTTTAAGGGTATAAGTCAATTAGATATAAGAATGCCCCAGAAATTTGTCTCACAAAGGTAAAGTGTTGTAGAGCTAGCAAGGTTCCAACTTAACAAAAATAACTTGAGATCCTTTGGGTAGTCGAAGCAGTCCCTTATCCAGTAAGGTTCCTCGATGATACCAAAGCAGTATCTCTGAAGGCATACGATTCTCTGGGTTGTCGAAGCAGTCCCTTGCCCGTTAAGGTTCCTCGATGATACCAAAGCAGTATCTCTACGGTAAATTTGCTGAATAATAGTTGAGCAAGATTCCTGTCGGATGAAATGTGGTTGCTTTGCAGGGGAAAGCTCACGAGAAACTTTCTAAGATATCCTCTGCTTGGGGAGTAAGAATAGCAACAGCTGTTGGGGATTGTCATTATCAATTGCATGGCTGAAGAATGACCTGCTGCGGAATAGAATTCCAAGAGCACGTGCGGGGTGTCAACTTTTCTTTAGAAGAATACTACTGTCTTCAAAGAAAGACTGTCCAAGATGCTTATGAACTGATCCTGGATCCTACTATGCTATGATGCTGGGGATGGATATGTCATGTAATGCGAAATGCACTGAAACACATGCTAAAATGCAACTGCTGGGGAATCTAATGCACGTATGATATGATAGTGCTTGATATGATGGAGTATGATGTTATGCTTGCATGTCATGCACATGACGATGCAAATGATCGGGCGCGCTGGGGATAAGTTTCCTTGTCGAGGGTATCACCAGGGACTAGATTTGGGAATTGCCAAGTGAAATTGGACTTTGGGTTAATCTTCCAGACTAAAACTGGATTGGAGGATAGATTACCAGATGAACTGGTATGAAGAGGGTATTCGCCAGACGAGAACTGGGCCTTAAAAGATTTGCCAGACGAGAACTGGGCCTTAAAAGATTAGCCAGACGAGAACTGGGCCTTAAAATAATTTGCCAGACGAGAACTGGACCTTGAATTGGTTTCCCAGACGAGAACTGGACCTTAGAGTGATTTGCTAGGCGGGAACTGGGCCTTAAAATATTTTCCAGACGAGAACTGGGCCTTAAAATGTTTGGAGGTGCCAACGAGTATGGTCTTTTGGGTACTTGCCAATAAAGAATTGGACTTTAGGTTGCCAAGCTAAGTTGGACTTTGGATATGTGCCAAATGAAATTGGACTTTGGTGTCAAGTCTTGCAAAACCAGGCTTTGAGATATCAAATCTTGTTGGAAGGTTAGGCTCGAGGAATGATGCACATGTCTATGCAATGAGCGAAGCGACATGACCAATGCATATGAGTGACTTATGCAATGATATGAAAGCTTCTAAAGATGCCCCAGCAAAGGATAAGGGATGGTTAGGTTCCTTAGCAGCAAGGTTTCTTGTCAGAAAGGAGGCAAAAGGTTATTTGGTGGGGTGATAACATGATTCCCCGACACTCGTTTTGAACTCAAAGGTCACTTGACGGTGTTCACTTGAGTAGATTGAAAGCAACAGAGAGAATTTCCCCTGTGTAGCTCATCTTGCCCTAGTCTGGGTCTATGAAGAATTTCTCCTTGACAGGAAATTGGAAGCAGTTGTACCATGAGATGAACTCGAGATGGCTTGCCCCAGAATTCCAAGTCGTGAAAGGATTCGTCCTTGAAAGGAAGTTGGAAGCAGATGTACCATGAGGTGAACTCGAGATGGTTTGCCCCAGAATTCCAAGTCGTGAAAGGATTTGTCCTTCATTAAATGACTCTTGAAGCATTTGGCTTCAAAGTACCCTTGAGTTAGCTTGCCCCAGAATGAGCGTTGGAGCGACTTAACTTGTGTTGATTGAACATTGGAGGGGTTTTCCCTTAATCAAAAGAACCTCTGGGTGGCCTACCCCTGGTTGGTAGAGTCTTGAGATGATTCACCGTGTTCAACCTGATTCCTGAATGATTTGCCCCATAATCAACTAATGCTTCGGGGACTTGCTTTAAACTGACTGATTCCATAATCATTGGATGTCAATGCCCCTGTTCCATAGGGTTATGGGGTGTTGTTAGTTCAAATCAACTTTACTGAATGATCTAGCTCTCTTCGATTGCTTCTTGTTGGAACTTCCTTGATGTCAAACACTGACTTGCAGTCAAAATTGTTCGCTCACAAATGGTAATTTTAATGCGATGCTCATGCAAGTTTTGAAAATCAGTCATTATTGGAATGATGTGATAGTGTGTGACGGATGGACCATTAGTCCACACGTGGTGCTGATTTAGCTGGTGTGAAAGATATAGCAAGAATATGACACCAAAACAAGTGATTAACAAATCTCTAGGAGTCAGTTTACGCAACCTTGCTGTAGTATGCTTTCAGAATAAACCCCGCCTCAATTAGGTCTTTTAAGGGTTATAACGTGGTCTGGTTCACGGTTATAGAAACAAAAGATATAAGGCTCAAAGTGTGTTTTGTACCCACCCCTTCTTCGTGATGTTCTCCAGTCCTACGTTCAGTTAACTCTGCACATGTTTGTCCTCCAAAAGGGCTGACGGTGTAAGCGATGAATGACTCAAGGTTTGCTCGAAATGGCAGTCACCTTATTTTGCTTTTGATGGGTGTCAGTGACCCTTTGATTTGACATGGTGGTCACTGGATCTTATTTTGTTTTTGCTGAGGATTTGAGGATCTCTTTTGTTTTTTTGTTTTTTTTATCCCTATCTTTTGCATGGACTGATTTTGCTTTTCGAGTCCATTAGAGTTGCCTTGATTTTTGCCTAAGTCTCCTTTGAGGTGTTTGACTTAGCAGGCTTTTTTAATTATGTTTTTGATTTTCGATTTTGTCAGAGGATTGTGACAGCCAAGTCATGAGTAATTGATGAACAACCATCATGTTTTTGGATTTTGCTTTTGTGAACTGAGTGCGTAATTAGGTTAACTGAACACTACCCTGCCCCAGGTTGAGTGTAAGGGTTTGAATATCCGAAGGAAACTGCTACTTCTAGGCTCGAAGTGGTTAACTAGGGATTAGCTCCTTATCTCTCCGGTGTTTGGGGGATTGAAACAATGCTTGTACATCCTTGGCAGGATTCCATCCGAAAGCATACCATCAGCAATTATGGGTATTTAGTTTTCGTCATCCTCCCTCCAAAATTTGCTAAACAAAAGTTTGATAACGAGAGTGGACAAGAAGTATATGGAAGAAATTTGCTGTTATTGGCTTTTTTATATATAAGTAAAGAAAAATGAGAGAATGCGACATGATTAATTCAGAAAGTGCACGATCACATCATTAATATTACCATTCAAAACAACAATATTAAAAAACAAGTAGCATTTAACATAAAGAAATTACAAATGCAAATGATAAAATGCCTAATGGTCGGTCAGCTCTGAGGACGTCTTCCTGTCAGAACCACTGGCTTTAGGGGATGCCTATTGAAGTCTTGGAACTCATTTGGGCGAGAAGCTGACGTGCACGACTAAGCTTTCTTCTGGAAATGATATATAGTTTTTGTCAATCAACTGTTGTACCTTTGCTTGAAAAGCTTTACAATCTTCAGTTGAATGCCCCATTGATCCAGCATGATATTCACAATGCGCGTTGGGATCGTACCCAGGCGGGTATGGTTTTGGCAATGGCTTGATAGCTTTGGGCTCTACCAGTGAGTTTCGGACCAGATGCGGTAGAAGTTGACTGTACGACATAGGAACTAGGTGAAGAGGAGCAGTCCTTCTTTCCAAGTTGTTTTGAGGCCTATGCTGATTCTGACGATGATTCTGATATCCTCGACCACGGGCTCGTTGATTTGCATGAGGAGAAATCATGGGTTTCTGGTATAACGCCCTAGGATTGAAAGGTTTCCCATAAGGATGATATGGCGTTGACAATGATAACTGCCGAGAAGCTGAAGGGCCATAAAGTCTTGCTGGTGTACCCTGAGAATACTCAACATTTGCTATGACTGCATTAATTTCATTATCCTCTTCCTCTTGGGGATTGCTGAAGGATTCAGTCTCACCAGCTTGATTACTCGAGACGTCTTGGACTTGTTTAGCTTTGAGGTAACTCTCGATGCGTTCTCCTACTATTGTAAGGTCAGAGAAGCTTGAGAATGAACCGCCAGTCATTCTTTCAAGATAGGTGGCATGCAGACTCTCCAAGAACATATCAATCAATTCTTTGTCCAAGAGTGATGGTTGTACCCTAGCTGCAAACTCTCTCCACCGTTGTGCATAATCCTTAATAGATTCATCGCTCTTCTGAGATAGGCTTTGCAGCTGCGTGCGACTGGGAGCCATGTCCAAATTGTACTCATATTGCTTTAAGAAAGCATTGGACAAGTCTTTCCATGATTGGATACAACTTCTTTCTAAATCCATGTACCAATTCAAAGATGCACCACTTAAACTGTCTTGAAAACAGTAAATCATCAACTTGTCATCGTGGACATGAGGAGTCATCTTTCGACAGAACATCACCAAATGACGCTTTGGACAACTGATACCAGCGTACTTCTTGAAGTTGGGTATTTCGAATTTTGGAGGAATTACCAAGTCTGGCACTAGGCACATATCAACAGCATCGAGCCCAGAAGTATCGCGCGCTTTCATAGCTTGAGCTTTCTCTTCGAGGGCACAAAACCTTTTCTCCATGGAATCAGTCAGCGACATCATCTGAGACTGAGCAGGGATGTTCACTTATGGAGGATGATCACCAAGTAGACAATTATACAATGGGTTAGTCTTCACAGCAAAACCTGATGAGGGGGTAAAATCCTCCATCCCCACATGTTGAAGGCTATCCTCTGACATAGCTATCACAACTTTCAAATTATCTATGCTCCTCTTATCTCCGCTTGAACTTGCTTTAAATGCTTTGCGGTTACCACATATTCAGTATGAGTGTCGAGAAATCAGCTGGCAGGAAATGGACAGAGGATCGGATGAGTTGGTTGGAAGGGTATGCCATGCAAACGAGATGCAAATGCAATGTAAACAAATGCAATGCAGGCAGATCCAGGATCAAAACAACATCTGATTATGAGGAAGGATTTAGACATAGGATATCTCTGTTCACCAGACCCCCCATAGGTAGGCTCTAATCGGGTAGGTGCCTAGAGTTGTGGATATATTTCGAAAGCATTATAGCCACGACAAAGATTTGTCCGACTATAATATCCTTGAAATAATCTCGTCTAGGTGAGGTCTTCGTTTCTTCCCCACGAGAAAGATTCCTCGGAGGCGCCCACTACACAACCATCGACACACGGGTTCTAAAATAGGGTTCTCAGAATCCTAGATCGAGGTCGAAAATATTACTGTCAGGAAGTAATACGTTCGAGGGATCTCATCTGATTGGGGCGTTCGCATTAACTCACATAGAATTAACGCTACCAACCACCATGGGAAAATTGGGTTAAAGGTCCTTAGAGTTATGGATTCAAGCTTGAAAACATCACTGCCACGACAAAGATTCACCACGACAATAACATCCCAAGAGAATCAACTCTAAGCGGGGCCTTCGTTTCGTCCCAACGAGAAATATTCCTCGAGGGATTCCACTACACAACCGCCATCCTAATCCTAGGGTTATACTCAGACTCGAGTGTAGAGCCGTCTCACAAAGTACCAATGATCAGAGTACCCACACAGTGTCATAAGAAATAATAATAAGATATAATAACAATAAGCAAGCAAGTAAATAATAAACAATCAAACAAGCAAGCAATCAAACAATAAAGATAAACAAACAAGCGGATCTAACACTCACGAATCGAGTCAAGTTAGGCTTGACTCTCTCTAGCCTAGGGCAATTAGAGTCCCCAGCAGAGTCGCCATCTGTCGTACCTCGAAAAATACGATCCTCGCGATGGACGCATAAAGAATTGTTCGAAACAGAGTCGCCACCGAACTTTATTTATCCCGAATGAGGGAAAGGAAAATATCGATAAAACCTTTAAAGGGAGATAAGAACTTGGTCATCGTAACCAAATTACGGGTTCGGGAGTCGATTACGCAAAGGGAAGGTATTAGCACCCTCTTGAATCGATTCGTGAGAAAGTTAGGTAGGTTTGTTTGTTTATCTTCTAAGGTAAAAGGATTAATTTTTAAAGGGGAAATGGAGTGGTTTTTTTATTAGTGTGCTCGGCAAGGATTAAGATCCTTGTGCTTACGTATTCCCTCGTGCAATGGGAAAGTCAGAGCATTCGTAGTTTGTGGGACTATGGTTGGTTTGTGTTTTTTAAGCGAACGAGAGTTTAATTCGCATTCTAACTGCTAAACGTTGGCTTGTCTGCTCGTCAAGGGAGGCTGAAGCACTAGTTCATATGCGCGGAAGAATGGATTAAACAATGTTCTTTTTGTGAAAGTTGTTTGAGTATGAATTAAGTGTATTAGAGATTTGATTAAGAAAAAGAGTTGGATTTGGACGTGTTTTAGGCGAACGAGAGTTTAGGTTGCATTCTAACTGCTAAACGTTGGCTTGTCTGCTCGCTAGGGGAGGCTGAAGCACGAGTTCATATGCGCGAAAGAATGACTTAAACAATGTTCTTTGGGAAAGGCGTTTGAGTTGTGGATTAAGTGTGTTTGTATTTTGATTGGGTGACGATTACTCGAACTTAAGAAAGATTCCTCGGGTCCAAGTAATCGGGAAAGCGAGTCGAAGAACCGGCTCTCTCTCTTTTTCGCCCTTAATATGAAAGAGTTTTAATATGGTTAGAGTATGTTAAATAGATGACAATTACTTGAACTTAAGAAAGATTCCTCGGGTCCAAGTAATCGGGAAAGCTAGTCGAAGAACCGACTCTCTCTTTTTTTCATCCAAGTGTTTAAGAAAAGAAGATTTGATTTGATTTATTGTAAAAAAGGGTTTGATATGTAATCGTGTTATGAGTCTTTTAAAGAAGACAACTGCTTGAACTTAAGAAAGATTCCTCGGGCCCAAACAATTGAGGAGAAGAATCGAAGATTCCATTCTACTCCCTTTTCTTCTTTTATGAAATAGTGTTTAAGTATAATTAGGTATTTTTGGTTTAACTTGAGAGAAATGCTCGATATGAATCGAGGTTTGAATTTGCGTGCGAAGTGGTTGAGGAATAATGGAAAGGAGGTCCTAATGGTTCAATGTGAAGTCGATTGCGAGGCAAAAGCGCTCGACTTACAAGTTAAGTGAAGGGACTTGATATGTGGATCAAGTAAAAGTTGGAAGTTAATTGAATTTGATTTGAAAAATACTTGACGTTGGATCAAGCTTGTTTATTGTTGTAAAAAGGGGTTGATTTTAATCTTATGGGAGAGGGGTGTAATTAACCAAGTGGGAATAATCGAGCCATAATTAAAGTAAGCCAATCACATACACGCGTACAAACCAAAGTGAAATTTGCAACAATTATCATTGTATAAAGCCCAAGAGGAGGCATTGTGAGGTCGATTGCGATCGTGAAAATGATCGACTTACAGGGCATTAAAAGGGCTTGACATTAAGTCAAGATATTAGTTTGAAAATATTTTTTTCGGTTTGGACAAGCATATTATGAATAGCACACGTATAATTAAAGCATGAAGTAAACCCACATGAAAAAAATCATACATCTCACAAATATTATAAATCAAACAAAGTGGGGGAAAGAAACATGCTTCTAACATGGATATAATCCTAGAATGAGGCATGAAAGATAAAATCGAGATTCTAGGGGTACCTAACGGAGAAAGTCCATTGCCTCTTCAAAGAATGCAAAAACTTAGGAACACTTGTAGAAGCTTCACACGATCAATCCAATCAACATACAAGATCAACAAGCTCAAATGGGCAGGACTCAAAGGAAGAAGATTCTAAGGTGGAAGAGAATCAAGTCATCAAGTACTTCAAACAAGTAAGAGGATTCAACAGTCAAGCACAAGTGTCAGTCATCAAGTTCAAAACACATCAGAGGATCAAACAAAAATCAAATGTAAGCATCCAACATCAAAAGGCAATCAACAAAGAGAACCAGAATTAACACCAAGAATTGGTCCAAACGATATCAGGGACTAAACATAATCTGCATCAAGAGATCTCGTTAGTCCAAACAAAATTATGAAAATAAGCTACAAGATAAGAATTAACCAAAAAGTAATTACAACTCTAAACTAAGAAATTAATCATAACAAAATTCTATTCTAATTAACCAAAGTCTTAATCAAAACTAATCAAAACTAAACAAGATAAAAATCAAAATTGTCATTAAAAATTTAATTAAGAATTAACATTAGAATCAAAATTAAAAATTAGCTCAAAATTATAATCTAGGCCAAAATTCAATACTTAAAATCAATGTTAAGATCTAATTACCTATTAACATCTAATTCACTAAAGAAAACTAATTAATCCCAAAATCTAATTAATCCATAGTTTAATTAACAATTAACAACCTAATATTAAAGTATAAAACAATATTTAATATCAAATTAAATCAAAAAGAGAAATAAACTAGGGTGTAGATCTAGAACAAAGGGGTGGTAATCACACGGGCTCAAGAAAGCCCACAATCCAACACCAATTCAATAAAAAAAACAAACACCATAGTGACTCGGTGGATTTCAAATATCAAAGGTCAGACCACATTTTCACACAGTCAAAACAAAAAGCCTCTGAGTCAAAATCAAAAGGACAAAACCAAACGCAGCAGAAAACGTCTAGTCATGGAGGATCCTCACGCTCAGAAACGAAGAATTCGTTCTCGACTCGCTCATCAACTTGCGATGTTCGATCTCGATTTCTCACCACCGACAGCCCTCTTCGATTCCGATATGCTTCGTCTTGATTTTAGGTTTGGTTGAGATTGTTTCGATTCCGCTTTGATTCTTCTTCTTTTGATTCGCTGAAAATGGTTGAAGATTTTGTGTTTGTTGATGTTTTGAAGTTAGGTTGAATGAATAGGTTGGAAGGTTCGTTGTTGTGTTGAGAGGGGATACGGGGGATTTATAGTTGAAACAAGAAAATGGTGGATTGGCCGACGAAGAAACACGGCGGCGGGAGTGAGGTGGTTGTAGGAAAGAGTGTTTTACAGGTTCGGATTTTGAAGGTGATGAAGAGGATTTCCCTATCTGAATCAGTTCTTCTCGCTACTTTTAATCAGTTACAGGCTTTTATCAAAGAATGTTTTTGGAGTGAAGGAACTCGGTTGGAAGCTCATGGTGGATAGCAGTGGAGAATGTTCAGAATGAAGATGGATTCGGCGAAGGGAGGGTGGTAACAGGGTCTGCCGACAATTGAAGGATTTTTCTTTTTTGGTTTCTGCAAAGTGTTTTTGAAAGGTTAATGGAGGAAGTTATGAGTGTTTAGATTTGTTGGTGAAGGGTGAACGAATCGGAGTTTTAAGGAAGAAGTAGAGTGGGTCGGTGAAGTGGAAATGATGATGAAGATGGGAAGAGGAAGCGAGCTGCAACTTCTGAGTTGCGTATGAAGGCTCTTTCGTGTAGGAAGGTTTTCTGGTCAAGGTTGGTTTCTGTTCTCCCCCCTCTTAATTGATTTTTCCCTCTCTTTTAAATCAATCTTCAAACCTTGTTTTTGTGTATTTGTCCCATTGTCACTTTCCGACAGATTATATAGCTGTTGCTGTTGGTTGTTGTTAGCAGGCTGTGGTTTTACGGACTGGTTTTAGGGAATCTTGGTACGGTTTGCAGAGGTTTGGTCCGGCGTGCTTTGGTTGTATGGTTTGTGCAAATGGTTCCGTTACAGCTTGCAGGTACGGATTGTTTGCAGCGAGTTTGTTTTTGTTGGCAAGGCGTTATTTTGTGTGCAACGTCCAAAATGGTATCATGATGGCAGCTTAGAAATAACATTTGGGAAGGCTTGGTATTACACTGAAGCGTGGTGATCATGGGCCCCAACTCTTCTACTATGTTTTTTTTTTGTAATTTTCTTGGTTGTAAGATGGACTTATAATTAAATTGTAATTGGGGCTTTAGTATGTAAACCAATATTGATTGGAATGGACTTTGAAGATGTTATGGATGGACAATGGTTTTCTTTTGTGACTTTTGTTGAAAAATGGTAGTGATATTGGATATTATTGGTAAAAAAAATGGAATTGAATATGAAATGTGGAAATTGGTTAAAAAAAGAAAGATAATTAAAAATGGTTATGGACCTAAATGGATAGATTTAGGGATTAAAAGAAAGGTTAATGGATAATGGATGTGGTTTTAAGAATAAATGATAGGAAAATAAAAATGGATATTAAAAGATGGAATAAAAATGTATATTAAAAGAAATGGAGATGAGAATTGGAAAATTGGGTAAATGAAGTGGATAAAGGTTATTGAATAAATTCTTTAAATGGATTTAATGGATGAAAAAAAAAGAATATGGATTTTTTGTAATGAGAATTTAGAAGAAGAACTTAAAATGGATAGATGGATATTGGATGGATGTATAAATAGAGATTATATACAGGTAGGACAAATTTGGGGTATGACACAGGGTAACCCTGTTGTGAATGTAACAGGCAGTATTCATGGCTTCAGCCCAGAAATGATAGGGAAGTTTCTTGGCATGAATCATAGCTCTAGCAGATTCTTGGATAGTTCTGTTCTTCCTCTCAACTACTCCATTTTGCTGAGGAGTAATAGGAGAAGAAAACTCATGACTTATACCTTCAGCAGAGCAAAATTCTTCAAACTTGCTATTCTCAAACTCTCTTCCATGGGCACTTCTTATTCTGATAACCTTACTCTCTTTTTCTCTTTGGAGTCTTTGACAAAGCTCTTTAAAAACATCAAACACCTCTGATTTGTCTTTGATGAAGCTCACCCAGGTGTACCTAGAATAGTCATCCACAACTACATATGCATATTTCTTTCCACCCAGACTTTCCACCTGCATAGGTCCCATCAAGTCCATATGAAGTAGTTCCAATACCTTAGAGGTGGTGTCATGTTGAAGCTTCGGATGAGACATCTTTGTCTGCTTCCCTTTTTGACAGTCTCCACACACTTTTCCTTCCTCAATATTAAGTTTGGGAATTCCTCTGACTGCTTCTGAGGAGATGATTCTCTTCATTCCCTTTAGGTGAAGATGTCCCAACTTCTGATGCCAGATTTTGACATCATCTTCTTTAGCAAAAACACAAGTGGGAGAACTTGAGTCTTGTGGCACCCAGAGATAACAGTTGTCCTTAGACCTGGCTCCTTTCATAATGACTTCTCCTTTATCATCTTTGACAATGCATTCAGACTTTGTAAAGTCTACTTTGAATCCTTGATCGCAAAATTGACTAATGCTAATCAAATTAGTTGTCAGTCCTTTAACAAGAAGAACATCCTCCAGTCTGGGAGCACCAGCACAGTTCAGTTTACCACTCCCCTTGATCTCTCCTTTGACCCCATCACCAAATGTAACATAGCCTGAAGAATGAAGCTTCACATCTACCAACAAATTCTTTACTCCAGTCATGTGCCTTGAACACCCACTGTCAAAGTACCAATCTTCTTTGGTAGACACCCTTAAAGAAGTGTGAGCTATCAAGCTGGTAACCTTAACTTTAGGAACCCATTGCTTCTTAGGCTTGGACATCTGCCTTCCTTTATAACAGTTCTGTTTGGGAACAACCTGATGAGCCTTCTGTGGATACCCATGTAGCTTATAACAATAAGCCTTAATGTGCCCAAAGCATCCACAATGGTGACACCTCCAGCGTCTGTATTTCTTCTTAGATGGAGTTCTGTCATGATGTTTTAACATCTATTTCACCATCACTGGTTTTGGGGTGATAGAACCTGCATCACTGGTGAATCCCAAACCACATTTGTCTCCAGCCATCTTCCCAATACTAAGAATGTTGTCTAACGCATTAGTACCATTGTTCAACATTCTGATAGTTTTGGTCATAGAGTCCAGCTTATAGTTAAGTATACTGACTTCAGCTTCAAGGTCAGTCTTTTCAGCTTTTAACTGTACTATGGTTTTCTTCAGCTCTTCTCCTTCAAGACACACTTGTTCACTTCTCATGAAAAGATCTTTATAAGTGACAGCAAGTTCATCATAAGTAACCTCATCATTCCCAGACTCATCATCTGACTCATAAACTCCGACCATAGCTCTAACAAGTTTAGCTGAATTTTCTTCAGATTCACTCTCACTGTCAGACCAAGAAGCTGATAACCCTTTCTGCTTCTTTAGAAAAGTAGGACATTCCTTCTTAACATGTCCATACCCTTCACACTCAAAGCATTGTATCCCTTTGTCATTACTGGATTTTTCTTCATCTTTAGACTTCTTCCCTTGTTCTCCTGATCTGTTGATGTCAGAGGTAATGTTCTTGACATTGGGATTATAACTCCTATTTATCCTCTTCATTACTTTGTTGAACTATTTTCCCAGCAAAGCAATAGCCTGAGACAGCTCCTCCTGAGAGTCATCTACTTTCTCTTTCTTGGCTTCTTCAGAACTGGAAACTAAAGCTATACTCTTGGACTTCTTCTCAGGTTCTTCTTCACCTAACCCTAGCTCAAATGTTTGAAGAGATCCAATAAGCTCATCAACCCTCATTTTGTTGATGTCTTGAGCTTCTTCAATTGCAGTCACCTTCATCTTGTACCTCTTAGGAAGGGACCTAAGGATTTTCCTTACAAGCTTTTCTTCTGACATCTTTTCTCCCAGAGCACTGGATGCATTAGACAGCTCAAGAATACTCATGTGGAAGTCATGGATAGTCTCATCTTCCTTCATCTTCAGACTTTCAAACTTCGATGTTAGAAGCTGAAGTCTTGACATCTTAACTCTAGATGTTCCTTCATGTGTAGCCTTCAAAATATCCCATGCTTCCTTAGCAACCTCACAGGTATTGATCAACCTGAATATGTTCTTATCCACTCCATTAAAAATAGCATCTAGGGCTTTAGAGTTACCAAGGGCAAGCTCATCTTCTTCCTTGGTCCATTCTTCTTCAGGCTTCAGTTTTGAGGTGCCCTCTTTATCTTTCCCAGCATCATCTTTTTCAAACACAACAGGTGCTTTCCATTCTTTAACGATAGCCTTCCAAGCCCTGCTGTCCAAGGATTTCAAAAAGGTGATCATCCTTGGCTTCCAATAATCATAATTCGAGCCATCCAAAATAGGGGGTCTGTTGACAAATCCTCCAACTTCTTTGTCCATCTTTACACCAGAAAGTAACTTCCCAAGATCTCACCCAGAGACAGACAGGATGCCTGCTCTGATACCAATTGAAATTCTAGTATCAGATGTGTGATGTTACGTGCGATGTCACAACAACACACTCTGCAAATGGACAATGCAATAACAGCAATCAAAAAATCAACATAATGAATTGTTCACCCAGTTCGGTCTAACTACCTATGTCTGGGGGTTACCAAGCCAGGGATGAATTTCACTATCAGTAGAATTAATTTACAGACTCAACAACCCAGTTGACAATCCACTAAACTTAATCACTACTTAATGAACCTTCTACCTAAGAGACCACTTAGATATGAGAACACTACTCAATCCCTAAATCACTTCAGTGACACAATTCAAAGATCACACACTTTTAAAAACACAGCTTGATTCTGCTTCACAACTTTGATCAAGAACAACTCAAAACAACAATACCAATTCACACTCGAATGGTTTACAAACACGAAGACACAACGACACTTAGTCTTTAGCTCTTTTTCTTCGTTACTTTTCCTTCAAGAATGATGCACATTATATAGCTACTTGAATTGGGCTTGGACCTGCTATAATATCTGATCTGATTTTTTGTTTAAAACTGAATCTTCAAAACAGATTTTCTCTCTCAAAATCTTCTTAAATCTCAGTCTTTAAACCTCCCTACAAATCTGCATCAAATCTCTATGCAACAGAGAATATCTATCCCAAGATATCCGCAACCAATGAGACTAACAGCTCTCCCAATATCCAGCTAAAATGCAAACCCTAACAACATCATTAAACCTGATGTTATTAATCTTCTGCAGACCTGATGTCACAACATCGCATGTAACATCAGACATCACAACTTCAGTAACTTAACTTCTTAACATAAACCAATGTTAAGACTCAATGTTAAGACATCACCCATGTGACATCAACATTGAACAACTTTGTTTTACCAAAATTCTAGCCAATCCAAGAAACAACAGTGCCCATTTACCGATTGGACTATGCAAGATAGGTTTAGACAACATGTGCTTAATAACATCGAAATGAGACGAAACATAAACATCATCTGGCTTTATATATTGCTTCAATTTTGTACAAGAGAAATACAAGCATAGGCATAATTTTTCTATCATGCTATACCTAGTTTCTGCATCATTCAAAACTCTACTGAGGCAGTAAATGGCTCTCTCGACACCATCCTCATCCTCTTGAGCCAACATGCTCCCTATGGTTTTTTCTGATGTAGCTATGTACAATCTCATACTCCTATTCCTGCAAGGTGGTGAAAGAATTGGAGAATGACTCAGGTATTCCTTGATCTTGTTAAAGGCTGCCTACTGCTCCTGCCCCCATTCGAACCCATCTTTATTGAATCGAAGTAATGGTGAAAAGGCATGATTTATTCCGCTTAAGTTGGATATGAATCTTCTCAAGAAGTTGATCTTGCCCAGCAGTGATTGCAGCTCCTTTTTTGTTGATGGCGCTTTCGCTTCCATGATGGCCTTGGTCTTATTCTGGTTGATCTCAATCCCCTTTTTATGGACCACAAAGCCTAGAAAATTCCCTGCCTGCACACAAAACGCACATTTAAGAGGATTCATTTTAAGACCATGTCTTCTCATCCTTTCAAAGGAGTGTCGAAGATGGTCTAAGTGACTCTTCCCTGAAACAAACTTAACCACAATATCATCAATATATATTTGCATGAAAGTCTCTATATAATCATGGAAGATTGAGTTCATTGCTCGTTGATACGTTGCCCCAGCATTTTTGAGGCCAAAAGGCATTACTACCCACTCGTAGGTGCCTAAGGCTCCAGGACACCGAAAAGCTGTTTTGGGGACGTCGTCTCCAGCAATGAATATTTGGTTATAACCAGAGTACCCATCTAACATACTGAGATACTCATGTCCTGCAGTGGAATAAACTAGCATTTCTGCCACAGGCATAGAATACTCATCCTTAGGAGTTGCAGAATTTAAATCTCTAAAGTCTATGCAAACTCTTAAGGAACCATTCTTTTTAATAACAGGTACAATGTTAGCTAGCCATTCGACATACCTGGCAGTTCAGATGAATTTGCATCGAAGGAGTCTTTCGACTTCTTCCTTTATCTTTGAGAGAATTTCTGGGGCAAACTGTCTTGGATTCTGTTTGACTGGCTTCTTCCCAGGCTTGATCGGCAACTTATGTTCGACCAACTCCCTACTCAAACCAGGCATATCATCATAGTCCCAAGCGAAATAGTCTTTAAACTCCTGTAACAGCTGGGTAACTTCGACCTTAAGTTGTGGGTCAAGATTAGCACTAACATATGTTGGCCTTTTAGTTACCCCTTCTCCTTGGTCGATTTCTTCCAATGGATCTTGGGCTAGCATCTTACTGTTATTTGCCAGCGGATCCTTTTCGAATCCCAAAGGCTCGTCGTCATAAATGGAGTCAAGCCTCTGGCCTTGCTTTACACCCTAAACCTTTTCAGGTGGCTCTGCGTCGAAGTCCTTACCAGGACCTTCTTGGTGGAATTCAGGATTGGCTTCGCCAGCCATATATTCGTTAGCAGCCTCCAAAGCCGCTTGTAGTTTGGTTTCAGCCACGTAGGCCGAAATTCTCCTCAATGTTTCGAACTCAGTCATTATCACTGAATTCACTTCCCCACCCTGTGGGGTCTACTGCAGGCTCGCCAAGGTATGGAAGTCTTTCCCCTGGCACCTCCTTATCCCAATGGAAACCATCAACGGGATGCAAGTACAATGAGCAAAATGTCTCGTCATCTAGGAAAAACTCAAAATCTGCTGGGCCACAGGGGGCAATGTGAGCCAAATTTTTGTCGAACTGGCGTCTGTCGACATGATTTATTGGTGCCTTAAAATACCCTTGGTCCGCTTCAATGTTTTCGACTATGCCGTCTGGCCTCCAGATGGTGATGCGTTGATGCATCGAAAATGGCACTGCACCGATGCCATGTATCCACTCTCTTCCTAAGAGCAGATTGTAGTTGGCTTTTGTTTCTACTACCATGAAGAAAGTAGGCCTAGTGATTGTCCCCACTGTCAAGTCAACTTGTATCACACCCAATGTAGAACCAACCTTTCCTTCATAATTTGAAAGAACCATATTATGTGGCTTAGTGTCAGTATCATACTTGCCAATCTTGTTCAATAAGAAATGTGGCATCAAGTTTACTGTTGCGCCACAATCAACTAAAATTTTATTTATTGGTACATTTTCCACTTTTCCGGTAATGTAGAGGGGCTTTAGGTGGCTTTTCATCGCCTCTGTAGGTCGCTCGAAGAAGGCATTCTGCTCTTCAACACACCCATTATTCATAATATAGTAGCACAGAGGTTTGTGTGCTGCCATTTCTACTTCAGTGCAGGCATCCAAATCTTCGACTTCTGTAATCTGGTCGAACTCCCTGGGGATTACAGACACCACATTGACTATGATGTCGAGAGAAGCATCAGACTTAGAGTCGAAGTTGTCTATCATTTCGTCGTCATCTTCGACAGTCTTTTCACGTTCATCCTCTTGAGAGGAAAATAATTTCTGCCCCACGGGAACTTTTTCAGCAGTCTTCATTTGATTTCCTCCATTATTGTCAGTAGGGATATTAGTACTGGACTCTCCTTGATCCTTCGACTGGGCCTCCCTAAGAGCCTTCCTTCGACGTTGCTCTCTCCTCCATTGAGATCGCGACATCGGGTTCTTCCCCTTATAGTTTTCAGAGACATACGCCGACTTGTTGGAAGTCTGAAACTCCTTTCGATATTTTATTGAAGAGCCTCTTCCCACATCAAACTTCTTCCATTTTTTCTGACCTTTTTTCTGACCTTTTTCCTTTCCTTCGACAGGTTTCATCCAGCTCCCTATTGGTGCATTGCTTGTTGGTTTGAAGGTACCGGGTCTAGCCCCTGAGAACTGTGTTTTCCCCCTACTTATTTTGAAGAGGACCTTCTAGGGTCGAAACCCCTTTGACCATGGGATGTTCTCTGCACCCTTCTTTCTTTAGCCTTCCTAATCCCTTCAAGATTGTGAGCAGCCTTTTGATCGAAGATTGCACTGCATCTGGGGCATGACATGACACCTGATCCCTTCTTTTAATAGCGGTGAAGGAATTCAATGATACTCTAATCCTGTTTTGGATACGCCACTTTGTTGCGCTCTTCTTGGCAGCTTGCTTCGTCAACCTCCATGGTCTTATGTTGTGTAACCTCGACCATATTTATGTCCATGTCGACATCAACACTAAGATTCAGATTGCAGAAGTCTACATCAAGCCCTTCAGCAGCCTTATCCATCTTAACGAAACTCTCAACAGTCTTTTTGGTGACTAGCATCATGTTAGAACTCTCAGCAATCCCATCATTTAAGCCCTCAGTGGCTTTGTCGAAGCTATCAACGGCCTCGCTCATGAGTTTCTCCAAAACATAAATGTCAAGGTCTTCAGTAACCTTGGCAAACAAAGGATTGTTGGCGAAATCTTCAGTAATTTCCACCATGTTGACTAAACAGTCGAAGTCATCAGCAACCTCAACCATATGTACCTCTGGCTCAGCATAATGGGCCTCTGCTGTTTGCAATGGGTCAGAGTCAATTTTCATCTGACCTTTGTTCTTCTATCCGAATTTCAGCCTGCCCTCCTGAATAGCATTTTGCACCAGATCCCTGAAAAGAAAACACTGAGAAGTTTTATGACCCAGAAAATTATGGTACTTACAAAATCCTCTCTTTTTTCTTTGTTCTAAAGGTGGCATTTTAGCGCCAGGAGGCACTATCATCTGCCCATCTTTTACTAACAAATCAAAAATTTTGTCACATTTAGTGATATCGAAAGTGTATGTTTTCTTGGGAAACTTATCATTCTTTTCAGATTCGATAGAGTTTTTTCTAGTCGAAGGGTCTAACATTTTACAAGCATACGGAGGACCCTGCTTTAACTCAGCAACGTCTATCTCACTCTCGTCGAAATATAATGGTTCGTCGTATAAACCTTCGACATCCTCATTATATTCAACATAAGCTACCTTTTTACCCTTATTAAACTTAGCCTTTTCGTCTTTCAGACGTTCTAACTGTCGAACCCTATCAGCCAGTTGGGCCATATCTCTCAGATATTGGGTATCCAATTTCTTTCTAATAGAGTAATCAAGGCCACCAACGGCCATTTTGACCAACTCATGCTCTGGCACTTGAGTAAAACACCTAGCCTTAAGTAATCGAAACCTATTTAGGCAATCGTCTATTGGCTCAGTAAACTTTCGCTTTATGCTAGGCAACTCCTTCAAACTAATCTTAGTTTGTCCCATATAGAATTGTTCATGGAACAAACACTCTAACTGGGTCCAATTACAGATTGAGTTAGGAGGTAGGGTTGTAAACCAAGTAAAAGAATTTTTGGTGAGAGAACTTGGGAAATATTTTACCCTAAGACTTTCTTCATTTGCAATCTCTCCAGCCTCAATCATATACCAGGCTACGTGTTTAGCAGTAGATTCAGTTGTATCTCCTGAGAACTTGGTAAACTTTGGGACTTTCGTCCTAGGAGGTAATTCTGATTGTAGAATATAATCCACTATGGATGATGTATAATTTGGCCTAGTAAAGCCAAAATTTACCCCATTTCGAGCCATTATTCTTTCGACCATGGCTGCTAGGTTGTTATCTGCTACTATGTTGTTACGTCGAACCTGTTGTATAACATGGTCAGCATCTTGGTTTCTGTTTACTATCACTACCCCTTGTTCCCCCTCTTTAGGAATTGGCACTTGGTTCCTAGGTGGTTCGACTCTGGGAGGTCCGACTCTATGGGGTTCGACTCTAGGGGGCTCTAGATCCGCCTCAAGTATAGTCTCTAGGTTCCGCCGTGGGATATTCTCCACCACAGTCGCACCTTGTACAGGGGCTGGTACCCCCATAAATTCTGCCATGCGTGCCAATTGCGCCGTTAATTGTTGGTTAGTTTGGGTAGTGTTCTGAATCAAAGGTTGGAAAATTTCCCCCATCGTTTGGGACAAAGTTTGCACCATTTTTAGGTTACTCTCATCCATTTGCTGTCTTAAACATGCTATAGACGTGTTTGTCAGACTAGGACCTTGAGTGGAATATCCCACACCTACACTTTGACTGTTTCGACCTATATTTATCCCAGATCCTGACCCCTGTAATGGCGAAGACATTACATTTTCTGAGAAGACTGGGGGGGCATTTTGGAGGCTTTGCATTATTAACGTTGGCATTCCATAAGGTGGATTCCTTGGTAATGGTTGTGAGAATCCTGGAGGGGGAAAATGCCTCAACGTTGAAGTTCCTCCTGGTGGAGGTTGGGGATTAGATCCTTGTGGCCCAACGTACTCCAAAATAGGTTGAGTGTAAGCCCTTATATATGTCGACCCTGATCCTGTCATTGATGGCATTGGGTTGGACATAACAGGAGGTGGTATCGGCTCTCCTGTCGAAGGAACTGGAGGTGGTATCACATCATTCCTGGACACATTTTGAGGGTTAGTGTTACTAGGCTGGATATTCGAATTACTCGACTGAGGATTAGAACCACTCCCCTGAGGGTTTGGATTGTTTGGCTGACTAGTGTTCGTCACCATTTTTCTAGTATATCTTCTCTTTGGTCTCTCTTCGTTTGTAGTGGCTACCTTACCACTTCTCAATAACATGCAACAAAGCTTTTTAAGAAGAAAACGATGAATGAAGATTTTCAAAATTTAGAAAGATCTTTATAAATTTAGCACTGTCCCACTGGGTGTGCCAATTTGTTTACCGTGAAAATTGGTAAACAACCGCTAATCTTCCAAATCTAACTTTGGTGACTCACAGGATCAATCAGATTGATCCTAGGACATGTGCTAACAATTAATCTAAGGTAAATTCTGAAGAAATGAATACTTTGACAATACTCATAAAGAAAAGTTCGTTGAAAACACAATCTAAACAACGTTTTAAAAATGTTAAGCTAAAAGGCTAAAAATGTAAAAAGAAGGTCGAAAGCGTGCAGTAAAGGTTGAAAATATGACAAGTGCAGAAACATAACTTACGTTAAACGGAAGATAAAAACTCAACGAAAGATTGAAGTAAATTGCATTGAAGGATAAATGGTGTTTACATCACGTACATTCTCACAAGACTCTTTTCTCAACACGCGGATACTTTGAGTAAATTTGGAGTTACTTGTACAAAGTGAACATTACACACTGAATCCTATTGCTAGAACCCCTATTTATAATACTAAAACTAACTGCTATAAACTGCCTGAAATAATCAACAAATGACAAGTGTCGCACTGCATGCTTCCATTGCTTTGATACGCGCCACTTGTCTTTCTTCAAGAGCAAACCAAAGTAACCACTCCCTCCTTTATTTGAATTTGAATTTCCCAACGTCAGGCATTAGCAGGGTTGTCGGTCGAAGGTGACCTCTTTAACTCTTAGAAATATTTTCTAAGTCCCAAAAGCATCCTCCCTTCTTGTGAACATCTTCGACTAAAACCCTATCACAGATCCCATCGAAAGCCTCTCAAAACCTCTTCAAGAGTTTAATATTCCCATAAATACTTCCAACTTAATATAGGCGTCGAATTTATGAGCTAACAGTGCGCCGATTTTCAAATTACTGAAGAAGAATCAGGACTGCATTTGAACAGAAGACTGCCAAACCGCCTTCGACAGTATCAAGGAATATCTATTGAACCCACCGATTCTATCACCTCTAGTGGAAGGAAGACCACTAATCATCTATCTAACAGTCTTGGAAGACTCAATGGGTTGTGTACTTAGCCAACAAGATGAAACCAAAAGGAAAGAGTCTGCCATTTACTATTTGAGCAAGAAATTCACCGACTGCGAGACTCGGTACACTATGTTCAAGAAAACTTGCTGTGCTCTGGCTTGGGCAGCCAAATGTCTTCGCCAGTATATGATTCGTCACACTACTTGGTTAATCTCCAAAATGGATCCAATCAAGTACGTCTTTGAAAATCCTGCTCTCACGGGAAGGATTGCCCGTTGGCAGATGTTATTATCAGAATATGACATAGAGTACCATGCTCAGAAAGCCGTTAAAGGAAGTATTTTAGCTGACCATTTGGTTCATCAACCGATTAAAAATCAGGAATCAGTCGAATTTGACTTCCCAGACGAAGATGTCATATATCTAAAAATGAAAGACTGCGATGAACCACTACCCAGTGAAGGGCCAGAACTAGGATCCCAATGGGGATTAATTTTTGACGGAGCTGTTAATCATTACGGAAACTGATGTGTGGTTTTCACAAGTATACGCAACGCGTCAGAGTAATACAAAAGATTATCGATCCACAGAGACCAAACGTCAATCTATCGATTCCTATAGTTACGGTGTTTATCTAAGGCAAGTAAATTCAGGGATTTATAAGTGCACAGTAAAAGTAGAGTGAAGCAAAGTACGAAGGTATATAACTCAAATGAAAACAACAGGCTTGAATGTAATTCACACAGTCAAATAGCATTCCAATGCATGTAACAGAACTACTTATGGGCAATGTTTTCTACTTTATGAAAAGAACTAATTTAACGGGAACTGTCGCTTTCACGTATTCAGAACCGAGTTTAACCTTTAAACAAACCCTCTTATTGTCACTTATAAAAAGGCGCGCATTGCGTTAAAGTGAAAAACCTATTTTTAAGAAATATAGTTCTTGACTTAGTTGAAAAGTATTTTGATCTGAAACTTTTAGACAAAAGAGGTTCATACGAACCGGATTTTAAACCTACAAACGCGTCCGAAAATAGTTCTAAAATCGTTTTTCTAAAGTATTAAAAATTCCTACTTAACTGTGCAAAGCGCTGTCGCTTCCTTTGTACAATTAAGACTAACCAAGTTTATCTAAAGGTTGGACGGCTTTCGATCTTACCCAACAAAAATTAAGTGCGGAAAACTCATGTTAAAGACCAAAATAGCCCCTAAGCGTTTCTATCGATGCATTATGTGGAATGATACTTAAACCGTGATCTTTACATTCTAACCTTTAAGATTTAGCCAGACATGGAAATGTAAACATACATATTTAATTTTATCATGTCAAAGTAAAGTCTTTTGAAATAAAAGGTTTTGAAAGTAAATAATACGAATAAAGTAAAGCGGATGCGAGAAAATAAACAAAGTAAAGCGGATGCGAGAAAATAAACAAAGTAAAGCGGATGCGAGAAAATAAATAAAGTAAAGCGGATGCGAGAAAATAAACAAAGTAAAGCGGATGCGAGAAATAAACAAAGTAAAACGGATGCGAGAAAATAAACAAAGTAAAGCGGATGTGAGAAATAAATAAAGTAAAGCGGATGCGAGAAATAAATAAAGTATAAAAGCTTAATTCATAAATAGAAACCTGCTCCAATCGGAGGCTTTAATTCTGAAAACAACTGGAAAATAACTGGAAAGGAAATGACGGCAGGATTAACTTCCACCGAGTGCTCCAAACTCGATTACAGACTCGATCACACAAATGTGATAACTTCCCAATGTGAGAAGATTATCACTTACAAAAACTCGATTATTTATGCCTAAGGTGTTTGCAACTAAGTTTGGATGATTTGAAATGAACAAGAAGCCTCTATTTATAGACTTAGGAAAAGGTATGAAAGGACAAGGATGCCCTCCAACTTCTTTTGGGAGGGAAAAAGTCCGTCAAAGGTGGTGCCCGCCACATGAACTAGGGAAGAATGTGGTGGGAGATGTGGCAGTTGTCAGCAGTTGAGTCCCCTCCAACGTGTGGCCTACCCCATGGCGCCCGCCATGTTGGGTGCCATATGTGCAATTCCTTCAAAAGTTGGCTTTTTGCTCGATTTCCTTCATTTCTTCGTGGATGGCTCTGGAAACACCTAGAATCTGGAAACAAGACAAAATACAAGCATAATACAAGAAAACGATAATAAAAATCCTAAGAAGCATGTGCAATTCGAGTAAAAAACGCGGTGTAATTCGGTGTTATCAAATTCTCCCACACTTAAACCTTTGCTTGTCCTCAAGCAAAACACTCTAAGGATCGTGACAGAAAGAGGTGATATCAACGAATGATTCGGGCTAAAAGGGCTTCTAAGTTCAAATCAGGATGAAGAGATAGGTACTAACTAGATGAAACAAGGATATCGTAATCACACTTTTCCGCAGACACGGACATAAGCTTTGTTCCTATGCAAATCAATCCATACTACCCCACTGTACCTAGGCCTACCTTGTGCATTTCTTGGGTCCTTTTCATTCTGGCGCAATCACATTAAGCCCGTTATCCGTACATACTCATAGTAAAGTGACCGGTTAGTGATTCTGATCTCAAACACAGGGGCTCTGGTACACAAACTGGTGTAACCCCTTTTATTGACCCTATTGTAGTTGTGGGGGATCGAATCGTAACCCGCCCTACCAAGTCCAGCACCAGACACCTCTGAACCAACTAATAATGGGTAACTTTTTGCTCTTTTTTATTCCTTTTTTTGTTTTTCAAATTTTTACAACTTTTTGAGTTAAGTGACCTTGTGAGGGTCACCTATCCCGAGTTGCATTTTCTATAAAGCACATCATACAGATCATTCACTTATATTTATCGGTCCCCTACGTAGAGCATGCTTAGGCCGGAGCCGACTGCTGGGATAAACTACTAAGGACCTAAAAAGAAAATTACGGCCATGGTATATGGGTATCGAGGTCGATTTTTATATTCACGAAGCTTACGGTGTAAAAACGATACCGATGTTACAAAAAGATTTCCCAAGTCATCCGCATCCTAACTCGAACCTGTCTTAAAGCCCAAAATTTTCAAAATGATTCACTTTTCTTTTGTCCAAAATTTTTGGTATGGCTAAAGAAATGGGGAAATAAGGATACACTATACAGATGACTCGTCAAGCACATGCATATTCTAAAAATAAACTAAAATAAGAAAAACTAACTAGAAAGCAGTAAAAATAAAAGGAAATAAAATTGCAAGAAAACGAATAAAATCTCCTCCCACACTTAAATCGAACATTGTCCCCAATGTTTCGAAATAAGGTAGAGAAGATGTAACCTGGTGAGTCTACGGCATGCTACTGGTACTCCCGTCACCGTGCGGTGAGCGCCTAGGGTGTCGAGATCTGCTGCGGCGACGATCGCTCTGAGAAGCGGCAAACTCGTCGAATCTGGTGTTCAGGGCAGCCTGAGATTGCATGATGGTCTGGATGAAACGGTTTGTTTGCTGCTGTGACTCTTGCATAAAGTTCATGTTGTTGGTAAGTTGCTGCTGGATAGCAGCAAGCAAGCCGTCACGCTTCTCCTCTCGAGCCAGCTGCTCGCGCTACATCTGCTCAGTGATATAGAAACCAGGAACGGTACCTGCAGATGGGTGAGAAGAAGATGGTGCAGTGTGTGTAGGTGATACATAGGGTGACATATGATGATTAGGAGACTGCTCATGATGGTCAAACTCATCATCAGTCTCATGTCCATCCCCAGCAGGAACATTAGGAAGAATTGGACCCGTAAAAGGTGGAGCGTCTAAGTCGTAGGTCCAGTTCCTCTCCACTCGTACATCAGTACGTCTAGTGCAGGGTAACACAACAGATGGGATAGCCACACCATGAACCATAAGTTCATAGCCCCCCTCTCTCCTTGTCTTACACAATTTCATGTCTTTCAGAAATTTTAAATTAATTGTGTGAGGAGGGAGAGGTGCTAAGGTGGCTAACTCAGTGTCAAGGTTGAGAGCCCTAGCAATAGACGTGATCAGTCCTCCGAAAGAAATGGGTCCTGTACTCTTAAGAATAGCAGTCATATGGGCAAACATAAAAGGAATAAAATTAATTCGCCTATTTGTGAGGCACCCTTGTAAAAATAAGAGTTCTCTAGCATTCACCTTGTTTGGATTCGCCCGGGAAAAAATAGTACAGGCCAACATATAACGAAAAACACGGATGGCCGGGTTATGGATCCTTGAGGCAAGGATTCCTTCAAAAGAAGTGGCTGTATGATTTGATAGCCTGTTCCAGAAGGAGAATGCATCAACAGAGCATTCAGAATCCAAAGGTTCTTCACAAATAGTGTCATCTCCAAAAGGTACTCCTAAACGCTCTGCTAGTGCGTCGATAGTGAATTCATATTCAACATTAAACATCCGGAATTTCACTGTACCGACTGTGCTAGCAGTGTTAGGACTGACAGTGTAAATTATGGAACTAAAAAATTCCCGAGTCAATCGCTCAAAGGTCGGTTCCTTTCTAGCAAATACGTCATGCATTCCTAATATATCTAAAAAATAAAAAATGCTATGATAAATACCAAGAGAGTAAAGACAATCGACACCTACATACCGGGTCGAGATTATGGCTCGCTCTTGCAACTTCTCGAGAAGTTTCTTTTGCCTCTCCCCGGGCTTTCCTTGGTGGAGGGTGTAACCGTCGTACTCCATGGATGCAATTTTTTTCTTTTTGAGGTTGAAGAAGATGGAAATGGTTTTTATGGAGAAATGGAGAAAATGGAGGATTTAGGGATTTTTATGGATGATTTTGAAAATGGGGTTGGAGATGTCAATGGGATGGTGAGTAGTTTGGAAAGTTATGAACTTTTTGGGGATTGAGGGAAGTTTTTGGAAGTTCAAAAATGGAGATTTTGGAGGTTTTTGATGAGAAAATGGTGGTTGGGGTGGTTCTGCCCCGCATATAGAACCAGACCCCATGGCGGGCGCCATGGTCTATATGGCGGGCGCCACATGAATAAATCTTCTGGGCTGGCTTATGCTTGGTCCTCTTGGGCTTTCCTCTTTTTTTATTTTATTTTGGTGGTGCTATTAGCACTACCTTCTCCTTTTTGACACTTGCATTATTTTTGTTAGGAAAACATAAAATACATATGCAATAATATAATTAATTTGGTAAAAGAAAATAGAATAAAATAAGAAAATGGAAATAAACACACATAAATATATGTAAGTACTAGAGTACATAATAAACAACGTGAAAACCAAATATGAATAATGTAAAACATATATATATGTCTGGGAATGAAAATGCGTAAATATGGTAAATATAGTAATAATAATAAGATAGTAGTATCATCACGGGGCCGGAGGCTCCTCTGCCTGGTCAGAACCACGAACTGCTGCTAACTCTCTGCGAAGATCCGCAATCTCCTGATATAAATAGTCTGCCTCGGTCGCATGGGTCAGATCAAATACCTGGACCTGCAAAGTGAGATCTGCGACCTCCTATCTGAGTCTAGCTGTCTCCATATGAAGCTCATCAATCTGAGTCTGTATGTCAGGCCTCTGGAAAGAATAATTATTAGATAGCACAGTAATCCTGGGAGATGGTGGCGTAGGATGGTACTCTGGCACAGGTGGAGTCCTGGGCTCATCAACAGTCTCACCAAAGCCCTCTAATGCATAACTCCAATTGGCCTGGTCATGTACACTGGTCATCATGGGATCCGGCAGGGTGAAGAAATGTATAGTCTCATTATCGATCAGTAGCTTAAACTGGTCGGGATGGAAGGAATCTCTCCTCATCAACCCGCGGTCCAAACATAAATCGATGTCCAATGTGGTGTACCCGCAATAAGGGGTCAGATGAAGTAGCTTGCTCGTAAGCCCCAAAGCAGTAGCAATCTGTGTAACTGTCCCTCCTACATGAATAATCCCCTCAGAAGATCTGGATGTACCCTCAAGGCTGTCAAGCAGAAAACTCCCACAGGCAACTGGACGCGACTGATTTGCGCAGAAGAGGAAGAAAATCTCTTCCTCACTAACATGGATGTCAAGATCGGCTTTCCCCAGGAAGGTGTGCGCTAGGATCATATGGAAGTACCTCATAGCTGGATTATGAATGATGGGAGATAGCTGAGTAATAGGATCAGGACCCCCTCCACCTGTGATGTCGCTCCAGAATTTATCGATGTCTCGACTCATAAAATATCCCATAGGCAACTCTGGAATAGCATCAGGAGTGGCCTGGAAGCCTAACAAATCACTGAACTCCTTCTGGGTGAAGGCATACTCTGTCCCGAATAACCTGAAAGTAACACGCCCAACCTGATCAACATTTGGCTCATATCTGAACGAACTGAGGAACTCCAGGGTGAGATTCCTGTAGGTCGAGTGCATCTCATCAGCATACTCATCCCACTGGAGCTGGCTACAAAGAAACCGTATACTGGGCTCAATACCTAAAGCATCCATGCAGGCCTGATCAGGATAAGGTGTAGGTACCATAGGGCGCTGATAGAGGACTAGGTAGCGCTGCCTCTGAGCATCGTCTCTGAAGGTAACATGCATGTCATCGAAGTTCTGCATCCTGAAAAATAAGGTTAGAGAAAAGGACCTGAAAACATACATATTAGGAAAGTCAGTTTATACAGATAAACATTTAAAACTTAAAACAAAATATAAGACATAAAAAGTAGAAAAGGAAGATAAAGTAAAATAAGGAAGAAAAATAAAATAAAACCGTGGGTTGCCTCCCATGCAGCGCTTGTTTAACGTCGTTAGCTTGGAGAGTAGAACTCATGTATCTGAAGTGGGCATTGGTGGATCAATCAGGGTGTGGCTGGAGTAGTCAATAGGAATGTCGCCTCCTTCATAACGTTTTAACCTTTGTCCATTTACAATGAATGGACTGCAAGAGTTATTCTTGATCTCAACTGCTCCGGATTTTAGGACCTTAGAAACTTCAAAAGGACCTGTCCATCTTGAACGAAGTTTTCCAGGGAAAAGCCGTAACCTAGAATTAAAGAGGAGAACTGGATCGCCTATGTTGAAATATTTTTTTATAATTCTTTTATCATGCCATGCTTTGGTTCTTTCTTTGTATATAATGGCATTTTCATAGGCGGATTGTCGGAGTTCTTCTAACTTATGAATGTCGAGGATACGTTTTTCACCAGCAGCTAGATAATCTAAATTCAAGGTTTTAATTGCCCAATAGGCTTTGTGTTCTAACTCGAAGGGTAGGTGACAGGATTTTCCATAGACTAACTGGTAAGGGGTCGTTCCGATAGGGGTTTTAAAGGCAGTTCTATAGGCCTATAGTGCTTCTTGTAGCTTCTGAGACCAATCCTTTTTGGATATAGAAACGGTCTTTTCTAAGATCTGTTTTATCTCCCTATTAGACACTTCCACTTGGCCACTAGTCTGTGGATGGTAAGGTGTTGCTACTCTATGCTTAACTCCATATTTACTTAACAGTTTGTCAAAAATCCTTGATATGAAGTGCGATCCACCATCGCTTATAACAAGACGGGGTACTCCGAATCTAGGGAATATATAGTTCCTAAACAGCTTAATCACCACTCGTGTGTCATTTGTGGGTGAGGCTATGGCTTCAATCCATTTAGACACGTAGTCAACAGCTACTAAGATTATATATTTCCTAATGAGGGTGGAAATGGTCCCATAAAATCGATACCCCAAACATCAAAGAGCTCTACTTCCTGAATATTCCTTAAGGGCATTTCGTCACGTCTCGAGATGTTTCCGGTGCGCTGGCACCAGTCATATTTGACTATATAAGCATGAATATCATGCCACATTGTGGGCCAGAAAAGGCCGGCTTGAAGAATTTTAGCGTGCGTCTTAGAAGTGCTAGCATGTCCTCCGTAGGGTGCAGAGTGACAATGTTCTATAATATTTCTTACTTCTTCTTCTGGAACACAACGACGAAAGATCCCGTTTGTACCTCTCTTGAAAAGAAGTGGTTCGTCCCAATAGAAATTTCTTACATCGTTAAAGAACTTCTTCTTCTGTTGATAGTTAAGGTCAGGGGGTATAATATCTGCGGCTAAGTAGTTGACAAAATCTGCATACCATGGTACACTACTTATTGCTAAGGAATTTCCAGGGTTCTTATAAGGATCTAGGTCATTTTCTTCAATGGCATCTATCTTAGCTATTAACCTGTCATAGGCAAAATCGTCATTTATAGGCACTAAGTCTGGTTTTAGGTACTCAAGTCTAGAAAGGTGATCGGCAACTACATTCTCCGTTCCTTTCTTATCTCGAATGTCCAGATCAAACTCTTGCAATAAAAGGATCCATCGAAGTAACCTAGGTTTGGCATCTTTCTTGCTTAGTAAGTAACGAATAACAGCGTGGTCAGTGTGAACTATAATTTTAGCTCATACCAGATAAGATCGAAATTTGTCTATAGCAAAAACTACAGCTAAGAGTTCCTTTTCAGTTGTTGCGTAGTTGAGCTGAGCCGCATCTAGGGTTCTACTAGCATAATAGATTACATGCAATTTTTTATCTTTTCTTTGACCTAGAACAGCTCCTACAACATAATCACTAGCGTCGCACATGATCTCGAAAGGTTCGGTCCAATCCGGGGGTTGCATAATGGGTGCTGAAATTAACACTTGCTTCAAGAGGTTAAATGCTTCCATGCATTTCTCTTCAAAGTTAAATTCAACATCTTTCATCAGAAGGCCGGTTAAAGGTTTGGTTATTTTAGAGAAGTCTTTGATAAAACGCCGATAGAAACCAGCATGTCCAAGAAAACTTCAGACTTCTCTAATGGTCTTAGGTGGGTTCAGGTTTTCTATGACTTCTATTTTAGCTTTATCTACTTCAATACCCTTTTTAGAGACTATGTGTCCTAAAACTATACCTTCGGTAACCATAAAGTGACATTTCTCCCAGTTTAACACTAGGTTTACGTCTGTACATCTTTTCAGGATTTTCTCAAGGTTAACAAGACAGTTTTTAAAATCAAATCCGCATACCGAGAAATCATCCATGAATACCTCCATAATTCCATCAAGGTAGTCAGCGAAGATTGACATCATGCAGCGCTGAAAAGTAGCTGGAGCATTACAGAGGCCGAATGACATTCGTCTATAGGCAAAGGTTCTGTAAGGGCACGTGAAGGTTGTTTTTTCTTGATATTCTGGGTGAATGGGAATTTGGAAGAATCCCGAATATCCATCAAGATAGCAAAAGTAGGAGTATCTAGCTAGACGTTCCAACATTTGGTCTATGAATGGTAAAGGGAAATGATCCTTCCTAGTTGCTTTGTTTAACTTCCTGTAATCTATACACTTACGCCATCCTCCTTCTATCCGTTTTGCTACATGTTCGCCTTTCTCATTTTGTATGACTGTGATGCCTCCCTTTTTAGGTACTACATGCACAGGGCTCACCCACTTACTGTCTGAGATCTGATAGATTATACCTGCTTCTAGCAACTTAAGAACCTCTTTCTTAACAACATCACTCATTATAGGGTTTATTCTTCTCTGATGCTCTATGGAGGGTTTTGAATCTTCCTCAAGTAAAATCCGGTGCATACACACGGATGGGCTTATACCTTTTAGATCAGAGATATTATATCCTAAGGCTGAGGGATATTTTCACAAAACATCTAAGAGTTGGTTTGTTTCTTCTTGGCCCAAGGTAGCACTGACTATAACTGGGCGGTTCATTTCCTCGTCCAAAAACTCATATCTTAGATTCTTGGGTAATTCTTTGAGTTCTAAAGTTGGTTTCTTGAAGCATGGTATTGGATCAGGGGTAAGGGATAAACATTCGTGAAGGTTATCATTGATGTAGGGTTCTATAAATCCATCATCTTCCCTAATGAGGGTTGAAGGAAATTTAATTGTTTCTATAGGTTCTTCTAGTTCCCTAATGCATTCATCAATGGCATCTATGGCATAACATGCGTCTCCCAAATGGTGCCATGAGAAACTTTGACATAATGAATTCTATCTTCTCATCACCTACTTCAAAAGTTAAATTTCCTTTCTTGACATCTATTATAGCTCCCGCGGTTAATAAGAATGGTCTACCTAGGAGGATTGGGATGTCATCATCTTCTTTAATGTCCATGACAACGAAATCAGTAGGGATAAACAACTGACCAATCCTAACAGGGACGTCTTCTAATATGCCTATTGGATATTTGACAGATCTATCGGCTAATTGAAGAGACATCTTAGTAGGTTGTAATTCTCCAAGTTTTAACCTTTCACAAACTGCTAGGGGCATTAAGCTCACACTAGCTTCTAAGTCCAGGAAAGCTTTATCGATGACATGACTTCCCAAAATACAAGGTATGGAGAAATTTCCAGGATCTTTCTCCTTTTTAGCAAGTTTATTTTCGGAAATAGAATTGCATTCCAAAGGTTTTGGATCGTCAAGTCTACGTTTGTTGGTAAGGATGTCTTTTAGGAACTTTGCATAAGATGGTATTTGGGTGATGGCTTCTGTGAAAGGGATTTCCACATGAAGTTTCTCTATGACTTTAAGGAATTTCTGGTATTGGTTATTGATCTTGGTTTGTTTAAGTCTTTGTGGATATGGTATCAGAGGTTTGTATGGCGGGGGTTGCTCGTAAGTTTTTTTTTATAGCTTCTCCTTGATCTTTTCGCTTTTCATATTCCACTGTTTCCTCTACCTCGTCCGTGGGCACAATGATTTTCTTAGAAGTTTTGGGTTCATTCAATGCCGGGTTAACCGGTCCATCGTAAGCGGTCCCACTTCGTAAGGTAACTGCATTGGCTTGACCTCGGGGGTTTTGTTGAGTTTGTCCAGGAAACTGTCCTCCGGGTGTGGTTTCGGGAGCTGGTTTTAGAGCTACCTGAGAGATCTGGGTTTCAAGCATCTTATTGTGGGTGACTATTTGGTCTACCTTAGTTCCTAGTTGGGTAATCATTTCATTAACATGAATGTTTTTGTTTAGGAATTCTTTGTTTTGCTGGGTCTGAGCTGAGATGAAACTTTCCATGATTTTCTCAAGGTTCAGCTTAGGTGGCACAGCTTGCATGGGTTGGTTTTGTCTCTGGGCTTGAAAACCGGGTGGTCTCGGAGGTGCAGGGTTTTGGATAGGGTTATTGTTTTTGTAGGAAAAATTTGGGTGATTCTTCCATCCAGGGTTATAAGTGTTTGAAAATGGGTTCCCTTGGACATAGTTGACCTGGTCTAATTTAGTTTCATTCAACAGATTGCATTCCGCTGATTAGTGTCCTTTGGTTCCACATAGTTCGCATTCCGAGGAAACTGCTGCTGCAGTGGCTGGGTTTGCGTACATATGTTCGACCTCAAGGGCCAAAGCGTCCATTTTGGCTTGCATCATGTCTATAGAGCTTATCTAATGTATTCCTCCTTGGGCTTCTTTCTTCTCCACTGTTGCTCGTTCTGTTCCCCATTGACAATGGTTTTGAGCCATATCTTCGATGAGAGCGCAAGCTTCAGGGTAAGGTTTATTCATTAGAGCGCCACCAACGGCGGCGTCGATGGTCATCTTAGTGTTATAATGAAGTCCATTATAAAAGGTATGAATAATTAGCCATGATTCCAGGCCATGATGTGGACATATTCTCAATAGGTCTTTATATCTCTCCCAAGCTTCAAAGAGTGATTCACCTTGGTTTTGAGTGAATCTGGTTATTTGGTTTCGAAAGATGACAATTTTACTTGGGGGAAAATATCTAGCAAGGAAAACTCTCCTAAGGTCTTCCCAAGTTGTTATAGAGTTAGCTGGAAGGGAATCTAACCATGTAAGAGCTTTGTCTATGAGGGAGAAAGGAAATAGTCTTAGACGAATCGCCTCAGAGCTAGCACCATTGGTTTTAAAAGTGTCTGCTAATTGGATAAAGACTTTTAGATGTTGATTTGGGTTCTCAGATGGGAGACCCGCGAATTGGTTTTGCTGCACTAATTGTAATAGGGAGGGTTTCAGTTCGAAATTGTTAGCAGGAATATTGGGGTTAACTATACTAGAACTGCGTTCGTCATCGGATGGTTGAGCGAAATCCTTAAGGGGTCTTTGGTTACGGTCCTCGGCCATATTTTTCTTAATTCTATGAAGTAAGAGACGTGCGCGAGCGTAACGTTCAGGTTCCGCTAAAGGATCTATAAGACTACCGGTGCTGCGAGTTCTTCGCATTGACCAGTAGGTAAAACCTTAGTCTAGACGGTGTAACAACAGGGTACGAAATTTGACGAAATTGGTCCCCGGCAACGGCGCCAAAAACTTGATGCGTGGTTTTCGCAAGTATACGAAATGCGTCAGAGTAATACAAAAGATTATCGATCCACAGAGACCAAACGTCAATCTATTGATTCCTATAGTTACTGTGTTTATCTAAGGCAAGTAAATTCAGGGATTTATAAGTGCACAGTAAAAGTAGAGTGAAGCAAAGTACGAAGGTATATAACTCAAATGAAAACAACAGGCTTGAATGTAATTCACACAGTCAAATAGCATTCCAATGCATGTAACGGAACTACTTATAGGCAATGTTTTCTACTTTATGAAAATAACTAATTTAACGGGAACTGTCGCTTTCGCGTATTCAGAACCGAGTTTAACCTTTAAACAAACCCTCTTATTGTCACTTATAAAAAGGCGCGCATTGCGTTAAAGTGAAAAACCTATTTTTAAGAAATATAGTTCTTGACTTAGTTGAAAAGTATTTTGATCTGAAACTTTTAGACAAAAGAGGTTCATACGAACCGGATTTTAAACCTACAAACACGTTCGAAAATAGTTCTAAACTCGTTTTTCTAAAGTATTAAAAATTCCTACTTAACTGTGCAAAGCGCTGTCGCTTCCTTTGTACAGTTAAGACTAACCAAGTTTATCTAAAGGTTGGACTCTTTTCGATCTTACCCAACAGAAATTAAGTGCGGAAAACTCGTGTTAAAGACCAAAATAGCCCCTAAGTGTTTCTATCGATGCATTATGTGGAATGATACTTAAACCGTGATCTTTACATTCTAACCTTTAAGATTTAGCCAGACATGGAAATGTAAACAGACATATTTAATTTTATCATGTCAAAGTAAAGTCTTTTGAAATAAAAGGTTTTGAAAGTAAATAATGCGAACAAAGTAAAGCGGATGCGAGAAAATAAACAAAGTAAAGCGGTTGCGAGAAAATAAACAAAGTAAAGCGGATGCGAGAAAATAAATAAAGTAAAGCGGATGCGAGAAAATAAACAAAGTAAAGCGGATGCGAGAAATAAACAAAGTAAAGCGGATGCGAGAAAATAAACAAAGTAAAGCGGATGCGAGAAATAAATAAAGTAAAGCGGATGCGAGAAATAAATAAAGTATAAAAGCTTAATTCATAAATAGAAACCTGCTCCAATCGGAGGCTTTAATTCTGAAAACAACTGGAAAATAACAGGAAAGGAAATGACGGCAGGATTAACTTCCACCAAGTGCTCCAAACTCGATTACAGACTCGATCACACAAATGTGATAACTTCCCGATGTGAGAAGATTATCACTTACAAAAACTCGATTATTTATGCCTAAGGTGTTTGCAACTAAGTTTGGATGATTTGAAATGAACAAGAAGCCTCTATTTATAGACTTAGGAAAAGGTATGAAAGGACAAGGATGCCCTCCAACTTCTTTTGGGAGGGAAAAAGTCCGTCAAAGGTGGCGCCCGCCACCCCCCTCATGGCGCCCGCCACATGAACTGGGGAAGAAAGTGGTGGGAGACGTGGCAGTTGTCAGCAGTTGAGTCCCCTCCAACTTGTGGCCTACCCCATGGCGCCCGCCATGTTGGGTGCCATAAGTGTAATTCCTTCAAAAGTTGGCTTTTTGCTCGATTTCCTTCATTTCTTCGTGGATGGCTTTGGAAACACCTAGAATCTGAAAACAAGACAAAATACAAGCATAATACAAGAAAACGATAATAAAAATCCTAATAAGCATGTGCAATTCGAGTCAAAAACGCGATGTAATTCGGTGTTATCAGAAACGGAATTGGGGCAAGCATCATAACACCTCAGGGTACCCATATTCCTTTCATCGCCAATCTGACATTCAAGTGTACAAACAACGAGGCCGAATACGAAGCTTGTATCATGGGTCTCGAAGAAGCGATCAATTTGACGATCAAGAACTTGGATGTATATGGCGATTCAGCCCTGGTTATCAATCAAATCAAAGGAGATTGGAACACATACCAATCAGGATCGATTCCTTACAAAGATTACACGAGAAGGTTGTTACCATTCTTCAACAGAATCGAGTTTCATCACATCCCTCATGAAGAGAATCACATGGCTGATGCATTAGCCACCCTCTCTTCCATGATTAGTGTAGGTCAATAGAACGACTTACCTAAGATCGACGCAATGCGCCTAGAACGGCCCGCCTACATCTCCACGATTGAAGCAGTCATAGACGACAAACCTTGGTACCACGATATCAAATGCTTCCTTCAGAAACAAGAGTATCCACCTGGGGCATCCAGAAAGGACCGAAAGACCCTCAGAAGACTGGCTGGAAACTTCTTTCTGAGCGGTGATACACTCTATAAGAGAAATTTCGACATGGTCTTGCTCCGATGCGTAGACAGACCAGAAGCAAACATACTGATAAAAGAAATTCATGAAGGATCCTTTGGCACTCATGCCAACAGACACACAATGGCGAGAAAAATTCTAAGAGCTGGGTACTACTGGTTGACCATGGAATCCGACTGCTACAAGTACATGAGGAAGTGTCACAAGTGTCAGATATACTCAGATAAAATCCATGTACCGCCAACACATCTCAAAGTTCTTTCTTCCCCATGGCCTTTTTCCATATGGGGAATCGACATGATCGGCATGATCGAACCTAAGGCTTTAAATGGACATTGGTTCATCCTGGTAGCCAATGATTACTTCACCAAGTGGGTCGAAGCAGCGTCGTACGCCAATGTAACCCGACAAGTTGTGGTCCGCTTTATCAAAAACAATCTCATCTGCCGTTATGGTGTTCCAAGCCAGATCATTACTGATGGAAATTTATTTTGACTGTTGAACATCGAAAGAACATCGATCGTTTCTCTAGAAGCAATTAAGCTTCAAAGTGCAAAATCAAAGTACTCCTTCTTAGCCAGTACACCTGAATGAAGGATCAACTGTGTCAGTGACCAGGTTTCGTCTGACCCCCTCGGCAGAGTTCTCATCTCCTAAGTCCGACCAACGTAGCCCCCAACAGGGACTATCCCTCATAAGCAAGGCAGAATTGCTATTTTCTGAACCAACGATACTTTTCATCTCCCGCTGTGGTCGAGTATCCAGTCGTGTTCATCCACTAGTCTGTATGTCGCGTCAGTTTTGTCAGCATATACATACATACATCATGCATTATTGATTTACATTCATATTCATATTGCATCACTATCACTCTAGTCGGTCTTGTTCCCTAGTGATAAACGTCTTTTCAACCGGGTTGTCAGTTCTTTCCTCGACAGGAAAGGTGGCGTCTGACCAACCGCTCCTCCACTTTGCTGCTGAATTGAAGTGGGTCCCTTGACCACTTTGATAACTTGAACCTCTGAAAGGCCAGAGAACCTTCAGCCAACGTCACTCTTCACCATTGAAGATGATGTCTTCGCTTTCCCGGATTAAGGAAAATTCCCATAGAAAGCCTCTTAATCAGAGATTCGGCAATGCAACCGTTTTTCTCCAAAAAATTCCGCTGACGAAAAGGTCATCAGTACCTCAAAATTGGATCACATCATATGGCATTTCTCCAAGAAGATCCTAAGAAAAGTATGATGTAATATCCCCAAGTAGAAAGCAGTCTCTCAAGAGACTCGTTTTCCCCCAGTAGAGTCAACGAATGGCATCTCCAACAGAGAAGTTTGTACACCTCTACAACTCAGACAGCTGGGTTCCCCCAGCAACTCTGACATCAGATCTTTTTCCGTCAAATGGCATCTCCCCAGGAAAATTCGGCGAGAAGTTTGAGGAAAACCGCTACGAACAGCGTCCCTTGTCAAGAAGTTTATTGACAAAAAAAACTAAGAGCAGTTCCTTGGTAGGAAATCGGGATCGAGGGGAGGTTTATTTCAGAAACTGAGACCAGTTCATTGGTAGGAAACCAGGATCGAGGGGAAGTTTATTTCAGAAACTAAGACCAGTTCCTTGGTAGGAAACCAGGATCGAGGGGAAGTTCATTTCAGAAACTAAGACCAGTTCCTCGGTAAGAAACCAGGATCGAGGGGAAGTTTTTACCTTTTTTAAGTATCATTGCTTAGCAAAAGAATATGGATGAGCAAGCTTCCATTCATAACCACCATCAAAATTTCGGGTATTCCGATATTTAATCCTCTTGCACCCCGAATGCCCGAATACCTTCGCCATTCACACCTTCGAGTCCAAGAAGATTAAATAGGGGCATCTGTCATACCCCAAATTTTGACCACTAAGATTCGCCATCATTTTGCAAATCATCATCACAATATGGATGTACCATTATACCTCATTAGTCTCCCCAAAAATGGGTGAGCATCCACAACAATCAAATTTAGGGTTTCTAGCCCTCTCAGAGCTCTTAGACAAAGGATCAATCAAGGAATGACATGATCTTCAATTTGTCTAAACCTCTCAAATATCCACACTGGATCAAGATGACTCCCACCTCAAGAATCAAGCACAAAGTTGCAACATTCCAAGTGGATTAAGCCTCAAGGTCGCCAGTGTCACCAAATTAGGGTTTTGGTCGACTGGGGCCTCCAGATGGAAATTTCCCTCTGGGCATGAGCCAAAGGCTTCAAAGCACAACCTAAGATGCGCCAAGGGACATCATGAACCCAATCATCAAGTCAATTTTGCCTCAGGGGATGCATTCATAAAAAATCAAGAATTAGGGTTTCTTGACCTAATTCACCCCTAAGTTGACTTTTGGGACAAAACATGAGCCAAGAACCCAAGAGAGGATTTGAGGGTCTCTAACACACTACATTAATCCATTTACAACAATGGATTGATCCAAGAAGCTTGATCAACAAGTTTCAAATTCATCAGAACCACAATTAGGGTTTCGCGGGAAAAGTCAACTGTGCCTTTGACTTTTGACCCAGGCATGCTCCCAAACCTTGGGACATGATTCAATACACCCTATAACACCTATGAAATCAATCCATCAAGTTGGATTTAGGTCAAGGACTTGATTTCATAGAGGATCGCACAGTTTGGAGTTCATATGACAAAAAGTCAACTGTGCACAAAAGTCAACTCACTACAACAAAAGTAAGTTATAACATCGCACCTTAGACAACGCTTTAAAACAAAAGCGCTGCTATAAGTTAAAAACAAGGAAACTAGTCATTTAAAAAAATAAAAGCGCAAAAAAATATAAGACCTTAGACAGCGCTTTGGTCAAAAGCGCTTTATAAGGTCTTATAAATTTTAAAAAAAAAATTAATGGAAAATATTAGACAGCGCTTTAGTTAAAAGCGCTTTCTAAGGTCTTATAAATTTAAAAAAAATATAAGACCATAGACAGCGCTTCGGTAAAACGAGCTTTCTAAAGTTTTATTAATTTAAAAAAAAAATTAAAGGAAAATATTAGACAGCGCTTTCCTTAAAAGCGCTTTCTAAGGTCTTAAAAATTAAAAAAAAATAATCAAAAGCGCTGTCTAAGGCCAACCTTAGAAAGCGCTTTTAAAAGTGCTGTCTAAGGTCCACCTTAGAAAGCGCTTTTATGAAAAGCGCTGTCTAAGGTCTAATTAAATTAAAATATATGAATAGTCAGTATTCATTTTCATATTTCCGCTCTTTCTTCTCCCCTTGCGAACTGCGCTCAAAACCCTTGCGAACTGAGCTCAAAACCCTTGCGAACTCAAACCTTCACCGTCAACCGTCCTCCATCGTGCCTTCGTTCGTTGTTGCCGTCTACATTCAAACCAGAAGAACAGTGAGTAATATCTCTCTATCTCAATTTCCCATCGATTTATTTTCTGTATTTCGATTTCATTTCGCGAACCATCACTGAAGAATTTGTTTTTCTTCTCTCTTAAATTTTCCACCGATCTCTGTTTTTGTTTTCTGATATCATTCATTGAATACGTAGAATGGCCAAAGAGGAAGTGAAGATTGTGGTTCCTAAATCTGTTTTGAAGAAGTAGAAGAGGAACGGGGAATGGGCTTTGGTGAAGAAGCAGGAACAGGAGTCAGCGAAGAAAAAGAGATCTGAAACCAGGAAACTCATTTGGAGCAGAGCTAAGCAATACGCTAAGGAATACGATGACCAGGTATTACTGTAACTTTAATGGAGTTAATTATATGAATTTGATCGTTTAATTGTATAGTTGTTAATACTCGTTGAATTTTGCTCAGCAAAAGGAGTTGATTAGCTTGAAGCGTGAAGCCAAGCTTAAGGGTGGGTTTTATGTTTTAAGTATAATTGGTAAAAGTTTTGGACTTTAGATTTATTTTTCAATGTTGGTCTATGTTTTGAAAAGGCTAATTCGAATAGAATTCATGTACGACTGCAAACTTTTTAACCTCATTAGTGATGTTTCTTGTGTGGATTATTTGATAGAGTTGTTTTATTAATTGGAAATTCTTAATTTTTAAATTTTAGTATCAATGCCATGGACCCAAAATCAAGAAAGATTTTGCAGCTTTTGCGTTTGAGGCAGGTAAAGATCTATTTTTTTTTATTTGGTCACTCAATGAATTGCATTACTACTATTGATTTTTATTATTTATTGTCAAAGTCTATCCGTGTACCTATTCATGTTTAAATATTGTCTCTTGGTTTATAGTTAAATGTATTTTTGTGTGTTGGTGGTGTTAGGATGGTGTTTCTGTCAAGTTGTAAATATATGTAGGTGTTATGTTTTTTGCTAATTATGTTGAGTTGAATTGAATATGTAGTTTAATATAATGTCTTTGATCTTAAGCATTTACTTATAGTATCTGTTTTTTTCTGTCTACTCACATTATGGCATCTCGTTTCATGTCAATTCTCAATATACAAACTTTCATCCAATTAGTACAGCCTCATAGAATTTATCATCCTTGTCAATTTGGATAAATATTTGTTTGTTATAATCTTTTTAGTGAACTAAGAGTTGAATATTATCTGTATATGAGGTGTGGTGTTCTGCCACCATAATTGATTTTGAAGTTAAGCATTGTATGTTCTTTTTGTGAGAAGGAACAGAACATTTTGCGATGGTTCACCAATTTTATCTTGTTCTTATCTACACAATCTTGGCCCTATTATTTCTCTTTTTATGTGGCTCACTCTCCATATCATCAAATACTGCATGATCAATATGTAGACAATAATTACAGTGTAGCCTTATACTTTCATTTCTTTTGGCTGCAGATCTTTAATGGTGTCTTTCTCAAAGTTAACAAAGCCACCGTGAACATGCTCCACAGGGTTGAGCCTTATGTTACATACGGGTACACAAAAACTCATACACAATCTAGATTTTTACTCATTTTTACTCATTGCAGGTTCTTAATATATTGCAATTTATTCCAGGTATCCTAATCTGAAGAGTGTCAGGGAATTTTACAAGGTATAATATTGTACTCTTACTTTAATTGATGAGAATTTAAATATGTGTAACTTTGTTTATGTATTCTTTTAATTGAATTACAATCTTTGTGTTTTCAGGACCTATAATGTAGACTTGAAGCAATGCTTTGGTTGGATGCAAAAGTACTAGTATAAGTAATATGTGCATTTGTAGAAAAAATGTAATGATTTGTAATTATAAATAGGTGTATATATAATTTTGGTTTGTAATTTTAAATATATATATTGGTTTGAATTGCCAATTGTTTTGGATATATAATTTTGGTGTAAATTGGTACATTTAAATAGGATAAATTGGATTGATTTGAATCTCTAAATTGTGGTATTTTTCTGAAAAAAATTGCTGGTTGAAAAACAGGTCAAATTCTGGTTGAAAAAACCTAGTAAAAATTGTGGTTTAAAAAAATTTATATAAAATTTTTCGTATACCTTAGACAGCGCTTTTGGTGAAAGCGCTGTCTAAGGTGGGGATTAGAAAGTGCTTTTGACAAAAGCGCTGTCTAAGGTGGACCTTAGAAAGCGCTTTTACCAAAAGCGCTGTCTAAGGTATACCTAAAAAAGTTCAAAAAGGTTGACCTTAGACAGCGCTTTTAGAGAAAGCGCTGTCTAAGGTATACCAAAAAAATGTCAAAAAAGGTATACCTTATAATGTCAAAAAGCGCTGTCTAATGGTACCATAGACAGCGCTTTTCATTAAATATACCCCCCTTTAAACATTGCTTTTGGTATTACCCAAAGCGCTGTCTAAACCTATAGCAGCGCAGGTTTAGACAGCGCTTAAAAGCAATGTCTAAGGGCAAAAAAAGCGATGTCTAAGGTCTTATCTGTTGTAGTGACTTTGACTTTTTGAGATTTTTCACAATTATGGTTCTTTCACCCTAAAATGATGTTAATATGTGATTGGGATCATCATTCATCAAGAAAAATCAAGAAAAGTGGGATAACTTGTAAAAGGGGTAACCATAAAAAACTTAGAAATTTTCTAAGTTAAGGAACAAAGTGGCTAGGGTACCAACTTCCAAGGATCATAACTTGAGATCCAAGCAACCATTTGAGCTGATCCAAAGATGTTGTAGCTCTCATGACATACTTTAAAAGTGTCAACTACACCTCATTCCAATTCATCATAGATTTTGAGTTATGGTTGGATCAAAATGGCTGAAAACATGAAATGCCACTTTTTCCAACATTTAGTGAAATTTTCACTAAGTCAGAATCTGTCTTGTTTTTTTCCAAAAGTTGGGGGATTTTTCACTTGGATCCAAAAAGTATCAAGACAAACTATGATCACACATGTGTTGTATCATATAAGAGCTTTCCAAAATGGCCAAGAACTCCATGAAACTCCACTTAAGCCATGAGATATGACAATGACAATGTGCCTTGCTGTAAACTGTAATGGTGTCGCTCCCGGGATTTTCATCCAAGTACAAACGCGAAAGTGGCGCGGAAACAGAGTCACCAACAATGTGTATTTATCCCATGAGAGGGAAAGGAAACACTGCATAAACCTGGGGGAAAGGAAAAACATGGTCTCACGACCAAGAGAAACGGGTAAGGGAGTCGGTTACGCGAAGGGAAGGTGTTAGCACCCCACACGTCCATCATACTCGATGGGATCCACGCTTGTTGCCTCGATCAAAGGGTGTCGTCGTCTGGAGCTCCACTGCTACTGGACCGGAGAAGGAATGAGAACGGAAAAGAACGGAGAAACAAGGAAGAAAAGAAAAAGAAGCGACTCGATAGGACATCCTCGGAGTCCTAGGCCTACGTATTCCCTCGGTAACAGGAAAATCAGAGTCAACATAGTCCAGACACGAACTAGGGGGGAGGTTGCTCGCCAAGACTTCGTCGTCTTGTGCCTACGTATCTTTAATCTTACCAGAAAGAGGAAATCAGAGCAGTCGTAGTTCGACTTAACCAAGGTCGGTGTTTTTTATGAGCGACGTTAAGTTCGCGTCCGGCAGTTAGGGTCGATGCCTGTTTACGACGAGACGGAAGTAACGTGCCCTTTTCTGAAAATGAGGTTTGAAACTTAACAATCCCGAAGGATGAAAGAGACTTGAGTTTGTTTTGTGTTTTTTAGACAGAAGTGTTTTGAACTTAATTCATAACTTGCATTACACCCAAGTCTACAAGATAGGATCGAATGTCTCGCGTATCGACCCAAGACGGGACGCATGCTTAACATCATAAGAAAGTGAAGGAAGATCCCCCACTATGTCATTTCCTACATATAAGGCTCGTGCGCAATACATGTTAATCCTTTATTAAGTGTTTTATAAATATTATGAGATGAGAAGAGAAGACTCAAGTTATAAAGAAAACACTAAAGGGAATCTAATTTGTTCCTAATGTTATCATGCAACGGTGGCCCTAAGGTCAGGATCAAGAGGGAAGTCTACCTAATGTTGTCATGCCTGGATTGCTATCCTAATGTCTCTCCTACCTCCTACTTAATCGAAAATTAAGTAGAGCTAGGAATCCTACGGGATCATGTCATCAGACAAGTAAACACATGATGAATCAATCACAAAATGAAATAAAAGCAACTAAGGAGTAAACAGTGTCAGTTAACAATAATATCACACAATCACAATAAGAAAGAGGGAGCTTTAGCCAAGGGGTCATATCAACCGAGGCAAACAAGCTAGGTGTGGGAAATAGGGGTGCTCGCCCAATGGCATCAAGAACCATGGAGAGCAGAGTAAGAAAGGGAGAGATGTGACTCAGATCACATAAGCATCAGCATTGGTCAATGCGAGCTATAGACAAGGCGTGGGGGTTTGATTGTTAAACCCTCCTTCCACTGACGGACTCGATAACAAGAGTAGGTGATGTTCAAAGCTTCAATCATGTAATGAGAGCTAAGAACGACTCAACTAGAATAACGGGGGTCGATTGCGAACCCTACCTTCCGTCAATTGCCTCCTTGGAGGTCTTACAAGGGGAAATGGGGAATAGGATTCCTCTTTGGAGGTCTTTAGGACCAATATTAAACAAGCACAATCATGGCCTCACTTGAGGGTATTCCATATAATCCTACTTATCATGGCATCGACTATTCCTACTTCTCATGGTATTTGAAAGCATTAAAGAGAAGTGAAGAGATAAGTCCTACCAAACGGATATGAATCCGTAGCAAAGCAATGAAAACGCGACGAAAGCAAGTCACGAAATCACCTATAAACAAATAGCAAACCAAGTTAGAAACAATTTTTTATTTACAAACTAAAATGGTCAAACCACCTTTGGAACATCTCCTTTATGCACCTTGCACAAGTGAACCAAAGACATTAGTAATAACAAGAGAGTGTATGTACAACATAAAGACCTAAGTCTAATGACTATGTACATTTGAGTCACACTAGTCAAAGTGAAAGACCTAAAAGGATTATGAAATTACAAGTCAAGTTACAACTATGCTACAAGACTAAGCTACTTTGAAGTTAAAGGTAAACCAACAAAAGAAAGCCATTACAAGTTAGATGAATTGAATTAAAATGTGAAAATGGACCAAGGTCAGAAGTGGAACAACTTATACGCATGCTTAAAACCAATCTCAAAGTGTCACAAAGGTTTGCATTAAACTCTCTCCAAAGTCAATTCATTCCATGAGCAAAATCACATTTAAATTTCTTATAAAAGTATGTAAAATTGTCACTCAAGTAAGGTAAATGAAATGACATGGTAAGGCAATGTTAAAGCTCACACACCAGAGGTAAATGACCTATAAAATGTCCTAATTGAATCCCAAAAACAATCATGAACATGGCATACAAGTGGCATCAAAAGAAGTGGCCAAAGTGAAAGACAAATTCAAGTTCACATACACACAAAGAAGGCATCATTTCAGGCATGTGAAATGATCAAATGCAATACTCAAGCATGTCGCAATTGTGCATCAAAATACACTTAATAATGTGCTAAAACTCATATTCAAAGTTGGCTCAAAGTGCCCTCATACAAGTCCTAAACATAACCTATCTCTATGCATGCTTACACATAATATGTTCACATTGGAAAATTTGTGAAGAATAGTAAAATGCCTTTGAAAATTATGAGTAATCAACCAAGTCATTCCAAGTCCAGTAGGTAACCACATACAAAAGATAGGGTTCATATCATGCACCAAAATCCCTCAAATAATTGCAAACGTAGCACAAACGTCAATGATGATCATACGAATTAAGGCTCAAAAGATTAACTTCAAAAGTATCCCAAAACTCAAGTAAGATGCACCAATCAATCACCATGATGTTAAACAATCAAATTACTAAAGGTACATAAAAAATCAGCTTCAAATTGTCAAGGGAAAATCACATTCTATGACCTACATCACAAGATTCACCATTAAGAACACATTCCTTTCCAAAATTCCATAAAAATACCAAACAGCCCCCAAAATGAGATTAAAAATATCCAAAAATTAAATAACACTTCTAAAAACATACATGAATTTTTTCATAATTTTCTGACCATTTCTACTATTTTAAGAATTCAGATTATGAAACGTGTATGAAATATGGAATTGAAAACAACAAGAAGCAAGGGGGGTATGCCTAAGCAAAAGTTTCCGTTTCAATTCTTCGTGGGCTTAACAAGGGAGGTGCAAGTAGCAAGTATAATTAGGCCCAGGACGCCCAAAGCTTGAGGGTGCACGGTAGGTCTTCACATTCTAACAGCCAATCTTCGCCGTACAATCAATCTTAGAGAATTAAGTAAATGGTCTTGAAGCGTGGGTGCATGGTGGCTATTCTGGAGACGTACACATGTGATTAATAGTTAGAACCTACCGGACGGTGACAAGTGTCACCACCGGTGTGGACCACACCACCACAATCCTATCCTTTTATCCCATAAAAGAACGGTGAACCAAATTCTTATTAAAACAAACCTTTCTCTCAACAAGTCCCTCTCTCTCTCGTCTATATGACTTCACCGGGAAACCTACTCCGGCCGGAGAAGGCCGGTGGCCGCCGACGACCTACCACCACCAATCAAGTAAACCCTAACATAAACCCCCACTTATTTCTCTCCCTCATTAGAAATTCGAAGTCAGGTTTCTCAAATACTCCGCCACGAGGCCGGATCGGTCAAACAAAAACCACGTATATGATGAAATCAAAACGAACTCAAAACACAAGCAATAAACCACAATGGACTCCTAAAGGTCCAAAGCTGCAACTACGAGGTTCAAGACAAAGTGTTCGTACCTTGACGACGATGACGCCAACGGCGAAATGCTAGGTATTCCATTTCCACCTCTTCTTTCTTCTTTTTACCTCAATCGTGAATTCGTCTTAGGAATTGTAGTCGTGAATCTCATTTTTTTGATTTCGCCAATTGATACGGTTGAATTGCTGCGAGATTGGTGATGCTCGATTACAATGCAAATCTGCGAAACTCTTAATCTTTTCTATTGTGAATTTGCAGGAATCGATGAAGATGAAGTGAGAAGAATCGTTGCCGTGAAATTGTGTACGACGCGATCGTGAATTGCGATTGAATCTTTTTGTTGGTTGTAGATGACGATCGAGACTGTCGTTGAGGCTATGAAGACCGAGATTATAGATGTATTCAGGAAGGTTGTTCTTGATGAAGTTATTCACAATGATGTAGTTATGGTGAAGGTTTGAAGATGGAGGATTCAGCGAGAATGAAGGTGAAGAATGGAAGAAGAAATTGAAGTGGTGATGGTCAAGATTGGTATAGTTTGCAGAGTTGAGAATTGATGAAGATGGATTGAAGGTTGTTTTTTGGATGTTGATGGAGGTTGATAATTGAGGATGATGAAAGAAGAAGAAGAAGAAGATCAAAACTTGGAGAGAACTTCTTTTAGTTAGCCGTTCTGGTTAGAGTTCGGTGGTTCGTTAGTATAGTTAGGAGAAAAGTTAGAATAAGTTCTGTTATGAACTCTCTTTGGTTCTCAAATTTCTTCTGGTTTTCCTGTCATGATTTGTAACTTTCTTTTTCTTTGTAATGTAAAACTGGTTAGAATTGTTAGGAAATTATGTTAGAAGAACTGAAAGGATTAGTTGTGAACTGCTATATTTTCTGATTCTGTTATGATGCTGAAGTTATACCATGTATTCTTCCTTTTTCTTAGAGGTCTTCTTTCCGAGTTTGCTATAGGTATTTTTCACACCAAGAACAAGTTCTTGTTCCAACAGGGAATTAGCCCGGTCTCTCAAATTTGGAACTCGTGGCAAGACAGTTTCACATTGGCTCCTTGCATTGACGGTAATCCATTCACTTTTACAAGTATCTTGTCCATTAATTGAAATTAACATCTCAACCAAATATTCAATATTCAACCTTGTGTGGCATAGTAAAGCCCCTGAAAAATATCTAATACATACATAAAAAGCAACACAAACTCTAGGAGGTGTCCTTGCTAATCCATAATGCTTTCCTCAACAGAAACACCAGCTCATGGACTTGTCATTTGCACACGGAATGGTCGTGGATTAGACAAAGTGGATTTGGTATGGTAGGTGTGTTAATAGTAGTGAATGAATTTTTATGGACTACTTTAAATGGATATTTTGTTTGAATTAAAAAAAAAAGGTTTAAAGCGGATATATAATTTGGTTTGGATATGGAGAAGTTTGGATGTTGGGTATAGAAAATGATTATTTGTAAATTGGATGGAAATGGATTTGAATTTTAAAATGGGCATCAAAATGGTTTTGAACTGGATATGATTTTAACAAATGGACAATGAATAAAAAGGGATAAAAGATGGACTTGTATATTGGATTCCAAGCAATCCACATAACCACTCTTAACATGTCTAATTCCACTCAAATACCCGATTCACACCAAACTCTTATCTTCCATGAGTTCCAAGATTCAATCAGTAAACTCAATTAACCAACCATGACCCAATGTCCTTTAAATCAATCCACCCATGCTTTGTCTTCATGATCTTGAATTGAGGAATATCAACCGATTCGTGTAGAGGATAAGAAACCCACGTCTCAAGAGCCCAATGCAAATGAATGAATGAGTATGACCTAAATGAGATGCAAATAAAAAAGAAACATAAGCCAGAAAAAAGGTAGGGCAAATTTTGAGGTGTTACAGCTGCCCCTATTCAATCTTCTTGAATCTGAGGGTATGGAAGCGAAGATTTCCAGACAATCGAGATACATGGAGATTGAATACTAAAATAACCTGGAAATTTGCAAACTGTGGGGATAACGAAATAGAGTTATTTTTTACGAGGACGGCCGCAGACGAGCTCGAAAAGAAAGACCGGCCACAGACGGGCTACCCAACAAAAGATAAAATGAGGACGGCCACAGATGAACTCAAAAAGGAAGACCGGCCACAGACGGGCTACCCAACAAAAATAAAACGAGGACAGCCACAGACAGACTCGAAAAGGAAGACCGGCCACAGACGAGCTACCCAACAAAACTAAAACGAGGACGGCCGCAGACGAACTCGAAAAGGAAGACCGGCCACAGACGGGATACCCAACAAATGAAAACGAGGATGGCCGCACACGAACTCGAAAAGGAAGACCGGCCACAGACGGGCTACCCAACAAAAATAAAACGAGGACGGCCGCAGACAAACTCGAAAAGGAAGATCAAGCTGAATATGGACTTCGTTGGGGATAAAGTGAAATAAACTCTTCTGAGTCATGCCATCTCTGCTGAGGAAGAGAACTAGGTTTCACGAAATAAGTCAGACGAGAACTGACTACCAGGCGAGAACTGGATTTCACGAAATAAGTCAGACGAGAACTGACTACCAGGCGAGAACTGGATTTCACAAAATAAGTCAGACGAGAACTGACTACCAGGCGAGAACTGGATTTCAAGAATAAGTCAGACGAGAACTGACTACCAGGCAAGAACTGGATTTCAAGAATAAGTCAGACGAGAACTGACTACCAGACGAGAACTGGGTTTACGAAAGAGATTAGCCAATCAACGACAAACTCCTAGCAAAGATACGGTCGTGAACTGAAAGGGTGAGAGGTAGAATCAACGGACTTACAACCCACAGATAAGATGACTCCGCTGGGGAAATGAGAAGTCTAAATAAAAGACTCTGCCTGGGAGCACAGGTAGGATAAACACATCCCTCGGCGATCTCGCCGAGGATAAACCAAAATCTCCCGAGTTATGCCATCTCTGCCGAGAAAGAGAATTGGCAAAGAAAATATCCAGAATTATGCCATCTCTGCTGAGAAAGAGAACTGGCAAACAAAATCTCTTGAATTACCATTCTTCCTGTCGGGGAAACACCTGGCAAACGAGAACTCAAACCTGGCTTATGCTTCGAATGCACATGTTTGAATTTTTCTATGGCGTAATGCTCCATACGAAATGGAAATGCTACGCTTTTGGGAGGATGCCATGCAAGAATGCTTATGCAATGCAAAAGAAGCGCTTCAGTAAAATAAATGCTGAAGACGAAGGCAACTCCACTGGGGACGACAAACTAAATTGTCCTCTGAATTAAAAGATTCTGCTGAGGAAGATTTCACTGAACGACTTCCTGATCACTAACTCTGCTGGAGATGAAATCCCAAAAGAACAACCACTCTACTGGGGATTACATCTAACTCTTTGAAAAGGAAACCAAGACCTGAATCAGAAGAGTGCCAAATATCACTTGGACTTAAAACCTGCTGGGGATATCAACCATCGTTGAACAAACCGCTGCGAGGATTACCACCAAACTCTACTTGGGGAGACAAATCACCAATACTAGACCCGCTGGGGACATCATTGGGCTGAACCTGCTGTTGGGGAAATAACTTCACCCTCATCCTGCTGTTGCTGGTGAAAACACATTTCCTGACAGGCCGAGGGAAGTAGGCACCAATACTCTGTAGGGAAGGCAACATATTTGTCCCAGGAATACATTCCATAAATCTCCTGTGTTAACAAAACATCATCCACCCTAAAACAACCCACTTTAGATGCTGGCTGAGGAACACTCTTTTGTACTCTTACTGGGGAGAGTGACAGTCTGATGAGGATGATGAAACCTCAATGCCAGAGAGAACAACTCTGCCGGCGAGAAAAGTCAACGAAACCTACCGAGGGATATCATTGAGCTTGACCTGCTGTTGGGAGATGTCAGTACCTTCACCCTGCTGGGGAATATCAGCCACTATTAGCAAACCTGTTTAGGGAATGGTGATTGACTATATCAACTCTGCTAGGGGATACCATCAAGCTTACTCATCTGTTGGGGATCAGACCATACCGTTGCTGATGAGAAAAACACTTCCTGACTAGCCGAGGAAAATGAGTGCCAAGACTCTGTGGGGAAATACCCTCTTTGTCTAGAGAAGGAAGATATTCCATAAGTCTCCTGCTGGGGATGTAACAACATCAACTTCTGACTGCTTGCTGAGAGAGTAATAAATCAACCTCAACTCTAGCTGGGGAAATAATCCTTTGTACTATGGCTGGGAGAGCAACAACCTGCCGTTGGAGGAAAGACTTTACCCTGCTGGGGATTAGACCATGCAGTTGCTGGAGAAATTACACTTCCTGGCCTGCTGAGGAAAGTGAGTACCAGACTCTGTGGGGGAAATAAAGCCTTTCAAAAGACATCCAACACATCTCCTATTGGAGATACAACCACATTCACCTCGGAGCAATCCACTTTAAACTGCTTGCTAGGGAATAATCAACCAACCATGACTTCGGCTAGGGAACACAATCCTCTGTACTCTTGCTGGGGAGAGTAATCTCTGCATGATGATGAACTTTCAATGCTGTGGAGAGAAACTCTACTGGGGAAAACAAATTTGTTACCCTGCAGCCATATGGTAAACTGAACCGTCTCTATGTTCATAAACAGCCTTTTGAACTCTCCATTTGACCCAGACCAACAGGTCTAAAGGAAGAAATCATCTCAAGAGGATTTTATAGAAGACCGTGCATTCACACTTCCCCAGGGTCTTCAAACTCTTGGAGAGATTTATCAGATCTCGACGCAACTGCCCCAGACTTCATAATCCATGCAATAAATTACCTCGAAAGGATTTGTAATGACTTGAAAATACTCTGCCTAGTATTTTGAACTTTGAATAGGTGCTTTCAATTAACCGTCTTCAGGCGTGGGCAACTTCTCACGCTCTAGAGGTGGCCTGCCCCGAGTCTTGAAGAAACTTTGCCCCTGACTGATCTTACAGAAATTTGTCAAATTGACCTGACTGCCCCATATTAAACGCTCGCGGAGAGATTTACTGAATCTTGACATAATTGCCCCAGTTTGGCTGCTTTAGGGAGAGCTTTCAATGTGACTGCTCCAGATTGGCTGCATCTTATCACCATTTATCGGGAACCCCCAGGCTGCGCATAGTCTCTTGGCCACATACCCCTTGACATGACTTTCCTTCAGAGTTTTCACCCTCTCAACTTAGCGTGATCGAGCTTCTCAACTGATGTTCATTATGTAAGATTCTTCGATGTCAAACACATGCAAGCAGCAAATGTTTATTATGAGAATGACAATTCTAATGCAACACTCATGTTAACCTAAAGTTTTACTGAAAATATGTCGCCAAGCCTTGTGAACGACTCATTAGCTGGGACATTGATTTTTGAACGGAAAACAATACGCACATGCAATAATAACAAAAATCTTATTAGCATAACTCATAGGAGTCAGGAACGCTATCTCGCTGAAGTCACTTTCGGAATAAACCTTGCTTCAATTAGGACTTTTAAGGGTTGTAACGTGACCTGGTTCGCGGTTTTGAGAAAAAGGATTTAAGGCTCAAAGTTTATTGTACCCACCCACTCTCCTTGATGTTCTCCAGTCCTACGTTCAGCTAATCTGACACAAGCGCTCATCTCTCAAAAGGTTTTATGATCCTCAAGAAACCCATGCAATTGATGGTTTAAGACCCGATGAGGTTTTGGAGCCACAATCGCCCCTTTTGTCTTTTGTCCCGCAGCCACACGACTTTGTTCTTATCGAGGATTTTCTTTGTAATCCTTTTGTTTTTCACTTTCTCATTCTTTTGTCCCCCTGATTTTTGCCTGGACTGACTCTTTTGAGTTTTTCGATTTTGAAGTCCAGCGGGATGCCTTACTTTTGCCTAAGTCACTTGTTTTCAAGTTTTGACTTAGCGGGCTTTTTTCTTTTTTTTTATTCCCTTTTGTTTTGGAACAAATCGTGTGACACTAGCTTGTCTTGACTTTGTTGAAAGGATTGTGACTGCCCCACTCCTTGATTGTTGATGGATAACCATTGTGGTTTCACATCTCTTGACCTCTTGACGGTGGAATAGAAGGTAATGGATCCTCAGATGCACACTCCTTTTAAAATTTAAGCACTCGGTCAAACTAACTGACGCCTACCCTGCCCCTGGGTTAAGTGTGAGGGTTTTTTCGTACGAAAGAAACTCCTACTTCAAGGCTCAAAGGGGTTAACTAGGGTCTATCTCCCTTATATCTCCAGTGTTTGGGGATTTGAAACAATGCATGTACATCCTCAACAGGGTTTTATCCGAAAGCACACAACCAAAGATTTTGCATTTTCATCTCGTCATCCTCCCTCACGAGTTCTACACAAGAAAGTTGGTATTGTAGTGCATATAAACATGATATGAGTGCTTAAAAGTAAATCACTTCAGGAACAACACATTCATTGCATTAAAATCAACATTCAAAATACAAACAAGTTTTTTCATGCAAACACTGTTTAAACAAACAAATGAAAGCTACATATGAAACTGCAGTAAAGAATCCGAAGATTGCCATTGTTGAGGAGACTTGACTCCGCCTGAACTACTGGCTTTAAGAGATGACCCTTGAAGTCTTCAAACAGATGATAGGTCGACATGCACAACCAACCCTCCTTCTGGAAAGGATATGTACCCTTTGTCAATCAATTGTTGCACTTTGGCCTGGAAGGCTTTGTAATCTTCAGTTGAGTGCCCCATAGATCCTCCATAATATCCACATTGCACATAGGGATTGTACCCCGGAGGGTAGGGTTCTGGAACAGGCTTCAAAGTCTTAGGCTCCACCAATGAATTTTGAACCAGGTGTGGCAAGAGTTGACTGTACGACATGGGAACTGGATGAAGAAGAGCATTCCTTCTTTCCAGGTTGTTGCGAGGCCTATGCTGATTCTGACGCCGATAGTTCTGTCGTTGAGAAGCATAAGGTTGGTGGTACTGAACGACATTAGTCTCTTCTTCTTCCCCCCTGTAACATTTCTTTGCATTTTCAGAAGAATCGGAAGCACCTTGAATCCTTCCCATTCTGATTCTACTCTCGACCATTTCTCCAACTAAGATCAAGTCGGCAAACTTTCCGGGCATACAAGGTACCAGCTTTTCATAATAATGACTTTGCAGGGTAGCCATAAACATACTTATCATCTCCCGCTCTAACATGGGAGGCTGTACCCTTGCTGCCAATTCCCGCCACCTCTGGGTGTACTCCTTAAAGCTTTCATTATTCTTCTGCGACAAGTTTTGCACCTGTGTCCTATTTGGAGCCATATCAGTATTGTACTGATAGTGCTTAACAAAAGCTTCTACCAACTCCCTCCAGTTTCGAACATGGGACCTCTCCAACTGTATGTACCATTCCAAAGATGCCCCAGTCAAGCTATCTTGGAAGAAATGCATCATTAACTTTTCGTCCTTAGAATATGCAGCCATTTTCCTCACATAGGCCCGAACATGAGTCTTTGGGCAAGTAACACCATTATATTTCTCAAAAGTAGGCGCCTGAAACTTGTACGGAATCTTGACACCAAGGACCAGTCCCAAATCGTCCAAATCCATACCCAAGGAATTCTGATTCACAACCCCGTTCAACTGCTCTTCAATCATCCTGATTCTTTGACCATTATCAAGTCGAGGGTCAGCATCCCCACCGGGAAGAGAAAACACATCATCCTGTTGATCACCATGGTGACAACCATGTACTGTGCAGATACTATTTCCTCCCCCTACTATAGAAGGAATCACGACATTCTCTCCTCCGCCCGGAGGGATAACAACAGATGGAACGGGAATACCTCCTCCCAGAGGACCAGTATGGACACCATTACCGTTAACACCTCCCCCCGGAGGAATAGCACCAGTATAAACACCCCCATGCATAACCACATCTTCATCGACTCTAGCAATCAGAGGCTGGACCAGAGTCCTTAACTGCTCTTGACCTTGAGCAACACCTTGCATTAACTCCATAAACTGAGCCATACGAGTCCGTATCTCAATCAACTAGGCTTGCATCTGATCCATGACTTTCTTCTGATTTTGCTCAATTAGGACACGGCTTAAAAAGATTGAATCTGCAACCATAGAGAAAACTCGATCGTGATCAAAAGGCCAACCTCAAACACCTGCCATGCATATGAGTATGGAAATGCAATGTAAATGCCATGTTCGAATATTTCCAAGGAATCAATCTGCTTTGATTCAAGCTTTTTCACAGAAGAACCATAAGAAATGGATGGAAATGCTCAACAGCGAGTCTCAAATTTAATATCCCTTGGAAATACAAGAACATGTATGCAAAAATGATGATGCAGATGCAACAGACATGGGATCAAGGCTTTCCATAAAGCTCTGTACTACTGTGCTGCTGAATGGATAAGTTCAAAGGTCTGCTCTGAAGAGAATACCCGAATACCAGAATATCCGAATAACCAGAATACCAGAACAACCAGTATATCGGTATAATCAGAATACCAGAATACCAGAATATCGGAATGCCAGGGTGCCAGAATAACCAGAATACCGGAATACCAGAATATCGGCATAATCAGAATCCCAAAATACCAGGTTGATAAATTTGCACTGATAAGAGAACCAGAATACCAAGTATGATGAAAGTCAAGGTTACCTGCAAACCTGTAAACAACCCGCCCCTCTCACATGTGGGTACTAGAAAGGCGAGGATCATCAATATCACGGACTCTCAGGTCGAGAAATGATGATACGTTCACCATTTCTGGTTTGGCATCATCATCAATCAAGGAGGCCTCAACTGATTCCCCTCAAAAAGGATATCCTATAGCAAGTTCCCAGCATTAGGTCCCCGGATCGAGAATCATAATGGGTTTTCCATTTCTGGTCTGCCATTATCATTCTCAGAAGGAGTGCCATTACTGAGTCCTCGGGAATGGTCACCAGAGTCGACAACTTTCTAGGTTAACACCCCGAAATGCACAAGACGCGCAAATCAGAACATCTCCCAAGAAAACCTCGTCTGGGTGTGGAGTTTGTGTAAACCATACGTACCAAGACGCTACGTAGGCCACACTACTTTCCACTCTAATCCTACATGTACTCTCAAGCCTGTGTAATGGGCTTATCTCTCAAATCACCCATCCCGCCAAACAGAAAAAAACAACACAGTCCAGCATATAATGACATGCAATGCAATAAATGCAGGAAATACAGTAAGACAGTAAAACAGTAATACAGTAAAATAGTAAAATAGCACAACACAACACCACAGTAAACACCCAATGACAATAAACAACCAAGCGCTAGGATTGACCAGCTTAGGGAACCAGCGTCCCCAGCAGAGTCGCTAGCTGTCGCTCCCAGGATTTTCATCCAAGTACAACCGCGAAAGTGGCGCGGAAACAGAGTCGCCAGCAATGTGTATTTATCCCATGAGAGGGAAAGGAAACACTGCATAAACCTGGGGGAAAGGAAAAGCATGGTCTCACGACCAAGAGAAACGGGTAAGGGAGTCGGTTACGCAAAGGGAAGGTGTTAGCACCCCACACTTCCATCGTACTCGATGGGATCCACGCTTGTTGTCTCGATCAAAGGGTGTCGTCGTCTGGAGCTCCACTGCTACTGGACCAGAGAAGGAACGAGAATGGAAAAGAACGGAGAAACGAGGAAGAAAAGAAAAAGAAGCGACTCGATAGGACATCCTCGGAGTCCTAGGCCTACGTATTCCCTCGAGAACAGGAAAATCAGAGTCAACGTAGTTCAGACACGAACTAGGGGGGAGGTTGCTCGCCAAGACTTCGCCGTCTTGTGCCTATGTATCCTCAATCTAACCAGAAAGAGGAAATCAGAGCAGTCGTAGTTCGACTTAACCAAGGTCGGTGTTTTTTATGAGCGACGTTAAGTTCGCGTCCGGCAGTTAGGGACGATGCCTGTTTGCGACGAGACGGAAGTAACGTGCCCTTTTCTGAAAATGAGGTTTGAAACTTAACAATCCCGAAGGATGAAAGAGGCTTGAGTTTGTTTTGTATTTTTTAGACAGAAGTGTTTTGAAGTTAATTCATAACTTGCATTGCACCCAAGTCTACAACCTAGGAGCGAATGTCTCGCGTATCGACCCAAGACGGGACGCATGCTTAACATCCTAAGAAAGTGAAGGAAGATCCCCCACTATCTCATTTCCCACATATAAGGCTCATGCGCAATACATGTTAATCCTTTATTAAGTGTTTTATAAAGATTCTGAGATGAGAAGAGAAGACTCAAGTTATAAAGAAAACACTAAAGGGAATCTAATTTGTTCCTAATGTTATCATGCAAAGGTGGCCCTAAGGTCAGGATCAAGAGGGAAGTCTGCCTAATGTTGTCATGCCTGGATTGCTATCCTAAAGTATCTCCTACCTCCGACTTAATCGAAAATTAAGTAGAGCTAGGAATCCTACGGGATCATGTCATCAGACAAGTAAACACAGGATGAATCAATCACAAAATGAAATAAAAGCAACTAAGGAGTAAACAGTGTCAGTTAACAATAATATCACACAATCACAATAAGAAAGAGGGAGCTTTAGCCAAGGGGTCATATCAACCGAGGCAAACAAGCTAGGTGTGGGAAATAGGGGTGCTCGCCCAATGGCATCAAGAACCATGGAGAGCAGAGTAAGAAAGGGAGAGATGTGACTCAGATCACATAAGCATCAGCATTGGTCAATGCGAGCTATAGACAAGGCGTGGGGGTTTGATTGTTAAACCCTCCTTCCACTGACGGACTCGATAACAAGAGTAGGTGATGTTCAAAGCTTCAATCATGTAATGAGAGCTAAGAACGACTCAACTAGAATAACGGGGGTCGATTGCGAACCCTACCTTCCGTCAATTGCCTCCTTGGAGGTCTTACAAGGGGAAATGGGGAATGGGATGCCTCTTTGGAGGTCTTTAGGCACAATATTAAACAAGCACAATCATGGCCTCCCTTGAGGGCGTTCCATATAATCCTACTTATCATGGCATCGACTATTCCTACTTCTCATGGCATTTGAAAGCATTAAAGAGAAGTGAAGAGATAAGAAGTCCTACCAAACGGATATGAATCTGTAGCAAAGCAATGAAAACACGACGAAAGCAAGTCACGAAAGCACCTATAAACAAATAGCAAACCAAGTTAGAAACAAGTTTTTATTTACAAACTGAAATGGTCAAACCACCTTTGGAACGTCTCCTTTATGCACCTTGCACAAGTGAACCAAAGACATTAGTAATAACAAGAGAGTGTATGTACAACATAAAGACCTAAGTCTAATGACTATGTACATTTGAGTCACACTAGTCAAAGTGAAAGACCTAAAAGGATTATGAAATTACAAGTCAAGTTACAACTATGCTACAAGACTAAGCTACTTTGAAGTTAAAGGTAAATCAACAAAAGAAAGCCATTACAAGTTAGATGAATTGAATTAAAACGTGAAAATGGACCAAGGTCAGAAGTGAAACAACTTATACGCATGCTTAAAACCAATCTCAAAGTGTCACAAAGGTTTGCATTAAACTCTCTCCAAAGTCAATTCATTCCATGAGCAAAATCACATTTAAACTTCTTATACAAGTATGTAAAATTGTCACTCAAGTAAGGTAAATGAAATGACAAGGTAAGGCAATGTTAAAGCTCACACACCAGAGGCAAATAACCTATAAAATTTCCTAATTGAATCCCAAAAACAATCATGAACATGGCATACAAGTGGCATCAAAAGAAGTGGCCAAAGTGAAACACAAATTCAAGTTCACATACACACAAAGAAGGCATCATTTCAGGCATGTGAAATGATCAAATACAATACTCAAGCACATCTCAATTGTGCATCAAAATACACTTAATAATGTGCTAAAACTCATATTCAAAGTTGGCTCAAAGTGCCCTCATACAAGTCCTAAACATAACCTATCTCTATGCATGCTTACACATAATATGTTCACATTGGAAAATTTGTGAAGAATAGCAAAATGCCTTTGAAAATTATGAGTAATCAACCAAGTCATTCCAAGTACAGTAGGTAACCACATACAAAAGATAGGGTTCATATCATGCACCAAAATCCCTCAAATAATTGCAAACGTAGCACAAACGTCAATGATGATCATACGAATTAAGGCTCAAAAGTATCCCAAAACTCAAGTACGATGCACCAATCAATCACCATGATGTTAAACACAAACCCCCACTTATTTCTCGCCCTCATCACAAATCCGAAGTCAGATTTCTCAAATACTCCGCCACGAGGCCGGATCGGTCAAACAATAACCACGTATACGATGAAATCAAAACGAACTCAAAACACAAGCAATAAACTACAATGGACTCCTAAAGGTCCAAAGTCGTAGCTACGAGGTTCAAGACAAAGTGTTCGTACCTTGACGAAGATGACGCCAATGGCAAAATGCTAGGTATTCCGTTTCCACCTCTTCTTTCTTCTTTTTACCTCAATCGTGAATTCGTCTTAGGAATTGTAGTCGTGAATCTCATTTTTTTGATTTTGCCAATTGATACGGTTGAATTACTGCGAGATTGGTGATGCTCGATTACAATATGAATCTGCAAAACTCTTAAGCTTTTCAATTGTGAATTTACAGGAATCGATGAAGATGAAGTGAGAAGTATCGTTGCCGTGAAATTGTGTACGACGCGATCGTGAATTGCGATTGAATCTTTTTGTTGGTTGTAGATGACGATCGAGACTGTCGTTGAGGCTATGAAGACTGAGATTATAGATGGATTCAGGAAGGTTGTTCTTGATGAAGTTATTCACAATGATGTGGTTATGGTGAAGGTTTGAAGATGGAGGATTCAGCGAGAATGAAGGTGAAGAATGGAAGAAGAAATTGAAGTGGTGATGGTCAAGATTGGTATAGTTTGCAGAGTTGAGAATTGATGAAGATGGATTGAAGGTTGTTTTTTGGATGTTGATGGAGGTTGATAATTGAGGACGATGAAAGAAGAAGAAGAAGAAGATCGAAACTTGGAGAGAACTTCTTTTTGTTAGCCGTTCTGGTTAGAGTTCGGTGGTTCGTTAGTGTAGTTAGGAGAAAAGTTAGAATAAGTTCTGTTATGAACTCTCTTTGGTTCTCAAATTTCTTCTGGTTTTCCTATTATTGATTTGTAACTTTCTTTTTCTTTGTAATGTAAAACTGGTTAGAATTGTTAGGAAATTATGTTAGAATAACTGAAAGGATTAGTTGTGAACTGCTATATTTTCTTATTCTGTTATGATGCTGAAGTTATACCATGTATTCTTCCTTTTTCTTAGAGGTCTTCTTTCCAAGTTTTCTATAGGCATTTTTCACACCAAGAACAAGTTCATGTTCCAACAGGGAATTAGCCCGGTCTCTCAAATTTGGAACTCGTGGCAAGACAGTTTCACATTGGCTCCTTGCATTGACGGTAATCCATTCACTTTTACAAGTATCTTGTCTATTAATTGAAATTAACGTCTCAACCAAATATTCAATATTCAATCTTGTGTGGCATAGTAAAGCCCCTGAAAAATATCTAATACATATATAAAAGGCAACACAAACTCTAGGAGGTGTCCTTGCTAATCCATAACGCTTTCCTCAACGGAAACACCAGCTCATGGACTTGTCATTTGCACACGAACGTAAGTCAAGAAAGGTGGGTTGGATATAGGATTGGGCAATTGGTTTAGATTATTTTTTTGGACATGGGCTACACAAAACGTATTAGGATATTCAATGGGACTTTGTAAATGGCCGTGGATTAGACAAAGTGGATTTGGGATGGTAGGTGTGTTAATAGTAGTGAATGAATTTTTATGGACTACTTTAAAAGGATATTTTGTTTGAATTTAAAAAAAAGGTTTAAAGCGGATATTTAATTTGGTTTGGATATGGAGAAGTTTGGATGTTGGGTATAGAAAATGATTATTTGTAAATTGGATGGAAATGGATTTGAATTTTAAAATGGGCATCAAAATGGTTTTGAACTGGATGTGATTTTAACAAATGGACAATGAATAAAAGGGGATAAAAGATGGACTTGTATATTGGATTCCAAGCAATCCACATAACCACTCTTAACATGTCTAATTCCACTCAAATACCCGATTCACGCCAAACTCTTATCTTCCATGAGTTCCAAGATTCAATCAGTAAACTCAATTAACCATGACCCAATGTCCTTTAAATCAATCCACCCATGCTTTGTCTTCATGATCTTGAATTGACGAATATCAACCGATTCGTGCAGAGGATAAGAAACCATGATCCCACTCCTCAAGAGCCCAATGCAAATGAATGAATGAGTATGACCTAAACGAGATGCAAATAAAAAAGAAACATAAGCCAGAAAAAAGGTAGGGCAAATTTTGAGGTGTTACACATGGCAAGGCAGATTTGTGCATTTTGGTCGATTTGAGCAAATTTTGCAAATGACAAACAAGTTTATCCATCTGAAAACCTCAGGGGGAGACCAAGGAAGGACAAACACTGATCCATCAGCCTCCCAAGTCCTTGGAACCAAAAGTAGCATGCCAAACCTAGAAATTCCTAAAAGAGGGACAAGACTCCAATTTTGGTTTGGAGCATTTAATGGATGCACCAAGGTGGCATGGACTGAGCCCTTTCCAACTAAATTCAGTCAAGACTTATCCAAGAACTAGGGAACGAGCAGCCTGTGCTCTAACCTCTAGTTAATGGCTAGAGGAGACTTGGATTCCTATTGATCAACATTTTCCAAACTTCTGCAGCAGTTGCCATTCACTATTGCTTGCAAAACAAATTTGCTCTACTATAAATAGAGCTCATTTGTGCTCAGTTTGAGTACACCAAAGCCATCAAACAAATGCTTTCCTCAAAATCTCTTCCTTCACTCCAAAATTGCCTTCCAAAGCAAGTCATTATTGGGTTTTGAGTTTGAGAGCAATTCCAACCAAACCAATCACACACACACCTCATAAACATCATATAGAAGTGATCCAAACACTCAAACAATATCTGGAACTCTGATTTCACAAAATCACCATCCAACTGCTCAAGCTTTTAGTAGACTTGCAGTTGGGGTACCATCTTCAGTTCCAGCTTGTTTCAAACCACTCCAAGCATTCAAACACGCCACTTGGCACCTAAGGAAGTTGTGCAAATCATTGGAACCAGCTTGCAACACCTCTAACAAAAAACACGATCACCAGCTGCAAAAGGTAAGCCTGAGCTCTTCTAACTCTATGATCAATGCATTTTTTGCTGCACAATAATTTGGCCATATGTTCATAATCATGCATAGAGTGTTTACCCTTAATCAATTACTTTGTTTGAATCGTGTATGGAATTTTTGAGCCTTCATGCAAATCTTATAGTTCTTGAGGTTTCTCTTTGATTTCTTATTCCATGCTTAAAATAAATGAAATTAAAGACCATAGACACGATCGTGAGGTGAAAACAAACAGATTGATATGTAGATTGCATGATATCATCAAGTATTCAGTGAGATTGGATAGAAAATGCAAATCTGCAGAAACAGAGGGTGGCGCGTGTTCTTGGCATGTTCTTGGCGCCATTTTTTGAATATTTAAATATTTGAATTTTGTGATTTTATTTAATTGATTCAAAAATTAATTTCTCTCTGAGTTTTAATAATTTTGAGTTGATTCTTTTTTTAATAATTCACAAAAATGCTAAAATATTTTATTTTACAAAAAAATCCTAAAAATATTAATTATTTCATATACTTGATATTTTTACAAAGAATTAATATTTTATTTGTTTTTCAACATTTAAAATATTTTTTCTCCCTTGATTTTCCAAACTTAATTGATTTCCATTCATTTTATGGATAGAAACATGATTTTTGAAACATTGAGCCAAGATCACAATTTGTTTTCACACATGTTTAACAATTTTGATCATTTTAATTGAACTTTTATTCAATTAAAATATATTTTGAAAAAAAATTAGGGTTTTGATTAATTCAACCCTCATCAAAATTTTTCAAACTCTTTGGGCCTCTAATAGAGTGTAAGACCCAACCCCTTTATAAATACACCACCTTTTGGGCCTCAGTCATTGTATAAGTCCCACTGTATTTTCAAAAACAACGGCGCGATCGTCACCTTTTTAACAAACTCAACTAGGCCTCTCCTCGAGCTATAAGTCCCAATGCTTTTTCTTAAAACTCTTTGGGCCTCTAATAGAGTGTAAGACCCAACTCTTTTTTAAACCAAAATAATTTGGGCCACAGTGTATTGTATAAGTCCCGATACCGTCAAAATGTTCGGCACGATCGTCGCCTTTTTAACAAAAATCACCCTGGGCCTCTCCTTGAGTTGTAAGCCCCCATCTCTGGTACAAAAATAAATCATTGGGCCTCTAATAGAGTGTAAGACCCAATCCCATTTTAACCAAAACCTTTTTGGGCCTCAGACATTGTATAAGTCCCTCGGTGTTAAAAGAAAAACCTCGGCGCGATCGCCGTTGCCAAACAAATCACCCTGGGCTTCTCCTTGAGTTGTAAGTCCAATCTCTTATACAAAAATAAATCTTTGGGCCTCTAATAGAGTGTAAGACCCATCCCCTTGTACATAAAAACTTTTTGGGCCTCACATGTTGTATAAGTCCCTCTGTACAATTTACAAAACAACGGTGCAATCATCGTTAAAACTTGGGCCTCTCCTCGAGCTGTAAGCCCCAACAATCTTTTCAAACACTTTCTCCTGTGATTTTGAATTCAAATATATTTTGTTATCAAAACTTTCTTTGTTGAACAACTAACCAAACAGCATGGAAACTCTACAACGGGTAAGTGTTTTTCCGCTTTCATTTACCGCTTTCATATGTACATAACTGTATTATGGGGCTGTTTCACTGTAAGTCTTCTTTCACATCCTTTTATATACTTGTCACATATCCACAGTGTAATACTAGTATAGTTATTTAGAGTTTTCCCCGGCAACTACATCTAGAACTAGGTAAAGCCATGTTGGTCGCTCTTAAATACAAACAAAACTAGATCCTCCATAGGATTCCAGATACAGTCTTCCCTCCTCTTGGGGTTAAAAAATATGGAACAAAGAGAAAGGCAGTATTCTCGGTGAACCTTTTCTCAGACTGTCACCCTTAGAAATTGTCAAAGAAACTCTAACTCCCTAGAGATGATCTTTTCTCCGTGAATGGCATCTCTTGAGTTTCTTCCAAATTCTCGAACTTTCCTGGAATGATCTCTTCTATGTGAATTGCATTTCTTGAATTTCTCTTGGTTTGGGGACCCACAGGCTTCCTAAAAGCATCCCCGCCTCCTCTTGGGCATTGTACAAGGACCCTTCGGCTTCTTAGAAGTTCTCATGCCTTCTCTTGGGCTTAATACAAGGACCCTGACGACCTCTTAAAGGTATAAGACAGAACTTAGTCATCCTTTGCTAGAGCAGTCTTTCCAGCGTCCAAACTCCGGCCGTTGTAGGGTTGATACTCATCCCTTAATACTCGTGCCTCCTCTTGGGCATTGTACAAAAGATAAAATAGTAGACTTGGACAGTCTAAACCTCTTGAGTCTCAAAGACATTCTCAAGTTCCTTTCAAACATAGGAAGAAACCTCGGTCTCTCCCATGAGAGTTCCCCACATTTGGACCCGCTTCAGGATCTCCAGAATCCACAGCGGTAAGGAAGCCTCTTCTTGGGCATTGTACAAATGATTCTCCCTAGCAGAGCTAACCTTTTCAGACTCTCTTGTTGAGTCAATCACTTTTTAGCCTCCGTCTTGGGCTTTGTACAAGACATATAAAACGCTCTCTTGTTGAGTATAAAAGACTCTCTTGTTGAGTCAATCCTTTTTTTTAGCCTCCGTCTTGGGCTTTGTACAAGACATATAAAACACTATCTTGTTGAGTATAAAAGACTCTCTTGTTGAGTCAATCCTTTTTTTTTAGCCTCTGTCTTGGGCTTTGTACAAGACATATAAATCACTCTCTTGTTGAGTATAAAAGACTCTCTTGTTGAGTCAACCTCCTTTTAGCCTCCATCTCGGGCTTCGTACGAGATAGAAAAACACTCTCTTGTTGAGTATAAAAGACTCTCTTGTTGATTCAATCTCCTTTTAGCCTCAATCTCGGATTTCGTACGAGACAACAAATCACTCTCTTGTTGAGTATAAAAGACTCCCTTGTTGAGTCAAACAACCTTCAGACTCTCTTGTTGAGTCAAACACCTTCAGACTCTCTTGTTGAGTCAACCTTTTTTAGCCTCTGTCTTGGGCTTTATACAGGATAGATAAAAGTACTCTCTTGTTGAGTCAAACCATTTCAGCCTCCCTTTTGGGCTTTATACAAGATACATTCTCCCCAACGGAGTCAAAATCCCTTTTAGCCTCAATCTTGGGCTTTGTACAAGACAGAAAGAACATTTTCCTCCGGAAAAGTTTCCCGCCTCCTCTTAGGCTTTGTATGAAGAAAATCCCGGTTGAGTCAATCAACCTTTTAGCATCAAAGTTGTGCCTTGCTCACAGCATACAAACATCAACAACTCCTTTTTAGAGATGACAAATTCTCTCTCAGCCAAAACCCCTTTAGCTTCACATCTTGGGCTTTGAACAAGATACAAACCACCTTTAGCTTCACGTCTTGGGCTTTGAACAAGACACAAAAACACCGTTTTCCTCCCATAGAATAGGAGGAACTACGATCGCTCTGATTTCCCTGTTTCGGGAATACGTAGGCATAAGATTGCAAAATCTTAGCGAGCATACTAATCAAAAACCCAAAATCTCGTACCTTCAGACATCAATCGAAAAGCATCAGACCTAACATCTTACCAATAGCCCAGACACTTGTATTCTTAAGAAAATAACCCTAAGAAGAACCCCCTCTTGATAGCATCTGTAAACCAACAGTTTTGACTGTTTAATCTCAGTTTGCAAGCAGGGTTAATTAGAGACATCTATTTCCCTTCCTTAATTAGCTCAACAGGATAAAAAATGAATTTAACTATAGTTCCAAAGCGATAGTGATTCGAAACCACAAAAATTGCGCTACACTACACAGAGGGAATTATTATTTCTTTATGCTTTGGCAAATTTGGAGTCTGTGAGTGTTGTCGCGTTTGCGGCCGACTATTTGGGAAGAGTGGGTCAAGTGCCCCAAGGTGGGATCTCTGTCGGGGGTATGATTACCCAGATAACCGAGCATTTTGGCTATGGTCCTATTTTGGAGAGTGAGACCCTAGTAGCGGGTAAAAATAAGATTTATATGAGCGCCCTGATTCAGCAGGGCATGATCGTTATTGCTTCTAACTATTATTCTGTTGAAAACCATAACAGGTTCGTTATTGCTCTCCCCAATCCTGATAAAATATGTATCACTAACTGTGCTAATTGGTTATACGAGAGTACCGTCCCCGACATAGAGGATGAGTACGATGTTGAGGATGTTGGTGCCGGTAATGAGGAAGACGTTCAGGAGCAGGAGCAATTTGTCCCTCCTCCCTCGAGGTCATACCCACAAGGCGCAGAGTCATCGTCCATGACTCCCGATCAATAGTCTTGGGTACAAACCGAATTAGGAGACCTCCTCCAGGAGCAGAACAGGTATGGGGAGGAACAAGCTCATCAAGGGGCTGTCCTTGATGAGATGCACCTGATGATGCAGCGGTTGATGTTGCACTTTCCACCTCTGCTTCCGCAGTAGAGTTCTGTGAGTCCCCTCTTTATCTTAGATTTAAACATTGAGGTCAATGTTTAGTTCAAGTGTGGGGGGTTTTAATTGTTTTGTTATCATTTCTGTTATTTCCTATCCTGTCAGTTTTACTTTTATTTTGTTGCTGTTTTGGTGTTTTGTGTTCTTGTATTACAGATTTGTGGAGTTTGTGTCTTATGAGTGACGAGACTTGTACCTGTGGATGAAAGATTCAACCCTTACTTGCTCTTCTGGAAGCCCCCAAAAGTTGATACCTGTTGCAGTGAGAATCGGATATTAAGCTATTAATTAACTTGAATCGCAAATCATAATTCACCACCGAGCTTTGATTTATCCAAAGGAAAGGGTAAAGAACGAAACCCCAAGTGCGCTATGTAGGAACACAGCTCAGAGATCTAAGGTTCGGGGGTTGGTTATACCTAGAGAAGGTGTTAGCATCCTAGATATCTGTAGTACTCTACAGGAACCTCTTGTTAGTATTTGTGTTATGTTATAGTTTGCTTGCTAAGAGAAAAGTGCTAAGGTAAAGACCTAGGGGTATATACACTAAGTATGCTCGCCAAGACATCGCATCTCGTGCCTACGTATCCTGACGGGAATGGAATCAGAGCATTTGTAGTTCCCCTCAATACGGGCTAAAAGGGTGAGAAATAAAAAGGGTGGAAAAAGAAAAAGGTGGCTCGCTAGGACCTTGCAATCCTATGCCTACGTATTCTCAAGATGAACTTGAGAAATTAGAGCAATCGTAGTTCCCCTCGGTCTACCTCGACAACCAATCGTTCTCTCTCACTGCCATTTCAAAACCACGCTATCACCGCATCGCAAAAACGACCTCCATCCCCAATCATCCCTCAATCAATCGTGGAAAATAGGCGAAGATGAACGAATCACATGTTTAAAAAAAATAGGTGAAGATGAACGAATCACATGATAAAAAAATGCACACGCAAAGAAAAAGAGAAGAAATACTACCGACGACGTTAAAATTGCGTAAGATTTACAGGTTACGCCTTCTTTGGCTTCGTGTCTGCTCAGAGTATCTTCTTTGAGGTTATTTCTAGTTGATGGTTGCGAGTTGTGTTGGGTGAAGGAATTAGAAATTTTTAAGGTTTGGTTGAGGTTTTATTGATGAAAGTCTGTGTTTTGTTATGGTTGTTGTCTCAGAAACGCGCATAGTATAAGTTGGTGGTTCTCGGTGGATGGATGAGTTCCAAGTTGGTGATGGGAGGCAAAGGTTTGTGATAAAGTTATTGTTGTCACAATGGAGATGGTGTTCTGTTGTTTGAGTTGTGGACAAAATGGATTGAGAGAGATGTATCGAAGCAACAAAGGTGATTCAAGGTTGAAAGTCGTGAATGGGGTAAGTTTAAATGGTGACAGATTGAGAGGTTCAAATGGTGGTAAAGGTTGAGGTAAGTTTCTTTTTGGTTTCTTAAAAAAAATGGTGATGAATTGTTCTCCCTATTTTTGAATCCTCCTTATTCTTCTTTTAAATCCAAAACAAGACTTGTCCCTTAAGTTTTCAAGTACAAGAATCCTTGTCTTCTTCTTGATGATAAATCATTTTCAATTGTTAATTTGTGACTTGTTCAGAATTGCCTTTATGGATGCAGATTTTGGTTTGCAAAAATGGAGTAAAGTGTGGTGCAGAGCTTTGGTCATGGTTTGATGCTCTTACGTAGTGATACGCAGACAGTAGCATAGCAGGAAAAACAGATTTGGCATGATGTGCTTTTGGGTGTAAGGATGCGCAGGGTAGTAGAGTGTGATAGCAGCAACAAGACTCTTTTCATTTTCATTTGGTCATGATCTTTGGTGAATGGGCCTATTGACTTATGACTTGCTTTGAGATTTTTGTGTATGAAATTAGAACCTAAACTTATATTGAATTTAAATCAAAATTAAGATTAAAAATTAAAATTAAAATTGAACTAAATTAGAAAAGTATTAAAATTAACCTAATTAAGACTAAACTAAAGAATAAAATCTAAATTAAAATTAAAATTAAATAAGGTTTAAAATATAAACTAAATTTAAAAATCAAAATTGAACTAGATTAATTCTAAGTAATTTAAAATAAATATTTAGGTAAATATATAAATAAATATGGTCAAGAATGACATGCAAAAATGGCCGATTTAAAATGATATGCAAACGATCAGAATATCTAAGGGTAAAATTTGGGGTATGACAGTTGCCCCAGTTTAAATAGCTTTACCGGATGGCACGAAGGATGGAAATCCTCGAGAGATCAAGGTGAAAGGTATTTGAATATAGCAAACCAAAAATTTTTCCCTTGGGTGGAATGCAAATGCTAAGGACAACTAACAAACAGGCAAATGCAGACATGCCATAAATTTCTAAGTTATGATGATATGATAGAATGATAATGCAAAATGCAAACGAAGACAAAAGCAAAAAAAGGATAAAGTTCGCACAATGAGCCATCACTCACTAGGGATGACAACCACACTGGGAAATTGAAATAAAACTGGGGGAAACCTAAAGTGATGAGATCAACTGGTTCAAGCATGACCGGCTGACACTTTAGAAAGAAAAGATAACACAAGATCCTCAATGGTAGTAGCACCGGAGAGACGGTCTCCACTGGGGAATCGAAAGTCGTCACGAATGGAAACTGGATGGAAAAGAGTCACAACATTCAGAAGATCATTGAATGAGGTGAGGAGAAAACAGTGAAATACATGAGACATTCGAGCAAACATCAGAGGTATTCAGAAGAGCATTAAATAAACTCTGGGAAAATAATAGACAACAGAGACATTCAGAAGAGCATTGAATGAACTCCGGGAAATATGTCAGAGATATCCGGAAAAGCATCGAATAAACTCCAGCACACATCCAGAAAAGCATTGAATGGAGAATCGAAACATATTTGAAAATATTTGGCAACTGTTAACCAAAATCATAAACAAATTGAAAACACCTAGAAGAGCAATAGATGAAGATAAAGATTTTGAAAATTCATCCGAAACATTTAGAAAAACATTAAATGTACGAGAAAAAGTTTTTGAAGACATATCCGGAAGAGCATCAGATAAGCAACAATATATCTGGGAGAACATCATATACACAAGGTCATATCTGAAAGAGCATCAGATAGACACAAAGGGACTCTGGAAAAATATCAGGAGCAGAGATCCATATCCGAAAGAACATCGGATAAACAAGGTCATATCCAGAAGATCACCAGATAGACACAAAGAGAGCTCTGGAAAAACATCAGGAGCAAAAAACTCAATCTGGAAGAACATCAGAAAGAGGGACACATCCGGAAAAGCATCAGATGGCAAAAAAGCAACGTCATTCCAAAAAAGCATCAGAATAACAAGGCAAATATCTAGAAAAACATCAGATAAGAATTACTCAATTTGGAAAAACATCAGAAAGAGAAAGGCATATCCGGAAGAGCATCAGATGGCAAAAAGCAATGTCATTCCAGAAAAGCATCAGATAACAAGGCAAATATCTGGAAAACATCAGACAACAAATACTCAATATGGAAAAACATCAGAACGAGAAAGGCACATCCGGAAGATCATCAGATGGTAAAGGAGAAGAAATTCTGAAAAAGCATCAGAATTACAAAGGTATATATCTGGAAACTCATTGGGGAGTGAAACAAAATCTGGAAGAATATTAGAATATAATAGAAATATCTGGAAAAGCATCAGATGGGTCCTGGAAGAACATTAGAACAAAGACTCAATCTAGAAAAATATCAGAAAGAGAAAGGCACATCCGGAAGAGCATCAGATGGTAAAAGAAATGAAATTCTGGAAAAGCATCAGAATTACAAAGGACTATCTGGAAAAACATCAGATAAGTTCTGGAAGAACATCAGAACAAAGACTCAATCTGGAAAAACATCAGAAAGAGAAACACATCCAAAATAGCGTCAGATGGTAAAGAAACCAGACATCCAATAATGGCTTTGAATGAAAGGTACACATCACAATATCTGAGAAAGCATCAGATAAACGTGAGAAAGGTAGAGATCCAAGAAAGCATTGGATGAAAAGAAATCACAACATCTAATAATGGCTTTAGATGAATGTGAACAAAGTAGAAATCCAAGAAAGCATTGGACGCAAAGAAACCAATCATCCAATAATGGCTTTGAATGAAAGGTAAACTCATAATATTTGAGAAGGCATCAGATGAGAATGAGATAAAATGGTGAGATCCAAGAAAGCATTGGATAAAAAGAATCACAACGTCCAAGAAAGCATTGAACGAATATGAACAAAGATATACCTAGGAAAGCATTGGATAAAAGGAACCACAGTATCCAAGAAAGCATTGAATGACTGGGAACTTTCAGGAATGGCACTGAAAGTAAAGACAAATCACTATATTCAAGAATGGCATCAAACGATAGTGAGAAAGTCATCCAGGAATGACACTGAATGCAAAGGAGAAAACTCATACAGAAATGGCACTGAATGAACAGATAAGACTTTCAAGAACAATACTGAAAGATATCCAAGAAAACTTGTCGGGATTACCGAAGAAAGGACAAACTTCCAGGAATAGCATTGAGAAAAACAAGAGGAATAAGATATCCAGGAATGACACTGGAGATCAAAGGAGACAGACATCCAGGAATGGCACTGGGGTGAAAGAATATAAACATCTAACAACAGGACTAGATGCACAAGGAAACGATAACATTCAGGAATGGCACTGAATGCAAAGGACAGGTAACATTTTGGTAGGCGCCAAGTAAGTTGGACTTTGACCACAAGGTAAGACGTGGATAACGACACGACCTCGGGAGAAATGTAAATGAGGATGAAACACTCATGTTATGCATATGGTATAAATTATGCAGATGATATGATCGAATGCAAATGTAAATGTAGATGTCGATGACACGGCTCGACTCTTTTGTGGAGAAGACAAGACTGGAAGACTGATTCCTCAACACGGAGATCACTGCCATTATGCTTGGCGACTAGAGATGCTACTGCTGAACACATCTCTGCTACACTGGTAAACTGTATCAAGTTGATGATCCTTATAGGAAGGATAGAAGGGCTGCTTGGGGATTCTTCAGGTAAATTTCCCCAGATTAGTTGGCTGTTGTAGATAAATTGATCATTGCTTCAGCTTGATCGATTCTGAAATGACTGTTTCATGGTGATTTTGGAAAGCTTGCGCCAGTATGAGTCTTGAAAAAAAATCTTCTGTATAAACCAATTCTGAGAAGTCGCCATTAAACCACAAATCTTGAACTGATTCTTAACACGATATGGAAGGAACTTGCCCCTGATTTGATCACCGACCAAGTTTCTCAAATGTTTGAAAATTCCTTAAGAAGAAATCTAGTTTGCAAACAAAAGTACTTGTATAAACATGGTAAATGCAAAGTTCATGCAACTTTTGAAATCAAAATCATTTTTGGAAAGATGTAAAACATATGGGTCACTGGTCTGAACACAGAGGTTCAAGACACCAAAATGAAAAGTTTAAGTAAAAGGTATAATGCCAAAGACAAATGATCTGCAAAGATCTTTTGGAGTCAGTTTACGCAACCTTGTTGTAGTATGCTTTCAAAATAACCTTGCTTTAGTTAGTTCTTTTGAGGGCTATAACGTGGCCTGGTTCACGGTTTAAGAAACAAAGGATAAAAGCTCAAAGTTTATTTGTGCCCACCCAATCTTCGTGATGTTCTCTAGTCCTATTCTCAGTTAACTCATCTTATGCAGTCAGGCTCCCATAGGTTAGGAGTTGCACTGATGGTAGTAATGATGGTTCATAAGTTAAGGGGCTTGAGATGGCAGTCACTGCTTCTTACAACATTTTGTTGTTTTTGATGAGGACCTCAGTCAACTCGTTTTGTCTTTGAGAATTTTGGTAACCTCTTGATAGATTTTTGTTAACCCTAACTTTTGCCTGAACTGTGTCATTTGAGCTTACAGCCAGCGGGATGCCCCAATTTATGCCCAAGTCTCCTTCATAGGTTTTGTCTTAGCGGGCTTTTATTTTGATTTTTTTTTCTTTTTTTTAGTGACTTCCTGGCTTAATGATTACAGTGAACCATCATTGGCGTTGGCCTTGAAAGACATCTTCGACACTTGCTTATTGTGTGCGAAGGAAAACTGTGAATGCAACCTTTTGTTGAAAGGCGTCTTGCATGAAACTCTTGCATTTGAATACACAATCAAGTTAACTGAGAACTACCCTGCCCCAGGTTAAAATTGCGGTTTTTTATTTGTAAAGAAAAGAAATTCCTACTTCAAGGCTCGAAGGGGTTAAAGAGGGGTTATCTTCCTTATGTTTCTAGTGTTTGGGAGTTGAAACAATGCCTTACATCGTCAGCAAAGTCTTGATTTGAAAGCATACTAACAGCAATTTGGGTATGATGTTTTCATCATCCTCCCTCTAATCTTTGCACAATCAAAAAGAAAGTGGACAAGATTTTTTTTATTTTTCTTGAAAGAGAAAGCATTAAGAAGTAAATAGCAAACACAAATGAATTGAATAAAAAAGTTGAAAATGCCCATTTCATTAATTGTGAAAGTACAAACATAGTTGAAAGCAAACAACTATTACAAAATAAATAAAATGCAAACAACAAGAAACAAAGGCCTGGTGACTAGTTAAACACAAGGATGAGTTGTCCTGTATTTAAGAAGTAGCTGAGTTAAAGTCGACTGAAGCTTCACTTGGCGTGCCCTAGCCGAGGGTTGTTCTGGACATTGGGATTGTCACGAAAGTTAAGAATTCCAGTCTTAATCAAATCACGCACTCTAGCCTTTAGTGCATAGCAATTTTCTAAGTCGTGGCCTGCGGCACCTTCATGGAATGCACAGTGGAGATCAGATCTGAATCCAGCCGAAAGAGGATTTGGAGGAGGTAAAGTTCTTGTGGTAATCAAACCTTCTCAACCAGACCAGGATACAGTTCAGTGTACTTCATTGGAATAGGATCAAATTGATTCCTATTACGGTACTGGTTCTGTCCAATAGCCGGACGTTGAGGAGCTTGAGTTGGTCGTGGAGTAGCAGCCATGGGAGTAACAGCAGCCACAACAGGGTGAATGGCATACTGAGGTTGAGGACGGGGCCTTCTTATATTAATCATGATAGCATTAGTCTGATCTTCCTTCTTCTTCTGGAAGTTCCCATAGGATTTCTTCGTGACATTAGAAGATTCAACAGCTTTGGACACTTTTCCATTCTTAAGACCTTCCTCGAGCCTTTGGCCGATAGTAACCAAATCAGGGAAATTGGAGGAAACACTCCCAATCATCTTCTCCCAATAGAATGGAGACAGGGTATCCATGAACATTCCAGGCAACTCTTTCTCGGCCAAAGGAGGTTCAACTTGGGAAGCTAACTCTCTCCAGCACTGAGCATACTCCTTAAAAGATTCCTTCTCATGTTGAGTCATATTTTGCACCTGGCGGCGATCACGAGCCATGTCAAGGTTATACTTATATTGCTTCATGAAGGCATTTGTGAGATCTTGGAAGCAGTGAATAGAATTTTGCTCGAGACTCATATACCATTTGAGTGATGCTCCACTCAAACTGTCTTGGAAACAGTGGATAAGCAGTTACTGGTTTCTGGTATAAGCAATCATTTTGCGAAGATACATGACCAAATGAGCTCTTGGACAAGAGTAGCCCTTATACTTCACAAATTCTGGAGTTTTGAACTTGGCTGGCATAACAAGGTCAGACACTAAGCACATGTTGTCTGCATCCACATTGAAGAATTCATTACCCTCAACAGCTTTGAGTCTTTTGTCTAAGGGTTGAAACTGTTTTGGACAACTTCGGGTTCAACAAAGTCTTCATGGTCTTCACCATGAGCACTGGCAGCATTGTACTCATAGAGGGGATTTTCAAAGGAAGCTCGAACAGTATGTGGAACAGCATGGACCACGGGTCTGGGTTCGGCGAAGATAGGAGATTGAAACACTGGTCTGGCTGTCTGACCAATCATAGCAGTAGATGCAATTGGTGGAGAGTAGTTGCGTGGCAAACCAAACTCTGGCCAAGTTGAAGGTGGCATCTGAACAGGTGGAGGATCAGCACTTGAAACTTGTAGTGAGCGATTTTGGACGTGGTTCTTAAGCACTGTTGCTCTGGGGTACTACAGGTCGATTCATTTTTTATCCTATTGAAGCTGATGAAGGAAGGGAAATAGATGTTTCCAACTAACCCTGCTTGCAAACAGAGGTTAAATAGTCAAAACTGTTGGTTTACAGATGTGGTTTTAGTTCGTGGGCCTCTCTCTGCTTATTTTGTTCAGAACGAAATACCGGGACTATTCATGGGGAATTTGTTGGGATCCTGTGCCAGATTGGATGGAGGTAGGGGACTTTGGGGTTTTTTTATTAGTGTGCTCGCTAAGATTCTTTTTCAATCTTATGCCTACGTATTCCCGAGACTTTGGGACTTTTGGTGTCTTGTTCAAAGCCCAAGACATGAAGCTAAAGGTGGTTTATATCTTGTTCAAAGCCCAAGATGTGAAGCTGAAGGGTCTATTTGTATCTTGTTCGAAGCCCAAGATGTGAAGCTGGAGGGTTTTTGACTTTAGAGAGACTTTGTCATCTCTAAAGAGGGGTATTTGGTCTGTTTGTCACAACTGTTGTGTGATTGATTATAAAGGAGAATTACTTTAATTGGGATATATGAATCCAGCAATGCCATAATTTCCTTTATAGGGGATTTTCAACCTGAAGGAGAAGACTTTAACTCAGTTTAGAGCAATGCCATCTTTCCTTAGGAATTTCTCATGCTAAAAGAGAGATAGTGGCGTGGATGTAAATAATCCAGAGGCTTGCCGCTTACAGCAATTAGACGAGGGAAAAGGAGTTATTGACGTTTGTATGTTGTGACCAAAGCATGATTTGATGCTAAAAGGTTTATTGAATCAAACAGGGATTTCTTTATACAAAGCCTAAGAGGAGGCTATTGACCCAACAAGAGGATGCTTTTGTGTCTCGTACGAAGCCCGAGATAGAGGCTAAAATGGTTGACTCAACAAGAGAGTGTTTTTATATGTGTCTTGTATGAAGCCCAAGACGGAGGCTAAAAGGGTTTGACTCAACAAGAGAGTCTTTTATACTCACCAAGAGAGTGATCTGTATCTCGTACGAAGCCCGAGATAGAGGCTAAAAGAGGATTGACTCAACAAGAGAGTCTTTTATACTCAACAAGAGAGTGTTTTTGTATCTCGTACGAAGCCCGAGATAGAGACTAAAGGTGATCGACTCAACAAGAGAGTCTTTTTATACTCAACAAGAGAGTGTTTTGTATCTCGTATAAAGCTCGAGATGGAGGCTGCAAAGGTTTGCTCTGCTGGGAAGAATCATTGTACAAAGCCCAAGAGGAGGCTAGGGTTACTGTTCCAGTTGAGTGACAGGTCCAGTATGTTGGTTAAAAGAAAAAATTAGTTCTTATATGGGTAATTTTGTACTCATGGATTTAATCTGCGAACCGGGATTATTTCCTATTCTTTAAGGAAACGGGGAATCCGAAGGGTATTGAGACTGCCCAAGTCTACGGGTGTTTTTTCCTATTTTTGACAGGAACTTGAGAATGTCATCGAGACTCAAGGAGATTAGACTGTCCAAGTCTAGAGTTTTATCTTTTGTACTAAGCTTAAGAGAGATCAAGAGACATTACGTTCGCGGTAGAAAGATCTAGACTCTTTGAAAGGCTGTTCTATTAAGATGACTAATTTCTGTTCCTATACCTTTAAGAGGCCGTCGGGACAATTTGTACGAAGCCCAAGAGGAGGCGAGAAAAACTTTTAAGAAGCCGAAGGGACAATTTGTACGAAGCCCAAGAGGAGGCTATCTTCCCGGAGGAAGAATCATTATACGAAGCCTAAGAGGAGGCTGTGAAAATTTCTAAGAAGCCGACGGGTCCTTGTACAACGCCCAAGAGGAGGCGGGGATGCTTTTAGGAAGCCTGTGGGTCCTTGCACTAAGCCCAAGAGGAGGCTGATGAACAGTTCCAGAAGGGGTTTCACTTGGAACATTGGTCTTCTTTATATGAACTGTTCAAGGGGGAGATTTCTTAGATCTAGTTATCTAAAATTGTTGTAAAAGAAAATTCTCATGGTTTAGGTTATGTATGAAATATCCAGGAGAACGTCGGGTGTAAGGAGGCGAGGTTTTGTCTAGTTCTAGAGGTAGTTGCCGGGGAAACTCTAAATATCTATACTAGTATTACACAGTCGATATGAGTTTATGAAAGAAGACTTACAGTGAAACAGCCCCACAATACAGTTATATACATATGAAAACGGTAAATGAAAGCGGGTAAACACTTACTCGGTTGTAGAGCTTCCATACTGTATTGTTAGTTGTTCAACAAAGAAATTGAAAATAACAGTATGTTACAAAATCAAAGGAGAAAGTGCTTTTGAAAGGAAAATTGGGGCTTACAGCTCAAGGAGAGGCCTAGGGTTTAATCAGTGATCGTTGTGTCATTTTGTACAGGGACTTATACAAGTGACTGAGGCCCAAGAAAGGTTTTCTGTACAAAAGGGGATGGGTCTTACACTCTCTCAAGAGTCCCAAAATGATTGAAAGTGAACAAAGATGGGTCTTATAGCTCAAGGAGAAGCCCAGGGTTTATTTTGAAAAAGGCGACGATCGCGCCGTGGTTTTGAAAACGCCATGGGTCTTATACAATGACTGAGGCCCAAAAGTTTTTGGTTTCAAAAGGGGATTAGGTCTTACACTCTATTAAAGGCCCAAAATGATTTTGAATGGGTCTTATAGCTCGAGGAAAGGCCCAGATGGTTTGTTTTAAACGGGCGATGATCGCGCCGAACTTTTGAAATACAATGGGACTTATACAACATTTGAGGCCCAAAATAGGTTTGTATTTACAAAGGATTAGGTCTTACACTCTATTAGAGGCCCATGAGTGTTCGGAAAAGTTTGTTAGGGTGAAAATCAATAAAACCCTAATTTCATCATTTTTAAATATAATTATTAAAAGAAAATTAATACAAATGATAAAAATTCCAAATAAGTTTGAATAAACAACTTGTGATTTTGGTTTTAGGTTTGAAAAATAAGGCTTTCATCACAAGATGAATTAAAACCTACTTGGTTTTGATTTTCCAAAATGGATATTTATTTTTAAAAGGTTTAAAAACAAATAAAAGACATTTATTCACAAAAATACTAATTATATTAAATAAATAATATAAATCTAATTTTTTTGGGGAATAAAATATTTCAACATTTTTGTGATTTTTTGCAAAAAGAACCAATCAACAATAATTAAAATTGAGGGAGTTATTAATTTTTCAAACTATTAAAAATAATATGGAAAATAACAAAAAGTGGGAAAATAGCAAAAAGAGGATCTGGGGCGAGGGGGATTCGAACCCTAGACCTCTTGTGTATAGGGTGCGCGCCTTACCACTGGGGTGGTGATACATCCATTGATTGAAACACAACCATAAATATACATTTCCATGCTTTTGGCCTGGCCCAAGGCAAGGCAAGGCAAGTTTTGACAAGAAACGAGAAGGTCCATAACTTTCTCATTTCTCCATGGTTGGGGACAAAATTTATATGCATTTGGCCTAGAATTTCACAAGGAATCCAATGGTGGTGGTATTTTTTTTCAGATCATGCTCCCTCCTCAAAATCTGATAGTGGTTTTGAAATAGACCATATTTTGCATTTTCTGTGCTACATCTTGGTATAGGTATGAATTACATGATAAATTGATGCAAACACAACACATATAACATGTAGAAGAGATGCATGATCAGTGGACTTCAAAGAAATGCATATTTTGGAAAGTTCAAGTCATGATGCTTACCTCTTTTTGAGCTTTTGGAGTTTTTTGTGCAATCTGCCAAGTTTCTTGTTCCAGAAATGGTTTGATGCTTTGGACACTCTCAAATGATCACTTAGAAGCTTTTAGGATGATTAGAATCAGCTGGAACCTGCAAAAACAAAAACTGGCCCTTTCTTGCAAAAGGGGTTAAAATGGCCAAAATAGCAACTCTCTCAAATTGTGTTCCAGATGTTGGGAGCCATTTGGGATAGTTCAAGGATGATATTTGGAGTGTGTTTGAGGTTTTATCTGGTTTGGAAAGTGACTGAATCAAGACATGGCTAGAAAAATGCAAAAAAAAACCTATTTTGAGGTTTTGAGAGGTGACTTTGAGATTTAAGGATTACAGGTCACTTGTGTGAGTTTGGACAGCTTAGATATGACATATTGGATGTGTTTGGATCATGAGCTGTGATGGAAATGCTCTCTAACTCAAAAACTCAGAGTTACCTTGCTAAAGAAGGTATTTTGGCCTAAAGAAAGTGATTTTGAGGAAAGCATCTGTTTGGTGGCTTTGGTGTACTCAAACTGAGCACAAATGAGCTCTATTTATAGTAGAGCAAGTTTGTTTTGGGATCAATAGTGAATGGCAACTGCAGCAGAGGTTTGGCCAATGTTGATCAATGAGAATCCAAGTCTCCTCTAGCCATTGACTAGAGGTTAGAGCACATAGCTGTGGTTCCTTAGTTGTTGGATCATTCTTGACTGAATTCAATTGCAAATGTGTCAGTCCATGCCACCTTGGTGCATCCATTAAATGCTCCAATCCAAAATTGGAGTCTTGTCCCTCTTTTAGGGATTTCTAGGTTTTGCATGCTACTTCTTGTTCCAAAGACTTTGGAGGCTTGGATCAGTGTTTGTTCCCTTTAGATTTGATCCTAGGATGTGTCCAAAGTGATGACAAGGCTTGGAATTATCTGATTTTGCCAAATCTAGCAAAAGTGAAAAATTCTGCCTAGCCTTGGCAGTTTTCAGCAAGGCATATTGCCATTGTCATATCTCATGGCTCAAGTGGAATTTGATGGAGTTCTTGGCCATTTTGGAAAGCCCTCATATGATACAATAACTGTTTGATCATAATTGGTTTTGATACTTTTTGGAAAAAATGACATTTTCACTTTTCTTGATTTTGATCATTCCATAACTTGAAATCCATGGGGAATTGGAATGAGTGGTAGTTGAAGCTTTTGTAGAGGGTCATGAGAGCTACAAATCCAGCTTTGGATGGGAAAAATGGCCTTGTGGTTTAGGAGTTATGATCCTCCAAAGTTGGTACCCTAGCCACTTTGTTCCATAACTTAGAAAATTTTCTAAGTTTTTTATGGTTACCCGTTTTAGAAGTTGTCCCACTTTTCTTGACTTTTCTTGATGAATGATGATTCCAATCATACATTAACATCATTTTGGTCAAAGAACCATAATTGTGAAAAATCTCAAAAAGTCAAAGTTTGACTTTTGTGCACAGTTGACTTTTTGTCAAATGAATTCCAAACTGTGCGATCCTCTATGAAATCAAGTCCTTGACCTAAATCAAACTTGATGGATTGATTTCATAGGTGTTATAGGGTCTATTGAATCATGTCTTAGGGTTTGGGAGCATGTCCTGGTCAAAAGTCAAAGATACAGTTGACTTTTTTCGCGAAACCCTAACTGTGGTTCTGATGAAATTGAAACTTGTTGCTCAAGCTTCTTGGATCAATCCATTGTTGCAAATGGATAAATGTGATGTATTTGAGACCCTCAAATCCCCTCTTGAGGTCTTGGCTCATGTTTTGTCCCAAAAGTCAACTTAGGGGTGAATTAGGTCAAGAAACCCTAATTCCTGATTTTTTGATGAATGCATCCCCTGAGGTTAAATTGACTTGATGATTGGGTTCATGAGATCCCTTGGAGCATCATAGGTTATGCTTTGAAGCATTGGCTCATGCCCAGAGGAAAATTTCCATCTGGAGGCCCTGGTCGACCAAACCCTAATTTGGTGACACTGGCGATCTTAAGGCTTGATCCACCTAGAAGGGAGAAGCCTTGTGCTTAATCCTTGAAGTGGGAGTCCTCTTGATCCTTTGTGGATGTTTGAGAGGCTATAAAAGTTGAAGATCATGTCATTTCTTGATTGATCCTTTGTCTAAGAGCTCTGAGAGGGCTTGAAACCCTAAGTCTAATTGTAGTGGATGCTCACCCATCTTTGGGGAGACTAATGGTTCATCCATATTGTGATGATGATTTGCACAATGATGGGAAATCTTAGTGGTCAAAATTTGGGGTATAACAGATGCCCCTATTTAATCTTCTTGGACCCGAAGGTGTGAATGACGAAGGTATTCAGGCATTCGGGGTGCAAGAGCATTAAATATCGGAATACCCGAAATTTTGACAGTGGTTATGAATGGTAGCTTGCTCATCCATTGTCTTTTGCTAAGAAATGATGCTTAGAAAAGGTAAACTTCCCCTCGATCCTGGTTTCCTACCAAGGAACTGGTCTCAGTTTCTGATTTAAACTTCCCCTCGATCCTGGTTTCCCACCAAGGAACTGGTCTCAATTTCTGAAATAAACTTCCCCTCGATCCTGGTTTCCTACCAAGGAACTGGTCTCAGTTTCCGATATAAACCTCCCCTCGATCCTGGTTTCCTACCAAGGATCTGGTCTCAATTTCTGAAATAAACTTCCCCTCGATCCTGGTTTTCTACCAAGGATCTAGTCTTGGTTTCTTTTGTCAATAAACTTTATTGACAAGGGACGCTATTTGTAGCGGTTCTCCTCAAACTTCTCGCCGAATTTTCCTGGGGAGATGCCATTTGATGGAAAAAGTTTTGATTGTAGAGAACCACAAACTTCTCTGTGGGAGACGCCATTTGTCAACTCTACTGGGGAAAACGAGTCTCTCGAGAGACTGCTTTCGCTTGGAGATATTACATCATACTTTCCTCGGAGATCTTCTCGGAGAAACGCCATATTATGTGATCCAATTTTGAGGTGCTGATGACTTCATTAACATCGGCTCTCTGGAGAGCAAAATCAATGTGTTGCTGAAAGTCTTTAGTTGTGAGGCTTTCTCTGGGGATTTTCCTTAATCCGGGAAAGCGAAGATATCATCTTCCATGGCAAAGAGTGATGCTGGCTGAGGGTTCTCTGGTTTTTTAGAGGTTCAAGTTATCAAAGTGGTCAAAGGCCGACTTCATCCCAGAAATAAACTGGAGGAGAGAGGTAGTTCAGATGCAACGTTTCCTGACGAGGAAAGAACTGACAACTCGATTGAGAGGACTGTTATCACTAGGGGATAAGACCGACCAGAGTGATAGTGATGCAACATGAATATGAATGCAAAGTAGTAATGCATGATGTATGTGTGTATATGCTGACAAAACTGACATGACATATAAACTAATAGATGAACACGACTGGATACTCGGCCACTGCTGGGGACGAAGAGGTATCGCTGGTTCAAGATAGCAATTATGCCTTGCTTAGGAGAAGTAGTCCTCGTGGGGAGCTACGTTGGTCGAGCTTAGGAGATAAGAACTCTGTCGGGGGTGTCAGATGAAACAATGGTCTCTGACACAGCTGATCCTTTATTCAGGTGCACTGGTTTCGAAGGAGTACTTTGATTCTGTACTTTGAAGCTCGCTTACTTCTGGAGAAGCGATAGATGTTCTTTCGATGTTCAACAGTCAAAAGAAATTGCCATCTTTATTTTAAGCAGAAAAATTTTACAAGTAAATTCATTTTTGTTTTATTTCAAGAACCGTTGATCATGTTAAAATGTCGTCCTGTAAAGCTAAAACAAATAAGAATTGCAAACAAAAGCACAAGGGCTCAAATTGTATTAATAGGATGGAAATCAGCCAAACGCGTGATTCCATATAGTATTTACAAAGTTTAGAAAATGGTAATTTAAGGGAAAAAGGGCTACATTGAAACATAACGACCACTATCCTTCTACCAACTTTGACTTCGGGGCATCCTGAGCTTCTGTCAAAGATGACCTTGACTGGAGTTTTCCTGACGGATGATGTAACTGCTGCCGAGGGACTTGCCCCTTTGTTGAACGTAGTTACTTGCCATTATCCCTAATTTTTGCCTGGATTCTACTTTGAGGTTTCCAATCCACCGGGATGATTTTTGATCATGTCTCTAATTTTTTCCTGGACCACCCTTTCGGGTTTTCAATCCACCGAGACGTTTTTTTTTTATTTAGGCGAAGTATTTCTTGACTACGTTAACATTTGTGGGGTAGGAAAATTCCTCTCCGTCCATGGTTGCAAGTCTCAAGGCGCCGACTGAGAAAGCTTTCTTGACCACATAGGGGCCGTCATAATTCAGAGTCCACTTGCCCCGAGAATCAGTGAGAAATGATTGTATCTTCTTGAGCACAAGGTCTCCTTTTCTGAAGACGCGAGGTCGAACCTTTTTGTTGAACGCCCTCTTCATTCTTTGCTGATACAACTGACCGTGGCATAGTGTCGTGATTCTCTTTTCTTTGATCAAATTCAGTTCGTCGTGTCGACTTTGATACCATTCAGCTTCTGTTATCTTAGCTTCCATCAATACCCGGATTGATGGGATCTCTACTTCGATGGGGAGCACTGCTTCCATGCCATATACTAGAGAGAAAGGGGTTGCCCCTGTTGAAGTGCGGACAGATGTGCGATAACCGTGAAGAGCAAAGGGCAGCATTTCGTGCCAGTTTTTGTAGGTTACAACCATCTTTTGAATGATCTTCTTGATGTTCTTGTTAGCCGCTTCTACCGCTCCGTTCATCTTGGGTCGGTAGGGAGATGAGTTATAGTGTTCGGTCTTGAACTCTGCACATAACTCTTTCATCATCTTATTGTTCAAGTTGGGTCCATTATCGGTAATGATCTGGCTTGGAACACCATAACGGCAGATGATATTATTTTTGATAAATCGGACCACCACTTGTCAGGTTACATTGGCGTATGACGTTACTTCGACCCACTTGGTGAAGTAATCAATGGCTACCGGGATGAATCGATGTTCGTTCGAAGCCTTAGGTTCGATCATGTTGATTGTGTCGATTCCCCAAATGGAAAAAGGCCATGGGGAAGAAAGAACTTTGAGATGCGTTGGTGGTACATGGATTTTGTCTGAGTATATCTGACACTTGTGACATCTCCTCATGTACTTGTAGCAATCAGATTCCATTGTCAACCAATAGTACCCTGCTCTTAGAATTTTTCTCGCCATTGTATGTCCGTTGGCATGAGTGCCAAAGGACCCTTCGTGAATTTCTTTTATCAGCATGTCTACTTCTGGTCTCTCGACGCATCGAAGCAAGACCATGTCAAGGTTCCTCTTATAGAGTGTATCACCGCTCAGGAAGAAACTTCCTGCTAGCCTTCTGAGGGTTTTTCTATCTTTCCTGGATGCCCCAGGTGGGTACTCTTGTTTCTGAAGAAAGTATTTGATATCGTGATACCAAGGTTTGTCGTCTATGACTGCTTCAATCGTGAAGATGTAAGCGGGCCGTTCAAGGCGCATTATGTCGATCTTAGGTAAATCATTCCATTGACCTACACTAATCATGGAAGAGAGAGTTAATGCATCAGCCATGTGATTCTCATCACGAGGGATGTGATGAAACTCGATTCTGTTCAAGAAAGGTAACAACCTTCTTGCATAATCTTTGTAAAGAATCAGTCTTGATTGGTATGTGTTCCAATCTCCTTTGATCTGATTGATGACCAGGGTTGAGTCTCCATAAACATCCAAGTTTTTGATCCTTAAGTCGATCGCTTCTTCGAGACCTATAATGCAAGCTTCGTATTCGGCCTCGTTGTTTGTACATTTGAACGTAAGTCTGGCGGTGAAAGGAATGTGGGTACCCTGAGGTGTTATGATGATTGCCCCAATTCTGTTTTTGTAATGATTGACAGCTCCGTCAAAGATTAGTCCCCATTGGGAACCTAGTTCTAGCCCTTCACTGGGTAGCGGTTCATCGCAATCTTTCATTTTTAAATACATGACATCTTCGTCTGTGAAGTCAAATCCGACGGATTCTTGATCTTCAATCGGTTGATGAGCCAAATGATCGGCTAAAACACTTCCTTTAACGGCTTTCTGAGCATGGTATTCGATGTCGTATTCTGATAACAACATCTGCAAACGGGCGATTCTTCCCGTGAGAGCAGGCTTTTCGAAGACGTACTTGATTGGATCCATTTCGGAGATTAACCAAGTAGTGTGACGAATCATATACTGGCGAAGACGTTTGGCTGCCCATGCCAGAGCGCAGCAAGTTTTCTTGAGCATAGTATACCGAGTTTTGCAGTCGGTGAATTTCTTGCTCAAATAATAGATGGCAGACTCTTTTCTTTTGGTTTCATCTTGTTGGCCAAGTGCACATCCCATTGATTCCTTTAAGACTGTTAGGTAGATAATCAGTGGTCTTCCCTCCACTGGAGGTGATAGAATCGGCGGGTTCAACAGGTATTCCTTGATACTGTCGAAGGTAGTTTGACAGTCCTCTGTCCAAACGCAGTCCTGGTTCTTTTTGAGTAGTTTGAAAATCGGCGCACATGTCACGGTCATGAGGAATATGAATCTGGAAATGTAGTTCAAACGTCCCAGGAATCCTCTGACTTGTTTTTCAGTTTTCGGAGAAGGCATTTCTTGAATGGCCTTGACCTTGTCAGGATCGACCTCAATTCCTTTATGGCTGACGATGAACCCTAAAAGTTTCCCTGAACGGACACCGAAGGTGCATTTGTTGGGATTTAAGTGGAGTTTGTACTTTCTCAACCGCTCGAATAATTTTGACAGGTGGGTCACATGCTCCTCTGTTGTTCTAGATTTGGAAATCATATCATCGACATATACCTCGATTTCCTTGTGTATCATGTCATGAAACAGAGTAGTCATGGCCCTTTGATAGGTTGCCCCGGTGTTCTTCAAACCGAACAGCATTACCTTGTAACAAAAAGTTCCCCATGGGGTGATGAACGAATTTTTCTCCATGTCTTTCGGCGCCATTTTGATTTGATTATAGCCAGAGAACCCATCCATGAAGGAGAAAACCTTGAACTTTGCTGTGCTGTCTACCAGGATGTCAATGTGTGGTAAAGGAAAGTCGTCCTTCGGACTAGCCTTGTTTAGATCTCTGTAGTCTACACACATTCTGACCTTTCCGTCCTTTTTTGGAACGGGTACGATGTTAGCTAACCATTGAGGATATTCAGACGTGGTGAGGAAACCCGCGTCAATCTGTTTTTGTACCTCCTCTTTGATTTTGATGGCCATGTCCGAGTGAGTCCGTCTCAACCTTTGTTTTATTGGCGGACACTCTGATTTCAACGGTAAATGATGCTCTGCAATGCTGGTATCCAACCCTGGTATGTCCTGGTAGGACCAAGCAAACACATTGGGAAATTATCTTATAAGCTTTGTCAAACTCTCTTTGGCAGTTGGACTGAGCAGTGCCCCAATCCTGATTTATTTTCTCTCTTCTTCTGAACCCAAGTTAACCATTTCCAACGGCTCCTTTTGAGGTTCAATGGACCTTTCCTCTTGTCTGAGTAATCGGGAGATCTCTTCTGGAATTTCGTCATCAACTTCTTCTTCAGCCCCAAATACCGGGAACTCAAAGTTGAGAGAAGGCATCGGATCGTATGTTTCAATGAGGTTTAAAACAAGCAATCTGCATGACGTGATGATTTGTGTTTAGAAGAGATAGAGAGAATGAAAGAGTGTGTGCAGTGTATTTTTTTTTTTGAAAAACTGCTTGTTTATTATTATTTGTTTTTTAGAATTACCATTTTCTGAGAAAAGCAAAAAGAGAAAACAGCAATTAATGCGGAAATTACAGAACGACGTTATTTTATTTATGAACAAGTCGATTCTTGAAACTACAGCCCTATAAAACAAAACTTTGTCGCTTAGGGCAAAGCGAAGAGGGATAATTTACAGAAAGCGAGCCCTATCAAAACATCTGTTTCACCTGGGCAGGGTGAAAGGTTAAAGTAAAGACGACAATTACTTAGACTTATGAACGATCTTCGAAACATCGACTGCGACCCATTGGCGGCGAACTCCTCGGTGAATCACAAAGTCTGGTACCTACCTTGGTTTGTCTTCAGAAATAATGCTGATTTCTGGCGGAGCAGGATCATTGGAATATGTCTCCCAGGCAGAGTTGTCGTAGGAGGATTCCTCTGTTGTATTTTGCATAGTATTTGTGCTCTCAGGAAAATCTCCCCATCCAGTTGGCTAGATGTCTTCGAGCCTGATACGAGAACTTTCAGGAGCGGTGTACTTGACCATGAAGTCGTATTTTCCACTTGGTTGTCCTAAGGTGTCCCACACTTCTGTGGAACTAGAGGAGTCATCTCTCTCGATGACGTTGACCTCGGGAAAAGCATAGTTGATGAATTCTAGTCTAGCAAGCTTTGCCAATTCATCGTTATGCTAGGTATTTTCTGAATGACCTGAGTGTTGTTCCCATGACATGGTGGGGACACATGTATTCTTTTCAATGAGGCTCAGCTGATTTTCATTGTTCGACTGATTATCTTGCCCTAAGTCTCCTAGATACGGCTGCCAGATAGGCAGGCCATCCATTGGGCCATAATAGTCGTGGTCAAAGTTTTCTTTCATCAGAGTGTCCTCCTCTAATGAGTTTGGTGGAGCACGGCATCCTTCAGGATCATAATCTCCATACATCATTTTGACATCTGACCCGGGTATAAATCTCGGACTCTGTGAGGGATATAAAAATGGCATAGGCACCTCTTCCTGAGACATATAACCGTCCTCGTTGAGATAGGACTTCCATTCCTCATCCGTATCAGAGGGATCTCCCTCGTTGATAGTATGGACTGTTTGAGGCACTGGGTGAAGGAAACCTCCACTGTGGAAGAAGTCCTGAATGGGATGAAGACTTTCATCGTTAGCAGCTGTCTGGGTGCAGGTTGCAGAAAAACCAAGACCCTTCTTTGTTTTATTATCAGTAGGAATGACAAGTTGTCCCCATCCTTTTGTATTGTTATTTTTTATCACTTCGAGAGCATCTCTATATGAGGAAATCGAGGTTCCTTTCACTGATTGATTCTTATTGCTCACCGAAAGTGCTTGGAACTGAGTCCCAACAACCTCCTCGGGTTCTACACAAGTAGATAATGACAAGTTACTCACGAGCAAGGCTTGTTCTCCATAGACCGTGACGAGTTGATCGTTCTTGACGAACTTCAGTTTCTGGTGAAGCGTCGAAGTGACTGCCCCAGCCTGGTGTATCCAAGGTCTTCCTAATAAACAACTGTATGTTGCCCGGACATCCATGACCTGGAAAGTGATTAGGAAAGTGTGAGGACCGATAGTTATGGGAAGGTCGACTTCGCCGATAACTGCTTTCTGAGATCCGTCAAAGGCTTTGACGATGACCTCACTGCCCCTCATCGGGGATCCTTTGAATGATAGTCGCATTAAAGTGGACTTTGGCATAACGTTGATGGTCGATCCTGTGTCTACCAGTACGCTGGCTAAAGCATCTTCCTGGCAGTTAACTATGATATTGAGCGCCATGTTGTGACTTTTGCCCCCCTCTGGCAAATCCTCATCACTGAATCCTAAGTTGTTGCAGGAAGTGATGTTAGAGATGATGCTATCGAACTGTCATATTGACACATCCTATTCCACAAAGGCCTGCTCTAAGACTTTCTGTAGAGCCTCTCTCTGGGCTTCAGAACTGAGTAAAAGTGATAGCACTGAGATCTTTGAAGGAGTTTGTAACAAATGATCAACAATGTTGTATTCACTCCTTTGGATGAGCTTCAGCATCTCATCATTGTTTTTCGAAAGGTCGGGATTACTGGATTGGCCGACTGGTGGTTTGGGAGCTTCTTTCTGAAGTTCCTTTTCTTTGTTAGGTTCTCCAACCCCTCGGTTGAAGATTCGACCGCTCCGTGTTACTCGACTGATGTCTGCGATATTCACGACGGAGGGTTGTAACACCTCAAAATTTGCCCTCTTACTTTTAGCACTAATTGGCTTATGTTTCATTTCATCCTTGCATTATCATATTTGCATATCATTTGGTTCTTAGCATGGGATCAAGGGGTCTAACCTCATTCACAAGAAGAGGATGTTTTCCAGGGTTTCAGGTAAGTTCATGTGTATTGTCCAAGGGGCTAAGAGGAGAGATGGCTCTTGATACTATCAATACTTGGGTCACAAAGAAGCTTTGGGCCTCAGGGCATCCTAATTTGTTCATTACCTCATCAAAAGGGCAAGCTTGGCAAGAAATTCCAAGGGAATCACACTCTCCTAGCATGATGGTTCAAATTAGGGTTTTAAGATTATTGGGTTTTACTCTCCAATGGGCAAGATCTTTGGGTTTTTATCATCACCAAATGGCACATCTCATCATTGTCTGACAGGATACACATCATACTTAGAGGAATTTGGATTTGGAGGATGTGCTGATTCCTCCTAGACTGAAGGCACCCAAACTAGGGTTTGCCATAAAATCAGTTTATTTCTGATTTTTTTTGGACAAGACTTGATTCCATGGTATTCCTCATGTCCTTAAGTGTCTAGGATTGGAGAATTGTCCATCAATTTGGTTCAGGAGGATTTCAATTGATCAGAGGATTGAAAATCAGGAGAATTGGGGATAAAGTCAACTGTGCAGTGAAAAAGTCAACTCCTGACATTTTGAGGTCAACATTTTGATTTTTAAGTCAAATATGTCCATTGATGGAGGATTGATCAAGAAATGTCAGGTGATTCATCGAAAATCAAGAAATATGAAAAGTTGCTAAAAATAGAAACTAGGGTTTCTAAATTCAGTAAGTTTTGGCAAAGTGAAGGACCATCTTTGGAGCTTTCTTTCTTCATGATGCAAGCTTCAAATGGAAAATTTCAAGGGCCCTAATTAAATTTCATATTCTAAGCTTCAAAACCATAGCAAGAACTTCTCCAATGGATTAAAATTGAAGGAGTTATGATTGTTCAAAGTTAGAGGCTTGTAAGGCATTTTGGGCAAGGCAAGCAAGTCATGGGCAAGCTGGCTCGGAGTAAAACCATCAAACACCTTGTGTGCATGCAGTGTTCAATTTTATGGCCAATTATCTCTATGATGGAGACTTCAAATGAAAAAATGTTCAACATGAGTTTTGTTCCTCTCATTCCCCTCTACAACTTTGATGTTGAGGAATTTTTCATATGACCAATCATTTGAGAGATATGGAGGGTCAAAGTAAGGAATTTGTAACTTGAAACAATGCAAAAACTTAGAATTTTTTTTCTAAGTGTTTTTAAGCAGATTTGTGGACAACTCTTCATGGGAATTTTTCACCCTAATCCAAGCATTAATTCAAGTTGGTTCCAACTTGTTTTCCACTCATTGATCTTCCTAGTTTCCTTTGGACATAAGATGGCATGATATGGTGTTGATTTCATTAAGTTATTGTTCATGGAAGTGGTGGGCACGGTTTGGATTTCAAGTGCACCACTTGATGATACTTTGTGATGTTGTTGCAGCATGGTCATTGTATCCAATAGACATAATTCCCTTGCACGTAAATCATCCCAAAACACCACTCAAAACATTACTCCAAATAACCAAACATTGTTTCTTTACCATGCACCATTTTAGACAACACTTTCCAAATGAGGAATACCATAAACTTGTGCACCAAGTTTGTCCCCTACACTCTCTCTCATTCTGATTTCTTTTGCTCAGAAGAATAGCAACCAAAACCACTCTCACATAAAGCTCATTTTCTACTACACCCTCTCACACTCCATTGTTTTTTTCAAATTTTCGTCAAAACTTTAACCCTAAGCTCTAACCACAGTAAAGTTCATTTTAACCACACAAAAGCTTCATATATAAGCTAAATGTGAAACCCTAGCATCAGACACGGATTCTCAGCAGCCACAAACTCAAGAATTCTCTCTCACTCTCAAAACCTCTCTCTAAAAAAAAATCTCATTTCCTCCAAGTTTCTCTGCATTTTTCGCTTGGTTCTTCATCACTGAGACACAAAGAGACCATTGGAAGCATTTTTCTGAAGTTGCTACGTGGTTTCAAGGGCCAACGGAGCCACTCCGTTGAGTAATTTTCTTCAACTCTAAGCTTGCATTTTAGCTCTGTTTTATGTTCATGTTGGGTGCATCTAAAGTCCTACCTTAGGGTAGGCAATGTTTGCATAATTATTTTTGTGTTTTAATGGAGTTTCATTTATAGTGTGCAAACTTGAATCCTTGTTTTCTTGAGTTTTAATGGTTGCTTTTCAATTATTTTTGCATATTTGGATTCACCATGGAGTGCACTACATTGTAGTATGTATTTTGTTTTGATTTATGATTATGGAACCATAAGTGTTTATTCTTGAAGCTTGATTTTCATGGGTTTAGAGGGAGTTTTAGAGAAAACCAATGCCATTTTTGAGATCTACGCGAAAGACTGAGGGGGGTGTCTTTGTTTCTCCGTTTCCGATCGGACCATCCGCCGCCGGCGGTGGCCGGCGAGCTGCTGCATTTTCCCGGCCGCGAGTTACTGTTCACGTGGGCTGAAAATTGTATGGTTAATGTAGAAGATGATGACATGGCATCATTAGATAGGCTTGTGTTTTGTTTTTGTCTTTTAGTAACTTAAACAACATGTGACCAATTGATGTTTGGTTTACATAGTTTTGTTCATTTAATTTTCTCTTCTTTTTATAATAAAATTCTGAACATGTGACTTATCTTCATGGGCCAGTGAATTTCTTTCCACACCCCCACTTCCAGACCCGAACCGTGGCCTTCATTTCCTATTGCTAATGCACCCTCCATTCAAATCACTTATTTTTTTATTTTACTTTTTTATTTTTGTTTCCTTTTTAATTATTAAAAATATTTTCTTTTATTAAAAAATTACAAAAAAAAAATCATGTGTGTATTTTGATGTCTTATTTAATTTTTCATGAATTTTATTTTTATTTTCCATTTATTTTGATAATTAATTCTAATTTTCTTTTCCAAAGTGTCTTCCATGCTTATTCATGTGATTCATGCTTATGTTTTGTGTCTTTGCTCATCCTTTTGAAGCTGATTTTTTTTTTCATTCTTAGACCTTGATAGAAGGATGTTTTGATGCTGGTTTGGGTTTAGTTTGAGTTGCTTTAGGTGACTTGCCATTCAATTTTTGTTAGCCCTCGATTCATGCTCGGTTATGTGCATATCTTGACTTGTGGAGCACTTTTGAACATGCTATTGAGCTAGTTCTATTCCAATCTTTTTGTACTCGTTAGTTGGATGTTTAAACTTGCCTTTGATTATTTTTTGGGAATTTACTGGAAAATTTTTATATTTTTGATTGATGTCTACTTGTGGTTTGAGTTTGATTGAAACATGCTGGGGTACTTGACATGGTTTGGATACCTTTGTTTACTTGTGATTGAATGATGCTTGAGATGATTATTTGGTGTGATCATATTCTGTCTAAGCTTGTTTGTGGATTTGGATTCATCTTCATTTGTCCATTTTCCTATTTTTTCTTGATTTTCTACGATTGACATTGTTTTGAATTGAATCCTCTAAGGTGCTTGACCTAACCTTGTGAGATGTTTGCTTGTGTAATCCAATCAATGCATGAGGACTTTTGTTTGATTTGAGTGACATGCTAGAGGTTCTGATCCTCTTGGTTTAGGGTTCTTTTATGTGACATTTTCTCACTCTTTGTTGCACATGATCTTTTGTGATTTGCATGAATGATATAAGTGAATGCTTTGTCTAGTTTTGATGCATGCTTTGAATGTGATGCTTAATGATTCATCTTGATTGTTTTGAGTTGGTTTTGGTTTGTTGATGATGCATTTACTACTGCCCCTTGGATTCATCTCCTTGCTTTCATCTCATATGATCACCATGATTTGATTTGTATGTTGCATATCATTATCATTTGACTTGTTGCTTCTTTGGCTCATAATGCATCATGATGTGGAGCACTCTTACATGTTTTAATTGGATGATTGTGATATGATTTGAATTTTGACTTGGATCTATTTTCATCTTACTTTATTCATGTCATCTTTGTGTGAGGTTCCATGATGTCTAATTGTGCTTCTTATGCAAGTTTGCTTGCATCCTTTCTTGTTTGCTCTTACTTGCTTACTTGAGCTTTCTTGTGTGATCTTTTGAAGTATGATTAATGATATGAATTAGATATGATATGCATGATGTACTTGCTGCCCCCTTTGGTTCCTCATCTTATATTTCCTTTTCTTCTTCATCTCTTTCACTCATTCTCTTCCCTTGAATCTCAAGACTTGTTTAAGTCTTGGATTCACTCCCTTAGAGCTACCTAGTCCAACTTAATTTTTGATTAAGCTTGGAGTAGGATTAGCATTAGGATTCCCTTTGCATGCTAACTTAGGTAGATATTTCCCCTTTCAAACTCAACTATAGGGCCACCTTTGCATGACAACATTAGGAACAATTAGTTTCCCCTTAGTGTTTTCATTTCCTTTGAGTCTTCTCTTCTCATCTCATAAAACTTCTAAAACACTTAATAAATATAACGAATATTGCGCTCGAGCCTTAAGTGTAGGAAATGAAGAACGGGGGGTCTCCCCTCCTTTTCTAGAGTGTTTAGCATACGTCCCATTTGGGGGCGACCATGCGATTCACTCGTTCCCGCATGGTGGACTTTAGTGCAATGTAAGTTACGAACTAACTTCAATCCACTTCTGTCTAAAAAACACAAAAACAAATTCAAATCTTTTTATCCTTCGGGATTTTTAAGTTCAAGCCATTTTCAGAAAAGAGCACGTTACCTCCATCTCGTCGCAAACAGGCATCGACCCTAACTGCCGGACGCGAATCTAACGTCGCTCATAAAAAACACTAACCGACCTCGTTAGGTCGAACTACAACTGCTCTGATTTCCTCTCTCTAGTCCGATTGAGGATACGTAGGCACAAGACGGCGATGTCTTGGCGAGAAACCCTCCCCCTTAGTTCGTGTCCGAACTACGTTGACTCTGACTTTCCCATTGTACGAGGGAATACGTAGACATAGGACGAGAGATGTCCTATCGAGTCACTTCTTCTTTTCTTTTCTTCTTCGTTTCTTTGTTCTTTTCCGTTCTCGTTCCTTCTCCTTTCCAGTAGCAGCGGAGCTCTAGATGACGACACCCTTTGATCGAGACAACAAGCGTGGATCTCATCAATTACGATGGACGTGTAGGGTGCTAATACCTTCCCTTCGTGTAACCGACTCCCTTACCCGTTTCTCTTGGTCGCGAGACCATGCTCTTTCCCTTCCCTCAGGTTTATGCAGTGTTTCCTTTCCCTCTCTTGGGATAAATACACATTGCTGGCGACTCTGTTTTCCGCGCCACTTTCGCATTTGTACCATGGATGCAAATCCTCGGGAGCGACAGCTGGCGACTCTGCTGGGGAAGGGTTGACCTCTTGCTGGTTCATCCCCTTTTGCGAGTCAATCCTAGCGCTTGTTTGTTTGTTTTCATTGGGTGTTTATTTGTTGTGCTTTGTTTTGTTGTATATTACTGTATTACTGTTTTACTATTTTTACCGCATTTATTGCATTGCATTTCATTATTATGCTGTACTGTTCTGCTGCTGGATTTTCTGTTTGTAGGGTGGGTTGGATTCATGAGAGAAAAGGCCAATACCCAGGCTTGAGCATACACCTATGATTAGTGTGGAAAGTAGTGTGACTTGTTTGGCATTTGGCCAGACTTAGTATACATGAAAACTCCACATCCAGACAAGGTTCCCTTGGTAATATTCTATCCTGCGCATTTGGGGCAGATGATGGAATATAACCTGGAAAACTGTCGACTCTGGCGACCGTCTCCCGAGGACTCAGCAACGCCTCTCCTCCCGACATGTTATAATGGCAGACCAGAAATGGCAACCCCATTACACTTGTCGATCCGAGGACCCAATGCTGGGAACTTACTATAGGATATCCTTTTGAGGGGAATCACTTGAGGCCTCCTCGATTGATGATGATGCCAAACCAGAAATGGTGAACGTATTATCATTTCTCAACCTGAGAGCCCATGATATTGAGGATCCTCGATTTTCTAGAACCCACATGTGAGAGGGGATGGGTGTTTGCAAGTTTGCAGGTAACCGAAACCTTCAACCTACCTGGTTTTCTGGATTTCTTATCAGTGTATTGTTATCATCCTGATATTCTGGCAGTTTGAATGGGCCATTATTCTGGATTTCTGGGTTTCTGATATTTTGGGATCTTATTCAGTCAGCAGAACAACAGCAATTTCGAGCATCATGGATACCTTGATCCCATGTTTACATTTGCATCATCATTTTGCATTCTAACATGTTTGTTCATATGTAGGGTTGCATCCTAACTTTGATTCCGGTTGTCCGAAGACTGTCCATGATGAATACTAGCACTAGAGAGAGAAAGAATATCATCTCGTACAAGTTCCCGGAGCTTCATTTAGATGTTGTGCACAAGATCTCGGCTATGGCAAAACCCGGGGTATTGGCAGACTTTAGAGGAGAATATGGGAGGAATCTGAGTTTCGCCCGAGATGTTACCAACTATGAGTTCAGGGCTCTGCACACTCTGGTGCAGTTATATGACCCTCACCTGCGGTGTTTTCTGTTTGCGGATTATCTTTTAGCTCCGACATTGGAAGAGTATGCTCTCGTTTTGGATGTTTCTGTCAAAGAAGAAACTCCCTTCTATCCTTCTAAGGAGTTTCCTGATCTGGAAAAGGTTTCTGCTACTTTACGTTTGGATCAGTCTTTGTTGAAGAGAAATGTTGCTAGTAAAGGAGGTTATAAAGGCTTTCACACGAATTTTTTGATCGAGCAGGCTGCTATTTGTGCTAAGGCTAAGTGTTGGTCGGTGTTCAATGCAATCCTAGCTATGTGTGTTTATGGAATGGCATTGTTCCCAAATGTGAAGGATTTTGTAGACGTGCACGCTGTCCAGATATTCACCACGAAGAATCCGGTACCTACCTTGCTTGGGGATCTGTACTATTCGATGCACTATAAGAATGAGAAGAGGAGAGGAGAACCTCTTTACTTTTGCGCTCCAATTTTCTACAAGTGGTTTGCTGATCGCCTTCCCAAATCTGGGGCATTCGTAGACACCAGATAAACATTGGATTGGTCAAGGAGATTGATGGGATTAAGAGTTGACAACTTGATTTGGATCAATCGTGATTTGTTAGGCCAAGAGATCCTGATCAGCTGTGGAGGTTACCCAAACGTACCTTTAATAGGAAGGAAAGGGGGAATTAATTATAACCCCATTCTTGCCATTAGGCAATTTGGGTATGCTTTGAAAGAGCCGTCAAAGGACCAAGATGTTCAAGAGTCTTTATTTGTGAGTGAGAAAGCTAATTCGGAAATGTTAAAAGAAGCTGCAAATGCTTGGAGAGATTGCCACAAGAAAGGAAAGACTTCTTTTGGAAAGTGTAACAACAAAGCCTTCCTTGTATACAAGGACTGGATTCAGAGGAGAGTAGAGAGTGTACTTCTACCGTTCTGCAGAGAACCTCCATCTTACCCCCTGCTGATTGAATCTCTGACCATAATTGAGATAGAGAAGTATAACAAACTGTGGGCTGAAAAGGACAAGCTTCGAGAGGAGAACGGTGAGCTGCAAAAAGAAATTTACCAGTTGAAACATGAGCGAGGTGAAGCTGTTCATGTCGCCAAGATGAAGACAGAGCTTATCGCTAAGAAAGAAAAAGAGCCAGCTGAAGAGGTCACAGCCAGATAAAAGGTAGGGCAAGCTCTAAGAGGTGTTAGTAAGATTCTCAAATCCAAGAAGGAAGACCTAGCCAAGGCTTGGTCAAAGATTCACAAGTTCAACGCTTACCGAGATACTGCAATCATAGCCAACAAGCAGAAGGAGGATAAGTATTTGGAGCATATTGAGAGTCTGAAGTTGAAGCTCAGGAAGAAAGACGAGGAGATCTTATCAGGGACGTTCCAAAGACACGCAGTCGAGGAACGACTCAATGAAGCCATAGCAACCATAGAAGAGCTGAAGATATGAGCTGAGGTGAAGAGGTCTAGGGGGTGAAGGCTCTAGCTCAGGCAGTGGTCCTCAAAGGGTGCAAGATCATGATGGTTGAGGAGAACTCGCGCATTGATGATACTCTGTAGTTTGTTCTTTCTTTGTATTTTGGGTCACCACCAGAATTGTTGGCTGGGATCTTTGCTTCTTTTGTTTCAGACTTATTATGTTATCTTGGGTTGTAATCTCTGATAGTGATTTTCTCTGATTTATATATGAGCAGCAGTTTCATCCTATCTTGTCTTTAAACTGGAATCAAGGGGTGGATCGCCCTGCAAATATCCAAACATGTTCATTTGCATTTGCATGATCATAATCATTTTTGCATAGCAGGTACTTTTCTTGGGTGCTTATCTTTTGTTCTTTCTTCAGTTCAGGATTGATAACCAGCCAATTCACCGATATTCTACTAGATCAAATCAGAGGAGAATTATGGAGCAAATGCAAGCAGAGATGGCCGCCATGCAAGCTCGCATGGCCCAGTTCATGGAATTGATGCAGGGTGTTGCCCAAGGGCAAGAGCAATTGAGGACTCTGGTCCAACCCTTAGTGGCAAGAGTGGATGAAGACGGGGTTCTTCATGGCAGAGTCCATAATGGCGTTGTTGGTAATGGTGCTCAGGGAGGTCCTGTGGGCGCAGAGATCCTCATTCCTGGTGTTGTGATACCTCCGGGCAGAGGAGAGCAGGTGGTGATTCCCTCTGTTGTCGGCGGAGGAAATAGTGTTTGCGCTATGCATGGTCGTCGTTATGATGACCAACAGGACGACATTTTTTCTATGCAACGTGTTGATGTTACTCCTCAGGTGGATAATGATCAGAGGTTTAGACTTATTGAAGAACAACTAAGAGGTGTTGTGAATCAAAATTCTGTGGGTATGAATCTGGAGGATTTGGGGCTAGTTCCCGGTGTTGTAATTCTGCACAAATTCCAGGCGCCCACTTTTGAGAAGTACAATGGCACCACTTGTCCCAAGACGCATGTCAGGGCATATGCACGAAAGATAGCTGCGTATTCCAAAGATGAGAAATTGCTGATGCATTTCTTCCAGGACAACCTGTCTGGGGCATCCTTGGAATGGTATATGCAATTAGAGAGATGCCATGTCCGTAATTAGAGAGAGTTGGTTGAGGCCTTTATCAAGCACTACCAATATAACACTGATATGGCTCCCAACAGGACCCAACTACAGAATATGTCTCAGAAGAATAATGAAAGCTTCAAAGAATATGCGCAGAGATGGCGTGAACTAGCCTCAAGGGTGCAGCCGCCCATGTTGGAAAAAGAAATGCTTAATTTGTTTATGGATACTTTGTCGGGACGTTATTATGAGAAACTGTTACCTTGCGCATCAGGAAGGTTTGCTGACTTAATCATGGTCGGGGAAATGTTAGAGAGTGGAATCAAAGTTGGGAAAGTGTTAGGTAATGATGGGTCATCTTCTGGTCAGGGGAAGAAACCCTATGTTAATTACAAGAAAAAGGAAGAAACAAATTTTGTGTCGTCTTACCGAGGTAAAGGGAAGCAGCATCAGAGTTATAATCACCAAGTAGCTTCGGTGACAATTCCTGCAGCACCTCCTCAGCAGCAGCAAAATCAGGCTCCGCGTCAGTATCAGCCAAGGCCTAAACAGAACCGACATTTTGATACTCCACCTCTACCATATTCACAGTTGTTTCATCATTTTCTACAGTTGCAGTTAATCCAAAAAAGGACTCTAGCTCCCCCCACAGGTAATCCACCTCCGGGTTATAATCCTAACGCCCACTGTGACTTTCATTCTGGGGCACCCGGACACTATATTGAAGACTGCAAAGCTTTTAAGCACGCAGTCCAAGACTTGGTGGATTCAAAGGCCATTAACTTTTTAAATGATGGGCCAAATGTCATCCAAAACCCAATACCGAACCATGGTGGGCCAAGGGTTAATGCTGTGTTAGAGGAGAATGAATCTTTGAATTTGGTTACGGATGTTAATGAATTAAGGACTCCTTTGATGGTGGTAAAGGAGAGGTTATTGAGGGGTGGGGTGTCCCCCGGATGTGATGAGAATTGTTCAGAGTGTATGTCACAAATGAATGGGTGTGGTTTGTTGAAGTCAGGAATTCAAAAGTTGATAGATGAAGGTCTATTGCTGTTTGACCAATGTGGCCAACATAAAGAATTTGTCAGCAGGGAAAGTAAGGTTGCTACCATTACTATCCCTTTCAAAACAATCACTATTTCAGGGCCGGTAAGACCAGCACTGGTTATTATTACAGCTCCGGGACCCGTTCCATATGAGAGCACCAAGGCCATTCCTTGGAACTATGGAGCCGAAGTGTTCGTCAATGGACAGAAACAAGAACTGGTAGGAACTTCTGTAGTGAGATCTTGTGTTGAAAACCGTATTGAGGCAGGGGCTATCACGAGAAATGGTAGGGTCCTCATCCTTTCTAATGATCAAGCTGGTAGTTCTAAACAAGAAAAAGGGAATCAGGTTGTAGATAATTCTGTGCAAGCACCAGTAGTGAATGACTCCACGGCAGGGCCGGTTGATAATTCTTTCTCTGAGAACGTAGAAGAATTTATGAGACTGATTCGGAAAAGTGATTATAAAATCGTTGATCAATTGCATCAGACGCCGTCCAAGATCTCTATCTTGTCCCTGTTATTGTGTTCCAAGGCACATCGGAATGCACTGCTGAAAGTACTGAATGCTGCTTACGTACCCCAGGAGATCTCGGTTAATCAGTTGGAGGGGGTAGTGGCTCATGTTAATGTAGGCAATGGTTTAGGTTTTACTGATGTTGACTTGACTCCAGCTGGGAGAAACCATAATAATGCCTTGCATATTTCTGTTGAATGTCGTGGATCGTTGATGTCTCATGTGCTTGTGGATACTGGGTCTTCTTTGAATGTTCTGCCTAAGAAAGCCTTGATGAAGCTGGACACCCGAGGGTTGATATGCACACCTAGTGATTTGGTGGTGCGCGCTTTCGACGGCTCGAAGAGGTATGTTTTTCGTGAGATTGTGCTACCAATTAAGGTTGGGCCAGAGGTTTTCGATGCTACCTTCTATATCATGGACATCCAACCTGCCTACAGCTGTCTGCTGGGACGTCCATGGATTCACAATGTTGGGGCTGTGACGTCTACATTGCATCAGAAGTTAAAGTACATGGTAGACGGACATGTGGTGACGGTTTGTGGAGAAGAGGATATCATGATAAGCCAGCTATCTACTTTCAAGTATGTGGAGGTAGATGGCGAAGTACATGAAACTCTATGTCAGGCTTTTGAGGCAGTGAAGATCCCTGAGGAATCCCTCAAGGAAGTCAGCCAGCCTAAAGTGGTAGAGCATCCTACAGTGGTACATCAGCCGGAGATTTCTATGTTGAAATTCTGGTATCAGACGTGTGATGTTAAGGTGTGATGTCACAACAACACACTCTGCACAATGGACATCAAAACAGTAAAATAACACCAAGAATTGTTGACCCAGTTCGATTACAACCAACCTACTCTGGGGGCTACCAAGCCAGGGATGGAATTCACTACTTGTAGATATAATTTACAGACTCAACGACCCGTTGACAATCTCCTAAACTTATACTCTACTAATGACTTCCTACCTAAGAAACCACTTAGGTATGAGAACACCACTCAATCCCTTACAAACACTCAAAGAACCCACTTTGAGCACCCTTGATCTTACTTCACAGTTTCGATCAATTCAAACAACTCTCTTTGCTTCACAGCTTTAGAGAGGACAGAAACTTAACACCTATTCAAACCATAGAATAGTGTAAATACAAGCACTTTAAACAAACTCTAGACACTAAGCCTTCTGCTCTTGATCTTCTGAATGTTTTCTGTACTTTTTCCTTTGGTCTTGTGCGCTTTATATAGCTCCTGAATTGGGCTTGGACTTGTCACAATATTTGATCAGATTTGTTAATTAAAACTGAATCTTCAAAACAGATTTTATCCCCAAAATCTTTTTAAATCTTCAACCTTTTAATTCTCCAACAGATCTGCAATCAAATCTCCCATGCAACAGAAAATATCTATCCCAATATATTCTCATCCAATGAGTTAACCACTCTCCACAATTCCAGCTAATACGCGTGCCCTAATAACATATCCTGCTGTTATTAATTCTGCAGGTCTGATGTTACAACATCACCTGTGTGACATCAGACATCCATCTTCAGCATTTAACAACTTAACACAGCCCAGTGTTAAGACTTCAATGTTACAACATCAGCACCTTGACATCAACATTGAATAAACTTTGTTTTACCAAAATTCCAGCCAATCCAGGAACTATCAATCTCCCCCTTTGGCTAATTTTGGCTAAAACACTCTCTGCACTCTGCAAACAACTTCTGCACTCTGCACCTTCAGAGATTTCAGCAGCGGAATAATCTTCAGAAATTTGAAACTCATTAGCAGCAGTTTGATAATCTATCAAATTCTTCATCACTTGATCTGCTGCAGCACCATCTTCATTATTGACAGCAGCCAATTGGTGCTCCGTCTCTAAAACATGAACCATCATCACAGTTGTTCAGTAGCTCATTATGTGCAGCAATTTACTCCCCCTAGATGTCGGCTTGGCTGCACTCTTCACAAGTCATGATATCTTCAATACTCCCCCTCAATAACTGCATCACCACTTTTCAACTAAACACCTTTTAGCAGCATCTATCTCCCCCTTAATCTCTGCATCACATCAGCAGCATATGGCAATAATACTCTTGACTATCTAGGCTATTTTCTCCCCCTTTTTAGCCATAATTAGGCAAGCTTCTATAAGAAGCCCTATTAACTATAGTCAGTATACCCTAGCTCTCATTGTTAGCCTCTCAATTAGTAAACAGGCAAAACAAATCATAGAAGGAAACATAAAAACATAAACAGTGCATAAACCAGCACAATATTCAAGTTACAAAACCAAGCACTATAAGTGCTAAAACAAATAAAGCTAACCCTACTGAAATAGAAGGCACTATAAGTGTTTCAAATTTTTGTTTCCTTTCAGTACTAACTCTTATGACTTCATCTAACTCCTTGCAAGCCTCCTCTAGTTCTGCAATCACCCCAGTCTTGGCTGGTGACTGTTGTGATGTTGAAGCAGATGTCTTGACATTGTTAGGAACATGTTTTAACTTGTAATGAAGTAACAAGGTAGGCTTCCTTTTGCATACTACATCTAAATGCTGTAGAATTCCAGGATGTTGAGACACGATAATCCCACAAATGAGAGAGGGAAAAGCAATGTGCATCTTCACAGCATTTGTAGCAGCATGCTTAATAGTATGATCATAGATGTAGGAGCCATAGTCAATTCTTTGCTTTGTCCCAACTGCATAGATTATCTTCCCCAATTCAACAGAAATTGTGGTCTTGTGACTAGTAGGAACCCAGTTGGCAATACCTATTCTGTGCAGAAAAGCATATTTGACACTCAACAAACTGGCTAACAGCTTTCCTTCTACGGGCCAAAAATCTACTCGACCAGCAGTGATTTCTCCCTGAGGGTAACTCTTCTGAAAGTTCGGCTCTTACTGTCATTTATCGCTTCAGGTATATTCACTATGAACTCCCTGACCAGTCTATCATAGCAATCAGCCAACCCTGACACAGTCCTTATGAGACCAGCAAGCTTAATTAGGTCAATAATTTCAGTAGATTCTAAGTCCTTTGCTACAACCTCTCTTTCCAGAGCTACCTTTCTTAGCCTCACACACTTCCACAAGGAGACACTTCTGGCACTGTGAGATGAGGTGTCATCAGGCACTTGATTGGGAGCAGGGTTGAAGTCTTGAGCATCACTCTCAGAATCTTCCTCCTCCCTGATTCTCCTCTTCTTGCCAGACCTGGTATCTTTGCTCCATGACTTGGGACAGTCTGTAGATGAAGTCCTTTTCTTATCCTTTCCTCTTCCAATTCTACCATCATCCGATGAGTCCTCAATCTCTATAACCTCAACCTGCTCCTTCCCTTTACCCCTGTGGCTTTCATACCTAGGGGATGATGTTCTGACATCAAGATTGACATCAGTATCATCAGGATCTTCACCTTCTGCTTCTTGACTAAGGGCCTGGCTTTGAAGATTTTTGTCCTCTCCTTGAGAGTCGACTTGTTCAACAGGCATTTGCCTTAGAGGGACGGAAATCCCTTTCACCCGTATCCCCTTCTCAAGGATTTTGGTGGCAAACTGTTCCAAATGCTCGTCTACATCAAACTTCTCCTCAACAGCTTGAGAGGATGATGACCTAGCTTCAGGTTTATTCACCGTTGTCGAGGGTTTAGGGTTACCCGACTCGGGAAGAGCACTGGAAATGAGTTCTTCAGAAGAAACCCCAGTTCATACCTGCTCAGAGTTCTTGGAAGGGACAGACATCGTTCCTTTGTGACAGACTAGGTTTGGTGAAGAACCTTCTATTCTATTGAGATTTGGGGAGATGAAACGTTGCGATGAGAATGCTTTGGTAAGTCTTGATGTAGTATCAATATGGTAAGGCGCCTGATTTTGAATACTCTTTAAAGACCAATTACTAATTTTCTCCTTCCATAAAGACTTTCCTTTTAAAACATTCACATCTGAACTTGTTAACTTTGAGTGACCTTTCAGCATCCTGATGTCATAGTCTGATGTTATGACATCAACATCATTAGTTGAATTCCCTTCAAGAGAAGTCCACTAATAGCAGTTGTCTTTGGTTCTGGTACCCTTCATAATAACCTGATTATGTTCATCAGAAACCACACACCCATCCTTAGTGCAGTTTACCCTGTAACCTTCATCACATAACTGGCTTATGCTGATCAAATTTGCACTTAAGCCCTTGACAAACATAACATTGTCAAGTTCAGGTCTACCATCACCTTGCACTTTCCCAACTCCTGTAACAACACCTTTTCCTCCATTGCCAAATATGACTTCATGAGAGGGACAAGGTCTAAGTTCATCAAACATGGATCTACATCCAAACATGTGCTTGGAACACCCACTGTCAAAATACCATATTCCTTCTTTATCACCCATGAGAGCCAATAAGCACTTCACCTTCTCCTTAGGTACCCATTGTTTAACAATTTTGGGTATGTGCTCTCTCCATCTGTTTTGAGGCTGAGGGTATCCATGCAGCTTGTAGCAAGAGTACTGCATATGTCCAAATCTTCCACAATAATAGCATCTCACCCTTTCATCTCTGAATCTTCTGCCATGATGAGAGTGCTTATGCTGCCATCCATGATGTGGTCTCCTCCTACCATAACATCCCTGCCATCTATTCTGTTGATATCTTCTCCCATAAGACGGCTGAGAATGCTTTTTCCTGGATTGTCTCCCATGATGGTGTGGCTTTCTTCTTCCATATATATAAGGAACAACATTGGTGTATCCATACCCATAACCATACCAGTTGTCCTGATGTTGAGACATCTGATGAGACATGTGCTGTTTGATCTGAGCAGCTTGCATGCTCTCATGGTATTGTGGGGGCATATACTGACTAGCTCCCTGTGGCTGCTTTCTCTTCTGATAGGGACCAGTCTTCTTCTCAATCTTCTTAGGTTGTGAACCATCAGCTTTCTTAGGGGTAGGATCCTGCTTCTTTGGCTGATGTTGAGATGAAAGTTGTGACACTTCCTTCTTTGAACCTGAAGTGCTTCCTTCTGAAGTTCCTTTGTCCTCAGCCACATAACCTATCCCAACTTTGTCTCCAGCAGCTTTTTCTGACTGAAGTATCTTGTCAAGTGTGTCTGTACCACAGCTCAGCATCCTAACAGACTTGGTCATTTGATCAAGGTGAGCTCTGACTAGCACCACTTCATTTTCCAGATCTGACTTTTCATTCTCTAGCTGAGCAATCTGTTGCTTGTGGCACTTATTTTCTTGACAAATTTCAGGACTCTTTATACACAGCTCTTGATAGGTAGATGCCAACTCCTCATAAGTTACTTCTCCATCACTCGAATCATCATCAGAAACCACAGCTCCTGTTAAAGCTCTCACATGCTTTGCTGACTCGCCTTCACTTTCACTATCAGAGTCAGACCAGGAAATTATCATGCCCTTCTTTTGCTTTTTCAAGAAGGTGGGACATTCTTTCTTGACATGTCCATACCCTTCACACTGAAAGCACTGCACTCCTTTATCTTGGGCAGTTTTCTCTTCATCCTTCTTGCTGGTGTCAGAAGTCATGTTCTTGACATTAGACCTGGAGTTATTATTCATTCTCTTGAATACTTTGGTGAACTGTCTTCCCAACATCACTATGGCCTGGGATAAATCCTCCTGGGATTCAGAACTCTTTCCTTTATCTTCTTCATTATTTGACACCAGGGCTATACTCTTTGGCTTCTTTTCTGGTTCTTCTTCATTCAACCCAAGCTCAAAGGTTTGAAGAGATCCAATGAGCTCATCTACTCTCATCTTGCTGATGTCTTGTGATTCTTCAATGGCAGTAACCTTCATCTTATACTTCTTAGGTAGGGACCTAAGAATCTTCCTCACAAGCTTTTCATCTGACATCTTCTCTCCAAGAGCACTAGATGCATTGGCCAGCTCAAGAACACTCATGTGGAAATCATGAATAGTCTCATCTTCCTTCATCTTCAGGCTTTCAAATTTTGATGTTAAAATCTGAAGTCTTGACATCTTGACTCTAGATGTTCCTTCATGAGTAGCCTGCAAGATATCCCATGCTTCTTTAGCAACTTCACAGGTATTGATTAACCTGAAGATGTTCTTATCCACTCCATTGAAGATGGCATTCAGAGCTTTGGAATTTCCAAGGGCAAGCTCATCTTCCTCCTTGGTCCACTCTTCTTCAGGCTTTGGCTTAGAGGTGCCTTCTTTATCTTTGCCAGCATCATCCTTCTCACACATGACAGGAGCTTTCCATTCTTTAATAACAGCCTTCCAAGCCCTACTGTCCAAGGATTTTAAGAAGGTGGTCATCCTTGGCTTCCAATAGTCATAATTGGATCCATCCAAAATAGGGGGTCTGTTTACGAATCCTCCAACTTCTTTGTCCATCTTTACACCAGAAAGTAACTTCCCTAGATCTCACCCAGAGACAGACAGGATGCCTGCTCTGATACCAATTGAAATTCTGGTATCAGACGTGTGATGTTAAGGTGTGATGTCACAACAACACACTCTGCACAATGGACAGCAAAACAGTAAAATAACACCAAGAATTGTTGACCCAGTTCGGTTACAACTAACCTACTCTGGGGGCTACCAAGCCAGGGATGGAATTCACTACTTGTAGATATAATTTACAGACTCAACGACCCGTTGACAATCTCCTAAACTTATACTCTACTAATGACTTCCTACCTAAAAAACCACTTAGGTATGAGAACACCACTCAATCCCTTACAAACACTCAAAGAACCCACTTTGAGCACCCTTGATCTTACTTCACAGTTTCGATCAATTCAAACAACTCTCTTTGCTTCACAGCTTTAGAGAGGACAGAAACTTAACACCTATTCAAACCCTAGAATAGTGTAAATACAAGCACTTTAAACAAACTCTAGACACTAAGCCTTCTGCTCTTGATCTTCTGAATGTTTTTTGTACTTTTTCCTTTGGTCTTGTGCGCTTTATATAGCTCCTGAATTGGGCTTGGACTTGTCACAATATTTGATCAGATTTGTTAATTAAAACTGAATCTTCAAAACAGATTTTATCCCCAAAATCTTTTTAAATCTTCAACCTTTTAATTCTCCAACAGATCTGCAATCAAATCTCCCATGCAACAGAAAATATCTATCCCAAGATATTCTCATCCAATGAGTTAACCACTCTCCACAATTCCAGCTAATAAGCGTGCCCTAATAACATATCCTGCTGTTATTAATTCTGCAGGTCTGATGTTACAACATCACCTGTGTGACATCAGACATCCATCTTCAGCATTTAACAACTTAACACAGCCCAGTGTTAAGACTTCAATGTTACAACATCAGCACCTTGACATCAACATTGAATAAACTTTGTTTTACCAAAATTCCAGCCAATCCAGGAACTATCATATGTCTTCCTTTAAAGATGCACGAGCCGTGGTTGAAGTCAAAAGTTCACAAAAGTGGGGTCAGATTATTGATGTCCAGGAAAAGCGGAACACTCATGGATTGGGTTATAAGCCACCTAAGCGTCCTGAAGAACCTCCCAAGTTCTATGGTCCAGTTCGTTTCACCAATGTCGGTGTGTTCTTTGATAGAATCAATGCTATTAATGAGGATGGGGATAGTGATTGTGATATGGATAGTTGGATTCGCCCCTGTGTTCCAGGACAAAGTCTTCGCAACTGGTCGTCAGAGAAAGCCATTCAAGTGACCGGACCAGAGTAATTGATTCTGTTTGTCATCTATGTTAATCCTGCGTTCTGCCTAAGACGTAGTGATTCTTGTTTGTTGGGCTTGAATGTTTTTGTATGCTTTTTCTTTATCATTAATGAAGGGCATTTTCGCATTCAAATGTTTTAACCCCTGTTTTTCTGTTTTTTTTTTTTTTGCATTAAAACCACAGCAAAATGGCAATGTGTTTTTGTTTGATGCATCCATAATAAACATAAATCATCAATCATGCAGGTTTCCTTATTCAGATTCCACCCATCATGATTCAACTATGGCTCGATATAACTTCGATAATCCCATATATCAGGCTGAAGAGGGGACTGATGAAGATTGTGCCTTACCAGAGGAATTAGCCAGGCTGTTAAAACAGGAGAAAAACGTCATTCTGCCTCATCAGGAGGAAATCGAGGTTGTTAACTTGGGAACTGAGGACGCAAAGAAAGAGGTACGGATTGGGGCTGCTTTGGAAGACACCGTCAAGGCAAGATTGATCGAAATGCTCCGAGAGTATGTGGATATCTTCGCCTGGTCTTACCAAGACATGTCTGGGCTCGACACTGACATCGTGGTACACCGGCTTCCGCTCAAGGAAGGATGTGCTCCAGTTAAGCAGAAGCTGAGAAGGATGAAACCGGAAATGTCTGTCAAGATTAAAGAAGAGGTTCAGAAACAGTTAGATGCTGGGTTTCTTGCTGTAATAAATTATCTTCCATGGGTTTCTAATATTGTGCCTGTACCTAAGAAGGATGGAAAGGTCATGATGTGTGTTGATTACAGAGATCTAAATAGAGCAAGCCCAAAAGACGACTTCCCGCTTCCTCACATTGATGTGTTAGTGGACAACACCGCTCAGTATTCTGTGTTTTCCTTCATGGATGGCTTCTCTGGGTATAACCAAATCAAGATGGCCCCAGAGGACATGGAGAAAACGACGTTCATAACACCGTGGGGAACATTCTGTTACAAAGTGATGCCCTTTGGATTGAAAAATGCAGGGGCAACCTATCAGCGGGCGATGGTGACTCTCTTTCATGATATGATTCACAAAGAGATCGAGGTCTATGTTGATGACATGATTGTAAAGTCACAAACTGAGGAAGAGCATCTGGTGAATCTCCAGAAACTGTTTGAAAGGTTGAGAAAGTTCAGACTGAGGTTGAATCCGAACAAGTGCACCTTTGGGGTGAGATCTGGAAAGTTACTGGGTTTTATTGTCAGCGAAAAAGGTATCGAGGTTGACCCTGCTAAAGTAAAATCCATTCAAGAAATGCCTTAGCCAAGAACAGAAAGAGAGGTTTGTGGTTTCTTAGGGAGGTTGAACTACATTGATAGATTCATTTCTCATCTTACAGCCACGTGTGAACCAATATTCAAGTTGTTAAGAAAAGATCAGGAAGTCAGGTGGAACGAGGACTGTCGAAAGGCGTTCGAAAAAATAAAATAATATTTGCAGGAACCTCCGATCGTTATGCCGCCAGTGCCAGGAAGGCCATTAATTATGTATCTTACGGTTCTTGAGAACTCAATGGGGTGTGTGCTCGGTTAACATGACGAGTCAGGTAGAAAAGAGCATGCCATCTACTACCTGAGTAAAAGGTTTACTGATTGTGAGTCAAGGTACTCGATGCTGGAGAAAACATGTTGTGCGCTCGCTTGGGCAGCTAAACGTTTGAGGCAGTATATGTTAAACCACACAACCCTCTTGATTTCGAAGATGGATCCGATCAAGTATGTGTTTGAAAAGCAGGCGCTTTCTGGTAGAATAGCCCGTTGGCAGATGGTTCTGACAGAATACGATATTCAATATGTTTCCCAAAAAGCCATCAAGGGGAGTGTTTTGTCAGAATATCTCGCAGAACAACCAATTGAGGATTATTAACCGGTGAAGTTCGAATTTCCTGATGAGCACGTTATGTATCTGAAGATGAAAGACTGTGAAGAGCCTCTACCTGATGAAGGGCCAGAAATTGGGTCCCAATGGAAGCTGGTCTTTGATGGGGCTGTTAACTCATACGGCAACGGAATCGGGGCAATCATTACGACTCCAAAAGGTTCTCATATACCTTTTACTGCCCGGTTAGCGTTCGTATGCACCAACAATGAGGCGGAGTATGAAGCATGCATTATGGGGTTAGAAGAAGCAATTGATTTGATAATCAAGAACCTCGATGTTAATGGTGATTCCGCGTTGGTAGTTAATCAGATTACAAGTGAATGGGAGACTCGTCAAGCGAACTTGGTGCCTTATAACAACTATGCCAGAAGCTTGTTACCTTTCTTTGACAGAATTGACTTTCATCATATACCCCGGTTGGAGAATCAGATGGCCGATGCGTTGGCAACGTTGTCTTCGATGTATCAGGTGAATCTTTGGAATGAAACTCCTTCGATCAAAATCATGCATTTGGATAGACCAACTTTTGTGTTTGCAATTGAAGATATATCAGATGGCAGACCTTGGTATCATGATATTAAGGTCTTTCTGAAGAGTCAAGAGTATCCAAGGGGTGCATCCACCAAAGATAAGAAGACTCTGAGGAGGTTGGCAGGAAATTTCTTTCTGAATAAAGATAACGTGTTATACAAGAGAAACTTTGACATGGTCTTGCTACGTTGTGTTGATGGACACGAGGCAGGCCTGTTAATGGAAGATGTTCATGAAGGTTCCTTCGGTACCCATGCCAATGGGCATGCTATGGCCAGAAAGCTGTTGAGAGCAGGGTATTACTGGATGACTATGGAGTTCGATTGTTTCAAATACGCCCGGAAATGTCACAAATGCCAGATTTATGCAGATAAGGTGCATGTGCCGCCTACTCCTTTGAATGTGTTGTCATCACCTTGGCCCTTTGCCATGTGGGGCATTGATATGATCAGAAAGATTGAGTCGGCTGCTTCCAATGGGCATTGTTTCATTTTGGTTGCCATTGATTACTTCAGAAGTGGGTAGAAGCAGCCTCATTTGCCAACGTCACCAGACAAGTGGTAGCCAGATTTATCAAGTAGGACATCATCTGCCGGTATGGAGTTCTGGAGAGAATCATTACTGATAATGGTTCAAATTTGAATAACAAGATGATGAAGGAGCTATGTCAGAGCTTTAAGATTGAACATCACAATTCTTCTCCCTATGGTCCGAAGATGAATGGGGCTGTTGAAGCAGCGAATAAGAACATCAAGAAGATTGTGCAGAAAATGGTAGTGACCTATAAAGACTAGCATGAGATGTTGCCTTATGCTTTACATGGTTATCATACTTCGGTACGTACATCGACTGGGGCAACTCCTTTCTCACTGGTATATGGTATGGAAGCAGTTCTACCATTAGAGGTTGAGATTCCTTCTTTAAGAATTCTGGCAGATGTGAAGCTTGATGAAGCTGAGTGGGTGCGTTCCAGACCAGATCAGCTGAACCTTATTTAAGAGAAGAGATTGGCAGCCATTGCACATGGTCGGTTGTATCAGAGCAGGATGAAGAAAGCCTTTGATCAGAAAATGCATCCTCGGTGTTTTCAGGCTGGTGAATTAGTTTTGAAAAGGATCCTTCCTCCTCAAACAGATCACAGGGGCAAATGGACTCCAAACTACGAAGGGCCATATGTAGTACGACAGGTTTTCTCTGGTGGAGCCTTATTACTCTTAACTATGGATGACGAAGATTTTACGTCCCCTGTGAACGCAGATGTAGTCAAAAAATACTTTGCATAAAAGAGACCCGCTGGACACAAAAAGAAAGTCCAGGCAAAAAGGGGCATCCCGGCGAACCATAAAAAGAAAAGGTTCGGGAAAAAATTAGGGATAAAAAAAAAAGAATAAACCCGCAAGGTAGAAAACCTGAAAAGGCAACTTTGGCAAAAATGGGTATCCCGGTGGATTGAAAACCCGAAATGGGCGATCCAAGCAAAAGTTACGGATTTAAAAGCAAACGACTATGATCTGCGCTCGATCTGTGAGCACTTTGGATGCATGGAAATTTCGAAGAAAAGGAATCAGTCCAGTCAATCTCTTTGAAGGTCAAAGCATCTGCGGATAAACAAGGCATATTGGGTCATAGCTGAATTGAATCATGGTGGATATCTGTTCCCCACATTGCCGACATGTGTATTTTCTTTTATTTCTTTTGTACAATTACCTCTTTTCAGGAATTGCTTCCAGATGTAAATGCCTATTTACAGGCCAATTCATTCAATAAAATTTTCATTTCTCTCAAAAGCTTTCCATGAGTGTTTTTTCTTCTACTGTTTTGTTTGTGAAAACGTCCGATATTTTGATAAAACATTGAATGTGAAAATGTTAGGCTTTGCGAAGAATATCAGAAAACAGTGGGAATTGCTTAGGCAATGGTCGTTGTAATGGTAATTGAAGTAGCTATTTTGCACATAGAACTTTCTATTGATTCTGTTTGCAGGGTAACAGGTTTGTCCTTCCCCAGTAGAGCTACTCTCCTTGACATTGAAAAGTTCATCCTCCTCAGCAGGTTGTTACTTTCCCTAACCAGAGTGTCGAGAATTATCTTCCTCAGCAGGTTTACAGAAGATTAATTCCCCAGCTAAAGTTGTGATAGATTCATCATTTTCTCAACAAACAATCAGAAGTTGATGCCGATGCATCCCCGGCAGGAGACTTATGGAATATCTTCTTTGGGTAAAGATGTTATTTTCCCAACAGGGTCTGAGCTCTCAGCTAGTCAAGAAATGTTTTTCTCATCAGCAACGGTATGAGTTAATCCCCTAAAATGGGTAAGCTTGATGTTATCTTCTAGCAGATTTGATGTCATCATCTACCGTTCCCCAAGCAGACTTGCTGGTATTGGCTGATATTCCCCAGCAGGGTAAAGGTAAGAGCATCTCCCAGCAGCAGATTGAGTTCGGTAATATCCCCAAGCAGGTTTGGAATTATTGACTTGTTTCCCCAAGCAGAGTTTGGTGGTGATCTTCTCAGTGGCATGTTCAACAGCGGTTGATATCCCCAGCAGGTCTAAAGTCCAATTGTTATTGGCATTCTTTCAGATCCAGGTAGAAGTCATTGGTAATCCCCCAGCGGAGAGAATTTCTCTTTGGGTTTCATCTTCAATATTCGTTCTTATCCATCCCCAACAGAGTGGGTAGTCTCTTGGAGTTTTTATCTCCAGCAGAGTTTGTGATCAGTGTCTTCCTCAGCTGAGTGAAGTCTTTCTCAACAGGGTCTCTTATTTTAGAGGACAATTTAGTTTGTCATCCCCGATGGAGTTGCCTTTGTCTTCAGCATTTATTTTGCTGAGACGTTTCTTTTGCATTGCATAAGCATTCTTGCATGGCATTCTCCCAAACGCGTAGCATTTCTATTTCGTATGGAGCATTACATCATAGAAAAATTCAAACATATGCATTTGAAGCATAAGCCAGGTTTGATATCCTTTACCAGATTCTTTCCCCAGCAGAAAGTAACAAAATTCAGGAGACGTTGTTTCACACTACACCGCAACCAATGGATTCGTCCTTCTTGTTGGTCCTTCCTATACTCCCCCCGCAGAGTTGTCTGTTTAGATTTCTCTTTTCCCCGGCGGAGTCATCTTTGTAGAACTGTCGTTTCTACATATTGTTGTTTGAAAGTCTACCTTCGGCTTAGTCTTTCTTTAAAAGGTCCACCTTCGGCTTGGTCTTTCTCTGTTCTCGAGTTCGCCTTCGGCCGTCCTCGCACCCGCTGTTATCTTGTACTCCCCCGTAGAGTTGTCTGTTTAGATTTCTTTTTTCCCCGGCGGAGTCATCTTTGTAGAACTGTCGTTTCTACATATTGTTGTTTGAAAGTCTACCTTCGGCTTAGTCTTTCTTTAAAAAGTCCACCTTCGGCTTGGTCTTTCTCTGTTCTCGAGTTCGCCTTCGGCCGTCCTTGCACCCGCTGTTATCTTGTTATTACCAGTAGAGTTATCCTGTTTGGTATAGTCTTTCTTTGAAATCCCACCTTCAGCTTGGTCTTTCTTTTTCGAGTCCACCTTCGGCATGGTCTCGTATCCTTTGTTTGAAAGTCTACCTTCGGCATAGTCTTTCTTTGAAAGCCCACCTTCGGCTTGGTCTTTCTTCTTTCGAGTCCATCTTCGGCATGGTCTCGTATCCTTTGTTTGAAAGTCTACCTTCGGCATAGTCTTTCTTTGAAAGCCCACCTTCGGCTTGGTCTTTCTTTTTCGAGTCCATCTTCGACATGGTCTCGTATCCTTTGTTTGAAAGTCTACCTTCGGCATAGTCTTTCTTTGAAATCCCACCTTCGACTTGGTATTTCTTTTTCGAGTCCACCTTCGGCATGGTCTCGTATCCTTTGTTTGAAAGTCTACCTTCGGCATAGTCTTTCTTTGAAAGCCCACCTTCGGCTTGGTCTTTCTTCTTTCGAGTCCATCTTCGACATGGTCTCGTATCCTTTGTTTGAAAGTCTACCTTCGGCATAGTCTTTCTTTGAAAGCCCACCTTCGGCTTGGTCTTTCTTTTTCGAGTCCATCTTCGACATGGTCTCGTATCCTTTGTTTGAAAGTCTACCTTCGGCATAGTCTTTCTTTGAAATCCCACCTTCGGCTTGGTCTTTCTTTTTCGAGTCCACCTTCGGCATGGTCTCGTATCCTTTATTTGAAAGTCTACCTTCGGCATAGTCTTTCTTTGAAAGCCCACCTTTGGCTTGGTCTTTCTTCTTTCGAGTCCACCTTCGGCATGGTCTCGTATCCTTTGTTTGAAAGTCTACCTTCGGCATAGTCTTTCTTTGAAAGCCCACCTTCGGCTTGGTCTTTCTTTTTCGAGTCCACCTTCGGCATGGTCTCGTATCCTTTGTTTGAAAGTCTACCTTCGGCATAGTCTTTCTTTGAAAGCCCACCTTCGGCTTGGTCTTTCTTCTTTTGAGTCCACCTTCGGCATGGTCTCGTATCCTTTGTTTGAAAGTCTACCTTCGGCATAGTCTTTCTTTGAAAGCCCACCTTCGGCTTGGTCTTTCTTCTTTCGAGTCCACCTTCGGCATGGTCTCGTATCCTTTGTTTGAAAGTCTACCTTCGGCATAGTCTTTCTTTGAAAGCCCACCTTCGGCTTGGTCTTTCTTTTCAAGTCTACCTTCGGCATAGTCTTTCTTTTCGAGTTCGCCTTCGACCGTTCTCGTAGTACCTTTATATCTCCCCAGCATGGTCCGCCTTCAGCTGGTCTACCTTTTCGAGTTTGCCTTCGACCATCCTCGTTTATTCTTATATCCCTAGTTTGGTCCGTCTTCGGCCGGTCCGCCTTTCTGAGTCCGCCTTCGGCCATTCTCGTATTCGCGTTATGTCATTATCCCCACAGGTTGCAAATTTCCAGGTTATTTTGGTATTCAATCTCCGTGTATCCCGATTGTCTGAAAACTGTTGCTTCCATACCCTCGGATCCAGGAAGTTTGAATAGCGGCAGCTGTAACACCTCAAAATTTGCCCTATTACTTTTAGCACTAACTGGCTTATGTTTCATTTCATCCTTGCATTATCATCTTTGCATATCATTTGGTTCTTAGCATGGGATCAAGGGGTCTAACCTCATTCACAAGAAGAGGATGTTTTCCAGGGTTTCAGGCAAAGTTCATGTATATTGTCCAAGGGTCTAAGAGGAGAGATGGTTCTTGATACTATCAATACTTGGGACACAAAGAAGCTTTGGGCCTCAGGGCATCCTAATTTGTTCATTACCTCATCAAAAGGGCAAGCTTGGCAAGAAATTCCAAGGGAATCGCACTCTCCTAGCATGATGGTTCAAATTAGGGTTTTAAGATTCTTGGGTTTTACTCTCCAATGGGCAAGATCTTTGAGTTTTTATCATCACTAAATGGCACATCTCATCATTGTCTGATAGGATACACATCATACCCAGAGGAATTCGGATTTGGAGGATTTGCTGATTCCTCCTAGACTGAAGGCACCCAAACTAGGGTTTGCCATAAAATCAGTTTATTTCTGTTTTTTTTTTGGACAAGACTTGATTCCATGGTATTCCTCATGTCCCTAAGTGTCTAGGATTGGAGAATTGTCCATCAATTTGGTTCAGGAGGATTTCAATTGATCAGAGGATTGAAAATCAGGAGAGTTGGGGATAAAGTCAACTGTGCAGTGAAAAAGTCAACTCCTGACTTTTTGAGGTCAACATTTTGATTTTTAAGTCAAATATGTCCATTGATGGAGGATTGATCAAGAAATGTCAGGTGATTCATCAAAAATCAAGAAATATGAAAAGTTGCTAAAAATAGAAACTAGGGTTTCTAAATTTAGTAAGTTTTGGCAAAGTGAATGACCATCTTTGAAGCTTTCTTTCTTCATGATGCAAGCTACAAATGGAAAATTTCAAGGGGCCTAATTAAAGTTCATATTCTAAGCTTCAAAACCATAGCAAGAACTTCTCCAATGGATTAAAATTGAAGGAGATATGATTGTTCAAAGTTAGAGGCTTGTAAGGCATTTTGGGCAAGGCAAGCAAGTCATGGGCAAGCTGGCTCGGAGTAAAACCATCAAACACCTTGTGTGCATGCAGTGTTCAAGTTTATGGCCAATTATCTCTATGATGGATTCTTCAAATGAAAAAATGTTCAACATGAGTTTTGTTCCTCTCATTCCCCTCTACAACTTTGATGTTGAGGAATTTTTCATATGACCAATCATTTGAGAGATATGGAGGGTCAAAGTAAGGATTTTGTAACTTGAAACAATGCAAAAACTTAGAATTTTTTTCTAAGTGTTTTTAAGCAGATTTGTGGACAACTCTTCATGGGAATTTTTCACCCTAATCCAAGCATTATTTCAAGTTGGTTCCAACTTGTTTTCCACTCATTGATCTTCCTAGTTTCCTTTGGACATAAGATGGCATGATATGGTGTTGATTTCATTAAGTTATTGTTCATGGAAGTGGTGGGCACGGTTTGGATTTCAAGTGCACCACTTGATGATACTTTGTGATGTTCTTGCAGCATGGTCATTGTATCCAATAGACATAATTCCCTTGCACGTAAATCATCCCAAAATACCACTCAAAACATTACTCCAAATAACTAAACATTGTTGCTTTACCATGCACCATTTTAGACAACACTTGCCAAATGAGGAATACCATAAACTTGTGCACCAAGTTTGTCCCCTCCACTCTCTCTCATTCTGATTTCTTTTGCTCAGAAGAATAGCAACCAAAACCACTCTCACATAAAGCTCATTTTCTACTACACCCTCTCACACTCCATTGTTTTTTTCAAATTTTCGTCAAAACTTTAACCCTAAGCTCTAACCACAGTAAAGTTCATTTTAACCACACAAAAGCTTCATATATAAGCTAAATGTGAAACCCTAGCATCAGACACGGATTCTCAGCAGCCACAAACTCAAGAATTCTCTCTAACTCTCAAAACCTCTCTATAAAAAAAACTCTCATTTCCTCCAAGTTTCTCTGCATTTTTCGCTTGGTTCTTCATCACTGAGACACAAAGAGACCATTGGAAGCATTTGTCTGAAGTTGCTACGTGGTTTCAAGGGCCAACGGAGCCACTCCGTTGAGTAATTTTCTTCAACTTTAAGCTTGCATTTTAGCTCTGTTTTATGTTCATGTTGGGTGCATCTGAAGTCCTACCTTAGGGTAGGCAATGTTTGCATAATTATTTTCGTGTTTTAATGGAGTTTCATTTATGGTGTGCAAACTTGAATCCTTGTTTTCTTGAGTTTTAATGGTTGCTTTTCAATTATTTTTACTTCTTTGGACTCACCATGGAGTGCGCTACATTGTAGTATGTATGTTGTTTTGATTTGTGATTATGGAACCATAAGTGTTTATTCTTGAAGCTTGATTTGCATGGGTATAGAGGGAGTTTTAGGGAAAACCAAGGCCATTTTTGAGATCTACGCGAAAAACTGAGGGGGGTGTCTTTGTTTCTCAGTTTCCGGCCGGACCATCCGCCGCCGGCGGTAGCCGGCGAGCTGCTGTATTTTCCTGGCCGCGAGTTACTGTTCACGTGGGTTGAACATTGCATGGTTAATGTAGAAGATGATGACATGGCATCATTAGATAGGCTTGTGTTTTGTTTTTGTCTTTTAGTAACTTAAACAACATTTGACCAATTGATGTTTGGTTTACATAGCTTTTGTTCATTTAATTTTCTCTTCTTTTTATAATAAAATTCTGAACATGTGACTTATCTTCATGGGCCAGCGAATTTCTTTCCACACCCCCACTTCCAGGCCCGAACCGTGGCTTTCATTTCCTATTGCTAATGCACCCTCCATTCAAATCACTTATTTTTTTATTTTACTTTTTTATTTTTGTTTCCTTTTTAATTATTAAAAATATTTTATTTTATTAAAAAATTACAAAAAAAATCATATGTGTATTTTGATGTCTTATTTAATTTTTCATGAATTTTATTTTTATTTTCCATTTATTTTGATAATTAATTCTTATTTTCTTTTCCAAAGTGTCTTCCATGTTTATTCATGTGATTCATGCTTATGTTTTGTGACTTTGCTCATCCTTTTGAAGCTGATTTTTTTTCTAATTCTTAGACCTTGATAGGAGGATGTTTTGATGCTGGTTTGGGTTTGGTTTGAGTTGCTTTAGGTGACTTTCCATTCAAGTTTTGTTAGCCCTCGATTCATGCTCGGTTATGTGCATATCTTGACTTGTGGAACACTTTTGAATATGCTATTTAGCTAGTTCTATTCCAATATTTTTGTAATCGTTAATTAGATGTTTAAAATTGTTTTTGATTATTTTTTGGGAATTTACTGGACAATTTTTCTATTTTTGATTGGTGTCTACTTGTGGTTTGAGTTTGATTGAAACATGCTTGGGTACTTGACATGGTTTGGATGCCTTTGTTAACTTGTGATTGAATGATGCTTGAGATAATTATTTGGTGTAATCCTATTCTGTCTTAGCTTGTTTATGGCTTTGGATTCATCTTCATTTGTCCATTTTCCTATTTGTTCTTGATTTTCTAAGATTGACATTGTTTTGACTTGAATCCTCTAAGGTGCTTGACCTAACCTTGTGAGATGTTTGCTTGTGTAATCCAATCAATGCATGAGGCCTTTTGTTTGATTTGAGTGACATGCTAGAGGTTCTGATTCTCTTGGTTTAGGGTTCTTTTATGTGACATTTTCTCACTCTTTGTTGCACATGATCTTTTGTGATTTGCATGAATGATATAAGTGAATGCTTTGTCAAGTTTTGATGCATGCTTTGAATGTGATGCTTAATGATTCATCTTGATTGTTTTGAGTTGGTTTTGGTTTATTGATGATGCATTTGCTAGTGCCCCTTGGATTCATCTCCTTGCTTTCATCTCATATGATCACCATGATTTGATTTGTATGTTGCATATCATTATCATTTGACTTGTTGCTTCTTTGGCTCATAATGCATCATGATGTGGAGCACTCTTACATGTTTTAATTGGATGATTGTGATATGATTTGAATTCTGACTTGGATCTATTTTCATCTTACTTTATTCATGTCATCTTTGTGTGAGGTTCCATGATGTTTAATTGTGCTTCTTATGCAAGTTTGCTTGCATCCTTTCTTGTTTGCTCTTACTTGCTTACTTGAGCTTTCTTGTGTGATCTTTTGAAGTATGATTAATGATATGAATTAGATATGACATGCATGATGTACTTGCTTCCCCCTTTGGTTCCTCATCTTATATTTCCTTTTCTTCTTCATCTCTTTCACTCATTCTCTTCCCTTGAATCTCAAGACTTGTTTAAGTCTTGGATTCACTCCCTTAGAGCTACCTAGTCCAACTTAATTTCCGATTAAGCTTGGAGTAGGATTAGCATTAGGATTCCCTTTGCATGCTAACTTAGGTAGATATTTCCCCTTTCAAACTCAACTATAGGGCCACCGTTGCATGATAACATTAGGAACAATTAGCTTCCCCTTAGTGTTTTCTTTTCCTTTGAGTCTTCTCTTCTCATCTCATAACACTTCTAAAACACTTAATAAATATAACGAATATTGCGCTCAAGCCTTAAGTGTAGGAAATGAAGAACGAGGGGTCTCCCCTCCTCTTCTAGAGTGTTTAGCATACGTCCCATTTGGGGGCGACCATGCGATTCACTCGTTCCCGCATGGTGGACTTTAGTGCAATGTAAGTTACGAACTAACTTCAATCCACTTCTGTCTAAAAAACACAAAAACAAATTCAAATCTTTTTATCCTTCGGGATTGTTAAGTTCAAGCCATTTTCAGAAAAGAGCACGTTACCTCTGTCTCGTGGCAAACAGGCATCGACCCTAACTGCCGGACGCGAATCTAACGTCGCTCATAAAAAACACTAACCGACCTCGTTAGGTCGAACTAAGACTGCTCTGATTTCCTCTCTCTAGTCTAATTGAGGATACGTAGGCACAAGACGACGATGTCTTGGCGAGCAACCCTCCCCCTTAGTTCGTGTCCGAACTACGTTGACTCTGAATTTCCCATTGCACGAGGGAATACGTAGGCATATGACGAGAGATGTCTTATCGAGTCACTTCTTCTTTTCTTTTCTTCTTCGTTTCTTCGTTCTTTTTCGTTCTCGTTCCTTTTCCTTTCCAGTAGCAGCGGAGCTCCATATGACGACAGCCTTTGATCGAGATAAAAAATGTGGATCCCATCGAGTACGATGAACGTGTGGGGTGCTAATACCTTCCCTTCGCGTAACTGACTCCCTTACCTGTTTCTCTTGGTCGCGAGACCATTCTCTTTCCCTTCCCTCAGGTTTATGCAGTGTTTCCTTTCCCTCTCTTGGGATAAATACACATTGCTGGCGACTCTGTTTTCTGCGTCACTTTCGCGTTTGTACCATGGATACAAATCCTCGGGAGCGACAAGGGTAATGGAATTTCCTTTCCATTCTCAATTATTGTTGCACCGTATTTGTAAGGGATCGCCTTAGCTGATTCATATGGTAACAGTCCTAGTAGATAGATAACTACAGGAGCCTTCTGATTTTTCTGACTGTCGTAAGTAACTTCAATCATTTCCTGGCTAAGAACCTTTGATTCGTCCAGTAGAGGGATGATGGTACAAACATCCTTGTTCCTTTGATGATCAGAGATTATGACAACGTCTCTGATTTGATCAGCGAAGTAGTCCGGCGTCCAGTTGATTGGCTCGGGACTCGGACACGGGTGAATCTCTTTACGATCCAACTGACCTTGAAGGGCTGCTCGCACAAGGTAGCATCCTTGGTTACTCTCCGAGCAGACTCTACAACGTTCATAGTTGTGTGGTGGCACCTGGCCACACCCACTTTGAATGCAGTGCAACCTTACCAGGTTTGTTTCCATAGATCGGACATCCTGACTTTGACGCCGAGTAGGGTTTCCATTAAGCACACTGATTTGTGGCATGTCTTCATCCAGATAGATTAGAAGCCACCAGTGGTTTAACAAGTGTTGTAAAGTTCTCTGAACAAGAGCGCACCCTTGGTTACTCTCACTGCATCCTTTACAGTTCAGATAATCGTGAGAAGTGAGAAAACCAAGTTGAACCTGCTTGGCGTGCAACTCCACCAAGCTGGTATTCATCAGACGAATATCAAAGATTTGAATCATGTTGATCTGATAAGGATTTCTATCATGGTAGTCTTGGATCCACCCAAGATCCATCTGACGCTGGAGGGCCTTTTGTACAAAAGAGCATCCCTATTTGTTTACCGATCAAGTCAGACAGGAATTATAATCATACCGCGACAGATTATGATACTGGCTTTGCCTTGAGTGCATCGCCATCAAGTTAACATTCATTGCACGGATGTCGTGGTTCTGAATGATGTTGGAATTCGTATAGGTCATGTTGACCCCACGAACTCGGTGCTCTTGGATCCACCCGAGATCCAATTGTTCCTGTAAAGCTTATTGCACCACAGAACATCCTTGATTGTTCTTAGAGCAGATATCACACTGGTGATAGTTATGAGGTGGCACATGGCCATATCCGCTCTGTGTACAATGCATCTTGACCAAGTTGGCCCTTAACAAGAGTACATCGTGAATTTGATAGATGTTGTTAGACTCTCCCTCTATCAAGTTGACTGCAGCTTTTTCGTGTTGAGGCAGCGGGTTTGTGAGAACATTAGGATTCATATCTTTGAAAGATAAGACCCCGCTCCTAACAAGCTTTTGTACGTCGGATTTGAAACTGAGACAGTTCTCTATGTTTTTCCCTGGTCCTCCTTGATGGTAAGGACAAGTCTGATCCGCTTTGAACCAGAAAGGTGGATTTTCCAGTATTTTAAGAGGAGACTTGGTTTGGACATGCCCCTTGACCAGTAATAATGGAAGCAGTTCTGCGTACAACATGGGTATAGGGTCAAACCCTGGTGGTCGTGTTGCACGATTGTTACTGTATGGAGGACGAGCCTGCTGGAGAGGCTGTTGTGTCCTTTGTTGAAGTTGATGTTGATTAGGTTGGCTCTGAGCAACCTGAGGTTGATACGTAGGAACAAGTGCGGGGTTGATAGCAGGAATTATAGCTGCTACTGGCTGGTAACGTCGCCTTTGCTTTCCGAGAGAGATATTCCCAATATCTTGCTCCTTTTTCTCAGGGAGAGCACTACCGTATTTTTTTAGTACCGCTTGTCGACCCAGTGTCTTTGACTAGACGTCCTTCTCGAACGGCTTCCTCGAGACGCACTCCCATACCGACCATTTCAGTGAAGTCACTGGGCGCACTGGCAACCATTCTGTCGTAGTAAAATGAGCTCAAGGTCTTTAAGAAAATCTTTGTCATCTCTTTTTCCTCAAGAGGTGGACAAATTTGAGCGGCAATTTCAAGCCATCTCTGAGCGTATTCCTTAAAGGTTTCCTTGTCTTTTTGCGACATTTATCTGAGTTGATCTTTGTCTGGTGCCATGTCCAAATTGTATTTATATTGTTGGATGAAGGCAGTGCCAAGATCTCTGAAAGTGCTAATCGTAGTGCGGTTTAAACCCATGTACCATTTTAATGCAGCACCGGTTAAACTATCCTGAAAGTAGTGAATCAGTAGATCCTGGTTCTCTGTCTGAGCTGACATTCGCCGAGCGTACATCACCAAATGGCTTTGAGGGCAAGAGTTACCCTTGTACTTTTCAAAATCGGGTACTTGGAACTTGTGCAGGACTTTCACATTGGGGACCAAACAAAGGTCTGCGGTGTCCTTTCCAAATAAATCCTGACCGCGAATAGCCTGCAGTTCCTTCTGCATTTCCAGGAACTGCTCCTAGAATTCATCCATTCTATCGAACATACTTTCCTTTCTACCAGAAGGTATCTGTGGAATCTGTCCTTCTGGGACAGTGTGCACCACAGGGGGTGGTACCGTTACTACGGAAGTGAATCTTGGCGTTTCCCGAAGTTTGTAACCTTCAGGAGTCCTCATTATGCCTCTGGCATCCTCGCTCTCCCGAAGTTTGTAACTTTCAGTCCCAGCGGCTTCTGCTATGATTCCCTGATCTTCAGTGATCGGCAGAACATATCCTTCCGGGATATAGTTAACAGGCATGCCCCAGGGACGATCTTTCGTCATTTGATACCTAGGATCATACTTCTCCACTATGGGCGTTGAGGTGATCTCTGAGATCACAGTTCTTTGTAGCTGAACTTCTGCCATGGCTTGTATGTCATTACGAAGCTTTCTCATATCCTCTCTTAGAGCGTCGATCTCTTCTTTCAACTCTCTGTTCTCTTCCTCGAGATCATTCATCTTTTTCTGATGATTGGCCCGAGTATTATACAAATGAGACAGCTTGACTCTAGAACCGAGACACAAATGTGAGATTCGTAGGTAAGAAGAATACGCGACGTGAGAATGATGAATGCAATGATTATATTAATTGTTTTTTTTGTTTAATCAAAATAAACATCGACAATTAGATTGCAAATATCAAACAGTGGGGACACCCCCATTTTATTGAATTCAAAGGATTGCGGAAATGGAAATACAGTAAATTACAAGGTGTGGAAATAGAAACCTAAGCTAATGGGTCCCGAGTCCTCTCTGAGGAGAACTCGGGTGCTGATTCTGGTACTTTCCTTTTCTTGGACCGGGGCTATTGGGATGTTGTCGGGTTGTCATTCCTTTGCCAAGTGAAAGGAGCGAGCAAATTCCTTTGGTCATCCTGATTTTCTACAGCATGTTGCTTCAAAATCTCAATTAGAGCATCCTTATCTTTCAGCAGTTGCTGTATTTTGGTATACTCCACATTAAGAATGCGGTACTTGTTCTTCCAAGACCTTCTCTCCTGTTGAACTTTGTTGAGAGTAACCTGAAGTTTTTCCGTTTTAGTCATGAAGTACATGACAGGTTCCCTTAGCGGAAGAACTCCGTGACGAGGATAAGGCATCTTTAGCTTGAGAGCTCTTGTTTGTACCCAGTGGAGATAAGGCTCCACCGAGACACAGTCCGGTTTTCCTAGAGACTCCCGTCCTTTCTTATGAACAGGTTTCCAAGCGTGCACTATTTCCATCTTTAGTGCCCTGTCATTTTCTCCTTCCTTGAAGAAAAGACCTTCCAGATGAGCATTACGCGGGACATGCCTCATCGGGTATCCAAATTGACGACGAACTAAAACTGGATGATAATTGATTCCTCCTTTAATTTCTATGAGGGGTACGTTGGGGAAGTTTCCACAACGGTCAATGATCCTGATCCCGTCATAAATTCTATTGTACCAATCTATGTCAGAGTTGGTAAGAGGCATGATTTTCTGCGACCAATGTAAGGCACTCTTATGATCCCAAAAAGCAGCAGCCTTAGGCAAATGGGAGATAAACCACTTATATAGCAGGGGTACACAGCACGTGATCATTCCTCCGCTGTATAAATTCCTTAACTGTACAGAATGATACGCATCTGCGAGCAAGGTTGGTACGGCATTTCCAATGAGAAAAATCTTAAGGGCATTGATATCGACGAAGTTATCAATGTTGGGAAACAGAAATAACCCGTAGGTGAGTAAAACAAAGATTCTTTCAAAAGAAGTCACGTTCCCTATACTAGTAAAGTATAGAGCCTTCTTTACCCGAAACTTGGCTGGTAAACCTGGGATTCCTCCTTGGGTGGTCATGTGAGTCTTGACTTCTGACTCATCCAAATAGATTGCTCTTGCAATGATTTGATCCTTTGGAATTTCTTCCAGTCCAGAAAAGGGAGCTTGATCAGTAATGGGTAGATCAATCAGATGAGAATACTCCTCCAGCGTTGGTGCGAGCTGGTAATTCGAGAATGTGAAACAGTGATAGACCGGATCGTAAAACTGAACGAGTGCCTCCAGGATTCCTTCAATTACATGGACCCTTAACAGAGGTAGCAGACCTCCGTACTTGGCTCTAAAAGCATCAGGGTTAGTGATCATCCTTGCTAATCCTCTCAAATCCTCTAGTTTTGGAACCTTGAAGGTATACTTGTGAGTTTTCCGTCTACTGAAATCCATGAGCGCAATCCTTTTCTCTCTGACATTTGCAATCATTGTTTTAGTTTAATTTGAAAAAGAGAGACTAGAAGAGAAAATTTTTCTTTGCTTAATGTTTTTAAAATGAATGTATGAATGCAGCACACAAAAACTTAGAAAAAACATGGGGTCAAATGGTCGGTGTCATGAAGTCAAGGCTCTACCCATCCCAAAGGTTTATACTAGTGATTTTTGTACCTATCTCTCAAAATCATTGATTCTTGTCGAGATAACATCTGCGGGCCGGGAACCGTGCTAGGTGATGTATTTCGAAGAATCTCAGAAGAGGGTAGTATCGCGTGACAACTATTTCCGATAGCTTCCGTACTACTGAAAGAGGTTTTTCCTAGGTGTATACTCAATCTTTCCCCATGCGGCATCACACGCATTCCCATTAGCAGAAAAATAAACACATATATCAATTAGGAAAAGCAGTATATATATTTGTCCTAATGTCCTAGACTTTTTAAGAGCTATTAATCCTATGATCCTAACAGAAAATGGCTCCCCGGCGGAGTCGCCATTCTGTGGTACCTTCCCAACTTAAAGGTTTTTGACCTAAGATCCTAGTGAGGGCCGATCCTAGCAATAATGACATTCCCCGATGGAACCGTCATTAGGTGATACCTTGTGAACCCAAGGACTCTTCCTAAGAGAAGGTTTCATCCAGAGAGATAAGAGAGACAAACTTCCTTTGTTTGGCCCCACGGTGGGCGCCATTTTTCTGTAGCGAGCGATTTTGGACGTGGTTCTTAAGCACTGTCGCGCTGGGGTACTACAGGTCGATTCATATTTTATCCTATTGAAGCTGATGAAGGAAGAGAAATAGATGTCTCCAACTAACCCTGCTTGCAAACTGAGGTTAAACAAACAAAACTGTTGGTTTACATATGCGGTTTTAGTTCGTGGACCTCTCTCTTCTTATTTTGTTCAGAACGAAATACCGGGACTGTTCATGGGGGAATTTGTTGGGATCCTGCGCCAGATTGGATGGAGGTAGGGGACTTTGGGGTTTTTTTATTAGTGTGTTCGCTAAGATTCTTTTTCAATCTTATGCCAACGTATTCCCGGGATAGGGAAATCAGAGCGATCCTAGTTCCTCCTATTCTATGGGAGGAAATGGTGTTTTGGTGTCTTGTTCAAAGCCCAAGATATGAAGCTAAAGGTGGTTTATATCTTGTTCAAAGCCCAAGATGTGAAGCTGAAGGGTCTACTTGTATCTTGTTCGAAGCCCAAGATGTGAAGCTGAAGGGTTTTTGACTTTAGAGAGAATTTGTCATCTCTAAAGAGGGGTATTTGGTCTGTTTGTCACAATTGTTGCGTGACTGATTATAAAGGAGAATTACTTTAACTGGAATATGCGAATCCAGCAATGCCATAATTTCCTTTATAGGGGATTTTCAACCTGAAGGAGAAGACTTTAACTAAGTTTAGAGCAATGCCATCTTTCCTTAGGAATTTCTCATGCTAAAAGAGGGACAGTGGAATGGATGTAAATAATCCAGAGGCTTCCCGCTTACAGCAATTAGACGAGGGAAAAGGAGTTGTTGATGTTTGTATGCTGTGACCAAAGCATGATTTGATGCTAAAAGGTCGATTGAATTAAACGGGGATTTCTTTATACAAAGCCTAAAAGGAGACTATTGACCAAACAAGAGGATGCTTTTGTGTCTCGTACGAAGCCCGAGATAGAGGCTAAAAGGGTTGACTCAACAAGAGAGTGTTTTTATATGTGTCTTGTACGAAGCCCAAGACAGAGGCTAAAAGGGTTTGACTCAACAAGAGAGTCTTTTATACTCGCCAAGAAAGTGATTTGTATCTCGTACGAAGCCCGAGATAGAGGCTAAAAGAGGATTGACTCAACAAGAGAGTCTTTTATACTCAACAAGAGAGTGTTTTTGTATCTCGTACGAAGCCCGAGATAGAGGCTAAAGGTGATCGACTCAACAAGAGAGTCTTTTTATACTCAACAAGAGAGTGTTTTATATCTCGTACAAAGCCCGAGATGGAGGCTGCAAAGGTTTGCTCTGCTGGGGAGAATCATTGTACAAAGCCCAAGAGGAGGCTAGGGTTACTGTTTCAGTTGAGTGACAGGTCCAGTATGTTGGTTAAAATAAAAAATCAGTTCTTATATGGGTAATGTTGTACTCATGGATTTGATCTGAGGATCGGGATTATTTCCTGTTCTTTAAGGAAACGGGGAATCCGAAGGGTATTGAGACTGCCCAAGTCTACGGGTGCTTTTTCCTATTTTTGACAGGAACTTGAGAATGTCTTCGAGACTCAAGGATATTAGACTGTCCAAGTCTAGAGTTTTATCTTTTGTACTAAGCTTAATAGAGATCAAGAGAGAGTACGTTCGCGGTAGAAAGATCTAGACTCTTTGAAAGACTGTTCTATTAAGATGACTAATTTCTGTTCCTATACCTTTAAAAGGTCGTCGGGACAATTTGTACGAAGCCCAAGAGGAGGCGAGAAAAACTTTTAAGAAGCCGAAGGGACAATTTGTATGAAGCCCAAGAGGAGGCTATCTTCCCGGAGGAAGAATCATTATACGAAGCCTAAGAGGAGGCTGTGAAAACTTCTAAGAAGCCGACGGGTCCTTGTACAACGCCCAAGAGGAGGCGGGGATGATTTTAGGAAGCCTGTGGGTCATTGCACTAAGCCCAAGAGGAGGTTGATGAACAGTTCCAGAAGGGGTTTCACTTGGAACATTGGCCTTCTGTATATGAATTGTTCAAGGGGGAGATTTGTTAGATCTAGTTATCTAAAATTGTTGTAAAAGAAAATTCTCATGGTTTAGGTTATGTTTGAAATATCTGGGAGAACGTCGGATATAAGGAGACGAGGTTTTGTCTAGTTCTAGACGTAGTTGTCGGGGAAACTCTAAATATCTATACTAGTATTACACAGTCGATATGAGTTTATGAAATAAGACTTACAGTGAAACAGCCCCACAATACAGTTATATACATATGAAAGCAGTAAATGAAAGCGGGTAAACACTTACTCGGTTGTAGAGCTTCTATACTGTATTGTTAGTTGTTTAACAAAGAAATTGAAAATAACAGTATGTTACAAAATCAAAGGAGAAAGTGCTTTTGAAAGGAAAATTGGTGCTTACAGCTCAAGGAGAGGCCCAGGGTTTAATCAGTGATCGCACTGTCATTTTGTACAGGGACTTATACAAGTGACTGAGGCCCAAGAAAGGTTTTATGTACAAAGGGGATGGGTCTTACACTCTCTCAAGAGGCTCAAAATGATTGAAAGTGAATAAAGATGGGTCTTATAGCTCAAGGAGAAGCCCAGGGTTTATTTTGAAAAGGGCGACGATCGCGCCGAGGTTTTGAAAATGCCGTGGGTCTTATACAATGACTGAGGCCCAAAAGTTTTTGGTTTCAAAAGGGGATTGGGTCTTACACTCTATTAGAGGCCCAAAATGATTTTGAATGGGTCTTATAGCTCGAGGAGAGGCCCGGATGGTTTGTTTTAAACAGGCGATGATCGCGCCGAACTTTTGAAATACAATGGGACTTATACAACGTTTGAGGCCCAAAATAGGTTTGTATTTACAAAGGATTGGGCCTTACACTCTACTAGAGGCCCATGAGTGTTCGGAAAAGTTTGTTAGGGTGAAAATCAATAAAACCCTAATTTCATCATTTTTTAATATAATTATTCAAAGAAAATTAATACAAATGATAAAAATTCCAAAAAAGTTTGAATAAACAACTTGTGATTTTGGTTTAGGTTTGAAAAATGAGGCTTTCATCACAAGATGAATTAAAACCTACTTGGTTTTGATTTTCCAAAATGGATATTTATTTTTAAAAGGTTTAAAAACAAATAAAAGACATTTATTCACAAAAATACTAATTATATTAAATAAATAGTATAAATCTAATTTTTTTGGGGAATAAAATATTTCAACATTTTTGTGATTTTTTGCAAAAAGAACCAATAAAAAATAAATAAAATTGAGGGAGTTATTAATTTTTCAAACTATTAAAAATAATATGGAAAATAACAAAAAGTGGGAAAAATAGCAAAAAGAGGATCTGGGGCGAGGGGGATTCGAACCCCATACCTCTTGTGTATAGGGCGTGAGCCTTACCACTGGGGTGGTGATACATCCGTTGATTGAAACACAACCATAAATATACAAGGCTTGCCTTGCTTTTGGCCTGGCCCAAGGCAAGGCAAGGCAAGTTTTGACAAGAAACGGGAAGGTCCATAACTTTCTCATTTCTCCATGGTTGGGGACAAAATTTATATGCATCTGGCCTAGAATTTCACAAGGAATCCAATGGTGGTGGTATTTTTTTCAGATCATTCTCCCTCCTCAAAATCCGACAGTGGTTTTGAAATAGACCATATTTTGCATTTTCTGTCCTACATCTTGGTATAGGTATGAATTACATGATAAATTGATGCAAACACAACACATATAACATCTAGAAGAGATGCATGATCAGTGGACTTCAAAGCAATGCATATTTTGGAAAGTTCAAGTCATGATGCTTACCTCTTTTTGAGCTTTTGGAGTTTTTTGTGCAATCTGCCAAGTTTCTTGTTCCAGAAATGGTTTGATGCTTTGGACACTCTCAAATGATCCCTTAGAAGCTTTTAGGATGATTAGAATCAGCTGGAACCTGCAAAAACAAAAACTGGCCCTTTCTTGCAAAAGGGGTTAAAATGGCCAAAATAGCAACTCTCTCAAATGGTGTTCCAGATGTTGGGAGCCATTTGGGATAGTTCAAGGATGATATTTGGAGTGTGTTTGAGGTTTTATCTCGTTTAGAAAGTGACTGAATCAAGACATGGCTTGAAAAATGCAAAAAAAAAGCCTATTTTGAGGTTTTGAGAGGTGACTTTGAGATTTAAGGATTACAGGTCACTTGTGTGAGTTTGGACAGCTTAAATATGACATATTGGATGTATTTGGATCATGAGCTGTGATGGAAATGCTCTCTAACTCAAAAACTCAGAGTTACCTTGCTAAAGAAGGTATTTTTGCCTAAAGAAAGTGATTTTGAGGAAAGCATCTGTTTGATGGCTTTGGTGTACTCAAACTGAGCACAAATGAGCTCTATTTATAGTAGAGAAAGTTTGTTTTAGGATCAATAGTGAATGGCAACTGCAGCAGAGGTTTGGCCAATGTTGATCAATGAGAATCCAAGTCTCCTCAAGCCATTGACTAGAGGTTAGAGCACGGAGTTGTGGTTCCCTAGTTGTTGGATCATTCTTGATTGAATTAAGTTGCAAATGTGTCAGTCCATGCCACCTTGGTGCATCCATTAAATGCTCCAATCCAAAATTGGAGTCTTGTCCCTCTTTTAGGGATTTCTAGGTTTGGCATGCTACTTCTTGTTCCAAAGACTTTGGAGGCTTGGATCAGTGTTTGTTCCCTTTAGATTTGATCCTCGGATGTGTCCAAAGTGATGACAAGGTTTGGAATCATCTGATTTTTCCAAATCGAGCAAAAGTACAAAATTCTGCCTAGCCTTGACAGTTTTCAGCAAGGCATATTGCCATTGTCATATCTCATGGCTCAAGTTGAATTTGATGGAGTTCTTGGCCATTTTGGAAAGCCCTCATATGATACAATAACTGTTTGATCATAATTGGTTTTGATACTTTTTGGATCCAAGTGAAAAATGCCCCTACATTTGGAAAAAAGTGAAGGCAGATTCTGAGTTAGTGAAAATTTCACTAAGTGTTGAAAAAAAGTGACAGTTTCACTTTTCTTGATTTTGATCATTCCATAACTTGAAATCCATGGGGAATTGGAATGAGTGGTAGTTGAAGCTTTTGTAGAGGGCCATGAGAGCTACAAATCCAGCTTTGGATGGGAAAAAATGGCCTCGTGGTTTAGGAGTTATGATCCTCCAAAGTTGGTACCCTAGCCACTTTGTTCCATAACTTAGAAAATTTTCTAAGTTTTTTATGGTTACCCCTTTTACAAGTTATCCCACTTTTCTTGATTTTTCTTGATGAATGATGATTCCAATCATACATTAACATCATTTTGAGGTCAAAGAACCATAATTGTGAAAAATCTCAAAAAGTCAAAGTTTGACTTTTGTGCACAGTTGACTTTTTGTTAGATGAATTCCAAACTGTGTGATCCTCTATGAAATCAAGTCCTTGACCTAAATCAAACTTGATGGATTGATTTCATAGGTGTTATAGGGTGTATTGAATCATGTCTTAGGGTTTGGGAGCATGTCCTGATCAAAAGTTAAAGATACAGTTGACTTTTTCCGCGAAACCCTAACTGTGGTTCTGATGAAATTGAAACTTGTTGCTCAAGCTTCTTGGATCAATCCATTGTTGCAAATGGATCAATGTGATGTATTTGAGACCCTCAAATCTCCTCTTGAGGTCTTGGCTCATGTTTTGTCCCAAAAGTCAACTTAGGGGTGAATTAGGTCAAGAAATCCTAATTCCTGATTTTTTTATGAATGCATCCCCTGAGGCTAAATTGACTTGATGATTGGGTTTATGAGATCCCTTGGAGCATAATAGGTTATGCTTTGAAGTATTGGCTCGTGCCTAGAGGAAAATTTCCATCTGGAGGTCCTGGTCGACCAAACCCTAATTTGGTGACACTGGCGGTCTTAAGGCTTGATCCACCTAAAAGGGAGAAGCCTTGTGCTTAATCCTTGAAGTGGGAGTCCTCTTGATCCTTTGTGGATGTTTGAGAGGCTAGACAAGTTGAAGATCATGTCATTTCTTGATTGATCCTTTGTCTAAGAGCTCTGAGAGGGCTTGAAACCCTAAGTCTGATTGTAGTGGATGCTCACCCATCTTTGGGGAGACTAATGGTTCATCCATATTGTGATGATGATTTGCACAATGATGGGAAATCTTAGTGGTCAAAATTTGTGGTATGACAAAACTTCCTGGATGAAGGTCATGTGGGGTAGCTCTCCCCTAGCAATCAAAACTTGGAGCATCTCAGTGAGTTTAGTCATGCTCGACTTAAGGTCATCGATCTCCATTCGGACCTCAGCATTGTGTGCCTCTTGCTCTGACATCTTGCGTCTATAGTTAGCTCTAGTCCGATATCGGTGTCGAGGAATCAGCTTGACGACTCACAGGTGAACTCTGGAAGATAGAGACAGTTGGAGATGAGTTGATGGACAAACAGACGTATGCAATGAATCATGCAAAGATACAAATGATATGCAATGCGATGCAAACAGGATGCAAAACACATGCAACAGGATCAAGGGTTAGAGATCACAGCATGGAATCTGGGTAAAGAACCAACCAAAGGGTGTGTACTAGGGTTCTTGTATCCGTAGAACAGGGTTCTAAGAAGTTCCCAGAGTCAACGTAAATCTTTCGGATATTATCAGCCTATGTGACTACTCACGCGGGTTAATAATATTCTCAAGATAAACTCTTCTGAGTGTAGTATCGCGTATCAACCATTTGGGACTACTCCCTCATAGTCATCGCACTAAATCCTAAGAGGCTAAGTGGGGTGAAGGTAACTACGATCCTCAGAATCACGGGCTCTCAAATCGGGAAGAGTGACATCAATGCGACTACTCACATAAGACATCAACAATCCCAAAGGGCCTCAACTGAGCATGGTCATCATATGCCATAAATTATTAGGACTACTCCCAACAACCGACTATTGATTACACCACAATCCTATCATATGTGCATGCTCAAGTCCGGGTTAGGACTTATCTCACCACTAAAAGTAATAACCCTGAACACAGAAAAAACCCAAGCACAACATGTATATATACATATATAAATATGTACAGATATACAAGCAAGCAAACATATAAATAACACAAATACAAATAAGATAGGCTTAACCCTCTTAGGGGAGCTTCCCCAGTGAAGTCGCCATTTCTGTTGCGGTGAGAATCGGATATCAAGCTATTAATTAACTTGAATCACAAATCATAATTCACCACCGAGCTTGATTTATCCAAAGGAAAGGGTAAAGATCCAAACCCTAAGTGCGCTATGTAGGAACACAACCCAGATATCTAAGGTTCGGGGGTTGGTTATACCTAGGGAAGGTGTTAGCATCCTAGATATCTGTAGTACTCTACAGGAACCTCTTGTTAGTATTTGTGTTATGTTATAGTTTGCTTGCTAAGAGAAAAGTGCTAAGGTAAAGACCTAGGGGTATATACACTAAGTATGCTCGCCAAGACATCGCATCTCGTGCCTACGTATCCTGACGGGAATGGAATCAAAGCATTCATAGTTCCCCTCAATACGGGGTAAAAAGGGTGAGAAATAAAAAGGGTGGAAAAAGAAAAAGGTGGCTCGCTAGGACCTCGCAATCCTATGCCTACGTATTCTCAAGATGAACTTAAGAAATCAGAGCAATCGTAGTCCCCCTCGGCCTACCTCGACAACCAATCGTTCTCTCTCACTGCCATTTCAAAACCACAAATCGCAAAAACAACCTCCATCTCCAATCATCCCTCAATCAATCGTGGAAACAGGCGAAGATGAACGAATCACATGATAAAAAAACAGGCGAAGATGAATGAATCACATGATAAAAAAATGCACACGCAAAGAAAAAGAGAAGAAATACTACCGATGACGTTAAAATTGCGTAAGATTTACAGGTAACGTCTTCTTTGGGTTCGTGTCTGCTCAGAGTATCTTCTTTGAGGTTGTTTCTAGTTAATGGTTGTGAGTTGTGTTGGGTGAAGAAATTGGAAGTTTTTAAGGTTTGGTTGAGTTTTTATTGACGAAAGTCTGTGTTTTGTTATGGTTGTTGTCTCAGAAACGCGCATAGTATGAGTTGGTGGTTCTCGGTGGATGGATGAGTTCCAAGTTGGTGATGGGAGGCAAAGGTTTGTGATAAAGTTATTGTTGTCATAATGGAGATGGTGTTTTGTTGTTTGAGTTGTGGACAGAATGGATTGAGAGAGATGTATCGAAGCAAGAAAGGTGATTCAAGGTTGAAAGTCGTGAATGGGGTTTGTGGTGACAAATTGAGAGGTTCAAATGGTGGTCAAGGTTGAGGTAAGTTTCTTTTTGGTTTTTAAAAAAAAAATGGTGATGAATTGTTCTCCCCATTTTCGAATCCTCCTTATTCTTCTTTTAAATCCAAAACAAAACTTGTCCCTTAAGTTTTCAAGTAAAAGAATCCTTGTCTTCTTCTTGATGATAAATCCTTTTCAATTGTTAATTTGTGACTTGTTCAGAATTTCCTTTATGGATGCAGATTTTGGTTTGCAAAAATGGGGTAAAGTGTGGTGTAGAGCTTTGGTCATGGTTTGATGCTGTTATGTAGTGATACGCAGACAGTAGCATAGCAGGAAAAGCAGATTTGGCATAATGTGCTTTTGGGTGTAAGGATGCACAGGGTAGTAGAGTGTGATAGCAGCAACAAGACTCTTTTCATTTTCATTTGGTCATGATCTTTGGTGAATGGGCCTATTGACTTATACTTGCTTTGAGATTTTTGTGTATGAAATTAGAACCTAAACTTATATTGAATTTAAATCAAAATTAAGATTAAAAATTAAAATTAAAATTCAACTTAATTAGAAAAGTATTAAAATTAACCTAATTAAGACTAAACTAAAGAATAGAATCTAAATTAAAATTAAAATTAAATAAGGTTTAAAATATAAACTAAATTTAATAATCAAAATTAAACTAGATTAATTCTAAGTAATTTAAAATAAATATTTAGGTAAATATATAAATAAATATGGTCAAGAATGACATGCAAAAATGGCCGATTTAAAATGATATGCAAATGATTAGAATATCTAAGGGTAAAATTTGGGGTATGACAATACCGTTGAAGATGATGATTGGACGTGACTTCCTGACACTGGACTGATATTGAAGTACTGTGCACCCGATCCAGATAGGAAGCTGCACCACAATAGGAGTATTTCGGAACCTAGCAAGCTATACCAACCATGGTGAGTTATAAAAAGCCAAACACATAATCATCATGAGAGTTGTTCAGGTATGTCTCTATCTCTCTGAGCTTGCGTATTATCTGTTGAATTTTAACTGCACACTTATACACACTGAGGCACTTGTTTTCTTTCAACCCCGAGCTTCTCTAGCCACCCTTTGTATGTTATTCCTTGTTAACCAAATTTGAGCCAGTTTCCCTTTGTTTGTTTTATAACCACATCATGTAAACAGTAAGCCTAAACACTTCCCTACCCGCTCAGATAGGAGTTGTTAATATTTAATCTGTGGAAAAAATTTTAGTTTGGGGTTGAGACACCTATAATAACTAGGTAAGTGCAAGTGAAAAAGAAAAAATTGTGATCGAAAAAAAAAGAAAAAGAAAAGAAATATGAGAAAAGAATAACACACTTACCTAGTGGAGGAATTTAGCTTGAAAATTAAGAAACATGCTCAAGAGAAATAATTGAGTAGAAGCTAAAGAATCTTGAAAAAAAAAGGGTGTCTGATACCCCTGATATTGAGCAATGCAAATAACACAGTGAAAAGAATAACTACACTGATTCTAACCCCAAACCACTTGTTTCCCACTTTTATTGTTTATCCCACATTTAACCCTAAGCCCCGTTACAACCTGTAAAGACCTCAAAAAGTGTGTGTGGTGTGTGTGTGTGTGTGTGTGTGTGTGTGATGAAGATATATGGTATTCAAGCTTATGAGTTATTTTGCATATTCAGATTGTGAGTGTAAACACTTTAACCTGGAGAGATTTTGGTGAGAGTGAGAAAAAGCTGACAGGTAAGGAAGGTGCTTTGATGTGGAAGTGTAGCTGAATGCTCAGATCGGGAAAGCGGGAAACTTTGTTGGTACAGTGAAAAGAGAGTGCTAAAGATATCTGCGGTATTGTGGTAAGTAGATAGTTGGTAATTTAGGGGTGACCTTTCTGTTGTCTCGAGCATTGCTTGAGGACAAGCAATGAGATAAGTTTGGGGTTGTGATTGGTCACTATTTCTACCATGTTTCCATCACTAATTCGACATTTAATCCATGAATCGGTAATCTTTTGTTTAGTCTTTTCGTTGTTTTTCAAGTTAATTATATGTTTCTTATTTAAGTCTCGCATTTTTAGTTTTATGTCAATTTTGTTGCATTTTATGCGTTTGTTGGTAGTTTTGATGATTTCAGGTCGATGTGGAAAAGCCCAAAGGACTCGTTGATGCGTGGTTTTCGCAAGTATACGGAGTACGTCAGAGTAATATAAAATATTATCGATCCCACAGAGACAAATGTCAATCTATCGATTACTATTATTACGTTGTGAATCTAAGGCTAATAGAAACAGTGTATAAAGTGCACAGGCAACAGAGAATAATGAATAAAAATGAATTTAGATAAATGGTACTGGTATTTAATTCACATCGATCAAACGATACTCCTATTGTTTAAGTAGAGACACTTACGGGGCAATATTTTTTTCCTTGCAAAAAGAGTTAATTAAAAAGGAACCGCCGCGTTAGCGTGATCGGAACCAGACCTAACCTCTAATCTATACTAGCCGCTCACGCTGCACCTGTCGCGTATTGCGTTAAAGTGATGAAGTCTTTTTTATATAATCACCTCTAAGACTCAGTTAAATAGTGCTTCTGATTGGAAACTTTTAACATCAAAGGGTTTCCGGCATATGCTCGGCCAACCGAATCCTAAATCTATAAACGTGTCCGAAAATAGTTTTAAAATCACTTTCTAATAATATCAAATTTCCCTAATTAATTAACAAAGCGCTTTGGATGTTTTTATCAATTAAAAATTAACCAACTTTTATCTTAACTATCGGACGACTTTCGATCTTACCCGACATAGTAACGGTTATTACGTAAATAGAAACACGGTCCCATTTACGTAATGGCCGATCAAGTTAAATTCAGAAAAGTTGTATTAAAACCGAAATATCCCTTAAAGTATTTCTATAAACACAACATACGGAGTACCGTCAAAAAGACGATCCTTACGTCCCAGCACTTAAGGATTTAGCTAGACATGACTATGGTAAACATTGCATGAAATAGATTTGTGGGATAAGTCATTTAGGAAATTAAAACGTGTAAAGGGTGCGATTGATTTTCAAAAGTAAGAACGAAAGTGTCACGCTTAAGTTCAGTTTGAAAACAAATCTTTTTATGATAAATAAATTAAACCGAGTAATGCGATAAAGTAAAGAATATAAAGCGGAGCAATAATGTAAACAATTTAAGGCAAGGAAGAAAAGTAAACAAAGTAAAGCAGTGCATAAAATAAACAAAGTAAAGACGGTGCAAATGAAAGTAAATTACGAATGAATAATAAACCTGCTCCAAATCGGAGACTTTAATCTGGTACTGTTGACACTGGATTTTGACTGACGGTGGGATCCGGAGATTCCAGGGCGTGTCGGCGCAAAGGGGCACGTCAAGGTGTTGAGTCGGCACCAGCAGAAAGGCACGTCGGAGAAACGGCGACAAGCCTTGGCGTCGGAAGGAAATGAGGCGACAAGCTGATTTTGACTTCAAGGCACAAGTGTTTAGGCGGAAAAAATTTGAAACTTCCAAGACTTTAGGAAGTTGAAAAGAAAGTGGGGTGCCACGTGTCAGCTTTAGAAGACGTTTGAGTTGACAAACAGTTACATTTTAAGCCTATATAAGGCGTTGTACTTTTCATTTTCAAAGGTCGCATTTTTTCACATTGTAAGGGGAAACACTCAAAGTACCAAGCTTAGAGAGAAACGAGTTCACTCCCGCAAACAAATGTACACTTGCGTCCAAATTCTACTTAATGCAATTTACTTCCAGTATTTAATTTAAGACATTGTTTTTTCCTTGTTTTACTCAGCCTTTCCTTTATTTCTTTGTTTTGCGCCAAACTCGTTGATCGTTAAAAAACTCTTCGCGTCACCAAGGTCACCTCAGCGTGACACCTCTCACTAAGAAACCAAGAAACTAAAACGCACCATAAACATACGCTTCCAATTCTCCTATTCTGGGATTTGTATGGTCGATCCCGCAAGCGAACCTGCGACGGAAGGCTAGCGGTTGTTCGCCCAGGCGAACAAAGTGGCACACCTGGTGGGACACGTTGAATTGAGTATATGTTTTTGCGTAGTGGTAAGATGGTAACACCACGACCGAACAAAGAACCGTCTCAGGCGGAAACGACGGTGGGAACACAGATAACTGATGTTGGCTCTGGTACCATATCAGCGGTGTCAACCTCTCCTAGCAGACCAATTGCAACGCCGCGTCGAAACGACCCGAGGTCGACAATGGCAGGGACTACGGGGCAATATATGCCTAGTATCACCATGCCTATACCTAGATCGTATGGAATGCCGCCAGAGTTCATGTCAAGTTTGCATTCTAGCGGTCATTTATTTGGGGAAAGTTCGTCCCCATTATTTTCGACTTATCAAGGGACAGGACACGTGTCGAACCAGATGATTCGACCCCCAGGATTCAACCTTGTCCCTCAATCCATACCGACCTTTACCTCTAGTTCCGTCGCGGTTATGAGGCAACAAATGGATGAGAGTAATCATGAGATGGTCCACATGTTGACCCAACAGATAGGTACATTATTAAGACCACTGATACAAGAGTCAACCCAGAGTTAATAACTGGCGACTCAGATGACACGAATCGGTGACTTCTTAGGTGCCCCTAGGGCTCAGGGTCGACAGACCCCACCACCTCGACCAGAGATGCCTAGTTATCAGGACGAAGTCTTTGACGAAACTATAGAACAACCTCGTGAGTTCGAGGAGATCCGTAGGAGAGTTCAAAGGCCTCCTGTGATTGTCCATAGGAACCAAGACCCAGATTTTGTGGTCCAGCAGGTTCGACAGGATGCCTTGGCTAGAGAACATAACTTGGAGGTCGTAGTTGAACGTATCATGGTCCGTAATGGGGCGAACCCAGGCCTGCGATGGCCGACATATACATCCCCATTACCTGATTTCGTATTACAAACAGAATTGCCCAGGGGATAGAAAGTGCCTAAGTTCACCAAGTTCCCTGGGGAAACGGAAGAGTCCACGGTCGAACACGTCGCCAGGTATCAAACCGAAGCAGGTGACATAGCGAACAATGAGGACTTGAAAATGAAATATTTCCCAAGTTCCCTCACGAAGAATGCTTTCACGTGGTTTACCACGTTGCCCCCTCAGTCCATTCACACATGGGCACAATTGGAGAGACTGTTTCACGAACAATTTTACATGGGACAGTCGAAAATAAGTTTGAAAGAGTTGGCAAGCGTCAAACACAAGGCCACGGAGTCAGTAGACCAGTACTTGAATAGGTTTAGACTTTTGAAAGGACGGTGCTTTACTCGAGTCCCTGAACATGAATTAGTCGAAATGGCTGCTGGCGGCTTGGACTATTCGATCAGGAAGAAGTTGGACACGCAGTATCTTAGAGATATGGCTCAACTGGCTGACCGAGTTCGCCAGGTCGAACGAATGAAAGCTGCAAAAGCCCAGTCTAACAGATATCGTAAAAAAGAAAAAGTATCTTATGTGGCTGCTGACGAGTATTCGTCCGACGATGAAGAAGTCGTCGACGAAAGTGAGATCCACGTGGTTGAACTCAAGCCAGGACCTCCCTATACATGCAAGCTGTTGAAACCATCGAACGAGAAAAATCCCACCGAAACTAACAAGACGGATAAATACGTCGCTAAAACTTATACTTTTGACGTTTCCAAATGTGATGAAATATTTAATTTATTGGTTAAAGATGGTCAAATAATTATTCCATCTGGTTTGAAAGATCCCCCTCTAGAACAAAAGAAAAAGAGGGGATTTTGTAAGTTTCATAATTTCCTTGGTCATAAAACAGCTCAATGTGTTCTTTTCAGGGATTTGGTGCAGAAGGCTTTGAAGGAGGGTCGACTCCAATTTGGCGAGAAGCCAAAGATGCAGGTTGACACCGACCCACTGAAGGTTGAAGAGGCTTTGTATTCAGAGGTGTACGAATGTTTGATGGTCGAAGCTACTGAGGGCCCCGACAAGCCACCAATGGCTGAAGTGGTAGAATGCATGATGGTCGAAACTACTGAAGGTTCCGGCAAGAGAGCAGAGGACAAACTTGAAGTAGTGTACCCCCAGGCTGGTGAAAGTTTGGAGGATTTTCAGAAAAAGTGCAGGATAAGCGGCTCGAAAGTCGCACTATGCCCCAAATGCAATGTTGTGTTCGATGAGAAAACTGCTGAAAGGTATGAGGCAAGCAAGAGAGAAGTGCTGCTAGAGAACAAGCCACCTGTCCCAAGGTTTGTGTTTGACGGGAGCGGGGCTCCTCGTCGGAATGAGGAGTACAAAAAGCTGTTCCAAGGGGCAAGGCCTAAAACTTTCGTGCCCCCATCAAACTTCCCACATGAAAGATGGATGGCACCAGTGAATCAGAAAGAGAGGCTACGACTTCAAAAGTGAAGCCTGTCGGAACATCTCGACAGAAGCGCCAACACCCAAGAGGAAGATGGGTAGAAAAGAACAAGGTGGCGACGAACCAGACCATGGCAGTGACTGTGAACACTTCAGGAGAAAAGGAGGTGGTGTCGACCCAGAGCTTAAAGTGTACTTCGCTGACGGAGAGCAAGAAAGAGTCAGAGTATACTCCTCACTCAGACGAAGAAGAGCCAAAATACTCCCCTCAGTCCGACGAAGAGTATGACCCATCACCTGAAGAAGATTTTGATGAAGACATGTACGACGACACCAATGATGACACCTATGGTGAAAATTTCATGGTAAACTATGGCATCGTGTTGGTTCTACCAGCTGAGTATGATGTGGTGTCTGAAATCTCTGAGACTGAAGAAGATTTCATCACTGGTGAGAATGCGGATGACAAGCCACTATGCTATTATGTGATGAACAGTGGTGTAGTCGAAGAACAAACGACTATGTTTGAGCGTCCTAGCCCTGGGATGATGTATCATTTAAAGCCGTTATTCATAATGGCGAAGATTGATGGGGTGTCTGCCAACAAAGTGTTTATAGATGGTGGAGCGACTGTGAACCTAATGCCTCACAGTCTGTTTAAGAAAATTGGAAAGACGGAGGCTGACCTCCGACAGCACAACATGGTTTTGTCCAACTACGAAGGCAAGACCAGTAACATCCTGGGGGTTGTCCAAGTGGACTTGGCATTAGGTACAACCAATAGGCTGACACTTTTCATGGTCATCAAATCGAAAGCAAACTTCAATATGTTGTTGGGGCGTGAGTGGATCCATGGAATTGGGGCAGTACCATCAACAATGCACCAAAGATTGATCATTTGGAGGAAGGATGGCATCGTCGAAAATATTGAGGCAGACCAAAGCTATTACAAAGTCGACGAAGCCAAGGGTACCAAGAAGTCTTTTGACCAGCACTTAGCAAATGTGGCTCCTTGTGATGACGGATCAGGGTCTTACACCTCCGTCGACATGGGTCGTGTCCTGAACCTAGACCCTGACTATGGGTTCATCTGGGACGCTGCCGACGAAGGTATGGAGCCAATGGAAATGCCACCAACAGGGTGGTCCACTACTGATGAAAATGACTGCTGAGTCAGAAAGCATGACTCAGATTTCGGCCTATCTGGCCAAAAACAGAAAGATGTCGGCACTCGAAAAGAACGAGACTCTCCAAATAACTAAGGGGGCCAACCATGTCGAAAAAGCTAATGGCTTACAAGGCCAAAGGGAAGCTGTAGAAAATCAAAGGCTTGATGGTATTTATGATGACGAGCCTTTAGGGTTCGAAAAAGGCCCAGATCATGAACTACAGAGAATGCAAGCCCAGGACCCGCTTGAGGAAGTCGACTTGGGGGATGGAGCAACCAAAAGGCCCACCTACGTGAGTGCCAAGGCAGGACCAACAATGAAAGCCAAATTGGTTGAAGTGTTGAAAGAATACAAGGACTGTTTTGCCTGGGATTATGGCGAAATGCTTGGTTTGAGTCGGACTGTAGTTGAGCATCGCCTCCCAATCCAGCCAGGAAAAAGGCCAGTCAAGCAACACCCTTGGCGTTTCGCCCCAGAAGTGACGTTGAAGATCAAGCAGGAAATTGAAAGATTGCTCAAAAGTCGGTTCATCAGAACTGCAAGGTATGTAGAATGGATAGCAAACATAGTTCCTGTTATTAAGAAAAATGGGACCCTTCGAGTGTGCATTGACTTTAGGGATTTGAACAATGCTACTCCTAAAGACGAATATTCGATGCCCGTGGTAGAGATGCTAGTCGACTCAGCTGCGGGGTTTGAGTATTTGAGCATGCTCGATGGCTATTCCGGTTACAATCAAACTCTCATAGCCGAAGAAGATGTCCCCAAAACCGCATTTCGATGCCCTGGAGCTTTGAGGACATATGAATGGGTGGTGATGCCTTTTGGGTTGAAGAACGTTGGGGTAACCTACCAAAGGGCTATGAATGCTATATTCCATGATTTTATTGAGAATTTTATGCAGGTATACATTGATGACATAGTCATAAAATCGTCATCAGAGGATGGTCATCTCGACCACCTCCGACGCTCATTTGAGCGAATGAGAAAATATGGATTAAAAATGAATCCACTAAAATGTGCCTTTGGTGTTCGTGCAGGGGATTTCCTGGGATTCGTAGTCCACAATAGAGGCATCGAGATCAAACAGAACAAAACAAAGGCCATCTTGGATCTCAAGCCTCCAACAACAAAGAAGCAGCTCCAGTCTTTGTTGGGGAAGATAAATTTCTTGAGGAGGTTCATCTCAAACCTAAGTGGCAAGACGAAAGTGTTTTCACCACTGCTCAAGACCAAGAAGGAAAGTGAGTTCCGCTGGGGGCAAGAGCAACAAGAGGCTTTTGATGCAATCAAAGAATACCTTACGAAGCCTCCAATCCTATTACCACCTAGTATAAATAAAAGCATGAAGTTGTACATTGCAGCGTTGGATACGACCATAGGCAGTATGTTAGCACAAGAGGATGATGGTGGCGTCGAAAGACCCATCTATTACCTTAGTAGGATATTGATAGATGCTGAGACTAGGTACACTATGATTGAAAAGCTATGCCTATGTTTGTACTTCTCATGTATGAAATTGAAACAATATATCAAACCAGTTAATGTTTATGTTTTGTCGCATTTTGATGTCATTAAGCATATGTTGTCCAAACCTATTTTGCATAGTCGAATTGGGAAATGGGCACTAGCGTTAACTGAATTCTCCCTGACATATGTCCCTTTGAGGGCGATGAAGGGTCAAATAGTGGCAGACTTCATTGTCAACCACATTGTAGTCGAAACGTCGATACATAGCATCGACATCGCCCCATGGAAATTGTACTTTGATGGGTCGAGTCATAAAAACAGGGCAGGTGTTGGAATCCTAATAATATCCCCGCAAGGAATCCCAACTACCTTTAAATGCAAATCTGATGGCAAGTGTTCAAACAACGAGGCAGAGTACGAAGCCTTAATTACTGGTCTCAAGATACTCAAAGACTTGGGAGCCAAAGAGCTTGAGATAAAAGGAGATTCAGAATTGGTGATTAAATAAATCACGAGGGAGTATAAATGCTTAAAGGAGCATCTTTTAAGTTACTTTTCGCTGGCGAAGCGTTTGTTGGAACATTTCAAAATTGTCAACATCTCGCATGTGCCAAGGATAAAAAACCAGAAAGCTAACGAGCTGGCACAAATTGCTTCTGGTTATAAAGTGTCGTAAGGTAAGTTGAAAGGCTTCGTCGAAACTAGGAAAAAGATGGTGTCGAACGTACAGGCACCATCAAGTTAGTCGTATCCAAAGTCTCGATGAGCTTAGTCGAAGGTTTAGAAAGTGGTGAGGTTTTCGTTAACGAAATGCCACCAACAGACTGGCGAAGGCCAATCATGGAGTATCTGGAAAACCCGTTGGGCAGCACCGATTGAAAGACTAGGTTCAGAGCAATGAGTTATGTCTTGGTAGGAAACGAGTTGTTGAAGAAAACTCCAGAAGGGGTATTGCTCAAGTGTCTAGGAGACACTGATGAATATTTGGCAATTTCTGAGGTTCATAATGGGGCTTGTGGTGCTCACCAGGTTGGCCAAAAAATGAAATGGCTTTTGTTTCGACAAGGATTCTACTGGCCCAGCATGCTTAAGGATAGTATAGACTTCGCGAAAGGATGCCAGGATTGCCAGAAGCACGCAAACATCCAGCATATCCCATCCAGCGAATTACACGTGATTGTCAAACCATGGCCTTTTCGAGGATGGGCTTTGGATGTCATAGGGGAGATTCGGCCAGCTTCGTCAAAGCAGCAAAGATTCATCCTCGTAGGAATAGACTATTTCACAAAATGGATAGAGGCTATGCCTTTGGTGAAAGTAGATCAAGAGGATGTGATAGATTTCATCCAGAATCATATCTTGTATAGATTTGGGATACCCGAGACAATCACGACAGATCAAGGTTCTATTTTTGTAGGGCAGAAGATGCAAGAGTTTGCGGCGGAAACAGGTTTCAAGTTGGTTACTTCGACGCCATACTATGCTCAGGCAAATGGTCAGGTCGAAGCAGCTAACAAGATAATAATTGGTTTAATCAAGAAGCACGTTGCAAAAAAGCCAAAGAGCTAGCATAAGGCGTTAAGTCAGGTGTTGTGGGCTTGTCGGACGTCACCCAAAGAGTCGACCAAGTCTACTCCATTCCGTCTAACCTACGGACACGACGCTGTGTTACCCACAGAAGTATGCTTGCAGTCCGTTAGAGTGCAACGACAGTATGAGATTCCATCGGAACAATACTGGGAAATGATGTTAGACGAACTCGTGGACTTAGACGAGGAAAGAATGGTGGCGTTAAATGCGTTGTTGCGCCAAAAGGCCCGAGTCGCCAAGGCATACAATAAGAAAGTCCAAAGAAAAATCTTTGCCGCAAACGACTATGTTTGGAAAGCGGTATTGCCCATGGATCGACGAGATCGAACGATGGGAAAATGGTCGTCCAACTGGGAGGGACCATTTTAGGTTACACGAGTGTTTAGTAACAACGCATACGAAGTGCAGGAGTTGGGAGTAGACCAACGAATCTTAAGAGTAAATGGGAAATATTTGAAAAGATACAGACCCATGCTACAAGAAGTTCACATAAAAATGTAGTTTTCATTAATTTAAGGCCAAGAATGGCTTACAAAATATGGTGCATTACATTATACAAACATACAAACTAAGGAAATTCAGGAAATCTAGCCTTAAAATCATCAAAGAAGACCTTCTCATGAACTATCTTGCTCTCAAGAAGAAACTTTCGTCGCTGCATGCGGCTGATAGCATCTCTAATCTTCATAGCCGCTTCGACGTGAAAGAGTCCTTGAGCGACTTCGTGGTCGATAGTTTCTTGAGAAGGCAAAGGCTCAGCTGAGTCCAAAGAGGCTTTTTGGTGTTCGACCTCAGCTATATTTTTTGTCAGCTCCGCGATCTGGGGTTGATAGTCAGATATCTGTTGGTCGAAGGCTTGGCGTTTGTTGGAATGCTCTTGTTTTTTGGTTTCATAGTCCCCAAGCTTCTGTTCACAGACGGAGCTAAGATGCCACTCGCGTTTCATGTCGTCATGGCGGAACCGAATCTGGGCGTCAGCCTGATGATGCATAGCAAGGTCCTTGGCCATTTGAGTGAAGAAGGCTTCGAACTCGATCAGGTATGTGGCCATAGGGGCAGGAAGTTGAAACTCAGAGAGTTCATTCAGAAGGTTGAAGACATCATTGGCTATGTCAGATTCCTCAGCGACGGCCGCCAAAAACTGTTCCTCAAAGAGATAAGACCGCAGCTGCTGAAGTTTGAGATTGAAAGAAGCATCCACTTCTGGAGTTGGGATTGCGGTCGAACCGGTGGGGTGAATCTCTTCGGCTACCTGGATAAGTTTGTGTAGTGCCTTCAGAGTTGTTGCTGGATTTGTTGCCTTGGCTGCCAAGAGTGCCTCCGGAGTAAGAGATTCCTCGACAACAGCCGAAACCTTTTCTGGTTGATGTTCAGGGATTTGGAGTGTCTCCCCGACTTTAGTATCCACTGCGGGCAAAGGATTAATAGTCACCCCAGGGAATGCATCATCATGCCCCAAGCTATCAGTTGCAGCAGGAGGCGTCTTCACCAAGCTTTCCTCCGGGATAAGAGGGTGAAACTCATCAATCTTTTGGGGACTTGGCGTAACGGCGACATTGGCAGTAGGGGCGTCGGCGGCAGATTCAGTATCACCCTCACCAACAGTGGTCGAAGTAACCACATTTTCCTGCAAAAGACAAAATTCCATTGAGCTTCGTCACCCCAAGGTCGTCTAGGACACAAATAAAGTTGGAATACCTGCACAGGAGTTGTTGTCTTGGGGAGGGCGATAGAGGGAATTGGTTCGAAAACATCTTCAAGATTTCTCGAGACAACTGGGGCCACCATCAAGACGCTGGGTTTTAAAGGAGTCCTCCGTGTTATAGCCTTTTTCTTCCTCACCAAAGGGGTAGATGGAGGAGACGCTGGAGCTGCTGCAGTGAAGACTCGAGAGTGAGTGCTCTCATTCGATTCAGTCCTTTCTGGGGAAGGTACTTTTTCAAAAACCTGCACAAAGATGATGTAAGAACAAAGAGAAGACAAGGACGCAGAACAAGAAATTTAAAAATACCTGTAGAAGGTTGGCCCTAGGTTTTTTGGCAGGTCTGGTGGAAGTCGACGCAACAGTCGTTTCTCGTTTGCGCCCCTGAAAGCAAAGCTGAAACTAGTTAGTTCAGACCTATAGGCAAACGAAATCAAGAGTCCAGGGTCTACCTTTGTCGAAGTATCCTCTGCAGGGTCGACATCTATGATTGGGGCTGTAGTCGACGGTTTAGGGATACAGTTGTAGAAGCAAAAGCGCCGACCACGTTTGCCAAGAAAAGATTTGGAGTGAAAGCTTGAGTCTGGTACTCTAACCACCGAGCCTCAAATTCCTGAGTAGTGAAAAAGGAAGGCTGGAAGGAGAAAACTGGTAGCTCCAAGTGTTGAGAGGCCCTGACAAACCTCATGCAAGCTTTGTGGCCTACGTGAGTCAAGCGTCGACCAGACCGTACTATATCCTCAGGATGCCTCACTAAGGGTTTTAGCAACATCTGACTTAGGCCAAATTGTCGAGCCACCAAATTTGGACAGTAGTTCATAAAACCATATCCATTGTTCCCCGTTTTGATGCGAAAAGAGATCATGGTGGGAGTAAGAAATGCCCGCCATATAGCATTCGACAGCGCAGCAACTTGAGGTGAGACTCCAGGAAACGGTTGTCTGAACCAGTCTGGCCCAAACTTATGCTCCACAAATGGCGCCATGTCAGGGACGAAAGAAGAGGTTTCCACAAACATACTGAGATACCTCATAAAGAGGGCTTGTCTTGGAGCTTCTTGGGTGGTCATCAAGGCTAGTCGCAGTCCCTCGACATAACGTGCTTTGTTTAGACGCTCCATCGTTGGAGAGGCTGGATATCCTAAGTTGTGCTCGAAAGTGGCGTTGAGCCAGTGTTGCAACAACTACATAGGCCCTGAGATGTTTAAGGCTTTAGTGGTTTGGTGGAGAAGTTTCAGTCTCATGGCCGACAGGCCAAGAGAATGGTAGAGGGAGGCCAACAGAAGTTTGGCCAGAGATATCTGTCGGCCTTCGTGGATCTGAATGGCCAAACTAATGAAACTTTTGGCTATCTACAAGGAGCCAGGGAAAAACATATAATATGATAACCAGAGAGTCAAGAAGGCAATATGCTCTTCGTCAGAGACTTCTGTAGAGTGTTTTTCATGATGATATTCGATGTAGTTTTGGAAGCTAGCCCGCTCAAAGTCGAAGGCGTTGTCCGTCTCCAAAGTCGGGTCGAACGTCTCACAAGTGGCGAAAGGCCACTGATAGCCGCCACATCGAAGAGTGTTGGCATAAGCATGCCACAAGGAAGGTGGAATGTGTTTGTCGATCCTTCCCAAAAATACATCGACGCCAGCAGCAAACAAGGGTTGTCCCTGTGGGCGGTTTGGGAGAGTTGAATGGCGTCGAAGATACCATACTCCTTCCATTGCCTTTGGCGTTTCCCTTCGACTTTGTCAAGCCAGGCGAGGTAATCTTTGTTGCCTGGAGTTGGCATGGATCTAAAAACGCGAGATTTGGGTGCCATGTATTTGAGGTCTAAGGTGCCCCCTTCTCGAAAGTAGGTGGGATCGTCTGGTCGAACAAGGGAAGAACTTCTGGAGTTCTTGTGGATTAGGTTTATTGTCTGGAAGGGGGCCATGGAAACCACACAACTTATTCTCAACCGCGAATGGGATAACCATTTGGCGGCACCAGTTGGCCACCACCATTTCATTAGCGAAAGATGGTTGTGGAAGAGGATGTTGTGTTTCCACTTCAGAGATTACGAACGCGACCGGGTTGTTACCAGTAGTTTGAGGAATGTGAGTTGTAGGGGTTCTTGATGAATCCATTGGAAGAAAGAACGCAAAGGGGGCTCTGAGGCGGTAAAAGCTTTAAGAAGAGGAAATTAAAGTCTGGGTTTTAGAGCAAATGACACTTTCGTGAAGAAGGAGTTGTGAAAAGTGGTGAGTTCCTAAAGAAGGCTATTTATAGGGCGCATGCAGAAAAATGAAAGATCAAAAAACTTTTCAACTTCTGAGAAGTAAGTGGGGTTTGGTTTCGAGGCTCATGACTTAGACGGGACTAGCCATCATGGCGTTTTTCTTGGGAATCGTGGGATTGAGATGGCCATCATCATGTCAGGCGGCGTTTGCCACGTGTTAAGATGAAAGACCAAACGATTGGCAAAGGCGTCGAAATCCTGCAAGAAACCGAAAAAGCCAGATTTCTCCATCGACACAGTATTCAGTCAAAACTGGCCTTTTGGGGGGGCAATTTGTTGACACTGGATTTCGACTGACGGTGGGATCCGGAGATTCCAGGGCGTGTCGGCGCAAAGGGGCACGTCAAGGTGTCGAGTCGGCACCAGCAGAAAGGCACGTCGGAGAAACGGCGACAAGCCTTGGCGTCGGAAGGAAATGAGGCGACAAGCTGATTTTAACTTCAAGGCACAAGTGTTTAGGCGGAAAAATTTTGAAATTTCTAAGACTGTGGGAAGTTGAAAAGAAATTGGGGTGCCACGTGTCAGCTTCAGAAGACGTTTGAGTTGATAAACAGTTACATTTTAAGCCTATATAAGGCGTTGTACTTTTCATTTTCAAAGGTCGCATTTTTTCACATTGTAAGGGGAAACACTCAAAGTATCAAGCTTAGAGAGAAACGAGTTCACTCCCACAAACAAATGTACACTTGCGTCCAAATTCTACTTAATGCAATTTACTTCCAGTATTTAATTTAAGACATTGTTTTTTCCTTGTTTTACTCAGCCTTTCCTTTATTTCTTTGTTTTGCACCAAACTCGTTGATCGTTAAAAAACTCTTCGCGTCACCAAGGTCACCTCAGCATGACACCTCTCACTAAAAAACCAAGAAACTAAAACGCACCATAAACATATGCTTCCAATTCTCCTGTTCTGGGATTTGTGTGGCCGATCCCGCAAGCGAACCTGCGACGGAAGGCCAGCGGTTGTTCGCCCAGGCGAATAGGTACAATGCTGGAAAATAAATCTGACTTGAAAAGTAAAATGGCGGCAAGATTACTCTACTTCTAAAGTGCTCCAATCTCTATTACAACAACGGCGCGATAACCCCTCGATGTGATGGATTATCACTTTAAACAAAGTGAATTTATGTTTATGCTGCAACTAAGAGAGGATGCCTAAACTATGAAAGTTATGCCTTATTTATAGTGTGGAAATCCCTGGAAGTTGCAGGAAACATTCTGAAATCATGTGGAGACATTCCCTCTGGTCATGGCCACTTCCTTCAACTGCCTTTGGCCAAGGCGAGTTTTGGGAAGATGGCGCCCGCCATCCCTACATGGCGTCCGCCATATGTGCAAATAGTGAAGGACGTGGTATTGTGATCGTTGAGATGTGGGTGAGACCCTATACGTCATGGCGTCCTCCTTGGCCAACGCCATGTGGAAAGCCATGTGTGTATTTTCCACTGAAATCTTCCGATTCTTGCTCTTTTTGCTTCATTTCTTCACGGAAGGCTCTATTAAGGTAGTATACCTGGAAACAAACATAATGCGGCATAATACTACGAAAACATAATTAAAAGACACCAAATATCATGTAAATTGGGTCGAAATATACGATATATCTTAATGTTATCAAACTCCCCCATACTTAGACCTTTGCTTGTCCTCAAGCAATCAACCAACACGATAAAAATAAATCAGTATGGTTCAAAACAAAGGCACACCGAGACTCTAATCATACGTGACGGCTAGGCTAATTTTAGATTGATAGGTACTAAATTTCAATACCAAGGATACAGTAATGACACAAATCTGCATTTCATGGTCAAAGACTCCCCCTTTATGCAAACCAATTTGAATCATGCAATTATAACTCAACCTAGGTCTTTTGTTCTCTTCCTCCCTATTTCATTCACGCGCAATCACATTAAGCTCGTTATCCTTGCACGTACATGGTAAGTAAACCTGTTAGTGACTACGATCTCATCATTATTTCATTTTCTCTTTTTCTTGGCAAATATGCTTAAGTATCAATTGAACTTAAAGAGTCTGCACCGTTGGGCCAAGTGATCGGGTGAAAACCACCTAACTTAGAAGGAACATATCTTATTATTCATTTTTTTCTCTTAATTTCTCATTTTGAACGAGAGATCATACACTTATTTGCATCGGCTTCTTACTTAGTGTGTGCTTAGGATGGTGCTGACTGCTTAAATAAACTACTTAGGGATTACTTTAAAAATAGAACTTAAGGTCTCGGCACAATGGGTACTCAAATTGATTTTGCATACTTAGGGAGTTCAGGGTTTCGGGACAGTATCGCTTTTATCGAAACTTTCTCAAGTCTAGCTAACATAGCCTAAATTAAAAACCACCTATATACATTCAGAGTGTCGTGCCATTAATCAAAGAAAAATTTTGTTGGGGGTCCAAATTTGAGAAATTCAATAAATAACTGAAAACTACACATAAAGACTCGATATCACATATGATGACTCGGCAAAATATAGAAAACAGGAAAAATCCTAAAAATATGAAATAAACTAGAAGACAATAAATCTACCTAGAAAGATATAAATGAAAACGGCAAAGTTCCTCCCCCCCCCCCCCTTAAACCAAACATTGTCCTCAATGTTTTGATAAAACATGGAAAAAGGAAAGACAGAACCTGTATGAATTCTACCACGTGCCACCACGGCCAAATATACTATAATCCTTCCCTTGTTGTCCCTGTCTTCACTGGCCACTTCTACTTACGCAGCGAGCATTTGATATACTTTTATTTGTTGAAACTACTCTTGCATGGTGCACATTTTTGCTTGGGTTTCTCGCATCACTTGCATATGAATGTTAGTTTTGAGCTCGTGACGCTTGCATCTCTTGTTTTCACTGATACATGGTGTAAAATAGGCTATCATGTTAATCATCACGAGATCTTCGACTGTGCAATTCTTGAAGTAACTCATCATATTGCCGACTTCTAGAGGAAGTACCTACAAAAGTGTAAGAAAAATGCGGTACAGTGTGTGCAGGTGGGTCATAAACATGTGAAGAACGGGGAGGAGGTGAGTTATAGACGGGAGAGACATGCTCTCTCTTATCATACTCATCATCCGTCACCACCGGCAGCGACATTCACAGGAATGTTCGTGGGTACCTGGTCATCTCCAAGATCGTCATCTTGAGAATTTTTGCCTAGATGAAGTTGAGACGTGACAAGCGATACCTTTCTTTATTTTCTGCAAATTCAAAGAGTGAAAGGAAAACATTAAATTAAAAATTCGTGGGTTGCCTCCCACAAAGCGCTTCTTTTTACGTCATTAGCTCGACAACCCAGGAGTGTAAGTACTCTTGGTGGTTCCCTCGAGAATGATTCCTCGATCAAACTTTTAATAATCTCCGGTTTCCATGACCACTTATCACGCCATCTCACATATCCCTCACCTTTTCTTTTCTTCCTTCTGTAGGGTGGTTAATTCTTTTGAACTTGTGGTGGTGGTTCTGGCTCTATCCTGAGTATTAGCTTTTCAGTTTTTGGTGTACTTTTTTCATCCACCACTTCGAAGGCTAACCTTCCCCTCATTACACTAGTAATTTCCCTAGTTTCGTGATCCTCTAAATTTCTCTTTTTAAGCAGGACTTCAGACAAGGGTACATTGGTGTGGATATTTTTTAATACCTCTACATACGTTTTGGATTAGGGGTCTACCTTAGCTTCCACGAACCTTTGCGGGAAAGGAATTGGTGGGGTATAGGGAGGAGGAATAACATAAGATGCTTCCTTCTCTACCTCTTCGACGACCTCCTTTTCGGGTGGTGTCGGTGGGGTTTTCTCAATCTCTACGCTTTTCTCACCAGAACTCTCCTCAACCTCATTATCACTCTCCTTAGGATTTTCGATTTGTTTTTCACTACTGGTTGTTACAACATCCACATGCTCCTCAGGGGAGGGTCTTAGGGGTATTTGTGCAAGCAGGGAGATTTGAGTCTCCAATGCCTCATTGTGAGTCGCAAGGGATTCGACCATAATGTCAAGCTGCATAAGGTTTTCATTAATGTGGAGACTTTGTTTTCTAAATTCTTCATTCTAGAGAGTTTGTGTCTCTACAAAGCGCTTCATTATAAATTCGATCCTAAAGTGAGTTTGTGTCGCAATGAAATCCTCCATTAGTATTTCGAGGTTCGATTTATGGGAATCTTGAGGTTCTTCAAAATACTGGGAGTGGTAATTGTACGGAAAATTTGGGTGATACATTGTAATAGAGACAAGAATGCCTTAGTCTAGACAGTGTAACAATAGAGTACGATATTTGACGGAATTAGTCCCCGGCAACGGCGCCAAAAACTTGATGCGTGCTTTCCGCAAGTATACGGAGTACGTCAGCGTAATATAAAAGATTATCGATCCCACGGGGACCAATGTCAATCTATCGATTACTATTGTTACTTTGTTTATCTAAGGCTAATATAAACAGTGTATAAAGTGCACAGGCAACAGAGAATAATGAATAAAAATTAATTTAGATAAATAGTACTGGTATGTAATTCACATTGATCAAACTGTACTCCTATTGTTTAAGCAGAGACACTTACGGGGCAATATTTTCTTCCTTGTAAAAAGAGTTAATTAAAAAGGAATCTCCGCGTTAGCGTGATCGAAACCGGACCTAACCTCTAATCTAGACCAGCCGCTCACGCTGCATCGGTCACGTATTGCGTTAAAGTAATGAAGTCCTTTTTTTATATAATCACCTCTAAAACTCAGTTAAAAAGTGCTTTTGATTGGAAACTTTTAACATCAAAAGGTTTTTGGCATATGCTCGGCCAACCGGATCCTAAATATATAAACGCGTCCAAAAATAGTTTTAAAATCACTTTCTAACAATATCAAATTTCCCTAATTAATTAACAAAGCGCTTTGGCTGTTTATCAATTAAAAACTAACCAACTTTTATCTTAAGTATCGGACGACTTTCGATCTTACCCGACATAGTCACGGTTATTACGTAAATAGAAACATGATCCCATTTACGTAATGGCTGATCAAATTAAATTTAGAATAGTTGTATTAAAACCAAAACAGCTCCTAAAGTATTTCTACAAACACAACATACAGAGTACCGTCGAAACGACGGTCCTTACGTCCCAGCACTTAAGGATTTAGCTAGACATGACTATGGTAAACATGGCATGAAATAGATTTGCGGGATAAGTCATTTAGGAAAAAAACGTGTAAAGGGTGCGATTGATTTCAAAAGTAAGAACGAAAGTGTCACGCTTAAGTTCAGTTTGAAAACAAATCTTTTTACGATAAAGAAATTAAAACGAGTAATGCGATAAAGTAAAGAATGTAAAGCGGAGCAATAATGTAAACAATTTAAGGCAAGGCAGAAAAGTAAACAAAGTAAAGCAGTGCAAAAAATAAACAAAGTAAAGACGATGCGAATGAAAATAAATTGCGAATGAATAATAAAAATGCTACAAATCAGAGACTTTAATCTGGTACAATGCTGGAAAATAAATCTGACTTGAAAAGTAAAATGGCGGCAAGATTACTCTACTTCTAAAATGCTCCAATCTCGATTACAACAAAGGTGCGATAACTGTAACACCCCAATTCCCATCGCGAATAAATAATACATAAATAAATCAGAGTAAATAAAAATTTATTATTCTTAGACAGAAACAAGGATGCCACATTTAAAGAAAGAAAACACAATCCCTGCTCATAAATTTGATACATAACACAAAATGGAATAAATATAATTCAGGAAGCTTTTTCCAACAAAAGGAAAGTTCAATTATGGAATAAAGCGAAAAGATCCATAACTGACTTGTTTTACAAAATAAATTATTTTTATAACATCAAAATATTCATACAAAGGTAATACCAAATAGATCCAACAAATGTATACATATATAACAAAAGCGTTCCCCGACTCCCATGTTACGTATCAGAGCAGACAGACCGACAAAAGGGTGGAGAACTAATCTTCACAAAAGCCTCCAAGATACTAATCTACAATTGCCTCATAGAGCAACAAACCACAGCAGAAGGGTGAGAAATAACAACTAAATCAAATAATTATTCTCACCACAAGCATCACATACTAATACATATAGCATGCCACAGATACATAACATATTCCTAATAATCCAACCACATAGCATATATCAATTATACCAACATAATCACATATTCACCCATAAGGCATACCAAAGTTATGACATATGGAAACACACCACCACATCACATATATTCATATATAGCATATCATAGATAATTAATACAATCATTGTAATGTATAACGTCTCCACAAAACATAGCATATGTCTATACATAAAACATATCATCCATAACCAATGTATTCATCACAAATGCATATCAAATCACCAATGTTATCACGAGCTCAACACATAATCAATCAATTCACAATTTCCCACACATAATCAAATCATTCATGATTTCCCACACATAATCAATTCATTCATGATTTATGCAAATGCACAGAGACCGACACAACGACTCTATGCAATGCAATGCGGTACCAATCCATCCATCATTCTCATCATCATTAATTCACTCAGGAATTATTGGAATCATCGCTTGTTACTTAGTGTAACTCCCCGTCGGGCAAACGATGTTCCCCATCGCTTTAAGTCCTCTTTATATAAGGCACACGACGTGTATGGATCGCTTTAGGTCCTCTTTGTATAAGGCACACGATCCGGTCGCTTTAGGTCCTCTTTGTATAAGGCACACGATCGTCTATAACGTCGCTTTAGGTCCTCTTTGTATAAGGCACACGACCGTTACAGCAGATTCCCTCTGGAATCGTTTCGTCGCTCACACCCCACAAGGGCACACGACATCACAAGATGCATATCATGATGCTTGGCATACAAATGACTCATGACAATCAAATTCATATTCATAAATCAACAATATGAATTATCTCATTGTCATTATTCATACATTGGAAATCAATTCAAACAATGCCTTTACTTGCCATAAGGCCACCAAATAACACACATTGAATTTCACATAAACAATGCATTTCATCATAATCCACAAACCACAACAATTAGCATTTTAGCATATACACTCATAACAATGCACATCAAGAATTACTCACCATCAACAACAATCCTGCAATCATACAATGATACTCATTACACTAGGATTCACGCCACGAAGGCTACCCACAACAACATACATTAATACCATACATTTGTATTCAAGTCAACAAAGTATTTTACCATAAGGCCACAACAATTACAACAACTTATCACATGCTTCAACATCATATAAACCACATAAAAGCTCCACGTCACATAACAATAGCACCACACACTGTAAAACACCGACCGCACGCATTTAACGCGATAAAAACCCGACAACCCAACACTTTTACACAACCACGACTTAAATAAATCATCTACTGTCCTCCAAACCACTTTTAATAGAAAGAATATTTCATTAGCCTTCCAACACATCCGACCGTGCCTCAATCCGAGTTACGGATCAAAAGTTATGAAGGAAACAAAATGGGAAATCTGTCACGTTCGCTTTCCTATTCGCAATGCGAACCCCCAGCGAACCGTGGCAGAAGAAAAAAGGCATAAAGTTCGCAATGCGAACTTCTAGGCGAACCTTCGCTTTCTCCTTCGCTTTGGTTCGCAAAGCGAACCTGCGAACCCAGAAATTCTCAGCAGCGTCAATATAGGTCATATGGGGCCAAAATCCCTCATTTCTTCCACCCAAACACTTCCAAATCACACTATATCAACCAAAACATGTTCCAATCATAACAACAAGTATTCTACGCAGTTTATATCGAGTTTCAACCGTGAAAACATCGATTTCTATCGAAATGATCACAATTCCAATCAAGTGGAAAACATATATTTTTTAACCAAACATTCAAACAAATACATACATATACATATACAAGCAAGATATAATCGAAACTTCTCACCCTTACCCGATTAATCGCGCTTGAACGGATGATTTCTTCTATCCCAAGTTTTCTTCTTCTTTTCTCTTCTCTTCCTTTCTCTCTTCTCTTTTTCTTTCTCTCTATTTTCTCTCTAAACTCTCTTTTCTTTCTTTCTTTCTTATAATAACAAATATCTAAACCCCTAAAAAGACTATTTTACCCCTTAGCTCAAATATCTCGCAAACGCTCTTAAAACGCGATAAAACATAATAACGATGAAAAATAATATATTGTCAAATAAAAGTTAAGAATAAAATAATATAAAAACGAAAATAATTAAATCGACTCGATTAAATAAATCGGACAAAACGGGGCATTACAATAACCCGTCGATGTGACAGATTATCGATTTAAACAAACTGAATTTATGCCTATGATGCAACTAAGAGAGAATGCCTAAACTATGAAAGCTATGCCTTATTTATAGTGTGGAAATCCTTGGAAGTTGCACGAAACGTTTGGAAATCATGTGGAGACATTCCCTCTGGTCATGGCCACTTCCTTCAACTGCCTTTGACCAAGGCGAGTTTTAGGAAGATGGCGCCCGCCATCCCTACATGGCGCCCGCCATGTGTGCAAATAGTGAAAGACGTGGTCTTGTGACCGTTGAGACATGGGTGAAACCCTACACGTCATGGCGTCCTCCTTGGCCAACGCCATGTGTGTATTTTCCACCAAAATCTTTCGATTCTTGCTCTTTTTGCTTTATTTCTTCACGGAAGGCTCTATTAAGGCAGTATACCTGAAAACAAACATAATGTGGCATAATACTATGAAAACATAATAAAAAGACACTAAATATCATGTGAATTGGGTCGAAATATACGATATATTTTCATGTTATCAAACTCCCTCACACTTAGACCAATGATTGTCCTCAAGCAATCAACCAACACGGTAAAAATAAATCAGTATGGTTCGAAACAAAGGCACACCGAGACTCTAATCATACGTGGCGGCTAGGCTAATGTTAGATTGATAAGTACTAAATATCAATACCAAGGATACAACAATGACACAAATCCGCATTTTACGGCCAAAGACTCCCCCTTTATGCAAACCAATATGAATTATGCAATTATAACTCAACCTAGGTCTTTTTTTCTCTTCCTCCCAATTTCATTCACGCGCTATCACATTAAGCCCGTTATCCTTGCACGTACATGGTAAGTAAACCTATTAGTGACAATGATCTCATCATTATTTCATTTTTCTCTTTTTCTTGGCAAATATGCTTAAGTATCAATTGAACTTAAAGAGTCTGCACCATTGGGCTAAGTGATCGGGTGAAAACCACCTAACTTAGAAGGAACATATCTTATTATTCATTTTTTTTCTCTCTTAATTTCTCATTTTGAACTAGAGATCATACACTTATTTGCATCGGCTTCTTACTTAGTGTGTGCTTAGGATGGTGCTGACTACTTAAATAAACTACTTAGGGTTTACTTTGAAAACAGAACTTAAGGTCTCGGCACAATGGGTACTCAAATTGATTTTTCATACTTAGGGAGTTTAGGGTGTCGAGACGATATCGATTTTATCGAAACTTTCCCAAGTCTCGCTAACATAGCCTAAATTAAAAACAACCTATAACATTCAGAGTGTCGTGCCATAAATCAAAGAAATTTTTTGTTGGGGGTCCAAATTTTGAGAAATTCAATAAATAACTGAAAACTACACATAAAGACTCGACAACACATACGATGACTCGACAAAATACGGAAAACAGGAAAAATCCTAAAAACATGAAATAAACTAGAAGACAATAAATCTACCTAGAAAGAGATAAATAAAAACAGAAAAGTTCCTCCTCCACACTTAAACCAAACATTGTCCTCAATGTTTTGATAAAACGTGGAAAAAGGAAAGACAGAACTAGTATGAATTCTACCGCGTGCCAACACAGCCAAATCTACTATAATCCTTCCCTTGTTGTCCCTGTCTTCACTGACCACATCTACTTTGGCGGCGATCATTTTGAGATACTTTCATTTGTTGAAACTACTCTTGCATGGTGCACATGTTTGCTTGGGTTTCTCACTTGCATATGAATGTTAGTTTTGAGCTTGTGATGCTTGCATCTCTTGTTTTCACTGATACATGGTGTAAAATAGATTATCATGTTAATCATCACGAGATCTTCAACTGCGCAATTCTTGAAGCAACTCATCATATTGCCCGTTCCCAGAGGAAGTACCTGCAAAAGTGTTAGAAAAATACGATGCAGTGTGTGCAGGTGGGTCATAACCATGTGAAGAATGGGGAGGAGGTGCGTTACGGACGGGAGAGACATGCTCTCTCCTATCATACTTATCATCCGTCACCACCAGCAGCGACATTCACAGGAATGTTCGTGGGTACCTGGTCATCTCTAGGATCGTCATCTTGAGAATTTTTGCCTAGATGTAGCTGAGATGTGACAAGCGATACATTTCTTTATTTTCTGCATATTCAAAGAGTGAAAGGAAAACATTAAATTAAAAACTCGTGGGTTGTCTCCCACAAAGCGCTTCTTTTTACTTCGTTAGCGCGACAGCCCAAGAGTGTAAGTACTCATGGTGGTTCTCACAAGAATGATTCCTCGATCGAACTTTTAATAATCTTCGGTTTCCATGGCCACTTATCAAGCCATCTCACATATCCCTCACCTTTTCTTTTCTTCCTTCTGTAGGGTGATTCATTCTTTTGAACTTGAGGTGGTGGTTCTTGCTCTATCCTGAGTATTAGCTTTTCAGTTTTTGGTGTACTTTTTTCATCCACCACTTCGAAGGCTAACCTTCCCCTCTTTACACTAGTAATTTCCCTAGTTTTGTGGTCCTCTAAATTTCTCTTTTTAAGCAGAACTTTATACAAGGGTACATTGGTGTGGATATTTTTTAATACCGCCACCTTCAATTTGGATTGGGGGTCTACCTTAGCTTCCAAAACCTTTACGGGAAAGGAATTCGTGGGGTATAGGGAGGAGGAATAACATAAGCTACTTCCTTCTCTACCACTTCGACGACCTCCCTTTCGGGTGGTTTCGGTGGGGTTTTCTCAATCTCTACGCTTTTCTCACCAGAACTCTCCTCAACCTCATTATCACTCTCCTTAGGATTTTCGATTTGTTTTTCACTACTGGTTGTTACAACATCCACATGCTCCTCAGGGGAGGGTCTTAAGGGTATTTCTGCAAGCAGGGAGATTTGAGTCTCCAATGCCTCATTATGAATCGCAAGGGATTCGACCACAGTGTTAAGCTGCATAAGGTTTTCATTAATGTGGAGACTTTGTTTTTTAAATTCTTCATTCTGGAGAGTTTGTATTTAATGAGAATTGGAATTTTGGAAGGTACCTGAAGAATGGGAATTGGAGAAGAGGCAGTGGGCTGACACGGGTGCTCGTGTCACCTGACACGGCCCGTGTCAGTAGGTCTGGAGCATACAATGTTGTCATCAGTGAGCCAGGGGGCCAACACGGCCGACCATGTCAGCTGACACAACCCGTGTTGGCTGTAACATGTCATCTGCTGATTGTCTTGATTTTTTGACCTTTGGGATCCTTAGGGGTATTTTAGGTATTTCTTTGCTGATGTAATAGACTTGGGAGTATTTTAGACGTGTTTTGAGAAGAAGAAAGGGATTTTTTGGATCAGATAAGAATTACACGATCAAGATTAGAGAGATCAAGGCGATTGGAGAACTGAAGGTTTTCATGTGAGGACGCCATTGAAGCTCACAGTAATCCGATTATCTTGTAATGTCTGATTTCTATTTTGTATTTCTCTGAATATTATGAGTAGCTAAACCCCCAATAGCTAGGGGGTGTCCCTGAATTGCTTATTGTAATGATCTTGATTTTCTTGTTTCATTGACATAAGTGCTTATTTTGATAATCATTTTTATCGTGCAATGTTTTTAATGCTTTTTCTATCGGACAAATGGAATTTGATTGACGGTTAACCTTATGTCGGACAAACCATTGTTAACGCTTGTGCACGATAATGCATCAGTAGATATTACCTAGGTCTAGGAATACCCTATTGTACTTGGAACACTGTTGACATTATTATTCGTAATGCTTGATTTCGACTTAATTATCTATGGACGTAGTAATTAGGTTATGAAATCAAAGGTTTTCTCACTAAGGACTTAGGAGTAAATAATTTACTGTCAAGAAATTGATAAATCTAAGCCTTGCCTCTGAAATAAGGATTAAGGTTGTTACAAGGCAATTCATACACTGTACCCTAGCATGCCTCTCATATTTGTTCAAAACTCAATTTTATTATTCTGTTTTATTTTCCTTTAGCGAAATTACTATTTTCAAAACAATTACCAAACCCCCAATTACTTTTTGTTCAATTGAATTATTTTAGAGCTTGTATTTCCTACGCAGTCCTCGAGATCGATACTGGGGATAAAACCCCTATTATTACTGCATCGGTTAAAATAGTACACTTGCTATTTTTCGATCAGACACGTAGTAAGGTGTAGACGTTAGAATTTTGATTCCAACTTTTAATGCAAACTCAACCATCTTTCGGACGATGAATACAGAGCCTTGGTCTTTGTTTAAGGTTTCAGGTAATCCAAACCTACAGATAATATGAAGCTTAATAAACTATATCACAACATCTTGGTCAACATTAGCCGATGGTACTGCATCAACCCATTTGGTAAAGTAATCAATACCTACTAAGATATACCTGTGACCTTTAGAGGATGTAGTTTGAACTTCACCAATTAGGTCTAATTCCCAACCTCTGAAAGACCAACGTTTTTGTTAAGGGCCAAATTGTGCATATTTTTGATAGTATTTTGTGGCCCTTTCCAATTTTTTATTTGGTATTTTAGTAGTAAATCCATATTTTTTAGTGTAAATACGCCAGTTTTCAATTATGCATGTAAATATCTTGAATCGTGATCATTTTGATGCGTGTTGATAGGTTTTATTGCTTGATTTGATGCTTGGAGCATTTGGATGATGAAAGGGAGTTTTGAAGTGAAATTTTTTGACAAATTGACGGTAACTCGCGCTTAGCGCAAGTTCAACGTGATTTTGGACAAGAGGCAGTAGCTAATAAAGGCTAACCGCGCTTTCTTTAATTTTTCCACCTTTGAACTTGTTGCAGTGAGAATCAGATATCAAGCTATTAGTTAACTTAAATCACAAATCATGAAGTTCACCACCGAGCTTTTATTTATCCAAAGGAAAGGGTAAAGATCGAAGAAAATCCTAAGTGCGCTATGTAACAACAAAGCTAAGAGAATCTAAGATTCGGGGGTTGGTTATGCCCAGGGAAGGTGTTAGCATCCTAAGTATATATAGTACTCTATAGGAACCTCTTGTTAGTATTTATGTTATGCTAAAGTTTGCTTCCTAAGAGAAAAGTGCTAAGGTAAAGACCTAAGGGTACATACACTAAGTATGCTCTCCAAGACATCGCATCTCGTGCCTACGTATCCTAACTAGGATGGAATCAGAGCATTCGTAGTTCACCTAACTAGGGGTGAGGAACCCTTTATAACGATCAAGGTTCCAGAGGGAAGTAAGTGTTCATTATTATGACACTTACATGGAGTGTGGCGACTCCAAACCTAAGACTATGATAAAGGGAAAGTAAGTGTTCATCACTATGACACTTACATGGAGTGTGGCGACTCCAATCCTAAGGCTAGGATAAAGGGTAAGGTAAACTAGTCTCGATCGCACGACGGCGAAGGATATATCGCATCTTGTGCCTACGTATCCTGATTAGGAATGAGGAATCAAAGCCTCCGTAGTTCGTCTAACTAGGAATGAGGAACTCTTGACTATGGTCAAGGTTCCCGAGGGGAAGCAAGCATCTAAAATAATAGGGTTCACATAACACTAACCTAAAACTAGGTTAAAGAGGGAAAAGTGTCTCTAATAAGCCAAGGGAGATGATCCTAATAAGGTAATGGAAATGCAAAGGGAAAGGTCTAAACTATCTTAGAAAAATGACTCATAAGTCACATAGTAACTTTCCTTTGGAATGAGGGACAAACTACTTGTAATGACAAGTGTTGGAAATGAGAAACTCAAGTGTGTGTGCACAATATTGTTACAAGAAAAGCACAAGAGTTATCACAAAATCAATCAACAAGGAATAGTGTCATAAGAATCGAGCACAAATCGAGGACCACAAATAAGCAAATGAAAACCATGTCAAATAACATCACCCAAGGTCAGCAAGCACACTCAAATTATCCTCATAATGTGTGTCAAAGCACTCTAAAAAAATCAGCTCAAGAATTAATTAGGAAGGACCTCAATCAAAGCATTAAGTCAAAACTAGGTCAAATGGACACCTTGGATTATAAAGTCAGAATTAAATATCAAAACAGAATAAAAATAAAAATAAAATTCATAGAAAATTAAATAAGACATTCAAATACATACATGAATTTTTTTGGAATTTTTGGATAAGAGGAAGTTTTTTCAATAAAATGAAAACAAACGAAAATATAAAAAAGAAATAGAAGAGAACAAATAAAAGAAGGGTGCAAACAGCAAAGAAAATAATAAAAGAAAGGACAAATGGGCTTGGAAATGCGAAAACCGGGGGTGCCAATAGAGAAAAATCCAAGCCCATCAAGATCAGGGCCCAACAAATTGAGAAGGTCCATGGTGGACCTCGGTCAAATGGGTTGACTGGGATTTAACGACCAGAACCGTCAGATCTTGAGATCTGACCGGGTCTATACATCCAAGGGTGAAAAGGAACTGTGCATGATTGTACTAAGAAATAAAAGGCGTAGGGGATCACAGGGAGGAGTTGCCATCCGGTGACAAGTGTCCCGGTGGAGACACTTGCCACCACCACGCTCAGCCAACACACCAGAAGGAGATAGCCATGTAAACAAATGAAAGGAAAACAAGTCTGAGCGAACAAAATCAAATTAATCCCTCTACGCGTCCTGTCTCTCTAACCTTCTTTTCTCTCTGCAACAAAACTCAACGCCGGAGCCCTAAAGCACGGCCGGAGAAGATGGTGGATAACGGTGGCGCCACCGTCTTCTCCGGCGAAACTACCCCAAAATCCTAAAACTTCTACATGAACCCCAGCTATTTTTCCATCCTCATTCTAAATCCGACCTTAGATTTCTCTAAATTCTACCCAAATCAACGAATCAAAACCGTTCCCAAACGTAACCCTAGTTCCAGAAATCGATGAAATCGAGCAAATCAAACTAAGAAGAACAACTACACCACTCAGAGGTCAAGCAAAGTCCCGAAATCATGCAATAGAGTTCAACTTTAAGGAGAAACGAGACTTAAAGGATAACTCTTGAAGAACTCCTCCAAACGAGCTTCTGAGAGTGTCTAGGTAACTTGCTTCAACTTCTTTCTTGTTTCGTGTCTGATCTCTTTTCTCGTCTCCTTCCGTTCTTGTTGATTCTCTCTGCGTGACAACAATTGAGTATGCCCTTTTTTCGCTCAAGCTTATTTGAGTTTCAGTGTGAGACTCGAAGGCTTTTGAATGTGAGCTTTAGTAAAGTTTGAGAGTTTTTTCAGAGTAGTGTTTTAGGGTTTTCCTTTATGTGTGTGGCTGCTGCGTTAGGAAAAATTAGGGTTTCTTTTCTGGTGTGATGATGATGAATAGTGCTCTTTTTATATGCTCTGATTAGGGTTTTCTAGTGATGAGCTGGAGATTGTACGATTGAAACTTGCTGAGGAAGAATGCCTTCCTCTCCGTACAATTCTCTTTCCAATTGTGTATTTTGAAAATCTTTTGTCTGGTAGTGTATATAGCAGATTGTGGTCCCACGAATATTACAACTAAAATTCCTTTGCAAGAAACTCTGTCATCTGGTACATGGCCTTACTTGATTTGGTTTTTTTTCCTTTATTGCAATGACACATGTTAGATGCTGTAATGACTTAGTGATAAAACATGCTTGCCCTGATGGATGTATGCTGAACTTGACATGGATTCATGGAAATTGTATGTTGAATTTGAACTAAAATGCTTGTTTGACATGAATGAATATGATATGTGAATGCATTGATGGTATGAGTTTCATGAATGTGTATGTTTAAATATTGAGATGAAATGATGATCTGTACAAATTGGCATTATGAATGTATATGTTATGTGAACACTCGAGTTATGTTGGAAAATATGAAATTGACTGTAGCTTTCTTATGCAGGGCGTTTGGACAATGAGACTTAGACCAGATTCGAAAGCCACCACACTTCCACAAGCTTCACAAAATATATAATCCATGTATCTTTAGGGAAGACACAAATTGGCAGCATTCTTACCACAACATGACCAAATTGAAGTGGCACTCAAGGGGTGCATCAAGTAGGAAGGAATCCTAAGAGACCACATTCTTAATGTGGCAAAAGGTAATGTAGGGTCATCAACTTTGATGATACTGCAAATTCACTTGTTTGATAGGACGCTCTTCATCTTCCTTCATCTTTGTGACATCCCTTTTTAAACTCAAAACTCAGACCTTGAAGACACAACTGCAGTGATATCTTTCACAAGGAAAGGTATGAGAATCACTAACTATGCTTGTGATGTTCAACTCCTTCTTTCCAATTAGAAATTGTTCAATTTCGTTACCCACTTTCTTTTGAAAAATAATCTGAAACAAACCTATGCATCATCTTTGGATCCTGTTTCACTTTTGTCAAATTGTGCAGGTTGTTTTTGAGATGGTCTCGGACGTAATTGAGGAAGTCCGTTTGGGGCACCACACTATCCTCATCAAACCCACCACCATTTTTAGTTGGAGAAGGTGGAAGAAAGCTCTGTATTTCCTCTAGGTTGATTCTCACATTTATGTCAGTGCCTTTCCTTGTTTGAATGGCAACTGCCATTAGCAAAGCCTCTTGGAATTGTAATATCTTGTACATTTGTAAACTCATGAATTTTATTATTAATAAATGTTGTGACATCTCCCTAATTATAAGTTGGTGAAATTTGGCTTTTAAGCTTGTATCTCAAATTTGAAACCATTAGCCATTCTACACGTTATCAAGCTTGAAATCACGTAGCTAAGATGTCTTGAGTGATATTAAAGGGGAGGAGTTGGACATCAATTATTAGCTTTGACTTGAATTGAAAATGAAATTCAATCTTGTACCTTGAGAAGAAACAAAACGCATAAAGCTTGGAACCTGGATGTTGCTTGGAACTTATAAATGAAACAAAGAATAATTATAACACAAATCTTGCAATAACAACTTGATTGTCAATCCACTTTGAAGTTCCAAGAAAATGATACTTAGGAGTATGCTTGGAATGCAATCTTGAATTCAACCTTGAATGCACTAGTTTGCAAAAATGCTTGAAAACCTGATATTGGACTTGGTATTGAAATAGCCTTGAAACCTTGAATTTGTATGGAGACATGACTTGAAATTTTGGATTTTGGCATGGATTAACAAAAACAAACCATAAAAATTAGAAAGTATTTGCATTTGTTTGGGAATTGATGAATTTCATCGTCATAATACCGAATCTTTATCAGGCTAAATGCAGAGCAACTACTCCAATGTTCAAACATCCTTATGTTGATCCAGAAAGACTTTGAATCAAACCTAGGTGAAAAACTTTTTAAGACTTATAATGCTCCAAATGATCAGGAGTAAACCAATATTGCCTTAGGCTTCATAATTTTCACGGTTCAAACCAAAGTCTCCTCAGGATTAGCCATTATCTTTGAAGAAAAACGAAACCTATCCTTGTCAATCCCCTTTGCTTCAAGTACCCAAGAATGACGATGATGAAACTATGATATGAAAGACATAGGTTTGAACTCTAAAGAACTTGCTTGGTTGAGGACCTATCTAAAACTTGATTGACTAAAATCTTGAGCTTCTGAAGTCAAACCTATTTCACAAGTGAGACAAAGCAAACAATATATAGAAAAAATGATTAGCTTATGTAATATGAATGACCTAGATGATATGCAAAAGATCAAAGAATCTAAGGGTAAAATTTGGGGTATGACAGTTGCCCCTATTTAAATATCTTTACCGGATGACATGAGTGATGATAATCCTCATGAAATCACGGTGAAAGGTATTTAAATATAGATAACCGAAAATTTTGCCCTTAGATCCAATGACATGCTATGCTATGGACAAAAATGAACTATGCAGGCAGTGCTGACATGCCATGAACTCTAATATGATGATAGTGATGGAATGATATATGCAAATTGCAAACGAAAACGAAAGCAAACGGGAATGGAGACAACACAATGAGTAACTACTCACTGGGGGTGACAACAACACTGAGGAAGCTAACACAAAACTGGAGAAATCTAAAGTGATTGATCAACAGGTTCAGGTATGACCAACTGACATTTTAGAAGGAAGGTATCCTCACTAGAGGTTAAACCAAGAGATGGTCCCCCTGGGGAATATCCAGAGTAGTTGATCAACAAGTCCAAGCATGATCGGCTGACACTCTAGGACAAAAGATAAAGCGGGAATATGACACAATCCTTAAAACTTCGAGATTGGGCCAAAGAGAAAGCTAAATGCAGAGCAACTAATCCAATGTTCAAACATTCTTATGTTGATCCAGAAAGACTTTAAATCAAACCTAGGTGAAAAACTTTTTGAGACTTATAATGCTCCAAATGATCAGGAGTAAACCAATATTGCCTTAGGCTTCATAATTTTCAGGGTTCAAACCAAAGTCTCCTCAGGATTAGCCATTATTTTTGAAGAAACATGAAACCTATCCTTGTCAATCCCCTTTGCTTCAAGTATCCAAGAATGACGATGATGAAACTATGATATGAAAGACATGGGTTTGAACTCTGAAGAACTTTCTTGGTTGAGGACTTATCTAAAACTTGATTGACCAAATTGTTGAGCCTCTGAAGCCAAACATGTTTCACAAGTGAGACAAAACAAACAATATCTAGAAAAAATGGTTAGCTTATGCAATATGAATGACCTAGATGATATGCAAAAAATCAAAGAATCTAAGGGTAAAATTTGGGGTATGACAGAACTGATCGTGCTAAGCGCGCTCTGATAGCGCTTAGCGCGGTGCCACTTATAGACACCTTTTCGAGCTTGTATAAATGGGCACTTGGGAGATATTTTGAGAAGACACTTCATTTTATGCACTTTTCAGATTTGTTAAGAGATTCTTAGGGTTTGATGCTTAAAAATTCCAAGAGAAGTAAAAATCAAAACTTTGGAGCATCAATCTTCGATCTTTCGACTTTGATGCTAGTAAAGCTTTCCTTCTTACTTGTCGATCAAGCTACCATGGTGATGGCTAGCTAAACATCTTTTGTGTCAAGATTAGAGGTAGTTAACCTTATTAGCATGTATTTCTTTTGATCTTTTGTATGTGAACAAAGTTGATAATCAATATATGATGAAGATCTTTACTCTTAATGATATATGTATGATTTGAATCACTATAGACATAGAATTTCCAAACCTTAATCTAAGTTCTTCATCTATTAACAAACAAACTATAGACATAGATTTGAGAGTTAATAGTTGCTTTGTATCAATCTTTATGTTTATTTTTTCGATTGTCGTCTTGAGAAATCATATAGCGATTGAAACAATAATACTCACGAAGCCGCTTTAGAAATAAATGGAATTGAGAGGATACACGATTGTATTGATCTAAACCAAGTTCACATGCTTGATTAATCGGATATGTATGAAGGGGTTAACGAAATCTAATCTTGACATGCTTTTCTTAAAACAAACATATTTCTATAATTTACTCTTTGCTACCAAAACAAGTTAAAACATATGTTACCAAACAAAAACTCTTTGAAAACCCTTTTCTTGAATCTCATAAACTATTGAACGGAAAGCATCTCACATCAAAACAATACCTGCGAATACGATAAAACAACTCACCTAAACAAATTACAACAATTTTACAAGCGAATGTAATTCTCTAGCAGGGACATGTTGAACCCTAGCATGTTTTTAACAATCTTGACATCTTTTGGCAAACTCTATGTAGTTTTTTTAACATAGTTGGCCAGTATACGCCTTTTCGGAACAAAAGCCATTTCATTTTATGGCCTGCTTTATGGGCGCCACAAGATCCACTATAGACATCAAAGATTGCTACATATGCTTTGCTTTCACTAAGGAATTTCAAAAGAATCCCTTTTGGGGTTTTCTTAAATAATTCATTACCCATGATGTTATACCTTAGTGCCTTATATTTAATCTTTCAATCTGTTGTCCCTGTAGGATTTTCTAAGTATTCCACAATAGGTTTTTTTCCAGTCATCGTTCGACATATTGTTAATGGAGAGAAAATCACACTTCTTGGATTCCATGTACTTGATTATCCCAAGTTCTTGTGCCCCCGTAGGTTTTGATGTTAACAATATTGGAGGGGGAATGATGGTCGAGACTAATTTTTCTCTAACCTCGATTAGCTCTTCCAACTTTTCCTTGGGAACTTTGTATCCTTAAGCAACTTGAGTTAAATCATTTGCCTCTTGTTTTTTTTTTAATTTGGGCATGAATCTAATTTCGACAGAGTCAAACTTTTCTAAAAACGATCGTGTTATACTAGAGTATAGTACCAAGTTTTCTTTTATACACTTGTATTCTTTGGTTAGAAATTTTAATACTAACTCTGATTCGCCTCTAATCACAACTTTTTTTGCCCTCAAGTCAAGTAAAATTTTAAGGCCAGCTATTAATGCTTCATATTCAATCTCGTTGTTAGAATAATGATCCTCAATTATAAACTTGAATTTGGTCGGGATTCCTCTGGGTGAGATTATTAAGACTCCAATCTCGGTTCCCTCTTTATGACTTGAACTGTCGAAGTACAAACTCCAAGGTTTTAAGTCTATGTAATTATGTATTGTCTCGACAATTGCATGAACGACTATAAAGCCAGGCACAATTTGTCCTTTCATGGCCTTTAGAGGCGCATATGTTAAAAAATATTCAGTTAGGGCTATGACCCACTTTCCAATTAGACTATACAAAATGGGTTCGGAAACTATGTGCTTCATGACATCAAAATGCGAATAAATGTACACATCAACTGGATTTATGTAATGTTTCAATTTAGTACAAGTAAAGTACAAGCACAAACATAGTTTTTCTATTTCACTATACATAGTTTCTGCATGATTAAGGACCCTACTAATATAATGAATGGCTTTTCGACGCCATTGTTGTCTTCTTGGTCCAACATGCTTCCCATTGTTAGCTCCGATGCAGAGATGTATAATTTCATTAGCTTCCCTTTTGCAGGAGGTATTAGGATTTAAGGTTTTGTGAAGTAAGCCTTTATCTCGTTGAATTCCTCTTGATGCTCTGACTCACATCTGAATTCCTCTTCACCATTTCGACAGAATAGTTGCGAGAACGCTGGGTTTTGCCACTTAAGTTGGAAATAAACCTTCTTAGGAAGTTGATTTTTCCTAGTAATGACTGCAATTGCTTGTTAGTCGAGAGAGGCCTCATTTCCAATATTGCAGTAGTCTTATTTTAATTTAGTTCGATCCCTTTATTATGGACTATGAATCCAAGGAAGTCTCCTATGCTAACAAAAAAGGCACATTTTAGATGATTAATTTTTAATCCATGTTTCCTCATCCTTTTAAAGGATTGTTGAATGTGGTCGATGTGACCATCTTTGGATAATGATTTGATGATAATGTCATCGATATAGACGTGCATGAAGGTTTCTATAAAGTCATGGAAAATCAAGTTCATTGCTCTTTGATATGTTGCTCCATCATTTTCAACCTGAAAGGAATTACCCCCCTAATTCGTAAGTCCCTAAAGCGCCTGGGCACCTAAACACTATTTTTGGTACGTCATCTTCAGCAATGAAGATTTGATTAGACCTAGAATAGCCAACTAGCTTACTTAGGAATTCATGGCATGTTGTCGATTTGACAAGCATTTCAACGACATGCATAGGGTATTCATCTTTAGGGGTAGCTTAATTTAAATCTATAGAGTCTATGCATACCCGCAACGTTCCATTCTTTTTAATAACAAGAACTATGTTAGAAAGCCATTCACAATACCTGGCTATTCTGATGAACTAACTTCTCAACAGTCTTTGGATTTCTTCTTTCATCTTTGACATGACTGTCGGAGAAAACCTCCTTAGTGACTACTTCACAGGTTTCTTCCCCAACTGAATGGGTAACTTCAACTCTACTAGTTCACGGGTTTCTTTCCTACTGCTCCCTTAATCACAATCCTCCATTATTATCCTTTGGTGACACCATAATCTTCTTCAATTTTTTGGCCATTCGCACCATTTTCTTTCTCTCTTTTCTTCAACATGTATGTTGCAAGCTCTGCAAGAAGAATTAATGGCGGATCATCATCTAATAATCATAACAAGGGTTGTCAAACCAATATCCTTAACCCTTACTTCATGCATCTGAATGAAAACCCTGTGTTAATTCTTGTTTCTCCCTTACTTTCAAGCAACAATTATCACTCTTGGTCACGATCCATGAACATGGCTCTTCGATCCAAGGCCAAGATTCACTTCATCAATGGCTCCTTACCACGACCATGTGATAAAGATCACAACTCCCTCGCATGGGATCGTTGCAACACCATGATCATGTCATGGAACAACAAGTCAGTAGAAACCGAGATTTCTCAAAGCATTTTGTGGATGGATAGCGCAACTGAGATGTGGCGTGAACTGAAAGATCATTTTTACCAAGGTGACATTTTTCAGAGTTTCTGAAATTCAAGAAGAAATTTGTACCTCGAAGCAAATAGATTCTTCTATTTCTCCTTACTATACTAAACTAAAAAAACTTTGGCAAGAATTGGACAATTTTCGTCTAATCCCTACTTGTGATTGTGATATCATATGCCAAAATTTAACCATGATTTGTGCATACCAAGATGGAGACCAAGTTATCAGGTTTCTAAAGGGTTTAAATGATCAATATTCAGTTGTGAGATCGCAAATCATGTTGATGGACCCTCTTCCAAACATTTGCTAAATGTACTTATTACTTATTCATCAAGAAAGACAAGCCACCACACCATTTGATGAATCCAAGGCTCTTGCTTTTCCCAATCATAATCAAACTGCTCAACCATAAAATAGAAGCCAAAACTCATGTGGTAGAGGAACTAGAGGCATCGGATTTTATGGTGGTCAAGGTGAGGATCACGAGTTTGCACTCATTGTGGCATGACAAAACATACTATTGATACATGCTTTAATAAGCATGGTTATCCTCCGGCAATATGATAGCTCAGTGAATAACTGCACGAATATTGAAGGTAAAACTGATGAATCTCAAGCTGACTTGATTAGAGAAATGGACAAGATTTCGGTTCTTTGACTTTCACACCAGATATGCACAAGGCATTGCTAGCTCTCCTCCAAGGTTCATATCATACCCTAATTTTTTACCCTAAGATCTCACATATCATTGCATTTTTTCCCACAAACAAGATCATATGCTAAGTTCTTCCCTCTCTCTTATCCTTTAGGGTTTTCCTTTGCAGAGGTCACCAAGCACCCTTTTGTGTGTGTTTATCTCTATGCTTATATGTTTATTGTTTATCTAGCCACTAATCAAAATTCCAAAAAATATGTCTTGTTTATTTAAGCTTTGTGCAAGGTAGAGCATTTCATCAAGAGCACCATGCATGGTTCCTCAGCTAGGGTCGTGTTCTCTCAAGGCAAAGTGTGATCATCCATTGATTCTCAAGAGCTCTTCTCTCAAGACATGGCTTATAATCTCAAGGTTTATGGTTATCAAACATCTCTCAATATCATTTGGATCAAGAATACCTGAAGGTTGTGTAGCTTATTTCTCAAGAAAGTCAATGGTTCATGTGTTTATTTCCATGCCTTATTCAACAAGTTATCTCAAGCTTTGGTCATGTTAATCAAAGAAAATTCAAGGACATCTTATTTTGAGTTCATAAAATCATCCATGTACCTTGAAATTCAAGAAAACCTCAAGTGCACAAGTTGATTCAAGAAGGTTTGACCAAAAAGTCAACATTTTTCAAGTCAAACTTCCAAGGACTACAACTCCTTCAATTCTACATATTTTTGAATGCTTCTTTTTGCATATGACTCTTCTCAATATCCTCTACAACTTCTCTTTACATGCTAAGAGCCAATTATGCTTGGAGGACCATCAAAAGTTTGAAGACATTAAAGGTCTTTTGTGGACTTAGTAAAATTTGACCTATTTTCATGTGACTTTTTCTCAACTTTCAAGGATCACAACTTCTTCAATTTTTATCCTTTGAGGCTGATTCTTTTTTCACAATATCATTTACAATGCCCTCTACAAGTTTTCTTCAATGATCATTATCAAACTATGCTTGGAAGGCCTTGGAAATTGTTGGAACGTTATAGGTCATTTTTTTCCTCAAAGACTTAGAATTTTTCTAAGTATGATGACCAGTTTTTTATGCCAACTTCAACACACCATAAATTTCTCCTCAGATATCCAAATTAATACTTTCTTGGCACATTGTAAACTAGGCCACGAGGACTACACATTGCAAGAAGAATGGGATAAAAATGCCTCTTGAGTAGGATGCCCCATTGAGTTGAACATGTGTTGAGGCGGTAAAGCGGCAAGCAAAAAAAAGTTTTGGAAGTATTTTTCCGGAAATTTATCGTGTCCACAGAGATCGGTGCTATTGAACTGTCGTTCGACAATTTAAATGTTAATGAGTTTAGTTTAAAATGTTTAAAACATAGAAACAGAAAAGTAAATATCAACCTACAATACTCCTCAATATCATCCAGCGTCGCTCACAACAGTGTCCATTATGACACACTGATCTGAGAGAACAACCGTGTTACCCTCGTCGACACTCTCGCACCCGACTTGAGATACGGAGGCATTAAGCTTCGACACCCATAAAGATGGTTAGGTCTAAATCTATCTCTAGCATCCAGAAACTAACAGATAATCATCCCTAATCAAAGTTTGTGATGTTTATCTCTAACACAACCCAAACCCCGAGCATAAAGCAAAAATCAAGGACAATCACCGATAAAGATTTGTAAAGCAAATTTTATACAATGCCATGGGTGACAAATATACATGAATTCAAAGTAAATACATATACAACAACCCAACAAAGAAGAAATACACAAAGAAGAAAAGAAATAAACCAAACATCTCGCGGTTTTTCAAACGCCGGTCGATGAGAAATCCACCCCGGACATCCGTGTGCAAGCTTCAATGTTGTTTTCTAAGCTAATCTACTGAAAAATGAGTTTGAGGGAGTTGGGAGCAAAAATCCCCAAAACCATAACCTAAAAAATGAATGAAATGACTTATATATTATTCACAAAATCTGTGAAGTTCGCAATGCGAACTTTTATTCGCAAAGCGAACTCCAAAAATTGGCACTTAAGTGCCTCAGAATAGTCAAACCGCCTCTGCAATTCAGCAAAATTTCTCAAAGCAAATTTTCTGGTGAACATTCGCTGGAAAGTTCGCAAAGCGAACTTGATAGCAAACCATCCCTTATTTTGACCATAACTTCTGAACCGTAACTCGGATTGACGCATGGTCGGAAGCGATCGAAAGCTTATTCAATGCTCTATACAATAATGGCAAAATATCATTGCTTGAATACCTACAAAAATAAGAGAAAATCAATTAAACTCAATGATATTTACATGATACGCAAAATATACACTATAACGTAAAGTAAACGTATTTACAAACTAAACGGGGTTTATTTGAACGATGTTAACAAAAAGTATCGATAAGTGCAACAAAACTTATATACAAAAATAGCTACAATTTGCACTTATCAAACTCTCCCTAACTTAAACTTGTTTGTCCTAAAACAAGAATCAAACAACTCAAAGAAACAGAGTGATAACCAAAGAATCACGAATCAACAGGTTTTGAAAAACGGAAACGAATGAATAGTTCAAATGAAAAATGATACACACAAAGTAAATACTTACCACTAAACTACGATGATAACATAGTCACGAAACAAATGCAAATACAAAAATCATGCCAAACATCCTAAAAAAACACAAGTCCAAACGTGAATCACACCTAGCAAAAACAATCACCGGTAGATGAAAAACACAAAATGAGGTACTTTTCACTCACACAACAATCTTGCAAACAAAAGACTAAATTATGCATTCATCCAACAATCATATTGAAAACATAAAAGCAGGAATCACAAGGGCTTTCAAGGTTGTAGCATGGTCGGGTAAACAAACAAGGGGCAATTTCTAAAGGTAATTGAAACAAAAACTTGCCTAAACCTAAGGGAGTGATCAACTCACAAAGACTCAAACACAAAATTCCAATCAACTTCTTCCAAAATCCCAAGTGTTTCACAACACACAATACTTATTTAGCACAATTATTTGAACTCTTTTTGTTTCTTTTCTCAAGGATTTTCTTTTTCTTTCTTTTTTTTTTCTTTTCTTTTTCATTTTTTTTCATTTTTTTTATTTTCTTTTTCAACCTCATAGAAAACAACCAATGAGTAAACAACCATTCTCTCCCCAACTTGAATTCAACCACATCATCATGTGAATACTCCCTACTTTCTAAGGCAAGGTAAAAATTCATACAACAATACAAAGTTGAAGGTTCAAGAAAAAAAATCAATCAAAATCCATACAAAAAGTGAATTCAATACTCATAGACAAGCATTAAGTTCAAACAACATGGATAATGATAGAAAGGCACAAAGGGGTTACGAATGATCACACGCTCACAAGGTGAATGACTATTTGGTTAGGTAGTTGTGCTCAAAATGAAACAAAATGCCTTGATCCTTTTCATGCTTTCATATAATCAATACAAACAAAAGATTAAGCATAATAAAATCCAGTTAGAACAAGAATGTTGGTACTCCGAGCATATATGAACATTAGAAAACTACCTCACAAAACAGGTGGGAACTAAAGTGATTCACATCAAGAACAAGTATACAAAAGAATGAATGGCATGGAAGTTTGTAAAATGCCTAAGTATCATGAATATGCTAAAGTCTAGAAAGCGATAAACACATATCTTGGATGTGTACAAAACTTAAAAATATCATTACCATACATCCGCAAGTTGAAATGATCAAACTTGGAAAATCACCTTAAATTTCCTCAAGCTACTCAAAACAAGCTCATAGACAAACACGAAAACTATTAATATAAACAAACTAAAAGACCAGGTGAAAATGGATTAAACAAGTTGTAAAGTGAAGATTTGGGAATTTTACGAACAATCAGAGTACAACTTGTTTAATGAATGTTCACCACACTACCGAAGCTAGAATGAAAAAGTAATAACGAAACAAAAAATGATAAAACATGCTTATTTTACGTCGTAAGCCCGACGCCTTTACAATGTTAGCTAGTAACTTCCTTCCTTCATGCCATGGTGATGCCTCACCGCGCAAACCAAAAGCAAGTGTCCTAACCAAACACTTGAACAAACGTTAAGGGAACAAAATATACAAGTATCAATATAAACAAGTGAAAATAGACAATATATACAATATCTACAAAACTCAAAAACAAAGAAACTATCGCAATGCGAGTCAATAAAAACACCAATCCCTGGCAACAGCGCCATTTTGTTGAGGCGGTAAAGCGGCAAGCAACAAAAAGATTTGGAAGTATTTTTCCGGGAATTTATCGTGTCCACAGAGATCGGTGCTATTGAACTTCCGTTCGACAATTTAAATGTTAATGAGTTTGGTTTAAAATGTTTAAAACATAGAAACAGAAAAGTAAATATCAACATAAAAAGAATTCATTCTTCAGAGAGAAGAAACTTGTCAGGCATGCACATAATCGACTCATCACAAAATTAAACCTATCCACCAGTTATACTCAACCTACAATACTCCTCAATATCATCCAGCGTCGCTCATAACAGTGTCCATCTCTGACACACTGAGCTGAGAGAACAATCGTGTTACCCTCGTCGACACTCTCGCACCCGACTCGAGATACGGAGACATTAAGCTTCGACACCCATAAAGATTGTTAGCTCTAAATCTATCTCTAGAATTCAGAAACTAACAGATAATCATCCCTAATCAAAGTTTGCGATGTTTATCTCTAACTCAACCCAAACCCCGAGCATAAAGCAAAAATAAAGGACAATCACCGATAAAGATTTGTAATGCAGATTTTATACAACGCCATGGGCGACAAATATACATGGGTTCAAAGTAAATACATATACAACAACCCAACAAAGAAGAAATACACAAAGAAGAAAAGAAATAAACCAAACATCTCGCGGTTTGTCAAACGCCGGTCGATGAGAAATCCACCCTGGATCATCCGTGTGCAAGCTTCAATGTTGTTTTCTAAGCTAATCTACTGAAAAATGAGTTTGATGGAGTTGGGAGCAAAAATACCCAAAACCATAACCTAAAAAATGAATGAAATGACTTATATATTATTCACAAAATCTGTCAAGTTCCCAATGCGAACTTTTATTCGCAAAGCGAACTCCAAAAATTGGCACTTAAGTGCCTCAGAATAGTCAAACCGCCTCTGCAATTCAGTAAAAGTTTGCAAAGCGAACTTTCTGGCGAACATTCGCTAGTGGTCCCTTTTTCTACTGCCATAAGTCTGGGAGCATTCGCTGGGAAGTTCGCAAAGCAAACATTCACTGGAAAGTTCGCAAAGCGAACTTGACAGCAAACCCGCCCTTATTTTGACCACAACTTCTGAACCGTAACTCGGATTGGCACACGGTCGGAAGCGCTGGAAAGCTTATTCAATGCTCTATACAACAATGGCAAAATATAATTGCTTGAATACCTACAAAAATGAGAGAAAATTAATTAAACTCAATGACATTTACATGATACGCAAAATATACACTATAACGTAAAGTAAACGTATTTACAAACAAAGCGGGGTTTATTCGAACGATATTAGCAAAAAGTATCGATAAGTGCAACAAAACTTATATACAAAAATAGCTACAATTTGCACTTATCAACATGGTGACTTGAAACTGAAGAAAGTTACATGATAAGAATTTTGATTCATCTAATCTTCAACTATAGATCAATTTGGCACGAGTTAACCACTTAAACATGTTTAGTGAAGTGCCCAAAGTTTAATTGAGCCTTGAAACATAAGTTTTAGCTGAGTTTTGGGTGATTTCAAGTCACATTTTCCTCATGACCAAGGGTGCACATGATTACACTAAATTTCCACTCAATTCACCCCTCTCAATATTCCATTATCTTCAGCTATAAATAGAGGACCTCACTACCTTCATTTCCAAGCTTTTGAGAGCCAAAGAACCCCTGCTTGAACTTTAAAATTTCCCCAGAAATTTCACTATTGGGTTTTGAATTCTAGCCATTATCAACCCAATTTCTTTGTTCTAATACCTTTAACGGCCTCCTCTTAAGCTTTTGCATCATGTCTCAAGCTCCTAGACCTTTTGAAGTGCTCAGACCATATCAAGCTTCTTCAACCTCCGGCCACCATCTCAACAAGGTAGTTAGAAGCTTCAATTCACTTCAAACAAGTTACCACAATGTAGACCTTGACTTGCTGATTATTTCCCCTAACTTATCTGATGTTGATTACTTGAATTGATCATTTAATTTTTGTTTGAATGTTCATGTTCATTTATGCATTTCTAAAAAATTCTCCTCACTCGTTTTCAATAAATGAAAATGGAGGATGGAGTTGAGTTCGCCTTGATGAGACGGTCAAAATGGCATGTCTCATGACCTGAAGTAACTGTTTTCCAGAACTCTAGTGAGAGCTCACCGGAGAAGATGACCGGAGAGGCTGAGAACGATGACCTGCGTGGCGCCACGTTGGAGATTTGAAATATTTTCATTGGTTGGATTTAAATGTGATTTGATGCTTTGCCTTGCGCGTGTTCTATTGTGTTCCCTCATCTCAGGTGCGTTGGATCTACTACGTCAATTAATGAGGCTTGATCCAACGTGCCTTTTTTTTTCTTTTTTTTTTCTAATTTTATTTTAAAATTACATTAAACTTCAAAAATTCATAAAAAATAGCCACATTAACATTTTTCACTCCAATTTTTTTCGTAGTTTCATAAAAATATTTCCTATTTTTTGAGAATTTTTATGCATTTTTATTTCATCATTTGCTATTTTTCATGATTTTCTTCTTTTTGCATATGTTTTAAATAGTTAAAAAAAAATATTTTAATGCATTTTTAAATTCTAAATTTTTTTTACATATGATCTTTGAGTTGTTTCTGACTTTCTGGATTTTTCTTGATCATTTGTGATCTTGTTTGATGCATCTTTTGTATTTTCATGTTTATTTTCCTTTTTAAATTCATTTTAAAAATCATGTTGGTGCATATTATTTCATTTTATTGCATTTTGATCTTGTTTGTCCTTTAGTGACTTCTGTTTGACTTGAATCTTGGTTGATTTGCTCAAGTTTCATCAAGCTCAATGGATCTTGGGTGTTGATGGGGTGAAAACCCTAATCCACCCAAATGGATGATTGATATTGATGATAACTTGATCAATTCTTGGATTCAATTTGTTGTTTTGGTTTCCTTGCTGCCTCTTCTTCATCTCCGTTCTATTTTTTCTTTTGGTTGATGAAAATCTTTAACATCATGGAACTTTTGAAGTTCTTGATTAAGATGAGACCAACTCCTTTTTTTGTGTGGTAAGCTTTAGGAGAATGACTTACATGTCATTTCTCTAGCTTGCATTAGCAGAAATATTATTATTGATTGACCTCTCATAGTATGAACTTCCTTATAATTTGTGCTACGATTGCTTAACATAGCGCTAGATTTATCCCGAATCAGAAAATAAGTCATTTTTATAAGTGAGATTGTCAGCCTCCTATTCTCCATGGTATTGTGTGAAATAGATTGGATCTTTTGTTACTAAAGGGAGCTAGTGGCATACTTATTGATTTTATCCAAGTTGGAGTCTTTCTTCTGGTAATGTATAAGACCATGTTTTCATGCTTGTGGATGTTTAGTTGAGTGTTCTCCAAAAAATGACAAGTTGGACTTTCTTTCCTAATCACTAACTTACTAACATTTTGTTGATCTAATCTTTACTTTAAAGTCATTTATTTTATGCTCTTTACTTATTGCAATTTACTTTATGCTTTTACTTTAGCACTTCATATCATATTATCATATTACTATTTTCTTTGTCCACTTTGACTTGTGTTTATGCTTATGCTCTTCTCATTTTTGTCCATTTAGACTTTCTCTTAAAACATTAATAAATATCAAATCTCTTAAAAAACTTTGTTACTTTCATGGACTTGATGTTACTACCCTATGCACTATTGAGGAGTTATGGACTTAGAATTAAGACCTTGACCTTTACTTAGAAATACATCTTAAGACCTATTTGGATTCATCTGGTACCCTTTGCTTAAGGATTCTCTTGAAGACCCATCTTGGTTATAATTGATTTCATCCGATGTTTGGATTGTTGTTGCTTATTTGGCTTGCTTGAGGCTTAATCCAAAGAAGGGAATTCTTGATTGACTTATGTCATAGGGCTTGTTATCTTCTCTTGGTTAGATATTTCTTTATCCCTAGCTATTACTTTATGCAATAGGATATTCTCTTCATCTCTTCCCCTTCTTAAATTTTCAAAATCTCCTCCCTTTTTCAAAATCTTCTTCTTTCAAACTAGAACCACTTTCATAATAAAATCTTGACTTTTTCAAGTGGATTTTCAAAATCTTTTCTTTAATAAATACTAATCAATCTTAAGCATACTTTGACCATTTTACAAGACTTAAAAAATACAAAAAATCATTCAATCATTTTGTGCCTTTGGGCACTTTTTCTTTTAAAACTTTTCATAAAGTTTAGACATAAGTCATTTCCATAGTTGAGATGTAATTATCCTATCCCCATAGTATTGATGGTAATTCTTTTCCACTTGTGAGAGTTAGTGGCATACTTGTTGATTTTTATCCAAGTTGGAGCCCTTCTCCTTGTGATGCAAAGTTCTCATTACTTGTGGGTGATTAGTTGTAGTATTCTCCTTAAAATGACAACTTGTCTTTTCATTTAAAATGAACCAAACAAACCATTTTGTTATTTTTACCATGAACTATGAGGTTTTGATCCTCCATTGCACTTTGTGGGTACGTATGCACAAGACTCAGGAAGTCTTTTCAAACACAAAATTATAAAAAAAATACTTCTTTTCTCACCTCCCCAATATTTTACAAGTAAACCCTTTTCAAACCAAAAAGCGTAGATATTTCAAAGAGGTTCCTATAGAGTACTATAGACGTTTTGGGTGCTAACACCTTCCTTTTGCATAACCAACCCCTTACCTTGTCACTATTTATTTGTTCTTGTTTTAGAACTTCTTTAGGTTTTGTTCGCTATTTTTCCTTTCCTTTGGATAAAATAAAAGTGCGATGGCGACTCTTGTTTTATAAGCTAAGTTAATCAATAGCTTATACTCACAATTTTTACCGCTACAGTTCATCACAAGGGCAATCTCATAGTGTTAATCATCTAACATCCACACCATTTGCAGAAACAGGTATTATCTGTACACTCTCATCCATCAATTGTCATAACACCTTTATCATAGATACTAGTGCAACCGATCATATATGGCATACTAGAATTTTTTTCAATGCTTGAAGAGAATTAATCCCATAACTATCAAAATTCCCAATAGTGCTTTAGTCACCACCTATTATGCATGCACTATCATATTTGATTACAATTTCTACATCACAGATGTTGTATATATGCCTAGTTTTGCTTTTAACCTCATATTTGTTACAAAACTGACTAGAACTCGTAATTGCCAATTAATTTTTAATGATATTGACAATATGATACAGGATGTGTGCTCCAAAAGGATTCTTGGAACAACTAAACTGAATGGTGGATTGTATCTCCTCACATCTCCTTCTGCTACATTGAATCATACGCCATCAAAGTCATTCATAAATGCCATCCAACGTCCCACAAATACATTAGCTATCTCCCATGACTGTAATATTTGGCACTTAAGATTTGGCCATACCTCTAATGCCAAATTACTTGAAATAAATAAAAGTTTTCCTTTTGTCAAACTTGTCAATAAATATATTCCTTGTGATATCTATTTTTATGCTAAGAAAAAGAGGCCGCCCTTTCATAATAGCAACAATGTTTCCCTTCACAATTTTGAATTAATCCATATGGACATTTGGATCCTTTATCTATACCATCCATGATGGGTTTTAGATATTTTTTTAACAGTAGTGAATTATAAAAGTAGGTTTATTGGCTATTCATTATGAGGGAAAAATATGAAACATCATCACTCGTTGAGTCTTTTATGTTTATGGTCCATATTCAGCTTAACAACAAGGTAAAATGCATTAGGTCAAACAATGGAAATGAGTTTATGCTTAAATCCTTTTTTCAAAAATCAGGCATCAACCATCAAACTTCATGTGTTGGTACTCCTCAACAAAATGGTATTGTTGAGAGGAAGCATGATAGCACCAAATTATACTGTATATTTGACTCTGATTTCACATGTTTTTTGTTGTTTATTTGTTATTTTCCTTTGCTATTATGGTATTTCGTTTTACTTTCAGATATATTGCCTGATTCGAGCCTACAGTAAGAAAACGAAGCAAAACAGAGCTAAAATGAAGATTTCTTGTGTAAACTATATACTAGCCATTTCACTCAGTGGACGCCAAGGAGGACGCCGTTTGCATAATAACTTCACTCACACGCCAACGGTCACAAAAGACGTTTCACCTTCTAAAGTACACTCGGCGGACGCGGAGCAAGGGTCGGCGGGTGCCGACAGTTATAAAGAGGAAACGGTCTGAAATGTTCAAGGCAGTTACACCTGAAGAAATTAGTTTCTAAAACGTTTTTCATAATGATTAGGGGCAGTTGCAATTTCGAATTTCCTATAAATAGGCCTTGCATTTTCACTTTTGAGATATCCAATCTTAGTTTTCAACATAGGCATAGAGTTCACTTTGTAAAGCAATAATCCGTCATATCGAGGGGTTGTTGCACTATAGTTGTTAGTTGGATTGAAGCAATCATAGTTAGGAGTTATTTACTTTCCCACAATTTATTTTCTAGCATATGTACCAGATTCAGTCTCCGCTTTGGAGCAGGTTTCTTTTATAAATTACAATTTATTTTATCCACATCGCTTTTATATTATTTATTTTCCTGCACTGCTTTATATTCGTTTATTTTCCGTCTCTGCCATTACCTTATTATTTTATTTATCTGTGTGATCTGTGTCTCTTGGAACTGAACTTAAGCGTGACACTTGCGTTCACTCTCTCAAAATACACTCTCACACTTCGCACGTTTTTATCTTAAATATGCCTTACTTTGCAAATCAATTTATCTTTATGTTCTCAATTACTATGTCTAGCTAAATCCCTTGTGCTGGGATGTGAGGATCGTCGTTCTGACGGCGCTCCACATGACATCTCTTTAGAAATACTTTAGGGACTATTTTTGATTTTAATTAAACTCTTCTGAACTTCAATTGATCGGTCATTACGTAAATGAGACCGTGTTTTTGTTTGCGTAATGACTGTGACTAGATCGGGTAAGATCGAAAGCCGTCCGACATTTTAGAAAAGAGTTTGTTAGGTGTTAATTGATAAATACAGCGGAAGCACTTTATTGATTAACTAGGAAAGTTTTATATTATTAGAAAGAGGTTTTAAAACTATTTTCGGACGCGTTTGTAGATTTAGGATCCGGTTGGCCGAGCATATGCCGGAAACCCTTTGGTATAAAATATTTTTAATCGAAAGCACTTTTTTACTAAGTTTTAGAGGTAATTACATAAAAAAGGACTTTATCACTTTAATGCAAGGAGCGACCGGTGCAGCGTGAGCGGCTGGTATAGATTAAAGGTTAGGTCTGTTTCCGATCACGCTAACGCGGCAGATCCTTTTTAATTAACTCTTTTTCAAAGAAGAAAACATTGCCCCGTAAGTGTTAATATTTAGATGATAGGAGTATTATTTGATTGACGTGAATTACATTCCAGTATAGTATTTATCTGATTTATTTCTATTTTCGTTCAGTAGAAAACTTTTACTCCGATATTCATTAACCTTAGATAAACAACGTAACAATAGTAATCGATAGATTGACATTGGTCTCTGTGGGATCGATAAATCTTTTATATTACTCTGACGTAATCCGTATACTTGCGGATAACACGCATCAAGTTTTTGGCACCGTTGTTGGGGACCAATTACGTCAAAATTTCGTACCCTATTGTTACACCGTCTAGACTAAGGCATCTCTTAGCCGGTAAATGCGAAGAACTCGCAGTACCGGAAACTTAGTTGATCCTTTAGAAGAGCCTGAACGTTACGCCCGAGCTCGTCTTTTACTTCGAAAACTTAAAAGAGCAATGGCAGACGAAGAAAACGCTAAACCTCTTAAGGATTTTGCCTTACCCTCTAACGAAGAACCTCATTCTAGTATAGTTAACCCAGCTATACCAGCCAATAACTTCGAATTAAAACCATCTCTATTACAATTAGTTCAACAGAACCATTTCGCAGGTCTTCCTACGGAAAACCCGAACCAACATCTTAAAGTCTTTATTCAACTAGCCGATACCTTAAAAGCGAACGGAGCTCCTCCTGAGGCAATACGTCTAAGACTATTTCCATTTTCTCTCAGAGATAGAGCCCGATCATGGTTAGATTCCCTTCCAGCCAACTCTATAACCACTTGGAATAACCTAAAGAAAGTATTCCTTGCTAGATACTTTCCACCGAGTAAAACTGCTATCTTACGAAACCAAATAACCCGATTTACCCAAAGCGAGGGAGAATCACTTTTCGACGCTTGGGAAAGATATAAGGAGCTATTAAGAGCATGTCCACATCATGGCTTAGAACAATGGCTCATAATCCATACCTTTTATAATGGACTCATGTACAACACCAAGATGACCATAGACGCTGCCGCTGGTGGCGCTCTAATGAACAAACCCTACGCCGAAGCTAGCGCTCTCATTGAGGATATGGCACAAAACCATTACCAATGGGGGACCGAACGAGCACAAGTAGAGAAGAAAGAGACCAAAGGAGGTGTGTATGAAGTAAGTTGTTTTGACCATATGAACGCAAAGATGGACGCTATAGCCCAAAAAGTAGAAAACCTAACTATCAACCCCACAACAACTGTAGCAGCAATATAACCCGGATGTGAAATATGTGGAACCCTAGGACATACCATGGCTGAATGCAACCTGCTAGCCGAAAGTCCCACAGATCAGGTAAATTACGCCCAAGGAAACCCTTATTCAAACACATATAACCCTGGATGGAGGAATCACCCAAATCTTTCCTATAAGAATAATAACCCCACTCAAAATTCAACACCTCAAAGACCACCCGGTTTCCAAACTCAAAAACCCAACCAATCTGCACCATATGCCCCTCAGAAATCAAATTTTGAGAAAAAGATGGACGAATTCATCTCAGCTCAATTACAACAGAACAAGGAGTCCATGAACCAAAACGTTCACATAAATGGACTAATTACTCAGTTGGGTACTAAACTCGATTCTGTAATTACCCATAACAAAATGCTTGAAACCCAAATCTCTCAAGTAGCACAACAACAATCTACTCATGCTACTCCAGGAGGACAATTTCCTGGACAATCTCAACCTAACCCTAAAGGGCATGCTAATGCTATAGCCCTAAGGAGCGGGACCACTTACGATGGGCCTATAAACCCTATGTTGAATAATCCAGAACCTCCTAGAAAAAAGGTTGTGACCACACCTGAGAAAGAAGTTGAGAAATCAGTGGAACCTGAGAAATCTAAAGATACGAAAGTTAAGGAGAAGGAAAAAGAAGAGAATGAAAAAGTTTATGTACCACCTCCTCCTTACAAACCTCCGATTCCATACCCACAAAGACTTAAACAAACCAAATTGGATAACCAATATAAGAAATTCATAAAAGTGATTGAGAAACTCCATGTAGAGATTCCATTCACCAAAGCTATTACCCAAATACCATCTTATTCCAAATTCCTTAAAGACATTCTAACCAATAAACGAAGATTAGAAGATCCTAAACCTATAGAATATAATTCAATCGCTGAGAATAAGCTTGCTAAGAAAGAGAAAGACCCAGGAAGTTTTTCTATACCTTGTGTTTTGGGAAACCAAGTTATAGATAAAGCACTTCTGGACTTAGGAGCAAGTGTAAGCTTAATGCCTTTAGCCGTTTGTAAAAGGTTAAACCTAGGAGAAATACAACCAACTAGGATGTCTCTCCAATTAGCCGACAGATCAGTTATATATCCGATTGGCATTTTGGAAGACGTCCCAGTTAGACTTGGTCAACTTTATATTCCAACAGATTTCATAGTAATGGACATTAAAGAAGACGATGAGATCCCAATCCTTCTAGGTAGACCCTTCTTATCAACAGCTGGAGCTATAATTGATGTCAAAAAAGGAAAAATGACATTCGAGGTAGGTAATGAGAAAGTAGATTTTATACTATCCCAATTCTTAAATGCACCAGCCATAGATGACTCATGTTATGTCATTGATATAATTGATGAATGTATAAGAGAATTAGATAAAGAAGATCCAGTAGAAACCATCAAACTACCTTCGATCCCCATAATGGACGACGACGGATTCGAACGCTTACCTGAACCTTATATAGATAACAGTCTTTATGAATGCTTGGCACTTACCCCAGATCATATGCCATGTCCGAAAAAACCATCAATAGAGCTTAAGGAGCTACCTAAGAATTTAAGATATGAGTTCTTAGATGAAGAATTAAATCGCCCAGTCATAGTCAGTGCCACGTTAGATGGTCCTGAAACCAATCAACTCTTAGATGTTTTAAGAAGATATCCCTCAGCTTTGGGTTATAAAATTTTCGATCTCAAAGGAATAAGTCCTTCTGTGTGTATGCACCGAATTATGCTGGAGGAAGACACTAAACCCTCCAGAGAACATCAACGAAGGATAAATCCTATAATGAGCGACGTAATAAAAAAGGAAGTGTTAAAGTTGTTAGAGGATGGAATAATATACCAAATATCTGATAGTAAATGGGTAAGCCCCGTACATGTGGTACCTAAGAAAGGAGGTGTCACTGTTGTACAAAACGAAAAAGGAGAACAAATAGCCAAACGTGTAGAAAATGGTTGGCAGATGTGTATCGATTACAGAAAGCTCAATAAGGTAACTAGGAAAGATCACTTCCCACTTCCATTCATTTATCGAATGCTCGAACGTTTAGCTAGGCATTCTTACTTTTGTTATTTAGACGGATACTCAGGATTTTTCCAAATACCCATTCATCCTGATGATCAGGAGAAAACAACCTTTACATGTCCCTATGGAACATTTGCTTACAGACGAATGCCAATTGGACTATGCAATGCCCCAGCTACCTTCCAACGCTGTATGATGTCAATCTTCGCAGATTTCCTTGATGAGATCATGGAAGTATTTATGGACGATTTCTCGGTATGTGGATCCAGTTTTAAAAACTGTTTAACAAACCTCGAGAAAATCCTGGAAAGATGCGTAGAAGTCAACCTTGTTCTAAACTGGGAAAAATGCCATTTTATGGTGACTGAAGGCATAGTACTAGGACACATAGTGTCCGAAAGAGGCATTGAGGTTGATAAAGCTAAAATAGAAGTAATAGAAAACCTTCAACCACCCAAAACCATTAGAGAAATCCGAAGTTTTCTTGGACACGCCGGTTTCTACCGACGCTTCATTAAAGACTTCTCCAAAATAACTAAACCATTAACCAATTTACTTATGAAAGACGCCGAATTCAAATTCGATGATAAATGTCTTGAAGCCTTTAAATACCTAAAACAAGCACTGATTTCTGTACCTATAATTCAACCACCTGATTGGAATCAACCTTTTGAAATTATGTGCGATGCTAGCGATTACGCTATAGGCGCTGTTTTAGGACAAAAGAAGGATAAGAAACTCCATGTAATTTACTACGCCAGTAGAACTTTGGATGCAGCTCAGCTGAATTATGCCACAACCGAGAAGGAACTCCTAGCAGTAGTCTTTGCAATCGACAAATTCCGATCCTATTTAGTAGGAGCAAAAATCATAGTCTACACTGATCATGCTGCGATAAGATATCTATTAAGCAAAAAGGACGCTAAGCCTAGATTACTACGCTGGATCCTTTTACTTCAAGAATTCGATTTGGAAATCCGAGATAAGAAAGGCACTGAAAATGTGGTCGCTGACCACCTCTCAAGGCTTGAATATCTAAAACCAGATCTTGTTCCTATCAATGATGATTTCGCATACGATAGATTAGTATGAGCAGTTAGAACCATACACGATGATGATCCTGACCCTTATTTAGAAGTAGACATTGAAAAAGCATTCGCAGTGACAACCGTACCTTAGTTTGCAGATTTTGTTAATTATCTAGCAGCTGATATCATACCCCCTGATCTAAATTACCAACAGAAGAAGAAGTTCTTTCATGACGTAAAACACTTCTATTGGGATGAACCCCTTCTATTAAAGAGAGGCGCATATGGCATTTTCCGTCGCTGTGTCCCTGAAGAAGAAGTAGAAACTATAATTAAACATTGTCACTCTTCACCATATGGTGGACATCTAGGCTCGTCCAAAACATGCGCTAAAATACTTCAAGCAGGTCTTTTCTGGCCAACGCTATGGCGCGATGTTCATGCCTACATTGTAAGATGTGACAGATGCCAACGCATTGGGAACGTCTCAAGAAGAGATGAAATGCCTTTGAAAAATATTCAGGAGGTAGAAATCTTCGATGTTTGGGGTATAGATTTTATGGGACCTTTTACATCTTCGATGGGAAACAAGTATATCTTAGTAGCCGTTGATTATGTATCCAAATAGATTGAGGCCATAGCTGCACCCACCAACGATACTCGTGTAGTCATTAAACTATTTAAAAACTATATTTTCCCTAGGTTTGGAGTACCTCGATTGGTTATAAGCGATGGAGGATCGCATTTTATATCTAAGATATTTGAGAACCTATTAAAGAAATACGGAGTGAAACACCAAGTAACCACACCTTACCACCCACAGACTAGTGGACAAGTGGAAGTCTTTAATAGGGAAATAAAACAAATCTTAGAGAAAACCATATCAATCTCTAGAAAAGATTGGTCCTTAAAACTACAAGAAGCCTTGTGGGCTTATAGGACCGCTTTCAAAACCCCTATAGGAACAACCCCGTATCAATTAGTCTACGAAAAATCTTGCCATTTACCCTTTGAGCTTGAACATAAGGCCTACTGGGCCATAAAAGCCCTTAATATGGATTACTTAATAGCCGGAGATAAACGAATTCTAGATATTCATAAATTAGAAGAGTTACGCCGAAATGCTTATGAAAATGCCGTAATATATAAAGAGAGAACCAAAGCATGACATGACAAAAGGATTATAAAAAAAGAGTTCAACGTAGGCGATCCTGTTCTTCTTTCCAATTCTAGGTTACGATTGTTTCCAGGTAAGTTACGCTCAAGATGGACTGGACCCTATGAGGTCACCAAAGTCCTGAAATCTGGAGCATTTGAAATTGCAAATCATTCATGTAGTCCCTTTCTAGTGAATGGACAAAGATTGAAACCCTACTATGAAGGTGACATACCTACTTACTACTCTGGTCACACTCTGATAGACCCACCTATAGCAACATCCATAACGTAAGTTCTTCAGTCGTCAAGCTAACGACGTTAAACAAGCGCTGCGTGGGAGGCAACCCACGATTTTCTTTTCGTTATCTTTCTTATTTATGCATAGAATTTATTTCAGAAAAAGAAAAAGATTTATTATTTATATTATTTTTTTTCTAACGTGACTGACTTATGCAACGTCTATGTTTACAGGTTACAGATCACATCATCTCAAATATTCCACACTAACTTTCTTTTCAGGATGCAGAGCTATGATGACATGCACATCATGTTCAGAGACGATGTACAGAGGAAGAAATTTGTAGCCCTTTCTGAGAGACCGATCCTACCCACTAGGTACCCTGACCCAAACTGTCTAACAACCTTAGGTATTAAGGCCAGTGTGAGGTACCTTTGTCACCAACTCCAGTGGGATGAGTATTCTGAAGCGATGAATGTAACCTATAAGCACCTAACCTTAGAGTTCTTCAGTTCACTCATTTATGACCCTTATAGTGGAAGAGGTTACAACAGTGGAAGCATAAGATTCAGACTATTTGGAAATGAGTATGCCCTTAACCACAGAGATTTGGCTAGAATACTTGGTTTTCAATGTGGCTTGGATGCAATCCATTTTATGCATGAAACCAATGTTATGCAAGATGAGCTTGACCTATTCTGGAGCAAAATCACCGATGGAGGAGGACCTGATCCTTCCACCCAATTAGCAAACAAAATCCACAACCCAGCTTTCCGTTATTTCCAAATGATCCTAGCTGAGACTTTCTTTGGTAGAAGTGAAACCGAGAACCAAGTTACTACATAAGAGATTCTGATGCTCTTTTGTACTACTGAGTCACGCCCTTTAGCCTGTGGTAATTTTCTGATGTATAACCTATACTTGAATGCTAAATCTTCCAAAGGACCTATTCATGTAGGTGGCACTGTTACACACATAGCCTATGCCCTAGGTCTAGCAACCAAGCTAGCTCATCTTACCTCCCATTGCGGCTACACCTTAATTGACATTAATCATTGCCTTGACCATGGCCTTATCCGGAGAGCATTTTTCAGTGCCGATAACTATAAACTCTTGATAGACAACGAAGTCGTTCACTACTTCGGGTTGCCAAACTGCACCCGGACAAGTATCCATGACAAAGCTAACTGGTCATATGCTTTGGAAGGCCAAGACGAGACAAACATCCGACCTAGGACCCCATTTGTGCCTGAATACCATCCTACACCCTATCCTGAAAGGACTACTGTTTATTCCTCTAACGTCAATCTGCAACGCAAGGACATATATTCAGAGTTTGATGCTATGCGCAAGGAGGTCATTTCTCTTCGCGAAGAATGCACCGAGCTCGCCTTACAGATACAGATCTCAAACGAAATAAATGCTTCATCCTATGATCTTTTGCACCAGGAGATTTGCGATCTCAGACGCCAGCTTGCAGAAGCACGAACACCTTACCCCCACAAGAGCCAAGGTGTCCGTCGACAGTCTTTCTAGAAGATTTTCAGGAGCTCTGAGTCATAGCTCACACTTTATGTGGAGGAGACTTACCACATGCTTGTTATGATCGTTTATTTTTACCTTTACCGCATTTCTATCTTTATTGTTATTATCAGACTATTAGTAGATTTTATTTTCCATCGTTATTGTTACTAGAATCATAGCAACCATATGCTTTATGCGAGTGTTATATTATTTCAAGCTATAATAAATATCTTCATTATTAAAATCTATAGGTATTATAAAAAATATATATATAAAAAAAATTTATTTCATTCTAAAAAAAAAATAATTTTTAGAATTGTTATTTAATTCCTACAATCATATTTTACAAATATATAAAATAATAAACAAAATGTTTCTCACATGGACTAATCAAAGCCCAAACCTGTGTTAGCCCAGTTAACACAGTCCGCGGACGCGGACCCCCTCTCGGCGAACGCGGAGGCGTTCTGGGTTTTAAACGGACCAGAATAAGAAAACCCCCATTTTTGCCACTCTCTTCATCTTCTACCTCCAAAAATTCCGATTTCAATCACCATAAAACCCCATTAAACCATTAAAATCCCTGATTTCATAACTTCCCCACTGCCATTACACCTTCCATTACACATTATCTCTATAAAAACCATAGATTTCACCAAAATCTACAAAAACAAAAATTACCCATTCTCCATTACCAAACCTTCATTTCACTTCAACAATGGCAGCGGAGAACCAAGACAACATCATTTTTCGCAATGGAGATGACGGAGTCAAGCAATGGGAAAAATGGGAGAGACTTCGGACACGCAACATTCTTGCGATGAGGTACATTAATGATATTTGTCTGTATAACCTTGGTATAAGATTTAGCGTATTTTATCTGTTAAAAAATTTGAACTTAGAGAATATTTTTATTCGCAAGGATCCTACCTACGAAAGGCTAACCCGCGAATTTTTGAGTTCTTTGGAGTACACTGTCAGAGAAAACACTGCCAGCACCGTAGGCATAGTGAGATTTAGGATGTTCAATGTTGAATACATTTATACCACTGATGCACTAGCTGAGTTATTAGGATTCCATTTTGGGAATGGTGCAGCCTGTGAGGCATCCATAGACACAAATTGGTCAACTGAGGCCTTTCAACTGTGGAGAAACATCTCAGGCCAAACCACTTGCTCCTTTGATGGAAATTTGACTTCTGACATTCATAACCCGACCATACGGGTATTCCGCCATTTATTAGCTGATACTATTTTTGCTCGTGAAAACTCTAACAATATGAATTCCAAAGAATTTATATTTTTACAGGCTGCTTTACTTAGAAGAAGATTAAATCCTGTACCATTTATGATATCACATATGAGGGCAATTGAGAAAAAGGGCAACACTGTGTCATTTGGAGGGTTGATTGCCTTCATTGCACGAGCCCTCCACCTGGACGCTGAGTTGGCCACATTGGAACCACTTCCTCCTCGTACCATTGATTGAAAATTTCTGCGAGATATGCGTTTATGCAAAACGAGGCCGGAAGGAGGCTATATCCTCATGGTTCGCAATGCTGCCATCCCGAGTCTCGCCCTACCTTGTTCAACATGCACTGATGTGCGCAAAAGAGAAAACTGGCTCTATGATTTGAAGGCTGCTCCTATTTTAGGCCCATTACTTCCAAACGTCCCCGAAGACGAAGGAAATGAGACAGATGATGAATATGACCTTATGGAGAAGTCCCCCATTCGTGTATCACCTGCACATACCCCACCTGTTACTGATCATCCTGCAGGTACTTCTTCCAGATTTTATATCACTTAAGAAATGTGGCAAGCACAGCAAGTCAGAGAAGAAGAGCGTGATGGCCTATTCTATGCCATGTACCAACAGCAGCAAGAGATGATGGATTTTATGCGGGTGTCACAGCAATCCACTCTTGAGAGTTTCCAAGCACTTAGAAATCAAAATGCCTCTCTAATAGAGAGGATTGAGCAGATGGAGCTGTCACATACCGCCCGACACCGCAGTAGGAGCCGTTGTCCCAGACGTTCAGAGCAGGATGGAGAGGGCCCCAGTGGCCGGCATGATTGATTTCCAAGTTTTACCTATCTCTTTCTTACTTATATCGAAACATTAAGGACAATGTTCGGTTTAAGTGTGGGAGGAGATATTTACTATTTTTAGTTGTCTTTATTTTTATGCTTTCTAGTATAGTTTAGTTTGTTTTAAAATGTGCTTAACGAGTCATTTTGTGTAGTTTATCTATTCTTCCAATTCTTGAGCCTTATCGAGCCTTAACAAAAAATTTTTAACAAAGAAAACAACATTTATTTTGAAAATTTGGGCTATTAGGACAAGTAAGATCATTTGCAAGGGCTTGGGGAAACCTTTTTGAAAAATCGATATCGTTTTTACACCGTAAGTTTCTCAAATATAGGAGTCTATATCCAGTTTTTTTTTACTATGGCCTTAAAATCTCACCCTTCATCACTTACCCTTACATAGTTTATCCTAGCAGTCAGCACCATCTTAGCCACCGCTAAGTGACAAACCGATGCAAATAGGTAAGATCCTAAAAAAAAAAAAAAAAGAAAAAAAAGAAAAATCCAAGAAGATACTAAAGTATCTTTAGAAAATATTTTTGCAACAAAAATTATATATCCAAAAAGAAAAAAAAAATAAGTCATTGATATAAAAGGATCAGGATTACCACAGGTTATGTTCACCATGCGAGTGAAAGATAACGGGTTTAATGTGATTGCGCTCGAATGAAAAGGGGTAAGAAAGGAATGAGTCAGATAGGCCTAAGTATAACATCATGGTTTGGATTGGTTTGTATAGGAGAGAAACTTATGACCCGCAAAATCGCGGAAAGTGTGATTACGATACCCTTGGTTCATGAGTTAGTACCTACCAATGTATCATTGATCAAACTTAAGTTCTTAGCCCGGATTAGATACTCGTATGTTTGCTGTTTTTCCTCTTTCAGTTTATGAAAGTTTGCTTGAGGACAAGCAAAGGTTTAAGTGTGGGAGAATTTGATAGCACCAAATTACACTGTATATTTGACTCTGATTTCACATGTTTTTAGTTGTTTATTTGTTATTTTCCTTTGCTATTATGGTATTTTGTTTTACTTTCAGACATATTGCTTGATTCGAGCCTACAGTAAGAAAACGAAGCAAAACAGAGCTAAAATGAAGATTTCTTGTGTAAACTGTATACTAGCCATTTCACTCAGCGGACGCCAAGGAGGACGCCGTTTGCATAATAACTTCACTCACACGCCAACGGTCACAAAAGACGTTTCACCTTCCAAAGTACACTCGACGGACGCAGAGCAGGGGTCGGCGGGCACCGACAGTTATAAAGAGGAAACAGTCTGAAACGTTCAAGGCAGTTACACCAGAAGAAATTAGTTTCTAAAACGTTTTTCATAATGATTAGGGGCAGTTGCAATTTCGAATTTCCTATAAATAGGCCTTGCATTTTCACTTTTGAGATATCCAATCTTAGTTTTCAACATAGGCATAGAGTTCACTTTGTAAAGCAATAATCCGTCATATCGAGGGGTTGTTGCACTATAGTTGTTAGTTGGATTGGAGCAATCATAGTTAGGAGTTATTTACTTTCCCGCAATTTATTTTCCAGCATCTGTACCAGATTCAGTCTCCGCTTTGGAGCAAGTTTCTTTTATAAATTACAATTTATTTTATCCACATCGCTTTTATATTATTTATTTTCCTGCACTGCTTTATATTCGTTTATTTTCCGTCTCTGCCATTACCTTATTATTTTATTTATCTGTGTGATCTGTGTCTCTTGGAACTGAACTTAAGCGTGACACTTGCGTTCACTCTCTCAAAATACACTCTCACACTTCGCACGTTTTTATCTTAAATATGCCTTACTTTGCAAATCAATTTATCTTTATGTTCTCAATTACTATGTCTAGCTAAATCCCTTGTGCTGGGATGTGAGGATCGTCGTTCTGACGGTGCTCCACATGACATCTCTTTAGAAATACTTTAGGGGCTGTTTTTGATTTTAATTAAACTCTTCTGAACTTCAATTGACCGGTCATTACGTAAATGAGACCGTGTTTTTGTTTGCGTAATGACTGTGACTAGATCGGGTAAGATCGAAAGCAGTCTGGCATTTTAGAAAAGAGTTTGTTAGTTGTTAATTGATAAATACAGCGGAAGCACTTTATTGATTAACTAGGAAAGTTTTATATTATTAGAAAGAGGGTTTTAAACTATTTTCGGACGCGTTTATAGATTTAGGATCCGGTTGGCCGAGCATATGCCGGAAACCCTTTGGTATAAAATATTTTTAATCGAAAGCACTTTTTTACTAAGTTTTAGAGGTAATTACATGAAAAAGGACTTTATCACTTTAACGCAAGGAGCGACCGGTGCAGCGTGAGCGGCTGGTATAGATTAAAGGTTAGGTCTGTTTCTGATCACGCTAACACGACATATCCTTTTTAATTAACTCTTTTTCAAAGAAGAAAACATTGCCCCGTAAGTGTTAATATTTAGATGATAGGAGTATTATTTGATTGATGTGAATTACATTCCAGTATAGTATTTATCTGATTTATTTCTATTTTCGTTCAGTAGAAAACTTTTACTCAGATATTCATTAGCCTTAGATAAACAACGTAACAATAGTAATCGATATATTGACATTGGTCTCTGTGGGATCGATAAATCTTTTATATTACTCTGACGTAATCCGTATACTTGAGGATAACACGCATCAAAGCACTAACACATCCTCAGCATTACTCGAGCCATTCTATATCAAGCACACCTCCATCATATTTTTTGGGCTCATTTAGTCAATCATGCAGTGCATATTATTAATAGATTACCAACATTTTCTTGAAGCATAACTCACCATACCAAGTGTTACATAACCGATTGCCTGACATATCCACCTTAAGAGTTTTTGGATCCCTATGTTATGCTTTAACACTTAAGTCTAACAGAAAAAGCTTGATTCCAGGTCAAGTAAATACATTCATTTAGGATATAAAACATGTATGAAGGGACACATTCTATTTGACTTGCAATGCAAGGAAGTTTTCATCTCAAGAGATGTTGTTTTCTTTGAACAATTATTTCCTGACAACCAATAGTCATCTCTAACTCAAAATATAAGTCCTCAACCTGTCTCATCCAAACATTATTACTTAGATGATTTTTTTGACAACATTCCCCACTCTTCATCTCATACTAGACATACACACTCAATACCTAACACTCAACATACCAGTCATGATCATAATATCATTTCTCCTTCTATCATTCCTATTGAACCTCAACATACTATGTCTGAATCCTCACATGTCAACTAAGCATCAACTGAACCATAAAATCCTCCCTTATGAAAATCTATCAGCAATACTAAGCCTCCAAATTATCTCCAAGATTACCATTGTAATCTCATGATAAGAGCAATCCACAATTCAGCAACAACTGTTACCAATTAATCCTCATTATGTAAGTATCCTCTATCATCTTCCTTATCATATGATTCATTCACTTCTACACATAAAATTTTCACTCTAAATATGTCTACCATGTCTGAACCTCAAACTTATGAGAAAGCTATTTGTGATGATAATTGGAGGAATGCTATCAATGTTGAGTTAACTGCTTTGATGAAAACACAAACTTGGGATCTTGTTCATTTATCCTCGCACAAGAAAGCTATTGGATACAAGTGGGTATTCAAGTTGAAGATGCATGCTAATGGTACTGTTGAGAGATATAAGGCACAACTTGTTACAAAAGGATTCACACAAAATGAAGGCCTTGATCATATGGATACCTTCAGTCCTATGGTAAAAATGACAACCATAAGAGTGATGTTAGCCATAGCTGCAGTTCACAAGTGGCCTTTCTTTTAACTTGATGTCAACACAACCTTTATACATGGAGATCTCAATGAGGAAGTTTATATGAAATCCCCTCTTGACTTGGCATTGTCTCATCCTGATCTTGTGTGTAAATTGCAGTAGCCTTTCTATGGTTTGAAATAGGCAAGTAGGCAATGGAATAACAAACTCACTGACACACTTACATCATCAGGATACAATCAATCCAAAGCTGACTATTACCTATTCACCAAGAAATCAAACACATGATTCACAGGTATCCTCGTCTATGTTGATGATTTGGTATTTTGTGGCACTGATCTTGATGAAATCACCCACATTAAAACTCTCTTAGATAATAAGTTCAATATCAAAGACTTAGAAGTATTGAAATACTTCTTGGGATTTGAAGTTGCTAGAACTCATGATGGAATTTCACTATGCTAAAGGAAGTATGCTCTTGATTTAATTCATGATGTAGGGTTAATTGAAGCCAAACCTTGCAATACACCAATGCAACCATACTTGCAATTGAACAAAACCTATGGCCAACCCTTGTCAAAACCTACAACCTATAGGCGTCTAATTGGAATATTTTTATATCTAACTCATTCAAGACCTTAAATTGCCTATGCACTAAGCAAGATGAGCCAATTCCTTGATGCCCCTACTAATAAGCATATGTTGGAAGGTCTACATGTGCTTCGCTTTCTCAAAAACCCCCCAGACCAAGGATTGTTTTTCACCTCATCATCCACACTATGTCCCCAAGGGTTTTCAGATTCTGATTAGGGAGTTTTCCCTGATACTCAAAGATCCATATCAGGCATCTGTTTCTTCTTAGGAAAGTCACGTGTCAACTGGAAAAGCAAGAAGAAAAATGATGTGTCCAGATCCTCATCTGCGGCATAATATCGAGCATTGGCCTAATCAACATGTGAAGGTCAATGACTTTTATATTTACTCAATGATTTTTGAGCTCCAGCACGATATGTCTATCATTATCTACCGTGACAATGCTTCAGCTTTGCACATTGCTGCTAATCCAGTATTTCATGAAAGGACAAAACATATAGAGATAGATTGCAATGTGGTTAGAGACAAAGTTCTAGCAGGCTCAGTCCACTTAATGCCTGTCACTTCAAAGGAGCAGGTGGCCGATATACTCACAAAATCTCTACATCCTGGACCATTCTGCAAAGTAGGAATGATTCATATTCATTCTAGCTTGAGGGGACTATTGAATGTAGAGAGAGAGAGAGAGAGAGTTGGTTAGTTCGTTAGTTAGTTAGATCATGTAACTAACTCCAAATCTTTCTGTTTTGATAGTTGGAAACAGTTGGAATACACCCTAGCTAGTTACTTGGTATATAAGCAATTATGTACTCTTGTAATAACTAGTTTTGTGAGTAATGAATAAAGTATTTTTCAACCTTCTTATTCCTTCTTCCCTGACCATATATCATGCTAAGCTCAAGCTTTAACATAGTCAGAGTTTAAAATCATTTAAAATTATTTTAGCTGCCGAAGAAATTTTGGGATAAATAATGTATTAGGTTTCTCTTTTTACTATGTTTTACGATACTATTTAAATTTATGCTAAAAAACTATCAATCACGGCGTATCTAGAATAAAATAGGAAAAATATAAATGGTATCAAAGTCTCATTGCACTCTAAGATTTGTTTTAAAAATATACTATCAGACAAGACCACCTTAACTCCCAAAAGGAGAAAATTTATGAAAAGGAAATTTTTTTGAAAGAGACAATAGTAAATATAAAATGGATAATGGTATTAGGAACTTTATTATTATCTAAGGGATAGAAATAAACGAGAAAAGTGATTCAAAAGTGTGTCAATCATAAAAAGGAAAAGAGAAAGTTTAGAAATACGTCATGTTTTGTTTTGATTTTTAGAATAGAGTTAGACTATTTCTTAACGGACCTTATATGTTTCTACTGCATCACATGAATTTTTATGAATGTCCCTGTTTTCGGAGATGCATCTTTAGACGCACCCAAACACACACTCAAGTAAGGCGATTTATGAGTTACACTTTTTTTTGTTTACTTTATACTGGAGATGCATCTCTGGAATATTTTTGTAGTTACATTTCTGGAGACACACTAGTAGTAGATTCAACACCAAGTAATTTTCCAAAATGAAATTAACATTCATAACATAAAATAAGAATTACATAGATGATTTCAACATAAAATGCATCATTACACTTCAATATCTAGGTGGACGTTTCAACATCTTCGTAATATCTCCAACCGATCTTGGAACCCTCACCTCCAACTCGAGCGGAATTTTTGTTTCGATACAGAAATACGTATTCCACATAGACGTTACACCTACTTGTGTCTTGAGCTCAATTTTTCTGAAATCAATCTTCCCTTCGTTGTCAATTGACAGTGAACAGTATTTGAGCTTCACAATCTCTTGATTGTCTCTGTAAGGTAGGAGATGATGGATTTCTTCTTTGATATCTTTGTGGGAGGTGAAATCGGTGAGCTCAAACGTTTGCTCAGGTGTAGAGTTGGAGAAGGAGACATTTGCGACATACCAATAGATGTTTATTTGTGACATTTGAGACATTTTCATTTTGTGTGAAATATAACATAAGAGAACCTAAATTTATAGAATCCATAAATCAATATTGACCACTCATTAACCGACATATTGATTTTGAAGATATATCTCTGGAACCGCACCCTATTATCTTGTTCCAGAGATGCATCTCCGGAACTTCTCCTGAGATGGGGAAGATAAAAAATGCATTAAGATAAAATATGAACAAATGGTGATTATATAACACTTCATTTATATTGAGACACAATTACATTCACTTATTTGTCCAGTTAAACAAGAAATTAAAATGAATTGAAACATATGTCGCTGGCTAAATCTATTGGTGGTACCCCCTTGGACTTTTGTGCATTTGATTATTTTTCAATGTTGTTCAATTTCTCGAATTCTTGCATCCTTTCCATAAAATGATTTGGCCAAGTCTCGGCTTTTGTGGTTGAATGAATCGTCCACTCCGGTGATGTAAGTGGTATAGGATATCCTGGTTTTAAGTAAACTTAAACAAAATGGCTTGATTTTGAAAACCACCCAATACACATGATACGATCATTTGGATTTTGAGGTGAGGCAAGCGCAGTGGGAAAAACGTTTTCGAAAAACCATAGTGTGTTAGGTCAAGACATACTATATCATACACATATGCTATTAGGTGACCCATTTCAGGGAAGCACGTCCATTTGCCTCCGGTGCCGGACCGCTAAGGCAAGGAACAAGAGACTCAAAAACTTCATCGATTTTTTCTTTCTTTCTGTACAACCGTGTGTATGATTCTTTATATATCTTCAACTCTTGGATAAGTTGATGGCTGACAAGTGTATGACTATCTTCTCCTTTACCGAGTAAAGCCAAAATGGCTTGATAATCGAAATTATCGTTCCCCACAACACTGACGATCCGCTAGATATATTTGTGCAAAAAAATGGCATCTCGTTGATGAATGGAATATTTGGTGGAGGCGGCATCGGAGATGGTTTGCTAATGCAAGCTCCTTTGACAACACTTTTTTGAGATTTTGGAGTTGGTGTGTCTGGAAAAATTTTGTCAACATGTTCAAAATATGAAGGAGATCGTGTAATCGAATTGTCATTTGGTGTAGGCTTCATTTTCTTCAGAGCACCTTTTGTTTTTACCAGTTGAGAGGACGATTTTAAGTCGGTTGTTTCCGGATAGGAAATCTTCCTCAATTGTTCTTTGATGTGGAGTTTCATGTTGTCATCGGCTTTCAAAAATCTCTCTTGTATCACTTCCCATTTTGTCAAAATAGAGATATTTGATTTACCGTCATTCATGACACCATCATCATCAAACCTAAGTCTCTTCCAATGAGTGCAAACCTCATCCATTTTTATTAGGTCACCAAGTTTCACCTTTTTAGCAATAACACAAGCACATGGGAGACCATATGTTTTCACAATTGTGCATCCACACTTTGCACTATCGGAGCCTACAATATCAGCTCGTTTAGCCTCATGAAAAATATAGTTCAAACCCGCCCGAGAAATGTTATCGACCAACTAAGAATATAAAGTGTTGTCTTAAAATTGTGTTCCAAAAATATGATGCTCCGACCAAATGATGTTTGTATATCATTATGCTGGTTTTGAATCATGTGGTTCACGAAGTTCTAGTCTCTACCAAAATCTTCCTTACTATTTCCCAAACAATTTTTCAAAGAAGAATGGGCAGACTCAAACCTTTTAGTTGTTGTATTTCCAATGTGTCTAACATTATCAGTCCATGCACAAACAATTTTCTCCTTTACATGGTCAAGAATTGCGCTTTCAACATATTTCAACAAATTTGGACACTTTTCACACACTTTTCTTAAATGCATAACAAAATCGGCATATAGTGCTTTTGTGAAAGAATTTATTATATGATTCCATGTATTCATTGTTTTTTCCACAACCACACCCGCCTTCACCATTTTTCTATCTTCAGACTCTATCTGTTTCGTCCCTACCACAGGGTTAACCCGAATTCTCACATTCTTTGTTATGTGATACCTAAAAAGTAATGCATTAGAAGAAGGAAATATCTTTGCAACTGAATTCATCAATGCCGTATCGCAGTCGGTAACATTCACTTTAGGCATCTCAGCTTGGTACCTCAACAGTGTCTGATTCACCTCTAAGGCCCAAGTAAAATTGCCCCTTTTTTTCACACTCAAGAAATGCAAAACCAATATAATATGTCTTCTCAATTGAGGTAACACGAACCATCTCCAATAACAAAAGTCTATACTTGTTGGTCTGGTAGGTTGAATTAAGTACGAATACCATAGAAAACGTGTTGAACAACTTTAAGGAATCACGATGAGCCCAAAATATATCTCTAACAGTAAATCCATCCTCTCACATTCAGTACCTAGATACATAACTATTATCATCCAACAATTTCAAGAGTTGTTGCATCTCAGTTCTATTCCCCCTAAGCTCATGTTAGTTAGGTACCGAATATTATACACTTGTTTGATATTTGATATATTTTCGGGTCGTTTCCATTTCAATGTTGCAAGTATATTTTTAGGTTGAACTAGATTCAAGGTCATGTCAGCAACACATTCCTTCTCTTCCGGCATGAGCCGACACACACTAAGATGGTCGACTAATTTTTCACACAAATCATGGTTATGCAAACCACATATCAGATTAACTCTTCAATTTTTGTTTGCCAACATGTAACCACACACCTTAAGCGAGCACTCTATTTTATAGAACCGGTATCGTCTCTTTTAAAATTCCGGAGAGGAGTTCTATATTTCCCCCTTCTTTCGCACATCATTGTCACAAAAACGCATCTTCTATCTAAACCATTATCAGACCTTCCGATACCCATGCAAAATCCAAGTTTAGAGATCTCCATACGAATCCATTAAAGCATTTGATCACGAGATTGCTTGTTTTTAAATTGGTTGCCAACATCTACCTCCTTCACAACAATACCTTGGACATTCGGAGAAACAATTTGTTTTGGGAAAACATCGGGGTGCATCATATCTAATGAAAACAATTAAAACCATAACAGTATATAAGCTTGACAGACATGGAAATCAAACATAGACAACTTCCAGAAATGCATCTCCGGAAAAGTTCATACACATTCTGAAGATATATTTTCAGACAAAACACTATATTTTTTTAGAAAAAATGATGATTAATATGAGCAATGCTGAGGGAAATGAAGGATATTTACCTGAAATTCTATTTTCTTTCGCTCCCTATGATGTGATGAACCAAAACAATGGAGATTTGGAGTGAAAAAATGGATTGAGAACGAATGGTTTTTTAGTGAAGGGTTTGGTTGAAAACCAACTATGAAAACAATGGTTGTGTGATCATGCAACTGTTTCTTTTATCAGATATTTCCGGAGATGCATCTTTAGAAATATCAGACATGCAAAGGTGACAGAAAATTTCAAAATCTCGCACATAATTCCGGAGATATTTCTCCGAAATTTCTACTGAACTGGTAAATAATTTAGGTATTTGTTAAAATGTTCCAGAGATGCATCTTTGTTGAATGTGTAAAAGGTACGTTCGAAGATGCATTTTCGAAAATAAAAAACATTTTTGAAAATTTGTGTGATGCAGTAAAAATATATATGATGCGTTAAAAAATTGTCTAAATTTAACACTCTTTATTTAGTGTTGAAAGTTATCCAATATATGTAAGCTAACCAAATGAGAGTTTTAATTTTATTTTCAATTCATTCTAAAATGCGCGCGCACACACGCACGCACATGCACGAACGAATTAGATGAAAATGGCTAAGAAGTTTCTTTAAAACTATTCGTAAGCAAATATGTATTTCAACTTGAAGCATTGCATAATATATATGATTTGAATTTTGTTAGAGTAACTCATAGTCTTGAACAATATCTCTAACACCAAAACCCACACAATCTTTTATTATGTGTATTTTATAAATATTGTGTATTGAAGGCCCAAAACGTAAATTTCATTACAATGGAAGCACTAGGAATTTTGCCTAGAATTTCAAAGGAAGCATCTCCTTTCACATTTATATAAGTGACTATTTCACAAGCACCCCCCATTATACTCCACTTCATACAAATAATATATTTCATTAAGACTTTCTATTATTTCATCCTCTCATTACATCGAGAAATCACGTTTTGTTTTTTTTTTGTTTTTTTTTTATTTTTTTATTTTTTTATTGTTGTTGTTTTCATTTTCATCCTATATCACTTTCAAGTTTATAATGTAAAAGTCCCATGTTGTACCATTTTTCTAAATTTTCTGTTTAGCAAATCCTTTCATCAAAGGATCAACTTAAATTTCATTAGTGTATACTTGATTCATTCTAACAACTCTGTGTCTTAATGTAACTATCCAACAATGTTTTTCTTGAGACATATGTTTCGCCTCTTAACATTGTAAAAATGATTCTCAATTTTTTCAATAACTAAAATCCTATCACAATCAATCAAAATATTTGGTATCAATTTTTTCGTAGAGGAGTATCTGCTAGCATACATCTCAACCAACTTGCAGCCTTACTAGTTGTTAGTATTGCTGCCGTCTTAGAATCTATAGTGAATTCAGCCATAGTACTACCATCTTAGACTATAGTAGTGCTTTAGATGGTTTTTAAATTCATTCCATGCATGAGGTAATTTTTCTATAATATCAACTACTTGAAACTACTCACTTTCGGTTGTGAATAAGGATGTCTTGAAACAAAGTATTAAACAGTTTTTTTATGATCAAGAAACACACAAGGGTTAGAGTTAAAGGAAAAACAAGAGAAACACAACAAGGATTGGTTATAAACTTTTATTTTTTCCTTTCTCCTTTGAACAAAGATTACAAGTATACAAGAATAACAAACTAACATCTCTCACCCTTATTAGGTTTTGTCACACTTTAGAATGAGAGACTAGCCAGTTATTTATAATAAAACCTAGCACACTAAACTAATGGGCCTTTAACAAATTACCCATTACAAGTTAACTTAGGGTACAAAGTAACTTAAACAATTGGATCCTTAACACAAGGCCCAATTCAATATGCTAACAAACCTAGCAATATTAACTAATGCATGTTATAACAAACTTCGACTACAACACGCATTACTTCGACAGCAGCATGCGAACAGTCTTCGACCTCATGCTTAATTCGTGTCGAACCAGAAGCTACCCTTCGACCATACTAGAGTTCGATCCAATATCTCACAAATCTCCACCTTGGAACAAACTCTATAACATCAAGGTATAAACTAGCTTTCTTCATGCAGTTTTATCAACTGCATACAGTGGAAAAACTTGCAACTTGGCAACGTCTTGGTGATCATATCAGCAGCATTATGATCTGTCGAAACCTTCAGCACTTGGACTTCTCCACGCTCGATTACCCCTCTGACGAAATGCAGCCTCACATCAATGTGCTTGGTTCGCTCATGATAGGTTGAATTCTTCGACAGGTGAATTGCACTTTGACTATCACATTTAACAGTGATAACTGAACCTTGAAGTTTCAGCTCCTTTGCAAAACCTTCACGCCACAACGCTTCCTTCCCAACTTCAATTAAAGCAATATATTCCGCTTCAGTGGTTGATAAGGCAACCACCTTCTGAAGTGTTGCTTTCCAACTGATTGTTGTCCCAAACATAGTGAACACATATCCAGAAATAGATTTTCTGAAATCCATACAACCTGCATAATCAGAGTCGACATATCCTTCGATTGCTGTTTCACTATCATTACACAAGGCTCCACCATAAATTAGGACTCTATTCAGAGACCCATTTATGTACCTTAAAATCCACTTCAATGCTTGCCAGTGAGCCTTTCCAGGATTCGCCATGTACCTGCTTACAAGACTTACTGCATATGCTATGTCGGGTCTAGTACTGACCATATCATACATCAAAGAACCAACTATATTAGCATAGGGAATGCTATTCATATAAGTTATTTCGACATCAGTACTGGGACACTGATCTATACTCAGCTTGAATTGAGGGTTTGTCGGAGTCACAACAGGCTTTGAATTCGACATACCATACTTTTCGAGAATCTTTCGTAGGTATGCCTCTTGAGATAAGCATAATTTCGTCTGCTTTCTATCTCTTCGGATGTCAATCCCAAGAATCCTGGACGTAGCTCCCAGATCCTTCATTTCGAACTCCTTATTGAGTTCAGCCTTCACCCTCATTACCTCTTCGACATTGTTGCTTGCTATTAGAATATCATCCACATAAAGCAACAAAATAACAAATGAATTACCAGGTCAAAATCTGAAGTAAACACAGTGGTCGAACCGACTTCTAATGAAACTTATGCGTGCCATGAACTTGTCGAATCTCCTATTCCACTGTCGAGGAGATTGTTTCAGTCCATATAAAGATCTCTTCAGCTTGCACACATAATCTTCCTTCCCCTTTTCGACATACCCTTCAGGTTGCCTCATCAGGATTGTTTCATCTAGATCACCATACAAGAACGCAGTCTTCACATCCATCTGTTCCATTTCAAGGTCGAACTGTGCCACTGTGGCAAGTAACATTCGAATGGATCTGTGCTTCACAACAGGAGAGAACACATCATTGAAGTCGACACCTTCATTCTGAGTGAACCCCATAGCAACCAACCTTGCCTTGTATCTCTTCGACGCCACTCCTTCGATTCCTTCCTTAACTTTGAAAATCCATTTACAGCTGACTAACCTGGCTCCAGCAGGTTTCTTGATCAGTTCCCATGTATTGTTGTCATGAAGAGATTTCATCTCATCATCCATGGCCTTCAGCCATTCAGTCTTCTTTCGACTCCTCATAACTTCCTTATAATCTCTAGGTTCTTCGTCGAGAACCTCACTTGCAGAGATTAAGGCATAAGCTATAAGATCTGCATACCCAAGTCTCTGAGGTGGCTTGATGACTCTCCTCGACCTGTCTCTTGCTAGAAGGTAGTCATTATCAGTCTCCTCATCTTCGACAACATCTTCTGCTTCTTCTTCGACTTCATCTGGGGTACGCAATTCAGCATCAACATGCTTCACCTCAACAGGAATCTCTTCTTGTTCCAGCTCTTCGTCAGCATCATCAGTTTTCTTGAAAGCCATCTCAGCTTCATTGAAAACTACATCTCGACTGGTGATATTCCTCCCGTGACCTGGCTCTAGGCACTTAGCCTATAAGCTTTGACTCCTTCAGGGTATCCCATGAACATGCACTTCAGAGCTCTAGGTTCGACCTTGTCTTGCCTAATGTGAGCATAGGCCACACAGCCAAATACTCTCAGTCTGTCGAGACTAGGTGGATTTCCCGACCAAACTTCTTCAGGTGTCTTCATTCCCAAGATAGTCGAGGGACATCTATTTATCAGATAAGCTGTTGTCGAAACAGCCTCTGCCCAAAACACCTTCTTCAATCCAGCACTAACCAACACACATCTAACCCTTTCAAGGATTGTTTGATTAAATCTCTCAGCTAAGCCATTTTGTTGAGGAGTACCTGCTACAGTCTTATGCCTTCCAATCCCAGACTCAACACAGTAACTGTCGAATACTTTGTTGCAGAACACAAGGCCATTATCGGTTCTAAACCTCTTAACCTTTCTGCCAGTTTGAGTTTCGACCAGAACCTTCCAACTTTTGAAAATCTCAAAAGTTTCATCCTTCGTCTTTTGAATGAATACCCATAACTTTCTAGAATAGTCATCAACGATGGATAGAAAATACCTTGCACCTGAGTGTGAAGGATTCCTTGCAGGCCCCCAAAGATCAACATGAATGTAATCCAGGGATCCATGTGTTCTTTGCTTGACTTTGTTAAACTTCGCCCTACAGGATTTACCAAATACACAAGATTCACAAAACACCAACTTTTCGACTTTGTCACCACCTAGCAGGTTCTGCTTCCCCAATTCGACCAGGCCTCTTTCGCTGACATGGCCCAATCTCATGTGCCATAATTCTGTCCTCGACACAGGTTTCGTGGATGCAATATTTTTCGAACCACTTATAACCTCAACCTCAAGGGTATACAAGCCTTATTTCTTCACGCCTCTCAAGACTTCCTTCGAACCCTTCATGACTCTTAGGATACTTTTCTCTCCTTGGAAAACATATCCCTTCCTGTCGAATTCACCAAGAGAAATTGAATTTCTCTTCAAGTCAGGTACATACCTGACTTCAGTCAATAACCTTATTGACTCATCATGGAGCTTGAATCTCACAGATCCACTACCTGCAATTTTGCAGGATTTGTTGTTTCCCAGCAGCACCGATCCACCATCTTGATCACATAGCTCCTCGAACAATTCTCTGTTTGGAGTAATGTGCCAAGTGCAACATGAATCCATAATCCACTCTTTTCTTGAGTCGCCGCTTGAAACTACAAGGACATCAGATGATTCGAAGTCATCTTGAACAATGGATGCGTTGCCATTATCCTTAACTCCATGATCTTTCAGGCGTTCAGGGCACACCTTTCTTGTGTGACCCTCCTTCTTACAGTGATAACATCGAAAACCAGATGTTTTGCCACTATAAGACTTCTAATGACTTTTACCTTTCTTCTTGTCGAACTTACCATCCTTTCGCAAGAATTTTCCCTTAACGGCCAAACCTTCACCAACCGTCGAAGGTTTATGCTCCTTTCGTTCGTTCAGGTCCTTAGAATACAAGGCTGATTGAACTTCTTCAAAGGCCAGGGACTCCCTTCCATACAAGAGAGTTTCTTTGAAGTGAGCATGTGTTTTGGGCAAAGCACACAACAGCAACAGTGCTTGATCTTCGTCATCGATCTTCACATCAATATTTTCAAGATCAAGAATCAGCTTGTTGAACATATCCAACTGCTCAGCCAAGGCTTTGTCTTCACTCATCTTGAACGAATACAAAGCTTGCTTCAGGTAGAGTCGATTCACCAGGGATTTGGTCATATACAAACTTTCGAGTTTCACCCATAATCCTAACGTCGTAGTCTCCTTTGATACCTGTCGAAGAACCTTATCACCAAGGCTCAACAATATTGTGCTATGGGCTTTCTCGATCATGGCCGTCTTTTCTCTTTCCGTTAACGCAGCGTCCATGGCTGCCTGTCCCTTCAACGCTTCCAAACAACCCTGCTGAACCAGTAGGGCTTTCATCTTCAAGCGCCACAGACCAAAATCGTTCACTCCGGTGAACTTTTCAATCTCATACTTTGTTGAAGACATCTTCTCCACGCTCACCGCACCAATTTGTTGTGAATAAGGATGTCTTGAAACAAAGTATTAAACAGTTTCTTTATGATCAAGAAACACACAAGGGTTAGAGTTAAAGGAAAAACAAGAGAAACACAACAAGGATTGATTATAAACTGTTATTCTTTCCTTTCTCCTTTGAACAAGGATTACAAGTATACAAAAATAACAAACTAACCTCTCTCACCCTTATTAGGTTTTGTCACACTTTAGAATGAGAGACTAGCATGCTATTTATAATAAAACCTAGCACACTAAACTAATGGGCCTTTAACAAATTACCCATTACAAGCTAACTTAGGGTACAAGTTAACTTAAATAATTGGATCCTTAACACAAGGCTCAATTCAATATGCTAACAAACCTATCAATATTAACTAATGCATGTTAGAACAAACTTCGACTACAACACGCATTACTCCGACAGCAGCATGCGAACAGTCTTCAACTTCATGCTTAATTCGTGTCGAACCAGAAGCTACCCTTCAATCATACTAGAGTTCGATTCAATATCTCACACTTTTAATGATGATCTCATGGACATATTTTTTAAGTAAGCATCTCACAAATGGTATTTGAATTAGCATCTCACACCATATTTTTTAGTGCGGAACTCCTCAGTATCATATCTCGTTTATTGAACAGCCAAACCTAAATAGACTTATAGGCACTAGTAATTATAAAAAATCTGTAATACCACTATTACTAAAGCACTTGCACAAATATTTGTATTTATTCCAAATGAGTATTTCTTTACCATTTTAATCCTATTTTTATTATTCATTAATTTCAAGTACTATTAAAATCCTCCTTCAAAAGATCAATAACATGTTTTTTGGTTACAAAAAAACATCTTTTATTACCATTATTTGAAGTGATTTCATTCAAATTTAAACGGTTTGTTGTCGTTAGGAAAAAATCCAGAACTTGTAATATTTTTGGTAGTTATGGTAGAAAAATAACATATAAAATATGTTGAAAATAACCTGAGTTTGAAATCGTTCAAATATTTGTTCCAACCACCGAAGATATTACTGAGATAAGTAATGACCAAAACTTGTAGTAGACTATCAACCACGTCCCCTGAATTAAGCATTTAAGTTACAAACTAAACTCTCTGGTCACTATTATAAACAAATAAATTTATCTTTTTTTTAATACATTTGACTATTAATGTATTTAGTCTATATATGAACTAGATACATTAATAGTCAAATGTACTACAAAAAAATAAATTTACTTATAATAGTGACCGGAAGATGTATATTAGAGTCCTACTGCATTGTATGGTTTGTTCTAATTAAAGATTCAATCTTAATTGATACTAAGACCTTTAAAATATGATATTAAGATCACTATAACTTCAAAAGAGATAAAATTTAGGGGTGATCAATTAAATTGATTATTTAAATTATTAATATTCATATCTAAATCCGATTATTAAAAACCATTTAAGTATTAGTATGTTTTTAGACAAATCTATATTTTAAATATATTATTAATATGATTTTAACTAAATCCATAATTTGGACATCCATATACAAAATAGAAATCAAATTAGTCATTTTGTTTTATAAAAAAAATTTAAAAAAAAAACTTTTTTCATTTTGAATTTTTTTTCAAAAAAAATAATAAGTTTTTTTTGGAAAAATAACTTTTAAAATTTTTTTAAAACAAACTGAAAAATTAAAAAAATTAAAAAATATGATTTTTTTAAAATAAAAAATATATATATTTTCCAAAAATAAAAAAAAAAAGATTTTTTATTTTTGAACATAAATTTTTTTTCTTAATTTTTTTTTAAATAAAAAATTCTTACAAAAAATAATTTTTAATAAAATAAAATTAAAATTAATTGTAGAATTGGTTATAGATATAATCCGTTAATAATTGATTTATAAATATTTTACAAACATAAAAATCGATTATGACAATTAATTTTAATAACTAATTATAACATATAGATTATTTATGGTTATGAAAATTAACCATGAGCATTCTCAATAAAATTTAACAACTCAATAAAATATATCCGTGTGTTAAATCTCTGTAACGGGCATTGGTATAATGACCACTCAGAAGCTAAAAGGACAGTGGTAGTCTAAGGCTCTGTTTGGGGAGATATTTTTTCAGCTTATAGCTTATGTCTTATAGCTTATAAGCTCATATAACAATAAAAGACCTGTTTGGTAACGGTCTTTTCATTACGAGCTTATAGTTTATTTTATTAGCTTATAGCTTATTTTCTAGACGCTATTTTAAATAGCGTTTTAGCTTATAGCTTATAGCTTATCATTTTTTCTCCAATTTTACCCTTATTATTTTAACTAAAATCCACCACTATCCTTTATAATTTATTATAATTTAAAATAAAATAATAATTATTAAATATCTTTTATGTCATTTTGTTTTATCACCTAATTAAACCGATAATTTTACCAAACACTTCAATTAGCTTATCAGCTATAAGTCATCAGCCATCAGCTATAAGCTATAAGCTATCAGTCACCAGCTATCAGTCATACGCTATAAACTATCAGCTAATTTATCAGTCAACCGCTATTTTTACCAAACAGAACTTAAATGTCGGGGACAATGATATTCTGATCACTCTTAATATCGAAGGAACAAAAACAAGGAAAGAAATGGCTCGGAGTGTCAAACAAATTTTGATATATTTTTTTACAACAGGCTTAACACTTTATATAGTTTTGAAATATATCTAACGTGAGACTTCTAATTTTTTTTTCAATTCACATACAATCATTTTAAAATTCTTCTACATATGCATTCATATTTTTATCAATGTGTAAGTTATAACACTAAATTTCTCCCTCAACAAGTCATTCAGGATTACCATTTTTCTGATATAGTCTATCAAGTATCTCCCAATGTTCTTTGCCTGATGATGTACCAAGAAAACTCACAAGAATTTTTTAGGAAAACACATGTGCATTGTAAAGTTCTCAAATTTAGTTCCTTAGACTTTCTGATGCCTATGTTTGAAAGTTTATTTTTGTAATCCTAATTATATCAAGACATCTTTGACTAGTATTATTTACAAGTTAAAATTGATTCCTTCATCAAATTTATGTATCTTAAACTTGATCACACTTGAAAACTTTAACATTGTAGTGTTGGTTAATTTATTAATCCAAGAATTATAACTCATGTAATTAAAAAAGTTTGGCTTAAATGAAGGATACATTAATATGATGATTGTTTGGATTGATATGGATAATTAAGACAATGAGATTTTATTTTAAAATTCAAAATTTAAATTCATCTTCTCTCTTCATGGTTGTTGAAACATGACTCTTAGGATGAAAATGTGACCGTTGGAGTAAGAAGCCTATAAATAGTGATCTTTAGAAAAACAACAACATTTTTTCTCATTCTTTCTCATTTTTCTCACAAATACACAAAAGTATCTTAATCATCAAAGATACACATAAGGAAGAAGGAAGAGAGGAGAGAACAATTGGAAACAAGATCGAGAACCGGAAAAGAATCGACGTCATGGATCCGGGTACGTTTTTACTGTTTTTCATAGAAATTGAAATAGTGTGAAAATCATGATATCAAGATCCTAGACATGAAATTTGCTAACCATTGGAATCAGAGTGTAGTTACCAATATTATGGTTTTCCAATAATAATTAATATAATGATGTTTTGTTATCACACTACATTGTTGCTTTGTTATTGTACATAAAAGTGTTTATCATTTTGGATGATATTATTATGAATGTTTTCATCAACAGTCATTTAATTTACTTGATTTTATTTTATATTGAGACATATGCAAATATACATTGAAAAAGTGAAAGAGTATTTAAATTCTGAAATTACTGACAAATTTGTTGTGGGGAATTTGATGAGTGAGTTGGCTACTAAAAAGTTTGACTGGTCTCAACCCATTCATGATCATGCGACTCAAATGGGAAATTTGGCAGCAAAGTTGAAGTCCTTAGGTATGGATGTGAATGAATCTTTTCTTGTATAATTTATCATTAACCTGCTTTCTCTTGAGCTTTGACAGTTCCAAGTGAATTACAACACCATAAAAGAAAATAGAACTTTCAAGAAATTAAGGCCATGTTGGTTCAAGAAGAAAGCAAGCTAAAGAAGATGAAAGATTATTTTGTTCACCTCACGACTCATGATATAACCAGTTGTAGTAAGGTCAAGCCCGACAAGAAGGACAAGAAGAAGGGAAAAGCTCCTTTAAAGGTTAATGAGGGCATAGTCCAAAAAGAGAAAAAGTGTTATTTTTGCAAGGAGAATGAATACTTCAAAAAGGATTGATCTAAAAGGAAGATGTAGTTCGAAAAGAAAGGTATGTTTTATGTTTCCATAAATTTTGAATCAAATCTTATTGAAGTACCAAATAATACTTTGAGGCTTGATTCGGGTGCGACTACTCATGTGTCACATATTGTGCAAGGATTTCTTTTTATCTAAACCATAAAAGAAAGTGAAATGTTTCTTTATATATGAAACAAAATGAAGGCACGAATAGAGGGAATTTAGACATATAGATTGATCTTGGATACTGGATATCATATAGATTTGAAAAGTTGTCTTGATGTACCTGGATATGCTAGGAATTTAGTTTCTGTTGCAAAGTTGGATGGATTGAATTTTAATTTTAGGATTGGAAAAAATGTATTTTCTTTATTTAAAGATTCATACTATTGTGGTTCTGGTGTTTTAGTTAATGGTTTATAGAATTTTAATCTTGATGTTAATTTGAAAAAATATTTGTTTAATATTGAACATGTTGTTGGTAGCAAGCAAGTACAAATAATGAGAGTTCTTCTTATTTATGGCATCAAATATTAGGTCACATATCCAAAGAAAGAGTAATAAGGTTAATGAAAGGTGAAATATTACCTTAATTGGATTTTTGTGATTGGAATATATGTCTGCACTGCATTAAAGGAAAACACACCAAACATATATCTAAGAATTCGTCTACAAGAAGCAGTGAACTCCTTGAATTGATACACATTGATATTTATGGTCCCTTCGATGTTCTTTCTTAGGGAGGAGAAAGTATTTTATCACTTTTAGTGATGACTTCTCATGTTACTGTTACTTGTATCTATTGCATGAAAAATCTCAATCAGTGGACATGTTAAAAGTATTCATTGATGAGGTAGAAATGCAATTGGATAGGAAAATAAACATAGTGAGGTATGATAGAGGTGGTGAATATTATGGAAAATATAATGAGAAAAGACAATGTCCAGGTCCATTTGCAAAGTTTCTCGAATGTCGTGGCATATGTGCACAATATACTGCCTGAAACACCATAACAAAATGGTGTGCCAGAGAGGCGGAATCGTACTCTCATGAATATGGTTAGGTCAATGTTAAATTATAGTAATGTACCATTATCATTGTGGACTTATGCATTAAGGACTATTGCATATTTGTTTAATATGATTCCCAGCAAGGTAGTTCCTAAGCCTCCTTATGAGCTATGGATAGGAAGGAGACCTAGTTTACGGAATCTTCATATTTGGGGATGCCAGGCCAAATGAAAAGAAGCTTGATGCAAGAACCATTAGTGGTTTTTTATTGGGTATCCTGAAAAATTAAAAGGGTATATATTTTATTGTCCTGATCATAGTACGGGAATAATTGAGTCTGATAATGCTCGGTTTATTGAAAATGGCAAGTTCAGTGGGAGTGAGAAATCACATAAAGTGGATATTATGGAGACTCGTAGAGAATCCTTTTTACCTAAAGAGTCTTATCAGGCTGTTGTCCCTCTGGTTGTGGTACCGTTATATAACACAAATAGACAACAAATTAATATTCAAAACCCACAAAATGTACATATAGTTGATGAACCGGTTGACAATGTACAAGTCACAAATGAGCAAGAACAAGTGAATGGAGAAACACAAGAAATAACAGTAAGATGGTATGAAAGGCAAAGAAGACCAACTATTTCAAAATATTATGTTGTTTATTCACTTGAACATGATTGTGACTTGAGCATTGATCAGGATCCAATATCAATCACACAAGCCATGGAAAGTGACAATTCTAAAAATTGGATCAATGTTATGAAAGAAGAAGTAAAATCAATGGATGACAATAATGTATGGGATCTAGTTGAGTTGCATAAAGGTTCAAAACGGGTTAGTTGTAAATGGGTCTTTAAGACCAAACGAGACTCAAAAGGCAATATTGAAAGATATAAAGTTAGACTTGTCGTCAAAGGTTTCACTCAAAAGGATGGTGTTGACTACAAAGAAACCTTTTATCTTGTTTCAAAGAAGGACTCTTTGAGAATTGTTTTGGCTTTTATGGCTAATTATGACTTAGAGCTTCACCAAATGGATGTGAATACCACCTTTCTAAATAGTGACTTCGAGGAAGAAGTGTATATGTCTCAACCTGAAGGGTCTGTTACTATGGGAAAAGAAAATTTAGTGTGTAAATTAAAGAAATCAATATATGGACTAAAGCAAGCTTCCAGACAATGGTATCTTAAATTTAACAATACTATTTCATCATATGGTTTTGTAGAGAATTTCGTAGATCGATGTATCTATATGAAGGTCAGTGGGAGCAAATTCATAATTTTAGTCTTATATGTTGATTATATTTTACTTGCTGCTAATGATTTTCCTTTGTTACATGATGTAAAGAAGTTTCTCTCCAATTGACTTGAAATGAAGGATATGGGTAAGGCATCATATGTGATAGGAATAAAAATATTCAGTAATAAATCATAAGGACTGTTAAGTTGTCTCAAAATGTCTATGTAAATAAAATATTAGAGAGATTCATAATGGATAAATGCTCAGTTGGGATAGTTCCTATTCAAACAGGGGACAAGTTTAGTCAAATGTAATGTGCCAAAAATGAATTAGAACGAAAATAAATGAAGTTTATTCTTTATGCATTAGTGGTTGGAAGCTTGATGTATGCCTAAACATGTACTCGATCGGATATCACTTATGTCATTGGTATGTTGGGTCAATATCAATGTAATCCTGAAATGGATCATTGAAAAGCTACAAAGAAAGTTCTTAGGTACTTACAAGGCACCAAAGATTACATGTTCACTTATAGAAGATCATATCAACTTGAAGTGGTTGGCTACTCAGATTCAGACTTTGCAGGATGCGTGGACTCAAGAAAATCCACATTTGGGTAAGTTTTTCTTCTAGCTGAAGGAGCAATATCATGGAAGAATGGAAAACAGTCCATCATTTTTACCTCTACTATGGAGGCAGAATTTTTGCAATGCTTTGAGGTCACAATTCAATCATTGTGGTTGTGGAACTTCATCTTAGGGCTTGGTATTATCGATAGTATAGCTAGGCCCCTAAGGATTTATTGTGATAATTCTGCAGCTGTCTTCGTCTCTAAGACTGATAAATATTCCAAAGGTGCTAAACACATGGAATTGAAGTACTTTTCAGTGAATGAAAAAAAGGCAGAAACAAAAAGTGACATTTGAACATATTGGTACATATTTTATGATATCGGATCCATTAACTAATGGTTTACTACCCAAGACATTTGTTGGCCATGTAGAAAGGATGGGCATTATGTAAAACTCCTTGTTCACATTATAATATATATATATATATATATATATATATATATATATATACACACACACACACACACACACACACACACACACACACATACACACGCACACACATACACACACATCTATAGTTTAATGTTCGTATTATATGACACTTGTGAATTCAATTAAAGTTATGTTTCTGCTGAGTTTTGTTATCATACTATGTTATATATATTACTATTATTATTAATATGTGGTGACAAGGGTGTCTTTATAAAGACATGAAAGACACATTATGTATCCCTTAAAGTTATTTGAATTAGATTGATTCGTGATACATAGAAGGAATCAAGTTGATGAATAATTTGTGACCGCCATGATCTGATCATTTCAATTCATTAAAGATAATGACTTGGTGCTTTCAGTGAATGGTGAAAAATTATGGTATAAGATTGAAGCATCAAGTTTCCACATAAGTCAAGTGGGAGACTGTTGGATTAATTTATTAATCAAAGAATTATGACTCATGTAATTAAAAAAGTTTGGCTTAAATGAAGGATACCTTAATGTGGTGATTGTTTGGGTTGATGGATAATTAAGCCAGTGGAGTTTTATTTTGAAATTCAAAATTTAAATCCCTTCTTTCTCTCTCTTCATAGATGTTGGGACATGACTATTGGGATGAAATGTGACCGTTGGAGTAAGATGTTGGAATTAAATCAATAACAATTAATCACATATACATGTTCTACATATTATGTCATATACTTTAATGCCGAATAAAATAGATAATATGAACATGTATATAATTACAGGATCTACGACATGTTAGTATATGAGAGAAGAGATTGCAGGAATACCTTAATCTATTGAGAAAGTTTTATTGGCGGTAATCCTGAAAGGTAGATGACAAACAACTAATATCTGGTGGCTTATATGGTACTCTTAATGCCTTGAATACTCTTCAGATGGGGAGAAGAGATAAATTGCTTGTGTACGGTATATTGGGGATCATAGCCTGTATATAGTGGGATGGCCAATTAAGGTTCCCATTATTCCCAAATGGGTCATCCTGATATCCACTCATATTTGAGCCCATATCTAATTATTTATTTAATTAATTACTAAGTAGAAATATAATTAGCCTTTTAAATTTATTTGACCACTTAATCAATTAAGGCTCTTAATTTTGATAAATAACTAATATAATTAAAATATATATGCCCACATAATAATTATTGGAATATAATAATTAAATAATATTAATATTATAAAATATTCCAACAATCTTCCACTTGGGCAATATATTTTTAATAATTATATCACAATTTTTTAGGCCCGTGTCCAAATGCTATTTATCTTTAGATTTCAACTTTACAATCTGGTCCATCTCATACATCAATAATGGGACCACCGCAACTATTGTCACTGATGTATAACGTGACTGAACCCTGACGACCACCACATCAATATACTTGATGACATAGATCGATATGGATGAGTGGCATGGAAATTTCATGTAATGTGATCTCTGAATCATGCCTTTTTCCAACTGGCCCATCTGAATTCCTTATTGAGATCAAATTGAAGTTTGCAAATTCAATATTTGCACAAAAGATACAAAAATAGTTATAACAATAATAACCTCATAAACTTTGTTTCTGTAGATAATCTTAACATAAAGTCTGTATCGATATCAAAACAATATTATAAAACATAAAGAATGAGTGAATTCCACTAATCTTGGACATCCTTAGTGACAACAATCATATGAAATACCTTATATGTCAAGTCTTTGATTAGTAAGTCAACTAGCATAAAATTTCTATATATATGTTCAATCATTCAACAACAATAACTTATAAGTTAATGAACTTTATAAAACAGTTATTTAAACATTATCTGACTGGCTTATGTCACAATATAGCTCGAGTTGTCTTTTAAAACCTTTTACTATATGCAACCAAGTGACATAAATACTTATAGTCATTTCTTGAGTTAGGATGACCATTATATATAGACATCCAAAAGGATCAGAGTCGAACATCCTGATGATCTCCAAATCATTCGATCTCTAATATGTGAGCATAAGCCTTTTTTGTTCTCTATAACAATCCTTATGGTTGCCTCATTTCAACAATTCAAATTTTGAATTTTCGTATCTACCAAATGATCTCATTATACATACGCTTATTCTTGGTGCATATACATAAGATTCCCAAAAACCGAAAAAGTATAAAAAACTTAATTGTATAAAATTTCCAAATTCTTTTATTTTGGACAATGATTGAGACTTAATAGTCTCCCTTAATAATTGAGACATACCCTAATTTATTGTCTTTCATGTCAATTTTATTTTCAACTTTATTGATATATGCATAAATCTTTTGTGCTAATTGGATGATACCTTGAGAATAATCTCTAAGTATCTAAATACCTAATACAAAAGAGATGTGTCCAAGATCTTTCATTGCTAAACTTTTGTTAGAGATTTCTTGGTTTCACACAATAATCATATATCATTTCTGACTACATAAAATAAAATCGACACATTAAACTAGGAACATAAACTTACTCCCACTGAACTTGTAAAACCCAATAATTTTTCATAATAGACATCTCAAAACCAAACGAGACAATTACCTTATGAAATATTGTGGTATCACTAATGAGACAATTTCATCAACTCATAAATATATTTTATCTGTTCGCAAACCATTAACTTTGTATCTATTGACACAAAATTTTCTCCTGTTGCACCATATTGTATTTCTTAATATCGCCATTAAGAAGCACTAACTTGATATCCTTCTTATGAAGCTCCAAAAATTATAACAAGTAACAAGTGTCACTATTATCATAATAGAGTATTTCAATCATACTGAATAAATTTTCTCTTTTTAGTCAATTCTTTGTGACACTTCATGCTCTAGTTCTTGAGGATGTTGAGTTTGATCTTCAAGAATTAATTTCTTAATTTAATTGAGAGAAAGAACAATAAAATTTGTACGAGGGTCCAAATTTTCTATATAAATAACAACTGTATGAATTGAGTCAGAATCAATTTTTTCCCAATCAATTGTGTTCTTTGACCATATCTCTCCCCCAAAATCATCTCAAGACACGTTACAAAATTTGTATCAAAATATTCTTTAAATTAGGACTAAAGTTTATATTTCTCAAACTTTTCAACAATTCTAGATTGTCACAAGTCGTGACTGAATTAACTATAATAATATTTGAATTTAAAAGGCAAATTGAATTCATCAAACAAAAAGAAGAAGTTGACATATTAAAACAAAATTTTATTTATTCACCAAATTGTCTTTTAAATACAAATTTAAGCTTATAATGACAATCTGAATTAAAAAATATCATTTTTTTACCGAATTTGTCCCCTTTAAATTGATATATCTTTCAACACCATTCAACATCTGTTAGTTCAGATCATATTTTCTTATTATTCTTTATTTGCCCTTATCCTTTGAGGTATTTACCGAATGAGCACTATTTTATTTTCTCTTGGTTCAATCTTTTCTTTATTGCACACTTTATGAAATTATTCTATTAAAGAATAATTTCTAACTTTAATAGTTATAAACTTAATTGTGCAAAGAGAATACCATATGCTAAATTTTCGACAAAGTCACATAATTGACGAAACTATAGTGCCTTAGCAAGATTAAATAATTGCATAATGCGCTTCAAATATTTTCTTTGCTTAATAATCTTAATGAAAAGTCATCACTCCAATGAGAGTTTGACTTTTGCTTTATTGCTTTAGAAGCACTAGAATTTAAGTAAAGATAATATGGAAAAATTTATGTCATCTTAAACAACACCTCTAATGTCTTTGGATTGCAATGCTTTAAGATCATAGACATGTCAGATAATGTGCGTATTTGACACTAACCATTACCCACATGGAAAAAAACTTAATAATTACCACATATTCACCATCAGAGGTATGTAATTATTCGGCCAAACTATGTCTTCCTTTTGGCCGACTATAACAGCTTGCATGAATAATTCCATACTACATCTTTTGTAATTTCAACTGAATCAAATATACGCAACATGGGTTACTTTTGCAGCTTGTTGTTTCAACAACTCAATCAAAAAATTACTAGACAATTTAATAAATTAACTGGGAAAAAGTCTTAAATTTACAAAGCACTACCCATAAAATGTAGGTCAAATCCGTAAATTTTGTTGCATTCCTCATAATCATAAGATTACTTAGCGACACTTAATGTGAGAACAAACTCACAAGAAAACAAGAAATAACATGAAATAAAAAATTATTGTAGAAACTTAATAAATATAAAATTCAAACATCATAATCATGCTATAAACAAAATATTCAATTTCAATTTAAATAAAAATTGAATCTTTATATATAGCAAAAAATTATTTCATGCTAAAATTGATTCACAGACATACTTAATGACTCTTTAAACAAATGAACAATTATTCTAGAATCAAAGTTTCCAATAAAAAATAAAAAATAATAAATGAAACAAATCTTCATATGCTTATAACTAAACCATAAATATAGAATTCAAATTTTCTAAAATTTAAAGAGTCAAAACCTTAATTTAGTACTTATTAAAATCGGACACAATATTTTGAGATTCACTATTAAGTGTTATATAAATGTAATTGATGTTCTAATAAATTATATTAATAATGAAATTAAATATATATAACAAATTCACATATGCACCAAATAACTCTTTAAATAAATTATTTTAGAATAAATAAAATCAATTCTAAAATCCAAAGTATCTAGAATTTAAAGAATCAAATCTTTAGATTTACCTTATAATTATGAGAGAGATTCAAAACATTAAAAAAATTTACACAAATAAGATATAATAACTAAATATATATTAAACAAATTAGTATTTGTCTTATCTCTCAAAAATCTAAATTCATGTGCAAATTTTATGCGAATCAAATTGAAAGATAAAACAATAATTAAAACAAAACTAAATAAATAAAAATTATAATAAAACTTTTTTTTTTTAAATTCAAAACCAAGAATCAAATCACCAAAATAAGATTTAAATTCAATATTTATCTTTCCCAAATAGTTGACATGAATATATATATATATATATATATATATATATATATATATATATATTATCTATAGCCTTAAATAAAATATTAAGAATCAATTTTTAAAAAAAGAAAATAGATTTTAGGATTCTCAATCATCAATCATAATCATACATTTGATTTCAAATATATTTAGCATAATATATATTAAATAACATATCTCCTAAAGAAAACCAAAATTTTCACAAATATTTTTCTTCCAAAAAATATTCAAATTTTAATTTTCAAACAAATCTTTATCATATAGTTTCTATGTCAAATTCAAAACTTTCCATAAATTTAAAGTAAGTGTAACAAAAAATAAAAAGAAAAATTATCATTAAAATTTCATGTCTCTTAAAACATATTTATCAATATTAAAAAAAAAATCATGAATTTCAAATATATGTTTCATGATCCAAAATAAAAAAATAAAAAAATATTGATATTTAGAGGACAAATCTCAATAAAATAAACATGAAGACCTGCTCTGATAACACTTGTTGGAATTAAATCAATAGCAATTAATCACATATATATGTTATACATATTATGTCATATACTTTAGTACGGAATAGAATAGATAATACGAACACGTATATAATTACAAGATCTACGATATGTTAGTATATGAGAGAAGAGATTGCAGGAATACCTAGATCTATTGAGAAAATTTTGTTGGCGGTAATCCTGAAAGGTAGATGACAAACAACTAATACCTGGTGGCTTATACGGTACTCTTAATGCCTTGAATACTTTTCAGGTGGTGAGAAGAGATAAATTGCTTGTGTACGATATATTGGGGATCATATCCTATATATAGTGTGATGGCCAATTAAGGTTTCCATTATTCCCAAATGACCCATCCTAACATCAACTCATATTTTAGCTCATATCTAATTAATTAATTAATTAATTACTAAATAGAAATCTAATTAGCCTTTTAAATTTATTTGACCACTTAATCAATTAAGACTCTTAATTTTGATAAATAGCTAATATCATTAAAATAGGGTTTAATGGTGATGCACTGACAGTGTAAAAAAGTTTTACACTGTCATCCAATAGAAATATAACATTTTGCCATGTCATTTAAATAATTTAAAATTTTCAGTCTGACTTGGCGGGATGCATGATCGTCATTGGTTGACAGTGTAAAACTTTTTTACACTGTCAGTGCATCACCCATTTTCTCATTAAAATATATATGACCACATAATAATTATTGAATTATAATAATTAAATAATATTAATATTATAAAATATTCCAACATAAGATGCCTATAAATATTGACCTTTAGAAAAGAAAAATAAACAACAATTTTTCTCATTCCTTCTCATTTTTCTCACAAATACACAAAGGTATCTTCATCATCAAAGATACACATAAGGAAGAATGAAGAGAGGAGATAACAATTGGAAACAAAATCGAGAACCAGACAAGAATCACCGTCATGGATCTAGGCACGTTTTTACTATTTTTTCATAGAAATTAGAATAGTGTGAAAATCATGATATACATATTTTAGACATGAAATTTTTAACATGTAGTTGTATGCAAATTATAATTTATGCACATGGTATATTTTCAAAATAGAGGTGAGTCACAATAAATCACTTACATACAAAGTATTTTCTACCTTGAAATTCAAAACATTTTACAAACAACATTTTTATAATATAATTCTTATTTTGAGGTGGAAGATGAGTCAATGCTTATTTTGAAGTGATAAGAGCAACAAGTTAATGCTTCATTACTCTAAGTGATGAAGATATCACATCTCCACTCAAAATCTATATCTGAATCATTTATCTTGTATATTGGATGAATAAAATACCAAGTGTACTAGTATGAATCGAAATAATAAAATAAGCTTTGTATCCACGAGAATTGGATTTTAACATGGTAAATGAGTTCGAGATAATGTAACCAAAGGGGGTGAAATTTTTTTGTTTGATCCAAAAATAAGAGAAAATTGACATTTAAAAAGATACGATGATAAAGGCAATTAGGTCTTCTTGTTAGAATCCCCTACTTCTACTCTATTGATGAAATACACATTAACAGACATGCAAAGACTTAAGAGTTACACGACAAATTAATCCTACCACTACACCCAATCCATTAGTGTGCAACTCACTAGTCTAAGCATTAATTCTCTGATCCCCCAGGCCAATTGGAACGTCAGGCTAGGTACTAGAGCGTGTTAGTCCTTAAGTAACAATTCCTAATTAGATTATTCCTAGTTAATTTGAGAATCCAAAAATTATCTTATTTTCCAAAAACAACCATACCCCAATATATCACTACTTACCTAGATCAGATTGCATGTCGTAACATACAATAGGCAATGAACACAAGTGATAATTAAATAATAAAAATATGTCAAAGCAATTGCATCAACCAATCATATGTCCCTATAAAATAAAAGTAGGTTTATCATACACAAAGACCTAACCTAGAAGAAATCTAGCTACTCATATTGTAAAACAAATATATCATAAGTTTAGATCAAGAGTACATGAAAAATCACTAAAAGAAAATACTCTCCAATGGGTTAAATGGCCTCTAAAAGCACCTAAAATCACCCATTCTTGTCACTTTTAGTCATGGGATTCTAAACCCTTCAAAAGAGGCCTAAAAGTTATTTAAAATTAAAAAAAGTGTGTCAACTAAAAAGTGTGCATTGCATCTGCGACTGTCAGCATCACATTTGCAACTGTCAACATCGCACCGTGATGCACGCCTCATCGTGCTGTGATGGGATGCATCGTGCACGTGAGAATCCCATAAGGGAATCTCACATTTTCTTCACAAATTTCATTAAGTCTTTATATATTCCTTGTATTGACTTTTTGCTCAATTCTTCACACTTTAACATGGTTTTTTGGCCATTCTTCATCCGAATTTACCCAAATTTCTTCCTAAAAATCACGTAATGATGAATGTCATTAAAACCCCAAAATTGATTCTTGCGCGTCCTCAAGTAATCTGTCTGCACGAGGAATATTTCATCATAATTAAAATGCCCACCCTTGCCAAATCTTATCACTTGTATTTTATTCTGATCAACATTTCGGTTCCTGCTTTAATCCAATCAACTTAGAAAATTTCTTTCGACATACAGATACTCAACGTATCTCTCATCTCATTGCGATGCACTCAAATTTACAATGCGATCACTCAATCAACATACAAAAGCATTTAACCATAAATTTGAAAATTTTCTAATTGAATCAATCATATTCATATTTAAACACACATTTTTTAGGTATTTTTCTGGTTGTAATGTGGTTTATGCTAGAGTAGAATAATTTAGGATAGTAAGCTTAAACCCTTGGAGTTAGGAACCTAGTTGTCCTAATGTTATCAACTTCCTTCCATATCACTCTATTATGCACTTGGTACTAGCGAATTGCATCTTGTTGGTCTTATTTTTCACAACAAAAATATTTTGAAAATGTTATTTTAACTTCTTATTTTTATTTCTTTTTGACCAATTTATCTAGTACCCCAACCCCAAACTTATTTGTTGCTCAATTCGAAAAGCAATCCCAAACTTATTATTTTGCATTACTAGGTAAAACAAATATTTCTTCCTAAATCCAAAGAGGGTGGAAAAAATTTATCTTTCAATTCAATGACTATATGGCTATGTCACAGAAATAAGGGTCTTAGGCTCAAAGGGGTTAAGCAACAAATATTATCATAATAAAATGGTTGGCTTAAAAAGGCCTATCGTTTTCACAAACAATTGCCTCAATGTGTATTTATCAGATCAAAAGACTCAAAATCAGAAAAAAGTTCAAATTTCAAAAAATTACTAATGCATGGATACTCTCATAAGAAGGAAAAAAGTAAACAATGGAATATTTTGGGCTCAAACAATACTAGCTGAGGTTTCTGGAGATTGAGCATAAGTAGTAAGTTTCCCTCTTCATCAAATTTCAACTTGCAAGGGACTTTATTGTTGATCTGTTTCATTCTTTTCTTTTTCTGGTGGCTTTTTATTTTTCATTATGGCAATTAGTAAGGTAGAAAATTAAAAACTGAAATAAAAATAGCAGCAAACAAGTTTATTAATTTCAAGCAAAGAAAAGTACAGGTGATAAGAGATTCTTCAATGCTGACTAGTAGTCATCTTTATTATTAAAAAAACTTAATAAAAATTGCAAATTGAAATTCAAACTCTGATGAGTTGCCTCCCATTAAGTGCTTGTTTAAAGTCACTAGCTTGACTTCATGGTCTAAGGTTCAGCGAGCATCGGAAAAAACTTCTCCAATGCATTGTCACTTTTTTTATAGGACCTCACCTTATTTCCTTTCACAGCAAAGGTGTGGGTATCGCATGGATTAATCACTTTAACTGCCCTTCTTGCAAAAATTGCACTCGCAATAAAAGGATCAGAAGTCCTAGGCTTCCACTTACTCACCACTCCTTTCCAACGACATTTATAAAGCATAACTTTCTGTCCCACCAAAGATTTCTTTCTTACTATTTTCTTCCCATGAATCTTTTTGGTTTTTCTTTCACCATACTTGGTAGCATTGAGGAATTTCTTTATGGTGTTTTAGTGCCTCAAACACATTGAAGACAATGTTTTCTTCATTAAATCTCAGTACCAATTCTCCTTGTGCTACATTGATGAGAGCTTTACTTGTTGCCAAAAATCGTATTCCTAGAAGTAATGTTGTTTCTCAATCCTCTGGTGTGTCAAGAATGACAAAATCATCTGGAAATGATAATCCATCAACTCAAACAAAAACATTTTCCAATACTCCATATGGATATGTGATCGAATGGTCCGCGAGAGTCAATGTCGTATGTTTAAGCTTTGGTTCACCACACTTCAAATTCATCATCTTGGATAAAGGTATCAGGTTGATGCTAGCTCCTAAATCACACAATGCATCATTGAGTTTTGGTGGAAGCTTCCTCTGGATGATGGAACTACACTCTTATGCTAAAGTGACATTTTCATCATGCTTCAACTTCCGCTTTCCCGATAAGAGTTCTTTCATGAAATTTGTATAAACATGCAACTGCTCGTGGGTTCCACTAAATAGAATGTTGATTTGTATCTTATTCAACATTTCCATAAACTTCTTAAACTGACACGCTTCCTTTTTTATTTTTGGGTGTCATTTTTCAGAATTGGGTAAGGTGGTTTTCTATAGTCGGGTAGCTCGAGGTTTAGCTCAATTAAGATTTGTTTCTTTGTTTTTCTGAAGGGTGATTTTTTATCGATGAATTGGTCAAGGGTGCACCCCTTTTCTCATCTTCACTCCCATGCTCATTTTTTTCTCCTTCAAAATATTTCTCAACTTTTTCCTCAACGACCACCTCTTTTCCCTTCCTCTCTTTTCCCTTCAATTATTGAGTTATCTAAAATATTACCTATAAATCCCTTGCTTGAACTAGCTTCTGCTACCATTTGACGAGATAATTTACCCACCTGCATCTCTAAATTTTGTATGGATGCTTCAGTGTTCTTGTTCATTAGGGTCTGATTCTGTATCATCTTTTATTGATATTTGGTCATGTTTTCTTGAGCTCATTTTACCTTTGCGAAGCTCTCTGAAGTGGACTTCGTGAAATTTTGCAATGCTTCTTCAAGAGGTGAAGGCTTGCATTGAGGTGCTTGGGAGGCTAATTGAACACCTTGATTAACATTCAAAATATGATCGTTTCTCCACCTGAAGTTCGAATGATCTTTCCAAACCGGATTATAGGTGTTGGAATAAGTATTATTATTTATTTATTTTAAATACCATACTGAACTTTCGCACTATAGACCTCTATAGTACAATTACCATTGGCATGTTCTCCTCCTCGAAATCACAACCAAGCTCCTGAATCTGACCCACATTAGCTTAAGCTATTTGGGTTGTGACTAACTATTTGGTAAGTGCTTCTATTTGAGCGGATAAAACTATGGTGGAATCAACTGAATGGACACATTTTTCTTTCATTGCGCGCTCGTTTGAGTGGTACTCAGATTGACACACATTCTCAATCAATGTTTTCAACTCTTCATCAGTTTTTAATCTTAATGAACCACCAACTGAGGCATCAAGAATAATTCTTGTTTGTATTCTTAACTCATCAATGAAATATGTCATCTTCTCTATATAACTCATGTTGTGATTCAGACACTTTCGGAGCAACAACTTAAACCTTTCCCACACATCTGATAGTGACTCGACCTCTTCTTGAGCAAAATTGGTGATTGTGGAGCATTTGAATAATACCTCTTGAGAAGCTTGTCTTTGACCTATTTCTAAGTCTAGATAGTGCTATTTGGAATGCACTGCAACCAATCCTTTGTGCGACCTATCAAGGAAAAACTAAACAAACGTAATTTTATCTGTTCATTAGTGATGTCACAGACCGGATTACACATCGAGCAAGTCTTGTAAAATTTAGCGAGATGCTCCCAAGGATCTCTAATTCCTTTTTCGTTGAACGGGTTTTCCTTTAAACCTGTCATAAAAAAAATTTTGATGTCAAAGGTTACCGGATTAGCCGATTGAAATCGCAAACAAATATGGCCGAAGTCGGTCCTCTTGCAATAGTCCATCTACTTTTGATGTGGTGGACTGACCATATATATTTTTTCTTCTTCTAGTTCTTCGGTAGCTTGAAGTGCTTCTCTTTTTTCTTTACAAATTGTGCGCGTTGTTCTTTTGATTTCTAGATCGATCAGAATCAGCATCGTGTCGGTACCTCGCATAAACAAATAAGAAATACCTTAATAGCACCGCACCAAATAACACATAAGTAGAGAAAAAATAAAAATTGAAATTAATAACAAAAGAAAATAAAAATTAGAACTTAAATTAGAAATTGCAAAAAAATTAAAACGAAAAAAGAAATTCAAAAATAAACAAATAGAAGAAAAAAATGTCGCACTAAATTGCCTTGTTGAAAAATCAACAATCCCTGGCAACGACGTCAAAAACTTGATGACAAAACTAGCAAGTGTGATAGTATGTATCGAAGTAATAAAATAAGATTCGTATCCATGAGTATTGGATTTTAACAAGGTAAACGAGTGCGAGATAAAGTAACCAATAGGGGGATGTTTGAAAATTGTTTGTTTGATTTGGAAAATAAGAGAAAATTGAATTGAAAAAGATATGATGAGAAAGGCAATTAGGTATTTTCGTTGAAATCCCTTACTTTTACTCTATTGATTAAATATGCATTAACAGACATGCATAAACATAAGAGTTGCATGACATATTAACCCTACCACTACACCTAATCCCTTGGTGTGCAGCTCACTAATCTAAGCGTTAGTTCTCAATCTCTCAGGCCAATTGGAATGCTAGACTAGGTAGTAGAATGCTTTAATCCCTAAGTCATAATTCCTAATTAGACTATCCCAAGTTAATTAGAGAACCAAACAATTATCCTATTTCTGATAAGCATCCATACACCAGTATGTCACTACTTACCTAGATAAGATTGTGTGTCGTAACATACAATAGGCAATGAACACAAGTGATAATTGAACATTAACAATATGTCCAAGCAATAACATTAATACCAACCACTCATATGTCCCAATAGAATAAAATTATGTTCATCATACACAAAGACCTAATCTAGAAGAAATCTAGCTACTCATAGTGTAAAATAAATATACCATAAGTTTAGATTCATAGTACATGAAAAATTACTGAAGAAAATGCTCTCTAATGGCTCCTATTCCGGACTGGCCCAATGGCTAGGCATTACCAAATCCACTTCTACTCCCAGAACGGCCCAATTGCCTAAGTCCAGCCAATTTGGGGCAGCATTTACCTTTCTGCCTCTACCGGACAAATATGGTCGAATGACCCCAAGGGTCACCTGCTCCTCCTCGGTAGTTACTGCCCGTTATGCACGGTTCCACCATCCATAAACAGTCACGACGCCCGTGCCCGCAACTGCGCCTTTTCCCATGGCAACGGCTAGTTTCGGGCACCTCTACCCGTCCCAACGGCTAGTTTCTGGCAATTACCTATTCTTCGGGAAACAGTTATTTTCCCCCAAAAATAGGGACTGTAGGCCACGCGCTAGGGGACCCTCTCATTTTAGAGGGTCAGGTATCCAAAATCACCCTACGAAATACATACTTTGTACTTGACTTTCTCTCTCTCTCCCGATTCTTACTTTAGCATCCGAGTGCCTTGCAGGTACACCCCCTTCTCATCTCTCATACCCAGCATCGCAGACGTCATCTTTGGTCCACTTTAGGTTCTGATCAATCGTCAAGATTAGTGGCACCGTCTGTGGCAACTCTGTCATCCCCGTCTAAACATGCATCGTAGATTCAAGACCAAAACAACCCTCTTTCCAAGATTTCGATCATGGAAAGCCAAGACCATGTTCATGATGCCCGCAACTCAGCTTTTCTCCCCGTCAGCAAGACTGATACTGACAGAGCTGCATCCTTCCTTGGAGGTGACTCCCGCCATTTGAGAGATGGAGCCACCGCATCTCCCTCCCCTGCTCGCGCTGATCATGTTGAGGACCAACCCTCCCTGGGCCACCAGCTCGTTCCTGTTCCGCCCAATGCCGACCCGGTTGTGGCGGCCCTTATGGAAGCCCTCAACAAAACCAACCTCCTAATCCTCCAACAAAACGCGAGGATTGGAGCCATAGAGGAGTCTAACCGGCCAAGATCCCCTCCACCGAGGAAAGATCGCCGAAGATCCTGCAGTCCATCTCCCCGACATGAAAGAGACCGTCGGGCACCACCTGAGCCAGAGTCCTACGCCGTTAGGAAGCGTGATCACATCTCCCCGTGGAGCCAGTACTCCCTGGGAACCAAGAGGACCAGGAGAGACCAGTGTTTGCCTCCGCCCAGATCCAAGGGCCGGACACAAACCCCATTCCCCGCAGAAATCACCATCCCATTCTTGAGCGAAGCACCCGCTCCCCGTCATGGACCAGTAGCAGCAGCGACGACGAGCCTCGCAGACCGTTGTCTCAGGAGATCATGGACACGCGCCTCCCCAAGGAACTGGAGAAACCACCGTCTCTGGGCACCTACGACGGTACAACGGATCCTGATGAGCACATTGAAAATATCGGTAGTACCCTAAATTTTGACCAGTGTTTTTTTACTATTTTTGGATTTTTGTGATACCAGAGGGTGTCATTTAGATGTCAGTAGGCTCCTGAGATTGCTAACACTTTTAGGCCCATTTTGGATTTGGTGTGGTATAAAGGGTTTTATTATTATTATTTGTTTAATTTAAAGGGAGTTTGTTTATTTTCTTTTAATAATTTGTTAGGACTTATTTTATTTTATTCATTTTTTAGAGAAATTGATTTTAAAGTTAATTAGGAAGTTTGGGCCTTTTGTTTGGGTCTCTTTTTAGTTTAAGGGTATAATAATCAGGATTTCATTTTTGAGTTAATTTTTTAAATTATTTTTTGAATATTGATGTTTATTTATTTTACTTTTAAGGGTCATTAAAATTAATTGAATTTATTTAAATAGGTTTGAAGTCTCTTATAATTTAAGGTTGTTTTTGTTTAATTAATAATTAGGGTTTAATTTTTTTATCATTAATTCAAAGTTAGTCTTAAAGGACATTTAGATTTAATCATTGAAGAGGTACGAGTTGCTTCGTTATTAGGGTTATTGTTATTGTATATTTTCTATTTTATTAATGTGGATAAAATATATATTATTAATAATTATTATTTATTTTATTTTGTTTTGTTTTGGTCAAAATCGTTGACCGAGTATCTTCTTCTTCCCCATTCCACAAACCCTAATTTGCGCAGAATCAGAAAAAAAACAAAATCAAATCAATTTGGATATTTTTTTTACAAAATAGAACCAATTAGCATTAATTATTTCATCATATTACAACAACAAATCCAACCCTAATTCTAATCACAAAACTGAATCCAATCAAATCTGTACAAATCCAAAACGAAAACAAAATACAATAAAATCAAATGAAAATTACACCTAAAATTTCCTAAATCATAATCAATCTAAATTAATTCTAAACCTAATTCTAAGTGCCTATATAAACTAAGAAAAAAATTCAGAAAAAGGGAGAAAACCCTTAGCGAAGGAATAACTACTGCGCGAACCCATAACCTCACGAAAGCTATTCTTCTGAAAATTTAAGGTTTCACATCGAAACCTTACGTTCTTCAAGCTAGACCACAAGCCGGTACCTGCAAAACAAGGAAACGAAAAGGATTAGTGATCGGAGGAGAAGTAGAAATCATAGCAGCTTAATACGGACACGGCAGGGGAGGTAAACTTAAAAGCACTTAGCATTTTTTTTTTGTTGTTTGTTTTTTGATTGCTGAACGGTAGTCGTTACGTTTTTGTGGTTTGTGGCGATTTGCGGAATTTCTGGGTTTTGTTAGGGTTAGGGTTCTGAAAGAGGGTTTAGGGTTCATATGGGTAGGGTTAGGGTTCTTAAAGGTTTCTGGGTTTGGGACGAAGATTAGGGTTAGGGTTCTTCACGAACCCTAAAGAACCATGTGGAATCTGGGTTGGGGTGGGGTTAGGGTTCATAGAGGTTGAAGATTCCGGTTGAATCTCAACCGAAAACTCGGGTGGGACGGTGGTTTGGGGGCGGACGGACGGAGGAGAAGGAAGAGAGAGGAGAGAGGCGAGAGCTTCTCAGTTAGAGAGAAGAGAGAGAGTTTGAGAGTGAGAAAGAAGTAGAGAGAGAAAGAATTGGAGAAAATGAGAGGGTTCCAAAGGGATTCGGGGTAAAGTACTTTCTCCGTGAGCGTTTAGATGGGCGCCAAGTGGCATCCTTTAGGATGCCTGATGTGCTGACTTTCTCAGTCAATGCAAGATCTTGTCTGTGTGCTCCCCACCGTAAGTCTTCAATCGCCACCATTCTTGGGGACGACCTTGACCGGGTAATCTAATCGCATTTTCCTGGTTTGTCTGCCTCTGATCCCGTTGGATCAATCCAACTCTTTAGATTGGAAGCCAACTTTAGGGCTCTCTTGTTGAGCCTCATCCTTTGATGGGCTTTTCTGGCTATTGGGCTCAACGCACAATGCTAGTCACACCCCATTCTGGAGACCCATTGCTTTCCCAGTGTAAAACGCACCCCCTGGGTGTTAACTTAATTAATTAAATTAATGACTTAATTTAATTATTTAATTAGGTTTTAAATACTTAATTAGGATTTATAAAAAATAGGATTTTAGGATTATTATTATTAGGGAAATAATTAGGATTTTTTGGATTTGGGGATTTTTAATATTGTTTATTTATTTAAGTTTCTTTGTTTATTTTTAATAAGGATAAAAATTTTACAAATGGGATTTATTTCTGGGATTTTTTTTTGGATGACATATTTTGGGGAACTTGAATTCCTATAAAATTTAATTTATTTATATTTTAAATTGGAATAATTTTTTTTAGGATTTTTATTCATGTATTTTTTTGGGATGACATTTTGGGAGATTGGAATTTATTAAAAAATTTAAGTTTACGATTCGTTATGAGGAAAATTTATATTTTTGGAATTTTTATTTTTATGGGGTTTAAATTTGGTTTTGGGGGAGTAAAAATATCAAATTAAATCTATTTCATTTTTTTTCTATTTTTCTTTTTGGATTTAAATTCTTTTATGTAGGGAGCATTTCAAATTTCAAAAATTATATTTTTTAATTGGAATAATTTGGAGAACAATTTTGCTATTTTTAGCATAGTGTCATTTTGGATTTTATCATCTTTATTTTTTTATTATTAAATTCTACGGGATTTTTAGGGATTTATTCTTTTAAATACAAGGCATATAAAAGGCCTTTTAGGATTTAAAACTTGGGATAAAACTCTTAGGTTCCAAGAGTATAAATATAGGCCATGGGATTAGAATTTTGGGGATAAAACTCTTAGGTTCCAAGAGTATAAACATAGGCCAAGGGATTGAGATTTAAGGGATAAAACTCTTCTTCCGAGAGTATAAATAATGGATAGGATTTAAGGGATAGAACTCTTCTTCCGAGAGTATAAATAATGGATAGGAGTCATGGGATAGCACTCTTAGGTTCCAAGAGTATAAATATAGGCCAAGGGCTAAGGGATTAAGGGATAAAACTCTCCATCCGAGAGTATAAATAATGGATAAGGGATTAAGGGATAAAACTCCATCCGAGAGTATAAACAATGGATACGGGATTTAAGGGATAAAACTCCTTGTCTAGGAGTATAAATAATAGATTAAGGGATAGAACTCCTTATGTAGGAGTATAAATAATAGATTAAGGGATAGAACTCCTTATCTAGGAGTATAAATAATAGATTTGGAGATATAACTCTTTATCCAAGAGTATAAATAGTGGATTAGGTTTTGGGATTAGGATTAGGGGGTAGGAATAGGGGAGGTGAACTACGGTTACTCTGATCCTTCAAAATGGAAGATACGTAGGCATAGGGTTGTAAACCCTAGCGAGTACAATAATAAAAAACTTGGGATTCTTTTGTAAATAAATAAAAAGACAACAAACAAACATACCCTAAAATCTAAGGAGGATCCCATTTAGTACAATGGAAGTGAGGGGTGCCTAACACCTTCCCCTCACTTAACCGACTCCCGAACCTTAGGAATATCTATCCTTAGGATTTTAGGTTTATCATTTATTTTCCTTAAAAAAAAATATGATGGCGACTTGAAATCTTTGCCGGCCGCGACAGCTGGCGACTCTGCTGGGGACGCCTCCCTAAAGAGAGTCCCTCCTAACCTTAGGTTTTAGGGTTTTGTTTGTTTGTCTTGGGTGTTTATTGTTTTTTTTCTTCTTTTATTATTCTCATGTTTTTGATGTTTTATATTTTGTTTTTATTTTATTATATTTTTGTTATTTATATTTATTATATTGTCATTATTGCATTGGTTTGGTATATGGTGATGTGTGAAGCTAAAACTCAAGCTTGGAGTATACCCTAAGTTAGGGCGTGGAACGGAAATGTTAATGGAAGGGATGCAACATCCCGACTATGCATTGATGCCACACTCAGATAGACCCTTCAAAAGTATCTTCCTGGTAAGGCTAGCCCTTAACATAGCTGATAAATTTGGATGTGGTCCAAGATTCTGAGGACCTTTAGAAAACCCAATTAACCCATGGTGATCCTAAGTATTCAACCCTCAAGGGTCGTTACTAGGATCTTCCTAGATGTGACTTATCCCGAAGGTTTACCGTAGGAAGGCTTGATCCTTCTCATGGTAAAATAAGGGTATAGTCTGTAAATTCTAGGGCCGTTATGCTGCCAAAAACTATATATCCTACATGTGAGGGGATTGGGTAGACAAGACTTAGATCTAACTTATTATAGGGAGCCTACCTAGTTAAGGTCATGCTTGCATTTCACCTTACCTTAACCAAATAAATATTTAATTAAAATACTCATTCATCATGTTCATGATTTTTTTTTTTGCATCACAGGAATCTTAAAATTTTCTGAAAAAAAGAGCAAAGCAAGGAAATGGACTCAGGAAAAAGAAAGACTATTCTAATTACTGTAAGGACATCTGATATTGAATGGTTGAAAATTTATGCCATGGGGTTATCTGGTGCAAGAAGGAAGTCTATTATCAGAAATTATGGGAAGTTCTTGGACCTTGTAATAGTTCCTGTTCGAGAAAGGGGTTAACTGCACTAGCTCAGTTTTATGATACCGAATTGAGGTGTTTTCAGTTTCAGAATTTCCAAATGGCTCCCACTCTCGAAGAGTTTCGTAAGATTTTGGACTTCCCTATAAAAGGGAAAGTTCCATTCAAGGAGATAGGGTATTGCCCTTCATTAGGAGAGATTGCAGGATATTTTTACATCCGTGAAGATACACTGAAGAGTAGTATGAGGTTTCACGAAGGTTTCCATGGCTTTTCAAAGAGTTTCTGGGAAAGAAAAGCCAGTGATTATGCCATTAATAATGATTGGAAAATGCTGGATAATATTATGATGCTTATCATCTTTGGGCTGATCTTATTCCTGAGCGCAAAGGATTTTGTGGATATAGTTGCCATCAATATGTTCTTGGCTACCACCATCGGTGAACAAGATCCTACAACGGCTCTCTTAGCGGATGTCTACCATACCCTCCACCTAAGGCACGAAAGGAAGAATGAAGCTATGATATGTTGTGCTCCTTTACTTATAAATGGCTCGGTTCACATTTGGCAAAAGGTATGGACGACCTTGGGTAAATGAACAAGCATGCGTGGTCCCAATACTTGGTCTTCCTCGTTGATACCGATATCCGGTGGTTTCCAAACGTCCTCAACCGGAAAGACTTGATCCTGAATTATGGGAGTTATCCTAATGTGCCTTTAATTGGATCTAGAGGGTGTATTAACTATAACACCATCTTAGCTATGAGACAGTTGGGGCACCCCTTAATGTACAAGCCCGAGGATAAACTACTCAAGGGTTTCATTTTGCAAGGTAAGGTAGCCAAGTATCATTCTACGGTCGTGGAAATCATTCAAGCATGGAGACATTGCATCAAAGGGAAAGGTAGTCTCAAGAGACCGAGGGAGGAATCTAGGGTACCCTACGACCAATGGATGAAGGAAAGAGTGCAAATGGTAAAGTTACCCTTCACTTTGCAACATCCCACTGAACCAAAAACTCCTGTTATGATCTCCGTGGAGGAGGTAGAGAAACTCAAACAGACTGTCCTACAATTGGGGAAAGAAAAAGAAGAGTGGGAAAGTAAATTTTATCAAGCCACAGGGGAGAGCAGTTAATTGAGAAGAAACCTCAATGAAGCTCTAGAGCAGTCAAGGGTTAATGAAGGGATAACCCAAATGGAGGAAGGAAAGAAGGAACGAGCTTACGCCGACCTTCAAGCTGTAAGTTCAAGTCTCAAAGACCATAAGGAGCAATTAGATAGAGCCTGGCGTCAAAGGGACGAATGGAGGGACATTTGGATGACATCTACGCAAAGAGAGTTCAAGGAGGAATGTGATAGGCATATGCATAGCCTAGAGGCTAAAGTCCAAAGCTTGGCTAACGCTCTTCTCGAGATCAAAAGGCAAGCCTTAGATGCAACTGTACGCATAAGATCAGCTGAAAAACTTCTTGCCTTATGGCCAGAAGGCTGGAGAGAAACTCAGGAAGAAAACCGAGAACTTAAAAGGTTATACGAGGAACTTGAGGAGTCTTACGAAGAGCTAAGGGCATGGGGCATTTATGTCAAAGAACATAACCAACAATTAGAGCGAACTACTAGGGAGGACTTGGAGATTATGGCAGATTTGCAAAGAAAATAGGCGTATTATCGAGAGAGATATCAGAAGTTGGTTATACTATCCAATGATCTAATTTATGAGATCCCTCGAAGCTTAAAGGAGGCGGAATACATGGCAGATATCTTCAAACCAGTAAAAGAGATCGCTGATTTTCTTGGACTTTGTCGGGAAATGGTAGAGGAGTTTAGGGCAAGGATTAGGAGGCGGATTTAGTTTTTTCTCTATGTAATATTTTCTTTTGTTTAGTTTATTTACCTTTCAGTTATCAATAATTTAAGGGTTTATCCTTAATTTGGTTTCCTTATGTAATAAATAGGGCTTTGACCCTTGCACTTTCCTTTTACAATTAATAAAAGTATTTGAATTTCCATTATTCTTGGCTTTGCTCTCAATAAATAAAGGTTTAAGATTCCTATCACTAAATAATTTTTGCATACTCATACATTCATGCATGCATAAAAACATAAATAATTTTAATAAAAAACATCAAACGAAAATCATTTTTCAATATCTTCTCTCAGAACCATCATAACAATCTGACGTCTCGACCCAACACCCGCGCTCACCAAAAGAAAGCCATGGAACAAATGGAACTAAGCCAAGCTGCTCTAAAGGGAGATGTGGATGCTGTCAAAGGAAATGTGGAGGAAATGAAGGACAAAATTGACCAACTGACTCGAGCTATCCAGAATTTGATAGCAAGAGACACCGAGGCTAGCAATCGTAGGAGTGTCCCTACCCCTCCTCCCCAGTATGAAGATAATAATCCTCTCTTGGGATTTGTGGTTGACTTGGAACGTGAAGCATTGGAAGGTGGTAAAGGGAAGACTGGCACTCAGCCTCCTGGAGGGTCTGTTCTTCCACCTGAGCATCATGGAGAATCACGACCTATACAGATACTTGTCGTTCGTGAAGTCTCTGATGACTGGCACCTCCAATATGGTGAGGAAGATTCAAGACAGGTAGCTCGTGAAACCAATCTGGCTGCCATGGAAGGAATAAAGGCTGATGACAAGTATAAGATAATTGAAGAGCGATTAAGGGTTGTGGAAGGATCCAAGGTCTTTGGGGTTGATGCCTTGGAAATGTGTCTGGTACCCGATGTGGTCATACCTCCTAAGTTTAAGGCACCTGACTTCGAAAAGTACAAAGGAGTTAGTTGCCCTAAAAATCACATCCGGATGTTTGCCCGAAAGATGGGTGCTAACGCTACCAATGAGAAGCTGATGATACATGTTTTCTAAGACAGCCTTAGTGGGGCGTCCTTGGACTGGTATATGCAACTGGAGATGACTCACATTAAGACTTGGGAAGACCTTGCAAGCGCATTTCTGAAGCAGTACCAATATAATGTGGACATGGCGCCTAATCGTATGCAATTACAAAACATGTCCCAAAAAGGGAATGAATCTTTTAGGGAATATGCCCAGAGATGGAGGAAACTAGCCTCTCGTGTGCAACCTCCATTGTTGGAAAGTGAGCTGGTAGATATGTTCATGGGAACATTGCAAGGGCTATATTACAAAAAGATGATTGGGTTTGTCTCAACTGGATTTGTGGATTTAGTTATCATTGGGGAATTGATCGAGAATGGATTAAAAAGCGGAAAGATTGGAAAGTCGTCTTCCAGTCAACATAACAACAAAAGGTACTCTGGAAACAACTCAAAGAAGGAGGCCAATGCCATTTCTGCTGATAGGTACACCCAAGTACCATATAATCCTTATGTGGCGGCTGCAACCCCTAATCAAGCGTCTCCTACGCTCTAAATCCAACAGCCAAGGGCGCCACCTCCACAAATCAACAGCAACAGAAGTATCCTCGAAGGGAACAAAGGAGGCCTTGGAAGGACTTTGACCCTATACCCACTACATATACTCAGATCCTGCCAATGCTAATCTAAAAGGGATTGGTAGAAATCAAGTCGATAGGGCCCCCTCCTACGCCTCCTCCTCGAGGGTATGATGCTAATGCTAGATGTGATTATCATGCTGGATCGCCAGGGCATACGACTGAAAAGTGTTTAGCCCTCAAGTTTAGGGTGCAAGATCTGCTGGATCAGAAGGTCATTAATTTCACTTATGACAATCCAAATGTAGGAGATAATCCTTTTCCAGGGCATACTGGGCCAACTGTCAACTCCATTGAGGGACTGGGAGGAGACGTCCTAATTAAAGAGGTAGACCAAGTAAAGACCCCTATGACAAAAGTGAGGGAAGTATTAATTGGGTACGAGGAGTTTGAGAAGCTGCACGATGACTGCAAGGATTGTGCGTTTGACCCCGATAACTGTAAGAAGATGAAGAGGGTCCTCCAACAATTAATGGACCAAGGGATAATACAGATTGGGTATTTAAAGAGTATGAATGAGGTGGATGCCATAGAATCCCAGGGGCATGTGCCTTCTGAGATTCCGTACCAAAAAAGGGAAGTTGCAACTCCCATTCAAATACCAGTTCCAAGGTCTGCACATGCACCCATTCAGATACCAGTTCCAAGGCCTGCACATGCACCCATTCAAATACCTGTTTCAAGGCCTGCACACGGTCCTATTCAGATATCAATTTCGGTACCTGCACGAACACCAATGCAAATACCTATTCCTGCACCAGTCAAAGTTCCAGTGCCCGCGAGGTCAGAAGGCCCCATCACTTTCCATGTTCCAGCACCATTTCCATATGAAAGCACTAAGACTGTACCTTGGAAATATGATATTACTGCATCCGTGGGAGGAAAGACTATAATACCATCACCAGCTGTTACTAACATAGCTGGTATTGGAGGGATGACCCATAGTGGAAGAGTATACTCCTCGGAACAACCTAAGAAGGATACCCCCGAAAGCTCAAAGGGGAAAGAAACCAAAAATACAGGTGAAGGATTTTCCAAGTAGAATATATCTCAAGAAGATGCCGAGGAATTTTTAAGAATCATAAAGAAAAGTGATTATAGGGTGGTAGACCAACTGAATCAAACACCGTCCAAGATCTCCATTCTATCCTTGTTATTATGCTCGGAGGCACATAGGGAATCCATACTGAAGGTCCTGAATGAAGCACATGTCACCAAAGATATATTAGTGATTCAGTTCGACGAAGTAGTCGCCAATATCGCCGCCAACACCTGTCTGGGTTTCAGTAGTGAGGAATTACCTCCTGAGGGGCAAACACATAATAAGGCCTTGCATATATCAGTCAAATGTCAAGACACTATCCTCTCAAGGGTGCTAGTGGACACAGGGTCTGCTCTAAATGTCAGGCCTAAGGATACCCTTATGAAATTAACATCTGTAAGGACCTTTATGAAGACCAGTTCCCTGGTTGTTAGGGCTTTCGACGGTTCGAAGAGAATGGTAATTGGGGAGGTAGACATACCTACAATGGTGGGATCACATACCTTCATGATCACTTTCCAAGTCATGGACATCAATCCCTCCTACACTTGTCTTCTAGGACGACCATGGATTCATGCTGCGGGCGCAGTTACTTCCACACTTCATCAGAAATTGAAGTTCATATCTGGGGACAAATTAATAATTATTGATGGGGAGGAAGACATGTTCGTCAGCCATCTCTCGTCAGTCAGATACATAGAAGTGGATGGGGAGACATTTGAAATACCTTTCCAAGCTTTGGAGGTTGCAACGGTCAGTCGTAAGCAAGTCGTTCGACAAGAGGAAAGGCCAAAAAAGATCACAGACTTAATCCAGAATGGGGATACTAGGGGTTGGGGCAAGGTGATAGAGGTACCTTAAAAGAAGGATCGGTTCGGGCTGGGTTACAAACCAGCTAATAAAGGGGTTCAGAAGTCTCGTCAGATGACATTTCCTCCTCTCGAAGAAACTTTCCATAATGCCGGATTCAGAGATGATGATCAAGTGACTGTAATTGAAGAGGAAAATAAGGGGATACCAGATTGGGTGTGCCATTGCTCACCAGATACAGTTCTTAACAATTGGAGGGCCATCGAGATTCCTGAGATGATTTATGTTTCGAAGTAATTTATTTTTTTCTTTAAAATAATAATAAGTCCTTTGCTATGCCCAAGGCAAATGGACAAGCTTTGTAGGGCCACCTTTTGTTTCTTTGAATTATTTAATAATAAAATCGCATTTTTGTTTTTCAATCAAGATCTTTTTCTTTCATATTTGATTTTTTTTCAAATGGCAATACACTTTTTCAGTACTTTCATTCCCATCAATTCAAAAATAATAAACGATAAAAATCTCCCTCATGCAGATTAAAAAATGAACCTATTGAAAACGACACACTAGTGCAAAGTGACGAATATAATTTTAAAATTTACACCCATTATACTGAAAAAGGGTGTAAATAATAAACGTGGTGGCAAATTTGTAAATAAAATGTCATTTATAGTAGCAGTATGTAACAATAGACACTTTATTTTAAAAAAAGGATGTAAATTAAAAATATTATTATAATAAATTAAAATCATTATTATAATAATATCTCTATTACTACCGTTAAAGAAAAAATGGGTGTAAATTAAGATTGACTAAAAAATAATTATTTAGTTTAATAAATAACAAAACACCAATCAATATCAATTTTAACATATCAATCAAACTCATTTCTCTCTAAATCCCATTTCTGTTCATTTCTTTGTTTAAAACCCCTCTTGTAAAATCTCTCCGATTCTCTGTTTAAAACCCCTCTTGTAAAATCCCTCTGATTCTCTCTCCATTTTCATTCATCAATTTCGAAACGAACAAGGAAAGCTTTAGAAAATCACAGTGAAAATCATCGCGAAATGTTGAGCTTCGTGAAGCGTGGATTAGGTTTTCCCCTCCGATTCTTCTCCCGTTCCGTTCAAGCTGCTATGAGGCGCTTCTTCGGATTCAGAGATAATAACCATCATCATCATCTCCCTGAACCACTTCTTGTTTCCACCGCACCTTCTCGCTCCACAACAACGGTAACTCTCTCTTCCTCTTTCCCTCTCAAGAATTTTTCAAGAAAATGTATTCAGGTTTTGTATGTGCAAATGTTGGATGAATGTTAGGTTTATAATTTGGATACGATTTTAGGACGTAGCGCGAGTTACACGAAAAGATGGCAGATGAATTGGTAAGCGATTCACACGATTCCATTGGCCTAATCTACCCTTAATTCACACGATTCAATAATCCTATCTCGACCATTGTTTGCATAAATTTTGCTTCAATTGCATTCTCCGTTGGACCAAAATCTTTTCTGGTGCTACCTTGTTTATCATCTTGTGTCTTCTAGATATTGAATTGAGTTTAAACTTTTTGTGGCTCCACATTATAATCATGTCAATTTCTGATTCTAATTGCAGGAAAAAATCTAGAATTCTATAAAAGGAGCTTAACTAAATGTAATTTCTTGTGGGTTATTCATATGAATGCTTATATATTTTACTTTTGCCAAATGAAGTTTTACCTAGTTCTAAATGACCGAGTTTAAGTTTCTTAGACATGGTATTAGTGTGTCTATATAACGAGGCTTGACTTTTTTCTAAAGACTCACCTTATGAAAGGTATGAAGGAAGAAAGAAATATGTTTTTAGATAGACAAGACTTCTATTCTATTTGCTAATATTAAAGTTACGATCCATTGTGAAATGTGTCATCTTAAAATTATTTAGATTCCTGCATGACATTTGGTTTCACCTCCATATACTCTTTACTCAAGACCATGATTTTGCATGCAAGGGTTCAGTGATACTAGTTTGCAAGGAAACTATGAATGCTGGATGTTGCTGTTTGCGGAAAGTCATTGGTGTGTTAATCAATTAAATTCCGATCAAATGAACCATTGGTTTTCAGGAAAAATAATGAGAGTTCAGCTGATTCTGATTATGAATTGAAATAAGAATATGTTGATATTCAAATACAATATGCAATTAAGTTAGAGATGCTTGTATTACTTTCCTTAATATTAAACTTATGTTTCCTTTTTTACGTGTTGTCAGATAAATGACAAATGTATCATCCAAAGAATGTTCCTAATTCGAGTTTAATTGGAAGCAATTCATTAGTTCATGATCAGAACATAGATTGTGGTAGGAGCACAATGGATCCTGGTAGGTGGAGGAAACAATCTTGCCAACAACTCAAAACAACGTTTGCGATGGACACATGAGCTTCGTGAACGCTTTATTGATGTTGTAGCTCAACTTGGCAGGCCTGATCGTGAGTATATACCCCCTTTTTGGTTAGATGAAAATGTATAGTGTAGAATTGGTTACATATATAAATCAAATGTCTAGTACTTTTGTTGGCTCGATATCCAAATTTGGAAGAAGAATTTATCAAGCTTTAACTTTCCTTATAACAGTTTTTTAAATCTCTAAATTTTCATTTCCCTAGGTCCCTCACCCAAAGGTGTTCTCAGAGTTATGGGTGTACAAGGATTAACCATTTACCATGTTAAGAGCCATTTGCTGGTAATGTGCGCTTTAGAGCCTATTAACTTGATTTCCATTATTCTCATTTTTTTAGTGTTCATTCTACTCTTTTGTTTCATACAGAAATACCGACTAGCAAAATACTTACCTGACTCCTCATCCGATGGTAGGTCAATCAACTTTTCATTATTTTACACTTAGGCCTTATTTATTTGTTGTTCTTAGTCCATTTAAAGTATTAAACTTCCTTTTCACTTTGATTTCATCGTTAAATTCGTTTTAATGCAAACCAACTAATTCGGCGTATGCATCAACCCCATTTCAGAATACCCAAATTCCACTGCCATTAAAACCACAGTGACCACCTACAGCGCAAGCCGTAGACGCAGCAGACTGACCTCTCCACTCACCGCAGAGTCACCGACAACAATAGAGTATCAGTAGCAGCGGCATCAACAAACTTAATTTGAGCTCATGGCCTTGTGTTTTGAGAGAACCATGGACGTGCTAGGGAAGCTATATCGCTGCTGAGATTGTGTAGTCGAAGGATAGAGTTGAGATTCATCCAAATTGGTACGCTATCAGTGAGACAAATCAGTAAAGGCACTCCATCGTTTGTGCGGTAACATTTCGATCTAAGCTTCTGTTGTGTTCTAATTATATTCAATTTATGTTGTGTAGCTGATTGGTGTTGTCATCCTCGATCTAATGTTTTTCTACTGATAGTATTTCATTTTGCATTGAAAAAAAAAGCTAGTTGTGTATAAAACGTTGGAACGTATGCAGAGCTGATCCTATTTTCTGCTATACTGATCTAGCTGATATTGGTCCTATTCTCAACATTACTGGGCTACACTTTTCATGTATCTATTATTTACTGGTGGTGTGGTATTTTTGTAAAGTAATGTTACATTAGTTTTTTTAAAAGAGGCAAAACGAATTAATGATACTAGCCTGGCATAGGAAACAAAAACTTTAGTTATTTTATTGCTCACGCTTCGAATACGCCGTCGTTTTGCCACAACTCCAAATGCGTTGCTATCTTCCTTGATATTATCTTACTTTCGTTTTGATTCAATATCCTGCTACTAGTCATATGTAATGAAGAAACCAGCATAGTGTAGTTTCATTATATCAGCAGGTTGATAGGTTTTAGTCCTGTTGAGATTTGTAAATAGAAAGATACTTTATATATATTTTTTTTTATGCTGGTGTATAGATTGATGCAGATATAACGTGGTTGAGTCATTGCCTCTTTTTGATGTGTGTTTTGGTTCTTAATATAGTGTTTTTCTCAATCTGCAGAATGTTGGTAATTACTTGATTTAATACATTTTGAAATAAGCTTGTTTTGGTTACTACTGTAGTATTTAAAAATATATCATACGTCTGATGTGCATTTTAGGCCTTTGAAAAATGGGATTCTGTTTTGATTGTGTTATGTTTGTCGAACATTATGGTTTATATTACTACTGCAATGATAAGTGTTGGCTAAAGCTGTGTTCACTGTGCCTAATTTTCGGTCTGATTTCCACATGTTTATGTTAGATTTGGATATTCTAATACTAATGCAACAATGTAAATACTATAAACATATGAATAAGTAGGGTGATTATCATGGAGTCTGCACTATACATGGCAGGAATGGTTTAGTGCTGACTGATGGAAGAACACTTAGGCTTAGAATGTCTGATAATAAAACTTGAATTTTGTTTGAACTGTCGGGGTGTTCAAGTTATATTCTGTTTGTGTTTTTATGTTGAGCAGCTTCTAGAATAAAAAAGAAGAGGTTTGGGCTTTTAGCAATTGCTTATTATTTCCCTTAGCCACACTCTGATTTTGCTTATGTTTTTTCAGCTTCCGAATAATGTGTCAATTGCCACATATTGTGCACTGTATGCACATTTTTTTCTACCTTTTTCACTTCAATAATAATACATATGCACATTTTCTTACATATCTATGAATTCAATCACATTTTGTTGTCAGACATTCGATGTGTCGTAAGTAGTAGTATTAAACCAATGTTCCTCCTAATGAACTCACAAACCCATGACTTGGACTGATATACAGAGGTTTTTGTTTTCGACTTCAGGCTACCGAACTCCCACAGATATCAGGGTACTTTACTGAACTTCACATATTCAGTTGTAACCTTTCTTCCAAATGTATTTTCTAGATATGATTTTTGCAGGATAAGTGGCGTAACCTTCTCCGAGCCAGTTATGCACAAAAATTCATCCAGAAAGAGGTTAACTTTATATTTTCCTTTTCTGAAACTTTATTCAATTAATCTGATCTTGACAAAGCAATTTTATAAATCTACTATATTTATGATGTAAATTATTTTGAGGATAAGTTAATGTAAACAATCCTTTGGTGATTGTAGGGTGATGAAAATGACAAGATTACCCCGAGGTCCTTACTTGTCAGTGTGGCAAGCCGAGGGCTGGAATTGACTAAAATTCATTCTTACCCAAAGCGACGAAACTCAAAGAGATCGTCAGATAACCAAGTCGGATCTTCTGTCACTGCCAGTCAAAGCAGTGGTTCTTATATTAGTATTGGCAGAAGAAATGTTATGTTCGTAGGAAGAAGTGCAGTACTTAGAAGCAAAACTGCATGTGTAAAACCGTCCAGTGAATCATAGTCAAAAGAATCTTGCTGAATTTTCGGTAACATTTGCACAATTTTGTACGTTCAAGTAATTTCTGCTTGTATATCTACAGAAGCATAGAAATTTTAACTTCTATTTTTTCAATATTCTATAGTGAATGTTTTCTATAAATTTAATAACTATTGAGAAAATCTCAAGTCCCGCGTTACTTGGTGGTAGCGGTCGGAAATCTTGTAAATCGTTCTCTTTTAAAGAGCTATGAATGATTTAAAAGAATTATTAAGTCAAAGATAATATATCTGATGGGAAATTAAAACACAATAGCATACCAATACGTATCGGATATAAAATTCTCCACACTTGTTTCTTTGATCTCTGTTACACTTCAGTTTTATGAAATTTGGTGTAAATTTGTTTGATTGAAATGCAAGTATTTACACATTACACCCGTTTTCTATAAAATAAGGTGTAAAGTTGAATATATATACATCCGTTTTAAACAAAAAAAAGGGTGTAATATACCATCTATAAATGTATATATGTAAAAATTTACACTCGATTTCTATAAAAAAGAGTGTAATTTAACATCAAATTGACACCTGTTTTCTATAAAATAGGGTGTAAAGTGGAATGTATATACATCCGTTTTAAACAAAAAAGTGGTGTAATATACCATCTATAAATGTATATATGTAAAAATTTACACCCAATTTCTATAAAAAAGAGTGTAATATAACATCAAATTTACACCCGTTTAAAAACGGGTGTAAATTTGTCAGGCATTTCTCACCCGATGAATATACACCCGTTTTTCATTAAATTTAAATGGGTGTAAATTTAATAAAAAACGGGTGTAAATTAACCTTTTTGTACTAGTGACACTACTATAATTCCTTACAACTTCGAGTTCCCGATTAACCAAGCGGAAGAGGGTGATGAGGACGATGGTGAACTTCCTGAAGAGTTAGCCAGACTGTTAAAGCAAGAGGACAAAGTAATACAACCTCATCAAGAATCAGTGGATGTGATCAATCTGGGAACTGAAGAGGACAAAAAGGAGGTTAAAGTTGGTGCTTCTTTAAACAGGGACGTAAGGGAAAAGTTGATCAAATTACTACAAGAGTATGTAGATGTGTTCGCTTGGTCTTACCAAGATATGCCTGGGTTGGATACGGATATTGTTGAACATAAGCTACCACTCAAACCTGAATGCCCACTGGTTAAACAAAAGTTAAGGCGGACCAGACCGGATATGACTCTCAAAATCAAGGAAGAAGTTAAAAAGTAGTTTGACGCCGGGTTCTTAGCCGCAGTAAATATCCAGAATGGGTGGCCAATATTGTGCCCGTGTCAAAGAAGGATGGGAAGGTCAGAATGTGTGTAGACTATCGAGATCTCAATAGAGCAAGTCTTAAAGACGATTTTCCGCTACCCCACATTGACGTGGATGGATAACACTGCTCAGTTTTCAGTCTTCTCATTTATGGATGGGTTTTCCGGATATAACCAGATCAAGATGTCTCCTTCCGATATGGAAAAGACTACTTTTATTACACCTTGGGGAACCTTCTGTTACAAGGTAATGCCCTTAGGGTTAAAGAACGCTGGGGCAACTTATCAAAGGGCAATGGTCACTCTCTTTCATGACATGATGCATAAGGAAATAGAGGTTTATTTAGATGATATGATTGCCAAATCAAAATCTGAGGAAGATCACATAGTCAATTTACAAAAGTTGTTTGAACGACTGAGAAAGTTCAACCTACGATTAAATCCTGCGAAGTGCACTTTTGGAGTCAGATCCGGGAAGTTGTTGGGGTTCATAGTCACTCAAAGAGGTATAGAAGTTGATCCTGATAAAGTAAGGGCTATTCAAGAAATGCTAGCTCCGAGGACTGAAAAAGAAGTACGTGGATTCCTGGGGAGATTAAACTACATTGCTAGGTTCATCTCCCACCTTACTGCTACTTATGAGCCAATCTTCAAGATGTTGAGGAAAGGTCAAACCATCGAGTGGGGTGAAAACTGTCAAAAGGCCTTCGATCGAATTAAATAATATTTGCAAGAACCACCCATACTGGTGCCACTGGTACTTGGAAGACCGCTCATAATGAACCTAACGGTGCTTGACAATTCGATGGGCTGTGTACTCGGGCAACAAGACGAAACAGGGAGAAAAGAGCACGCAATTTATTACTTGAGTAAGAAATTCACAGATTGCGAATCCAGATACTCACTCTTGGAGAAGACCTGTTGTGCTCTTGTATGGGTCGCCCGTCAATTAAGACAATACATGGTGTGCCATACTACTTTATTGATATCAAGAATGGACCCCATCAAGTATATATTCGAGAAGCCTGCAGTGACTGGGAGAGTGGCTCGGTGGCAGATGCTACTGACTGAATATGACATCCAGTATGTCACCCAAAAGGGTATAAAAGGGAGTGTATTAGCCGATCATCTCGCTCATCAACCAGTGGACGACTATCAACCTATGCAATTTGATTTCCCTGATGAGGATGTGGTGGCTGTAAGAGATGATGATATTCCAGATTCCTACGAAGGACCTGATCCTGAATCTCGATGGAAGCTTATATTCGATGGTGCCTCAAATGCATAAAGACATGGAGTAGGGGCTGTTATAACTTCTCCAACAGGATTCCACATACCTTTTACTGCGAGGATATGCTTCACATGTACTAACAATATGGCGGAATATGAGGAATGTATCTTGGGGATTAGCGAAGCCATTAACCTCAAAATCAAGATTTTAGAGGTATACGGAGATTCGGCTCTCGTCATCAATCAAGTCAAGGGAGAATGCAGAACACTTAATGCTAAACTAACTCGATATCGAGATTGTGTCTAGAAAATGATAACATACTTTGATGAGATCACTTTCCATCATGTTCCTAGAGACGGGAATCAACTTGTAGACGCCTTGGCAACTTTGGCATCCATGTTCAAAGTCAAATGGTATAATGAAGCACCGGCTATAAGAATCAATCGCCTAGATGAACCAGCTTATTGAGCAGCAGTGGAGGCCGAAGTAGATGATAAACCGTGGTTTCACGATATCAAACAATTCCTCCAGAAGCAAGAATATCCAGCAAATGCCTCAAGTGGGGATAAGAAAACGCTTAGGAGACTGGCTGCCCAATGTTTCCTCGACGGAGATGTACATTATAAAAGGAATCATGACATGGCGTTGCTCCGGTGTTTAGATGGACATGAACAGGACATGCTTATCAAAGAAATCCACGAGGGATCATTTTGAACCCATGCAAATGGGCATGCAATGGCTAAAAAGATTCTCCAAGCAGGGTATTATTGGATGACTATGGAATCAGACTGCTTCAAATATGTCAAGAAGTGCCACAAGTGTCAAATCTACGCGGATAAAATTCATGTGCCACCGACCCCTTTGAACGTCTTAACTGCTCCGTGGCCTTTCTCTATGTGGGGAATAGACATAATTGGGATGATCAAGCCAAAAGCATCGAATGGACACCGATTCATTCTAGTTGCTATTGACTACTTCACTAAATGGGTAGAGGCTGCTTCCTACACTAATGTGACAAGACAAGTAATTGCACGATTCATCAAGAAAGAGATAATCTATCGCTATGGGGTTCCCAACAAGATCATCATGGATAATGGGCTTAATCTAAATAACAAAGTGATGGATGAGCTGTGTGAGAGCTTCAAAATCGATCACCATAACTCATTGCCTTATCGACCAGAGATGAACGGTGCGGTATAGGCAGCCAATAAGAACATCAAAAAGATCATCCAAAAAATGGTGAAGACCTACAAAGATTGGCATGAAATGCTCCCTTTCGCATTACATGGCTACAGAACCTCAGTTCGTACTTCGACAGGAGCTACTCCTTTTTCCCTGGTATATGGTACAGAAGCGGTACTTCCCATTGAAGTAGAGATTCCTTCACTAAGAGTCATAATGGAGACTAATCTGGATGAAGCAGAATGAATACAAAACAGATTTGATCAACTGAATCTCATAGAGGAAAAACGCATGGCTGCTGTATGTCATGGTCAATTATATCAGCGGAGACTCAAAAAGGCATTCGACAAGAAAGTTCGTCCTCGCTTATTCGAAGAAGGAGGCTTGGTGTTAAGGAAGGTGCTACCCATCTTTAAAGATCCTCGTGGCAAATGGACCTCGAACTATGAAGGACCATATGTCGTAAAGAGCACATTCTCTGGTGGAGCTCTAATGTTGACTACTATGGATGAAGTGGATTTACCGCGACCTATAAATTCTGATTCAGTCAAAAAATACTATGCCTAAAAAAAGAGGATAAAAGCCCGCTAAGTCAAAAACCCTAAAGGGAGACTTAGGCAAAAATTAGGGCGTCCTGGTGGATTGAAAACTCGAAAGAGAAATCCAGGCAAAAATTAGGGACTTAAATAAAAAAATGATACCTGACAAGTCAAAAACCCTAAAGGGCGGCTTAGTTAATAAAATGGTATATCATCCTGGTGGACTAAGACTAAAAAAGAACGGTCCAGGAAAAATTAAGGATATCCAAAAGGCATATGACTGATAGCACTTATGGTCACACAACGGGAAATCAGAAGGGAATGATCAATCCAGTCGTCATCTTCAGAAGCAAGGTGTCATGGCCTCGGAGATTTAAGGATAGTAATTGGTGTTTGAATTCAATAGGGACATAAATAGATTTGCTTTTTCTTATTGCCATTTTTCATCTTTTGTAGTAATTCCTCCTTATGAGGATTACTTTCCTTATGTACTATTGCCCGTTTATGGGCCCATTTCAATAAATAATATTTTCTCTGCTTTTCAAATACTCCGCGTGATTACAAAATGTTGATTAATTATAGAATAACGCATTGAAATATTGGGTATAATCAGAAGCTTTTAAAAGGAAAAGGTATTTTACTTTGATTTTGAAACAGTAAAGGGATCATATTCTTCCAATTTAAATACAGGGTCTATATATTATCAGTCACGATTCGATCATTATAGGAGTTTCTTTAAAGGAACAATACGTATCTCCAGATATCAAGAGCAGACGATTTGCTACACTCATCAAGGGGTCAAGGGTTTAAGGGTCAGGAAGTTGGAATGTTAAAGAAGATATTGGTTTCCGCAAATACATGCACTGCATATCATAAAAGATATGCTAGCCCAAATAATGCATCATGCATAAGAGCACACATACTTTTGAACATGCATACATGGCATATGGTTTATAACCACTCTCAAGGATACCAGGGTTTAATCGGATATTTCACTATGGGTTTATTACCAGGGGTCTTAGGATAATCAGCGTAGTACCTATCAGACTCTGCGGTCAAAATTAGGGTCCTTCTTATATTTAATCGTCTCTTCTTCAAAAGAGGAAGACTCATCAACATCCTCTTTCTGATCCAAAGACGATTAAATAAGGGCAGCTGTAGTACCCTAAATTTTGACCAGTGTTTTTTTACTATTTTTGGATTTTTGTGCTACCAGAGGGTGTCATTTAGATGTCAGTGGGCTCCTGAGATTGCTAACACTTTTAGGCCCATTTTGGATTTGGTGTGGTATAAAGGGTTTTATTATTATTATTATTTGTTTTATTTAAAGGGAGTTTGTTTATTTTCTTTTAATAATTTGTTAGGACTTATTTTATTTTATTCATTTTTTAGAGAAATTTATTTTAAAGTTAATTAGTTTAAGGGTATAATAATCAGGATTTCATTTTTGAGTTAATCTTTTAAATTATTTTTTGAATATTGATGTTTATTTATTTTTCTTTTAAGGGTCATTAAAATTAATTAAATTTATTTAAATAGGTTTGAAGTCTCTTATAATTTAACGTTGTTTTTGTTTAATTAATAATTAAGGTTTAGTTTTTTTATCATTAATTCAAAGTTAGTCTTAAAGGACATTTAGATTTAATCACTGAAGATGGACGGGTTGCTTCGTTATTAGGGTTATTGTTATTGTATATTTTCTATTTTATTAATGTGGTTAAAATATATATTATTAATAATTATTATTTATTTTATTTTGTTTTGTTTTGGTCAAAATCGTTGACCGAGTATCTTCTTCTTCCCCATTCCACAAACCCTAATTTGCGCAGAATCAGAAAAAAACAAAATCAAATCAATTTGGATCTTTTTTTTACAAAAAAGAACCAATTAGCATTAATTATTTCATCAGATTACAACAACAAATCCAACCCTAATTCTAATCACAAAACTGAATCCAATCAAATCTGTACAAATCCAAAACGAAAACAAAATACAATCAAATCAAATGAAAATTACACCTAAAATTTCCTAAATCATAATCAATCTAAATTAATTCTAAACCTAATTCTAAGTGCCTATATAAACTAAGATAAAAATTCATAAAAAGGGAGAAAACCCTTAGCGAAGGAATAGCTACTGCGCGAACCCATAACCTCACGAAAGCTCTTCTTCTGAAAATTTAAGGTTTCACATCGAAACCTTACGTTCTTTGAGCTAGACCACAAGCCGGTACCTGCAAAACAAGGAAACGAAAAGGATTAGAGATCGGAGGAGAAGTAGAAATCGGAGCAGCTTAATACGGACATGACAGGGGAGGTAAAAGCACTTAGCTTTTTTTTTTATTGTTGTTTTTTTTTATTGCTGAACGGTAGTCGTTAGGCTTTTGTGGTTTGTGGCGATTTGTGGAATTTCTGGGTTTTGTTAGGGTTAGGGTTCTGAAAGAGGGTTTAGGGTTCATCTGGGTAGGGTTAGGGTTCTTGGGGTTTCTGGGTTTGGGACGAAGATTAGGATTAGGGTTCTTAGGGTTCTTCACGAACCCTAAAGAACCATGTGGAATCTGGGTTGGGGTGGGGTTAGGGTTCATAGAGGTTGAAGATTCCGGTTGAATCTCAACCAGAAATTGAGGTGGGACGGTGGTTTGGGGGGCGGCCGGACGGAGTAGAAGGAAGAGAGAGGAGAGAGGCGAAGACTTCTCAGTTAGAGAGAAGAGAGAGAGTTTGAGAGTGAGAAAGAAGTAGAGAGAGAAAAAATTGGAGAAACTGAGAGGGTTCCAAAGGGATTGGGGGTAAAATACTTTCTCCGTGAGCGTTTAGATGGGCGCCAAGTGGCACCCTTTAGGATGCCTGATGTGCTGACTTTCTCAGTCAATGCAAGATCTTGTCTGTGTGCTCCCCACCGTAAGTCTTCAATCGCCACCATTCTTGGGGACGACCTTGACTGGGTAATCTAATCGCACGTTCTTGGTTTGTCTGCCTCTGATCCCGTTGGATCAATCCAATGCTTTAGATTGAAAGCCAACTTTAGGGCTCTCTTGCTGAGCCTCATCCTTTGATGGGTTTTTCTGGCTATTGGGCTCAACGCACAATGCTAGTCACACCCCATTCTGGAGACCCATTGCTTTCCTAGTGTAAAATGCACTCCCTGGGTGTTAACTTAATTAATTAAATTAATGACTTAATTTAATTATTTAATTAGGTTTTAAATACTTAATTAGGATTTATAAAAAATAGGATTTTAGGATTATTATTATTAGAGAAATAATTAGGATTTTTTGGATTTGGGGATTTTTAATATTGTTTGTATATTTAAGTTTTTTTGTTTATTTTTAATAAGGATAAAAATTTTACAAATGGGATTTATTTATGGGATTTTTTTTTGGATGACATATTTTGGGGAACTTGAATTCCTATAAAATTTAATTTATTTATATTTTAAATGAGAATAATTTTTTTTTAGGATTTTTATTCAAGTATTTTTTTTGGGATGACATTTTGGGAGATTGGAATTTATTAAAAAATTTAAGTTTACGATTTGTTATGAGGAAAATTTATATTTTTGGGATTTTTATTTTTATGGGGTTTAAATTTGGTTTTTGGGGAGTAGAAATATCAAATTAAATCTATTTCATTTTTTTTTCTATTTTTATTTTTGGATTTAAATTCTTTTATGTAGGGAGCATTTCAAATTTCAAAAATTATATTTTTTAATTGGAATAATTTGGGGATCAATTTTGCTATTTTTAGCATAAGGGCATTTTGGATTTTATCATCTTTATTTTTTTATTATTAAATTCTAAGGGATTTTTAGGGATTTATTCTTTTAAATACAAGGGATATAAAAGGCCTTTTAGGATTTAAAACTTGGGATAAAACTCTTATGTTCCAAGAGTATAAATATAGGCCATGGGATTAGGATTTTGGGGATAAAACTCTTAGGTTCCAAGAGTATAAACATAGACCAAGGGATTGAGATTTAAGGGATAAAACTCTTCTTCTGAGAGTATAAATAATAGATAGGATTTAAGGGATATAACTCTTCTTCCGAGAGTATAAATAATGGATAGGAGTCATGTGATAGCACTCTTAGGTTCCAAGAGTATAAATATATGCCAAGGGATAAGGGATTAAGGGATAAAACTCTTCATCCGAGAGTATAAACAATGGATAAGGGATTAAGGGATAAAACTCTCCATCCGAGAGTATAAACAATGGATAAGGGATTTAAGGGATATAACTCCTTGTCTAGGAGTATACATAATAGATTAAGGGATAAAACTCCTTATCTAGGAGTATAAATAATAGATTAAGGGATAAAACTCCTTATCTAGTAGTATAAATAATAGATTTGGAGATAGAACTTTTTATCCAAGAGTATAAATAGTGGATTAGGTTTTGGAATTAGGATTAGGGGGTAGGAATAGGGGAGGTGAACTACGGTTACTCTGATCCTTCAAAATGGAAAGTACGTAGGCATAGGGTTGTAAACCCTAGCGAGTACAATAATAAAAAACTTAGGATTCTTTTGTAAATAAAGAAAAAGACAACAAATAAACATACCCTAAAATCTAAGGAGGATCCCGTCAAGATCCGCTCCAATGACCTCTAAACGCACCTAAAATTGCTCCTTGTCGTCACTTTCAGTATTGGGATTTGGAACCATTCAAAAGAGACTACAAAGTGCTTTTATTTGAAAAAAGTGTGTCAGCAAAAAAGGGTGCATCGCGTCCGCGACCGTCAGCATTGCGCCGTGAAGGGTTGCATCGTACGCGGACTAGAACTCCAGAACGAATCTCACTTGTTCTTCACATATTTCACTAAGTCTTTGTATGTTCCTTTTATTTAGTTTTATTTAATTCTTCACACTTAAACATTATTTTTTTACCATTATTTATCCAAATTTACCCGAATTTCTTTTTAAAAATCACGTAAATAATGACTGTTATCAATATTTAATATTTTCCACAAACAAATCGTAATCGATATATAACTAATCATTGAAAATTTGAGCCTATAAAAAAGTGAATCATTATAAAAAAATACTTAAATTAAGCAATTTCTCTCTCTAAAATAAACTTACATGCATGTGACAACCAAGCTCTATTGTGACCCAAACTTGAAGCAATCACTCTAAAAAAAAAGATGAAATTATTTGTACAAGGAAAAAGAGGCATCTTATTTTACACGAGGATCGATTGAGAAGACATAACTCATTCAATGATGTGAATTTATCAACAAAGTTGACATCATATCAAAATTGCAAAAGTGAAAATGTAGTTATTCAACGATGGGGTACTAGGGAACATTTCAACTAGACAAAGCTTTTTATAAATAATTCATTGATGGGGTTAATACTTTTTGTTGTGGGCTTATAGCTATTAATTTTGCCTTGTTAATGAAGTTAGCAATTTCTTATGTTTATTGGGTCTTCTTCCCCATCAATTTAGCTACACTTAATAAAGTAACAAATCGAAGTTACATAATTATTACTATTATGAGGTGTTAATCATCTAATTATTAACGAAAAGATGTCATGAAAGAAATGCTGTGTCTATCTCATTATGGCTTATTCGTTGACAAGACCGAAGATAATTAAGATGTTTTTAGAGACAAAAATAATTAAGAAGTTGTTAACTATTAAAACTTATTAAATATGCATGTGCTTGTGTTTCCAACAAGCTTTAATGGGTCAATTTATCAGGATAGCATAGAGGTGTTCAAAATCGAACCAACTCAATAAAAAATCGCAAACCAAACCAAATCAAATCGAAACTGCAAAAAACCGCATTTGGTTCGGATTTGTTCGGGTCATCTTTTAGCACAACCGCACGGTTCGGTTTGGTTTGCGGTTTGTATTTTGCAAACCGAACTAAACCAAACCGCATTATGTTACAGCCCAAACTTTACTTATCCCACATCTAACCCAAAACTCAAACTCATTATGTCTTAACCTTACAATTACGAAATATTTTCTCTTACTTACACTTAACTTTTCAGTTTTAATCTTCTCAAATCTCTCCTAATAGTATTGCGCATTCTTCTCATCTTCTTTGCCATGTAAGTCTCACCTCTTCTACACTAATCTCTCATCTCACATGTTCTTTCTTTTTCATCTTCTCATTTTTATGTTACTATTTTCTCTTCTAATTATCTTTTTATCGCACATTTCTTCTCTAATTTCACATCCCTTATGTTCTTTCTTTTTCATCTTATCTAATCTCCATTCTCCTCTATTTTTCTGTTTTATTATAATATTTTTGATACTATTTTATGCTACTATTTTTTTTTCACTTTTGTTTAACTTGATTTTTGTATATTGAATGAGAACTTTTTGTCTAAATATGATGAGTTTTGCTATTATTTGGTAATGTATGAACGACTAAACACAAAGTTATGTTGTTCTCTATATATGTAAATATCACTCAACAAAAATATTGTAAAAAACCGAACCAATTGAACCAATCCAAACTGCATTGGTTTGGTTTGGTTTGGTTCGGATTTTTTTTAAAAGCCAACCAAACCAAACCAAACTGCATGTTTTTTCCTCTTGCGGTTCGGATGATTTTTAGCGTCAAAACCGCCCAAACCGCACCGCGAACACCCCTATAACATAGTCTTCTCAAATTTGAAATTTTTGTGACCCATATAAAATATCTTCCGATAGTTGGTTTTGACGATGACAACTGATGACAAAAATTTTAAGATGATAATTTCATAAGTAAAACAACTCTTAAATGTTGAGAGTTGTTACACTCTTAAATGTTGAGAGTTCTTTGTAACAGGGGAATTGATTTCAACAATCAAGTAAAGTTTCAAATGATGATACTTAATCAAGAAGATATTTCAAGTCTCATCTTTTAGACAATTCAAAAATTCAATTGAAGCGAGGATCTTGAAATCTAAAAGAGAAAAAAAATGTGAAAACTCATATGATCATGCGCTTAATGTCCTATCATGATCAATTAAATTGTAAAAGAAAAACGTAAGTATTGAAGTACTAAGACAATCACACAAAAAAAATTGAAACACTTTGATTTCATAAAACTTTTTTAAAATATATAAAGGCTAATATAAAGGAGACTTCTTTCATTTTGCACAAAAAACGTGAAGATAAATCTCTCTATCTTTCTTCTACTCTTGATGAGTCTAAGCTTTTGAGGTTGACATCAATTTTGGTAACACTAACTTGACAGCAAGATGTTGAACAAGATGTCCTAACATAAAGAACTAACTGAAGATCAAGATGTTGGACAAGATGTCCTATCATGATGGTTCAACATCTTTGTCTGTTACTTTTTTAGTTTTAAATACTGCTATTTTAATTCCAAATTTTAGATTATTCTGGGACTATTTGTTTTTCCTAGGTGGCGTCCAAGATTGAGAAATCAAAGATTCTGATTATATTTTGAAGATGCTATTTCTAAGTGTGGAGACACTTTAGGAAACTTTGGATTGAAGAAACTATTCTTAAGGAGAATCAGTTGTAGATTCTGTGTAACAGAATTGCTGCTTTTTAAAGCCTAAATCTAGTCTTGTTTATAGTTATAAATAGGATGGATTTAACCTAAGAAACGTGTGGAAAAAACATTCTTGCTTAGTGAGCTTAGGGTTTGTATTTTATGTGTCCCTCTTGTGTCATGTTGATACTAGAGCTGGACTGTTTACATTGAGTTGTAATTTCTGTCACTACTGTGATTGAAAGCGAATTGAGAAGGGTCTCATACCTAGTGTCGTAACCCGAAATTTGACCTCCTCTTTTGCTTTTGCATAAACATGTCCATTCGCATCACTGACATAAGCATTTGCATCTATGCGCCCCTCTATGTTTCTTGTTGCAGGAATATTTCAGGTTTTTCAAGCCCGATTAATCGCATCCTCACAAGTCATCACATCGTCAACACAAGCACAAAACAAGAGTTTCTATGCCTATTCATCAAAGCAAGAGGTTGAAAATCGAAATTATGGCCACAACACCATTTTTCAAGCAAACTGGACATTTATTGGCCTGGTTAATCGATTAACCATTTGCAGTGCAAATGTGTTAATCGATTAACACAGGTAAAATGGGCAGAATCTGCTGCTTTGTCATGACAGCAACTTTTCCTCCACATTTTGGGATTCTACATAGTTCTAGCAGCATGTGGAATATTCTAGACTCTTCAAATAATTCATAAGCATTTACTACAATGTATCATTTCCATTCAAGACTACCGTGCACCCTATTTTCCTAAGATGTGAACCTTTGGATTTGAATTTTACATTGGGATTGCTACCGAGTTAACTTCCTAACTAACCGAGTTAACCGTTGACTCGATGAGTCAAGTGTAACTAACTCCTAGCCTAATTCCAAACCACCCAAAGCTAGCTCCTAGCCCAATTCCAAACCTCTCACACTCCAAACCAAAACTCTATATAAACAAACCTTCAAGGGCCCTCAATAGGATCAACCATTTCACACATATTTCTCACACTTCACTCTCAATTCTCTCACATTCTTTCTGAATTTTTCTGCAACTTCTTCATCTTTATCTACATTTTCTTCCCAAACCTCACTATAACTCTTCACCATTGAAGAATAATCACTTTTCACATTGGAAGTGATTATTTCTTGAGCTTAACCATCATCATCTTGCTATTATACTTAAGTTTATGGAGTTCTATTAGCTTTTGGATTCATCTCAAGTGTTTGCTTCAAGATTCTACGGCGTGAATTCGTGTTTCGGAGCTTTTGTCGCAATTTGCTCGGTTTCGATACGATTCGGCTACGATTGAAGATTCCTCTGGTTTCCTTGGATTATCTTCATCGAGATTCATTTGCAACAACATCCAAGGCACATCTCAGCCTTGTAGGTTGGTCCTTCTTAACTCTTTTTACTATTTCGAACATTTCCGTATCATTTGCGATGTAGTTCGATGCTTTTTGTGTGTGAATTGATTATGCCATTACTTGATCCATGATCTCGTTGAGTTAATTGATTATATTGCTGATTATTTGCTGTAGTTAGACTTGATTTTTCGTGCATAATTGTTTTCCCTAGCGTAGGAGTGATTGCACAATCAATAAGTGGCTAAAAGCACTTTTGAAAACTGTTTTTTTTGCCCCTGCTTCAGTGTTAATCGATTAACACTTTGCAATGGAAAAGTGTTAATCGATTAACTAGTGTAATTTTGCTATTTTTCAAGTGTTAATCGATTAACAATTTGCAGTGCAAAAGTGTTAATCGATTAACACTGAACCAGAATGCCTTTTTTGCCTATTTTAAAGCTTGTTTGACATTCTTTCCTCCTCTAACTTCCATGGATTGATATGCTTGAGATGTGTCGATGTTTTAAGTTTTGGTTAGCCTCTGTTTGAAATATGCTTACAATATTTTCGATGCACAATTTTGATTATGCAATTGTTCGCATTCTTGGCATTGTATGAACATGATCATTCTTGCACTTTCTTTGATCACATGATATATGATTTGTAATGCATACTAAATGTCATTTGGTATTGTTTTGAACTCTCATTCATGTTTGAATTAAGTTTATTCTTCAAAGGATAAACTTAATCTTGCATAATCAATAATGCACCCTTTTGCTTTAGTAATTTTTCATTCATTTGAAAAATTGTTAGCATATTCCTCCCTTTGATTAATTAATCGAAACTTCATTTCGATTATTTGATCTCCCCTCTTCGCTTAATTCTCTAGGCTTCTTCAGAGCTTTGTTCTCTTTATCCCCTACTGATTCAGAGTTTTATACGACACTGGAGCACTGTACAACTTGGAGTTGTTACGCTGTCCGCTTCAACGCCTGCACTACAACCTGTGTGTTAGAGAAGGAATGAGAATGGAGAATTCCTACTCTCATTCTGACCACTTCAGGTAGGGGACAAATGACTATGTGTCTGGCTTAGTCACGTCTATCTCCAGGCGGTAGCTTAGTTCCTTCCCCTAGTTGAGTCGATCCTTGATCACTCTTACCTCATTCAATCAATCTCTTGATCTATTACCATTCCCTTGGTTCACGATCATTGGCAATCTTCAGAGAGTCAATTTTTTGCTCTTGTTTCAATTCCTTTCTTTTGTTCTCTTCAAGAGAGTTTCAATTACCTTGTCTTGTGGCTAGTCACTTTTTTTGTTGATTCCCCATGAGAGTCATAATCGTTCTTCCTTTGGTTGATCATAGTCATACTGTTAAAACCAATTCTCTGTTGTCCCTACAATCACACTCTTTCTTCGGTTAAACACAGTTTTCCTGTTAAACACTGAAACCCTTGCGGAGTTCGCAACCTTCTCTTGGTTCTTCTCCCTTTGTTTGGTTAATCACTGCCTGTCAGTTAAAACACCAATTTGCACTTCTTCTTAGTTAACCACAGTCTATTTGTTAATTCACTGAGTTTTCTCTTGGGTTAATCGCCTTCTCTTGGTTAATCACCCATTTTTCAGTTAACCACAACCAGTCTATTAATACACTGAACCCCTTTCGATTTAATCACCTTCTTTTGGTTAATCATTCATTTCTTTTTGGTTAATCACAGCCTTTCTGTTTACACCGAATCCTTAGCGGTTATCAACCTCTTTTGGTTCAATACCCTTTTTATTGGTCAAGTACTGTTGGTTCGGTCAGTACTAACATCCCCAGTGGGTCACGACCTTTGCTTGGTCCTACACCCGTTCTCTTGGTTGATCACAATCTATCTGTTAAAACCTTTGTCCCCTAAGAGTCAAACACATTCTCTTGGTTCAGTACTCTCTCCTTTTGGTCCATCACAGCCTGTCTGTTGACGCCAAACCTTTTTCCCCACAGAGTCTTAATCTTTTTTCTCTAGTTAACCACCGCCAGTCGGTTAACACACCATCCCTTTATTTGTATCCCCAGTAGGGTCGCTTACCCTCTGATCAATAGCATAATTCTTTGTTCCCTTCCTCCCCAGAGGAGTCTTTGTTATTCTTGTGCTCCTTTATCTTCTTGGTTCTGACACCACTTCTTTTGGATCCCCATCAGAGTTTCTTTCTTTTGTTCTTGGTTTTGACACCACCTCTCTCTTTTCTTTCTTTTTTCCGTCTTACTTCCCCGAACTACGGAAGCTCTGATTCTTCATTCATTCGAATGTAAGATATGTAGGCACAAGATCGTGATGATCTTAGCGAGCACCCTTCCACCTTCTTCCATTCTTCTTCTCTACCCCTAGTTCCATGAACTACGGCGCTCTGATTTCCTCATTACACTATGAGGATACGTAGGCACGAAGGCCCTAATCCTCCACGAGCACTTTCTTTCTTTCTTTTTTCTTTTCTCATTTTCTCTCTCTTCTTTTAGCTAGAAGCCTTTAGATAGATAACCCATCCAAGCCTAGAAGCAAGCGAAATGGTTCCCGTCGAGTACGACGGATACGTAAGGTGCTAGTACCTTCCTTTCGTATAACCGACCCCCATTCCCGTTTCTCTCCCCCTTGGGTTCTATCGATATTTTCCCTATCCTTTGGGACTAAATAAAGTTCGGTGGAGAATCTGTTATATCTTTGAGTGTGCGATTCACTCAGGTATAAAACCAGCCATCTTCAGCTGGTGACTCTGCCGAGGAGTCCTTTCTCTTGCAGGTTGGGGTCTCGCCTAGTTTTGTTTGCTTTCTTGCTTGATTAGGTGTTTATCTTTTGCGCTTTACTCGCTTTATTTTACTTGCTTTAGCTTTATGTTTATTTACTGCATTTCTTTACTGCTTTGAATATTCATATGCTGTATATTTTGGATATCTACTATATTTTATGTTGTTGTTGGGCTGGGTAGATATTATTGGAGAGAAAAATCCTAACACCGGGCTTAGCATACACATAGGCTAGAACGTGGATAGTCATAAGGTCTGCGTTTTACGCCTTGGGTTACCACGAGAGCCACATCCCAGATCGTGATTCGCTTGAGAATACTTTTGTCCTGCGAGAATTCGCTACGGCGGGGGGTTTTGGGTGACCTTTCTAGGGACCACCTTGTTGTGTCTAGATCTCACCTGTGAGTGGGATATGGGTTTTTTTGCAGGAAAACAAGCCTCTTCATACCTTTGTTCTCTCACGCAGATCAGATTATTTTGCACCGACACATAATTATATATGCATATATCTAGATTGTTCAGATTTGATAGTTCAGACTGTGCTGGATTCTTGATCTTGTGTTGCATATCATTTCTTCATGTAAATTAATTTTTGCATGTGCATTTCCAGGTTATTCGAACACTTATTCTTTGTTGACATTATCATAGAGATGAGTACTGGTTGTCGAGGTATCTTTAGTTACAAGTTTGTGGAGCCTAAGCTGCGCACTTTGAGAGGTTTAGCATCCCGTGTGGTTGAAGATAACAAAGGGGTATTCAAAGACAGTTATGGTAATCTGTTGGCCATCCTCAACACTAAAGTCAACATCACTGCCATTTATACACTGGTTCAATTTTATGATCCGCCACTTAGGTGCTTCACATTTTAGGATTATCACTCGAGGAGTATGCTTATATCTTAGGGGTTGAAATCAAGAGGCAGGTTCCTTTTGTCTACACTAGTGGCTGTCCGAAGTCTCCCCTTATTGCTGATGCTCTCTGCATTAGTAAAAAGGATGTGGAAGCTAATCTCAAGACCAAAGGGAAGGTTGTTTGAAGGTCTGCTTTAAAGTTTCTGGTTGACAAGGCCATTTCCTTTGCTGCAGATGGAAACTGGAAGGCTTTCAACGCCGTTCTTGCTTTGCTGATATATGGGATTGTCTTGTTTCCGAACATGGAGAATTTCGTAGATCAGGCTGCCATCAGTATCTTCTTGTCCAAGAACCCTGTTCCGACACTTCTTGCTGATACCTATCATTCTATTAATTCAAGGAATGAAAAGAAAAAGGAAACTATTGTCTGTTGTGCTCCTCTGCTGTATCGATGGTTCATGTCCCACTTTCCTCAAAAGGGTCCCTTTGTTGAGAACAAGGGTAATCTGAAGTGGTCTCAACGAATCATGTCTCTTATAGCTGATGACATCTCTTGGTATTCTTGAGTCTTCGACGATACTAAAATCATTCTTCATTATGGTAAATTCTCTAATGTACCTCTCTTGGGTACAAAAGGGGGAATTAACTACAATCCGAGACTTGCCTTCCGACAGTTGGGATATCCTATGGTTGCCAAACCAGATCCTAAGGTAGTGGAAGAGTTTATCTTTCATGAAGGGGTTGATGACATGTGATTACTGAAGAGGTTTAGTGCCGCTTGGACTCAGATTCACTTTGAAGGAAGAGTTGATTTGGGTAAAAAGAATTGCATAGCCAAGGAAGCTTACACACTTTGGGTCAAAGAGTGTGTCAAAGAGATCTTGTTGTCATTTTCTCCCGAACCTTCCATGAATGCCAAGCTTCCTGAACTTGCCATTGTTCCTCCATATAAAGTCGATCAACTCAAGCTGACTATTGAGAAGTTGGAGAAGGAGAATGCTGATCTTCGCCTCAACCTTGATAGAGTCACATCCGAGAAGGAAAGCCTATAGATTGAGCTCCATCAAAAGCACGAGCGCATGCTCAAAGAGGTGGAGGTTGAACAGAACAAGGGAAGGAAAGTGGGTGATGCTTTGAAGAGTACCTGTGAGGGACTTACTTCAAAGAAGAGGCAACTCGCCGATACCCAGTATCAAGTCTACAAGGATGAGTTGAGCTTCTGGAAGCAACTTGAAGAACTTCGAGGGAAGTTATTAGAGTACAAGACAAATTGGCAAAGTGAACAAGACCGTGCTAATCATTTGGCAAAGGACTTTTCTCAGTGTCAACCCAAGCTCGACAAAGTCTTCGGTGAGATTCAGGAGCTGCAAGATCAAGCACATCAGAGCAGAGAGCAGATTAGTCAGCTCAACACGGAGAGCACTCATTGGGAGCAACAAAGTTGTCATCTGCAAAACCTCTTGGATCAGAAAGAGGCCTTTCTTCAGAATATGCTTAAGGGACCTAACCATTCTTTGTTGCGCAACCTCATAAAGGATGCGAAGTATTGGAGTGAAAGACACGGTCGTCTAGCCAAATTTACTGAGCACGTACTTGAGGACTTACCTGGGTTGTTGAGGGATGCATATGCTGATATGTTGCCGCACAAGACTCATTGGGCTGTTTTCCACTTCCGTCTGTTTGTAGGGTAGTCTTTGATAGGATCCAAGCTGATTTTATTGTAGCCCAAAAGGCAGATATTTAATTTGTACCTGACTTGTACTTCTTTCCTTCTATTGTTGAATGAATGAGGTTTCTGGCCAACTTTATCTTTGTACCTTTATTTATATGCTTTATGATTTCTATTAACAAAGATAAGTTTAATAATTCTTGGAGTTTACAACTTTATTTTTGCATGCATATCATACATTTATTTGCACACATATGCACGTCCCTTTATCCGGAAAACCGTTGCTTATCTGTCCGCCTTCGCCTTGTAGCAAGACGACGACTCGACATCGGTATTTCACTCGCTCAAGCAAATCCAGAATCATGGTTGATTTCGAAGCTGAGAACGTTGCCTATAAGGAAACTCTGGCTCAATTTCAAGGTCGGATGGATCAGTTTCAGATGAACATTGATGTTATTATGGAACTCCTTTGTGCTCAGAAGGATGCCACTGCTGCTACTTCTGTTGTTGCAACTTCCACTGATGCAACCGTCGTCACTCCTGCAGTGACTATGTCTCCTGTTGTTACATCTACTCCTGTTGTTGTTCCTTCTCCTACTACTGTTGAAGTGCCAATTGAGCCTGTGATTCAGCCCACTATTCATCCATCAGGTGCTCAATCCGGTTTGAACAAAATGCCTGCTGCTTTTCCTTGGGGCATGCCTCTGAATTTCACTCCTCATATTGCAAATAATGATTCCTTCGTACCATATCAGCCTTTTGTTGTGCCCATGCCTAATGGAAATGTTGCTGCATATCCGTGGGGCATGCCTACTCCGGTTCCACCTCCAGTGGTGAATGATGATCATGAAAATCTTCAGGTTCAGACTCATCAGACTCCTGTGTTGACTGACATTGAAACTCCTGATGAAGAAGAGCATGTGTATAGGGGTCATCCTATTCATGTTCTGATTTCACCTCAGGCTGCTCAGACTGTTATTCAGAATGTTCATCCTGGAATGCCCTACCCTGGGGCATCTTCAGCCGCTGTGGTACCTCCTCCGAATTATCCGTTTGGTGTTCAGATGGGGCAGAATGCTAGTCAGATGGTTAATCAGGGATTGGTATATCCTTCTCAGTTTGTTATGCCGCAAGTGCACGCTCCAGCCGCATCTCAGCTGCCAAATCCTCAAATTCTTATCAGGTCTGCCAATTAAGATAGACCTGCTGGTTACAAGCTGTTGGAAGACCGTATTAGAGCTATTGAAGGGTTTTCTGCTTTTGGCATGGAGGCCAAGGACTTATGTCTGGTTCCGAATGTTGTACTGCCACAGAAATTCAAGGCACCTGAGCTTCCAAAATATAAAGGTTTGAGTTGCCCACGTAGTCACATCACTATGTACTACAGGAAGATGGCATCTTATATTGATAATGATGAATTGCTAGTTCATTATTTTCAAGATAGCTTGTCCGGTGCTTCATTGGATTGGTACATGGGCTTAGAATGCAGCAAAATCCGTACTTGGAGGGATCTGTCTGAAGCGTTCTTGAAACAATACAAATATAATCTTGATCTGGCACCTACTAGATTGTAGTTGCAAAACTAGTCTCAGCGCTCAGCTGAAACATTTAAAGAGTATGCACAAAGATGACGCGAGATGGCATCTCGTGTGCGACCTGCTCTCTCTGATAATGAGTTGGTTGACATCTTTATGGGCACGTTGCAAGGATCCTATTATGAGAAAATGGTGGGTAGTTCTTCATCAAACTTTGCTGACATTGTAACCATCGATGAACGAATTAAGAACGGGTTGAAGACTGGAAAGATTCCTGGAGCTGCATCCCAACAGCCAGCTAACAGAAAATCTCAGAACAGTCAGTCAAAGAAGAAGAAAGATGAAGCCAACACTGTGACAGCAAAAGTCTCTCCTCAGTATCAAGCACCCATGGCTCACATGCCATACTATCTGTATCCGTACATTGCTGCTACACAATATCAACAACCTCCGTACCAGTATCATCCACAACAACCGGTTCAGAATGCTCAGAATCAGCAACAACCGAAACGTCAGCAACAGACTCAACAGAACAACAAAAATTAGCAGAATCAAAACCAGCAAAACAACAACAATCAAGGAAACCGTAAGCGTCCGAATTTCGACAAAATTCCAGTGCCATACACTGAATTGTTTCCTTACTTGGTTCATCAAGGGGTAATTGTTCCCAAAGAGATCGCACCTGCAATTCCTCCATTTAACCCAAAGCATAATCCAAATGCGTCTTGTGCCTATCACGCTGGATACATAAGACATGCGACAGAGGACTGTATTGTTTTCAAAACCAAGGTTTAGGAGCTCATTGATCAAAATATTTTGACTTTTGCTGAGGAAGGTCCTAACATTCAGCAGAATCCATTGCCCAATCACGGTGGACATACAGTTGACATGATTGAGGATAATCCAAGGGCTGAATTGATCATGGATGTTAACGAGGTTAAGACCCCGATGACTGTGGTTATCAAGAGGTTGAATGAACATGGGCTGTTGAAAGGGCTACATGGTAAGTGTCAGATTTGTGACGATAATCCCAACCAGTGTCGAAGGTTGAAGGGTTGTGTCCAAATTTTGATGAATCGAGGTGAAGTTCAATTTGCCAGATCTAAGCCTGTTGAAGAGGTCGCTACCATCGAGCCGTTCACCATCGTCTATAGGAAGGTTTCCGTTGAATCTCCTAAAAATAAGATATAACCTATCGTTGTTTTCCCGCCAAAACCATTTCCATATCAAAATTCTAAGGAGGTACCTTGGAGATATGGGTCTACTGTGTTTTCTGGAGGTCAACAGATAAGGTTTGATGAGTCTGAGATTGTGAATGTTACCACCGTTGGGGGTATGACTCGTAGTGGACGGGTGTTCGCTTCGAAAGTTACTACAAAGCCTGTACAAGTTCCAACTATTGTTCCTCCCAAGGAAAAGCCAGCATTTGCAACCCCTTGTACTCAACAAAAGGCATCTACTACTGCACCAGTGCCAACTATTCTGTCTGAGAATGTTACAAAAAGCAAGGAGATAATTGATGACCAAGAGTTCCTAAGGTTGATCAAGAAAAGTGACTTTAAAATTGTGGATCGGCTGGGGCAAACACCCTCAAGGATCTCAATCTTGTCCTTACTCATGAGCTCGCCCGCGCACAGACCAGCTTTGTTGAAAGTTCTGAACACTGCCCACGTGATGCATGATATATCCGTTGTCGAGTTCGATGATGTAGCGGCTAACATAACAGTAAACATATACTTGGGCTTCAATAAATCAGAATTGCCTCCTGAAGGAACTGCCCACAATCGAGCACTGCATATATCTGTAACCTGCATGGATGCCTTATTATCTCGTGTTCTTGTGGATACCGGTTCTTCCCTCAATGTGATGCCTAAGGGCACATCGAGTCAATTACTAGTAGAAGGAAGCGAGATAAGGCCGAGCGCCTTAGTTGTCAGAGCCTTTGATGGTTCTCGAAGGCAAGTCATCGGAGAAGTGGATCTACCCATTATGGCCGGACCACATTTGTTCACCATTACTTTTCAAGTGATGGACATCAATCCTGTGTACAGTTGCTTATTGGGTCGCCCGTGGATTCACGCCGCAGGGGCAGTTACTTCCACTTTACATCAGAAACTGAAATTCATGTTTGACGATCAGCTGGTCATCGTCTGTGGCGAAGAGGATTTAATTGTAAGCGAATTGTCATCTTTCCGATACGTTGAGACCAATGAGGGCATAGATGAGCTGCTATTGTAGTGTCTCGAGTTCAAAGATGTCAGCTCTTCTTCGACTAGTCAGAAAAGATCACCGCAAATGACCTTGACATCTGCCAAGAGTGCTAAAGAGACCATCGAGAGAGGTACCTTGCTTGGCTGAGACATGTGATTGATGTTGTTGAAAAGCATAATCGTTTTGGATTGGGTTATCGTCCTGGTCGGCAGTTTAATTCACATGGTCAGAAGCAGTGCAACTTGGTCAAGTTCAGTAGTGCGGGTTTTCAAAAGAGTGACATTGTGGCAGCTATTGATGATGTTGGTCCTAGCAACCAGATTTCAAGCTTTGTGCGCAAGTTCCCGCCGGGTTTCAAGCTCAACAATTGGACATCTACCGTGATTCCTGTGGTTTTCCCAACAAACATGTAATGCATTTTGCTTTCTCATTCCCTCGTCCTCGCCCGAGACGAGTGTTTAGCTTGTAAAGGGCCTCCCGCTTTTACAATATTATGTGATCAATAAATAAAAGTTTTTTGCATTCAAAATCATGCTCTATTTTCTTTCTTTATTTTAATTTTTCACAAACAAATGGCAAAAGTTTCTTTTATTTTCACTTTTTCAAAGTAGCTCATTCTAAACATATTCATAAACATGCAGAACAAATAAATGCATTGATAACAACATGGTAAACATCCATTGTAATTCTGGGATTCCAATTAATCAAGCCGAGGAAGATGGTGAGGAAGATTGTAAATTACCGGCTGAACTAGCAAGGCTCCTTGAGCACGAGCATAAAGAGATTCAGCTACAGAAAGAGCCAGTGGAAGTTGTCAATCTTGGTACCGATGAGGTCAGAAGAGAAGTCAAGGATGGCGCATCCCTCGCTAAGCACGTACACTCCAAGTTGGTCAAGTTATTAAAAGAGTATGTTGATATCTTCGCCTGGTCCTATCAAGATATGCCTGGGTTGGATACCAACATCGTTGAACATCATTTACCACTCAAGCCCGGATGTCATCCTGTCAAGCAGAAACTCAGGAAGACTAGACCCGACATGGCACTCAAAATCAGAGAAGAGGTAAAACAGCTTGACGCTGGATTCCTAGCCACTTTTGAGTATCCTGATTGGATTGCCAACATTGTCCCGGTTCCTAAGAAAGACGGGAATGTGATAATGTGTGTGGATTATCTAGATCTCAACAAGGCAAGCCCGAAAAATGATTTCCCTTTTCCTCATATTGATGTCTTGGTAGACAACACGGTGCAGTTCTCTGTCTTTTCCTTCATGGACGGTTTTTCAGGATATAATCAGATCAAAATGTCCCCAACTGATATGGAGAAGACTACTTTCATCACGCCATGGGGTACATATTACTACAAAGTTATGCCATTCGGTTTGAAGAATGCAGGGGCAACATACCAACGTGCCATGACAACCCTCTTTCACGATATGATCCATAAAGATATTAAGGTTTACGTGGACGATATAATTACCAAATCCAGAACTGAAGATGATCACCTGGTTCATCTGAAGAAATTGTTTGACAGACTCCGGAAGTTTAGACCGCGGTTGAATCCTGTGAAGTACACCTTTGGAGTTCGATCGCGTAAATTGTTGGGCTTTATTGTGAGTCAGAAGGGCATTGAGGTTGATCCCGGCAAGGTTCAAGAAATTCAGAACATTGCCGCCTCCCAAAATAGGAAAAGAAGTTCGTGGCTTTCTGGGCAGACTTAACTACATCTCAAGATTCATTTCGCACTTGACGGCTACCTGTGAACCGATGTTCAAATTACTAAGAAAAAATCAATCGATTGAATGGAACAATGATTGTCAAGAAGCATTTGACAAAATAAAAAATACTTGCAAGAACCACCTATCTTAGTACCGCCGGTTCCTGGTAGGCCTTTAATCATGTATCTCACAATTCTCGATGAATTAATGGGATGTGTATTGGGTCAACATGATGACACTGGCAGGAAAGAACATGCAATTTACTATCTGAGCAAGAAGTTCACTGATTGTGAGACCAGATACTCACTCTTGGAGAAAACTTGGTGTGCTCTAGTCTGGGCTGCTCGACGCCTAAGACAATACATGATTTGCCATACTACTTTATTGATATCCAAAATGGATCCGATAAAGTACGTATTCGAAAAGCCTGCTGTCTCGGGAAGGATTGCTCGGTGGCAAATGCTGTTAACTAAGTATGATATCCAACATGTTACCCAGAAAGCAATAAAAGGGAGCGTCTTGTCTGACTACCTTGATCATCAACCTATAGAGGGTTATCAACAAATGAAGTTTGATTTTCCTGATGAGGATGATCTGTTTATCAGAGATTATGAGACTCTAGACCCAGACATAGGACCCGAACCAGGGGCACGATGGACGCCCGTGTTCGACGGTGCCTCCAATGCTAAAGGTCGTGGAATTGGTGCTATCCTCATCTCTCTAATAGGTTTTCACCTTCCCTTCACTGACAGATTATGCTTTGCATGCACCAACAATATGGCTAAATACGAAGCATGTATCTACGGTATTGAAGCGACAATTGACATGAGAATCAAGATTCTTGAGGTCTATGGAGATTCTGCTTTGGTTATTGGCCAAGTTAGAGGAAACTTTGTAACTCGGGATTCCAAGTTGGTTCCGTACCAAAAACACATAGCGAAATTGATTCCCTACTTTGATGAAATTTCTTTTCATCATATCCCCAGAGAGGAAAATAAATTAGCTGATGCACTTGCCACTTTAGCATCCATGTTCAAGGTCAAGTGGAAGAATGAAACTCCTTCTATCCGCATTGATAATTTGAACGAACCAGGACACTGTTTAGCAATCGAGGATGAGTCTGATGACAAGCCTTGGTTCTACGACATCAAGAAATATATGGAAAAACAGGAATATCCTGAGGGTATTACTATCACTAACAAGAAGGCTCTTAGATGACTCTGCGCCAAATTCTTCTTAAGTGGTGGTGTATTGTACAGGAGGAATTATGATTCCGTGTTGCTCAGATGCGTGGATAGACACGAAGCAAACACAATCATAAGGTCCATACATGACGGCTGCGAGGGTGTACATGCTAAAGGTCCTGCTATGGCCAAGAAGATCCTTCGAGCTGGGTATTATTGGACAATAATGAAGGTAGATTGTTACAACTTTGCCAAAAGATGTCACAAGTGCCAAATCTATGGAGACAAGATCCATGTGCCTCCAACTCCATTGAATGTTTTGACTTCACCGTGGCCATTCTCTATGTGGGGTATAAATATGATTGGAATGATTGAGCCAAAGGCTTCCAATGGCCATTGATTTATTCTAGTTGCTATCGACTACTTTACCAAGTGGGTTGAAGCTGCTTCTTACGCAAATGTTACACGACAAGTGTAACACCCCACTTTCCCAATGTAAAATAAAATGCAAAATCTTAAAGATAAATAAGAGTTTTTCACCAAAAGTGGAATGTCACATTTAAAATCCAAAAAATAAACTCCTTTATTAATGAAATAGCGGAAATCGTTTTTATTCATTTAACTCACGACCATCTGCCAACAACTTATAAAAATATCCCACATCAAATCGTGGTTCACCAAAAATACATCAATTCATATGATACGTACAATGAAAGAATAACAAATAACAAATATCAAATGGTTCGAAATCCCCCAAATAAATGCCGTGTTACGTATCAGAGCACTCCTAAGACTCGAACAAGCAACACGAACATCCAAGCAGCCTAAGTACCTGGATTATCTGTACTTCCGAAGAAGCACAGACACAACAACAACAAAGGGGTGAGAAATCACGATCAAATATTATAGGTGAATAAATACATGATAAACAGGTAGTCACCATACACAAGCACCATCAACTATCAAACACGGCCTACTGCCCAATATCATCAACAACATCAAATAATAATGCAATGCAACACAACACTATGCATGCGGTACCGACTCATTGGTTCATTCAATCAAACCCGGATAGATCACATACACCTCTACTTGGAAATGATCTATCCTCACCATTCTCCACATAGGAGTACGGATGAATCGCATACGCTCCTCCTGAGCAACGATCCATCCCACCAATCACCATGAAATGCAATGACACTAAATGTATATAAAACACATGTATATTACCACATAAATACATGTTCACGATCCTCCTGATCACACCAAAATTAAACGCCAATACGCGACACCATACAATTATATCACACCACATACAGCAACTATTAATTAATTAATTTAAAACTATTAAACTGATTATTTTCATCACCAAATTATTATTTCTCAGCAACTGACTTCTACCCTCAACCTCTCAAACCGTTAGAAATCGAAACGGGTGCGAAAACGGGAAAGAAATCTCTAAACAATAAAATTCTGTACGCAGTCAGCCCATACGCGTATTGACCTAGGTCATACGTGTATGCTTCAATTCCCCGCTCATCCATAAGCGTAAGGCTCCATCTGTTACGCGTATCTCTTCACAGTGCCCAAGGCCATACGCATACTGCCTTATGCCGTACGCGTATGGACAGAGACGTTTCCTCACTGAATTTCCCAATTCCAATGCCATACGTGTATTACTTTCTCTTCCGTGTACTGCCTAGCTCCTTACGCGTATGGCCCATTTTCCTTCACTCCCATACGCATATGACCTAACCCCATACGCGTATGGCCAGATCTATTACGCATTTCACCAGAGACCTCCCTATTCTGCAGTCTGCTACGATTTCTACATTTTTCCACTTCTAATCAGTCCTATAATCGTTTCTACATTGATTTTAGGTCCAATTTTCATCTTTACACTTGCATCTAGTCTTACTACAGATATTACAAGCCTAAAATCTCAAATCGTTCACCCAAATTCGCATCAAAAATACAGATCTGCAACAAGTGTTTATACAACAGCAACAACGCCCAAAATTCATGAAAATACACAGTAATTCATGCACGAATCTCAGATTCACAACCAGCATACACAACAATCAACAATTCAACAATTTACACATCAATTTCCTACGGGGTTAAGGACTCCCCACTACCCGATCATGAAATAGACACCAATATTAAACCCGTTTCTCCCCTTTACCTCGAATTCTTGCTTAATTCCTGCGAAAATTGATGAATGTTCCTTGCCCTAAAGCTCCCTTGTTCTTCCTCTCCTTAGCCTTTTCTCTTTCTATCTCTAAAATTCAGACTATTCTCACTTTTACCAATTATCCCTTAATTAAGCTCCATTTACTAAATTACCCTCACTAAACTCATTAACCCAATATTCCCTTTGATTATTTAGGTCCTATTTACTAAATAATCTTAATAATAATTATAATAACTAAAACAATAATAATACTAATAGTAATAATAATAATATGAAATATACTATTAAAATAATAATAATAATAATAATATTTCCATATCACTAATATTACCCCCCACGCACTCAAACGCGCACCCAACCAAAGCCAACAATTAAAATAAAATCGGACGAGTAAATAATTAAAAATAGGGTGTTACAACTCCCCCCCACTTAAATTATTTTCGTCCTCGAAAATTACCTGATGGAAACAATTCTGTCTACGACTCTCGCATCCTGCTTTCCAATTCCCAGGTCACACTGCCTCCTGCAGCACCTCCCCAAGCTACTCTCACCAGAGGTATCTTCTTTCCTCTGAGTTATTTCATCTTACGATCTTCGATCCTCAACGGCATCGTCTCTACAGTAAGATTCTCCCTGATCTGAACTTCGTCCCTCTCAATCACATGGGACGGATCTGAAACATACTTTCGAAGCTGCGACACATGAAACACATCATGCAAGTTCTAAAGTTCCGGTGGCAACGCCACCCTATAAGCAACTGCACCAACTCTCTGCAAGATTTGATACGGTCCAATAAACTTAGGATCCAACTTCTTAGATTTCAAAGCATGACCCACACCGGTCACTGGGTTAACTCTTAGGAATACATGATCACCTTCACTAAATTCCAATTCCTTCCTCCGATTATCATGGTAACTTTTCTGTCTACTCTGAGACGCTTTCATCTTCTCACGGATCATCTGAATTGTCTCAGTAGTATGTTGCACAATTTCTGGTCCAAGCACCACATTCTCACCTGTTTCATACCAACACAGAGGCGTTCTACACCTCCTACCATACAAAGCTTCAAAAGGTGCCATTCCGATGCTAAAATGGTGACTGTTATTATACGTGAACTCAATCAATGGCAAATGAGTATCCCACGCACCACCTTTTTCCAATACACAGGCTCTCAGCAAATCCTCCAACGACTGAATAATCCTCTCTGTCTGATCATCGGTCTGAGGATGATAAGTTGAACTCAACTTCAACTTAGAACCCAAGGCTTCCTGCAGACTCTTCCAAAATTCTGAAGTAAACCTCGGATCTCTATCCGACACTATGCTTGACGGAACACCATGCAGCTTCATAATTATTCTGATATAAATCTCCGCCAGCTTCGACAATGGGAAACCAATGTTAATTGGTATAAAATGTGCGGATTTCGTAAGTCGATCCACCACTACCCAAATAGTATCAAAGCCTCTCGCCGTATTCGGAAAACCAGTCACAAAATCCATAGCAATACTGTCCCATTTCCATTCCGGAATCTCTAACGGTTGCATCAATCCCGAAGGTTTCTGATGCTCTACTTTTGACTTCTGACATGTCAAACAAGCATAGACAAACTGAGCTATGTCCCTCTTCATACCGGACCACCAAAAAAACTTCTTCAAATCATGGTACATCTTTGTAGCTCCCGGGTGAATACTCAAGCTACTCCAATGACTTTCCTCTAAGATCGCCTTTTTCAATTCCACATTATCCGGTACACAAATTCTGCCCCGGAATTTTAGCACACCAACATTATCCACTTTAAAGTCACTATCAGTATCCTCTCCTCCTGTAGGCATCAAGTCTACCAACTTCACATCCAGTTTCTGATTCTCCTTAATCATATCCAAAAAGTCATTATTCACTTTCAGCATACCCAATCTAATACTTCCTGGTGTAGTTTCACAAACCATGCTCAAATCCCTGAATTGTTCAATCAATTCCAGTTCCTTCACCATTAACGCAGACATATGGACTGTCTTCCGACTCAGAGCATCTGCCACAACATTAGCTTTACTCGGATGGTAACTCAAATTAAAGTCATAGTCTTTCAAGAATTCTAACCATCTTCTCTGCCTCATATTCAATTCCTTCTGATCAAACAAATACTTCAAACTCTTGTGATCACTAAACACTTCAAATCTCAATCCATACAAATAATGCCTCCAGATTTTTAACACGAATACTACTGCATCTAATTCAAGATCATGAGTTGGATAGTTCCTCTCATGCACCCTTAATTGTCTTGAAGCATAAGCCACTACCTTGCCACCTTGCATCAACTCACCACCTAATCCCATCTTAGACGCATCACAATACACTACAAAATAATCATTTGGACTTGGTAAAATCAACACTGGTGCTGTAGTCAACTTCTTCTTCAGTTCCTCGAAACTTTCCTCACAGGCAGCATCCCAGACAAAAGCTTGATTCTTTCTGGTTAACTGAGTCAACGGCAATGCCAACTTAGAAAACCCTTCAATGAATCTTCTATAGTAACCTGCCAAACCCAAAAAGCTTCTAATCTCCGTTGCGGTCTTCGGGGTTTCCCACTGAAGCACTGCACTTACTTTAGAGGGATCCACCGCTATACCATCACCAGAAATAACATGACCCAAGAAACTCACGGTCTTCAACCAAAATTCACACTTCGAGAACTTTGCAAACAGTTTATTATCCTTCAACACCTGTAATGCAATTCTCAAGTGACCTGCATGCTCCTCGTCAGACTTAGAATAAATCAGTATATCATCAATAAACACAACGATAAACTGATCTAAATAAGAATGGAAAATACGATTCATATATTCCATAAATACACCTGGCGCATTAGACACTCCGAAAGGCATCACTGCATATTCGTAATGTCCGTAGCGAGTTCTGAAAGCAGTCTTCTAAATATCACCTTCCTTCACTCTAATCTGATGGTAACCCGACCTCAGATCAATTTTGCTGAACACACGGGCTCATACCAACTGATCCATTAAGTCATCAATCCTCGGAAGTGGATACTTATTCTTAATAGTCACTTTATTCAACTGATGGTAATCAATGCACAGACGCATACTACCATCCTTCTTCTTCACCAACAACACTAGAGCTCCCCACGGCGACACACTTGGTATGATAAATTCTTATCGAGCAATTCCCCGACCTAAGATTTCAACTCTGCCAACTCTGATGCAGACATCCTGTACGGTGCCATAGAGATAGGTCTGGTACCCGGTACAAGATCAATAGCAAATTCAACTTCCCTTGTCGGAGGAAATTCTGTGATGTCATCTGGAAACACTTCAGGAAATTCATTGACCACCGGCAATTCACTAACTGAAGTCTTGCTTTCCACAGATAACGAGGCAAATACTGCAAACAGCTTTGCTTCATCTTCCAACAACGCCCTCAACTCCTTGCTAGATAGCGAATCTGCTAATGCTTCCTCTTCAGGAGTAAGAAATAATAACGTCTTCCTGAAGCAATCAATATAAACCTGGTTGAATTCCAACCAGTTCATCCCCAAAATCACATCAAGATTACCGAGTGGCAAACAAATCAAGTCAACTCTGAAATCTCTACCAAACACGGTTAGTGGACACTTCAAACACACCAAAGAAGTAACCACGGAACCAATAGATGGAGTTTCAATCGTCATCCTCTGCTCGAGAGTAGATGGCACAATCCCTAATCTCTTCACACAATCAACAGAAATAAACGAGTGTGTTGCACCCGTGTCGATGATAGCAATCAAAGGAACATCATTAATAAAGCAAGTACCTTTGACGGAACGCTCCTCCTCAGTGGACTGGGCTCCCACTAAGGCAAACACCTTCCCACTAGTCTGAGACGCCTGAGACTTTTTCGGCTTCTCACAGTGAGTGCTGATGTGACCTTTCTCACCACAATTATAACAAGTAGGCATAGTGGCTCTGCAATCAGCTATAACATGACCTGCTTTGCCACACTTGAAGCACTTCTTCACTTCAGTCTGACAGTTGTTAGCACGGTAACCCGCGCCACCACATTTGAAGCACTTGAGAGTATCAACACCTGCTCCCTTCTCCTTTTGCTTCTTTCCCCCATCAGTTTTCTGTTTCCCCTTATCAGCTGGAGCACTGTAAGGAGTACCTCCAAATCTCTGCTTATTTTTCTTCTCATTCACAGCTTTGTAATGAGCAATTCCGGCCCTGTTGTCATTATCATAAATTCTGCTTCTACTTACCAGCTCTGGATAGTTTCTTATCTTCTGACAAGCAATACCCAATTTGATCTCGGGACGCAGCCCGTTCTCAAACTTCAGACACTTCGATGTCATAGCTTCTTCAGTATTATAATGAGCACAATACTGAACCAGCTCTTCAAACTTAGTGACATACTCAGCCACAGTCTTATCACCCTGCTTCAGCTCCAGAAACTCAACCTCTTTTGTACTACGGATGTCTTCTGGAAAATACTTTTCCAGAAACTCAGCTTGAAACACAGCCCAAGTAATCTCAGTACCTGTAGCTTCCAATATCTGACGACTGTTGTCCCACCAAGCCTCAGCCTCTCCCTCCAGCATATGAGTACCAAACCGTACTTTCTGAGCATCACTGCATCCCATGGTCCTGAAGATTTTCTCCACAGCCTTCAGCTATTTCTGTGCAGCCACTGAGTCCAAGATACCTCCCTCATATGTAGGAAGCTTGTTGTTCTGAAATTGTGCTAAGTCACGAAACTGAGCACCTCCACCCTGGTTGGCATTCTCTACAGCTTGCATCATGGCTTGCATAGCAGCAGCAAGAGCATCATCATTTCTTCCTGCCATACTGGACAACAATCATCACAAGGTCAGAACACCAAAATCAACTCCTATTGTAAGGACAGACTCGACTACTACACTGGCCGGACGGACCGACCTGCTCTGATACCAATTGTAACACCCCACTTTCCCAATGTAAAATAAAATTCAAAATCTTAAAGATAAATCAGGGTTTTTCACCAAAAGTGGAATGTCATATTTAAAATCCAACAAATAAACTCCTTTATTAATGAAATAGCAGAAATCGTTTTTATTCATTTAACTCACGGCCATCTGCCAACAACTTATAAAAATATCCCACATCAAATCGTGGTTCACCAAAAATACATCAATTCATATGATACGTAACAATGAAAGAATAACAAATAACAAATATCAAATGGTTCGAAATCCCCCAAATAAATGCCGTGTTACGTATCAGAGCACTCCTAAGACTCGAACAAGCAACACGAACATCCAAGCAGCCTAAGTACATGGATTATCTGTACTTCTGAAGAAGCACAGACACAACAACAACAAAGGGGTGAGAAATCACGATCAAATATTATAGGTGAATAAATACATGATAAACAGGTAGTCACCATACACAAGCACCATCAACTATCAAACACGGCCTACTGCCCAATATCATCAACAACATCAAATAATAATGCAATGCAACACAACACTATGCATGCGGTACCGACTCATTGGTTCATTCAATCGAACCCGGATAGATCACATACACCTCTACTTGGAAATGATCTATCCTCACCATTCTCCACATAGGAGTACGGATGAATCACATACGCTCCTCTTAAGCAACGATCCATCCCACCAATCACCATGAAATGCAATGACACCAAATGTATATAAAACACATATATACTACTACATAAATACATGTTCACGATCCTCCTGATCACACCAAAATTAAACGCCAATACGCGACACCATACAATTATATCACACCACATACATTAACTATTAATTAATTAATTAATTAATTTAAAACTATTAAACTGATTATTTTCATCACCAAATTATTATTTCTCAGCAACTGACTTCTACCCTCAACCTCTCAAACCGTTAAAAATCGAAACGGGTGCGAAAACGGGAAAGAAATCTCTAAACAATAAAATTCTGCACGCAGTCAACCCATACGCGTACTGACCCAGGTCATACGCGTATGCTTCAATTCCCCGCTCATCCATACGCGTAAGGCTCCATCTGTTACGCGTATCTCTTCACAGTGCCCAAGGCCATACGCGTACTGCCTTATGCCGTACGCGTACGGACAGAGACGTTTCCTCACTGAATTTCCCAATTCCAATGCCATACGCGTATTACTCTCTCTTCCGCGTACTCCCTAGCTCCTTACGCGTATGGCCCATTTTCCTTCACTCCCATACGCATATGACCTAACCCCATACGCGTATGGCCAGATCTATTACGCATTTCACCAGAGACCTCCCTATTCTGCAGTCTGCTACGATTTCTACATTTTTCCACTTCTAATCAGTCCTATAATCGTTTCTACATTGATTTTAGGTCCAATTTTCATCTTTACACTTGCATCTAGTCTTACTACAGATATTACAAGCCTAAAATCTCAAATCGTTCACCCAAATTCGCATCAAAAATACAGATCTGCAACAAGTGTTTATACAACAGCAACAACGCCCAAAATTCATGAAAATACACAGTAATTCATGCACGAATCTCAGATTCACAACCAGCATACACAACAATCAACAATTCAACAATTTACACATCAATTTCCTACGGGGTTAAGGACTCCCCACTACCCGATCATGAAATAGACACCAATATTAAACCCGTTTCTCCCCCTTACCTCGAATTCTTGCTTAATTCCTGCGAAAATTGATGAATGTTCCTTGCCCTAAAGCTCCCTTGTTCTTCCTCTCCTTAGCCTTTTCTCTTTCTATCTCTAAAATTCAGACTATTCTCACTTTTACTAATTATCCCTTAATTAAGCTCCATTTACTAAATTACCCTCACTAATCTCATTAACCCAATATTCCCTTGATTATTTAGGTCCTATTTACTAAATAATCTTAATAATAATTATAATAACTAAAACAATAATAATACTAATAGTAATAATACTAATATGAAATATACTTTTAAAATAATAATAATAATAATATTTCCATATCACTAATATTACCCCCCACGCACTCAAACACGCACCCAACCAAAGCCAACAATTAAAATAAAACCGGACGAGTAAATAATTAAAAATGGGGTGTTACAACAAGTGGTTGCCAGAATTATCAAGAAAGAGATAATCTGTCGCTATGGTATTCCTAGCAGCATTATCACTGAGAATGCAAGCAACCTAAACAACAAAATGATGAAAGAGTTGTGTCAAGAATTCAAGATCGAGCACCACAACTCTTCACCATATCGGCCCAAGATAAACGGTGCCGTTGAAGCAGCAAACAAAAACATCAAGAGGATTGTCCTAAAAATGGTCAAAACTTACAAGGATTGGCATGAAATGCTTCCGTTTGCATTACATGGCTACAGGACTGCAATCCGTACTTCTACTGGGGCAACTCCGTATTCACTTGTGTATGGTATGGAGGTTGTTCTATCCATTGAAGTCGAGATTCCTTCGCTCAGAGTCATCATGGAAGCATGTCTTGATGAAGCTGAATGGGTTTAATCTAGATACGACCAGATGAATCTCATCGAAGAGAAGCGCCTTACTGCCGTTTGTCATGGTCAATTGTATCAGAGACGCCTCAAGCGAGCTTTTGACAAGAAAGTTCTCCCTCGAGCGTTTCAAGAAGGCGAACTCGTGCTCAAGAGATATTCACCTATTCACTCAGATCCATGCGGCAAGTGGACTCCCAATTATGAAGGACCTTTTGTTGTCAAGAAGGCCTTCTCAGGCGGAGCCCTGATCCTCACCACCATGGATGGGGAAGAGTCACCGTCGCCCGTGAACTCCGATACAGTCAAAAAATATTATGCCTGAAAAAAAATGGATAAAGAGCCCGCTAGATTGATATCCGCAATGACAATCTAGGCAAAAATGGGCGTCCCGATGGACCAAATAAAGAAATGTCCATGCAAAAGTTAGGGACAATGAAAAAAAAACAATAACAGCCCGCTAAGTTGAAAACCTGAAAGGGCGACTTAGGCAAAAATGTGTATCCCGGTGGATGAAAAAAATAGAAAAATGTCCAGGCAAAAATTAGGGATAAAGGCATTGACTGTGGACACTTGAGCCTCTCTTCATCATACCTGGACCTCAGACGGTAACAGAGTAGTCAAATCGTCATCAACTGGCGTAGGGCATTGGAACCTAGACTTACAGTGGATGGTAGCCCATGTTGTAATCAATGCAAAACACGATTTCCCTTTGCCATTAACATTTGTTTTTCAATTTTTATTGCAAATTTCCTCATCAAGGATTTTTGCATCCTTGTACACATCTTATGTACATATTTTCATATTTCAATAAAAGTTCATCATTCGATTTCTCAATCGTTTTCTTTTCAGTATTTTTGTTTGCAAAATAAACGATTATTTGTGATCACATTATACTATAAAGCGTTGAGAATAACAAAAAGCTAAATTAATCGAGAAAGCATTATGCATTGCATATTTTACTGACAATTCCTACAGGATAATCGATAATATCCATCGGCAAGCCAATGCCCGACCAACACTATGATGGTTCTTTGAAGATGCGGCCATCTCCCCACCAGAGCCATCATTTCCCAACAAGCGCCATTATGGTTCTTTGGAAAGGTTGTTTACCTCCCATTCCTCCGACAGATCCATAATGTCCCCAGTAAAGTTGACATGATATGCCCCGAGAAGAGACACTGTTGTCTTTTTTCCCAGCAATGGAGTTTTTCTCCTAAAACAAGTTTCTAGGTTACTGTTCGCTGTTGATCTTGGCGAACAACCTCTGGTTTACCAGAATGGTGAAATCTGGGTTACTTGCAGGATTAACCAAACAAATCCTAGGACGTCGGGCGAAAACTTAGATCAACGTGATAATTTTAAATTAAGGGTGATATCTTGGTTCTTGGTTTTATGTATTTAAGTCTTTTGGAATAAAGGATTTCAACTAACTTTAAAGGAAAGTCTGAGATAAAAGAAAGTGACTTTGAAAAGAACTTTTAAAGTAAAATGACGAAGAAAGAACTTTAAAATAAAATAACGAAGAAAACATAAAGATGCTGGTAAATGTAAAGGAATTGGTAAAAAGACTTTGATTGATAAAGAAATTAAAAGATGGTGTTTACACGTACATTTTTCCAAATAACTCTTTTCTCTCACACGGGTACTTTGAGTAATTGCAGGAAGTTTTGTACAAGTTTTTTCACACTAAATTCTAATAACAACTATCCTATTTATAGATAAACAAAATAACTGCTATTAACGACTAAATCCTAAAACTTCGACATCTGGCATTCTGCATGTCTCCCTTTCGCCAGGTGCTTCCACGCGTCTTCTGCCAAACGTTATAATTCTCTTGAATTTGAATCTTCAAGTTATGTCGAACAAACGCGTCCTTTCAGACTTGTCGAATTGTCAAAAAATGATAAATGTCCCTCAAACCTGTCTGACGAAGACTTCCTCATATTTCTGTCGAAGTGTCGAAATTCTTATCTTGTCGAAGTGTCTTCTGGATACCTTCATTCTCTTCCTCCTTTTCCTGTAGTTATCATCTCTAGTCAAGGAACATCATTTTGCCTTCCAAGACATGGTGTCGAAAATATATGTCTACAAATTGCCCCCCAGCAAAGATGTTTCGACTTATTTCTGGAGAAACCATCATTTGCTGTCGAAGATATTTCGACGCCATGTTACCTGCATTAATGATGCTGGTTTTCAAGACGTGACCTTTGTTCAGTCCCAAGAAAATTCATCATTGCATTTCTCTGAAAACGTTCCATCAAATCCCACGTTCAGACATGATGTCCATACCCCTAAAACCTAGCTAGCCATGCTTTTTTCAACTTCCACTTTTTATCATCACCGTCAAGATGATGCCACGTGCCCTCCATGATCACCACTAAACCTAAAGGGCTTTTGATAATCTCTTATAAATACCTGAACCATTATTTCTCTTTCTTTTTTACGCGTTTGAACTCTTCTTCTTCACAACTGCTTCAAATCTTCATCTTCTTTCTAAAACTTTCTGATTCAACAATGGCTTTTCAAAAATTATCAAGCAGCAAACCTTCCAAAAGTGAGCAACCTTCCATCATCCCTCCTGCGCATAGGTTGGATGAACCAACACTGATTGGGGATCAACAATACATTCCTGAGCCTCCAAATGCGAGGGAAAAAGACTGCATTTTTAAATCCCAGGTACTCATCCCTGTTATTATTTCTGGTAATCACTATGCTATGTTAGGACCACTCCCTAACCCAGACATTAAACCTGAGCGTTTACAAGAGTTCTTTCCTACTTATTCTCACACAAAACCCATAGGTGCTGGGGTGAAACCCCCCACTCTAGAGAAACCAGTAGAACAAACTGAACCTCAAGGTTCAAGCGAAAAAGATGAGGAAGCAATAAATTTAACTTATCTGAATTATACTAGGATTTTTAGAACTTGCCCTTGGTCGAAAGACCTTTCAGACTACTTGTCTTGGTTGAACAGAGTTGAAAACGTTAAAGAAAATTTTTGGAAAGAAATAGGAATTTTTGACTTGATACAATTATCAAGAGCAGGACCCAATGTTTGCCCTAACATGCTGCTAGCCTCCCTTTACTTTTGGGATAGTACGTATAACACCTTCCACCTCCCCTGCGGGATGGTTACCCCTACGCTGTTCGACATAGCCGCCATAGTTGGCCTTAGTCCAGTTGGCATTGACTTCGACCCCACTCACCTGAACGAGGACTCCATAGATTTCGACACTAGTTTCGCCCCATACTCCCTTTTTATGTCTCACTACCATGGCGAAAATGACCAAGAAGTTTCTGACAAAGAGCACATAGCTTTTCTAACCTTGTGGCTGACCAAATTCGTCTTTTGCTCCCGCTCACTTCAAGTGGCTAAGAGGTTCATCACTATGGCGAACCAACTCCACGCTGGGATCAAATTATGCTTGAGTGAGGTAATTTTGGCGAACCTGTATGAGTCCTTGAGTGAAAGCGTGCGTTCTTTGAAGACATTGAAGGACAAAGGGAAGCTTAATTTGGCAGGCCCCTTTTGGCTCTTGCAACTATGGCTGAATGCCACTTTCGAAGCCTTTATTCCTGTGAAGCATGACATAAATGAAGGGGAATTCAAAAACAGGAGTGTCGAATGGCCTAGATTGGTGCAATTGACACCAACTGATGAAGCAATTAGCCTTCGGCGGGCCTTTACTAGCTACGTAATGATGTTTGCTGAGAGACATCATTTTACTTCGACTATGGCTCCATTTGCTGACAGAACAATTGGACCTGAATGGTTTTCACGACAATTCCCCTTGCAAACCAAAAAAGATGAAAATATCTTCCTAAATGTCTGGGAATCCTTTTTGACCCCTAGGCTCCTATTCTCCCACCGCAGTACTACGAAACCCCAGATTGCCTTAATAGTTTATCAACCTAACTTGGTCGCCAGGCAATTTGGCCTAATTCAAATCATGCCTCGACCTCTTTTCCCTAAAAAAGGGGCCATCATTTTCTACAACTCCTTCCACGACGAAGCCACCAGCAGGGAATTGTTGAAAAAGCTGACTGACGAATCTTTGGATATTCGACCGGTGGTTTTTCAACCATCATTCCTTTGCACTCCTGAGTTCGACGCATGGTGGAGGGAATACTATGCTACCAAATTTTTCGACTAAAAAAGGTACACAAAGACATATCCAAGAAATACAAAAATTTCAAAAATACTTTGAAACCGTTTACAGACCTGATGATCTTAGTCGAACCATACGCGAAGCAGCGGTTATTTTAAAAGAAAAATTCACGGAGAAGTTGGAGAAGTTGACACTGCCTCCAAACATTCGACCAGAAGTGCGTTACAACTTGGCTTTCAGCTATTACCCTCCTAAATTTCCACCTTTACCATCTGCTGAATTTGGTGTGGCTTTAAGTCCTCCATTCCCAGATTGGTTCACATGTGGGAATCATATGAAAATTCTTCGTGAAAGTTATAAAAAACCTGCTAAACGCGTGGTTGCGACTAAGTATCATCTGGATAACTACCCAGGGCACCTTCATATTGGAATAGAACACGTTCGCGTGGAAGATCCCATTCTTGAAGGTGTTAACAACAACACGAATTTTATCATTTTATTATCACGTATTTCTCACTGCCTAACTTTCCCCTTTTTCTATTTTTTTTTTTTAGCTGTGAAAGTGCCTGCCAAGAAAACTTCCGTCGAAACTCCACAAAGTGCCGCCCAGACACCTTCGACTAAGGTATAAATCTCTTCCTCTTTTGATCTATTCTTTTATCTCTTTAAGACACTCACTATTTTGATTTATATGATCAGGTAAGTCAAAAAACCTCTACATTCCAAAAAAGAAAGAAAATACCGGAGATAATCCCTGTCGAAGAGTCCAGTGATGAGTCTCCATCTCCAAATCCCCCTCCTCCAAAGAAGAAAAGACTGCAAAAAATTGCCTCACAAAAATCCATTGTCAAATCTTCTAAAAGGGAATCTTCTAGCAGTCCTGCTACAAAACATCAGCCGAAGGATACGGGGAGTGGAAAGTCTAGCTCCAAAACTGAGACTTCCAAGGTAAATTTCAATCTCGACCCTTCTCATTTATTTTATTTCATTTCTAACTTAGAAATTTTTTCTTTTGATAGAAGCCAAAGGTCATCGACAAACAGCCTGAGACAATCCAGGAGGAGGTCGTTCGAGAGGAGGACACTCCCATCAAAGAACTTGAGAGACAAACGGTCGAAGCATTCAACACTACTGTGGGAGCTGATTCTGATGACACCTCTCCTTCTCATCCTGGATTACACGCTGAGCAACAAAAAGATGATGATGCTGAAGCAGACACTGCTGTCAAAGGAGATCCTGAAGAGAAGACTGCTGACGAAGAAGATCTGTCGAAGCAACAGGAAGCTAGGCGAACTTCAGAGCATAGCAACCAGCCTACTCCTGACCAAACTCAAAGGAGTTCCCAAACAACTGGTTCGACTAGTCTTTCTCATGAAGAGCTTGAAAGTCTCAAAGTGCAGAAACCCCTGGACTACCTGAAAGCCATACTTAGCACCAGATTCAATTTTAAAGACTCTTCCTACAGCAGTTCGACTACTTCAGGAGCCACTTCTGAAGTGCAGTCTCTACCCAATATCATGACTCAGATCAAGGCAAAGATCCTTGATGTTGACTTGTTCCAAGTTCTAGAGGAAAATGCCATTGCTCCAATGGAGTTGAAGAAACTGTTGAAGCAAGTTAACATCTTGGATGCTTCTGTCGAAGTCTGCAATTTTGTGATAGAGCTGACAACTGTGATTGACTTATCCAGCGCAGATCTTCACCGTCGAAGGGACTTATGTCAACAAATCAAGAAAAAAATGGACCAACAAGCTGCTGAATGGAACTCTGTTTCTGTTTCGACAAATAAGGTTTCGAAACTACAAGAGCTTTCTGAAGCCTCTGTCAAGAAGATTGCTACTTGCCATAACCACATTCAAACATGGAAGAAACAAATAGCAGTTCTCCAAGAGAAAATTTCCAAAGAGGAGGAACTCATAGCTTCTATTCAGCAGCCTAGGCAAAGCGAGATTGATGAAGAGTTGAAGGTTGGCATTCAACACGCAGAGACCGCTCAAAAGATCAACCAAGAGATTGAAGTTGCCCATATTCACAGGAACCTCTGTGATCGTCGACTTCAATTTCAGAAAGACAAATTTACCGCTTTGAAGGCACAGTTTGCAAACCTTCAGCTTTAGTCGAATTTTCCTGTCAATTTCTAGCCCTTTGAGGCTTTATTTGTAATGATTTAACGCCATCTGTTTGGCAGCACACTATTTACTTTCAATTTCAATTTTATTCGACTGCTATCTTTATTTCCTGCAATATTGGTTTATACTTTTTCAAATATTTGCCATTTATTTTTAATATCCTTTCGTCTTTCCCTATTTCTTCGACCTCATATGCGCCATTAGAAAATATTTTCAAAACTTTGAAAGGTCCTTCCCATTTGGGAGACCATTTTCCCATAACTCTGTCTTTTCGATCCATAGGAAGAATTACCTTCCACACATAATCACCAATTGAAAAAGTCTTAAATTTTACTTTTCTATTGTAGAACTTTTCGACTCTCTCTTTTTGTCTCTTTATGAGATCTAAGGCACGTAGCCTTTCTTCGTCTAAATCAACCAATTCATCCATCATCATACTCCAGTAAGTCTCTGATGGGATCTGATGATGCCTTTGAACCCTAACTGATTGCAAATACAACTCAGCTGGCAAAACTGCATCATGCCCATAAGTTAATTTAAATGGAGTCGAATTGGTTGCTTCTTTAGGAGATGTTCGACAAGCCCATAAAATTTGATCTAAGGTATTGTGTCAATTTTTTGGCTTTCCACCTACATGTTTTTTGATCAAATTTATCACTACCTTGTTAGCTGCTTCGACTTGTCCATTAGCCTGAGCATAATAAGGTGTCGAAGTAAGGAGCTTAAAACCTGTATCTTGTGCAAACTTCTGCATTTTTCGACCGGTAAACACAGATCCTTGATCTGTTGTTATTGTTTCCGGTATCCCAAATCTGTAGATTATATGCTTTTGGATAAAATCCATAACCGCTTCTTGATCTACATTCACCAATGGTATGGCTTCAATCCACTTAGTAAAATAATCTACTCCAACTAAAATGTACCTTTGCCCTTTTGAAGAAGCTGGTCGAATTTCACCGATTAAATCTAACGCCCAACCTCTAAACGGCCAAGGCTTTACAATCGAATGTAACTCACTTGCAGGAACATGTGGTATGCCTGCATGTACTTGGCACTCTTGACATCCTTTTGCAAATTCGACACAATCCTTTAGCATTGCTGGCCAATACATTCCTTGTCGAAACAATAACCACTTCATTTTGTGGCCTGCTTGGTGTGCGCCACACGCTCCACTATGCACATTTGACAATGCTATGTATGCTTCATTTTCGCCTAAGCATTTCAACAAGACTCCTTCCGCAGTCTTCTTGAACAATTCATTGCCAAAAAGTACATAACTCAAAGCTCTATATTTTACCTTTCGTTCGACTTTTTGACTTGGATCTTGCAAATATTCTTTGATGGGTTTTCTCCAGTCTTCGACTCCTGCATCATCTACGTTGCAAATCTCATAATTCTCTTCGTCACCATATCCCAATTTTATTGTCTCTAAATCTGATGGGGACAAACCTACAGATATGACTCTTCCTCTGACTTCAATGGATTTTTCTAACTTCTCCTCCGACACTTTGTATCCTGATGCCAGTTGAGCCAGATCATTCGCCTCTTGATTCTCCATCCTGGAAATGTGCCTAAAAACCACATTGTCGAACTTCTTGAGAAGTCTACTTGCTATCACGAAGTACATTATTAGATTCTCTTTCACACATTTGTACTCCTTAGTCAACTGCTTTATTACCAACTCAGAGTCACCCATTATTTCGACTCTTGTTGCCCCCAATTCCAACAAGATTTCAAGTCCAGCAATCAAAGCTTCATATTCGACTTCATTGTTCGAACACAGCCCTTCGACTTTGTACTTGAACTTTGTTGGAATTTTGTCAGGAGAAATAATCACCATCCCAATACCAAGTCCATTCTTATGCCTGGAACCGTCGAAATACAGTTTCCAAGGTGCTTGTTCGACGTATTCTATAGTTTCGACTATAGAGTGGTCAGCTATAAAATCAGCCACCACCTGTCCTTTCATAGCCTTTAAAGGCAAATATTTTAAGGAGTATTCTGTTAGAGCCAAAGCCCACTTTCCAATTCGACTATGTAAAATAGACTTAGACAACATATGTTTTATTACGTCGAAATGAGAAGATACATATACATCAACAGGCTTTATATAATGCTTCAATTTCATACAAGAGAAATATACACATAAACATAGTTTTTCTATAGCACTATATCTAGTTTCAGCATCATTTAAGACTCTGCTGAGATAATAGATGGCCCTTTCGACGTCATTCTCATCCTCTTGACACAACATACTTCCTAATGTCTTGTCTGATGCAGAGATATACAGTCTCATGCTTCTTTTCCTACAAGGGGACATCAAGATTGGAGGACTAGCCAAGTACTCTTTGATTTTGTCGAAAGCCACTTGTTGCTCTTGCCCCCAGGTGAATTCTTCTTTCTTTAGTCGAAGTAGAGGAGAAAAGGGTTGTGTTTTTCCACTGAGGTTGGAGATGAATCTTCTTAGAAAATTGATCTTCCCTAGTAGAGATTGCAATCCCTTTTTCGTTGATGGCGCTTTTGCTTCCATTATAGCTTTGGCTTTGTTTTCATTTATTTCGATCCCTTTCTTGTGGACCACAAAACCTAAAAAATCACCCGCCTGGTAGTGCGGATGAAGTTGCATTTTAGAAGTCTTTCGACCTCTTCTTTTATTTTCGACAGAACTTCTGGTGCAAAGCGCCTTGGAGTTTGCTTGACTGGCTTCTTCCCTTCTATGATTGGCAGCTTCAATTCGACCAAACTTCTGTCCAAACCCGGCATTTCGTCATAATCCCATGCAAAGCAATCTTTGAACTCCTTCAACAACTGGATTATTTCGACTCTGAACTGAGGATCCATCCTTGCACTTATGTAGGTTGGTCTTTTTTCTGCCCCCAGCCCCAAGTTGATTTCTTCTAAAGGATCCTGCGCCACCATCTTCAAGTTGTTCGACACTGGATCTTTTTCGAACCCCAAAGGTTCATCGTCATAAATGGCGTCAAGTTTCTGGTTTTGCCATTCGTCTATTTGGTTGTTGTTATTATTTTCCTCAACGTCTTTTTGGAGACACTGTTCATTTGAATCTTCATGATTGGCTTCGACAGCCATGTATTTTACTTCGGCCTCCAGAGCCGCTTTGAATTTGTTTTCGGCTATGTAAGCCGTAATTTTGTCGAGCACTGCTTGTTCACTCATCATCATTGTCGAACTCATTCCCCCATCCTGTCGGTGCTACGTTGGTAGTCCCCCACATGTAGTTGGAGTCACCAATGACTTCCTTATCCCACTGAAAACCATGTGTAGGATGGAGATACATGGAACAGTACGCGTTGTCCGTTGCCTTCAAGTCGAATTTCGCCGGACTGCAAGGGGGTATGTGGGCTAAGTTTTTGTCGAAACTTCGATCGCTTATATTGTTAACTTCGGACATGAAGTAACTTTGGTCTGCTTCTATGTTCTCGACGATTCCATCTGGCCTCCAAATAACTATTCTCTGGTGCATCGACGAGGGAACAACACCTATACCATGGATCCATTCTCTTCCCAACAGCAAGTTGTAGTTTGCCCTAGAAGCAATAACTATAAACATTGTTGGCCTTGTTATAGTACCAACTGTCAGATCCACTTGAATAACTCCCATGGTTGTTCCTACCTTTCCTTCGTAATTTGACAGAACCATGTTGTGGGGCTTTGCATCCGAGTCATCTTTGCCAATCTTTTTCAGCATGAAATGGGGCATTAAATTCACAGCGGCACCCCCATCCACTAGGATCTTGTTCACACCGACACTCTCAATCTTTCCTTTGATAAACAAAGGCTTCAAGTGCGCCTTTATGGAATCGTCTGGTCTTTCGAAGAAAGCATTTTGCTCTTCGACACAACCATTATTCATTACGTAGTAACACACGGGCTTGTGCACCATCGTTTCCTCTTCCATCCCATCCTCTTCGTCTTCGACTTCCATGATCCTATCATAGTCTCTGGGAAGGACCGAGACCACATTACAGCCAACGTCAAAGGATGCCTCCGAATCTGACTTGAAATCATCTGTCATCTCGTCATCCTCCATCTTCTTCTCTTTGGGCACACTTTGCGCTGCCACGCTGTTTGGTTTGATTTGCTGGAGAGGCTCCTTCTTGTTCGCCATTTGAGCGTTGCTGCTACATTCTGCTTCATCCTTGTTTCCAGCCACTTTTCTCATCATACCTTTTTCAGCAGCTTCCTTCTCAAACCTCTTTTGCCTTTGGAACCTCCTCCACTGGGATCTCGACATGGGGTTCTTCCCTTTATAATTCTCTGAAGGATATGGCCTAGGTTTATATTTCTCCAACTCCTTCTTGTTTTCCATTGAAGTGCCTCTCTGCACATCGAAATTCTTCCACTTCTTCTGGCCTTGGGCATCTCTGATGGGTTGAACCCATTTGTCATCTATCACTTTGTTTGATGGCTTGTAAGTGCCATAGTGTCTGTCTCCGCGCCTCCATTGGTGGTGCTCACTCCTTCTTGGATCGTATCTTGTCGCTCCCTCATTCGCCTTTCTTCTTGCTTGATCTATTGCCTCCAAGTGGGTGGCAGCCTTTCTGTCGAAAATGGAACTGCAACGAGGGCATAGCATCACGTCACTCTTCCTTCTCTGGCACCTTTTGATGAATTCGACCAAACTCTCATCTTCTTTGGGGTACGCCAGCTTTTGGTACTCCTCTCGACGTTGATCTTCATCTACTGCTGCCTGAGTTTTCTGCGAAACTTCTACCATATTGATTCCCACGTTTTGCTTGTCAGCAATGGTTAGTCTGTTCATCTTTTCAATGAGCTTTTCCTCTTCGACTCTGTCCTTCTTTTTCGTCAAGTCGAACTTCCCTTCTGGGCAGCAACACCAGGATATGTTCCTAGGAGCACGCTTGCAGCAACACTTGTTTGACTTTTCTTTAGGATCCTCTTTTATTCTTCGTAGGATCCCATAAGTCCCAGATTTCCCACGGCCATGTACAGCTTTTTCTTTCATTTCTGTGACTTCCTTGTCGAAAGGTCCCATGATGTTGATGCAGTAATTTGCAACATCGGCCTCCTTCATGTTGCCAAGATCAAGGCCTTCAGTAGCCTTGTTTTCAGCAACGAAGTCCTCAGTAACTTCTTCCTTGGCGATAGGGGAATCACCATCGTCATCAAAATCGCTTCCCCAACCAGTTGGTCGGATTTCACTGATGTCGATGCGATAAGTTGCAGGAATAGTGTACTTCACCAGGTAGTCGAATTTTCCACTTGGCTGTCCCAAGCAATCCCAGATTTCTCCCGGTCGAACCACCACGTCTTCAGCAACACTGTCATCGTTCTTCTCGTTGGACCCCTCTGTAGTTTTCTGATTTTCAAAGCTTTCAGTAGCTTCGACCTTACCTTCATCGTCGAAGTCCTCAGTGACTTCAACTGTGTTTTTGTTGTCAAGATCTTCAGTGACTTTGACTTCATTATCGTTGTCGAACGCTTCAGTACCCTCGACTTCGTTCTGGCCTGCAAGATCTTCAGTGATCTCGACCATGTTGATACTGGTGTCGAAACCTTCCATAGCCTCCACCATCTCGAAACTGCCATCAGAAGCAACTTCAATCTCCACCATATTCACAGTGGATGGTTCAGCATAGTGTGCTTCGACAACCTGCATGGGATTCGAATCAATCCCCATTTGTTGTTTTGGCTTCTCGCCGAACTTCAGCCTTCCATCACGGATAGCATTTTGAACTAGATCCCTGAAAAGAAAACATTGAGATGTTTTATGACCCAAAAAGTTATGGTACTTACAAAAACCCCTCTTTTTCTGCTGTTCGACAGGCGGTTCTTTGGCGCCTGGCGGCTTTATTAACTGACCATCTTTGACCAATAAATCAAAAATTTCGTCACACTTGGTGACGTCGAACGTATAAGTTCGTTTGGGAAACTTATCATTCTTTTCAGGTTCGACTGGATTTTTTCCATTCGACGGAGCTAGTACTTTACAGGCGTATGGAGGGCCTGACTTTAGTTCTGCCAGATCAATTTCTTGCTCGTCGAACAAAATTAGTTCATTTTCGTCACCATCATCATCCTGGCATACTCCTACATAGGCCACTCTTTCCTTTTTATTTTTATTTGATCTGAGTTTCTCAGCTTTTAGCCTCTCAATCTGTCTTACCCTATCTGCTAATTGTGCCATATCTCTTAAATATTGAGTGTCTAATTTTTTCCTTATAGAATAATCTAGACCCCTGCAGCCATTTCGACTAACTCCCGTTCTGGCACTTGTGTGAAACATCTTGCCTTAAGCAACCTGAACCTGTTTAGGTAATCATCTATAGGTTCTGAAAATTTCCTCTTAACATTGGCTAATTCCTTCAAACTTATCTTAGTCTGACCCATATAGAATTGTTCATGGAACAATCTTTCTAATTGGGTCCATGTGAATATAGAGTTCGCGGGCAAGGATGTAAACCAGGTGAATGCATTTTTTGTCAAGGAACTTGGAAAGTACTTCATTTTCAAATTTTCTTTATTGACTATTTCTCCCGCTTCTATTAGATAACGCGCTACGTGCTCTATAGTAGATTCACTAGTATCTCCTGAAAACTTAGTAAACTTAGGAACTTTCCATCTTGGGGGTAGTTCCTCTTGCAGAATGTGTTCTGACAATGGGGAAGTATAAGTAGGCCTTTGCAAACCTATATTTACACCGTTTTGGGCCATTATCCTTTCGACCATGGCTGTTATGTTATTTTCGACAGGAAAGTTATTATATCGTATTCGCTGTTGCAACACATCATCAGCATCTTGGCCTCTCTGGACTATTACCCTCCTAGGTTCTTGTTGAACGGGGATTTCGACACGAGGCTGCTCGACCACTGCCTATTGGTTTCTAGGGTTTGCCTGAGGATTCTCTAAAGGCCTTTGATTTATCGTGGGTTCCTCTTCGACATTTACTACTTGGTTTTGAATCACTTGTTCTCTTTGTCGTGTTTGAGGAACACCAAAAAAGTCAGCAATGCGCGTCATTTGCGCAGCCAACAATTGGTTGGTTTGGGTAGTGTTTTGTATTAAAGGGTTAAACACTGCCCCCATTTGTTGAGTCAACATTTGGACCATATCATGATTACTTTCGTCCATTTGTTGTCGAATTACTTGCGCAGAATTATTGGTAATTGCTGGCATTTGGAAATTTGGTAGGGATTGGTTCAATCTACTCATATTTCCACCGTATCCTGATCCTTGCAATGGCGAAGACATGTGGACCATGGCGTCAGAATACAAGGGTGGTGCACTTTGCAAATTTGCCATCACTGACGTTGGCATTCCATATGGTTGTTCTCTTCCGAACATAGGCATGGAAAAATTTGTCTGGAATGGCCTAAAATTTTGTCCTCCTGGAGGAGGCGTCCCCAAAGGCCTTGAATGTCCCATTGTGGAGGAACTAGGCATACTTTGGGAGAGCGAAACCGCTGGTGTAAATCCTGTTGACGAAGGCATAATCTCCTCCAGAACAGGGTTTGAATCCACATTCCCCCTGCCGAAGGTATAGGGTTGGAAACTGGAATATTTTCATTTGAATTTGAATTGGGGTTAGGATTATTTGACTGATTCGCCATTTTCCTTACTCTAGTTCTTTTGGGTCTCTCTACGTCAGATACGGCTAATTTACCGCTTCTTAGTATCATACAACGAAGAAAAAGCCTTAATTTTTAAAATTTATTTAAGTTTTATATTGCACTGGTCCCACTGGGCGTGCCAATTTGTTCGCTGTTGATCTTGGCGAACAACCTCTGGTTTACCAGAATGGTGAAATCTGGGTTACTTGCAGGATTAACCAAACAAATCCTAGGACGTCGGGCGAAAACTTAGATCAACGTGATAATTTTAAATTAAGGGTGATATCTTGGTTCTTGGTTTTATGTATTTAAGTCTTTTGGAATAAAGGATTTCAACTAACTTTAAAGGAAAGTCTGAGATAAAAGAAAGTGACTTTGAAAAGAACTTTTAAAGTAAAATGACGAAGAAAGAACTTTAAAATAAAATGACGAAGAAAACATAAAGATGCTGGTAAATGTAAAGGAATTGGTAAAAAGACTTTGATTGATAAAGAAATTAAAAGATGGTGTTTACACGTACATTTTTCCAAATAACTCTTTTCTCTCACACGGGTACTTTGAGTAATTGCAGGAAGTTTTGTACAAGTTTTTTCACACTAAATTCTAATAACAACTATCCTATTTATAGATAAACAAAATAACTGCTATTAACGACTAAATCCTAAAACTTCGACATCTGGCATTCTGCATGTCTCCCTTTCGCCAGGTGCTTCCACGCGTCTTCTGCCAAACGTTATAATTCTCTTGAATTTGAATCTTCAAGTTATGTCGAACAAACGCGTCCTTTCAGACATGTCGAATTGTCAAAAAATGATAAATGTCCCTCAAACCTGTCTGACGAAGACTTCCTCATATTTCTGTCGAAGTGTCGAAATTCTTATCTTGTCGAAGTGTCTTCTGGATACCTTCATTCTCTTCCTCCTTTTCCTGTAGTTATCATCTCTAGTCAAGGAACATCATTTTGCCTTCCAAGACATGGTGTCGAAAATATATGTCTACAGTTACAAGAGAGGAGAATGAAAAGTGATAGATTGGCCAAAATATCTACCAAATGTACTTAAGTACATTTTCATCCCAGAAAGCAGCGCCGGGCGGTCCTATTCAGTGTCGAGAGATGGCCAAAAGTGAGGCCACGTGACAACTACAGTGTCAGTTGGACCTCCCTAAATATCTAACAGCGTCGGGCGATGAATTCACAGCGCCAGGCGATCAGTCCAAGGCCGGGCGAAGCCTGAAGCAGCGCAGCAGGGATGGTTCTGGAAGTTGAGGAAAATTGATGAATGCCGCGCCTTAGCAGCGCCGGGCGATGCAAGCTTCCTGTGCCTTAGCAGCGCCGGGCGGTTCAAGAGGCTTAATTTTTGACACGCGAGCTTTCTGTTCTGAGCGTTTCCTTGCGAATTGAGCTGCAATCTTTTCACCTAAAATGCTACAAAAATACACAAACACATCAAAATACCTAATATTTACAAAAATGCAAGAATCGCTTAATTAATAAGTTGTTTCCCGATTAAAGCGATTAAAAGAGCTTAAAGGCATCAAAATAAATTATGAAAATAAGCACTTCTTGACACCTAAAAAACTCTCCCCAACTTGCATCTTTGTTTGCCCTCAATCAAAGAAATTTCCAAAAAGTCTCAAGAAAACCCTTCAAAACCAAATCGACTGATAACACAAATGGTTCAAACTCGGCAATTATCACACACAAAGAATTACTTCACACCACATAGCATTTAAACATGAATATGAACAACGTCCTAAATGAAAAACTACACAATGTAACAATTAGTACCCTCATGCTCAAATTGAATCACCTACTACACTCAAACACATTATGCACAAAACTATCTACACATGACATAACACACTCGCAAGCAATCGTGCCACAACAAACAAGTTATGCAATTCTCTCACAAGTCATAGCAAACCATGGAAACAGAGATCACTAAGGACTTTTAATCGGTTGCAACTTGGCCAGGGCTAAAAATAAGGGACATATATACACGGCCATTGAATCAAGAAAGGGTAAATTTCATGAAGAGCATTTTCTTTCTAAACAATCATTCTTGCTCAAACTTCCAACTCTTATTCTCACAATGCATTCTCTTTTCTTGCTTTGATTCCCATATTTTTTTCTTTTGATTTTTCCTTTTCTTTTTCTTTTTATTTTCTTTTTCATTCTTTTTTTTATTTCATTTGAGAATGCATTGTATCCACAATTCCTTTTTTCTCTTTTCACAATGAACCAATCTCCCCAACTTCAACAATACTATACACTTAAATCAAAATTCTCTTCAAAACGGTTAAAGTTCGGATTCATGCTTCAAAAATAACAATTTTTTTCCGCTTTTTGCTCAAAAGAGGTTTCTAATGCACAAACACTCACAAGGTGACTTGAAGTGTTTTTGGAAAAGTGGTTCTACTCATACTACTAAAAAATGCCTTGATCACTTCTAAGTTTCCATAATTCAAACAACAAGCAAGATTTAAAATAAAATGCTCGAGTTAAACAATGATTACTCGAATCACTCTAAACTTGTGAATAACAAAGGCCACTCACATCTTTGGTTAAGTCCTAACATGAACATGATATTACCAACTAATGCATTGACAAAATTATTCAAAAAGTACGAAACTCATATTAAAAAAATGCTACAAAATATTTTTTATTCTTTGTAACGCCTCTTGTCAAGATTAATATCATCACCACATGCTACAAGCAAAAGAGGCTTCTCAACAATTCTTGAGTCACTAAAAACTCAATTTCCTCACACTCAAAGGCAAACCAAAAATGACTAAGTTATTTACACAACACAAAACAATAAAAACAAACAGAAATTTAAACTATCAACAATATTTATTATAAACATGGTGTGCCCACACCATTTTCAAAAATTCTGCCAAAAACGGTATACAATATCCAACTACGCCGAAGCGTCAAAATAGTGCCCAAAACGCACTTTCACAACAAAATTCTTCTCATTCTACTACAATATTATAAAATTTAGAGTTTTAAAACTAAAAATTAAAGCAAGCAGAAAATAAAACTTCACTTTGGAGCTTGCATCAAAACAACCCCTCAATCAAACATCTCATCAATGTCTTCATCCCCACCATCATCATCATCGCCCTCAGCATCAACATCAACATTATCATCATCATCAACATCAACACCTGCTCTAGTGCTTGCCCCCTCCAGAAAGAATGGGCGTCTATCCCCAGGCCAATTAGCATAAGCATCGAATGACTCCTTTGTAGGAAAGGGAGTGAACTCCGCCGGATACGTCTGATAACGATAAAGCTGCTGCATACACTCAAAATTAAATTGGTTAGACCTGTGAAGTGACTCACCCATATCCCAAGTATAATTGAATGCTGCTTTCATGTCGAAAACGGATGAGTCACTATCTTCCACTGGCCCACTTCTTTGGCCTCCTGAGCTACTACCTATTTCAGCCGCTTTCTTCTTCTGCCTCTCTTCTTTGGACTTACAAAAACGATCCAAATAATCGTCATTAACCAAATATTTTAGCTTCTCATTCACCACACCCGGAATGAGAATATCAGTTTGATAAATCAAGGCTTGAACCAGGCAAGGAAAAATGATTGGAGCATCATCATGAACTCCAGGCCTCCGTGTGTTTTCCACAAAATTTTTCATCTCAAATGCAATTATTTGGGCGACGTCCACCTCCTTGTCCTCTATGATACAATACATAAGAAGTCCAGTATCAAGAGGGACGGAAGACCGATGAAACCTCGGCCTCACGTTATAACACAACAAAAGTAGAACGGCCTGAGCCTCCGGAGTCATGTTCTTGCGGCTATACTTGATAGGCTCCTTCTTAGCATTCAAATCCACCTTACATCCCAGTTTGAGAATAGTTTTTGCAACCAATTTGTGATCGTGGGTCTTTTTGGACAGCTTCACAAAGTCATCAGTTTGAAGACTTCCCAAGGCACTTGGATTGCCCAAAATCTTGTTAATCGCATCCCGGCTGAAACTGATTTCTCGACCCCTTACAAAGGTCTTAAATCGATAGAATTCTCCTTCAGGTTGCAGCGCATTTGCGTAAAATTCTCTAATTAGCTGATAGCACACACGGTCAGCCGAGTTTATTAGAATTTCCCACTTCTTCTCAAAGATTGCTTGAATCCTTCTGTATCAACCCTCACGGTTTATCACAAATCTCTTTTCTGAGAGAACAGTTCTGCCTTTGAGGGATTTGATTCTAGCCTCGTGTTCTGCGGATAAAAAGCGGCTGCTGTCAAACTCAAGTGGAACATTTGAAGTAGTAGCACCGCTCTTTTGCTTCTTCTTGGAAGCGTGTTGTGGTACAAAATGGCTAGACATTTGCAAAGAACCAAAAGAAAATAGTCCAGCACATAAATATACACATTAGCATGGACAGAACATAAAAAAAATGAAACAAACAGAGGAAATTCAAACTAGACAAAACAGGGCTGCCGCCTTAGCAGCACCGGGCGAAGCAAGAGCGCTGCTGCGCCCCTCTACCGTCAGGCGAAGCTTGCGAAATCAGAACAAAATGCTTAAGGCAGCTCTATTTTTTCCACACACTTTCTTCTTCAAACCCACAATCAAATAACAACATTTATGCCAATAATCAAGACATGCAAGTTGAAGAAGAGCATAAATCTAAGATTTACCTAAATCTAATAATCAACACATAAACCTAACCACATATTGTCTAATTAAGTATGATGAAGAAAAGAAGAACAGAAATTAAAACTAGAATAACATGCATTACCTTGAGCTTGGAGAGTTCTGAAATGAGAGAGTGTGAGGGAGCAAAGAGTGAGAGAGCAAAGAGCTAGGTTTTGTAAAATGGAAGAATGAGAGAAAAGTTTCTACACTTTCTCTTAAGTCTTTTAATAAAACAGGGGTACTTTTGGAAAAACACCCAAATGGAGTCACTAATCCACAAATTACTTCAGAAAATGTTTCAAATTTCCCACCCTCTCAACTCTCTCGCCTGGCCACTCAGAGGCGAAGCCTCTTTTAATTTCACGCACCGCCGGGCGAAGAAAAACTACCGCCAGGCGCTCTACACCAGATAGAAAATTTTCCTGCTATGGTGATTCAAACCAGAAAAATGCATTCTCTAGGCATAACTCAACTCAAATCATGCAGAATCCTCAAAATTCACTTAAAGGGCACTGCAAACTTAAAAACAACAAAAAAGGCAAGAAATACTTTCAATGTTGGGGTGCCTCCCAACAAGCACTTGTTTAACGTCGGCTAAGCTCCACGGTCCAAGACGATTAAAGATCTTCAAGAAACACGGAACCAATCTCGCGATCAAAATCGCCTCCAAGATAAATTTGAAGCGTTGGCCGTTCACGGTCTAACTTTCCTTTTTCTGCAAATCCTCTATCACAATAGCTCCATAATGTTTAACATCTTTGACAAGAAACGGTCCAGACCATTTGGACTTTAATTTTCCCAGAAACAATTTCAAGCGGGAATTGAACAAAAGTACCATCTGACCAACCCGGAATTCCTTCCGAGAAACTTTCTTATCATGATATCTTTTCACTTTTTCCTTATAGATCTTACTTGAATGGTAAGCATTATTTTGCATTTCTTCTAATTCATGCAACTGAACTTTTTTTTTTTCACCAACCAAACTCGGATCAAAATTCAACATTTTTAACACCCAAAGAGCCTTATGCTCCAATTCAACGGGTAAATGGCATGACATGCCATAAACCATTTGAAATGGAGTTAGACCAATTGGAGCTTTGTAAGCGGTACGATACGCCCACAAAGCCTCATCTAACTTTTGTGACCAATCTTTCCTCGAACTTGACACGTTTTTCTCCAAAATTATTTTCACTTCTCTATTAGACACCTCGGCCTGACCATTTGTCTGTGGGTGGTACGGAGTTGCAACTTTGTGCTTTACACCATAATGCTCTAAGACCTTTTCGAGCGGTGCATTACAAAAATGTGAACCTCCATCACTAATTAACACACGAGAGGTGCCAAAACGAGAGAATATGTTTTTCTTTAAAAAATTTATCACCATTTTGCCATCGGCCCTCGGTGATGCAATTGCTTCCACCCACTTGGAAACATAGTCAATCGCAACTAAAATATACTCGTTTGAAAAAGATGGTGGGAATGGTCCGACAAAATCAATGCCCCAACAATCGAAAACTTCGACTTCTAAAATTGTATGCAAGGGCATTTCATTTCTTTTTCCAATCCCGCCACTTCTTTGGCATATATCACAACTTTTAGCATGGAGGTTGGCATCTTTGAACAATGTAGGCCAATAAAAGCCCGATTGGAGGACTTTAGATGCCGATCTTAAACCATTGTAATGCCCTCCATACGGCGAGTTGTGACAATGCCAAAGGATACTTTTGGCTTCATCAAGAGTGACACACCTCCTTAACAAATTGTCACCTCCTAACTTGAACAAGTATGGCTCATCCCAAACATAGAATTTAGCATCTGAGAGGAATTTCCGTCTTTGATTCCAAGTTAGGTCCTCCGGTATAAAACCGGCGGCTTTGTGGTTAGCGAAATTTGCAAACCACGACCTAACTTGTACTCGAAAAAGCTCTTCATCCAGAAATTCTTCACGGACCTCATTCTCACGGTGAGTTACCTCTACATTGACCAACCTAGACAAATGATCTGCTACCACGTTTTCCGACCCTTTCTTGTCACGGATTTCCAAATCAAACTCTTGTAACAAAAGGATCCACCGGATGAGCCTTTGCTTTGAATCCGGCTTGGTAAGCAAATATTTAATTGTCGAGTGGTCAGTGTAGACTACCACCTTAGAACCAATCAGATAAGACCGAAATTTCTCAAGAGCGTAAACAGTAGTGAGTAATTCTTTTTCTATGGTGGCATAGTTAACTTGTGCCTCATTAAGAAATTTACTCACATAATGAATAGCATGAAATTTTTTTGCCTTTCTTTGCCCAAGCACCGTACCAACGGCATAATCGCTAGCATCACACATTAATTCAAAATTCAAAGTCCAATTTGGAGCAACGATTATGGGTGCGGTGACGAGTTTCTCTTTCAAAATTTTAAAGGCATTTAAAAATTCATCATCAAAGGAGAAGGACTTATCTTTGTTGAGTAGATTACTCAATGGCCTTGCAACTTTGGAGAAGTCTTTGATAAACCGCCGATAAAAGCCAGCATGGCCAAGAAAACTTCAGATGCCTTTGACATTGGTTGGAGGAGGCAACTTTTCAATCACTTCAATTTTTGCTTGATCAACCTCAAGCCTTTAGAGGAGACTTTGTGGCCAAGCACAATCCCCTCCGTTACCATAAAATTGCACTTCTCCCAGTTCAATACCAAATTTGTCTCAACACACCGTTCAAGAACGACCTCCAAATTTCTCAAACAAATATCAAAAGACGCACCGAAAACGGAGAAGTCGTCCATGAATACCTCCATCATTTTTTCAATAAGATCGGATAAAATTGCTTGCACACAACGTTGAAACGTTGCCGGTGCGTTGCACAAACCGAACGACATCTTTCGGTAAGCAAAAATCCCAAAAGGAAATGTGAATGCCGTCTTTTCATGGTCTGCCGGGTCAACCGAAATTTGGTTATAACCGGAGTAACCATCCAAAAAAGCAATAGAATTGTTGGCCCGACAATCTTTCTAACATTTGGTCCATAAAAGGAAGTGGAAAATGGTCTTTTCTTGTAGCGGTGTTTAGCCTCCTATAATCTATACACATCCTCCAACTTGTCACCGTTCTTGTCAGGATCAACTCATTTTTTTCATTTCGGATTACGGTCATTCCTCCCTTCTTAGGCACAACTTGGACCGAACTTACCCAAGGACTATCAGAAATCGGGTAAATCATACCGGCATCCAAGAGCTTGACAACCTCTTTTCTCACTACTTTTTTCATCGTTGGATTCAAACGACATTGTGGTTGGGCTACCGCCTTGAAATCTCCTTCCATTAAAATCTTGTGATGCAATAAGCCAGACTAATTCCCTTTAAATCGGAAAGAACCCAACCTAAAGCTTTTTGATTTTTCTTCAAAACTTGAATCAAACGGTCCTCCACTTTGTCGGTCAAGATGCTGCTAATGATAACCGATTTGTTACAACCGTCATCCAGGAACACATATTTTAAATTAGAAGGCAACACCTTCAATTCAAGTTGATACTTCTCATCACTCACCTCTTTCTTTAACACTTCCTCTTCACATTCCCAAGGTTGTAACTCCTCCAAAGATTCAAGTTCCCTCAAACACTCTTCAAGTGCCCTTTCTTCTTCATCGAAAAATACTTCAAAGGAATCATCAAGAGCTCTTTGTAAAGGAGACACTACATGTACTTGCTTTGAAACTTCCACTACGGCTTCTTCCATTGCATCAATACGGAAGCTATCATGTTTGTCCTTAGAATGCTTCATTGCTTCAAAGAGATTAAAACTCACTTCTTCATTTTGAACTCGCATTTTCATTAGACCGTCATCAACATCAATCATCATACGGGCGGTCTTCATGAAAGGGCGTCCAAGTATTAATGGAGCATCCTCATCTTCTTCCATATTAATAACAACAAAGTCTATCGGAAAGAAAAACTTATCAACTTTGACCAAAACATCTTGAGCCATTCCATGCGGATGTGTTGTGGACTTGTCGGCCAATTATAACGTCATCCGAATTGCCTTCATTTCAATGTTCCCAAGCCTCTTCACAATGGATAATGGAATTAAATTTATGCTTGAGCCTAAATCAATTAAGCCTTTTCCAACATAGACATCACCAATTGTTACCGGCAGAGTAACACGTCCCGGATCGACCTCTTTCCTTGGTAAAGTTCCTTGAATGATAGCACTACAACTAGCATCAATGACAATTGTTCCCGGCTCCGAATATCTTCTTTTCTTTGTCAGTATATCCTTCATGAACTTAGCATATTTAGGCATTTGTTTAAGAGCTTTGGCAAATAGAATGTTGATTTGTAATTGTTTGAAAATGTCCATGAAATGAGCGTAATTCTGTTCGTTGTCTTTCTTGGTGGGCACATGAGGGTAAGGTAAGTTTTGGATCGGAATTAGATTCACTATTTCCTTCCCTTTTTTCACTCTTCTTTTCTTTTCTTCAATCTTTTCTTTTTCCAAGTTATCTTTTTCAACTTCTTCCTTATCATTAGTTTCAACCCCAACATTATCAACTTTCTCTTCCTCCTCAACCTCCTCAATTATCACATCATCATTTTTCTCATTTTTTTCTCCTTCTCCCAACTCTCTCCCACTTCGAGTAACAATGGCTTTACAATGCTCCTTTGGGTTGTTTTGAGTATTGGCGGAAAAAGAAGGTCCAGGTTGTTGTTCGGCCACTTGTTTTGCAAGTTGCCCAACTTGATTCTCTAGATTCTTGATCGATGCTTCATTTGATTTTAGATTTGCCATGGACATTTGAATAAATTGGTTAAGAGTTTCTTCAAGCTTGGAACTCCCACCTTGAGGTTGATAAGGATTTTGTCGATTTTGTTGATATCCTTGATTTTGATAAAAATTTCCTCTTGGTTGTTGATTTTGGTACCCTTGTTGATAAGGTTGTTGTTGCCTTTGATAACCTTGCTGCTGATTTGGATTGTTCATGTAATTCACTTCTTATTCAATTTGAGGACAAGGAGAAGGACAATATCCGGTTGGATGATCACCTTTACATAACTCAAAAACCGCTACTTGCACCTTTTTGTTAGGAAGTTCATGCATCTCTTTGATCTGTTGAGGTAGATTGGACATTTGTTGTGTTAACAACTCAACCTGTTGAGATAGCAATTTTTTTGGCCAAGTATTGCATCATTCATCCCCAACTCTAGCACTCCAACTTTCTTTTGAGAAGAGCCACGATTATGGTTCCCCTGATGGTCATTTAAAGCCATTTTGTCAATGATGGCAATGACTTCTTCGACACTTTTGCTCATTAAGGATCCATCCGCGGTGGCATCCAACAATGTTTTATGCACTAATTGAAGACCATTTCGGAAAATATGAATTTGAGAAAGCTCATCGAAACCATGCCCTTTACACTTTCTCAACATAGATTTGAATCTCTCCCAAGCTTCGTTGAGAGATTCATTTCCACCCTGAACTGCAATTGCTGTTTTAGCCTCCATGAACCGATTGTGTGGAAAAAATCATTCCAAAAACTTTTCCTCAAGTACATTCCAGTCCGTCATGATTGTTGTAGATTGGTCAAGATACCATTCCTTGGCCTTCCCATTGAGGGAATGCGGGAATAATCTCTTAAACAGTGATTCTTCTTCAGCTTCGGGTGCACCAGTTGCTCCCGCAATCTCATAGAACTTAGTCAAGTGTGTAAAAGGATCCTCATGATCCATACCAGTGAAAGGACTCTGATATAGAAGCGAGAGGATACCAGTTTTCATTTCTGAATGTCGACCGTTCTGAGCATTGCGCGAAAATTATGCAGTGTGTCTCGGACTATTTGTACAAGGTCTTGAAGCAGGTGGTGGTGGTGCAGCCATAGTTGGCAGTAACTATGGTATTTGCGTCGAAGTTGAACTTCCGTCTCGCTCTTGTCTTTCTTTGGCAAGTTGACTCCTCCACCTTGTTCTGCTATTTAATCTACGCGCAGTTCTTTCGATTTCAGGATAAAAAAGAAGTTCGTCTGCGGGTAACTTCCCTCGCATAAAACAGAGTCTGCACACTAAACTAAAAAATCAACAAGCTCAAGAAAAAGTTAACAAGCTTAAAACAAAACAGCTATTGCAATGTTTGCAATATCAAACAACAATCCCTGGCAACGGCGCCATTTTGTTGAAACAGTCTTTAGGGGGGTGTTTTATCGTATCCACAGAGATTGTGTATATTGCCGCCGTTCGATAGTTAAAAGCGTTTCAAACTTTAATAGTAACAAAGGTTTTGGGTGATTTTCAATCGGATAGTTTGCATTCGAATTTTGAAATCAACGGTAAAAAGATTTGTTTTAGGGTTTTGGTAAAAACATGTCAAGATTAGTTTTCGGTAATCCTTTTCGTACGTATCAACCCGATCAAGTGTGTGACCTCGTTAATAATACATATAACCACATATCCTCTCAACAAGTTTCTCTCGAACACTTGTTGTGGGATTTATCATTTTGATCCTTTGTTGATCTCACACAAACTACCAAAATGATAACATTCAAGTTCAATATTTATGAACATCAACATTCAAAACTATCTCTAGCCTTATGAATATTGATGGAATAAAACTTAGGTCAAGTTTAAAACATTTCTCTCGAACATGAATTAAACAACATATAAACCATGTAAACAAAGTTTTTCTGCTATATATATCATCAACAAGGTTCACAAGCTTACAATCAAAATTAATACATACAAAATAATGGATTACCTACCACTAATCTTGACACAAGAGTGTTTAGCTATCCATAGACATGTTAGCTTGCTTGACAAGTAAGTAGCAAAGCTTTTGGAGCATCAATCTTCAAAGATTCAAGGATTGAAGCATAAAAGCTTTGAAACTAAGAAAATAGTAACAATGGAGTTTTTCTCCTAAAACAAGTTTCTAGGTTACAAGAGAGGAGAATGAAAAGTGATAGATTGGCCAAAATATCTACCAAATGTACTTAAGTACATTTTCAGCCCAGAAAGCAGCGACAGACGGTCCTATTCAGCGTCGGGCGATGGGCAAAAGTGAGGCCACGTGACAGCTACAGTGTCAGCTGGACCTCCCTAAATATCTAACAGCGCTGGGCGATGAATTCACAGCGCTGGGTGATCAGTCTAAGGCCGGGCGAAGCCTGAAGAGGCGTAGCAGGAATGGTTCTGAAGTTGTTTCCCGATTAAAGCGATTAAAAGAGCTTAAAGGCATCAAAATAAATTATGAAAATAAGCACTTCTTGACACCTAACAAACTCTCCCCAACTTGCATCTTTGTTTGCCCTCAATCAAAGAAATTTCCAAAAAGTCTCAAGAAAAGCCTTCAAAACCAAATCGACTGATAACACAAATGGTTCAAACTCGGCAATTATCACACACAAAGAATTACTTCACACCACATAGCATTTAAACATGAATATGAACAACGTCCTAAATGAAAAACTACACAATGCAGTAATTAGTACCCTCAAGCTCAAATTGAATCACCTACTATACTCAAACACATTATGCACAAAACTATCTACACAAGACATAACACACTCGCAAGCAATCGTGCCACAACAAAAAAGTTATGCAATCCTCTCACAAGTTATAGCAAACCATGGAAACAGAGATCACTAAGGACTTTTAATAGGTTGCAACTTGGCCAGGGCTAAAAACAAGGGACATATATACACGGTCATTGAACCAAGAAAGGGTAAATTTCATGAAGAGCATTTTCTTTCTAAACAACCATTCTTGCTCAAACTTCCAACTCTTATTCTCACAATGCATTCTCTTTTCTTGCTTTGATTCCCATATTTTTTTTCTTTTGATTTTTCCTTTTCTTTTTCTTTTTTTTTTCTTTTTCATTCTCTTTTTGATTTCATTTGAGAATGCATTGTATCCACAATTCCTTTTTTCTCTTTTCACAATGAACTAATCTCCCCAACTTCAACAATATTATACACTTAAATCAAAATGCTCTTCAAAACGGTTAAAGTTCGGGTTCATGCTTCAAAAATAAATTTTTTTTTTCCGCTTTTGGCTCAAAAGAGGTTTCTAATGCACACACACTCACAAGGTGACTTGAAGTGTTTTTGGAAAAGTGGTTCTACTCATACTACTTAAAAATACCTTGATCACTTCTAAATTTCCATAATTCAAACAACAAGTAAGATTAAACATAAAACACTCGAGTTAAACAATGATTACTCGAATCACTCTAAACTTGTGAACAACAAAGGTCATTCACATCTTTGGTTAAGTCTTAACCGATTCAACATGAACATGATATTAACAACTAATGCATTGACAAAATTTTTCAAAAAGTACGAAATTCATATTAAAAAAAATGCTACAAAATATTTTTCATTCTTTGTAACACCTCTTGCCAAGATTAATATCATCACCACATGCTACAAGCAAAATAGGCTTCTCAACAATTCTTGAGTCACTAAAAACTCAATTTCCTCACACTCAAAGGCAAACCAAAAATGACTAAGTTATTTACACAACACAAAACAACAAAAACAAATAGAAATTTAAACTATCAACAATATTTATCAAAAACATGGTGTGCCCACACCATTTTCAAAAATTCTGCCAAAAACAGTATACAATATCCAAATACGCCGAAGCGTCAAAATAGTGCCCAAAACGCACTTTCACAACAAAATTCTTCTCATTCTACTACAATATTATAAAATTCAGAGTTTTAAAACTAAAAATTAAAGCAAGCAGAAAATAAAACTTCACTTTGGAGCTTGCATCAAAACAGCCCCTCAATCAAACATCTCATAAATGTCTTCATCCCCACCACCATCATCATCATGGTCCTCAACATCAACATCAACATTATCATCAGCATCAACATCAACACCAGCTCCGGTGCTTGCCCCCTCCTAAAAGAATGGGCGCCTACCCCCAGGCCAATTAGCATAAGCATCAAACGACTCCCTTGTAGGAAAGGGAGTGAAACAGTCTTTAGGGGGAGTTTTATCGTATCCACTGAGATTGCATATATTGCCGTCGTTCGATAGTTAAAAGCATTTCAAACATTAATAGTAACAAAGGTTTTGGGTGATTTTCAATCAGATCGTTTGCATTCGAAATTTAGAAATCAACGGTAAATAGATTTGTTTTAGGGTTTTGGTAAAAACATGTCAAGATTAGTTTTCGGTAATCCGTTTCGTACGTATTAACTCGATCAAGCGTTTGAACTCGTTAACAATACATATAACCACATATCCTCTCAACAAGTTTCTCTCGAACACTTGTTGTGGGATTTATCATTTTGATCCTTTGTTGATCTCTCAAACAAACTACCAAAATGATAACATTCAAGTTCAATATTTATGAACATCAACATTCAAAACTATCTTTAGCCTTATGAATATTGATGGAATAAAACTTAGGTCAAGTTTAAAACATTTCTCTCGAACATGAATTAAACAACATATAAACCATGTAAACAAAGTTTTTCTTCTATATATATCATCAACAAGGTTCACAAGCTTACAATCAAAATTAATACATACAAAATAATGGATTACCTACCACTAATCTTGACACAAGAGTGTTTAGCTATCCATAGACATGGTAGCTTGCTTGACAAGTAAGTAGCAAAGCTTTTGGAGCATCAATCTTCAAAGATTCAAGGATTGAAGCATAAAAGCTTTGAAACTAAGAAAAATAGTAACAATGGAGTTTTTCTCCTAAAACAAGTTTCTAGGTTACAAGAGAGGAGAATGAAAAGTGATAGATTGGCCAAAATATCTACCAAATGTACTTAAGTACATTTTCAGCCCAGAAAGCAGCGCCGGGCGGTCCTATTTAGCGTCGGGCGATGGCAAAAAATGAGACCACGTGATAGCTACAGTGTCAGCTGGACCTCCCTAAATATCTAACAGCGTCGGGCGATAAATTCACAGCGCCGGACGATCAGTCCAAGGTCGGGCGAAGCCTGAAGAGGCGCAGCAGGAATGGTTCTGGAAGTTGAGGAAAATTGATGAATGCTGCGCCTTAGCAGTGCCGGGCGATGCAAGCTTCCTGTTCCTTAGTAGCACCGGGCGGTTCAAGAGGCTTAATTTGCCATACGAGAGCTTTCTGTTCTGAGTGTTTCCTTGCGAATTGAGCTGCGAACTTTTCACCTAAAATGCTACAAAAATACACAAACACATCAAAATACCTAATATTTAAAAAAATAAAAGAATCGCTTAATTAATAAGTCGTTTCCCGATTAAAGTGATTAAAAGAGCTTAAAGGCATCAAAATAAATTATGAAAATAAGAACTTCTTGACACCTAATAGTGAGTCAAGTGTAACTAACTCCTAGCCTAATTCCAAACCACCCAAAGCTAGCTCATAGCCTAATTCCAAACCTCTCACACTCCAAACCAAAACTCTATATAAACAAACCTTCAAGGGCCCTCAACAGGCTCAACCATTTCAGACACATTTCTCACACTTCACTCTCAGTTCTCTCACATTCTTTCTGAATTTTTCTGCAACTTCTTCATCTTCATCTACATTTTCTTCAAAAACCTCACTATAGCTCTTCACCATTGAAGAATAATCACTTTTCACATTGGAAGTTATTATTTCTTGAGCTTAACCATCATCATCTTCCTATTATACTTGAGTTTCTGGAGTTCTATTAGCTTTTGGATTCATCTCAAGTGTTTGCTTCAAGATTCTACGCCGTGAATTCGTGTTTTGGAGCTTTTATCGTAATTTGCTTGGTTTCGATACGATTTGGCTACAATTGAAGATTCCTCTGGTTTTCTTTGATTATCTTCATCGAGATTCATTTGCAACAACATCCAAGGCACATCTCAGCCTTGTATGTTGGTCCATCTTAACTCTTTTTACTGTTTTGAACGTTTTTGTATCATTTGCGATGTAGTTCGATGCTTTTTGTGTGTGAATTGATTATGCCATTACTTGATCTATGATCTCGTTGAGTTAATTGATTCTATTGCTGATTATTTGCTATAGTTAGACTTGATTTTTTGTGCATAATTGTTTTCCCTAGCATAGGAGTGATTGCACAATCAATAAGTGGCCAAAAGCACTTTTGAAAACTATTTTTTTGCCCCTGCTTCAGTGTTAATCGATTAACACTTTGTAGTGCAAAAGTTTTAATCGATTAACCAGTGTAATTTTGCTGTTTCTCAAGTGTTAATCGATTAACACTTTGCAGTGCAAAAGTGTTAATCGATTAACACTGAACCAGAATGCCATTTTTGCCTATTTTTAAGCTTGTTTGACATTCTTTCCTCCTCTAACTTCCATGGATTGATATGCTTGAGATGTGTGGATGTTTTAAGTGTTGTTTTGCCTCTGTTTGAAATATTCTTACAATATTTTTGATGCATGATTTCGATTATGCAATAGTTCACATTCTTCGCATTGTATGAACATGATCATTCTTGCATTTTCTTTGATCACATGATATATGATTTGTAATGCGTACTAAATGTCATTTGGTATTGTTCTGTACTCTCATTCATGTTTGAATTAAGCTTTTTCTTCAAAGGATAAACTTTATCTTTTATAATCAATAATGCACCCTTTTGCATTAGTAATTTTTCATTCATTTGAAAAATTGTTAGCATATTCCTCCCTTTGATTAATTAATCGAAACTTCATAACGTTTATTTGATCTCCCCTCTTCGCTTATCTTTCTAGGTTTCTTTAGAGATTTGTTCTCTTTATCCCCTGCTCAGTCGAAGTTTCACACGACACTGGAGCACGGTACAACTTGGAGCTGTTACGCTGTCCGCTTCAACTCCTGCACTACACCCTGTGTGTTAGAGAAGGAATGGGAATGGAGAATTCCTACTCTCATTCTGACCACTTCAGGTAGGGGACGAATGACCCTGTGCCTGGCTTAGTCACCTCTATCTCCAGGTGGTAGCATAGTTCCTTCCCCTAGTTGAGTCGATCCTTGATCACTCTTACTTCATTCAATCAATCTCTTGATCTATTACCATTCCCTTGGTTCACAATCATTGGAAATCTTCAGAGAGTCAATTTCTTGCTCTTGTTTCAATTCCTTTCTTTTGTTCTCTTCAATAGAGTTTCAATTACCTTTTCTTGTGGCTAGTCACTTCTTTTGTTGATTCCCCATGAGAGTCGTAATCATTCTTCCTTTCGTTGATCACAATCATACTGTTAAAACCAATTCTCTGTTGTCCTTGAAATCACACTCTTTCTTCGGTTAAACACAGTTTTCCTGTTAAACACCGAAACCCTTGTGGAGTTCACAACCTTCTCTTGGTTCTTCTCCCTTTGTTTGGTTAATCACTGCCTGTCAGTTAAAACACCAATTTGCACTTCTTCTCAGTTAACCACAGTCTATCTGTTAATAGACTGAGTTTCCTCTTGGGTTAATCGCCTTCTCTTGGTTAATCACCCATTTTTCAGTTAACCACAGCCAGTCTGTTAATACACTGAACCTATTTCGAGTTAATCACCTTCTTTTGGTTAATCACTAGTTTCTTTTCGGTTAATCACAATCTTTCTGTTTACACCGAATCCTTAGTGGTTAGCAACCTCTCTTGGTTCAATACCCTTTTTGTTGGTCAAGTACTATTGGTTCAGTCAGTACTAACATCCCCAGTGGGTCACGACCTTCGCTTGGTCCTGCACCCGTTCTCTTGGTTGATCACAGTCTATCTGTTAAAACCTTTGTCCCCTAAGAGTCAAACACATTCTCTTGGTTCAGTACTCTCTCCTTTTGGTCCATCACAGTCTGTCTGTTGACGCCAAACCTTTTTCCCCATAGAGTCTTAATCTTTTTTCTCCAGTTAACCACTGCCAGTCGGTTAACACGCCATCCCTTTGTTTGTATCCCTAGTAGGATCTCTTACCCTCTGATCCCTAGCATGATTCTTTGTTCCCTTCCTCCCCAGGGGAGTTTCTGTTATTCTTTTGCTCCTTTATCTTTTTGGTTCTGACACCACTTCTTTTGGATCCCCAGCGGAGTTTCTTTCTTTCTTTTGTTCTTACCTCTCTCTTTTCTTTCTTTTTTCCATCTTAGTTCCCCGAACTACGGAACCTCTGATTCTTCATTCATTTAAATGTAAGATACGTAGGCACAAGATCACGATGATCTTGGCGAGCACCCTTCCACCTTCTTCCATTCTTCTTCTCTACCCCTAGTTCCATGAACTACGACGCTCTGATTTCCTCATTGCACTATGAGGATACGTAGGCACGAGGGCCCTAATCCTCCGCGAGCACTTCCTTTCTTTCTTTTCTCTTTTCTTATTTTCTCTCTCTTCTTTTAGCTAGAAGCCTTTAGATAGATAACCCATCCAAGCCTAGAAGCAAGCGAAATGGTTCCCGTCAAGTACGACGGATGCGTAAGGTGTTAGTACCTTCCTTTCGCATAACCGACACCCGTTCCCGTTTCTCTTCCCCTTGGGTTTTATCGATATTTTCCCTGTCCTTTGGGACTAAATAAAATTCGGTGGCGACTCTGTTGTATCTTTGAGTGTGCGATTCACTAAGGTATAAAACCAACCATCTTCACCTAGGAAGTGTCCTAGGTAGAATTTAAGCACGGGTAGTGATTAAGTGATAAGTTGTAAACCGGAGGTTGTTTAGCTTAGAATTAATACTATCTAGTGGATTTCATTCCTGGCTTGGTAGCCCTCATACGTAGGTGTTGTTATTCACCGAACTGGGTTAACAATAACCGTGTGTTTGTTTGTTTTCTACATTTTGTATTTTGCTCCTTATTGTCATTGTGTTTAAAGCAGAGATCAAGTGTTTTGACATCTCTCAGGACGTCTGAGATCTGCTACCAGAATTTCAATTGGTATCAGAGCAGGTACCCTGCTCTGCATCTTGGTGAGATTCAGGGAAGTTACTTTCTAGTGCAATGGACAAAGAAGGAGGAATATTGAACATACCACCCATTCTTGATGGATCAAATTATGAATATTGGAAAGTGCGCATGGTGGCCTTCATCAAGTCTATGAATGGTAAAGCTTGGAAGTTTGTGGTCAAAGGATGGGATCCACTAAAGACTAAAGATCAGGAAGGGAATATTATTGATGTGTTAAAGCCTGAGGAAGACTGGGATGATGAAGATGACAAGCTTTCTCAAGGGAACTCCAAAGCATTGAATGCCTTGTTCAATGGTGTTGACAAGAACATCTTCAGGTTGATCAAGAATTGTAATGTTTCCAAGGATGCTAGGGAGATTTTGAAGACTGGTCATGAAGGAACTTCTAGGGTGAAATCTTCAAGACTTCAACTTCTCACGACCAAGTTTGAGAACTTGAAGATGAAGGAGGGTGAAAGCATTCAAGACTTTCATATGAACATTGTTGATATTGCCAATGCTTCAAGTGATCTAGGAGAAAAGATTCTAGAAGCCAAGTTAGTTTAAAAAATTCTAATATCTCTTCCAAGGATATTTGATATTATGGTGTCTGCTATTGAAGAAGCCCGGGATATAAACACCATGAAGGTGGATGAGCTCATGGGATCTCTTCAGACTTTCAAACTGGAAATTAGTGAGAAATCTGAGAAGAAGAAAAGTATTGCCTTGGTGTATAATCAAGATGAGTGTGACCCTAATTCCAATGAGGAATTGTCCAAGGCTATAGGGCTTCTTGAAAAACAGTATAACCAACTGTTGAAGAAATTGGACGAGAAGTCAGGATCTAATGTGAAGACTCAGTCATCGAACATCAACAGAAGGAAAGATTCTGGAAAAAGAACCAATAATGATAAGAAATCCAACAAGGGATATGGAATCCAATATTATGAGTGTGAGGGGTTTGGACACACAAGAGCTGAGTGTCCTACCTTTCTCAAGAAGGAGAAGAAAGGTTTGTCTACATCTTAGTCTGAAGACGACTCCTCAAGCAAAGAAGAAACTGCTAAACATGTCTCTACACTTACTGGAGTATATAATTCTGACAAAGAATCAGATGTTGAAGAACTCACTTCTGATGAACTGGCTTCCTCTTATAAGGAGCTGTCCAGCAGAAGTGCAGAAGTTTGCCAATTAGGGCAGGATCAACAGGATCTTATTGCCCAACTCTGTGACAAAAAGTTGAAGCACTTGGCTACCATTTCCGATCTGGAGGACGAAGTTGTATTGCTCAATTCTAAACTTGACAATATGACTAAGTGTATAAGAATGCTTAACAGCAGTTCAGATGTGCTGGATGAAATTCTTCAATCAGGAAGAAATTCTGGAAATGTTAAGGGACTTGGTTATAATGATAAAAAGAAAAGGCCTGATGTGAATTCTGCCTAATAAAAAAAAGGCAGGATCGAACGATGTCAAGTAAGATATCCCAACATCGTCAAAGACCTCAAAAGAACTCCTCAGGAAGAATGAATCAAGACTGGAAATGTCATCACTGTGGTAAGTATGGCCACATAAAGCTTTACTGCTACAAGTTTCATGGTTATCCCAAATCAGTGACTCGACCCAGAAGGAGAAAAGATGCTGCTAAAGCAAAGAAGAAGTGGATTCCTAAGAAGGAAACTGTTGCTCTCATAGCTCATACCTCCCTAAGATCCTCTACCAGAGAAGACTGATATTTTGATAGTGGTTGTTCTAGACACATGACTGGTGTCAAGACGTTTTGGTTGATATTAAACCACATTCCACTAGCTATGTCACCTTTGAAGATGGATCAAAAGGTGAAATAAAGGGTGTTAGGAAGCTGAATTATGCTGGGCAGCCTGGCTTAGATAAGGTGCTGTTTGTCAAAGGGTTGACTGCTAATGTGATAAGTATCAGTCAACTGTGTGACCAGGGTATAAAGGTTAACTTCTCTAAATCTGAGTGTCTGGTAACAAATGATAAAGAGGAAGTTATCATGAAGGGTGCCAGATCTAAGGATAATTGTTACTTGTGGACTCCTCTTGAGACAAAGTGTCCCCCACCTGCTTGATGTCAAAAGAAGATGAAGTGAAGATGTAGCATCAGAAACTTGTGCACTTACACTTGAAGGGAATGAAGGAAGTCTTGTCAAAGGAAGCTGCAAGAAGTATTCCTAATCTAAAAATTGATGAAGGAAGAGTATGTGGTGAATGTCAAATTGGAAATCAGACAAGGATGTCATATAAGAAGCTTCAACACCTGACCACTTCAAAAATTCTAGAGCTACTTCATATAGACTTGATAGGACCTATGCAGGTTCAAAGTCTTGGAGGAAATAGGTACGCTTATGTTGTGGTGGATGACTTCTCTAGATACACTTGGATGCATTTCATCAAAGAGAAGTCTGAAGTGTCTGAAGTGTTCAAAGGACTGTGTCAAAAACTTCAAAGAGAAAAGGATTGTAGCATAGTTAGAATCAGAAGTGACCATGGGAAGGAATTTGAAAACAACAAGTTTAATGATTTCTGTTCCTCTGAAGGAATTAGTCATGAGTTTTCTTCACCCATGACTCCTCAACACAATGGTGTAGTTGAGAGAAAGAATAGGAAAATTCAAGAATGTCTAAGGGTCATGCTTCATGCCAAGAAACTTTCATATCATTTTTTGGCTGAAGCCATGAATACTGCTTGTTATATTCTAAACAGAGTAACCATCAGATCTGGCACATCAGCTACCTTATATGAGCTATGGAAAGGAAGGAAGCCGACTATAAAATATTTCCATGTTTTTGGAGGTAAATGTTATATTTTGGCTGACCGTGAGCAAAGAAGGAAGATGGATCCTAAAAGTGATGAAGGAATCTTTTTGGGATACTCTACAAATAGCAGAGCCTACAGAGTTTTCAACTTAAGAACTAAGGTTGTGTTGGAATCCATAAATGTTGTGGTTGATGACTCAAATACAGAAGTTGGTGTCACAGATGATATTGGAGAATTCTTTCCCATGAGTGATGAAGATGTCACATAAGATGTTGGAACATCACATGATGCTCCTGAAGATGTTGCAGACTCAAATAATGTTAATCCTGAATCTGCATAGACTGAGAAGGTTGACAAGGTACCCTCCACCAGAATTAAAAAAGATCATCCTAAGGAGCTTATAATAGCAGATCCAAATGGTGGAAGAATGACCAAGTCACGAGAAGTTGTTGTTGGCGCCTACTTTGTATCAAAGTTGGAACCCAAGAATGTCAAGGAGGCCTTGACTGATGAATTCTGGATGAATGCTATGTAAAAGGAACTAGGGCAGTTCAAAAGGCATGAGGTATGGTATCTTGTACCAAGATCTGAAGGGTCAAGTACCTAAAGGATTTGTTGATCCTAAATTTCCAGATCATGTGTTCAAATTGAACAAGGCCTTGTATGGGTTGAAACAAGCTCCAAGAGCTTGGTATGAGAGGATAACTGAATTCCTCGCAACAATGGATACAGAAAAGGTGGAATTGACAAAAATCTCTTTGTTAAAGAGAGGGATGGAAAACTCATGATAGTTTAAATATATGTTGATGATATTGTGTTTGGAGGGATGTCGGATGAGATTGTTCAACACTTTATCAAGCAAATGCAATCTGAGTTTGAGATGAGTTTAGTGGGTGAATTAACCTACTTTCTTGGTCTCCAAGTCAAATAGATGGAAGACTCCATATTCCTTTATCAAGGGAAATATGCTAAGAGTATTGTGAAGAAGTTTATCTTGGAGAATTCTAATCACCAAAGAACTCCTGCTCCTACACGCTTAAAGTTGTCTAAGGATGAAAAGGGTTATTAGTGTTGATCAGAGTTTGTATAGGAGCATGATTGGGAGTCCTCTATACCTTACTACAGGCAGACCTGACATAAATTTCGTTGTAGAAGTCTGTGCTAGATATCAAGCTGAACCTAAAGTCAGTCATATTAATCAAGTCAAAAGGATTCTGAAGTATGTGAATGGTACATGCGACTATGGTCTGTTATACTCTCATAGTTCTAATTCCATGTTAATAGAATATCGTGATGTTGATTGGGCCGGTAGTGCTGATGATAGGAAGAGCACCTCTGGTGGATGTTTATTTCTGGGAAACAACTTAATTTCATGGTTTAGTAAGAAACCAAATTGTGTTTCTTTATCTATTGTTGAGGCTGAATACATAGCTGCAAGTAGCAGTTGTTCTCAAATGATGTGGATGAAGCAGATGCTGACTGAGTATAATGTCACACAAGATGTCATGACAATTTTCTGTGACAACTTGAGCGCCATCGATATCTCAAAGAATCCTATTCAGCACAACAGGACCAACCATATTGACATTAGGAACCACTTTATTAGAAATCTTATGGAAGAAAAAGTTATAAATTTGGAGCATGTTACCACGGAGAATCAGTTAGCTGACATCTTCACTAAAGCCTTGGATGCTAATCAATTTGAAGTATTGAGGGGCAAGCTCGGAGTTTGCCTGTCTGAAGATTTGTAGCAGTCGATTTGGTGTGGGAATGTTATTCAAGTAAGTGTATATGTGTTCCCATCAAATATGGAGAGGTCTTCAAAGACAACTCTCAGTTATAACATTACTTAGCAACAATGTCCTGACATTCAGATGAGGAAGAGGATGATGAGGCTACTGAAGATGACATCTGAATGTAGTCTTATTTTTATTTGTGTGGTTATGTAAGGGCTTAATGCCCAGGATAACTTTTGGCATTTCATGTGCTTGTTTTGTACTTTAATCTCTTATTTTATTGTTTGGTTATCTAGTTAGTTTAACTGCCTTTGTCATATTATGGCTAAAAGGGGGGGGGGGTAATACTAACTTTACTAACCACTCCACTGTTAACCTTTGACTGCTGCTGACTGCTGCCATTTAGGGGGAGTGCTCTAATATATTGTTGCAGAAGAAGAAACTGACTGAGGGAGAGTGTCTTGTTTATTCCACTGCTGATGTTCTGATTTTTTTTCCTCTGACTTGTGTTTTTGCTTGCAAGGGTTAATTAGTTAGTTTTAGCCAAAATCTGCCAAAAGGGGAGATTGATAAGTCCAAGCTTTTGAGGTTGGCATCAATTTTGGTAGAACTAACTTGACAGCAAGATGTTGGACAAGATGTCCTAACATGAAGAACTAACTGAATATCAAGATGTTGGACAAGATATCCTATCATGATGATTCGACATCTTTGTCTGTTACTTTTCAGTTTTTAATAATGCTATTTTAATTCCAAATTTTAGATTATTCTAGGACTATTTGTTTTTCCTAGGTGGTGTCCAAGATTGAGGAATCAAAGCTTCTAATTATAATTTGAAGATGCTATTTCAATGCGTGGAGACACTTTAGGAAACTTTAGATTGAAGAAGCTATTCTTAAGGAGAATCAGTTGCAGATTCTGTGTAACAGAATTGCTGCATTTTGAAGCCCAGATCTAGTCTTGTTTATTGTTATAAATAGGATGGATTTGACCTAAGAAACATGTGGAAAAATACATTCTTGCTTAGTGAGGTTGGGGTTTGTATTTTGTGAGCCTCTCTTGTGTCGTGTTTATACTAGAGCTGGAATGTTTACATTAAGTTTTAACTTGTGTCACTGCTGTGATTGAAAGCGAATTGAGAAGGGTCTCATACCTAGGAAGTGTCTTAGGTAGAAATTTGAGCGTTGATAATCACTAAGTAAACGACAAAGTTTTGTTTATGGAGGACAAAGATATATATATATTTATATATATATATATATATATATATATACCAGAAAAACAAAACTGTGAATTGATTCTGCTACCGTGTATTCTTTGGCTGTGGTGAATTAAAATTCGGTGGCGTTACGAAAGTTAATTTTTGTAGTAGTGATTTTTGTAGTTCTAAAAGATTAAGAAGTCCTTGTTAGAGTTCTAGCGTATTTGGTGTTGTGATTAAACGACTTCATTCAAACGTATGATTCTCTTGTGAATTGTATCGGTAAAGGACTTAAAAGTTCTAAGATAAACTTGGAAAAAGTTTGGGAGAAGGTTCTTGAGCTAAACATGTGTAAAAGCTCTATTTGATTATTGAACGTTCGTGGGCTGATCTTGCAAAAGCTAAAGCCTAATTTTAGTGGAACTCTCAAGAAGGAATTCTTATAGACTGAAGTATGTCAAGTAGTTAGGCAGAACCTTTATAAATATCTGATGCACTATCTCTAAGCTCTCATCTCTTTAAATTTTCGTTGATTATTTTATTTCCGCTACATATCTCCCTTCATCTCCATCTTTCTTCTATCTAGTTCATATCTTTTAACATAAACGTTTTTTAAAGCAAAAAGTTTTTTTTTATTAATCAAGAATTTTGAATATCAAAGTTCACCCCTCCTGTCTCGTGTTTGCAGTCACTTGGTCAATAAACATAACAATATAAAGTAATATTGTAACAAAAAATATAATAAAAAATTATGCAATATAACGTGTCGCCTAGAATAAATATTAGATAACATCATGTAAATCAATAATATCAAACGATTCTAAGTGAAATACGTAATATAGAAATACAACCTACTATGTCACACAAAAACTACTCTTCTTCGTCTTCAACCTCTTGTGATGCAAGGTATTCTTAGCCTCTTTTAGAATCGACTGCACAACATCCTAAGTTTTAATGCCCTCCTTTACTTCTATACTAGATAGTATTCTTGATGCCAACTCTCGAATAAGCGTGCATACAACGATTAGACTACCTGCATTTTCGCTATACTTTTCCTCTACTTCCTATATAAGGGTTGCATCCTCTGCTGGTATCAACTACTCTCTTTTGGGCGTAAGAATCCATTAAGGATGTGATATCTGAAAATTCTACCCCATGTATCTTGCCTCAGTCTCCCAAATATGAATAATAAAGGGTGCCTAGATCTTCTAGAAATAATAGACAATCTAGGTACTAAAAATACCTCAAATGAACCTTATCTTTACTAGTTGATGAACGAATAGAGATAAGTTGGTATATGGAATACTCGTCACATGCCATAATAGGCGCAAGAATTGCTCATAAAAATACCAGACCATGCATAATCCACATTTATCCAAACAACGTAGACACAGATTCATTTGAAAGTAAAATTAACCTTCTTCATGAACAACTTTTTATCTATGTTAAAGGGTCAGCAATACTTGACAAATAAACCTTTTCCTGCATAATTTTCATTAATTTATGAAAAGAGTTTAGTGAAAACACTTGAGCACTTAAATGTCTATATATTCTTGATTTGTTTATTGAAGGAGAAGATTAATCTTTCAATATATTAGAAACTCAGCAAAGCTCCCAAAGTCATCAAGTCTGCTGCAAAATCTGTCTTATTATAATTTATATGTTTACATTAATTTTCACCAAGTGTGAGGTGATTTTTTCTATAAGAAAATGGTTGTACATATTACAAGTGATTGAAAATAGGAAGGGTTGTCTTTCTGTTTGTTAGAAAAGTCCTTTGAATTAGGGTGATTCAAAGTCCAACATAGTCTTAAAACCCAATTCACCCCCGTCTTAGGTTGAACTATACACTGACATGAAGTTGGAGTTCTTGTTTGATAATATTGTCAATCCCATTTGTTATACCCGAATTTTTAATCCTAAGATCCCATCCTCTTTTTGCATTTTTGCATACAAACAAGATCACAAGAATGGTTGCTTTATTACCCTTTCATCTTTGTGGTTGCTTTTGCAGAGATCATCAAGCACATCTTTGTGTGTTTTTTTCCTTTATGTTTTATGCTTTATGTTTCACTAAATACTAATCATAATACCAAAAATATGTCTTGTATCCTTTTGTTTCTTTGCAAGGTAGGGTTCTATATCAAGAACACCAAGCATGATTCATCAGCTAGGTATTTGCTCCCTCAAGGAAAAACGTGTGGTCAACTATTTATTCCCAAGGGTTATTCCATCAAACCATGGCTTATAATATCAAAGAACAAGGTTTTAATCATCATCCGATCTCATTTTGATCAAACATATCTCAAGGTTTAGTAGCTTGTCACTCAAGAAAAAGTCAAAGGTTCATGTGTTTATTTCCATGCCTTCATCAACAATTTACCTCAAGCTTTGGTCAATTTAATAAAAGGACATTCAAGGAAACATTATTTTGAGTTCATATGATTATCCATGTGCCTTTAAATGCAAGGAAATTCTAAGTTTACAAGTTGATTCAAGGAAGTTCAAAATATCACAACTCCTTCAATTCTCAATATTTTTGAATGATTCTTTTTGCATATGACTCTTCTCAACATCCTCTTCAACTTCTTTTTACATGACAAGAGCCAATTATGCTTGGAGGATCATCAAAGGTTTGAAGACATTATAGGTCATTTGTGGACTTAATGAAATTTTGCCTATTTTCAAGTGACTTTTTCTCAACTTTCAATAATCACAACTTCTTCAATTTTCAACATATGGAGCTCATTATTTTTGTACAATATCATTTGTGATACCCTCTACAAAATTTCTTCAATGATCAAAGTCAAATTGTGCCTGGAAGGCCATGGAATTTATTGATACATTATAGGTCATTTCCAGTCATTTGGACCTAGAATATTTCAAGTTTGGTTTTCCATATTTTTGTGCCAACATCAACATGATATAAATTTTTGCTCAAGCATCCAAATGAAACCTTTCTTGGCACGTTGTGATCTTTTCCATGATGTTAAAAAGTTGCAAAATGAATGGAATAAAAAAGCTTCTTGTACAAGAAGCCCCATTGATGCAGACATGGTTACTTGGAACTAAAGATTTGCACCATGATTATATTTTCACCTCAACCAAAACTCAATTACAATATAAATTTCCATGTGTTTTGGACCTATACATGTTTAGTCAAGTTTCCAAATGTTAATTGACTCATAAAACACATGATTTGGCTGAGTTTTGAGCAATTTCAAGTCACACTTTCTTCATGATGAGGGTGCACACGAATTCACTCAATTATTGATCATATTCAACTATAAATATAGGATCATTCCACACTGAAAACCAAGATTTTGATAGCCAGAAAACCCCTGCTCCACTCTCAATTTTTTTTTAAAAAGTGAGCTATCTTGTTTTGATTTCCAGCCAGTTTCCACTAAATTTCTTGATTAAGTTAGCTCCATCGTGTTCCTCTGAAGCTTCTGCAACAATTTTCAATCTCTAAGAGTCCCTGAATCACTCCATACAAATCCAGTTTTAGAGCTCCTCCGATCGTTTTTGGACAAGGTAGTTTGAAGCTCCATTTTCAATCAAACAAGTTAGCACAATGTAGTTCTTTGCTTACTGGGTGTTCCCCCTAACCTAGATGGTGTTGACAACTTATATTCATCATTTAATTTTTGTTTTAGTGTTCGTGTGTTCTTTTGATTTTCCTCAAAATTCTCTCTACTCTCTTTCAATAAATGAAAATGGAGTGTGAGTTTGAGTCCTTCTTGATGAGATGGTTGCAATTATTGTGGTTTCGTGCCTTAATGTTACCATTTAGTAGTTTTCGGTGAACATCTCACCAGAGCAGATGACCGGAGAGGCTGGGACGATGACCTAAGGTGTTTCCACGTTAGCTGTTTGGAATGTTTTCATTGGTCCAATTCAACTTAGATCTTATGTGCATTATTTGCTAATTTCCATTGTGCATCATCATTTGAGGAGCGTGGGATTTGCCACATCAATTAATGAAGTCAGATCCTACGCTCCTCCTTTTTTCCTTTTATTCTATTTTTTGATTTTATTTTTAAAATTGCATTTTCATTCAAAATTTCATAGAAATTTCATTTTAACTCCAAATAATCCCAAAGTAATTTCTAAAATTCTCTTTTATTTTTCTTTTTTTGATTTTAAATTTTTTATATTTTATTTTGGCTTAAATAGTTTTTTCGTCCCTGTAAGTTAGCGAGTTTTTGGTTTTCGTCCCTGTAATTTTTTTTTGGTTTTAGTCCCTATATCTTACTTTTTGCTTGCTGTTTAGTCCCTAAAGCCAAAACCCGCAGGAAAATTTGAAGGTTTCCTGCGGATTTTCTTGTAGATTTTTCAGCGGATTTTGGTTTTAAAGACTTAAACGAATGCGAATGTAAAATATAGGGACTAAAACCAAAAAAAAAATTACAGGGACGAAAACCAAAAACACGCTAACTTACAGGGACGAAAACACTACTTAAGCCTTTTATTTTCATCATTTTCTATTTTTCATGATCTTTTCTCTTTTTTGAAGTATTTTAATTAGTTTTAAAATATTTTTATGCATTTAAAAATTCTCAAAAATTTTATATAGCATTTTTTACTTGTTTATGACTTGCATAACTTTTTCTTGATCATTTCTTATTTGATTTGATGCATTATTTGAATTTTCATCTTTATTTTCATTTTAAAATTAATTTTAAAAATTATTTTAGTGCATTTTAATTCATATTATTACATTTTATTTTGGTTTGACTTGTGTTGACTTGTGTTGGCCTTGGAACTTAGTTGATTTGGTCACAAGTTTCATCAAACTCAATGGATCTTGGGTGTTGATAGGGTGAATACCCTAATCCATCAATATGGATGATTGATTTTGATGATAGCTTGATCATCACTTGAATCCAATATGGTTTTTGCTATCTTGTTGAACCTTTCTTCTTCATCCATTTCTTTTTCTTTTTCACCTTTCTTTTGATCAGTTAGAGGATGTGTAAGCCATCTTATTCATTAGATCTTGAATGGTGCTTGATGAACTTTCATCATTTAAAATCTACCATTTGATTGATCATTTCATCAATTTAGGTACTTTGGATTGATGCATAAGTTTGTCCAAAATATCATGAGAGGTTGATTGATGTAATGGATCCATCTTTCCTTGAGTTAGGTCTTGATCCACCTTGTTTTGACTTGTGCTACATGTTTTAGGAGTACGATCTTTATATCATATCTCTAACATGTATGGTACATAAATTGTTATTGACCGGCCTCCCATAGTATGATATTCCTTATAGATTGTGCTACGATTGCTTAACATAGTGCTAAATTTGTCTATAATCGAAAAGTGATAATTTGATCCAATTTTAGATATGAGACATTTTTAGTTTAGATGTAAATCTCCTATCTCCATAGTGTGTAGATTCGTTTCCACCTAAGAGAGCTAGTGGCATACTTGTTGATTTTATCCAAGTTGGAGCCCTTCTCAAAGGATGATGCAAAGTTCTCACACTTGTTGGGTTGATTGGTTGAGTAATCTACTTTAAATGACAAAAAGGTCTTCTTTATTAACTTTAACACTAACACTAACTTTAATTGTGCTAACTTTTACTTTATGCCATTTATTTTTATGCACTTTTATCTTTATGCTCTTTATTTTTTGCTCTTTATTTTATGCTTGTCATTTCATATCATATTTTCATCTTGTTTATGTTTATGCCTTTTTCTCTATGTCCACTTGGACTTTCTTTTTTTCTTTTTTTAAGACATTAATAAAGGCTAAACACCCTAAAATACTTAATGCTTCCTTGGACTATTTGGTGACTATCATTTGCTCATGGATGATGGACTTAGAATTAGGTTCTTTGCCCTATGCTTTGGAGTTGTGATTTGAGACCTTGAATCTTATCTGGTACTTTGACCTTGAGTTGACCTCCTTGAAGACTTGGCTTGGATACTTAGCTTTCATCTGATGCTTGGTTATTTCTCTACTTATCTTATTACTTATCTTGTTGCTTGAGTCCAAAGGATGGGAGTTTTGGCTTGTTTATGTCAAAGGCTTGTTATCTTGGTTAAACCTTTCCTTCCTTAGCTTTTATTTTGTGCTTTAGGATAGCCTCTTCATCTCCCCCTTCTTAAATTTTCAAAATCTTCTCTCTTTTTCAAAACCTTCTTTTTCAAACTAGAACCACTTTCGTAATAAACCTTGACTTTGTCAAGTGCTTTTTCAAACTTATTTTCTTAATAAGTTCTAATTAATCTAAAGCATACTTAGACCATTTTCAAAAGACTAAAAAACACCTAACCCATTTAAACCCATTTTGTTCCTTTTGTGCACTTTTTGTCTTTTAAACTTTTCATAAAGTTTAGAAATGAGTCATTTCCATAGTTGAGATGTGATCCTCATATCCCCATAGTATTATTTGAAATGAGTTGATTCTTTTCCACTTTAGAGAGTTAGTGGCATACTTGTTGATTTTATCCAAGTTAGAGTCCTTCTCATTGTGCTGCAAAGGTCCATTTTCACATACTTGTAGATGATTCATTGAATTTTTCTCCTTAAAATGACAAGTTGTCTTTTCATTTAAAATGAATCATAACAAACCATTTTGTTATTTTTACCACGAACTACGAGGTTTTGATCCTCCATTGCACTTTGTGGGTACGTAGGCACGAGGCTCAGGAAGTCTTGTCAAACACAAAATTATAAAAAATATGTCTCTTCTCACCTCACCAATCTTTTGCAAACAACACCTTTTTAAGCTAAACGCTAGATTTTCAAGAGATTTCTAAACAGTACTATAGATGTTTTGGGTGATAACACCTTCCCTTTGCATAACCAACATCCTTACCCTTGTCTCTGTTTTTATTAGTTTTTGTTTTAAAACTTCTTTAGGTTTTGTTCGTTTTTTCCCTTTCCTTTGGAAAAATAAAAGTGCAGTGACGAATCTTGTTTTGCGAGTTAAGTTAATCAATAGCATAGTCTCAAATTTCCCGCTACAGAAAAAAGTGGCAACTCTGTTGGGGAGTAGTCCCTAGTGGGCTGAGCCTATCCTTGTTTATCTGTGTTTGTATTATATCTGTTGCTTGTTGTTTATTTGTTTTGTTTTTGGTGCTTGGCGATCTCTGAGTGGTGAGATAAGTTCTATACACGGACTTGAGAGCACTTATGATAGGAGGGTGGTATAGTCTTGTTCAGCATACGTGGAGTAGTCCTTACTAAGCTGACTTGAGATCCCCCACTCAGTGGAGGCCCCTTTGGGATTACTGATGTCATACAAGTAGTCATATATGGCATTACTTTTTCCGACCTGGGAGCCCGAGAAGCTGAGGACCTTAGAACCCTTTAACCCATCTTGGCTATTTTAGGACGTAGTGCAGTGAATATTTAGGTGTAGACTTGAATTAGTTGTTATGCTATACTACACTCAGATGAGTTTCTCTTGAGAATATTGTTGGCTGACGAGTAGTAGTTTAAGCTGATAATATCGAAAAGATTGAATAACGACTTTGGGAACCTTTTAAAACCTTGTTGTACAAGTGGATATAAACCCTAATGCATACCATTGTGGGTGGTTTTTACCCTTGGCTCCATGCTCGTGACTCAGAACCCTTGACCTCGTTTGAGATCTTATTTGTGCTTGTTGCATCATGCACTCATGCATTCATGAACATTTTGTTTCAATCAGTTTTCAAGGATCTCAGAGATTTTTGTTTGCAAACATCGCGAATTTTGTGATTATGGACATTGGAAGGAGAAATACTCAGAAGTACAGTTTCCGAGGTCCTGATCTTAAAGATTTGAAAATTTTTGCATACTTTGTAGTTGATCCAGTGGATTTCAGATCTCGTCATGGAAGACTCTTGTATATTCTTTCTACCAAAATTGAAGACAAAATTTTGAATACTCTTGTTCAATTCTACGATCCTTTCTACCGATGCTTTACATTTCTTGATTATCAGCTCATGCCGACCTTGGAGGAGTACGCTTATCTCTTGGGTATACCAGTTTCTGATGAGGTCCTTTATACTGGTTTGAAGGAAGCTCCCAAATCCCAAGTTATTGCTGCAACTGTCCATCTGAAGAAATCGGATATAGATGCGAACCTTGTTGTTAAGGGAGGCATTAGAGGGTTGACATCTAATTTGTTGGTTGATAAAGCTACTTCATTTGGTGATGCTGGTAGCACATTGACATTTGAGGCCATTTTTTCTTTGCTTATTTACGGACTAGTCTTGTTCCCTAACGTTGACAACTTTGTGGATGTTAACGCTATTTGGATATTCTTGATTAGGAACCATGTTCCAAATTTACTTGGCGATACCTACTTCTCTATCCATCATAGGACTTCTAAGGGAAATGGTACTATCATTTGTTGCACACATTTGTTGTACAAGTGGTTTATTTCGCACTTTCCGCAGTCATTTACTTTCAAGAAAAAGAAGGGTTGTTTAAGACGGTCTCAGAGGATCATGTCCCTTACTCATGCTGATAGTACTTGGTGGTCTTCTATGTATGAGAATGTCAATATCATTGATAGTTGTGGGGAATTCTCCAACGTGCCTCTTTTTGGTACACGAGGTGGAATTAACCACAACCCGAATTTAGCAAGGCCCCAGCTTGGTTATATTTTGAAGGATAAGCCTAATAATGTTTTATTAGAGGGTTTGTTTTTTCAAGAAGGGAAGTACTATCTTGGTTTGAAGAGAAGAATGGCTCATGCTTGGCATAACATTCATAGGAAGGGAAAATGAGAGTTTGGAAAGCAGATTTGCATTGCTTTGGAACCTTATACTCTTTGGGTGAAGGAGAGAGCTAAGGAGCTCAAAATGCCTTATAATTTTGAGAAACCCATGTTTATAGTGGTTGCTACACCACTCACCATTCCTTAGGATCTAGCTTTTTCTTATTGTATTTTGATCCTTTGTAACTTGTACTTCCAAGTGTAACTCTTTCCAATTACCAATAAAATGAGATTTTTATCAGTATTTCAAAAAATGTTATTTCTTTACGATGTTTTGATTTGTTTTATATCTTAAGGATCCTTGAAAATTGAATGAAACATTTGCATTGCGTTCACATCATTCTGCATTGGGTCTTTCTTTGACATGTCTCTTATTGGTTTCTTCTTGGTTTTCTCAGAAGTCAAGTTGTCGCACCAATACAACAATGGTGCTAATTCTCAATGAAATATGGTGGATCACTTAGAACAAAAGAATCATGAACTTTGTGAAGAAGTTTCATCTCTCCGTGCTGGTATGGAAAAGCTTAATGCACTGGTCGAGTCTCTGGTTGCTTTGCAGAATCAGTCTCCTCGTCCACCTACTCTTCCTCAAACATCTGTTATATCTGAAGTGATTTATGTGCCCATTTTCGTGGCTCCTATCAGTGTTCCTTCTCATCAAATGCCTCCTGGATTCCCTTGGGTTATGCCTATGAACTTTATGCCTGAAGGATACAAGCCTGTTGCTGAAATTTCCACTGTTCAGCTTGTTATGACGATCCTACCACCTATGGTACATGTTGTCCCACATACAGATGAACCTGTTTTCCACGCTAAAGCTAGTGAGAGTCAGGGTATGTATGATCGGATGGACGAGTTCCAAGATCAGTTTGAAGAAATCCAAAAAGAGATTAAGTCATTAAGCAGAAAGGAACTCTTCTAAAAGAATGTTGACGAGCTTTGTCTGGTTCCTAATGTGAAGATTCCTCACAAGTTCAAGGTTCCAGACTTCGAGAAGTATAAAGGCAATTCATGTCCTTTAAGTCATTTGGTGATGTATGCTCGTAAGATGTCCACTCAGAAGGATAATCATCAGCTGTTGATTCACTATTTTCAGGATAGTTTGACTGGTGTTGCTTTAAAATGGTATATGGGCCTAGACTGTACTCAAATCCGCACCTTTAATGATTTGGGAGAAGCTTTCGTTGGCCAATACAGGTATAATGTTGACATGGCACCGGACAGAGATCAACTACGTGCTATGTCCCAGAAAGATAAAGAAACTTTTAAAGAGTATGCGCAAAGGTGGCGCGAGATTTCCGCACAAATTAGTCCTCCTCTTGAAGAGAAAGAAATGACAAAGATTTTTTAAAGACTCAAAGTCCTTTCTCTTATGAGAAGATGACTGCAAGCGCTCCTAGTGATTTTAAAGAAATGGTAAACATAGGGATGAGATTAGAAGAAGGTGTTCGTGAAGGATGATTGACTAAAGAAGGAAATTCGGCTGGAAGTTCTAAAAAGTATTGAGGGGGACTTTGTAAGAATAAATAGGGCGAAGCCAATGCAATTTTCCAAGACAGATGTAGAAAGTATCATGGTAAGAATGTTCAGCATCAACAACATGTAGCGTCAATTATTCATGTTATCAATTCAACTCCCATTGTTTAGGCAACTCCCGCCTATCAACAACAATGTACTCACCAACAGAGTAATCAACAAAATCGTGTCCAAAAGAAAGTACAATTTGATCATATTATGATGTCCTATACGGAATTATTTTCAGCTTTGATATAGAAGAATCTTGTTCAGACCCTGACTCCTCTTGCTGTTCCTAAGGACATTCTGTAGTGGTATAATCCAGAAGCTCATTGTGCCTTTCATCAAGGAGCCCCTGGGCATGATATTGAAAACTTTTATCCTTTGAAGTATGAAGTGAAAAATCTAGTTCGAAGTGGTATTCTGTCATTTGAAGACTCTGGGCGGAATGTACAATTAAATCCGCTGCCTAAGCATGGCAATGCTATTGTGAATATGGTAAAGGGGTGTCCCAGAAAGTACCAAATTTTTTATATCAATCCGTGTAGAAGATCTCTAGTTAAAATGCATGCTACTCTGTGCGAGTTGAGCTATTATGAACACGATCATACTGCTTGACCGATATGTTCAAGAAACCCTCGTGGGTGTGCAGTTGTGAAAAAGGATTTGCAAGAAATAGTTTATATGAATTTGATTCAGATTATTGCGGATAGAAATGAAGATGATCATGTGAATGTTATTGTTCTGCACTTCAATATTCCAAAACCCATGGTTATTTCTTATAATAGTCAGAAGTCCGTTACTTCTCCTTTGGTTATTCGTTTGGCGAGCCCTACGCCTTATGTTTTTGATATAGTTGTTCCGTACAAGTATAATGCTATAATGGTAGAAGATGGTACAGAAGTCCATATTCCTTCTCTTTCTTCTGTAGTGAGCATTGATGATGTTAGCAGGGTGACCAGAAGTGGTCGAATACTTGCCCCCAAATCTCCGAAAAGAGAAGAAGATGTGTCTGTGAGAAAGCAGGTTCAAGTTGATAATACCGTTGTGCAATCTGGTGAATCCAATGGTGTGAATCAAAAGTATGATGCATATGAGGTGTTAAAATTGATCAAAAAGAGTGAATACAGTGTGGTTGATCAAATGTTTCATACACCGTCTAAGATATCTGTTTTTATCATTGTTAATGAGCTCTGAGGCTCATAGGGAGGCCTTACAAAAGGTTTTAGAGTAAGCTTATGTAGATCACGACGTGATAGTCGACCAGTTTGATGGCATTGTGGCCAATATTACCGCATGCAACAACTTGAGTCTTTGTGATGAGGAATTTCCCGAAGAGGGGAGAAATCATAACTTAGCGTTGCACATCTCAAGGAATTTCCAGGAAGATGCTCTGTCTAATATGTTGGTTGACACTGGCTCATCTTTGAATGTTATGCCAAAATCTACTCTGTCTAGACTCTCCTATCAAGGTGTTCCTATGAGATATATTAGAGTGTTTGTTAAAGCTTTTGAAGGTTCAAGGAAGATGGTGACTGGGGAAGTTGATCTCCCAATCCAAAGAGATCCATGCTTATTTCAGATTAATTTTCAAGTGATGGACATTCGTCCCGCCTATAGCTTCCTTCTGGGTCATCCATGGATTCATGAGGCTGGAGCTGTCACTTTGACACTCCACCAAAAGCTGAAATTTATGAAGAATGGGAAGCTAGTTGTGATTGGTGGTGAATAGGCTATGTTGATCATCCATCTCTCATCTTTTTCATATATTGATTTCGACTAAGCTGTGAGAACTCCGTTCCAAGCTCTTTCTGTCAATGATGATGGTGTTAAGAAAAATGGAGCCTCCATGTCTTCTCTGAAGGATGCTCAACATATTATGGAGAATGCCCTATCTATCGGTTGAGGTTAAATCATTGAGCTTGCTGAAAACAAAAATAGGGTTGGTTTGGGTTTCTCGCCTGGTTCAACCTGATGAGATTTGAAGCGTATCCAAGATGTGTTTCACAACGCATGGTATATACATGCCAAAGATCAATCCGCTGCTACTATCTTTGAAGATGACTCAGATGAGGATTTGCTGAACTTTGTGATGCGTGGAAAGGTCTCCCAGAATTGGACTGCCGTTGACATTCCTACTATTGTTCATGCCTCAAAGTAATATGTTTTGGTTACTTTCAAAACAACCTTTCACTCTACCCAAGGTGATAGTGAATCTATGTGGGCTTTGTTTCAGACTTAATCATCATTAATAAAATGTTATTTTGTTATCTATTTTTGTTTTCTCTTTTTGCTTTTTCTGGAAAATGGTAACATAAAAAACCTGAAATAATAGTCATTTTTATATCTGCATAGTAATTGCATTTTTTTTGTCTTTCTAAATTCAAACATAAAATAATTATGCAGATTGATTGTTAAACCCATTGAAAACAATGACCCTATGCACTCTCCCAACTTTGAACTCCCTGTGTTTGAAGCGGAAGAAGAGGATATTGAAGAGATTCCTAATGAAATTTCTCGGTTGCTTGAGCACTATGAAAAAGCCATTCAACTTCATGAAGAGTTAATTGAAATGATAAACTTGGGTTCCGAAGATGATAAGAAGCAATTCAAGATTGGGGAACTTCCCGATTCAGATGTTAAGAAGAGGTTGATAAAGCTTCTCAGAGAGTATGTGGAGTTATTTGCTTGGTCCTATCAAGATATGCCAGGTCTTGATAATGATATTGTGGAGCATCGATTTCCGTTGAAGCCTGAATGCCCTGCAGTTAAACAAAAGTTGAGAAGAACTCACCCTGAAATGGTTGTTAAGATAAAAAAGAAGGTTCAAAAGCAGATAGATGCTGGTTTTCTTGTGACTGCTAAGTATCCTCAATGAGGGGCCAATATTGTGCTTATTCCTAATAAAGACAGAAAAGTCTGGATATGCGTTGAATATAGAAATTTGAATAAAGCAAGTCTGAAAGATGATTTCCCACTGCCTAAATAAAGAAGTCTGGATATGCGTTGACTACAGAAGTTTTCTTGTGACACATTGATATGCTGGTAGATAATACTGCTAAATTCAATATCTTCTCCTTTATGGATGGATTTTCCGGCTATAATAAAATAAAGATGGCACCCGAGGAAATGGAGAAGACAACATTTATTACACCCTTGGGAACCTTCTGTTACAGAGTGATGCCCTTCGGTTTGAAGAATACTGGTGCGACGTACCAGAGAGCTATGACTACTCTTTTCCATGACATGATGCACAAGGAAATTGAGGTATATGTTGATGATATGATCGCTAAGTCGAAGACCGATGAAGATCGTGTTGAGCATTTGATCCTGATAAAGTTAAAGCTATTCGAGAAATGCCTTCACCCAAGACGAAAAAATAATTAAGAGGATTCTTGGGACGTTTGAAGTATATCTCCAAATTTATATCCAACATGACTGCCACATGTGCGCCAATATTCAAGGTGCTTCGTAAAGATCAAGATTGTGTCTGGAAAAATGATTGTAAGAAGGCTTTTGATTGTATCAAAGAATATCTGCATGAACCTTCTATTTTGTCTCCTACGGTGGAAGGACAACCTTTGATTATGTATTTGACTATGCTAGAAGAGTCTATGAGCTATGTTCTTGGTCAGCAAGATGAATCTGGTCGAAAGGAATTTGTCATTTTTTACTTGAGTAAAAAGTTCACTGATTGCGAGTCTCGGTACTCCGTGTTTGAAAAGACTTGGTGTGTTTTAGCTTGGGTTGCTAAATGTCTCCGCCAATATATGTTGAATCATACCACTTGGTTGATATCCAAAATGGATCCAGTCAAGTATATCTTTGAAAAGTCTGCTTTGACTGGTTGGATTGCTCGTTGGCAGATGTTGTTGTCAGAGTATGATATCGAGTATCGAACTTAGAAAGTTGTAAAAGGAAGTGTTTTGGCTGACCATTTAGCTCATCAGCCAATTGATGATTACCAACCCATCAAGTTTGACTTCCCTGATGAGGATGTGATGTATTTGAAAGCTAAAGATTATGATGAGCTATTACCTGAAGAAGGGCCAGAACCGGTATCCCGTAGGGGTTTGGTTTTTGATGGAGCTATTAATGCTTATGGAAATGGTATTGGGGCAGTCATTATTACTCCTCAAGGTGCTCATATTCCTTTCACCGCAAGGTTGATGTTCAATTGTACAAATAATATGACAGAGTATGAAGCGGGTATAATGGGTCTCGAAGAAGCCATTGATTTGAGGATTAAGATTCTTGACGTGTATGGTGATTCTGCTTTGGTTATTAATCAGATTAAAGGTGAATGGGAAATCCGTCATCCTGGTTTAATCCCTTATAGAGATTATGCAAGGAGGTTGTCAACTTTCTTTAATAAAGTTGAGTTTCACCACATACATGATGATGAGAATCAGATGGCAGATGCACCAGTAACTTTGTCTTCTATGATTGAAGTAAGTCGTTGGAATGATATGCTGAGGATTGATGTTACGCGTCTTGATAGACCCACTCATGTGTTTGCAGCAGAAGAAGTCAAAGATGATAAATAGTGGTATTATGACATCAAATTTTTCCTACAGAATCAAGAGTACCCACTTGGGGCATCCAAGAAGGATAGAAAGACCTTGAGAAGGTTAGTTGGCAGTTTCTTTTTGAATGAAGATGTGCTATACAAAAGAAATTATGTCATGGTCTTACTTAGATGCGTGGATAGACACAAAGTAGACATGTTAATGAAAGAAGTACATGAAGGATCCTTAGGTACCCATTCCAATGGACATGCAATGGCAAACAAGCTGTTAAAAGCTGGTTACTATTGGTTGACAATGGAATCTGAGTGTTGCTAATTTGAGAAGAAGTGCCATAAATGCCAGATTTATGCTGGCAAAATTCATGTGCCTCCAACTCCTCTCAATGTTATCTCATCTCCATGGCCTTTCTCCATGTGGGGAATTGACATGATTGGAATGATTGAGCCTAAAGCATCGAATGAACATCGTTTTATATTGGTGGCTATTGACTATTTTACAAAGTGGGTTGAAGCGGCATCATATGCCAATGTGACCAAGCAAGTTGTGGTCCAGTTTATCAAAAATTAAATCATCTGTCGATCTGGTGTTCCAAGCAAGATTATCACTGATAATGGGTCAAATATGAATAATAAGATAATGAAAGAGTTATATAATGAGTTCAAGATTAAGCATCATAATTTTTCCCCTTATAGACCAAAGATGAATGGGGTTGTTGAAGCTACTAATAAGAACATAAAGAAGATCATTCAGAAGATGGTTGTAACATACAAGGACTGGCATGAGATGCTCCCTTTTGCTTTATATGGGTATCGTACATCCGTCTACACTTCAACAGGGGAAATCCCTTTCTCCCTTGTATATGGAATGGAAACAGTGCTCCCTATAGAGGTTGAAATTTTGTCTATGAGAGTCTTGTGGAAGCTAAGTTAACTGAGGCTAAATGGTTTCAAAGCAGATACAATCAGTTAAATTTGATTGAATAGAAGAAATGTACGACCTTGTGTCATGACCAGTTATATCGACAGAGAATGAAGAAAGCTTTTGACAAGAAGGTTCGACCTCGTGTGTTCAGAGAAGGCGAACTCGTGCTCAAAAAGATCTTGTCTTTTACCACTAATTCTAGAGGCAAGTGGACTCCTAATTATGAAGGTTTATATGTTGTTAAGAGAGCCTTTTCTGGAGGTGCATTATTTCTTACAACTATGGATGGTGAAGAGTTCACTCATCCTGTGAATGCCGATGCATTCAAGAAATACTTCGCTTAAAAAATAAAAGAACATCTCGCTAAGTTAAAAACTCGAAAGGGTGGCTTAGGAAAAAATGAGGGTCTCGGTGGGCTGAAAACTCGAAAGGGCGGTCTAGGAAAAAATTAGAGACATAAATAAAAAATAATCATCCCGGTAGATTGAAAACCTGAAGGGGCAATCTAGGAAAAAGATAGGGATTATGGCAAGTAACTGCATCTGACCAGACTTGATCACTTGAAGCAACATTGCCTGCCAACGATTCTCATTCAACCATTCTCAACGGAAGTTTTGAGCCTAATGGAATTCTTAGTCGTTAGGGAGAATAGTGGTCATTGTATTTCAATGTAACCCTTTCCATGTATTTACCATTTTTCAAGTTTGTAATGATCCATGGGGTCACGCCATTTGCAGACTACCATTCTATCAATAAAATTTGGGTCTTTTACCCTTTGTTTGCTATTATTATTTTATTTCTGTTTGCAAAATTTCATTTATTTTTTATAATAATTTTTGAAACAAATAGATAAATAAAAAATTATGCTTTTGAAAAATATAAAAACATTTTCCTTTGATTTATGAACATTAAAAGGAATGTCAACGGTTATTCCAAGAGCGGTAAGATCCCGAAGCGCATATTTCAATGTTCTCCCCGATAGATTTTGTTGGTAATCTCCCAAGCAGAGTGTGATCTTGTTGACGCATTCCTCAGCTAAGCGCTAGTTCAGACATCCAAAACTTGGACTCCCTGGCTAGGTCTTAATTCAGATTTCCTCAGTCGAGCGTGGTTCTTCTTCCCTAGCCTGTTTGTGATCAAGCATGTATAAGTGCGAATGTGATTGTTGGATCCCATCTTGTTTTGTGATAAAACTTGATGAGGAATCCCCAGTAGGTTTTTACCTCCTCTGTTATGGTTTGATGCTCTTTTTACTGATCTGAATCATATTTTCCTCCTGAGAAGTGTTGAGATAGCAGTCATCTGTTGGATTTTCTCTCACCCTGTGTTGATTTTTAAAATCTCCCGCAGATTGACTTTCTGCTATGATGTTAAACTTCTTAATTATCCCCGCAACACCGAGATGTTTCTCTCAAGGTTGTTGGTACCTAGAGAATTATCTTTGCTGATCCCTAGTGAAAGTTGTGCAATTAATACTACTGGTTGTGAAAGATATGATATGATCCTCATCATATCCATTTTCTTCTCCAATGAAGTTTAAGCAGAATTTTGTATCTAGAAGGTTGACTATTGGAAGATTCATCTTTCCATCCCCAATAGTTGTTATTAGGGTCCCTCCAGATTGTTACGATATGTTAGACTTATGAAATCTAATATTCCCCAAGTGAGTGCCAATTCAAATGATCCCCAACCAAGCACTAAAATTGAGAATTTCCCAGTCAAGTCTTGATTCATATTTTTCTTCAGCTGAGCATGGTTTACTTCCCCAGTAGGGTTATAATCAAGCAATTATAATTGTTGAAACCTGTGTCTCCTTGATATGGAATCTCAGACAAAGTTTTTACCCTCATGTTATATTATTGCTTCAGTTGCTCCCCAAGCACTGAGCAATGTTGTTTCCTTCTAAGAAGTGTTGAGATAACAGTCAATTGTTGGGTTTTCTCCAACTTTGTGATGGGTATGGATTTAAAATCCCCCGCATTTTGACCTTTTGCTATGATGTTAACTTATTGTATGTCCCCAACAAGTCCAGGATGTTTATCCTCGCAGGTGGTTAATCCCTAGAGACTTTTCTCTAAATCCACCAAATTGGTGACTCCCTAGTGGGTGTTTCTCATCCCCATAAGAGTTTTGGTTCTTCATGTTTTTCCAGTAGGTTTTCATCCTTCTGCGACATAGTTCATTTGGTTTTCTCATCCCTAAGAAGAGTTTGGAAGAATTTGTGCTGATGTGTTTCCCCATCGGATCTTTCATTCCCTTGAAGCGGAGTTCATGTTATTATCCCCTTTGTGGATTATTGATGTTAGAAGATTGATCTTTGAGTTTATTTCCCCAAGCAGTATATTTTATCTCCCCAGAGAATTTCAAGCCTTGTAGTAGGATTTATTTTCCTTTGATGGATTTTGTTTATCCCCTGCAGGATTTCTTTAGTTGAATCCCTGGTAGTATCTCCATTGATATCTCCATCATACTGAGATTAGCCAAGTATCTGGTTGTATTTTGGTGATTGGTCGTCCCAGTTTTCCTTTGCTGGTTTTGTCAGCATATTCATACGCATATTCATTGCATGCACACTCTTTCTTTGTGCATAGCATTTTTTTTGTTGTATTGTGCATATTGCATTTTCTCGGTGCTTCCCCGCTCTCTGGTGTTATTTTTCACGTAGAGCGTGCGTGTATCCTCTCCAATAGAATGTCACCCTAAACTGAAAGTGTTTATCCTTTCTAATTCCCCACTGCGTTTATTCCTCGTGGAAGATGTTTGTTTTAGCTTTCCTTTCTAGTTTATTATCTGGATGGAATCAATTCTAAGTTGAGATATCTTCCTCATTGGGTCGATTCTTGTTTGACCATTTCTCTCCAGTTTATTCCTGATTGAACTTTGGTCTCCTGAGTTTATTACCTTCTTTTAAGCTATCACTTGTTTGGTAGTAGGTAATATATCTCTTTTGCTCTTATGGTTGGTTACCATTGTTTAAACTACCTAGTAACAGGTAGTTGGTAATCGTTCCTTCACGAGTTTTATCACCTTTGTTAAGCTACCCAGTAACTGGTAGTTAGTAATATTCCTTTTCCTACCTAGTAACTGGTAGTTAGTAATATTTATTTTCTACCCAGTAACAGGTAGTTAATATTTCTTTTCCTTAGTATATTACCTTTGTTAAGCTACCCAGTAGCCGGTAGTTGGTAATATCTCTCTTCCTACCCAGTAACAGGTAGTTGATATTTTTTCCTGAGTTTATTTCCTTGTTAAAGCTATCACTTGTTTGGTAGTAGGTAATGTCTCTTTTGTTTTAGGGTTGATTACATTTGTTTAGCTACCTAGTAACTGGTAGTATGTTATCTTTCCTTCAGTTTTATTACCTTTGTTAAGCTACCCAGTAACTGGTAGTTTGTAATATTTGTTTTCCTACTTAGTAACATATAGTTGATTATCTTTTTTCTGATTTTATTACATTTGTTAAGCTACCCAATAACTGGTATTAGGTAATAGTTCTCTTCTTACCCAGTAACAGGTAGTTGATATTGTTTCCTCTTGAGTTTATTACCTTCTTTTAAGCCATCACTCGTTTGGTAGTGTAGCAGTAAATATTGTGAGTGTAAGCTATTGATTAACTTAACTCATAAAGCAAGAGTCGCCACCACACTTTTATTTTAATCAAAAGGAAAGGAAAAAGAGCGAACAAAACCTAAAGAGTCCTAAAAAAAAGAACAAATAAACAAAGACTGGGTAAGGGGGTTGGTTTCGTTAAGGGAATGTGTTAGCACCCAAAACGTCTATAGTACTCTATAGGAACCCTTTGAAATATCTACACTTTTTGGTTTGAAAAGGTTTGTTTGAAAAGAGATTGGGGAGATGAGAAGAGAAATATTTTTTTAGATTTTTGTGTTTGGAGAGACTTATCGCCTCATGCCTACGTACCCACAAAGTGCAATATAGGATCAAAACCACGTAGTTCGTGGTACAAATAACAAAAATTTATTGGTTATGATTCATTTTATCTTGAAAAGACAACCCGTCATTCTCAAGAGAGAATACTCAAATAATTACCCAAGGGTATGGGAAAGAGGCATTTGCATCAGATAAAATGAAGATTTTCTTGGATTAACATCAACAAGAGTATCACTTCAACATCTAAGTGGAAAATGGCCATACTTTACAAAAATACCATGGTTAGGAGCTTTACATCTCAACCAAAAAAATGACTCATGTCTAATTCTTTTTGAAAAGTTTAAAAGAAAAAGGTGCATAAAAGCACAAAAAGTTTGAATGAGTTTTGTATTCTTTTTTGTCTTTTTGAAGTGGTCAAAATATGATTAATATTGATTGACATTTATTAACAAAAACAAAGTTTGAAAATCACTTGACCAAAGTCAAGGTTTTATTATGAAAGCGGTTTTGAGTTTGAAAACAAGAAGGTTTTGAAAAAGAGAGGAGATTTTGAAAATTTAAGAAGGGGTGGAGAAGAAGTGACTACCCAACTGCATAAAATAAAAGTTAAGGTAAGAAATATCTAACCACATGGAGGCACTCTTCAAAGCATAATATGAAAAGAATTCCATCCTCTTTAGCCAATAAGCAAGCCAAATAAAGGCTAGAGTATCAAACTCCATAATGATCCAAAGCATAAGGCAGAGAATCCTAATTCTAAATCCATAAGTCCATAATCAAGAGTAGAGATCCTCCAATGCAAGGGATAGTGGCCATAGTCCAACATTAAGAGCACAAATCTTTTAGTGGTTTATTCCTTTATTAATGTTTTTGAGTCCAAATGGACAAAAGAAAAACAAAAGCACAAGATAATATGGTCCAAGTGGACAAAAGAAAAATGACATAAACATAAACATGATATGATATAATGACATAAAGCATATAAAAATAAAGAGATATAGGGAGCAAGAAGGAAACATAAACAATATAGTAATATAACAATATATACATAATAGTAGCACAAAGGCACAAGTGCCAAGAGTCCTAAAAAAGGCAACACCGAATATTCTGTCTCGCGTCTTGAACTATATGGTTGAACAATGTGCTTAGGTCAAGGTTAATGAAGACTTGTCAGAAGATTGATAGAATCAAAGCCTCTAAGCAACAAGCTTCAAAGATTATGAGCCTAATAAAAAAGAACAACCATGCTTGGGCGGACGATCATAAGTTTGGGCCACGAAAGTTCAAGTTCCGATTCGGGTGGGGAGGGACAAATGTAGCGCTATGTTAAGAAATCGCCAAGTGACTTATAAAGAAGTCACCCTACACGAGGCCGGTAAATAGTGATCTTTGTGCTAATGCATGCTAGATGAACGATATGTAAATCGTCATTCGAAAGCAATATCGCACAAAAAGAAAATAGGTAGCGATCTAGTCTTGATCAAGAATTCAACAAAGAAATTCTAAGATCCACAAGACTTTCATTGATAAAAAAGAAAGAAATAGATGAAGAGAAAGCCAAATCGAATTACACTTTCAAGATCCTTTCATCTTCAAGTTCAATCACCTTTAATTGATAAGTTTAAGGGTGAAAACATATCACTAATTCAAAGCACATCAAATGAATTCAACAATTCATTTAAAGATAGATTTAAACTAATGAATGTTTAATTACTTTAACTATATCCAAAGTCCATTGAAATTGAAGATAAATTAATCTTAACAATGCACTTCAAGGCCAAAACAAGAAGAAAGGGGAAGAAAAAGGAAGAAAAACCAAAATAGTCCCAAAAACAAGCCAAGAATTGCATTTTGTCTCAGAGTAACAGATTACTCTAATTAGGGTAACCGATAGCTTCCGCACTACAAAATAGTAACATGGTCTTAGCCTACTAAATCATCAGTTTCATAGAATACCACAATCAAACAATCTGCTTTCAACAACCGAAGTCGTATAGGCATTGAATCTGCAAAGGATCTCTCCACTGATTCGATGGTCGACCAGGATCTCTTATTTGGGAGTCACTCCCTGTAAGATTACCCGTCTAGTGCCATCACTTATCTTAGGTATCACTCAAACTTTCCAGATGCGGCGTCACCCGTAGTCCCATTAGCAGAAAAATAAACACGGACATCAATTAGGAAAAGCGATATATATATTTATCCTAAAACTAACATCCTAGACCTCTTAAGAGCTAGTCTATAAGCCTATAAAAACAAAATACTCACCAGCAGAGTCTCCATTTTACTGTAGCGAGCGAATTTTGTCGGTGACGCGACCACCTTATCGCTAGGGTTTCCTCACCGTAATGGTAGGAGGAGGTGCTACTTTCTGATTTCTTATTTATCCCGTGAAGCTGGAAGGGAAAGGGAAGCTATCTAAAACTAACCTTGCAAGCGAATGTTTAACTGAACAAACGCTTTAAAGATATTGGGGGGTCCGGGGTCAGGTTATACAATGGGGAGTTGTCAATTACCCATGATATATGTTGTTATCAACATGATATTAGCTTTAGGTCTTGCGTTGTACTTGATGGTGTTTATCTGTTAATGGGTTGGGAAAGTTTCTTGGGAAATATGAGTGAGTGAGTTTTTGTTGATTTTGGTGAGGTACTGGACCTATGTTTTGATTTATTGTGTGAAGGTACTGGACCTAGATTTTTTGTTTAGTATGCTCGCTAAGATTTCGCAATCTTATACCTACGTATTCCCGTTTAAATGAAACAGGGAAATCAGAGCAATCATAGTTCCCCCTATTCTAAGGGAGGAAAGAGATGTTTTGGTGTCTTGTTCAAAGCCCAAGATTGAAGCTAAAAGGTGATTTGTGTCTTGTTCAAAGCCCAAGATTGAAGCTAAAAGTTTGACTGAGAGAGAACTTGTCATCTCTAAAGAGGGATTAGATTTCCTCTGAGGGGATTGTTGATTTTTTTGTGCCTTGATCAAAGCCCAAGGTTGAAGCTAAGAGGTTGATTGACTCCACTAGGGAAGTCCTTATACAAATCCTAAGAGGAGGCTGGAACTAACTGACTCAACAAGAGAGTGTTTATGTGTCTTGTACGAGGCCCAAGACTGAGGTAAAAAAGAGACTGACTCTTTGGGGATATCATTATACAAAGCCTAAGAGGAGGCTAAAAGTCTGACTCTATGGGAGAGTGTTATCTGTCTTGTACAAAGCCCAAGATTGAAACTGAAACGAGTTTGACTCTTCTTGGGGAAGATCATTCCTCAAAGCCTAGAGGAAGACTGGGAGGAAATGACTCTGCTAGGGAAGATATATGTCCCAAGCTTAAGAGAGGGAGATTTATGTCTTGTACAAAGCCCAAGATTGAGGCTAAAAGGGTTTGACTCAACAAGAGAGTGCTTTTATCTGTCTTGTAGAAAGCCCAAGATTGTGGCTAAACAAACTGGAGAAATCATTCTACACAGCTTGAGAGGAGGCTAACTCCTACTAGGGGAAATCTTTATACCAAGCTTGAGATGAGACTGGACAAATATGGACTCAACAAGAGAGTATTTATATGTCTCGTATAAAGCCCGAGATTGAGGCTAAAAAAAGTTGACTCAACAAGAGAGTGCTAAAAGGTGATTGACTCAACAAGAGAGTATAAGGGTTTGATTGACTCAATAAGAGAGTCTGAAAGTGATTGACTCAACAAGAGAGTCTGGAAAGTGATTGACTCAACAACAGAGTCTGAAAAGTGATTGACTTAACAAGAGAGTCTGAAAAGGTTACCTCCGCAGGGGAGAATCTTTGTACAAAGCCCAAGAGGAGGCTAGCTATGCTGAGGAAAGATCATTATACAAAGCCTAAGAGGAGGCTAACTTTTGTCGGGGATTGTTAAGATCCCGAGGTAGGTCCAAATGGGGAATCGACTCTTGTTGAGGATTACAGAAGAGTTGAGATATCAGAGACCTTGAGGTTCTGATTTGGGATAAGCTGACCCTGGTTGGGGAACTCTCAAGAGAGAGACTGGGTTTCTTTTGGAGATTGATCCAGAGAGCCGGGGTTTCTCCTATGTTTGTAAGGAACTTAGGAATGTCTTTGAGACTCAAGGGGGTTAGACTATCCAAGTCTAATGGTGTGGAAGAGTTTTATCTATTGTATGATGCCCAAGAGGAGGCACGGGTATTAAGGGATGAGGATCAACCCTAAAATCCGATATTTGACACTGGAAAGACTGCTCTAGCAAAGGATGACTAAGTTATGTCTTATACCTTTAAGAGGTCGTCAGGGTCCTTGTATTAAGCTTAAGAGAAGGTATGAGAACTTCTGAGAAGCCGGAGGGTCCTTGTACAAAGCCCAAGAGGAGGCGGGGATGCATGTAGGAAGTCTGTGGGTCCCAAACCAAGAAAAGTTCAAGAAATTCTATTCACCGAGAATAGATCATTTAGTGAAATTTTTGAGGTTTGAAGAAAGTCAAGAGATGCTATTCACCGAGAATAGATCAACTCTGGGGAGTAGAATTTCTTTGACAATTTCTAGGGGTGACAGTCTGAGAAAAGGTTCACGAAGAATGCTGTCTTTCTCTTTGTTCCATATTGTTTAAGCCCAAGAGAAGGTAAGACTGTATCGGGAAATCCTATGGGGATCTAGTTTTGTTTGTATTTATGAGCGACCAACAGGGCTTTACATAGTTCTAGACCTAGTTGTCGGGGAAAACTCTAAATAACTATACTAGTATATATACAGTTGATATATGACAAGTATTTAAAAGGGTATGAAAGAAGACTAACCATGCGCAGCTTCCCACAATACAGTTATATATATATTTGACGTGTATTTAAAAGAATGAAAGAAGACTAACCATGCGCAGCTTCCCACAATACAGTTATATATATATTTGAGCAAGTAAATGAAAGCGGATAAAACTTACAGGTGAGCAAGCTTACATGGTGTATGGTTAGTTGTTCAGAGAAATTAAAGAAAGTTTTGATAACAACTGTATATTGAATCTAAATCAAAAGGGAATTGTTTTGAAAAGATTATTGGGGCTTATACTCAAAGAGAGGCCCAAGGTTTTAACAACGATCGCACTGTTGTTTTGAATATCGTACCAGGACTTATACAACGACTGAGGCCCAAATTATTTTATTTACAAAGAGGTGGGACTTACACTCTATCAAGAGGCCCAAAAAGTTTGAAAATGAATAAAGATGGGTCTTATAGCTCAAGGAGAAGCCCAGTTGGGTTTGTTACAAAGGCGACGATCGCGCCGAACTTTTGAAAATATACAGAGGGACTTATACAATATGTGAGGCCCAAAATTGTTTATCTACAAAAGAGTTGGGACTTACACTCTATTAGAGGCCCAAAAGTTTGAAAATAAATTGATGAGGGTGGAATTAATCAAAACCCTAATTTTATTTAAAATGGAATTAATTTTGTTTAAAAATTAATAAAAATTATTGAAAACATGTGAAAAATGAGTGGTGATCTTGGACCAATGTTTCAAAAATCATGTTTTTATCCACAAAATGATTGGAAACCATTTAAGTTTGGAAAATCAAGAAGGAAAAAATATTTTAAATGTCAAAAAACAAATAAAAATTAATTCTTTGCAAAAATATCAAGTATATGAAATAAATAATATTTTTGGGAAATTTTTGTAAAATAAAATATTTTAACATTTTTGTGAATTATTAAAAAAAGAATCAACTCAAAATCATTAAAATTCAGAGAGAAATTAATTTTTGAATCAATTAAATAAAATCCCAAAAATTCAAATATTTGAAAGTTTGAAAAAGGGCACCAAGAACATCTTGGTTTTGCCCGCGTGCTCTGTTTTGCCCAGATTTACGTTTTCTCATCAATCTCACTGAATACTTGATGAAATCTAACACTCCACATATCAGTTCTACTCGTTTTCACCTCACGGTCATGTCTATGGTCTTTAATTTCATTTATTTTAAGCATGGAATAAGAAATCAAAGAGAAACCTCAAGAACCCTAATTTCTGTATGAAGGCTGAGAAATTTGATGCACGACTCATACAAAGCAATTAATGGAGGGGAAACACTCTATACATGATTATGAACATATGGCAAAATTATTGTGCGAGGAAATATGCATGAATCATGAGATGACCAAGTTGAGGCTTACCTCTTGCAGCTGGTGATCGAGTTCTAGGTTGGAGGTGTTACAACTTGGTTCCAATGATGTGGACAGCTTCCCTAGGTGCTATGGAGTGTGTCTGAATGCTTGGAGTGGATTGAATTGAGCTGGAACTTGATTTGGCACCTCAACTGCAAATCTGTCAAAAGCTTGTGCATATGGCTGGTAATTTTGAGAATCTGATGTTCTAGATGTTGTTTAAGTGTTTGGATCACTTCTATATGATGTTTATGAGGTGTGTGTGTGTGATTGGTTTGGTTGGAATTGCTCTCAAACTCAAAATCCAATAGTGACTTGCTTTAGAAGGCAAATTTGGAAGTGAAAGTGTGATTTTGAGAAAGGCAAGTGTTATAGGCCTTTGGTGTACTCAAACTGATCAGAAATGAGGTCTATTTATAGTGTTCCAAGTTTGTTTTGCAAGGAATAGGGAATGGCAACTGCAGCAGGCCTCTGGCCAATGTGGATCAAATGGAATCTCAAGTCTCCTCTAGCCATTGACTTGAGATAAGAGCACAGGCCTATGGTTCTCTGATTCAAGGATAAGGCTTGACTGAAGTGTTCATCTTTGTTCTGATACATGCCACCTCTAAGCATCCATTGAATGCTCCAAAACAAAATTGGAGTCTTGAGGCATCTTTAGCTTTTAGGGGTACCAAACCTATATGTACTTCCAAAGATTGGGAGGCTTATGGATCAGTGCTTGTCCCTTGGTTGTTCCCCCTTGAGGTGTGCAGATGGATAACCATGCTTGAAGTTGCACAATTTGGGCAATTCGAGCACTACTGCACAAATCTGCCTTGCCAAGACAGTTTGCAGCAAGGCATGTTGCAACTGTCATAACTCTTAGCTCAGATGGAATTTGATGGAGTTCTTGGGCATATTTGAAAGCTGACATATCCTATTTCAACATGATGTCCAACTTTGGTTTTGAGTCAACCTGAATTATAATGAAAAGTGCCTCTACATTTTGGGAAAAAATAAGGCAGATTCTGACTTAGTGAAAATTTCACTAAGTGTTGGAAAAATGTCACTTTTGTGTTTTCAGCCATTTTGATCACTCCATAACTAAAAATCCATGAGGAATTGGAATGAGCTGTAGTTGACACTTTTAAAGTATGCCATGAGATCTACAAATCCAACTTTGGACCATCCAAAATGGTTGCTTGGATCTCAAGTTATGGTCCTTGGAAGTTGGTATCCTAGCCACTTTGTTCCATAACTTAGAAAAATTCTAAGTTTTTATGGTTACCCCTTTTACAAGTTATCCCACTTTCTTTGATTTTTCTTGATGAATGATGATTCCAATCACACATTAACATCATTTTAGGGTCAATGAACCATAATTGTGAAAAATCTCAAAAAGTCAAACTTGGTTTTGTGCACAGTTGACTTTTTATCGGACGGAATCCAAACTGTACGATCCTTTGTGAAATCAAGTCCTTGACCTAAATCAAACCTAATGGATACATTCCATAGGTGTTGTAGGGTGTACTAAATCATGTCCCAAGGTTTGGGAGCATGTCCTAGACAAAAGTCAAAGGTACAGTTGACTTTTCCCTCGAAACCCTAATTGTGGTCCTGATGAAAATGAAACTTGTGAGTCAAGCTTCTTGGATCAATCCATTGTTGCAAATGGATCAATGTAGTGTGTTAGAGACCCTCAAATCATGCCTTGAGGTCTTGGCTCATGTTTTGTCCCAAAGGTCAACAACTTAAGGGTGAATTAGGTCAGGAAACCCTAATTCCTGATTTTTTGTGGATGCATCCCCTGAGGTAAAATTGACTTGATGATTGGGTCCATGAGGTCCCTTGTAGTATCTTAGGTTGTGATTTGAAGCATTAGCTCATGCCCAGATGAAAATTTCCATCTGGAGGCCCTGGTCGACCAAAACCCTAATTTGGTGACACTGGCGATCTTGAGGCTTGATCCACTTGGAATGTTGCAACTTTGTGCTTGATTCTTGATGTGGGAGTCCTCTTGATCCTTTATAGGTGTTTGAGAGGTTAGAAAAGTTGAATATCATGTCATTTCTTGACTGATCCTCTAATCCTTGATTGTAGTGAATGCTCAACAATTCCTTGAGGAGATTGATGAGACATGAAAGTATCCCCATCTTGTTATGATGATTGGCATAGTGATGGGAAAGCTTAGTGGTCAAAATTTGGGGTATGACAGATGCCCCTATTTAATCTTGTTGGACCCGAAGGTGGTAATGACGAAAGTATTCGGGCATTCGGGGTGCAAGAGGATTAAATATCGGAATACCCGAAATTTTGATGGTGGTTATGAATGGCAGTTAACTCATCCATCTTCTTTTGCTAAGCAATGATGCTTAGAAAAGGTAAACTTCCCCTCGATCCTGGTCTTCAGCCAAGGAACTGGTCTCAGTTTTCTTTTGAAAGGAACTTCCCCTCGATCCTGGTTTCCTACCAAGGAACTGGTCTAAGTTTCTGAAATAAACTTCCCCTCGATCCTGGTTTCCTACCAAGGAACTGGTCTAAGTTTCTGAAACAAACTTCCCTTCGATCATGGTTTCCTACCAAGGAACTGGTCTCAGTTTCTTTTGTCAATAAATTTTCTTGACAAGGGGCGCTATTTGTAGCAGTTTTCATCAAACTTCTCACCGAATTTTCCTGGGGAGATGCCATTTGATGGAAAAGGTTTTGATGTCAGACTTACTGGGGAACCCATTCGTCTGAGTTGTAGAGGTGCAGAAACTTCTCTGTTTCGGAGACGCCATTTGTTGACTCTACTAGGGAAATAAGTCTCTTGAGAGCCTGCTTCCTGTTTGGGGATATTACATCATAATTTCCCTCGAGATCTTCTCGGAGAAATGCCATGTGATGTAATCCAATCTTGAGGTGCTGATGACCTTTTTGTCAGCGAATTTTTCGGAGAAAAACTGCTGTACTACCGAATCTTTTATTAAGAGGCTTTCTCTGGGGATTTTCCTTAATTCGGGAAAGCGAAGATATAATCTTCAATGGAGAAGAGTGACGTTTGTCGAAGGTCTCTTGCTTTTCAGAGGTTCAAGTTATCAAAGTGGTCGAGGATCGTCCCCCTTCCAGAAATAAACTGGGGAAGAGATTGTTTACATGCGACATTTCCTGGCGAGGAAAGAACTGACAACTCGATTTAAAGGACTTTTATCACTAGGGGATTAGACTGACCAGAGTGATAGTGATGCAATATGAATATGAATGCAAAGTAATAATGCATGATGCATGTATGTTTATGCTGACAAAACTGACACGACATACAGACTAATAGATGAACACGACTGGATACTCGGCCACTGCGAGGGATGAAAAGTATTACTGGTCCAAAAGTAGCAATTCTGCCTTTCTTAGGAGAGATAGTCCATGTGGGGAACAACGCTGGTCGGGCTTAGGAGGTAAGAACTCTGTCGGGGATATCAAATGGAAAAATCACATCTGATACAGTTGATCCTTCGTTCAAGCGTACTGGTTTAGAAGGAGTACTTTGATTCTGCACTTTGAAGCTCGATTACTTCTGGAGAAGCGATCGATGTTCTTTCGATGTTCAACAGTCAAAAGAAATTGCCATCTTTATTTTAAAAGCAGAAAAAAGTTTGACAAGTAAATTAATTTTTTTGTTTTATTTCAAGAATCATTGATCATATTAAAACATCATTCTGTAAAGCTAAAACAAATGAGAATTGTAAACAAAAGCACTATGGCTCAAATTTTATTGATAGGATGGAAATCAGCCAAACGCGTGATTCCATGAAATATTTACAAAGTTTAGAAAATGGTAATTTAAGGGAAAAGGGCTACATTGAAACATAACGACCTCTATCCTTCTACCAACTTTGAATTCTGGACATCCTGAGCTTCTGCCGAAGATGACCTTGACTGGAGTTTCCCCTGACTGATGGCATTACTGCTGCTGAGGGATTTGCCCCTTTGTTGGACGCAGTTACTTGCCATGAATCCCTAATTTTTGCCTGGATTGTACTTTGAGATTTCCAATCCACTGGGATGATTTTTTTTATTATGTCTCTAATTTTTGCCTGGACCGCCCTTTCGGGTTTTCATTCCACCGAGACGTTTTTTTTAATTTTATTTAGGCGAAGTATTTCTTGACTACATCAACATTTGTGGGGTAGGCAAATCACTCTCCATCCATGGTTGTGATTCTCAAGGCACTGCCTGAGAAAGCTTTCTTGACCACGTAGGGGCCGTCGTAATTCGGAGTCCATTTGACCCGGGAATCAGTGAGAAATGATTGTATCTTCTTGAGCACAAGGCCTCCTTTCCTGAAGACACGGGGTCAAACCTTTTTGTCGAACACCTTCTTCATTCTTTGCTGATACAACTGATCGTGGCATAGTGCCGTTATTCGCTTTTCTTCGATTAGATTCAACTCGTCGTGTCGACTTTGACACCATTCAGCTTCTGTTAGCTTAGCTTCCATAAATACCCAGATTGATGGGATCTCTACTTCTATGGGAAGTACTGCTTCCATGCCATACACTAGAGAGAAAGGGGTTGGCCCTGTTGAAGTACGGACAGATGTGCGATAACCGTGAAGAGCAAAGGGTAGCATTTCATGCCAGTCTTTGTAGATTACAACCATCTTTTTAACAATCGTCTAGCCGCTTCTACCGCTCCGTTCATCTTAGGTCGGTAGGGAGATGAGTTATGGTGTTCGATCTTGAACTCAGCGCACAACTCTTTCATCATCTTGTTGTTCAAGTTGGATCCATTATCAGTAATGATCTGGCTTGGAACACCATAACAGTAGATGAGATTGTTTTTGATAAATCGGACCATCACTTGTCGGGTTACATTGGTGTATGACGTTGCTTCGACCCACTTGGTGAAGTAGCCAATGGCCACCAGGATGAACCGATGTCCGTTCGAAGCCTTGGGTTCGATCATATCGATTCCCCATATGGAAAAAGGCCATGGGGAAGAGAGAACTTTGAGATGTGTTGGCGGTACATGGATTTTGTCCGAGTATATCTGACACTTGTGACACCTCCTCATGTACTTGTAGTAATCGGATTCCATGGTCAACCAATAGTACCCTGCTCTCAGAATTTTTCTCTCCATTGTGTGTCCGTTGGCGAGTGCCAAAGGATCCTTCGTGAATTTCTTTTATCAACATGTTTGCTTCTGGTCTGTCTACGCATCGAAGCAAGACCATGTCAAAGTTCCTCTTATAGAGTGTATCACCGCTTAGGAAGAAGTTGCCTGCCAATCTTCTGAGGGTCTTTCTGTCTTTTCTTAATGCCCCAGGTGGGTACTCTTATTTCTGAAGGAAGCATTTGATATCGTGATACCAAGGTTTGTCATCGATGACTGCTTCGATTGTGAAAATGTAAGCGGACCGTTCAAGGCGCATTATGTCGATCTTAGGTATGTCATTCCATTGACCTATACTAATCATGGAAGAGAGAGTGGCTAATGCATCAGCCATGTGATTCTCTCCATGAGGGATGTGATGAAACTTGATTCTGTTGAAGAATTGTAACAACCTTCTCGCGTAGTCTTTGTAAGGAATCAGTCCTGAATGGTATGTGTTCCAATGTCCTTTGATCTGATTGACAACTAGGGCTGAGTCGCCATATACATCCAAGTTTTTGATCCTTAAATCAATTGCTTCTTCGAGATCCATGATACAAGCTTCGTATTAGGCCTCGTTGTTTGTGCACTTGAATGTCAATCTAGAAGTGAAAGGAATGTGGGTACCCTGAGGTGTTATAATGATTGACCCAATCCCGTTTCCATAATGATTGACAGCTCCATCAAAGATTAGTCCCCATTGGGAACCTAGTTCTAGCCCTTCACTGGGTAGCGGTTCATCGCAGTCTTTCATTTTCAAATACATGACATCTTCGTATGGGAAGTCAAACTAGATTGATTCTTGATTGTCAATCGGTTGATGAGCCAAATGATTGGCTAAAATACTTCCTTTGACAGCTTTCTGAGCATGGTACTCGATGTCGTATTCTGATAACAACATCTTCCAATGGGCAATCCTTCCCATGAGAGCAGGTTTTTCAAAGACATACTTGATTGGGTCCATTTCGGAGATTAACCAAGTAGTGTGACGAATCATATACTGGCGAAGACGTTTGGCTGCCCAAGCCAGAGCATAGCAAGTTTTCTCAAGCATAGTGTACCGAGTTTCACAGTTAGTGAACTTCTTGCTCAAATAGTAAATGGGAGACTCTTTCTTTTTGGTTTCGTCTTGTTGGCCAAGTACACATCCCATCGAGGCTTCCAAGTCTATTAGGTAGATGATGAGTGGTTTTCCTTCCACTAGAGGTGATAGAATCGGTGGTTTCAACACGTATTCCTTGATACTGTCGAGGGCGGTTTGACAGTCTTCTGTCCAAACGCAGTCCTGATTCTTTTTGAGTAATTTGAAAATCAACGTACATGTCGCGGTCATGAGGAATATGAATCTGGAAATGTAGTTCAGACGTCCCAGGAATCCTCTGACTTGTTTTTTAGTCTTTGGAAAAGGCATTTCTTGAATGGCCCTGACCTTGTCAGGATCAACCTCAATTCCTTTCTGGCTAACGATGAACCCTAGCAGTTTCCCTGAGCGAACACCAAATGTGCACTTATGGGGATTCAAGCGGAGTTTGTACTTTCTCAACCGCTCGAATAGCTTTAACAAGTGTGTCACATGCTCCTCTTCTGTCTTAGATTTGGCAATCATATCATCAACATATACCTCGATTTCCTTCTGTATCATGTCTTGAAACAGAGTAGTCATGGCCCTTTGATAGATTGCCCCGACATTCTTTAAACCGAATGGCATTACCTTGTAACAAAAAGTACCCCATGGGGTGATGAACGAAGTTTTCTCCATGTCTTTCTGTAGCCATCTTTATCTGATTATAGCCCGAGAATCCATCCATGAAGGAGAAGACTTTGAATTTTGTTGTACTGTCTACCAGCATGTCTATGTGTGGTAAGGGAAAGTTATCCTTCAGACTGGCTTTGTTGAGATCCCTGTAGTCTACACACATTCTAACCTTTCCGTCCTTTTTCGAAACTGGTACTATGTTGGCTAACCATTGAGGATATTCTGTTGTGGTGAGGAAACCCGCGTAAATCTGTTTCTGTACTTCCTCTTTGATTTTGATGGTCATGCCTGAATGAGTCTGTCTCAACCTTAGCTTTACTGGCGGACATTCCGATCTCAACGGTAGATGATGTTCCACGATGCTGGTATCCAACCCTGGCATATCCTAATAGGACCAAGCGAATACATCAGGAAACTCTTTGAGAAGCTTTATCAAATTTTCTTTGACAGTTGGACTGAGCAGTGCCCCAATCTTGATCTCTTTTCTCTCTTCTTCTAAACCCAAGTTGATTATTTCCAACGGCTCTTTGTGAGGTTCAATGGACCTTTCCTCTTGTCTGAGTAATCGGGAGATCTCTTCTGGAATTTCTTCGTCATTTTCTTCTTCAGCCTCAAATACCGGGAATTCAAAGTTGGGAGAAGGCATTAGATCGTATGTTTCAATGGGGTTTAAAACAAGCAATCTGCATGGCGTGATGATTATTTTTAGAAGAGATAGAGAGAAATGCAAGAGTGTGTGCAGTTTGTTTTTTGAAAACTGCTTGTTTTTATTATTTGAGTTGTTTTTTCGGATTACCATTTCTGAAAAAAAGCGAAAAGAGAAAACAACAATAAATGCGGAAATTACAAAACGACGTTATTTTATTTACGATCTTGTCGATTCTTGAAACTACAACCCTATAAAGCAAAACTCAGTCGCTTTGGGCGAAGCAGAGAGAGACATTTACAGAAAGTGAGCCCTATAAAAACATCCGTTTCACCTGGGCAAGGTGAAAGGTTAAGATAAAGACGACAATTACTTTGACTTATGAACAACTTTTGGGATGTTGACAGCGACCCATTGGCGGCGAACTCCTCGGTGAATCGCAAAGTCTGGTACCTTCTTTCTGGACTTGTCTTCAGAAATAACAATGATTTCTGGTGTAGCTGGATCGTTGGAGTCTGTCTCCTAGGAAAAGTTGTCGTAGGAGGTTTCCTCAGTTGTATCTTGCACAGTGTTTGTACTCTCAGGAAGATCTCCCCATCCAGTTGGCTGGATGTCTTCGAGCCTGATACGAGAGCTTTCGGGAGCAGTGTACTTAACCAGGAAGTCGTATTTTCCACTCGGTTGTCCTAAGGTGTCCCACACTTCTCTGGAACTGGAGGAGTCATCCCTCTCAATGACGTTGACCTCGGGAAAAGCATAGTTGAGGAACTCTTGTCCTGCAATTATTGCGAATTCATCGTTGTACTGGATATTTTCTGAATGCCTTGAGTATTGATCCCATGATTCTGTGGGGACACATGTATTCTTTTCAATGATGCTCAGCTAATAAGCTTTGTTGGGCTGACTCTCTTGCCCCGAGTCTCCTGGGTACGGCTGCCAGATAGGCAGGCCATCCATTGGGCCATAATAGTCGTGGTTAAAGTTGTCTTTCATCAGAGTGTCCTCCTCTAATGAGTTTGGTGGAGCACGACATCCTTCCAGATCACAATCTTCGTATATCATCATGACATCTGACCTTGGTATATATCTCGGACTCTGTTCCAGAAAGCAAAATGGTGTAGGCACCTCTTCCTGAGACAAATAACTGTCCCTGTTAAGATAGGACTTCCATTCTTCATCTGTATTGGAGGAATCACCGTTGTTGATGGTATGTACTTCTTGAGACACTGGGTGAAGGAAACCTCCAATATGGAAGAAGTTTTGAATGGGATGAAGACTTTCATTGTTAGTAGCTGTTTGGGTACAATTTGAAGAAAAACCAAGACCTTTCTTTTTCTTATTGTCAGTAGGAATGACAAGCTGTCCCCATCCTTTGGTATTGTTACTTTTGATCGCTTTGAGAGCATCTTTGTACGAGGAAATCGACGTTTCTCCTTCTGATTGGTTATCGTGACTCACCGAAAGTGCCTGGAACTGGGTTCCGATAACCTCCTTTGGTCCCACGTAAGTGGACGATGATAAGTTACTCATGATCAAGGCTTGCTCTCCGCAGACTGTGACTAGTTGGTCGTTCTTGACAAACTTCAGCTTTTGGTGAAGTGTTGAAGTGACTTCCCCAACCTCATGTATCCAAGGTCTTCCTAACAAACAGCTGTATGCTGCTCGGATGTCCATGACCTGGAACGTGACTTGGAATGTGTGAGGACCGATAGTTATGGGAAGATCGACTTCACCGATAACCGTTTTTTGGGATCCATGAAATTCTTTGACGATGACCTCACTGCCTCTCAATGGAGATCCTTTGAATGATAGTCGCATTAGAGTGGACTTCGGCATCACATTTAGAGCTGATCCGGTGTCTACCAGTACGCTGGCTAAAGCATTGTCCTGGCAGTTGATTGTAATATTGAGTGCCATATTATGATTTAGGCCCTCTTCCGGCAGTTCCTCATCACTAAACCCCAAGTTATTGCAGGAAGTGATGTTGGAGATGATGCTGTCGAATTGCCTTATTGTTACATCCTGTTCCACAAAGGCTTGCTCGAAGACTTTCTGTAGAGCTTCCCTGTGAGCTTCGGAACTGAGTAAAAGTGATAACACAGAGATTTTTGAAGGAGTTTGCAACAGTTGATCAACAATGTTGTATTCACTCTTCTGGATGAGCTTCAGCATCTCATCGCTGTTCTTTGAAAGGTCGGGATCACTGGATTGATTGACTGGTTGATCAGGAACTTTTGTCTGAGGTTCCTCATCTCTAATGGGTTCTCCAACTCCTCGGTTGAAGATTCGACCGCTCTGTGTTACTTTACCGATGTCTGCAATATTCACGACGGAGGGTAATGGAGTTTCCTTTCCATTCTCAATTGTTGTTGCACCGTATTTGTAAGGGATAACCTTAGTTGATTCATACGGTAGCGATCCCGGCAGATATATAACTACAGGATCCTTCTGATTTTGCCGACCATTGTAAGTAATTTCAATCAGTTCCTGGTTGGGAACTTTTCTATTCTCCAAAGGAATTCTTGATTCGTCAAGTAGAGGGATTATGGTACAAACATCTTTGGTCCTCTTACGATCTGAGATTACGACAACATCCCTGATCTGATCAGCAAAATAGTCAGGCATCAAATTGATTGACCCAGAACTTGGACACGGTCGAATCTCTTTGTTGTCCAACTGACTTGGAAGGGCTGCTCGCACGAGGTAACATCCTTGATTATCTTCAGAGCAAACTCTACAACGTTCATTGTTGTGTGGTGGCACCTGGCCATGTCCGCTTTGTATGCAGTGTAACCTCACTAGGTCTATTTCCATTGATCGAACATCCTGACTTTGATGCCTAGTAGGGTTCTCGTTAGTCATGCTGACTTGTTGTGTGTCTTCATCCATATAGATCGGAAGCCACCAGTGGTTTAACAAGTGTTGCAAAGTTCTTTGAACGAGAGCATATCCTTGGTCTCTCTCACGGCATACTGTACAGTTCTGATAATTATGCGAAGTCAGAAAACCAAGCTGAACTTGCTTAGCGTGTAATTCCACCAAGCTGGTATTCATCAAGCGAATAAAAAAAATTGAATCATGTTAACTTTATAATGACTTCTATCACGGTAATCCTGAATCCATCCAAGATCCATCTGACGCTGGAGGGCCTCTTGTACAAAAGAGCATCCCTGATTATTTACCGAGCAAATCAGACAGAAATCATAATCGTGCCACAGCAGATCATGATGTTGGCCTTGCCTTGAGTGCATTGCCACAAGGTTGGCATTCATCGCACGGATTTCGTGGTTCTGAATGATGTTGGAATTTGTATAAGTCATGTTGACCTCACGAATTCGGTGGTCTTGGATCCATCCGAGATCCATCTGTTCCTGCAGAGCGGATTGCACCACAAAACATCCTTGATCGTTTTTAGAGCAGATATCACACTGGTGATAGTTATGAGATGGTACATGACCATATCCACTTTGTCTGCAATGCATCTTGACCAAGTGGTTCCCAATAAGAGTACATCATGAATTTGATAGCTGTGCTTAAACTCTCCTTCTATCAAATTTACTGCAGCCTTCTCTTGTTGAGGCAACGGGTTCGTCTGAACATTTGGATTTGTATCCTTGAAGGATAAGACCCCGTTCCTGACAAGCTTCTGCACATCGGATTTAAAACTGAGACAATTTTCTATGTTATGCCCTGGTCCTCCTTGATGGTAAGGGCAAGTCTGATCCGCTTTGAACCAAAAAGGAGGATTTTCTGGTACTGTAAGAGGAGACTTGGTTTGGACATGCCCCTTGACCAGTAGTAATGGAAACAGTTCTATGTACAAATTTGGTATAGGGTCAAACCCTGGTGGTCACGTTGTACGGTTGTTGTTGTACTGAGGACGAGCATACTGAAGAGGCTGTTGTATCCTTTGCTAATATTGTTGTTGAATCGGTTGGCTCTGAGCAACCGGAGGTTGATACATTTGAACAGGCGCATGGTAGATAGCAGAAGTTACAGCTGCTGCTGGTTGGTACCGTCGCCTTTGCTTTCTGAGATAGATATTACCAATATCTTGCTCTTTTTTCTTAGGGAAAGCACTGCTGTATCTTTTGGTACTACTTGATGGTCTAGCGTTTTAACTAAATGTCCTTCTCAGACTGCTTCCTCAAGAAGAACTCCCATGCCCACCATCTCAGTGAAGTCACTGGGCGCACTGGCAACCATTCTGTCGTAGTAAAATGAGCTCAAGGTTTTCAAGAAGATCTTTGTCATCTCTTTTTCCTCAAGAGGTGGACAAATCTGGGCGGCAATTTCACGCCATCTCTGAGCATATTCCTTAAAGGTTTCCTTATCCTTCTGCGACATGGCTCTGAGTTGATCTCTGTCTGGTTCCATGTCCAAGTTATACTTATACTGCTGAACGAAGGCAGCGCCAAGATCTCTGAAAGTGACGATCTTGGTGCGGTTTAAACCCATGTACCATTTAAGTGCGGCACCGGTTAAACTATCTTGGAAATAGTGGATCAGTAGATGTTGGTTTTCTGTCTGAGTTGACATCCTCTGAGCGTACATCACCAAATGGCTTTGAGGGCAAGAGTTACCCTTGTAATTTTCAAATTCGGGCACCTTAAATTTGTGCGGAACTTTCACATTGGGGACCAAACAAAGGTCTGCGGCGTCCTTTCCAAATAGATCCTGACCGCGAATGGCTTGCAGTTCTTTCTGCATCTCTAGGAATTATTCCTAGAACTCATTCATTCTGTCGTCATACTTTCATTTCCTCCAGAAGGTATCTGGGGAATATGTTCTTCCGGGACAGTGTGTACCACGGGTGGTGGTACAGTCATTACAACAGTGACTCTTGGTGCTTCCCGATCCCGAAGTTTGTAACCTTCAGGAGTTGCTGTCATGCCCCTGGCATCTTTGCTTTCCCGAAGTTTGTAACCTTCAGGCCCAGCGGTTCCTGCTGCAGTTTTCGGATCTTCAGTGATCGGCGAAATATATCCTTCCAGGGTATAGTTGAGTGGCATGCCCCAGGGACGATCTTTAGGCATGTTATACCAAGGATCATACTTTTCCACTATGGGCGTAGATGTGATCTCTGAGGTCACAGTCCTTTGTTGTTGCATCTAGGCTGCTGCCAGAGCTTGAATGTCATTGTGAAGCTTTCTCAAGTCTTGTTTCAGAGCGTCGAGTTCTTCTCTCAACTCTCTATTCTCTTCCTCGAGATTATCCATTTTCTTTTGTTGATTGGCCCGAGTATTGTACGAATGAGACAGTTTGACTCAAGAATCGAGACACAAATGTGAAATTCGTAGGTAAGAAGAATGCGTTATGTGAGAATGATGAATGATATGCAATGATTATATTAATTATTTTTTTTGTTTAATCAAAAGAAACTTCAACAATTGGATTGCAAATATCATACAATGGAAACCCCGTTTTATTGAATTCAAAGATTGCGGAAATGGAAATACAGTAAATTACATAGTGCTGTAAAAGGAAATGTCTAAGCTAATGGATCCTGAGTCCTCTCTGAGGAGGGCTCGGGTACTGGTTCTGGTACTTTCCTTTTCTTTGACCGGGGCTCTCGAGCTGTTGTCGGGTTGTCATTCCTTTACCAAGTGAAAGGAGCGATCAAATTCCTTTAGTCTTCTTGATTTTCTACACCATGTTGCTCTAAAATCTCGATCAGAGCATCTTTTTCTTTTAACAGTTGTTGTATTTTCTTACACTCCACATTGAGAATATGGTATTTATTCTTCCAAGACTTCTTCTCCTGTTGAACTTTGTTGAGAGTAACCTGAAGTTTTTCCGTATCAGACATAAAATAAAGGACAATCTCCTTTAACAGAAGAACTTCCTGACGAGGGTAAGGCATCCTCAGCTTGAGAGCTCTAGTTTGTACCTAGTGGAGATAAGGTTCCACTGAGACACAGACTGGTTTTCCTAGAGACTCTCTTCCTTTCCTATGAACATTTTTCCAAGCATACACTATTTCTGTCTTTAGTGCTCTGTCATTTTCTCCTTCCTTGAAGAAAAGGCCTTCCAGATGAACACTGTAACGCCCCAGTTTTTGTATTTTATTTAATTGAGTCGTTTTTTTTATTATTTTATTATTATATTATTTTATTTTCGACTTTTATGTGAAAATATATCATTTTTCATTGTTGTGGTATTTTATCGAATTTTGGGATCGTTTGCGAGATATTTGAGTGTGGGGGTATTTTGGTCATTTTATAATATTTTTCATTAAGTTAGTAAGATAGAATTGGAAAGAGAGAAAATAGAGAGAAAGGAAAGGAGAAGAAAGAAAAAGAGGAGAAAAGAGAAGAAGAAGAGAAATAGTAAGAAAGTTTGGAAAATCAAGGAAAACAACTTCTAGAATCGATTTAATCGGGTAAGGGTGCGAAACTCGATTATATTATACTTGTGTATGGTTATGTATGTGTGTGTGTGTGTTTTGGTGGTGTTTTATAGCTTTTGATTTTAGGTCAGATTGTGAGAAATCGATGTTTTTGCGGTTGAAAATCGATATAAATGGCGTAGTGTAATCGTATTATGCATATGATCATTGATTATGCTTGGTTGTGCTGTTTGGAAGTGTTTTGGGTGAAGAATTTGGTTTTTGGACCCAAATGTTTCTAGGTTCGCACAACTGCGAATTTTAAAATTCTGCTTTGTTCGCCTAGCGAACCTGGCGAATGCGAAAGCGAAGGTTTGGTCGAGGGTTCGCCTAGCGAACCCCGGGGCGAGCGGAAGGCGAATGTTCGCTCGAAGGCTCGCTTAGCGAACTTTTTACCTGTTTTCCACTGCCTCGGTTCGCTAGGGTTCGCCTAGCGAACACTGGAGCGAACGTGGCATATTTTCTATTTTGTTTTCTTCATAATTTTCAAACCGTAAGTCCGTTTTGGTCGCCGTTCGAAGCGTTGGGAAGCTAATAAAATGCTCTTTCTTATTACAATGGTTTTTGGAATTTATTAGCCGATTTTATTTTGTCAAAAAATCGGAATAGGCTCGTTTTGTCGACTTTTGTGGTTATGATTGTGTGCAATTGGTGTGTTTTATGCAATGTGCTGTTAATATGGATATGGTATGATTGCATATATGTGTGCATATGATTGCGTGCTGTTGTATGGTACAAAAATGTATTGTTTTGGGATTAAATTGCAAACATGAGTTATGATAAGTGTGATGATTGCATATATGTGTGTATACTAAATGTCATGAGTCATTGTATGCCAAGCATCATGAAATGCATTTTGGTAACGTCCTGAGTGACGGATTGATTCCAGAGGGAATCTGCTATAACGTCGTGTGCCTTAAAAATAAGAGGTGTGAGCGATATGATGGATCGTGTGCCTTAAACATAAGAGGTGTGAGCGATGGTTATAGACGATCGTGTGCCCTTGTGGGGTGTGAGCGATCGGGTCGTGTGCCCATGCGGGGTGTGAGCGATCCATAAGCGTCGTGTGCCCATGCGGGGTGTGAGCGACGGGGGACATCGTATGCCCGACGGGGAGTTACAGTGATGTAGCGAGCGATGGTTCCAATAGTTCCTGAGTGAACTAGTGATGAGAAATACTTGGAGTCGGTACCGCATAGCATGTGCATAGAGTCGTTGTGTCGGTCTCTGTGCATTTGCATAAATCATGAATTAATTGTGCATGGAATTGAGAATGTGATTGATGAGATGGAATATGTGTAAGTGTATTGTGTATGAATGATGTGTAGTGGTATTTGATACTCGAGAATGGTACGGTTTTGTGTTGTATTTGATTGTGGTGCATTTGTGGTAAGAATATGTTTAATTGAGTATTTTTGTGCTAATATATATAATTTTATGCAAGTATATTATGGTTGTTTTTCTCACCCTTCTGCTGTTTTATAATGCTCTATGAGGCATTGCAGATTAGAGTTGCTGGAGGTATTCTTTTTGTGAAGCATTGCGTCTTCATTCTTTTGTCGGTCGGCTCTGATATGTGACACCGGGTAGCTAGGGTGGCCGTTTGTGATTATTTTGTATATGTGATGATATATTTTGGAATTGTACATATATGTATGGATGTATGTTGTACAGACAGACTGTTTATATGATCTATGTATATATATGTTATTCAGATTTTAGATTTTCCGCTTTTATTCTAATTTATGAAAAGTGGGTGTAAGGAACTGAGTTTCCTCTGTTGATTGCTACCCCACTGTTGCATATCTTTATGAGCAGGTGTTGTATGTTATGTTTTACTGCTTTAAATTGATGTGATTCTCCCGTCTATACCGTGTTTTTAGATATACTCTGACGAAATTTTGAATTTTCTTTTACTGCTTTAATTGTTGGGGTTATAGATTGAGGGCGTCACATTAAGTGGTATCAGAGCCAGTCCGTGTCAGTTGAGTTTGCTATGTCCGTTGTGTCTGCTGTGTCTGTCGTTTTGGGCGAGTTGTCGTTGTGCGGCAGTTGTGTTCTGGTGAGTTGTTTGTTTAACCATAGTCTCTGTATTTGGACGAACAGAATATGGCTGGTCGAAATGATGCTGCTTTGGCTGCTGCGATGCAAGCTATGGCACGAGCTGTGCAGGGTGCACCGAATGCTACAGGAAATGATGAGTTTAGAAAGAATAAGCCGCCGGTTTTTAAAGGGAAACATGATCCGGATGGTGCACAGTTGTGGTTGAAAGAGATTGAGAGGATTTTCAGGGTAATGGATTGTGACGATGATGATAAGGTGAGGTTAGGCACTCATATGTTACATGAAGAGGCTGACGACTGGTGGATCAGTACTCGTCAGGTGTTGGAAGCTGAGGAGGAGGAAGAAGAGATTACTTGGGAAGTGTTTAGCCGAGAGTTTCTAAGGAAGTATTTTCCGGAGGATGTCCGAGGAAAGAAGGAGATTGAGTTTTTGGAACTAAAACAAGGTAATATGTCTGTTGTTGACTATACTGCTAAGTTTGTGGAACTTGTGCAGTTTTATCCTCATTATGCGGATGCAACTGCTGAATTTTCTAAGTGTGTGAAGTATGAAAGCGGATTGCGTCCTGAGATTAAGCAGGCTATCGGTTATCAAAGGATCAGGAGGTTTGCTGATTTGGTGGAATGCTGTAGGATTTATGATGAAGATAGTAAAGCCCGTTCTGCTCACTATAAAAGTGTAAGTGACAGGAAAGGGAAGCAACAGTTCTGTGGTGGTCCGTATGTGACACCAGCTGATAAAGGTAAACAAAGGGGTACTTTTGATCGCAGGTCAGGTGGAGGAAGTATGCCTAATTCTTTGAGATGTTATAATTGTGGCGAATTGGGTCATCGTCAGTCTGAATGCAGGAAAGATATGAGAAAGTGTTCTAACTGTGGAGGAGTCGGACATGTCTTAGCTGATTGTAAAAGGAAGAATGTGTTGAAGTGTTTTAATTATGGTGAAGTGGGACATATTAGTGCAAAGTGCCCGAAACAGAAGAAAGCTCCGACTAGTGGGAAAGTGTTTTCATTGGCAGGAACTCAGACTTCAAGTGCAGACCGTCTAATCAGAGGTACTTGCTTTATTAATAATACGCCTTTAATTGCTATTATTGATACTGGAGCGACTCATTCGTTTATTTCGTCTGAGTGCGCGAAGCGTTTGAATCTTGTGTTGTCTGTGATGGGTTTTGAGATGGTTATTGATACTCCAGCAATAGGGTCAGTAACTACTTCTTTGGTTTGTCTAAGTTGTCCTTTGACCATTTATGGTAAAGACTTTGTGATGGATTTGGTGTGTTTACCGTTGGAAGGTTTAGATGTGGTTTTGGGAATGAATTGGTTGCAATTCAATCGGGTTCACATTGATTGTTATCATAAGCTAGTAAGGTTTCCTTCTCTTGAGGAAGACGAAGACTCGAGTTTCTTATCTACCAAAGAGTTGAAGAAACTTTTGGCAGATGAAGCTCAGTTGTTTGGTTTGTTTGCATCATTGACGGTGGATAGTCAAGTTTCACTTGATGTGTTTCCTGTTGTGTGTGATTTTCCTGAAGTGTTTCCTGAGGATATTTTAGATGTACCGCCAGAGAGAGAGGTGGAATTTTCTATAGATCTAGTTCCTGGTACTAGACCTGTATCTATGGCACCTTATCGAATGTCGGCATCTGAGTTGGTTGAGTTGAAAAAGCAGTTGAATGAATTATTGGAAAAGAGGTTTGTCAGACCAAGTGTTTCTCCTTGGGGTGCTCCAGTTTTGTTGGTGAAAAAGAAAGATGGGAGTATGCGATTATGTATTGATTATCGCCAGTTGAATAAAGTGACGATTAAGAATAAGTATCCGCTTCCAAGGATTGATGATTTGATGGATCAGTTGGTTGGTGCTTGTGTGTTTAGTAAGATTGATTTGAGATCGGGGTATCATCAGATAAGAGTGAAAGAAGAAGATATTCAAAAGACAGCCTTTAGGACACGTTACGGTCATTATGAATATTCTGTGATGCCGTTCGGGGTTTCTAATGCGCCTGGTGTCTTTATGGAGTACATGAATCGTATTTTTCATGAGCATTTGGATCGTTTTGTGGTGGTGTTTATTGATGATATTTTAATCTATTCTAAGTCTCATGAGGAACATGAAGAGCATTTGCGTATTGTTTTGCAGGTTTTGAAGGAAAGGAAGCTTTTTGCCAAATTGTCCAAGTGTGAATTCTGGTTGTCGGAGGTGAGTTTTCTTGGGCACGTAATTTCAGGTAATGGTATTGCTGTGGATCCATCTAAAGTAGAAGCAGTTCTACAATGGGAGGCTCCTAGATCCGTTACTGAAATTCGAAGCTTTTTGGGTTTGGCTGGTTATTACCGGAGGTTCATTGAAGGTTTTTCTAAGTTAGCTCTTCCTTTGACGCAGTTGACTTGTAAAGGCAAAACGTTCATTTGGGATATTCAATGTGAAGAAAGTTTTAGTGAGCTGAAGAGAAGATTGACGACAGCTCCGATTCTAATTTTACCGAATCCTAATGAACCATTTGTGGTATATTGTGATGCGTCTTTAATTGGTTTGGGTGGTGTGCTGATGCAGGAAGGTAAGGTTGTGGCTTATGCTTCAAGGCAATTAAGAGTTCATGAGAAAAATTATCCTACTCATGATCTGGAATTAGCGGCGGTGGTTTTTGTGTTGAAGATTTGGAGGCATTATCTCTACGGTGCAAGGTTCGAAGTTTTTAGTGATCATAAAAGCTTGAAATATTTGTTTGACCAGAAAGAGTTGAACATGAGACAACGGAGATGGTTGGAATTCTTGAAAGACTACGACTTTGGCTTGAATTACCATCCTGGTAAAGCTAATGTGGTAGCAGATGCATTGAGCCGTAAATCGTTGCATATGTCCGCATTGATGATGAAAGAGTGGGAACTTTTGGAATCGTTTAGAGACTTAAGTTTAGTTTGTGAAGTGACGTCGGTTAGTGTGAGGCTTGGAATGTTGAAAGTTACTAATGAATTTTTGTTGAAGGTTAGTGAGAAACAAAAGTTGGATGTGAAATTTGTGGACTTGATGACGGTGGGAGAGAAAAGTGTGAATGAGGATTTTAAAGTGGATGTTAATGGTGTTTTGAGATTCCGAGGTAGAATTTGCATTCCTGATGATGCAGAATTGAAAAGAATGATTTTGGAGGAAGGACACCGGAGTAATTTGAGTATTCATCCGGGAGCGAATAAGATGTACCAAGATTTGAAGAAGATTTTCTGGTGGTCTGGTTTGAAAAGAGATGTGGCTCAGTTTGTGTATGCATGTTTAACTTGTCAGAAATCGAAGGTGGAACATCTGAGGCCTAGTGGTTTGTTGCAACCGTTGGATATTCCTGAGTGGAAATGGGATAGCATTTCTATGGATTTTGTGACAGGGTTGACAAATACTCAGCGGGGACATAATGCTATTTGGGTGATTGTGGACAGACTGACTAAATCGGCGCATTTCATTCCGATTGGCATCAGTTTTTCTTTGGAAAGGTTAGCTGAGATTTATATCAGGGTGATTGTGAAATTGCATGGTGTTCCGTTGAGCATTGTTTCTGATCGAGATCCTAGGTTTACTTCGAGACTTTGGGAAAGTTTACAGAAGGCATTGGGTTCTAAATTTAGGTTGAGTTCGGCTTATCATCTGCAGACAGATGGTCAGACCGAGAGAACGATTCAGTCGTTGGAAGATTTGTTGAGGGCTTGTGTTCTTGAACAAGGTGGTGTGTGGGATAGTTATCTTGCATTGATTGAATTCACGTATAATAATAGTTTCCATTCTAGTATTGGAATGGCACCTTTTGAGGCTTTATATGGACGGAGATGTCGAACACCGTTGTGTTGGCACGAAACGGGTGAAAGTTCGGTGGTTGGACCGGAGTTGGTACAACAGATGACAGAAAAGGTAAAGTTTATTCGTGAGAAAATGAAGGCTTCTCAGAGTAGACAAAAGAGTTATCATGATCGGAGACGGAAGGATCTTGAGTTTCAAGAGGGTGACCATGTATTTTTGAGAGTTACGCCGGTAACGGGTGTTGGTCGTGCATTGAAATCTAAGAAGCTTACTTCTCGATTTATTGGTCCTTACCAGATATCTGTGAGAGTTAGTGCTGTGGCGTATCGGGTGGCGTTACCACCGAATCTGTCGAATTTGCATGATGTGTTTCATGTTTCACAGCTTCGGAAGTATGTTCCGGATCCGTCACATGTGATTCAGATGGATGAAGTAGAGGTAAGGGAGAACCTTACGATTGAGGCATTACCAGTTAGGATTTTGGATCGCGAGGTGAAGCGGTTGAGGGGCAAAGATATTGCACTTGTGAAAGTGGCGTGGGGAGGCGCTGCTGAGGGCAATTTGACGTGGGAGTTGGAAAGTCGGATGCAAGAGTCGTAACCAGAGCTGTTCGTCTCAGGTAATATTTTCGAGGACGAAAATTTCTAAGTGGGGGAGAATTGTAACGCCCCAGTTTTTGTATTTTATTTAATTGAGTCGTTTTTTTTATTATTTTATTATTATATTATTTTATTTTTGACTTTTATGTGAAAATATATCATTTTTCATTGTTGTGGTATTTTATCGAATTTTGGGATCGTTTGCGAGATATTTGAGTGTGGGGGTATTTTGGTCATTTTATAATATTTTTCATTAAGTTAGTAAGATAGAATTGGAAAGAGAGAAAATAGAGAGAAAGGAAAGGAGAAGAAAGAAAAAGAGGAGAAAAGAGAAGAAGAAGAGAAATAGTAAGAAAGTTTGGAAAATCAAGGAAAACAACTTCTAGAATCGATTTAATCGGGTAAGGGTGCGAAACTCGATTATATTATACTTGTGTATGGTTATGTATGTGTGTGTGTGTGTTTTGGTGGTGTTTTATAGCTTTTGATTTTAGGTCGGATTGTGAGAAATCGATATTTTTGAGGTTGAAAATCGATATAAATGGCGTAGTGTAATCGTATTATGCATATGATCATTGATTATGCTTGGTTGTGCTGTTTGGAAGTGTTTTGGGTGAAGAATTTGGTTTTTGGACCCAAATGTTTCTAGGTTCGCACAGCTGCGAATTTCAAAATTCTACTTTGTTCGCCTAGCGAACCTGGCGAATGCGAAAGCGAAGGTTTGGTCGAGGGTTCGCCTAGCGAACCCCGGGGCGAGCGGAAGGCGAATGTTCGCTCGAAGGCTCGCTTAGCGAACTTTTTACCTGTTTTCCACTGCCTCGGTTCGCTAGGGTTCGCCTAGCGAACACTGGAGCGAACATGGCATATTTTCTATTTTGTTTTCTTCATAATTTTCAAACCGTAAGTCCGTTTTGGTCGCCGTTCGAAGCGTTGGGAAGCTAATAAAATGCTCTTTCTTATTAAAATGGTTTTTGGAATTTATTAGCCAATTTTATTTTGTCAGAAAATCGGAATAGGGTCGTTTTGTCGACTTTTGTGGTTATGATTGTGTGCAATTGGTGTGTTTTATGCAATGTGCTGTGAATATGGATATGGTATGATTGCATATATGTGTGCATATGATTGCGTGTTGTTGTATGGTACAAAAATGTATTGTTTTGGGATTAAATTGCAAACATGAGTTATGATAAGTGTGATGATTGCATATATGTGTGCATACTAAATGTCATGAGTCATTGTATGCCAAGCATCATGAAATGCATTTTGGTAACGTCCTGAGTGACGGATTGATTCCAGAGGGAATCTGCTATAACGTCGTGTGCCTTAAAATTAAGAGGTGTGAGCGATATGATGGATCGTGTGCCTTAAACATAAGAGGTATGAGCGATGGTTATAGACGATCGTGTGCCCTTGTGGGGTGTGAGCGATCGGGTCGTGTGCCCATGCGGGGTGTGAGCGATCCATAAACATCGTGTGACCATGTGGGGTGTGAGCGACGGGGGACATCGTATGCCCGACGGGGAGTTACAGTGATGTAGCGAGCGATGGTTCCAATAGTTCCTGAGTGAACTAGTGATGAGAAATACTTGGAGTCGGTACCGCATAGCATGTGCATAGAGTCGTTGTGTCGGTCTCTGTGCATTTGCATAAATCATGAATTAATTGTGCATGGAATTGAGAATGTGATTGATGAGATGGAATATGTGTAAGTGTATTGTGTATGAATGATGTGTAGTGGTATTTGATACTCGAGAATGGTACGGTTTTGTGTTGTATTTGATTGTGGTGCATTTGTGGTAAGAATATGTTTAATTGAGTATTTTTGTGCTAATATATATAATTTTATGCAAGTATATTATGGTTGTTTTTCTCACCCTTCTGCTGTTTTATAATGCTCTATGAGGCATTGCAGATTAGAGTTGCTGGAGGTATTCTTTTTGTGAAGCATTGCGTCTTCATTCTTTTGTCGGTCGGCTCTGATATGTGACACCGGGTAGCTAGGGTGGCCGTTTGTGATTATTTTGTATATGTGATGATATATTTTGGAATTGTACATATATGTATGGATGTATGTTGTACAGACAGACTGTTTATATGATCTATGTATATATATGTTATTCAGATTTTAGATTTTCCGCTTTTATTCTAATTTATGAAAAGTGGGTGTAAGGAACTGAGTTTCCTCTGTTGATTGCTACCCCACTGTTGCATATCTTTATGAGCAGGTGTTGTATGTTATGTTTTACTGCTTTAAATTGATGTGATTCTCCCGTCTATACCGTGTTTTTAGATATACTCTGACGAAATTTTGAATTTTCTTTTACTGCTTTAATTGTTGGGGTTATAGATTGGGGGCGTCACAAACAATACGCGGGACATGTCTCATCGGGTATCCCAATTGACGGCGAACTAAAACTGAATGATAATCGATTCCTTCTTTAGTTCCTATGAGGGGTACATTAGGGAAATTTCCACAACGGTCAATGATTCTTATCCCGTCATAGATTCGATTGTACCAATCGATGTCAGAGTTGGTAAGAGACATGATTCTCTACGACCAACGCAAAGTACTCTTATGATCCCAAAAAGCACCAGACTTGAGTAAATGGGAAGTGAACCATTTGTATAGCAAGGGTACACAACATGTGATCATTCCTCCGCTGTACAAATTTCTTAAGTGTACAGAATGATAAGCATCTGCGATCAAGGTCGGTACAGGGTTTCCAATTAGAAAAACCTTAATGGCATTGATATCAATGAAGTCATCAATGTTGGGAAATAGAAATAACCCGTAGGTGAGCAGCACAAAGACGCTCTCGAAAGAAGTCACGTTCCCTATACTAGCAAAGTACAGAGCCTTCTTTATCAAAAACTTAGCCGGCAAACCCAGGATTCCACCCTTAGTGGTCATGTTAGTCCTGACTTCTGACTCGTCCAAATAGATTGATCTTGTAATGGTTTGATCCTTTAGAATTTCTTCCAGTCTAGAAAAGGGAGCTTGGTCAGTGATGGGTAAATCAGTCAGGTGAGAGTACTCCTCCAGTGTTGGTGCTAGTTGGTAATCCGGGAATGTGAAATAGTGATAGACCGGATCGTAGAACTGAATGAGCGTAGCCAGGATTCCTTCGATTACATGGACCCTTAACAGAGACAGCAGTCCTCCGTACTTAGCTCTGAAAGCATCATGGTTGGTGATCATCCTTGCCAACCCTCTCAAATCCTCTAATTTTGGAACCTTGAAGGTGTACTTGTGAGTCTTCCTTCTACCGAAATCCATAACGCAATCTTTTTTTCTCTGACATTTGCAATCATTGTCTTAGTTTAATTTGAAAAAAGAGAGAAGAGAAAAGAAGATTTTTTCTTTGTTTAAGGTTTTTTAATGAAATGAATGCATGGATACAACACACAAAAACATAGAAAAACATGGGGTCAAAGGTTCGGTGTCATGAAGTCATGGATCTACCCATCCCCAAAGGTTATACTGGTGATTTTTTTGTACCTGTCCTCAAAATCATTGACCCCCCTTGGGATAACAACAACAGGCTGGTTCACCCGAGCGAGCTGATGTATCTTAGAGTAATCTCAAATGAGGGTAGTATCGCGTGACAACTATTTCCGATAGCTTCCGCACTACAAAATAGTAACATGGTCTTAGCCTACTAAATCCTCAGTTTCATAGAATACCACAATCGAACAATCTGCTTTCAACAACCGAAGTCGTATAGGCATTAAATCCGCAAAGGGTCTCTCCACTGATTCGATGGTCGACCGGGATCTCTTATTTAGGAGTCACTCCCTATAAGATTACACGTCTAGTGTCATCACTTATCTTAGGTGTCACTCAAACTTTCCAGATGTGGCATCACCCGCAGTCCCATTAGCTGAAAAATAAACACGGATATCAATTAGGAAAAGTGATATATATATTTATCCTAAAACTAACATCCTAGACCTCTTAAGAGCTAGTCTATAAGCCTATACAAACAAAATGACTCACCAGCAGAGTCGCCATTTTACTGTAGCGAGCGATTTTTGTCGGTGACGCGACCACCTTATCGATGGGGTTTCCTCACCGCAATAGTAGGAGGGGGTGCTGCTACTTTCTGATTTCTTATTTATCCCGTGAAGCTGGAAGGGAAAGGGAAGCTATCTAAAACTAACCTTGCACGCGAATGTTTAACTGAACAAATGCTTTAAAGAGATTGGGGGGTCCGGGGTCAGGTTATACAATGGGGAGTTGTAAATTACCCATCCTATATGTGGTTATCCACAGGATATTAGCTTTAGGTCTCGCTTTGTACTTGATGGTGTTTATCTGTTAATGGGTTGGGAAAGTTTCTTGGGAAATATGAGTGAGTGAGTTTTTATTGATTTGGGTGAGGTACTGGACCTAAGTTTTGATTTATTGTGTGAAGGTACTGGACCTAGATTTTTTGTTTAGTATGCTTACTAAGATTTCGCAATCTTATGCCTATGTATTCCCATTTAAATGAAACAGGGAAATCAGAGCAATCTTAGTTCCCCCTATTCTAAGGGAGGAAAAAGATGTTTTGGTCTCTTGTTCAAAGCCCAAGATTGAAGCTAAAAGATTATTTGTGTCTTGTTCAAAGCTCAAGATTGAAGCTAAAAGTTTGACTGAGAGAGAACTTGTCTTCTCTAAAGAGGGATTAGACTTCCTCTGAGGGGATTGTTGATTTTTGTGCGCCTTGATCAAAGCCCAAGGTGGAAGCTAAGAGGTTGATTGACTCCACTAGGGAAGTCCTTATACAAAGCCTAAGAGGAGGCTGGAACTGACTGACTCAACAAGAGAGTGTTTATGGGTCTTGTACGAGGCCCAAGATTGAGGAAAAAAAGAGACTGACTCTTTGGGGATATCATTATACAAAGCCTAAGAGGAGGCTAAAAGTTCGACTCTGCGGGAGAGTGTTATCTGTCTTGAACAAAGCCCAAGATTGAGGCTGAAACGAGTTTGACTCTTCTTGGGGAAGATCATTCCTCAAAGCCTAGAGGAAGACTGGGTGGAAATGACTCTGCTAGGGAAGATATCTATCCCAAGCTTAAGAGAGGGAGATTTATGTCTTGTACAAAGCCCAAGATTAAGGCTAAAAGGGTTTGACTCAACAAGAGTGCTTTTATCTGTCTTGTACAAGGCCCAAGATTGTGGCTAAATAAACTGGAGAAATCATTCTACACAGCTTGAGAGGAGGCTAACTCCTGCTAGGGGAAATCTTTATACCAAGCTTGAGATGAGGCTGGACAAAGATGGACTCAACAAGAGAGTATTTATCTGTCTCGTACAAAGCCTGAGATTGAGGCTAAAAAAAGTTGACTTAACAAGTGAGTGCTAAAAGGTGATTGACTCAACAAGAGAGTATAAGGGTTTGATTGACTCAACAAGAGAGTCTGAAAAGTGATTGACTCAACAAGAGAATCTGGAAAGTGATTGACTCAACAAGAGAGTATGAAAAGTGATTGACTCAACAAGAGAGTCTGAAAAGGTTAGCTACGCTGGGGAGAATCTTTGTACAAAGCCCAAGAGGAGGCTAACTATGCTGAGGAAAGATCATTATACAAAGCCTAAGAGGAGGCTAACTTTTGTCGAGGATTGTTAAGATCCCGAGGCAGGTCTAAATGGGGAATCAACTCTTGTTGAGGATTACAGAAGAGTTGAGATATCAGAGACCTTGAGATTCTGATTTTGGATAAGCTGACCCTGGTTGGGGAACTCTCAAGAGAGAGGCTGGGTTTCTGTTGGAGATTGATCCAGAGAGCCGGGGTTTCTCCTATGTTTGTAAGGAACTTGAGAATGTCTTTGAGACTCAAGGGGATTAGACTGTCCAAGTCTACTGGTGTGGAAGAGTTTTATCTTTTGTATGATGCCCAAGAGGATGCACAGGTATTAAGGGATGAGGATCAACCCTAAAATCCGGTATTTGACACTGGAAATACTGCTCTAGCAAAGGATGACTAAGTTCTGTCTTATACCTTTAAGAGGTCGTCAGGGTCCTTGTATTAAGCCCAAGAGAAGGCATGAGAACTTCTGAGAAGCTGGAGGGTCCTTGTACAAAGCCCAAGAGGAGGCGGGGATGCTTGTAGGAAGCCTGTGGGTCCCAAACCAAGAAAAGTTCAAGAAATGCTATTCACCGAGAATAGATCATTTAGTGAAAGTTCTGAGGTTTGAAGAAACTCAAGAGATGCTATTCACTGAGAATAAATCAACTCTGGGGAGTAGAATTTCTTTGATAATTTCTAGGGGTGACAGTCTGAGAAAAGGTTCACGAAGAATACTGCCTTTCTCTTTGTTCCATATTATTTAAGCCCAAGAGAAGGCAAGACTGTATCTGGAAATCCTATGGGGATCTAGTTTTGTTTGTATTTAAGAGCGACCAACAGGGCTTTACCTAGTTCTAGACCTAGTTGCCGGGAAAAACTCTAAATAACTATACTAGTATATATACAGTTGATGTATGACAAGTATTTAAAAGGGTATGAAAGAAGACTAACCATGCGTAGCTTCCCACAATACAGTTATATATATATATATATATATATATATATATATTTGACGTGTATTTAAAAGAATGAAAGAAGACTAACCATGCGCAGCTTCCCACAATACAGTTATATATATATTTGAGCAAGTAAATGAAAGCGGATAAAACTTACAGGTGAGCAAGCTTCCATACTGTATGGTTTGTTGTTCAAAGAAATTAAAGAAAGTTTTGATAACAACTATATATTGAATCTAAATCAAAAGGGAATTATTTTGAAAAGATTATTGGGGCTTATACTCAAAGAGAGGCACAAGGTTTTAACAGTGATCGCACCGTTGTTTTGAATATCGTACCGGGACTTATACAACGACTGAGGCCCAAATTATTTTATTTACAAATAGGTGGGACTTACACTCTATCAAGAGGCCCAAAAAGTTTGAAAATGAATAAAGATTGGTCTTATAGCTCAAGGAGAAGCCCAGTTGTGTTTGTTACAAAGGCGACGATCGCGCCGAACTTTTGAAAATATACAGAGGGACTTATGCAACATGTCAGGCCCAAAATTGTTTATCTACAAAAGGGTTGGGACTTACACTCTATTAGAGGCCCAAAAGTTTGAAAATAGATTGATGAGGGTGGAATTAATCAAAACCCTAATTTTATTTAAAATGGAATTAATTTTGTTTAAAAATTAATAAAAATTATTGAAAACATGTGAAAAATGAGTGGTGATCTGGGATCAATGTTTCAAAAATCATGTTTTAATCCACAAAATGATTGGAAACCCTTTAAGTTTAGAAAATCATGAAGGAAAAAATATTTTAAATGTTAAAAAACAAATAAAAATTAATTCTTTGCAAAAATATCAAGTATATGAAATAAATAATATTTTTGGGAAATTTTTGTAAAATAAAATATTTTAACATTTTTTTGAATTATTAAAAAAAGAATCAACTCAAAATCATTAAAATTCATAGAGAAATTAATTTTTGAATCAATTAAATAAAATCACGAAAATTCAAATGTTTGAAAGTTTGAAAAAGGGCGCCAAGAACATCTTGATTTTGCCCGCGTGCTCTGTTTTGTCCAGATTTGCGTTTTCATATCAATCTCACTGAATACTTGATGAAATCACACAATTCGCATATCAATCTACTCGTTTTCACCTCACGGTCATGTCTATGGTCTTTAATTTCATTTATTTTAAGCATGTAATAAAAAATCAAAGAGAAACCTCAAGAACCCTAATTTCTGCATGAAGGCTGAGAAATTTGATACACGACTCATACAAAGCAATTAATGGAGGGGAAACACTCTATACATGATTATGAACATATGGCAAAATTATTATGCGAGGAAATATGCATGAATCATGAGATGACCAAGTTGAGGCTTACCACTTGCAGCTGGTGATCGAGTTCTAGGTTAGAGGTGTTACAGGTTGGTTCCAATGATTTAGACAGCTTCCCTAGGTGCTAAGGAGTGTGTCTGAATGCTTGGAGTGGATTGAATTGAGCTGGAACTTGATTTGGCACCTCAACTGCAAATCTGTCAAAAGCTTGTGCAGATGGATGGTGATTTTGAGAATCAGATGTTCCAGATGTTGTTTAAGTGTTTGGATAACTTCTATATGATGTTTATGAGGTATGTGCGTGATTGGTTTGGTTGGAATTGCTCTCAAACTCAAAACCCGACAGTGACTTGCTTTAGAAGGTAAATTTGGAAGTGAAAGTGTAATTTTGAGAAAGGCAAGTGTTATAGGCCTTTGGTGTACTCAAACTAATAAAAAATGAGGTATATTTATAGTGTGTTAAGTTTGTTTTGCAAGGAATAGGGAATGGCAATTGCAGCAGGCCTTTGGCCAATGTGGATCAAATGGAATCTCAAGTCTCCTCTAGCCATTGACTTGAGATTAGAGCATAGGCCTATGGTTCTCTGATTCAAGGATAAGGCTTGACTGAAGTGTTCATCTTTGTTCTGATACATGCCACCTCTAAGCATCCATTGAATGCTCCAAAACAAAATTGGAGTCTTGAGGCATCTTTAGCTTTTTGGGGTGCCAAACCTATATGTAGTTCCAAAGACTTGGGAGGCTTATGGACCAGTGTTTGTCCCTTGGTTGTTCCCCCTTGAGGTGTGCAGATAGATAACCATGCTTGAAGTTGCACAATTTGGGCAATTCGAGCACTAATGCACAAATCTGCCTTGCCAAGACAGTTTGCAACAAGGCATGTTGCAACTGTCATAACTCTTAGCTCAGATGGAATTTGATGGAGTTCTTGGGCATTTTGGAAAGCTGACATATCCTATTTCAGCATGATTTCCAACTTTAGTTTTGAGTCAAACTAAATTATAATGAAAAAAGCCTCTACATTTGTGAAAAAATAAGGCAGATACTGACTTAGTGAAAATTTCACTAAGTGTTGGAAAAATGTCACTTTTGTGTTTTCAACCATTTTGATCACTCCATAACTAAAAATCCATGAGGAATTGGAATGAGCTGTAGTTGACACTTTTAAAGTATGTCATGAGATCTACAAATCCAGCTTTGGACCATCCAAAATGGTTGCTTGGATCTCAAGTTATGGTCCTTGGAAGTTGGTACCCTAGCCACTTTGTTCCATAACTTAGAAAAATTCTAAGCTTTTATGGTTACCCCTTTTACAAGTTATCCAAATTTCTTTGATTTTCTTGATGAATGATGATTCCAATCACACATTAACATCATTTTAGGGTCAATGAACCATAATTGTGAAAAATCTCAAAAAGTCAAACTAGGTTTTGTGCCCAGTTGACTTTTAATCGGACGGAATCCAAACTGTGCGATCCTTTGTGAAATCAAGTCCTTGACCTAAATCAAACCTAATGGATATATTCCATAGGTGTTGTAGGGTGTACTGAATCATGTCCCAAGGTTTGGGAGCATGTCCTGGACAAAAGTCAAAGGTACAGTTGACTTTTCCCTCAAAACCCTAATTGTGGTCCTGATGAAAATGAAACTTGTGAGTCAAGCTTCTTGGATCAATCCATTATTGCAAATGGATCAATGTAGTGTGTTAGAGACCCTCAAATCAAGCCTTGAGGTCTTGGCTCATGTTTTGTCCCAAAGGTCAACTTAAGGGTGAATTAGGTCAGGAAACCCTAATTCCTGATTTTTTGTGGATGCATCCCCTGAGGTAAAATTGACTTGATGATTGGGTCCATGAAGTCCCTTATAGTATCTTGGGTTGTGCTTTGAAGCATTGGCTCATGCACAGATGAAAATTTTCATCTGGAGGCCCTGGTCGACCAAAACCCTAATTTGGTGACACTGGCGATCTTGAGGCTGGATCCACTTGGAATGTTGCAACTTTGTGCTTGATTCTTGATGTGGGAGTCCTCTTGATCCTTTATAGGTGTTTGAGAGGTTAGACAAGTTAAAGATCATGTCATTTCTTGATTGATCCTTTATCTAAGTGCCCTAAGAGGGCTCGAAATCCTAATCCTTGATTGTAGTGAATGCTCAATAATTCCTTGAGGAGATTGATGAGACACAAAAGTATCCCCATCTTGTGATGATGATTGGCACAATGATGGGAAAGCTTAGTGGTCAAAATTTGGGGTATGACACTAATTTTGATATCCTTGATCCAAATTCTTCCTGAAAAAGTTAGTAAAGGAAAAAACAAATTTTTGGATTTTAATTAATGATTAGTAAACATAAACAAATACAAACATCAAACAAACAAAAGAACACGGGTGCTTGGCAATCTCACTCAAGAACAAACCTTCAGAGGAGGGCAAAAGAACCAAATCTTGTGATCTTGTTTGTGGTATGAAATGCAAAAAGACACGTGGGATCTTAGGGGTAAAAATTAGGGTATTACAGCTGCCCTTATTTTAGTTTCTTTTATCCAGAGATACGAAGATGGGCATCTTTGTTTCAACGAGATAGAAGAGACTTAAATATAACAATAACCCAATTTTTGGCCCTAAGAGACCACAAAATGATATGCTCGTGCAAATGATATGCAGACCCAAGACCTCTGTGGGGAGAAAACGCCACAGGAGACAAACAAAAGCTGGGGAGCAAATAGAAAAAACTCCACAGGGGAAAACAAAAAAGGGAAAGCACATCCCAACAGGGGAGGAAACAATCTCCGCTGGGGAAGAATAAAGAGTCAGATTCCACTGAGGGAAAATTACCAACACCAAGAATAAAATAGAAAAACTCGTCCTAACAAGGAGGGAAAAAATATTCGGTGGCGAAAAGGTCATCTACTACCCGACATCCGTTAATAGCATGATCAAAAGGAAAGATTGGCTACAACAAAGCAGTCAACCAAAAGGATATGAGAAATATTACCTACTACCAATAAAGGGCATGACGACAAAGGTAATAATCTCAAAAGGGGTACGAGAAATATCACCTACTACCAACTAAGGGGCAGGATGACAAAGGTGATAAACCCGAACGAGGGAAAGATTACCAGCTATCAACCAAGTGACAACTATAACAAGGTAATCAAACCCGGCTATATTACCTACTACCAACTAAAGGACAGGACGACAAAGGTAATAAGCCAAAAGGGGTACGAGAAATATCACCTACTACCAACTAAAGGGCAGGACGACAAAGGTGATAAACCCGAACAACGGAACGATTACCAGCTATCAACCAAGTGACAACTATAACAAGGTAATCAAACTCGGCTATATTTCCTACTTCCAACTAAAGGGAAGGACGAAAAAGGTAATAAGTCTGCTATATCATCTACTACCAACTAAATGGGCAGGACAACAAAGCTGATAAGCTCAAAAAGAGGGATTACCAACTATCAACCAAGTGACAGTTACAACAAGGTAACAAACCTAGGGTATGAGAAATATTACCTACTACCAACAAAGAGCAGGATGACAAAGGTAATAATCTCAAAAGGTATGAGAAATATCACCTACTACTAACTAAAGGGCAGGACGACAAAGGTGATAAACCCGAACGAGGGAAATATTACCAGCTATCAACTAAGTGACAGCCACAACAAGGTAATCGAACCCGACTATATTACCTACTACCAACAAAGGGTAGGACGATAAAGATAATAAGCCAGCTATATCACCTACTACTAACTAAATGGGCAGGACGACAAAGGTGATAAGCTTTCATTGCCAGAGCAAGGGACCAAAATTCAATTCGGGAATAAACCAGAGAGAAGCGGTCAAACAAGACTCATCCCGAGGAGAAAATATCTCAACTACGGATTAATTTGATGCAGACAAATGACTTGGGGAGGAAAACTAAAACAAAAATCTTCCACGAGGCATAAACTTAGTGGGGAATTAGCAAAGATAGGCATTTTCTGCTTACGGATCAACACTCTAATGGAGAGAGGACACACACGCTCTATGGGGATAACAACGCCAGAGAGGAAAGAAGCACCAACACGAAATGCAAGATGCACAATGCAACAACAAAAATGCCATGCACAACAAATGAATGCGCACGCAATGCATATGAGTATGAATATGCTGACAAAACAGACATAAGGATAAACAGAGGGTGGAATGAACAAAATAACACCACTGAATACTCGGCTAATCTCAACAAAGCAGAGATATCATTAGCAGCTCTGCTAGGGATTTAGCTGAAGAAATCCTGCAAGAGATAAACAGAAGCCATCAAAGTAAAATAAATTCTATTACAAGGCTCAAATATTGCTGGAAAAGAGAAGATACTCCTTGGGGAGAAACCCAAATATCAATCTTCTAACATCAACGATCCACAAAGAGGATAACCACATAAACTCTGCTTTGAGGATAGCAGGAAAGCTGACAGGGAATCATAACAACCCAAATCTTTCTGACCTTTCCTGGGGATAATAAAGAATTCACAGGAACTTCCACTTCAATAAGATGAGGAGATATGTTGTGGAAAAAAGAAATGAATTTGCTGGGGATTGTAGACATATAAACATCTACACAAAATCCACTGGGAAAACAAGGCAAGTCTGCTGGAGATACGAGAACACTCTCAGGGGATTAACCAAATCTGAGCAAAGCATCTTAGACTTGCTGAGGAAAATAACAAAAGGTCAAACTTTGGGGGATTTTAGATCAATACTCATCATAAATAAGAGAAAACCCTACAGGTGACTAATACATCAATACTTCTTGAATAGAGGTATCATCAGCAACTTCATTGGGAAATAGCCGCAATAGTGATGCACAATCTTCTCTGAAAACAAACAATCTGGAGAGAAGTACATCCTGGACTTGTCGGGGATGATAAGAAATTAACGTCACTGCTCTATGCTTGGGAAACAATCAAAATAATAATGCACTGCCTCCGTTGGGGAATCAGCAAGGATAAATCTTTGGGCACAACAACCTGGAGAGAAATATATCCACAAGGCAAGATAAAACCCGACAAGTGGCTACCGTGTCAATACTCTTAGAGGGAAACAACATTGCTCTCCATTTGAGGACATCCAAAGCAGCAACAACACGTCTAGAGGATACAACTCTGAGTGAGGATTCCTCATATGACTTTTGCTGGGGATAACATGAGTGAATCTCTGTGTGGGCATTGACACCAATGACAGATGGTCTTCAAAACTGCTCAACTGCCTAACCAATAACATAATCAGATGGTGAAGATCTGGATCGAGACATAGCTGGTGGAACAACCAAACAACACTCGTCTGGAGAAAACACAAACCGGTATTCAACTCAGAAATACTGGAATATAAGTCCATCACATCATAACAAACTTCTGAAGGAACCCACCATCTTGTCAATAACTGATCATGAAGAAACTCTGTTAAGGAAATATCAACAAATCTATTGGGAAAATATCAACAAACTCTACTGGGGAGCTGTCAATAAATCTTATTAGAGGAGTAAGAACAAACCCCGCTAAGGAAAATATTGATCTTACCATTCTTGGAATAACCGTTGGCATTCCTTTTTGTATTCATAGAATCAAAGGAAAATGTTTTATAATTTTAAAAAATTTAAATCAATTATTCACATTTTGTTTCAAAAATCATCATCAGCAATAAATGAAATTTTGCAAACAGAAACAAATTAAGAATTGCAAACAAAGGGACAAAGGTCCAATTTTATTAATAGAATGGTAGTCCGCAAATGGCGTAACTCCATGAATCATTACAAAGTTTGAAAAAATGGTAAATACATGAAAAGGGTTACATTGAAATACAATGACCACTATTCTCCCTAACAACTTTAAATTCCACTGTGCTCAAAACTTCAGCCGAGGATGATTGAAGCAGAAACTTTAATGGACAATGTTACTTTCAACGATCAAGACTGGCCAGATGCAGTTACTTTCCATAATCCTTAACTTTTTCCTAGATTGCCCTCTCGGGTTTTCAATCTACCGGGATGATTATTTCTGTTTTTGTCTCTAATTTTTTCCTGGACCGCCCCTTTGGGTTTTCAATCCACTGAGACGCTCATTTTTTCCTAAGCCGCCCTTTCAGGTTTTCAACTTAGCGAGCTGTTCTTTTTATTTTTAGGCGAAGTATTTGTTGACTGTATCGACATTCATAGGACGAGTTAACTCTTCACCATCCATAGTTGTAAGAAGTAATACACCACCAGAGAAGGCTCTCTTAACAACATATGGGCCTTCATAATTAGGAGTCCACTTGCCCCTAGAATCATTGGTAAAAGTTGAGATATTTTTGAGCACGAGGTCTCCTTCTCTGAACACACAAGGTCGGACCTTCTTATCAAAATCTTTCTTCGTTCTTTGTTGATACAATTGGCCATGACACAAGGCCGTCATTCTTTTCTCTTCAATCAAATTCAACTGATTGTATCTACTTTGACACCATTCAGCCTCAGACTATTCAACTTCCATCAAAACTCTCATAGAAGGAATTTCAACTTCTACCGGGAGCACTGCTTCCATACCATAAACAAGAGAGAAAGGGGTTGCCCCTGTTGAAGTGCAGACGGATGTACGATAGCCATGCAAAGCAAAAGGGAGCATCTCATGCCAATCCTTGTATGTAACGACCATCTTCTGAATGATCTTCTTAATGTTCTTATTAGCAGCTTCAACAGCCCCATTCATCTTAGGTGTGTAAGGAGAAGAATTATGATGCTCAATCTTAAACTCATCGCATAATTCCTTCATCATCTTGTTGTTCAGATTTGACCCATTATCAATGATAATCTTGCTCGGAACACCATACCGATAAATGATTTGGTTCTTGATAAACCGGGCCACTATTTACTTGGTCACATTGGCATATGATACCGCTTTAACCCTCTTGGTAAAATAATCAATAGCCACCAATATGAAATGGTATCCGTTCGACGCTTTAGGCTCAATCATTCCAATCATATCAATGCCCCACATGGAGAAAGGCCACGGAGAAGAGATAACATTGAGAGGAGTTGGAGGTACATGAATTTTGTCAGCATAAACCTGGCACTTATGACATTTCTTCACATATTTGCAACAGACAGATTCCATTGTCAGCCAATAGTAACCTGCCCTTAACATCTTCTTAGCCATTGCATGCCCATTGGCATGGGTACCAAAGGATCCTTCATGAATTCCTTTCATCAACATGTCTGCTTCGTGTCTATCCACGCATCTGAGCAAGACCATGTCATAATTTCTCTTATACAACACATCATCATTCAAGAAGAAACTACCAGCCAATCTTCTCAAAGTCTTCTTATCTTTCTTCGATGCCCCAAGTGGGTACTCTTGATTCTGAAGAAAGCATTTAATATCATAATACCACGGTTTATCATCAACGACCTCTTCAACCGCAAACACATGAGCTGGTCTATCGAGACGCATAACATCAATTTTGGGTACACCATTCCAACGATTCACCACAATCATGGAGGATATAGTGGCTAAAGCATCTGCCATTCGATTCTCTACTCTGGGTATATGGTGAAACTCAACCTTATTGAAGAAGGTTGACGACCTTCTTGCATAATCACGATAAGGAATCAAATCAGGTTGACGTGTCTCCCATTCCCCTTTTATCTGATTAATCACCAGTGCTGAATCTCTGTATACATCAAGAATCTTGATTCTTAAATCAATAGCTTCTTCCAAGCCTATAATACACGCTTCATACTCTGCTGCATTATTTGTGCAAGTGAACATCAACCTTGCAGTGAAAGGAATATGAGAACCATTAGGAGTAACAAATATTGCCCCAATACCATTGCCATACTCATTAACAGCTCCATCAAAAATCAAACCCCAATGGGATCTAGGCTCAGACCCTTCATCAGGTAATGGTTCTTCACAATCTTTAACCTTTAGGTACATCACGTCTTCATCAGGAAAATCAAACCTGATAGGTTGATAATCATCAATTGGTTGGTGTTCCAAATGATCAGCCAAAACAATTCCTTTTATTTCTTTTTGAGTTCGGTACTCGATATCATATTATGACAACAACATTTGCCAACGAGCGATCCGCCCAGTTAAACCAGGCTTTTCAAAGATATACTTGATTGGATCCATCTTAGATATCAACCAAGTTGTATGATTCAACATATACTGGCAGAGGCGCTTGGAAGCCCAAGCTAAAGCACACCATGTCTTTTCAAGTATTGAGTACCGAGACTCACAATTGGCGAACTTCTTGCTCAAATAATAAATGGTGAATTCTTTTCGACCAGATTCATCTTGTTGACCCAGAACACAGCCCATAGACTCTTCTAGCACAGTCAAATACATAATCAAAGGTCTTCCTTCCATGGAAGGAGACAAAATCAGAAGTTCAAGCAGATACTCTTTAATTATTTCAAAAGCTTTTTGCCAATCCTCTGTCCAGACACAACCCTGATCTTTGCGAAGAAGCTTGAAGATCGGCGCACATGTGGCAGTCATATTGGATATAAATCGGGAGATATAATTCAAACATCCCATAAATCTCAATTTCTTTATGCATCATATCATCCACATAAACCTCAATTTCTTTTTGCATCATATCATAGAACAAAGTACTCATAGCTCTCTGGTACGTTGCACCATCATTTTTCAAACCGAAGGGCATCACTGTAATACCCCATAAATTATTTCACTCTGGAGAATATTATTATGATCAACTGGGTTCCGGTTTACTATGAGAATTTATTGGATAAAATAATTAGAGTAAACTGATGAGCTCAGAGCAGATCAAATTAATATTTTTCTGACTCTGAGGTTTTAACTTTTGGTGTTATAGAGACTTTTGGACATTTAGTAGTGTTACTACCTAATTGAGTTTCTCTATATCATTCATTTTCCCTTTTTCTCTTCATTTGGAACAAAGATAGAAAATAGAAAGAAAGAGAAAGTAGAGAGAAGGAAGAGGAAAGGAAAGAAAAAGAAGAAAAGTTCAAGAGCTCAAGATCAACAACCATCATCAACTCTTCATCGATTCATCCCATCTTCTTCATCATCATCTTCTAATCCAGGTGGGTTCTAGACAGAAACTTTAGAGTATAATTTCTTGAGGTTTTTGAGTTAGGATGGATTTTGGGGAAAAATGGGGTTTTTGGCAAAATCAAAGAATCTAACGGTTGAAGTGTGTTATAATTTGTGTAGTATGATCAATACATGTATAGAATCATCCATTGATAGTTGTTATGATGTTTGGTGTTGATTGGAATGAGTTTGAAATGAAATGGGTTTTGAAAATGTTAGGGTTTTGTGAGAGAAACTATGTATTGATGTTAGAACCATGATAATGTACTTCTATTGGTTGTTGGGGTGTGGTTTTGGGGGTAAATGTGTGGTTTGGAGGCTGCTATCATGAAGGTTTATTTTTCTGCATAACGCAGAGCGCGGGTATGCCCGCTTAGCGCGGTCTGGAGAATTTGCACCCCTTCCAGGTAGCGAGGAGTGCGCTTAGCGCGGGTGGGGTCCGCTTAGTGCGACCTGGAACAACTAATAGTATTTTCTAAAATTCATATCTTTTGACTCGGTTATCCGTTTTAGACGTTCTTTATATCGATGTGAAGTTATGACTGTGTTCTAGGCTATGGAAAACGAAAATGTTGATTTTGAGCAGAATTGTTTTCGACTATCTTAAATTATCGGGTTTTTGTGATCTATGTAAAATGGAAATTTCAGAAAACTAAAACCTTCAAGATGGGAATTGGTGAGGAAACCTTGGTACATTAGAACGACTTAGAGAATTGTGCGGAATTGCTTACACCGATACTTGAAGAGTATCTTTGTTGAGTAGTTGATAGTGGAGGACCGTATTTCCTCCGGTTTTGTATGTTTCTCTTAATAAATATTAGTGACCCGTGTTTAATCCTTTGGTGTAGGATGGTCGGGGAAAGTATTTATTAAGTTTGAGTCCATTAATAAATATTAGTGACCCGTGTTTAATCCTTTGGTGTGGGATGGATGGGGAAAGTATTTATTAAGTGGGTAGCTGTGACCCGTGTTTAATCTCTTTGAGAGGGATGGCCGGGGAAAGTTACTAAGTGGTTGGTATTAGTGACCCGTGTTTAATCCTTTGGTTTAGGATGGATGGGGAAAGTACCAATTGTAGATAACCGTGACCCGTGTTTAATCTCTTTGAGAGGGATGGCCGGGGAAAGTTATTTACGTTAAGGATCCGTGACCCGTGTTTAATCTCTTTGAGAGGGATGGCCAGGGAAAGATTCCTTAACTAGTTATCATTTGGTGTAGTATACGATGGTTTCTTTAGTCAGAAACACGCGAACTCAAGGTCTGGTTACTTTTTCCCCGACTTGAGTTAAGTTTTGGATAGAACCTTGTAAAGCCGAGAGAATCCATAAGATAGAGAACTCACTGAGATTTGATGTATCTCACCCCACTATTGTTGAATATTTTCAGGTACTTCAGGTTCCGCAAAGGGTAAGGATAAGGCCGTGTGATTATCCTTACTTGTCAGATGGCGTAGCTTCCGTTGGGGAGTTTTTTTTGAGATCATTGTCGATCTAGTTCTTAGTATTTATCTTTGGAACGTCTTGTATATATATTTATGCCATAGTTTTTTTGTATTAGGCTTTTTGGGCAAATATATGTATAATGTGTTTACTAGGGACTTATTGGTATTTCAGTACCAAACGTGGTTTTCATGTATAATATATGCCTTTTTGTATGTATTTATATATGGGCGTTACAGTTGGTATCAGAGCAGGTCGTATCCTCGACCTAGCCATGAAATAGAATAAGTTTTTTCTTTCCGTTTCATATGCGTGGTGTCGCCTTTGGTCTTAAGTGTTATATTTATGGTATTGAGTCGGATCAACTTAATCCTATATGTATGACCCTTAGGAACATGGCTGACGGACGTAGAAGCAACCGTGGTAGGCCCAGAACTACTCCAGCTGGGACGAATCCGCCAGGTGACGATGGGAATGCTCCTTTGTATCAGTTTATGCAACAGATGCAGCAGCAACAGAATCAGTTTATGCAGCAAATGGTCCAACAAATGAATGGAGGTTTGCATCCTCAGCTGGTTGTTCCGGAAGCTGTAGGTGGGACTTTCCGGGATTTCTTCCACATGAATCCTCCAGAATTTCATGGCGGATTAGATCCTGTAAAGGCTCACTAATGGATAGTGGGTATGGAAAGGATTTTCTTGATAGTGCACTGTAGTGAAGAAAATAAGGTAGTTTTTGCTTCGAATTCGTTGAAGGGTCCTGCCATGAGGTGGGGGGAGAGTGCGTCGGCTCTTATGACTATTTAGGGTGTGCCCAGGGTCTGGGAGCAATTCAAGGAAATTTTCATGGAGAAATATTTTCCTAGTTCCTTGAGGACTCAGAAAGAGTTTGAATTTCAACAGTTAAGATAGGGTAGTATGACTGTGGCCAGTTATGGTGAAAAGTTTGAGGACATGGCTGCTTATTCTAGGTAGGCTATGTATGCTCCGGATGAATGGTGGAAAATAGACCAATTTCTGTTTGGGCTAAAAGCTGAAATTTCTCATAGTGTATCTCAGAGGGAGTTCACTACTTATGCGGAAGTTCTAAGGCAATGCTATGTGGCGGAGCATAGTTTGAAGAAAGTGCAAGCTGAAGGTGTTGCAAGTAGGGTGAATCAGGGTGATCGTGGGAGAGCTAGTCAACATTTTGGACCTAGATCACAAGCTTTCAAAAGGGAAGCAGGTGCAGGTTTCTAGACCCAACGTTATTCCTTTATGTAGGGTGTGCAACCAACGTCATTTTGGGAAGTGTGCCGATAGGGGTCTTAGGTGTTATAACTGTAATGGATTGGGTCATGTGGCTAGAAATTGTACTTAGAATAGAAACCAAGCACAAGGGAGAAATACCGGGCGGGTTTATACTTTCGATGCAAGGAAGACGAAAAGTGACAACTCTTTAATTGTGGGTACGTGTTTCGTAAATGGACATCCTTGTTTTGTTTTATTTGATTGTGGGGCAACACATTATTTTGTGTCAATGCAGTGTGTGAAGCGACTTGGGTTGCAAGCTATTCCTTTGTCTCCTCCTATGGTGGTCACTACTGCCATGGATGAGATGGTTGAGACACTGTTGATGTGCGAAAACTGTGTTTTAGCTGTGAATGGTAGAGTTTTTCAGATTAACCTTATTTGTTTATCGCTTAAGAAAGTTGATGTCGTTTTGGGGATGGATTGGCTTTCTGCTAATTCGGTGTTTATTGGGCATGAGGAAAAGCTAATCACCATTCCATCTATCGAGGCTACCCCGAAGGATGTGCTAACAACTATTTTAGAAGGTACGGTGGGAATGATAAATTTCTTGTTTGAGAAGGATAAATCTGTTTTACTGGTTCTTACTAAGGAAGGGAGTAGTGAGCAGCAAGTGCTAAGTATTCCAATAGTTTGTGATTTTCCCGAAGTTTTTCCTGAGGACGTTACTTCTCTTCCTCCGGAAAGAGGGGTTGAATTCTCTATTGACCTGGTACCAGGAACGACTCCTGTATCCGTTTCTCCGTATCGGATGACACCGCTTGAATTAAGAGAATTAAAGGACCAATTGGAGGACTTAATGACTAAGCATTTTGTTAAACCTAGTGTTTCACCATGGGGAGCTCCAGTGTTGTTGGTAAAGAAGAAATATGGTGGAATGCGTCTGTGCATTGATTATCGTAAGTTGAATAAAGTCACCGTTAAGAACAAGTACCCCTTACCCAGGATAGACGACCTGTTGGATCAATTGAAAGGAGCCTGTGTGTTCTCGAAGATTGGTTTACGGTCGGGTTATCATCAGATCCGTGTGAAGAGTTCCTATGTGCCTAAGACTGCATTTAGAACCCGTTACAGCCATTACGAATTCTTGGTGATGCCTTTCGGTGTGACTAATGCTCCAACTGTTTTTATGGATTACATGAACCGTATATTTCAAGCTTACTTGGACCAATTTTTCGTAATCTTTATTGATGACATTCTTATTTATTCTCGTACTCCACAAGAGCACGGAGAACATCTGAGAATTTTCTTATCGGTATTGCAAGAGAAGCAACTTTTTGCTAAGTTAAGTAAGTGTGAGTTTTGGATGTCGGAAGTTAATTTTCTTGGACATGTTATATCTCAAGGTGGTGTGGCAGTGAATCCGTCGAAGGTAGAAGCAATGATTAATTGGGAGAGACCGAGGAATGCTTCAGAGGTTAGAAGTTTCTTGGGATTGGTAGGTTACTATAGAAGGTTCATCAAAGGTTTTTCTCAATTGGCCTTACCAATGACAAAGCTTACTCGGAAGGATTATGCTTATTAGTGGGATTCGGGTTGTGAGCAAAGCCTTATGAAATTCAAGGAAAGTTTGACAACGGCTCCTGTGTTAATCATTCCTGATCCTAACAACTCTTACAAAGTATTTTACGATACTTCTAAGATGGGATTAGGAGGTGTTCTAATGCAAGGCGGTCCAGTTGTAGCTTATGCTTCTCGACAATTGAAAGTTCATGAGAAGAATTATCCAACTCACGATTTGGAACTAGCAGCGGTTGTATTTGCACTGAAGGTGTGGTGTCATTATTTGTATGGTGTAGTTTTGAAATGTTCAGTGATCATAAAAGTTTGAAGTATTTATTTGACCAAAAGGAGTTGAATATGCGACAAAGAAGGTGGATGAAGTACTTAAAGGATTATGACTTAGAATTAAAGTATCATCCAGGAAAAGTGAATAGAGTGGCAGATGCATTGAGTCGGAAAATGGTTCATAGTGCCGAATTGATGATATTGGAATATAACTTATTGGAAAAGTTTAGGGATCTAAACCTTCAATTTGTTTGGACTCATAATGGTGTCATTATGGGAAACTTGAATTTCAATTCTACTCTAAGAGTTGAGATTCAACAAGAGCAAATTTTAGAGGAGAAGTTTCAAGAGATGTTACTTCAACCGGGTTTTACACGAACAACGGATGGGATGGTTCAGTTTAACCAAAGGATTTGTGCTTCGAATGATATGGTATTAAAAAGAAAAATTTTGGACGAAGCTCATAAAGGTACTTTTACGATACATCCTGGTTCTTCGAAGATGTATCGGGACTTAAAGAAGGATTATTGGTGGCCAGGAATGAAAAAGAATATTGCGGTATATGTGTCAGAATGTGCAGTGTGCCAACAAGTGAAGATTGAACACCAAAGACCGGGCAGTCTGTTGCAACCTTTAGAGATTCCAATCTGGAAATGGGATAGTATTTCTATGGACTTTACAGTAGGGTTGCCCCGTACGCAAGGTAGTTACGATTCTATTTGGGTGATTGTGGATCGATTAACGAAATATGTGCATTTCTTAGCCGTGAAGACTACTTACAAGGCAAGTCACCTTGCAAGGTTGTTTATTTCTGAAATTGTGAGATTACATGGTGTCCCCTCTAGCATTGTGTCCGATAGAGATCCAAAGTTTACTTTAAGATTTTGGAAGGTTTTTCAACAAGCTATGGGTACGAAGTTGCGTTAGAGCACGTCGAATCATCCTCAGACGGATGGTCAGACTGAGCGAACAATACAAACGATGGAGGACATGTTGAGATCTTGTGTGCTAGAAAGTAGAGGAAATTGGAAGGAACTTCTACCGTTGATTGAGTTTTTGTATAACAATAGTTACCATGCGAGCATCGGTATGGCTCCTTACGAAGCATTGTATGGGAGAAAATGTAGAACACCTTTGTGTTGGGCGGAGGTTGGTGAAGATAGAATTTTGGGACCGAAAATTATTCAAGAGACTACGAAAAAGATTCGAATGATCTGTGAAAAAGTCAAACAAGCACAAGATCGTCAGAAGAGTATTGCGAATAACCATAGGAGACCGTTAGAATTTGAGGAAGGTGACCATGTGTTTTTGAAAGTTACTCCGAGATTGAGATTGAAATGACCATTTAAGTCACGCAAGTTGAGTCCGAGATCCATGGGACCATCAGATCTTAGAAAGGATCAGAGAAGTAGCATACAGATTGGCCTTACCGCCTTCTCTGTCAGAGATGCACGACGTTTTTCATGTATCTCAGCTTCGAAAGTTTGTTACTGATCCTCTTCAGCCAATTCTACCAGATACGATTGAGATAGAAGCAGATTTAACCTTTGAGCCTCAACCGAGTTGTATCACAAGAAGAGAAACTAAGGTGTTAAGGATAAAAGAGATTCCTCTTGTTAAGGTCCAGTGGGATGTGACGCATTCGGGTGATGCAACTTGGGAATTGGAATCCGAGATACGAGAAGTTTATCCTCATCTATTCAGGTAATTTATTTAAATTCGTGGGCGAATTTCTATTCAAGAGGGGAGGATGTAATGCCCCGTAAATTATATCACTCTGGAGAATATTATTATGATCAACTGGGTTCTGGTTTACTCTGAGAATTTATTGGATAAAATAATTAGAGTAAACTGATGAGCTCAGAGCAGATCAAATTAATATTTTTCTGACTCTGAGGTTTTAACTTTTGGTGTTATAGAGACTTTTGGACATTTATTAGTGTTACTACCTAATTGAGTTTCTCTATATCATTCATTTTCCCTTTTTCTCTTTATTTGGAACAGAGATAGAAAATAGAAAGAAAGAGAAAGTAGAGAGAAGGAAGAGGAAAGGAAAGAAAAAGAAGAAAAGTTCAAGAGCTCAAGATCAACAACCATCATCAACTCTTCATCGATTCATCTCATCTTCTTCATCATCATCTTCTAATCCAGGTGGGTTCTAGATAGAAACTTTAGAGTATAATTTCTTGAGGATTTTGAGTTAGGATGGATTTTGGGGGAAAATGGGGGTTTTGGCATAATCAAAGAATCTAACGGTTGAAGTGTGTTACAATTTGTGTAGTATGATCAATATATGTATAGAATCATCCATTAATAGTTGCTATGATGTTTGGTGTTGATTGGAATGAGTTTGAAATGAAATGGGTTTTGAAAATGTTAGGGGTTTGTGAGAGAAACTATGTATTGATGTTAGAACCATGATAATGTACTTCTATTGGTTGTTGGGGTGTGGTTTTGGGGGTGAATGTGTGGTTTGGAGGCTGCAGTCATGAAGGTTTATTTTTTTGCATAACGCAGAGCGCGGGTATGCTCGCTTAGCGCGGTCTGGAGAATTTGCACCCCTTCCAGGCAGCAAGGAGCGCGCTTAGCGCGGGTGGGGTCCGCTTAGCGCGACCTGGAACAAATAATAGTATTTTCTAAAATTCATATCTTTTGACTCGGTTATCCGTTTTAGACGTTCTTTATATCGATGTGAAGCTATGACTGTGTTCTAGGCTATGGAAAACGAAAATGTTGATTTTGAGCGGAATTGTTTTCGATTATGTTAAATTATCAGGTTTTCGTGATCTATGTAAAACGGAAATTTCGGAAAACTAAAAGCTTCAAGATGGGAATTGGTGAGGAAACCTTGGTACATTAGAACGACTTAGAGAATTGTGCGGCATTGCTTACACCAATACATGAAGAGTATCTTTGTTGAGTAGTTGATAGTGGAGGACCGTATTTCCTCCGGTTTTGTATGTTTCACTTAATAAATATTAGTAACTCTTGTTTAATCCTTTGGTGTAGGATGGTCGGGGAAAGTATTTATTAGGTTTGAGTCCATTAATAAATATTAGTGACCTGTGTTTAATCCTTTGGTGCGGGATGGCCGGGGAAAGTATTTATTAAGTGGGTAGCCGTGACCCGTGTTTAATCTCTTTGAGAGGGATGGCCAGGGAAAGTTACTAAGTGTTTGGTATTAGTGACCCGTGTTTAATCCTTTGGTGTAGGATGGCTGGGGAAGTACCAATTGTAGATAACCGTGGCCCGTGTTTAATCTCTTTGAGAGGGATGGCCGGGGAAAGTTATTTACGTTAAGGATTCGTGACCCGTGTTTAATCTCTTTGAGAGGGATGGCCAGGGAAAGATTCCTTAACTAGTTATCGTTTCGTGTAGTATACGATGGTTTCTTTAGTCAGAAACACGCGAACTCAAGGTATAGTTCCTTTTCCCCCGACTTGAGTTAGGTTTTGGTGAGAACCTTGTAAAGCCGAGAGAATCCATAAGATAGAGAACTCACTGAGATTTGATGTATCTCACCCCACTATTGTTGAATATTTTCAGGTACTTCAGGTTCCGCAAAGGGTAAGGATAAGGCCGTGTGATTATCCTTACTTGTCTGATGGCGTAGCTTCTATTGGGGAGTTTTTTTTGAGATCGTTGTCGATCTAGTTCTTAGTATTTATCTTTGGAACATCTTGTATATATATTTATGCCATAGTTTTTTTGTATTAGGTTTTTTGGGAAAATATATGTATAATGTGTTTACTAGGGACTTATTTGTATTTCAGTACCAAACGTGGTTTTTATGTATAATATATTTTTGTATGTATTTATAAATGGGCGTTACAATCACTCTATAACAGAATGTTCCCCAAGGTGTAATGAATGTTGTTTTTTCCATATCCTCGGGTGCCATCTTTATCTGATTATAACCGGAAAATCCATCCATAAAAGAAAAGATATGGAACTTAGTAGTATTATCTACCAGCATATCAATGTGTTGCAGTGGAAAATTGTCTTTCGGACTCGCTTTATTCAAATCTCTGTAGTCACACACATTCGGACTTTTTCGTCTTTCTTTGGAACAAGCACAATATTGGCCACGCATTGAGGATACTCAGAAGTCACAAGAAAACCAGCATCAATCTGCTTTTGAACCTCCTCTTTGATCTTCACAACCATGTCGGGATGAGTTCTTCTCAATTTATGTTTCACAGGTGAACATTCAGGCTTCAACGACAATCTATGCTCCACAATATCAGTATCAAGACTAGGCATGTCTTGATATGACCAAGCAAACACATCAACATATTCTCTAAGAAGCTCCACAATCCTCTTCTTAACATCTGACTGAAGCAGTGCCCCAATCTTGACTTATTTTTTTATCTTCCTCTGAACCCAAATTAACCAATTCTACCGGCTCTTCATGAGGCTGAATGGCTTTTTCCTCGTGCTCAAGCAACCAAGAAATTTCATCTAGAATTCCTTGAATATCCTCTTCTTCAGCTCCAAACACAGGGAACTCAAAGTTGGGAGATGGCATAGGGTCGTTATTTTCAATGGGTTTAACAATCAATCTGCACCATGATTTATGCTTGATTTTAGAATATGAACAAGAAGTGCAAGTATTATGCAGATAAAAGTGATTATCACATTATTATTATTTTTGTTTTTTATGTTACCATTTTTCAGAAATAAAGCAAAAAGGGAAAAACATAATGTGGATAAACAAAATAACATTTTATTGATGATGATAAAATTTGAAACAAAGCCCTCACAAATTCACTCTCACCTTGTGCAGAGTGAAAGGATTTTTGAAAGAAACAAAAGCAAATTACTTTGAATTATGAATAATATTGGGAACATCAACAGTTATCCAATTCTAGCAGATCTGTCCATGTGTCACGAAATTGGGAATTTCTTCCTCTTCAACATCTTCAATGATCGCACTGATTTCATATTCAGGTTCCTTAAACTTCTTCCGAGGGGAATAAAAGGGCACATATGCATCCTCTGTCTCAGAATCGTATCCAGGGTCTTCCAAATAAGGCTCCCAATCTTCTGTAGGAATGGAATCATTTTTAGAACCAAATGGGATGTAGCCTTCAAAGTCATCTTCAAGAATCGCAGTTGTAGAATGGTCTTTGCTAGGACAACCTTGCACCATATTGACATACGCCTTACCATGATTGGATAACAGGTTCGATTGTACATTAGGATTTGAGTCTTCGAAAGACAAAATACCACTTCTAACCAACCTTTGCACTTCCATCTTCAATGGATAACAGTTCTCAGTTTCATGCCCATTCCACCCTGATGAAAAGCACAATGAGCTTCGGGCTTATACCACCACTGTCATACCCCAAATTTTGACCACTAAGATTTCCCAGCATTGTGCAAATCATCACCACAATATGGGTAATCCTTCATGCCTCATCAGTCTCCCCAAAGATGGGTGAGCATCCACTACATTCAAATTTAGGGTTTCAGGCCCTCTCAGAGTTCTTAGACAAAGGATCAATCAAGGAATGACATGATCTTCAACTTGAGTAAACTCTCAAACATCCACAAAGGATCAAGGGGACTCCCACTTCAAGGATTAAGCACAAAGCTGCAACATTCCAAGTGGATTAAGCTTCAAGATCACCAGTGTCACCAAAATTAGGGTTTGGTCGACCAGGGCCTCCAGATGGAAATTTTCTTCTGGGCATGAGCCAATGCTTCAAAGCATAACTTGAATTACTCCATGGGACCTCATAGACCCCATCATCAAGTCAATTCAGCCTCAGGGATGCATTCACTAAAAATCAGGAATTAGGGTTTCTTGACCTGATTCACCCCTAAGTTGACTTTTGGGACAAATCATGAGCCAAGACCTCAAGAGATTATTTGAGGGTCCCTAACACACCAAATTGATCCATTTGCAACAATGGATTGGTCCAAGAAGCTTGAGCAACAAGTTTCAATTTCATCAGAACCACAATTAGGGTTTCGCGGGAAAAGTCAACTGTGCCTTTGACTTTTGACCAGGACATGCTCCCAAACCCTAAGAAATGATTCAATACACCCTATAACACCTATGAAATCAATCCATCAAGTTCTATTTAGGTCAAGGACTTGATTTCATAGAGGATCGCACAGTTTGGAATTCATCTGACAAAAAGTCAACTGTGCACAAAAGCCAACTTTGTCTTTTTGAGATTTTTCATAATTATGGTTCTTTGACCCTAAAATGATTTTAATGTGTGATTGGAATCATCATTCATCAAGAAAAATCAAGAAAAGTTGGATAACTTGTAAAAGGGGTAACCATAAAAAACTTAGAAATTTTTTAAGTTATGGAACAAAGTGGCTAGGGTACCAACTTTAGAGGATCATAACTCCTAAACCACAAGGCCATTTTTCCCCATTCAAAGCTGGATTTGTAGCTCTCATGGCCCTCTACAAAAGCTTCAACTACACCTCATTCCAATTCATCATGGATTTTGGGTTATGGAATGATCAAAATGGCTAAAAACATGAAATGCCACTTTTTCCAACACTTAGTGAAATTTTCACAAAGTCAGAATCTGTTTCACTTTTTTCCAAATGTAGGGGCATTTTTCACTTGGATCCAAAAAGTATCAAAACTAATTATGATCAAACAGTTGTTGTATCATATGAGGGCTTTCCAAAATGGCCAATAACTCCAGTAAAGTCCACTTGAGCCATGAGATATGACAATGGCAATATGCCTTGCTGCAAACTGTCATGGCAAGGCAGATTTTGGAGTTTTGCTCGATTTGCTCAAATTTTGCAAAGGGCAAGCAACTCTATCCATCTGAACACCTCAAGGGGGCACCAAGGAGGAACCAACTTTGATCCTAAGCCTCCCAAGTCTTTGGAACCAAAAGTAGCATGCCAAACCTAGAAATCCCTAAAGAGGGGACAAGACTCCAATTTTGTTTTGGAGCATTCAATGCATACACCAAGGTGGCATGGACTGAGCCATTTCCAACTAGATTTCAGTCAAGACATATCCAAGACCAAGGGAACCAGTAGCCTGTGCCCTAACCTCTAGTCAGTGGCTAGAGGAGACTTGGATTCTCATTGCTCAACATTGGCCAAACCTATGCAGCAGTTGCCATTCACTATTCCTTGCAAAAAAAACTTGCTCTACTATAAATAGAGCTCATTTGTGATCAATTTGAGTACACCAAAGCCATCAAATAGATGTTTTCCTCAAAATCTCCTTCTTCACTCCAAAATTGCCTTCCAAAGCAAGTCACTATCGGGTTTTAAGTTTGAGAGCTATTCCAACCAAACCAATCACATACACACACACACACACACCTCATAAACATCATATAGAAGTGATCCAAACACTCACATAACATCTGGAACCATGCACCCAGACACACTCCATAGCACCTAGGGAAGTTGTCCATATCCTTGGAACCATGCTGTAACACCTCTAACACAAAACACGATCACCAGCTGCAAGAGGTAAGCATGAGCTCTTCTAACTCTATGATCCATGCATTTTTTGTTGCACAATAATTTGGCCATACGTTCATAATCATGCATGGAGTGTTTTCCCTCAATCAATTGCATTGTTTGAATCGTGTATGGAATTTCTGAACCTTCATGCAAATTTTAGGGTTCTTGAGGTTTCTCTTTGATTTCTTATTCCATGTTTAAAATAAATGAAATTAAAGACCATAGACATGATCGTGATGTTGAAACGAGTAGATTGATATATAGATTGCATGATATAATCAAGTATTCAGTGAGATTGGATAGAAAATGCAAATCTGCAGAAACAGAGGGTGGCGCGTGTTCTTGCCATGTTCTTGGCGCCATTTTCAAATATTTGAATATTTGAATTTTTGTGATTTTATTTAATTGATTCAAAAATTAATTTCTCTCTGAGTTTTAATGATTTTGAGTTTATTCTTTTTTTAATAATTCACAAAAATGTTAAAATATTTTATTTTCCCAAAAAATCCCAAAAATATTATTTATTTCATATACTTGATATTTTTGTAAAGAATTAATATTTTAATTGTTTTTGACATTTAAAATATTTTCTCTTTCTTGATTTTTCAAATTTTAGTGATTTCCAATCATTTTATGGATCAAAACCTTATTTTTGAAACATTAATCCAAGATCACAATTTAGTTTCCACATGTTTAACAATTTTGATCATTTTAATTGAATTTTTATTCAATTAAAATACATTTTGGAAACAAATTAGGGTTTTTGATTAATTCAACCCTCATCAAACTTTTTCAAACACTTTGGGCCTCTAGTAGAGTGTAAGACCCAACCCTTTTTGAAAACCAAAATAATTTGGGCCTCAGTGTATTGTATAAGTCCCGATACCATCAAAAAGTTCGGCGCGATTGTCGCCAGTTTAAAATAAAACCTTCTTAGGTCTCTCCTTGAGCTGTAAGCCCCACCACCACTTGTACAAAAATAAATGATTTGGGCCTCTAATAGAGTGTAAGATCCAATCCCCTTTTAACCTAAACAATTTTGGGCCTCAATGTATTGTATAAGTCCCTCTGCGTTAAAAGAAAAATCTCGACATGATCGCCATTTCAAATCAAATCATCTGGGCCTACCCTAGTGTTATAAGCCCCATTATTTTTCTTTAAACACCTTTAGGCCTCTTGAGAGAGTGTAAGACCCATCCCTTTGTACAGAAAACCTTTTTGGGCCTCAATCACTTGTATAAGTCCCTGTACAAAACAACAGTGCAATCACTGATATAACCTTGGGCCTCTCCTTGAGCTGTAAGCCCCAAAAATCTTTTCAAAGCACTTTATCCTTTAATTTTGAATATAATATTGTCATCAAGGCTTTCTTTGTTGAACAAACTAACAAAACAGCATGGAAGCTCTACAACCGAGTAAGTGTTTACCCGCTTTGTTTATCCGCTTTCATATATATAACCGTATTGTGGGGCTGCTCACTGTAAGTCTTCTTTCACAAACTCTTATATACTTGTCAAATATCAACTGTGTAATACTAGTATAGTTATTTAGAGTTTTCCCCGGCAACTACGTCTAGCACTAGGTAAAGCCCTGTTGGTCACTCTTAAATACACATAACACTAGATCCCTATAGGATTACCAGACACAGTCTTCCCTCCTCTTGGGGTTAAACAATATGGAGACGTGAAAGGCAGCATTCTCAGTGAACCCTTTCTCAGACTGTCACTCTTAGAAATCGTCAAAGAGACTCTACTCCCCAGAGATGATCTTTTCTCTGTGAATGGCATCTCTTGAGTTTCTTCCAAATTCACGGACTTTCCTGGCTTGATCTATTCTCGATGAATGGCATGTCTTGAACTTCTCGGGGTTTGGGGACCCACAGCCTTCTTAAAAGCATCTCCGCCTCCTCTTGGGCGTTGTACAAGGACCCTTCGGCTTCTTAAAAGCTCTCATGCTTTCTCTTGGGCTTAGTACAAGGACCCAGAGACCTCTACAGGTATAAGAATAGAACCTAGTCATAAATTTGCTAGAGATGTCTTTCTGAGTCAAGTGTCAGACCAGTTAATGGGTTGACCTTCATCCCTTAACATACCAGTCTTCTCTTGGGTATCGTACAAAGACCATTCACTATCTGAGAATCGATTTCTCAAAACACCCGTAGACTTGGACAGTCTCCATACCTTTTGGGATGTCCCATTTCCTTAAAGAACAGGAAATAACCCTGATCCTCCGATCAATCCCTGAGCACAATATTACCCATATAAGAACTGATTTTCTCTTTTATCCAACATACTGGACCTGTCACTAAAACAGTCACCAGCACAATAGCCTCCTCTTGGGCTTTGTACAATGATTTTCCCCAATGGAGCTAACCTATTCACACTCTCTTGTTGAGTATAAAAGACTCTCTTGTTGAGTAAATCACTTTTAGCCTCCATCTCGGGCTTTGTACGAGATACAAAATCACTCTCTTGTTGAGTATAAAAGACTCTCTTGTTGAGTCACACCTTTTAGCCTCCATCTCGGGCTTTGTACGAGATACAAAAACACTCTCTTGTTTAGTATAAAAGACTCTCTTGTTGAGTCAATCCCCCTTTTAGCCTCTCTCTCTGGCTTCGTACGAGACACATAAAAAACACCCTCTTGTTGGGTCAATAGCCTCCTCTTAGGCTTTGTATAAGGAAACCCCGGTTGAGTCAATCAACCTTTTAGCATCAAAATCTATGCCTTGCTCACAGTATAAAACATCAACAACTCCTTTTCCCCCATCTAATTGCTGTAAGCGGCAAGCCTCTGGATTATTTACATCCATGCCACTGTCCCTATTTTAGCATGAGAAATTCCTAAGGAAAGATAGCATTGCTCTACACTGAGTTAAAGTCTTCTCCTTCAGGTTAAAAACCCCCTATAAAGGAAATTATGGCATTGCTGGATTCACATATCCCAGTTAAAGTAATTCTCCTTTATAACCAGTCACGTAACAATTGTGATAAACAGACCAAATACCCCTCTTTAGAGATGACAAATTCTCTCTAAAGTCAAAACCCTTTAGCTTCACATCTTGGGCTTCGAACAAGATACAAATAGACCCTTCAGCTTTATATCTTGGGCTTTGAACAAGATACAAACCACTTTTAGCTTCATGTCTTGGGCTTTGAACAAGACACAAAACAACCTTTTTACTCCCATAGAATAGGAGGAACTACGATCGCTCTGATTTCCCTGTTTCGTTAAACGGGAATACGTAGACATAAGATTGAAAATCTTAGCGAGCACACTAATCAAAAACCCAAAATCCCGTACCTTCATACATCAATCGAAAAGCATCAGTCCTAAAATCCCCATGAATAGTCGTATCATTTCATTCTTAGCAAAATAAGCAGAGAGAGGCCCACAATCTAAACCGCATATGTAAACCAACAGTCACCTGTTTAAACTCAGTATGCAAGCAGGGTTAATTGGAGACATCTATTTCCCTTCCTTCATCAGCTTCAATAGGATAAAAAATTAATCGACCTGTAGTACCCCAGAGCGACAGTGCTTAAGAACCACGTCCAAAAATCGCTCGTTACAACCACGACGAATCCTTCGGAGCAGCAGGTGGCGCACGAGTGTGAACAAGATTCTTTTGAATTAAACCAGGAAGCAAATTTGTATAGGTCATCAGAATTGGATCAAAATCATTTTGATAACAGCCTCGTTGATTGTTTTGTTGATTAGAACGTTGTTGATGAGCAGCTTGAACAACAGGAGTTGAATTGATAACAGGAGTAACAGATGCAACAAGTTCCTGACACCGATTGTTCTTACCATAACTTTTTTTGCGTCCTCCACGGGAAATAGCATTGGTCTCACCTTCTTTCTTCTTGGAAAGTCCTCCCCCATATTTCTTGGAACTTCCAACAGAATTACCATCTTTTGACAAAAGTCCCTCACGGACACGTCCTTCTAATCTCATCCCCATATTAACCATCTCAGTGAAGTCACTCGGGGCACTAGCAATCATACGCTCATAATAGAAGGGACTCAGAGTTTTCAGAAAAATCTTAGTCATCTCTTTTTCTTCCAAAGGAGGATTGATCTGAGCAGCTGTCTCGCACCACCTCTGCGCGTATTCTTTGAATGTCTCCTTATCTTTCTGAGCCATTGCTCGAAGCTGGTCACGATCAGGGGCCATATGTAACACCCCAAATTTATTAGAATATTTATTTAATTTATTTAAATATAATATTTGTGAATTTTCGGTGAATGTTTGGTGGTTTGTGTCGATGTCGGTATTTTGGAGGAGTTTCAGTTATTTAATTAAATAATAGTATATAATATGAATATATTAGTATTATTATTAATTTAAATAATATTGGAGGAAAAAAGGGCAAGGTGGACTTTTGAGGAGGATTAGTGAGGGTATTATTGGGAAAGCCCATTTTGGAAGCCAAGGGTTTAACAAAAAGGAATTGGGAAGGAATAGGATTCATTTCAGTTGGAACGTGAAAATAAGGAGAAAAGTCCAGAGCTCTGAGGAAAAAGGAAAAGGAGAGGATTCAAGAAGGTTTCCAAAGAATCAGTAGAGAAAGCTCCGAATCGACAATCTAAGGTATGAGGAGTATTACCTTTCATTGTTTTCAATATAGGAGTGATGTGTTTAAAATGGATCTTCAGGTTTTTGGGGTTTTTGAAGGGTTTATGAGTTAATGATGATTTAGGGGTATTTCTGAGGATCGATGATGGATTATTAAGGGTTGAATTTATTTGGGTAAAAATAAGCCTTCGAGGCAAAACCTTTTTGATGATATGTGGGATCTTGTATGAGAAAGGGATTTATGGGGTTTATGGGAACCTTGAGAGTTTGTGAAGGTTTATGTGATTTTGAGTTAAGATAGGCTAATTAACCGACCTAATAGTTGTAGGTTTTATGCCTTTGATTGCCTTGATGTTTCAGGACTATTTTGGGAGTGTTTTGGGGTGATTTGAGGTTGGAATCGTAAAGGTTTTTGGGACTGGGATGCTACTGGTGCGTAGCAGCGATTGCAGGAATCACTAGTTTGCAAAGCGAACAAATCATTCGCAAGGCGAATGTTCTCCCAGGCTCACAAAGCGAGTAGTGCAGCGAATGCGCAATAAATTATGTGATGATACTGGATGAATTCTGAGATGTGACTTTGTGGGTTCGCACAGCGAATATCCCATCGAAGGGCTTCGCACAGCGAATAAAGGAGCGAGGAGAGGCAGACTCGGGAACTCTCTGGTTTTTGTATGGGGTTGTGGCTTCGCTGCCAGCTTCGCAAAGCGAAGGTCCCAGCGAGCAGGTTCGCACAGCGAACTCAGTAGCGAACCCTGCTGTTCGCGAAATTTTGTTTATGATTTCTGTGATGTTCTGATGTTTGATGTTGTGATCTTTCTGATGGTTTACTGTGAGGTTACTGATGATTATGAGATGATGAATTGCGATGTTTTGATAAAATATGATGACATGATTAACATGATGTTTTGGTGAATGATGATGCACATAATGATATTTTGATGATGATGATTATTGATGTTGTGTATCATGCATTCATAGCATATTCTGGTGATGATGTTAGGACTTCGTTCCAGTGATGATGATGTTAGACTTTGGTCTATTTGTGGCTTCCATCCCATTGTGTGGATGTGAAGTGGATTATGACGTGCTTCGGTTCTTGTGTGGAACCGATTCTATTTGACGGGGATCTTTGGAGGGTGATGGCCTAAACGTCCATCGATTGTGACGATTGGTACCACATGCATAAGTCTTGTTGTGCATTGCATTTATGTGGCATATTATTTTGATTTAAGATGTTGTGACTTTTGATGCTTGTGATGACTCTGATGTTGTTGTATATGATGATGACGCCATTTTTATGCATATCTTATTTTATATTGATTATAATGAATTCTGTTACTCACCTTGCCTGTTTGAATGTTGCCTCCACGTGGGTAACGTGCAGGTGATCAGGATTAGCCGTGGATGCTTTTGTGGACTTTTGAAGTTATTTGCATTTTGGTCGATGTAGAGGGTCTTGCTCTGATAGTGTAACATCGGGTTGGATCGTTGAGTCGAACCATGTTGAGTTTTATTTGGATGTTATTTTATTGATATTTGATGACTACGGTTTATTTTAATAAATCCTTTTGTGGGATTTTTGTGGTTATGGTGGTTTTGCTACCCTGTGAAGGCATTTTGAGTTATTTTTGAGGAAAACCCGTTGTTTACGGAGCAACTTTTGTTGATTTGATTTTATTGAGAAATGTGCACTCTTTGAGGTGATTCTAATTTAACTATGATTTTATGTTTATTCCGCTGCGATAATTGTGGGGTAGAAAAGGGTGTTATATTAGTGGTATCACAGCAGGTCGGTCCGTCCGGCAAGGTTTTTACGTGATGTGAGTCCCATGTCGGTCGACAAGTGTGTATACAGTGTCGATGTTTTAGTTCTTCTAACCTTGTTGGTGGTGTGCAGGATGACTGGAAGAAATGATCCTGCTATTGCTAATGCTTTGAAATCAGTTGCTGATGTGGTGGCGCAACTCAATTCGAACGGCGGAGTTCCAGATGAGTTTCGTGCTTTGGGGTAGTTCAAGAGGAACAATCCGCCGAATTTTGAGGGTACTCACGATCCAACAAGTGCACACAAGTAGTTAAAGGCGATCTAGAAGATCTTCCGAGGGATGGGATGTACTGACGCGTAGTAAGTTCGGTTTGGAACTCATATGTTGTCGGAAGAGGCTGAGGATTGGTGGGATAACACCCGCCAGAGACTGGAAGATGTTGGCACTTTGATAACCTGGGTTATGTTCAAGCAGGAATTTTTGGGAAAGTATTATCCAGAGGATGCTCGTGGTAAGAGAGAGGTGGAATTCTTGGAGCTGAAGCAAGGAGATATGACTGTTGCAGAGTATGCTGCGAAGTTTGAGAAGCTGGTGAAGTTCTTTCCTCACTACAGCCGTGCTGTTGGTGAGATGTCCAAGTGCCTCAAGTTCGAGAATGCGCTGAGACTAGAGATTAAGCAAGGTATTGGGTATCAACAGATCCGCAGGTATGCTGAGTTGGTGGACAAGATCAGAATCTACGATGAGGATAGCCGAGCTCGATCTGCTCACTACAAGCAGTTGAGTGAGAAGAAAGGGCAGTATAGGGGGAAACCTTATACGACTTCAGCTGACAAAGGGAAGCAGAAGGCTTCAGATGAGAAAAAGACAAGTGGGGGAGCAGCTCCTGCTTCTGGGAAGTGTTATAGGTGTGGTGAGCAAGGTCATCATGCTGATGTTTGTACTAATAATGTGTTGAGGTGCTACAAGTATGGTAAGAAGGGTCATAGAGCTAATGATTGCAAGGATGGTGTTCCAACTTGTTTCAATTGTGGTGAGAAGGGTCACATCAGTACCAAGTGTCAGAAACTGAAGAAGACGGCTACTGCTGCTCAGACCAGTGGCAGAGTGTTTGCTTTGAGTGGTGCAGAAGTGTCAGAGAAGGACAACCTGATTCGAGGTACTTGTTTTATTAATGATATTGAGTTGGTTGCTATGATTGATACTAGTGCTACTCATTCTTTTGTTTCGCTTGAATGTGCTAATAGACTGGGTTTGAATTTGTCTAATATGAATGGTAGTATGCTAATAGAGACTCCTGCTAATGGTTCTGTTACAACTACTTTTGTGTGTTTGAGATGTCCTCTGACGATTTTTGGGAAGAGTTTTGTGATGGATTTTGTGTGGTTACCCTTGCACCAGATCGATGTAATCCTTGGAATGAACTGGTTGGAGTTCAACCATGTTCATATCAATTGTTATACTAAGACTGTGGAGTTTCCTGAGTTTGGTGATAGTGGAGAGTTGATGTTCCTGTCTGCTAGGAAAGTAGACGAGCTAATGGAAGATGAAGCCCTGGTGTTTTCAATGTTTGCATCGTTGCAGATTGATCGTGAAGCTGCGAGTGTGGAGTTGCCTGTTGTATGTGAATTTCCAGATGTGTTTCCAGATGACATCAGTGATTTGCCTCCAGAATGTGAAGTAGAGTTTGCAATGGACTTAGTACCAGGTACGAGTCCAGTGTCGATGGCTCCTTATCGGATGTCAGCTTCTGAGTTAAGTGAATTGAAGAAACAATTGGAAGAATTGCTTGAGAAGAGGTTTGTTCGACCAAGTGTTTCTCCGTGGGGTGCTCCTGTGTTGTTAGTGAAGAAGAAGGATGGTAGTATGAGGTTGTGTGTTGATTATCGGTAGTTGAATAAAGTGACAATCAAGAATAATTATCCACTTCCGAGAATCGACGACTTGATGGATCAGTTAGTAGGTGCCTGTGTTTAGCAAGATTGATTTGACGTCTGGTTATCATCAGATTCGTGTTAAGCATGATGATATTCCGAAGCTTTCAGAACGAGGTATGGTCACTATGAATACACTGTGATGTCGTTCGGTGTGTCCAATGCACCTGGTGTGTTCATGGAGTATATGAATCGGATTTTTCATGAGTATTTGGATCAATTTGTGATGGTTTTCATTGATGATATCCTGATATATTCTAAGTCTAAAGAAGAGCATGCTGAGCATTTGAGAACTGTGTAACAAGTGTTGAAAGAGAAGAAGTTGTATGTGAAGCTGTCAAAGTGTGAATTCTGGTTGAAAGAGGTGAGTTTCCTTGGCCATGTGATTTCGAGTGGTGGAATTATTATAGATCCTTCCAAGATTGATGTTGTGTTACAGTGGGAGACTCTAAAGTCTGCTACTGAGATACGAAGTTTTCTGGGATTGGCGGGTTATTACCGTAAGTTTATCGAGGGCTTTTCTTAGTTGGCATTACCTTTGACTCAGTTGACTCGAAAGGGTCAAGCTTTTGTGTGGGATGTAGCTTGTGAAGAGAGTTTTGTGGAATTGAAGAAGAGGTTGACGATCGCTCCAGTGTTGATCTTGCCTAATCTGAGCGAATCTTTTGTGGTGTATTATGATGCGTCGAAGATGGGTCTTGGTGGAGTGTTGATGCAGAATGGACAAGTTGTTGCCTATGCTATGAGACAATTGCGAGTTCATGAGAGGAATTATCCTACACATGACTTGGAATTGGCAGTTGTGGTGTTTGTGTTGAAAATTTGGAGACATTATCTGTTTGGCTCTATGTTTGAAGTGTTCAGTGATCATAAAAGTCTGAAGTACTTATTTGATCAGAAAGAATTGAATATGAGGCAGAGAAGGTGGTTAGAGTTGTTGAAGGATTTCGATTTTGATTTGAGTTATCATCCGGGCAAAGAAAATGTAGTGGCTGATGCCTTAAGCAGGAAGTCATTGCATATGTCGATTCTTATGGTGAAAGAATTGGAATTAGTTAAACAATTTAGAGATTTGAGTTTGGTATGTGAAGAGACTCTTGACAGTGTGAAGTTCGGAATTTTGAAGTTAACTAGTGGCATTCTGGAAGAGATCAGAGTGGGACAACAATCTGACTTGAAGTTAGTGGACCAGTTGACTTTGATCAACCAAGGTAACAGAGCAGAATTTCGAATTGGCAAGACTGGTGTGATGATGTTCAGAGACAGGGTGTGTGTCCCAGATATTAAGAAGAGCATACTTGAAGAAGGACACCGAAGTAGGTTGAGTATTCATCCCGGTGCTACGAAGATGTACCAGGATTTGAAAAAGTTTTTTGGTGGCCAGGTATGAAGAAGGATGTTGCGGAGTTTGTTTATGCGTCTTTGACTTGTCAGAAGTCGAAGATTGAGCATCAGAAGCCTTTAGGTATGATGCAGCCGTTGAGAATTCCAGAATGGAAGTGGGATAATATTTCCATGGATTTTGTGGTGGGATTGCCGAGGACTGCTAAGGGAAATGATTCCATTTGGTTTATTGTGGATAGATTAACTAAATCGGCTCATTTCTTGCCGATGGAGATTAATCATTCTATGCAGAAGTTAGCCGAGATGTACATTGAGGAGATTGTGAAGTGACATGGGATACCTTCGAGTATTGTGTCGGATAGAGATCTGAGATTTACATCGAGGTTCTGGAAGAGCTTGCAAGAGGCTTTGGGTACTAAGTTGAGGATGAGTTTTGCCTATCATCCGCAGACGGACGGTCATACAGAAAGGACTATCCAATCTTTAGCGGATTTGCTGAGGACTTGTGTGTTGGATCACAGAGGATCTTGGGATAGCCATTTACCGTTGATTGAGTTCACGTACAATAACAGTTTTCATGCTAGTATTGGAATGGCACCCTATAAAGCTTTGTATGGGAGGAGGTGTAGGAATCCTCTGTGTTGGTATGAGTCAGGCGAGAGTGTTGTACTCGGACCTGAGATTGTGCAAGAGACGACCGAGAAGATTAAGATGATCCAAGAGAGGATGATAGCGTCGTAGAGTCGCCAGAAGAGCTATCATGATAAGAGGAGGAAGACACTTGAATTTCAAGAAGGAGATCACGTGTTTTTTAGGGTGACGCCAGTGACTGGTGTGGGTCGAGCTTTAAAGTCTAGGAAGCTCTCTCCACGTTTTGTTGGTCCATATCAAATCTCGCAGAGGATAGGAGAAGTAGCCTATCGAATTGCTTTACCGCCGTCACTTGAGAATTTGCATGACGTGTTCGATGTGTCTCAGTTGAGGAAGTACATTCTGGATCTGTCGCATGTGATTCAGATGGATGATGTACAAGTGAGGGATAACCTGACAGTGGAAGCTTTACCGATGTGGATTGATGATTGAGAGATGAAGCAACTACGGGGTAAAGACATAACTTTGGTGAACGTGTTGTGGGGCGGACCAGCTGGCGAAAGTTGGACTTGGGAACATGAAGATCAGATGAGGGAGTCATATCCAACTCTATTTCTTTGAGGTAATTTTTTAGGGCGAAAATTCTGTAAGTGGGGGAGAGTTGTAACACCCCAAATTTATTAGAATATTTATTTAATTTATTTAAATATAATATTTGTGAATTTTCGGTGAATGTTTGGTGGTTTGTGTCGATGTCGGTATTTTGGTGGAGTTTCGGTTATTTAATTAAACAATAGTATATAATATGAATATATTAGTATTATTATTAATTTAAATAATATTGGAGGAATTACGGGCAAGGTGGACTTTTGAGGAGGATTAGTGAGGGTATTATTGGGAAAACCCATTTTGGAAGCCAAGGGTTTAACAAAAAGGAATTGGGAAGGAATAGGATTCATTTTAGTTGGAACTTGAAAATAACGAGAAAAGTGCAGAGCTCTGAGGAAAAAGGAAAAGACGAGGATTCACGAAGGTTTCCGAAGAATCAGTAGAGAAAGCTCCGGATCGACAATTTAAGGTATGAGGAGTATTGCCTTTCATTGTTTTCAATATAGGAGTGATGTGTTTAAAATGGATCTTGAGGTTTTTGGGGTTTTTGAAGGGTTTATGAGTTATTGGTGATTTAGGGGTATTTCTGAGGATCGATAATGGATTATTAAGGGTTGAATTGATTTGGGTAAAAATAAGCCTTCGAGGCAAAACCTTTTTGATGATATCTGGGATTTTGTATGAGAAAGGGATTTATGGGGTTCATGGGAACCTTGGAGTTTGTGAAGGTTTAGGTGATTTTGAGTTAGGATACTGGAATTAACCGACCTAATAGTCGTAGGTTTTATGCCTTTGATTGCCTTGATGTTTCAGGACTGTTTTAGGAGTGTTTTGGGGTGATTTGAGGTTGAAATCGTAAAGGTTTTTGGGGCTGGGATGCTACTGGTGTGTAGCAGCGATAACAGGAATCGCTTGTTCACAAAGCGAACAAATCATTCGCAAGGCGGATGTTCGCCCAGGCTCACAAAGCGAGCAGCGCAGCGAATGCGCGATAAATTGTGTGATGATACTGGATGAATTCTGAGATGTGACTTTGTGGGTTTGCACAGCGAATGTCCCAGCGAAGGGCTTCACACAGTGAATAGAAGAGCGAGGAGAGGTAGACTGGGGAACTCTCTGGTTTTTGTATGGGATTGGGGCTTCGCTGCCAGCTTCGCAAAGCGAAGGTCCCAGCGAGCAGGTTCGCACAGCGAACTCAGTAGCAAACCCTGTTGTTCGCGAAATTTTGTTTATGATTTCTGTGATGTTCTGATGTTTGATGTTGTGATCTTTCTGATGGTTTACTGTGAGGTTACTGATGATTATGAGATGATGAATTTCGATGTTTTGATGAATATATGATGACATGATTAACATGATGTTTTGGTGAATGATGATGCACATAATGATATTTTGATGATGATGATTATTGATGTTGTGTATGATGCATTCATATCATATTCTGGTGATGATGTTAGGACTTTGGTCCAGTGATGATGATGTTAGACTTCGGTCTGTTTATGGCTTCCATCCCATTGTGTGGATGTGAAGTGGATTATGACGTGCTCTGGTTCTTGTGTGGAACCGATCCTATTTGACAGGGATCTTTGGAGGGTGATGGCCTAAGTGTCCATCGATTGTGACGATTGGTACCACATGCATGAGTCTTGTTGTGCATTGCATTTATGTGGCATATTTTTGTGATTTATCATGTTGTGACTTTTGATGCTTGTGATGACTCTGATGTTGTTGTATATGATGATGACGCCATTTTTATGCATATCTTATTTTATATTAATTATAATGAATTGTGTTACTCACCCTGCCTGTTTGAATGTTGCCTCCATGTGGGTAACGTGCAGGTGATCAGGATTAGCCGTGGATGCTTTTGAGGACTTTTGAAGTTATTTGCATTTTGGTCGATGTAGAGGGTCTTGCTCTGATAGTGTAGCATCGGGTTGGGTCGTTGAGTCGAACCTTGATGAGTTTTATTTGGATGTTATTTTATTGATTATTTGATGACTATGGTTTATTTTAATAAACCCTTTTGTGGGATTTTTGTGGTTATGGTGGTTCTGCTGCCCTGTGAAGGTATTTTGAGTTATTTTTGAGGAAACCCCGTTTTTTGCGGAGCAACTTTTGTTGATTTGATTTTATTGAGAAATGTGCACCCTTTGAGGTGATTCTGATTTTACTTTGATTTTATGTTTATTCCGCTGCGATAATTGTGGGGTAGAAAAGGGTGTTACACCATATCCACATTATACTTATACTGCTTTACAAAAGCCTCACCCAAATCTTCACAAGTGCAAATTCGAGTGTTGTTGAGTCCCATATACCATTTCAAGGCTGCACCAGACAAACTATCTTGAAAGTAATGAATGAGGAGCTGATTATTATCAGTCTGAGTCGACATCTTACGAGCATACATAGTCAAATGGCTCAACGAACAAGAGTTACCCTTATACTTTTAAAAGTCAGGAACCTTGAACTTATGTGGGATCTTCACATTAGGAACCAAGCATAACTCATGAGCATTCTTTCTAAATAGTTCTTTAACCCTCAAAGCTTTGATTTCTTTCTGCATTTCAGCAAACTGGTCTTGAATCTCTTCCATTTTCTCATAAGCACTGACATTTTCACTTGGAGCAGTGTGGAAAATTGGTTCTTCAACAAAAGGAACGATATGAACCACAGGCGGCGGTACAAACATCATAGGTTGGACAGTAGGAGCAACTGGAACTTCAGGAGGTGGTGGTGGTTGATAACCTTCAGGAACAAAGTTAATAGGAATTCCCCAGGGGAAGCCAGGAGGCATGGAGTGTTGAGGAACACTAGCAGGCACTACAGAGATGGGCATAGAGACAATCTCAGAAATGACTGTCCATTGCACAGGAGTTGAAAGTGGAGGAGGAGGGGGTGGCCAATTCTGAGCAGCAACCAACGATTCCATCATAGCAGTGAGTCTCTCCAAACTATCCTTCAAAGTTGTCACTTCCTCACGAAGCTCACGGTTCTTTTGTTACAACTGATCCATCTTCTTCTTCAGATTATCCCGAGTATTATACTAGTGCGACAACTTGGCTGAATAAAGACCAGGAGAAATAATAAGACACCTGGAAAATGGCAAGAAACAATGCAAAAGATGATGCTTGATGTGCAGTATGCAAATACAAAGCCTTCAAGGAACTTCAAAGATATAAATCAAATATTGCAAACATTATATTGAGACAACACATTGCGAAATACTGAAAATCTCATTTTATTGATAATGGAAAAGGATTACAACTTTTGGAGTACATTTTCAAGAATCCTAATCAAAACAGAAGATAATAGAAAGCTAGAAATTAGAAATACTAAGAAATCCCATGAGAAGAAGATCCTCCTTGCAACTTCTTATTGAGCTCTTTGATCTGGTCCTCCATTTGAGTCTTCTCAACTATGAGCTTGTCGACAACCAACTTCCAAGCAACTGAGGTAGAGGAAGTGTCTGAACTCTGAATGCTAGAGGAAAATAAATCCTCTTGCACTTTTCTCTTCTTGTTAGCCATTTGAGCTTTAATCTCAGATACCTTCAAATGAGTAACTTTAGTAATATCTTGATAATTAGGAGTCTCTTCCAAACCAGTAAAAGGGACTCGACCAGGGATAGGCAACCTAAGTAGACCAGAATATTCCTTAAGTGTGGGCATGAGTTGGTAATCAGGGAACGTAAAACAGTGGTACACCGGATTATAAAACTAAATCAGAGAAGCCAAAACTCCATTTACCATATCGATCCTCATAAGAGACAGCAACCTTCCATATCTATCTTTGAAAGCCTCAGGATCAGCAACCAAATACCTTAGCTCTCACAGACCTTCTAACTTAGGACTCTTGAAAGAGTACTTCTTAGTGTTCCTTCTTCCAAAATCCATGGTGAAAAATCCCTACAATGTTTGCAATAAACATCTTTAAGTTCCTTGAAGACTTGGTCAAAATGATGCTATGAATGCATGGATGCAACACCCACAAACAATATCACACAAAGCACACATGTTCAAAGGTTCGAGTCATGAGCATGGAGTCAAGGGACAAGAACCAACCCCCAATGGTGTGTACTAAGGTTTTATCTACACCTGTAGAACAAGGTTCTAAAAAGTTCCCAGAGTCCTCAATCCTCTTTCGGATATTACTTGCATGCCGATTACTCGGGAATCAGTAATATTCTCAAGAGAACCTCGACTGAGTGTAGTATCGCGTATCAACTATTTCAGGTCTACACCCTCATAGTCACCGAACTACATCCTAATTGGCCTAGATGGGTTAAAGGAATACTAAGGTCCTCAGCTTCTCAGGCTCCCAGGTCGAAAATAGCAATGTTTTCACGATTACTCGATCGGCACATACCATCCTCAAAGGGGCCTCCACTGAGTGGTGGGTTCTCAAGTTCACTTGTTCAGGATTACTCCCTAGAAGATTCCTTGACTATATCACCGCCTATCGTAAGAGCTCTCAGATCCGGCTATAGGATCTATCTCACCTCTCAAGATCACCCAAACAGAACAACCAATAACAAACAAATCAAACAAAAAGCGATAAATAAATCAAAGTAGGCTAAACCCACTAAGAACCAGAGGTCCCCAGCAGAGTCACCACTTTTCTGTAGCGGTAAAAATTGTGAGTGTAAGCTTTTGATTAACTTAACTCATAAAGCAAGAGTCGCCACCACACTTATATTTTATCCAAAAGGAAAGGAAAAATAGCGAACAAAACCTAAAGAGTCCTAAAAAAAGAACATATAAACAGAGACTGGGTAAGGGGGTTAGTTTCGTTAAGGGAAGGTGTTAGCACCCAAAACTTCTATAGTACTCTATAGGAACCCTTTGAAATATCTACGCTTTTTGGTTTGAAAAGGTTTGTTTGAAAAGAGATTGGGGAGATGAGAAGAGAAATATTTTTTTAGATTTTTGTGTTTAGAGAGACTTATCGCCTCCTGCCTACGTACACACAAAGTGCAATATAGGATCGAAACCTCGTAGTTCGTGGTACAAATAACAAAAATTTATTGGTTATGATTCATTTTATCTTGAAAAGACAACCCGTCATTCTCAAGAGAGAATACTCAACTAATTACCCAAAGGTATGGGAAAGAGGCATTTGCATCACATTAAGATGGAGGATTTGCTTGGATTAACATCAACAAGACTATCGCTTCAACATCTAAGTGGAAAATGGCCATAATTTACATAAAATACCATGGTTAGGAGCTTTACATCTCAACCAAAAAAATAACTCATGTCTAATTCTTTTTTAAAAGTTTAAAAGAAAAAGGTGCATAAAAGCATAAAAAGTTTGAATGAGTTTTGTATTTTTTTATGTCTTTTTGAAGTGGTCAAAATATGATTAATATTGATTGACATTTATTAACGAAAACAAAGTTTGAAAATCACTTGACCAAAGTCAAGGTTTTATTATGAAAGCGGTTTTGAGTTTGAAAACAAGAAGGTTTTGAAAAGAGAGGAGATTTTGAAAATTTAAGAAGAGGTGGAGAAGAAGTGACTACCCTATTGCATAAAATAAAAGCTAAGATAAGAAAGATCTAACAACATGGAGGCACTCTTCAAAGCATAATAAGAAAAGAATTTCATCCTTTTGAGCCAATAAGCAAGCCAAATAAAGGCTAGAGTATCAAACTCCATAATAATCCAAAGCATAAGGGAGAGAATCCTAATTCTAAGTTCATAAGTCCATAATCAAGAGTAGAGATCCTCCAATGCAAGGGATAGTGGCCATAGTCCAACATTAAGAGCACAAGTCTTTTAGTGGTTTAGTCCTTTATTAATGTTTTTGAGTCCAAATGGAAAAATGAAAAACAAAAGCACAAGATAATATGGTCCAAGTGGACAAAAGAAAAATGACATAAACATAAACATGATATGATGTAATGACATAAAACATATAAAAATAAAGAGAGATAGGGAGCAAGAAGGAAACATAAACAATATAGTAATATAACAGTATATACATAATAGTAGCACAAAGGCACAAGTGCCAAGAGTCCTCAAAAAGGCAACACCGAATATTCCGTCTTGCGTTTTGAACTGTATGGTTGAATAATGTGCTTAGGTCAAGGTTAATGAAGACTTGTCAGAAGATTGATAGAATCAAAGCCTCTACGCAACAAGCTTCAAAGATTATAAGCCTAATACAAAAGAACAACCATGCTTGGGCGGACGATCATAAGTTCGGGCCACGAAAGTTCAAGTTCCAATTCGAATGGGGAGGGACAAACGTAGCGCTATGTTAAGCAATCGCCAAGTGACTTATAAAGAAGCCACCCTACTCGAGGCCGGTCAATAGTGATCTTTGTACTAATGCATGCTAGATGAACGATATGTAAATCATCATCTGAAAGCAATACCGCACGAAAAGAAAATAGGTAGCGATCTAGTCTTGATCAAGAATTCAAAAAAGAAATTCTAAGATCCATAAGACTTTCATCGATCAAAAAAAAAAAAGAAATAGATGAAGAGAAAGCCAAATTAAATTACACTTTCAAGAACCTTTCATCTTCAAGTTCAATCACCTTTAATTGATAAGTTTAAGTGTGAAAACATATCACTAATTCAAAGCACCTCAAATGAATTCAACACTTCATTTAAAGATAGATTTGAACTAATGAATGTTTAATTACTTTAACTATATCCAAAGTCCATTGAAATTGAAGAGAAATTAATCTCAATAATGCACTTCAAGGCCAAAACAAGAAGAAATGGGAAGAAAAAGGAAGAAAAACCAAAATAGTCCCAAAAACAAGCCAAGAATTGCATTTTGTCTCAGAGTAACAATTACTCTAATTAGGGTAACCGATTACTCTGCACGCATAGTAAAAAAAAAAGTGTAAAAGTCAGCATGATCATCTTTCAAAACTTTCTTCAAACACGTTATGATCATGGAATTGAAATTGCACGAAATTTAAAGTAAAATAACAGTAAAAACCAGCAATCAAACACAATTATAAGATCCAAGGGATCAAGTAACAAGGATCTCCAAAGATCTACATTATGGAAGATGAAGATGAAGCTTCAACAATGGTGAGAGATGAATTACCACTTCAAATCTGAAAATTACTCCAAATTGCTTCAAGATCCAAACTCCAAACCCTTAATCTATGAGAATTGATGAAGAAAACAAGCTTGGATGAAGGTTTAGCTCAAAGTTGAACAAGATTCAATGTGAATTCTTGTTAACTTTCAAAAGAAGAAATGTGAGCTTTAGTGAAATTTTGTGGTTGGGGAGAGAATTTGGAAGAGGTTTTTTGGCTCTCAAAAACTTCTAGAGAAATTTTAGCAAGGTGAATTTGGCTATCAAAAGCTTGTGAAATGAATGAAATGAGGTCTCTATTTATAGGATCTAGGCTTGGAAATTTTGGTGGATTTGAATTTGGTTTGGAAATGAAAATTATGCTTGGAATTTGAATTTAGAGGGAAATTATCAAAAGAGTGGTGATTAGTGGAGGTACTTGGTGGGAATTAATTGTGATGATGTAGGGGAATTAAAATGAGATGGTCTAGAATATTCCACATGTGATCAAAATGATAAAAATTGGTGCCAATTGCTGCTGAATTTGAATTTGCTGCCATTTTTCAAATTTCCACGGGGTAATCGATTACCCTGATTGAGATAATCGATTACTCAGTGCAAATTTTGAAATAACTGCCTTTTTGAGTGCACTGCTATGGTTCGGCTCGATTCTTTTGCTTGTCAAAGAAGGCATGGAAATAAACACATGAACCTTGGAGTCTCTTGAATAATAATCAATTAAATCTTGGAAACTCTTGATCAGATGATTTTTGAATTGTTTGCATATCAACTTTAACTTTGTTCAGATGAAATTCATTCGAGCTGAGGGATTGATTTTGATATCCTTGTGAAGAACAACTTTAACTTTAACTTTGTTAGTAAAGGAAAAAACATATTTTTGGATTTTAATTAATGATTAGTAAACATAAACAAATTCAAACATCAAACAAACAAAAGAACACGGGTGCTTGGCGATCTCACTCAAGAACAAACCTTCAGAGGAGGGCAAAAGAACCAAATCTTGTGATCTTGTTTGCGGTATGAAATGCAAAAAGACATGTGGGATCTTAGGGGTAAAAATTAGGGTATTACAGGTAGTAGGTAATATACCTCTTTGTTTTCCCTACCCAGTAACCGATAGTTGAAAATCTTTTTCTTCCTAGAATAGTTACCTTTGTTTAAGCTACCATATGTCTGGTAGTAGGTAATCTCTTCCCCATTTGAGTTGGATTCCTTTCCCTTAGTGGAATTGGATATCCCCGGTGAAGTTTTTCTCTGTTTAGAAATAGTAGGTCTTTTCCCGTTGGTATCTTTTATCGCTTGTGTTGGTAAGTTTCCCTCAGTGGAATCTTACTCTTTTTTCCCATGCAGAGTCTTTTTTCCTTTCTTTTTCTCTCCAACAGTTTGTTTGTCTTCTGTGGCATTCTTTTCCCCACAAAATCATTTGCATTCATTTTCATATCATGTGCATTTTCCGGTATCTTAAGGCCAAAAATTGGGTTTGTTGCTATATTTAAGCATCACCAGTCTCGTCAAGAGGAAGATTTCAATCTTCATATCTCGAATTAAAGAAACTTAAATAGGGGCAGCTGTTATACCCTAATTTTTAACCCTAAGATCACATCCTCTTTTTTCATTTTGCATACAAACAAGATCACAAGCTTGGTTGCTTTCTTACCCTCCATCTTTGTGGTTGCTTTTAAAGAGATCATCAAGCACCTCTTTGTGTATCTTTTTCCTTTATGTTATATGCTTTATGCTTCACTAACTACTAATCAAAGTACCAAAAATGTGTCTTGTATCCTTTTGTTTCTTTGCAATGTACGGTGCTATATCAAGAACACCAAGCATGATTCATCAGCTAGGTTCTATTCCATCAAACCATGGCTTCTAATATCAAATAACAAGGTTTCAATCATCATTCAATCTCATTTTAATCAAAGATATCTCAAAGTTTAGTAGTTTGTCACTCAAGAAAAGTCAAAGGTTCATGTGTTTATTTTCATGCCTTCATCAACAAGTTACCTTAAGCTTTGGTCAATTTAATCAAAGGACATTCAAGGACACATTATTTTGAGTTCAAATGATTATCTATGTGCCTTGAAATGCAAGGAAATTCCATGTTTACAAGTTGATTCAAGGAAGTTTGACCTAAAAAGTCAACATTTCAAGTCAAAGTTCAAAAGATCACAACTCCTTCAATTCTCAATATTTTTGAATTTTTTTGCATATGACTCTTCTCAACATCCTCTTTAACTTCTCTTTATATGACAAGAGCCAATTATACTTGGAGGATCATCAAAAGTTTGAAGACATTATAGGTCATTTATGGACTTAGTGAAATTTTTCCTATTTTCAAGTGACTTTTTCTCAACTTTCAAGAATCACAACTTCTTCAATTTTCAACATATGGAGCTCATTATTTTTGCACAATATCATTTGTGATACCCTCTACAAGATTTCTTCAATGATCAAAGTCAAATTGTGCTTGGAAGGCTATGGAATTCATGTATACATTATAGGTCATTTTCAGCCATTTGGACTTAGAATATTCCAGGTTTGGTTTGCCAGATTTTTGTGCCAGCTTCAACATGACATAACTTTTTGCTCAAGCATCCAAATGAAAACTTGTTTCTAACTTGCATGAATTTTTCTTGATCATTTCTCATTTAATTTAATGCATCATTTGCATTTTCATCTTTATTTTCATTTTAAAATTAATTTTAAAAATCATTTGGTGCATTTTAATTCATATTATTGCATTTTATTTTGGTTTGACTTGTGTTGACTTCTGTTGGCCTTGAAACTTAGTTAATTTGGTCACAAGTTTCATCAAACTCAATGGATCTTGAGTGTTGATGGGGTGAAAACCCTAATCCACCAAAATGGATGATTGATTTTGATGATAGTTTTATCATCACTTGGATCCAATTTGGTTTTTGCTATCTTTTTTATCCTCTCTTCTTCATCCCTTTCTTTTTCTTTTTCACCTTTCTTTTGATCAATTAGAGGATGTGTAGGCATTCTTGTTCATGAGATCTTGAATGGTGCTTGATGAACTTTCATCATTTCAAATCTACCATTTGATTGATCATTTGATCAAATGAGGTACTTTGGCTTGATGCATAAAATTGTCCAATGTATCATGAGAGGTTGATTGATGTAATGGGTCCATCTTTCCTTGACTTAGGTCTTGATCCACCTTTTTTTACTTGGGCTACATGTTTTAGGAGTATGATCTTTATGTCATATCTCTAACATGTATGGTACATAAATTTTTATTGGCCGGCCTCCCATAGTATGATCTTCCTTATAGATTGTGCTACGATTGCTTAACATAGCGCTAAATTTGTCCCTAATCGGAAAGTGATCATTTGATCCAATTTTAGATATGAGTCATTTTTAGTTTAGATGTAAATCTCCTATCTCCATAGTGTGTAGATTCTTTTACACCTAAGAGAGCTAGTGGCATACTTGTTATTTTATCCAAGTTAGAGCCCTTCTCAAAGGATGATGCAAAGTTCTCACACTTGTTGGGTTGATTAGTTGAGTAATCTACTTTAAATAACAAAAATGTCTTCTTCATTAACTTTAACACTAACACTAACTTTAATTATGCTAAATTTTATGCCATTTATTTTTATGCACTTTTATCTTTATGCTCTTTATTTTTTGCTCTTTATTTTATGCTCTTTATTTTATGCTTGTCATTTCATATCATATTTTCATCTTGTTTATGTTTATGCCTTTTTCTCTTTGTCCACTTGGACTTTCTTTTTTTTCTTTCTTTTTGTAAGACATTAATAAAGGCTAAACACCCTAAAAGACTTAATGCTTCCTTGGACTATTTGGTGACTATCCTTTGCTCATGGATGATAGACTTAGAATTAGGTTATTTGCCCTATCCTTTGGAGTTGTGATTTGAGACCTTGGATCTTATCTGGTACTTTGACCTTGAGTTGACCTCCTTGAATACTTGGCTTGGATACTTAGATTTCATCAGATGCTTGGTTATTTCTCTGCTTATCTTATTGCTTATCTTGTTGCTTGAGTCCAAAGGATGGGAGTTTTGGCTTGTTTATGTCAAAGGCTTGTTATCTTGGTTAGACCTTTCCTTCCTTAGATTTTATTTTGTGCTTTAGGATAACCTCTTTGTCTCCTCCCATTCTTAAATTTTCAAAATCTTCTCTTTTTTTCAAAACCTTCTTTTTCAAACTAGAACCACTTTCGTAATAAACCTTGACTTTGTCAAATGCTTTTTCAAACTCATTTTCTTAATAAGTGCTAATTAATCTTAAGCATACTTAGACCATTTTCAAAAGACTAAAAAATACTTAACCCATTTAAACCCATTGTGTGCCTTTTGTGCACTTTTTGTCTTTAAAACTTTTCATAAAGTTTAAACATGGGTCATTTTCATAGTTGAGATGTCATCCTCCTATCCCCATAGTATTGTTTGAAATGAGTTGATTCTTTTCCACTTTAGAGAGTTAGTGGCATACTTGTTGATTTTATCCAAGTTGAAGCCCTTCTCATGGTGATGCAAAGGTCCATTTTCACATACTTATGGGTGATTAGTTTAATTTTTCTCCTTAAAATGACAAGTTGTCTTTTCATTTAAAATGAATAATAACAAACCATTTTGTTATTTTTACCACGAACTACGAGGTTTTGATCCTCCATTGCACTTTATGGATACGTAGGCACGAGGCTCAGGAAGTCTTGTCAAACGTAAAATTATAAAAAATACGTCTCTTCTCACCTCACCAATCTTTTGCAAACAACATCTTTTTAAGCCAAACTCTAGATTTTCAAGAGGTTTCTATAGAGTACTATAGATGTTTTGGGTGCTAACATCTTCCCTTTGCGTAACCAACCCCCTTACCATTGTCTCTGTTTTTATTAGTTTTAATTTTAAAACTTCTTTAAGTTTTGTTCACTCTTTTCCCTTTCTTTGGAAAAATAAAAGAGCGGTGACGACTCTTATTTTACGAGTTAAGTTAATCAATAGCTTAGTCTAAAATTTTCCCGCTACACCATCATATAAAGGTGACACACTCATATGGTGTATTGCTGGTGCAAGTGTCTCTAAAACTCATCTTTCATGAACTTGAAATGTACATGACTCCTTTATTCTTTTTAACTTTCAGCTCTGCATTCTCTAGGTCCCATCCAATTGTATCAACCATTAGGTCCTCTGCTTCATGTTTGGTTAATGCAGTGTGGTCAAGAAGACAAACTTGGGTGGGAAAACGTATTAGGCTTGAAACATTGTATAATGTCCCTGTCATCTTTTCAAATGGTTGATGGAAGTTATTTTTCTCCTTGTGCCACCTATCTAAATTTCTTTTCAACATTCCATGATCAACCATGTTATAATTTGTGGTGGCAAGACCATTAATTCCATTATCTCTGATGACATTAGTGAACTATATTTCTTCTAAAGTAGTCAAATAAATGATATTCTTACAATTACTAATGCATGTAGTTTACAACATTTTGGATTATAGAATCCGAATGAATGTAGTATACTGCATAAAACAAGGTGCATTCTTCAACTTTAGAATTCGAAAACTCGCTGAATGGTGCATGTTTGGATTATGGAATCTAACAACATGTTTGGATTCTATAAACAAAAAGTAATTGATAGAAAAAAAGTAGCAATACAAAAAATTGACCTAATGGGAACTGACCTCTTGTTAAATAGTTGAAAATAGGATGACCTGACCAATATTTAATGAAAAATGAGACAATGCAATATGTTTCAAATTTGAGAATTTTTCTATGCAAAAGTGAAGTGCATGAGTGAGGGGATGAGGAAATAAGTCAGGTTTAGTTGGGATATTTGAATTCTAGAATCTTAACATTTAAAATAATGTTTCAGATTCTATAATTCGAAAGTCATTTTTTCAATTTAAGAGATTGTTACTGATAGTGAAACAAATATACTCTGCATTTCATCCAGTAAGTGCATAGATGCATAGATTATTGACTCTGGTTGTTGTTACCACATAACGCTGCACCGAGAATGGTTCACTACATTCAGGTAGTAATTTTGGATTTTTTTATCTGGGTGATGATAAAGTATATACTATCATTGGAATGGGATAAATTAAAATTTCCAAGGACTATGGTGGCATACGAACATTGAACTAAGTCATATATATTTCAGAATTGAGGAAGAACTTGATTTCCCTAGGTACTCTATAAAAAAAAAGGTTTCTCCTATAGGTCTAATAGAGATAGGGACATTAAAAAGGTTATCAAGGGTGAATTGACTATGATGAGAGCAAGGAGGACTGAAAGTAACATCTACAAATTATTGGGGAACACTATTGTAGGTGATGTTTCATCAGTTGAGTATGATAATGACGCAACCAAACTCTAGCATATGCGTTTGGGTCATCTTAGTGTGTGCATGATGATGGAACTTCATAAGAGAAATCTATTGAAGGGTGTTCGTAATTGCAAGTTGGAATTGTGCAAGTATTGTATACTTGGGAAACAATGTTGTGTTTGGTTCAAGATCGAGAAACATAAAACAAAAGGAATTTTATACTATGTTCTTTATGACATGTACTTTTTATGACAAAACTTTCACCTCAACCCACCAATAACCAAGGTATATATCCCTGTAGCGCCATCATTTATTTATTTTTTAAATATATACAACCTATACTCTCAATTATTCCCTAAATCGAGGGAATATAACCACGAGGGAACCCACTTCGAATCCAAGATACTGCATTTTATGTTTTATTTTTATGTTTAATCGGTTTAGTGTCACATGGTGTATTTTCCTTTTCCCTTTCTTATTTATTTTTATTTTTTATTTGTATTACCCTCGGTAATATTGGAAAACCGAGGGGTAATATCTTTTGCATCAACATTTTCAAGTATTATTTTTAATTATTAATTAATCTATTACCTCAATTGCTTCTTAAAACCGACATGATAATTAATTTTAAATGAATTCCCAGAATATGGCTCTATATGGGCCATTTATATTTATTTATTTTTATTTTTAATTTATGTAGTCCTTCAGTTTTTTTCGAAAAATCAAAGTGTTTGATCTTTTCCATGAGTACTTCAGAGAACTAGACTCTAATTTTTCATTTACCTATCAACAAACACTCTAACTTCATCGTCATTCTCATCAAAAAACAATAGGTAATTTTCATCAAAACTCTTTCTTCATCAACTCGAACATCATTCTTTTCAACGTCAACTCTTCCAACATTAACTCGAACATCATCTCTTTTGAAAACGCGTAGAAGCTTCGTCATCATGTTTGAGGTACGTAACTCAACACTGAAATGTTCATCTCTCATAGAAATGGTAATACCACTGAAATGTTGTTTGAAATGTAATACCACTGAAATGTTTATTGAACTCAAACAGTTACCATATATGTTTCATCATAACTTGTATTTAGATTGTGGTTTAGTTGTTTTGAAATATAATACCACTGAAATGTAATACCACTAAGATGTTTTAATTATTGTAGTATGATTGTGGTTTAGTTGTTGTAGTCTAAACTAAGGAAAGTAAGACATGTGATATCATCACTTTACTAAGGAAACCAATGTAGACCTTAGTAAAAAAGTGTTCTATAGACAATGTTTATAAAGTTTTATTTGACACATTGTCATTAAAATTCATCTTGGTTATTAAAGTTCATCTTTTTATCCATCTTTTAGATAAAACACTTGTCAGGAACTTAAGTGTATGTTTCTATTGTTATTGTTTCAATGTTCTAGTTAAACACAAAAGACAAATGTGAAATATTTAGTTTAGTTGTTGTTTCAAAATTCTTTTCATAATACAAAAGACAAAATGTTTCACAACTAATTCTTTTAAAGATATTTTGAATACCTTATTGTGAATTGCACAAACACACTAAAATTACCTTAATGTGAATCACAATGAATACATTGGTTCAGGTTTAGTTGGTAACATTTGTGTTTGCAAGCACCGGTTAATTCTAGTGCTTCAAGTATAACATTTTAGAAAATGGCAAACGAACCGAAAGAGGCTTATAATAGAGCACCTGTTTTTAATGGTGAGAATTATAGTTACTGGAAGGATTGTATGCGTGTTCACATCAATTCTATTGATAGGAAGGTATGGAGCGTTATTCAAAACGGTCTAATGGAAATAACCATGATCGATGCGAATAACATGGTAGTACCCAAGCCTGAAGCACAATGGAATGAAAAAGACAAGAAAAAGTACAACTACGATTGAAAGGCGAGAAATATTATGATATCCTCATTGGGAATTGACGAATATTATCGAGTTTCACATTGTACGAGTGCTAAAGCTATATGGGACGCGTTACAAGTTTCCCATGAGGGTACTAACGACGTCAAGCTAGCTAGAATCAATACATTGACTCAAGAGTTCGACCTCTTTCACGTGAAGCAAGGGGAAACCATTGTTGACATGCAAAAGAGGTTCACTAATTTAATCAATAGACTTCATTCACTTGGTAGGCCAATATCCAATGAGGTTTCTACTAACAAAATCTTGAGGTGTTTGACTAGGGATTGGCAACCGAATGTGACCGCCATCAAAGAAGCCAACGACCTAATGACGTTAGACATCACAATGTTATTTGGAAAGCTCGAAGAACATGAGCAAATGCTCATAAGCTTAGACCAATTTTAGAAAATAGAGAAGAAGGAAAAGAGCAAGACCAAGGAAGCGGAAAAGAAGTCAATAGCTCTAAAGACTTCTAGTTTAAAGTACTTCGCGTACGAGCCGAGCGAGAGTGAATCCAGTGATGACGAGGAAGAGTATTCAAATGAAGACATGGGATTATTTGTGAAGCGATATAATCGCTATATCAAGAAAATTGGTATCCAACATTCGGAGAAAAACCTCGTCAACTTTCGTAAACAATCAAAGTCTTCCAAGAATGAAGACAAAAAGAGTGGAAAAACTAAGGATTCTTGCTATAACTGTGGGAAAGGCTGCCACTATAAGCTGGATTGTCCATTGTTGAAGAAGGACAAAGGTAAATACAAAAGTCGTCACGGGAAGAAACAATCAAAACCTAGGAGAGCCTATATCGCTTGGGAAAGCGATAGTGAATCATCTAGTGCTGAAAGTTTAAGCGACGAAGAAGAATCCGTCAATCTTTGCCTTTCCGCTCACCAAAGGAAAAAGAACAAAAAGGTAAGACACTCTAAGTACGATAACTCTAATTCAATGTCGTATTCTGAACTACAACGTGCGTTCGATACTCTACACCATGAGTCCAAGGAAGCCTATAAACGGTTAGCTTCAAATAAACAAATATTTTCTCATTTGGAGCAAAAGATCTCCGATTCCGAAAAGGAATTAGAGGCTCTTAAAAAGTCCATGGTGGAAGTAACAAAGGTAGATGTTTTGGAAGACAAAAGTAAGTGGTTAAATTTTGGTTGCGATACTTGTCACATTTGGCAAAAAGAGGTTAGAACTCTTAAGGCTAAGCTTGACAAGGCTCTTGAACCATAAATGACTTTTGCTGTTGATAAATCATACTTTAAGAAAAGCATGATTAATCCATATCAAAAAGGGACAAATTCTTAGCAAAGGTAGTGTAGGTAACCCCTCATCTACTACTATCTCTGATGTGCTTCTTGTTGAGGGCCTTAAACATAACCTTTTAAGCATTAGTCAATTATGTGACAAGGACTATAAAGTATATTTTTCAAAGGATTGTTGCATAATTGAGAATAGTGACAAAAAGGGTGTGTTTAAGGGCTTGAGGGTGAATAACGTCTATATGCTAGACTTAAATGAGGTATCGTTGAGTAGCGACAAGTGTCTAGTCACCATGAGTGAAGATTCATGGTTATGGCATAGACGGTTGGCGCATGTCAATTTTGATTTGCTTAATAAAATAGTCTCTAAAGACCTAGTGATCGGCTTACCCAAAATCAAATTCACAAAGGATCACTTATGTGATGTGTGTCAAATGGGGAAGCAAACAAGGATATCGTTCAAATCTAAAAACATTGTTTTAACTACGAGACCCCTTGAGCTCCTCCATATGGATCTCTTTGGACCATCTAGGATTAAAAGCCTAGGTGGTAACTATTATGGTTTTTGTGATAGTCGATGACTTTTCTCGGTTTTGCTGGGCTATTTTCTTAGCAAACAAGAGCGATACTTTTTCGGCCTTTGAAAGATTTGCCAAGTTATCCCAAAACAAATTAAACACGAACAATATATCAATTAGAAGTGATCATGGGGGTGAGTTCGAAAATCATATTTTTGAAGCATTTTGTGAAAGCCATGGGATTGATCATAATTTTTCCGCACCACGTACCCCTCAACAAAACGGGGTTGTGGAACGTAAAAACAGAATTTTGGAAGAATTAGGAAGGACTATGATCAATGAGAGTGGACTTCCAAAATACTTTTAGGCCGACGCCATAAGTACGGCTTGTTACGTTTTAAATAGGGTGCTCATCCGTCCTATTCTAAACAAGACACTGTATGAACTTTTAAAAAGGAGAAAGCCAAATGTCTCTCACCTTCACGTTTTTGGTTGTAAGTGTTTCGTGTTGAACAATGGTAAAGAGAAACTTGGTAAGTTTGATGCTAAGGCCGACGAGGGTATTTTTCTTGGATACTCTCAGTCAAGTAAGGCATATAGGGTTTACAATAAGAGGTTACTTACTGTTGAGGAGTCGGTTCATGTTACTTTTGATGAGTCTTATCCGAAAAATATCGGAAAAGGTAGTTCTTTTCATGGTGCAGGTGTATCTTCTGAAGACATACTCAAGGACACTAATAAAGCGACTGATCAACCTGAAGCAGTGCATGTTGAGGAGGAAAAAGATCACCAACCAGTGAAGAGTGAGGAGGATCATCCGTCTAATAAAGATGACCTTCCTCTAGCTTTGAAGTCTTCCAAAGACCATCCCATCGACAACATGCTCGGTGACATCTCAAAGGGAGTAACAACTCGTTCCATGCTTAGTAACTTTTGTTATTACTCCGCTTTCGTTTCGCAAGTTGAGCCTAAAAACTCAAAAGAGGCTTTACTAGATGAACATTGGCTTTGTCAATGCAAGAGGAGTTAAATCAATTTAAAAGAAATGAGGTTTGGGACCTTGTCCCTCCTCCGCGAGGCCATCGAGTAATCGGCACCCGATGGGTGTTTACGAATAGGTTCGACGAAAATAAAGTTATAACTAGAAATAAAGTGCGCTTGGTTGCGCAAGGGTATAACCAAGAGGAAGGCATAAACTATGAGGAAACTTATGCGCCTGTTGCCTGACTCGAGGCTATACGCCTATTGCTTGCCTATGCATGTGCTAAAAACTTCAAACTATTTCAAATGGATGTTAAAAGTGCATTCCTTAACGGTTATATAAATGAAGAGGTTTATGTTGCCCAACCTCCTGGATTTGAGTCCCATAAGTATCCCGGTCGCGTTTACAAATTAAAACGTGCTTTGTACGGTCTCAAAAAATCCCCTAGGGCTTGGTATGAGCGTCTTAGCAAATTTCTACTTGATCAAGGGTACTCTAGAGGAAAGGTTGACACAACCCTGTTCATTAAACGTCAAGGAAAACACCAAATTTTGGTTCAAATATATGTAGACGATATTATTTTTGGGTCTACTAACATAAATTTGGTCAAAGAGTTTGCTAAGTTAATGCAGGGAGAGTTCGAGATGAGCATGATGGGGGAGTTAAACTATTTCCTCGAATTGCAAATCAAGCAACTCGATGAAGGGACATTTGTGAGCCAGACGAAGTATTGCCTTGAGTGGCTCAAGCACTTCGACATGGTTAGCTCGAAAGCTATTGACACTCCGATGCCTACTTGTGGCAACATGAATCGAGATAAGAACGGTAAGGATGTAGATGTAAAAGGTATAAAGGTATGATTGGCTCTCTACTCTATCTTACCGTATCCCTACCAGATATCATGTTCAGTGTATGCATGTGTGCCAGGTATCAATCATGTCCTAAGGAGTCTCATTTAAAAGCAGTGAAGCGAATACTTAGGTATCTTTGCGGTACTCCAAAGTATGGGCTTTGGTACTCCAAGGGAAGCGATTGCTCTTTGGTTGGATATTCTGATTCCGACTTTACAGGTTGCAAATTGGATAGGAAAAGCACTAGTGGTACTTGTCACTTTTTCTCTAATTCCTTAGGGATCATGTAGAGAAAGGCGATGTCGCACTTGAGCATGTTGATTCTAAGAATATTTTCGCTAAACCGCTTAAAACGGAACCTTTCTTTCACATTTGTAGGGAACTTGGTGTTCTCAATATCTCGGATCGTATTTGATTATATGTATAAGATTTGCATGCTCTATTCCTTTTGCTTGTCTTTATTTCTTCTAACTAATAATAAGCGATAAGATTAAGCTATATGTGAGAGCATCCATCATCAATCGTCGGAGGTAATATCGTTCCCTTCTTAGAAACTCCATTCTTGAACAATTTATGTTTGTGAATTATTATGGCCAAAATGTGGTTTAAATTGATGTTTAATTCATGATTAGATGTATGTTTTATCCTTTTTTGAGTATTGGCATGTGTATAGCATTGTATTTATCTCTACTTGTCTCATAAATCTCTCAAAATATGAATTTTTCCATGTTTTTCTGGCTTGAGTCGACACAAACAGGGCATGGGTCGGCTCCAGATTTTTAAATTTTTTTACACAATGATGCGGGTAAGCGCTCGTCGACCTATGGTCAACGAATACTTTTCAAAATTCTAAAAAATATCCAAATTGGCTCAGTGTGCATCGACGCATGACCTGTTTAGGTCGACGCATCGCTGACGGATTCCATTTTCTTTTTCTTGGGAAGGCGCACGCCGCATCTCTTGTGTTTCAAAATCTGACTCATTAATTGTATTTGTTTCATTTTCCATTATTTGTCCTTGTGTATTGCATGTAGAGTCTCCTCATTACTCTCTTTTCCTTCAAACTTCCAAACCCTAAAAACCCATAACTGCTACATTCTTCAAAACCCACAAACTTCACAATCAACAAAGGTTTTAAAAAGGGGTTTTCTCTCTACATTGGAATCAAGTGTTTTCAATCCACTCATCCTCATCATCTAAACGCGCACTGTTCATCATCTTCTCCAAAATTTGGCACTGTTCATTTGAGTTCATAGAATTGCTCATCAATGGCTTCACAAAGAGTTACAGGAAAGAGGTCCTCCAGAGCTTCAACATCAAGGGTTGGTTCATTGACAACACCGGTAAACGCTCTTTCATTAATATCTGATGATTTATCTGAGGTATTCAACAAAGATTTCTGAAACCGCTATGTGATTAAGCAGTATGTGTACTACCCATTGAGGGCAGAAGACTATCACCTCTCTGAAGTCATTGAATTGCTGAATGTTCAAAAATTTGACGAATTTTTAGAATGTGACACCAAGTACAATGAATATTTGGTGAAACTGTTTTACACTGGGATTTTGGACAAATTTGAAGGTACAGACTTTCAGTATACTATTGGTGGTAAGAACTACTCTATGAATGCTGCTGTTTGGAACAGTCTGGTTAAGCTTGAAACTGCAGGTCTTCCTAAGGTAACTGATATTGTATTTGTTGACAACTATGAGTTTAAACCAACTTTGAACTCAATGCTACGCGACCCTTACTCGGAAATCATTGTGAATAGCGACCTATTTCCCAAAACTGTCACAACGGGAACGTTGAAACCAGTTGATCGTATTCTGCAATGGATTGTCGCTCACATCTTAAGGCCTAAGAAAGGAGGTTATTCTCGGGTTGATCAAGCAGAAGTCCATTTGATCTATCTGCTGAAGAATAAAATTCGCATTAACTGGCCGCACTACTTAGTGTATCGGATGTTTGCACTCCGGGATTCTACTAGAGGGACTGCTTTGTGTTATGCCTCCTTTATTCAGTCTCTCTTGAAAAAGTCTGGGATAACTGCCCCGGATATTACTTACGTAACCCTTACTCCTGATCAATAATTTACACAGAAAACTTTGACTGTGATGGGTTACTTTTGGGACTCTGAAGACGAGGAGTTCAAATTCAAGCACCGAGCAACATACCAAGATATTCAGTATGATGTTCCTAATGAACAAGCCGATGCAGAAGAGAATGTGCAGGAAGGACAGGCCGGAAACAACATGCAAACTGAGGTAAATACAGTGGAAGAATACAATGTTGAATGGATGGGATACTCCCCACCGCGAGATCCATATGAAAATCAGGGTTAGGGAGAATAGAAACATACTGGTTGGACCTTCCTTGGTGCTGCTTATAATCCGCCAAATCATGATTGGAACCAAGATGAAGAATATGACTGGCACCAGCCTGAATACTCCATTCCTAGTCCTTCACAGCAAACCCAACACAACAATGATGAGGTATTGGACATGTTACTTTCTATGCAAATTCAACAGCATAATTTCATGACCTTACAAGAGGAACGGTATACAGCTCAGGAGGAGAGGTTTACAGCTCTCTCAAATCAGTTGGAAAACCATACTCAAGATTTCAACCGGTTTGCTGATGCTGCAATGACTAGATTTGATGCTTTGGACACCGTGGTTTGAACATCAGACTTGGAATGTAACTAACGGTCTAGGTGTTCTAAATTGCACTGTGATTGAGCTGGATGAATATCTACAGGAACAACTACTTCCTCCACCACCAGCCCAGCATTTCAGAGGAAGGGGCCATCAATTTAGGGGGAGGAGACCATGAGGATTAGGATTTCTATGTTATGCATTTCATCTAATGGTTTAAGTTGCATTTTATTTCTGTAATATGTAGGTCATTCGTATTGTGTTAACATTTGCCTTTTTATGGAATATAGTTTGAGTTTATTTTATGCTCTCTTGTGTGCCTAAGTTTATTTTTTTTTCTCATTAGCTTCATTATATGTGGATGAATGTTAATGAATATTGTTTGCAAATTGTTGTGTGAATCCTCAAGTATCATGATGTTTTTAATTTGACCACCTTCTGTTTCTATTTTTGATGTTGTCAAAGGGGGAGAAGGATATATATCTCTACAAGCAGTAATTGATTTTTTAAAGACCTCACAAAGATAGGGGGAAGATCCAAATTACAAATCAAGCTAAAGACGATTTTGCCATCATAAAAAAGGAGGAGTATGTGAGGGCAAGGTATTTCTCACTTGGTTTCTATTTTAATGATGTCAACAATGTAGGCTAGCTCCTAGTTTGTAATTTGGACGATATCATCTCATTGTCGTTCGCATTGCATACAACAATCAATAATCATGCGTCTAAAACATATAGGAAGAGTCCTGCACATTTCCTACATGTGTATAATCATGGTATTAGTATAAGGTATGCATGATTTGTGCCTAAGTTGGTGAAAACTTGTAGAAAAATCAATTTCTAGGGATTTTCGTGACTTGCGTCGACCTAAGTTGTGCATGAGTCGACTCATGCACTTGTGTCAAAGTTTGTGAATTGCCCGGGTTAGCGCACGCTGACCCTCATTGAGCCTACGGTCGACGCATGCTACTGGGATTCTTCATTCTGCATTTTAAACATCCATGCATCGACACGTGACCCTATTGCGGTTGATGCATGCTCGTCCAACTTGCATAGATAAGTCGACGGGTTAGCGCACGCCGACCCTCATCAAGCGAGCGGTCGACTCTTCGCTCGTTTGACTCATTTTTTCTGATTTTTTCTATGTTCATTTTGCTGCTATTTGAGTTAGTTGGTCATAGAATTATATATATAGTTGGTTCCTCATTCTTTTTACAAGGAACAAGAACAAGTGAAAGAAATACATTGAACCTTTTTCTCTCATCAATTTCATCTTCATCTTGCACCTTTTTCAACAAATACACATAATCATTTTTGTTGATTTTCTGCATCATGAAGTGATAACGTCCAAAGCATAGAGTTGTATCTTTGTTTGGGGTGAGTGGTTCAGTGGGTTTGTTCTTGAATAAAACCTCTAGGGTTTTTCCCTCCAAGATTAATTGGATTTGGGGCTTTTTTGGATCAGATCTTGGGTGCATTGAATTCAGTCGAGCGAAGGTGATTGAAGAATGGAAGGTTTTGTCGATCTAGTAGCGGTAACCGGAGGATTGTGCAACAAGGTTTGAGGATCGAACTGTGTGTGGATCAGAATTAGTCGAGTGAAGGTGATTGAAAACTTGTGTGTTCTTGCAATCTAGTAACGGTAAACGAAGGTTCTTCCAACAAGTTCGAGGCACTTGATTCGACTCGAATCAAGGGAAGAGAAGACAAAGTATCTGCATCAACGAAGTGTTCTTGAGTGTGGGATAGCTAAGTTTTATCTTGTAAAAACATTTGCAAACAAGTTATAGATATCTCAATTCTAGATTTTAGATTTGGGGGCAGACGTACCCGAAGAGAGGACGAAAGGGAAACTGCCTAAACAAACCTGGTGTCGTTTCCTTTTCCTTATCTCATTTATATTTCGAACTGTTTACGCTTGTAATCGTTCAATCGATCAATAAAAAAATTCTGGTATAGTTTTGTGCAGAAAATTAATTTGAAAACCATTGCACAATCTCTTTTGGATTGTGCTTAGTGAAAATTCTGCATCAACTATAATAGAAGGTTTGGCTTGGAGTTTTACGCACTCCAAGTGCTCCATACATTGAACGCATATAAGGTGTTTGATATATTGTCAAGTTTGCTTTAATTTTTTAATACTCATTGGAGATTGCACCTTGTTAAGTGCTTTTGGTAAATTGATTAATTGTTAAGTTGCGATTCTAATTTTTCTCTTCGAGCCTTTCGTTCCATTTGGCTTACGTATATCCGAACCTCTCAGTAACTCGGTTCATGTAGACGAATTATCCTCGACCGCTTCCGCAAAATACTTTTAAGATCAAATTTTAGCGCCGACTCGCATTTAAAAAGAAGTTATCTATTCAACCCCCCCCCCCCTGCTTTCTAGATCAATTGTCTTCGTCTAACAAATTGCAGTTGATATATTTGTTGCTATTTTTCTTAATTTACACAGACATGGGTGATTCAACAAGTACCTCTCATACAACTTCTGTTGAACCCATGTTAATACAAAAAGTAAAAGAAAAGCTATAGGTGCCACGATGTGTACGAAGGTTAAAAAAGCCTTAAAACTGGTGTTTACTCCCGGTTAATTTTGATATGAGAACCAAAAAGGCTTAAGGAGAAAATGCTGATGATTTTAACGATTACGTGACATTACAAGGTAAAAACAAGGTGAGTATTTTAATAGATATTTGGCACAAGGTTGGCAGTGATTTGAAATATAGCATATGGACTAATATTATGATACTTATAATGAACTTTTTTATTTGTTTTACGAGTATATATGACAATTTATTTTTCTGGTTTAATACTTATATCAACTTTATTAATTATGTAAATGTAGGAAGTGTTTATTGTTCTAGAGGATAGTATACTAAAAAAGAAATGGCTTTTATATACTGGTGAGCATTGGTGGGGATTTAAGACACAACTCACAGATGGATATATTAAAATCCAAAAGATAACATAACGCCTTCATACATGAAGTATTTATTTATTGATAAGAAAGTTTGGGAGGATTTTGTAAAGTCTCGCACCACACCTGAATTCTTGGCTAAAATCCAAACAAGAATGGAGAAAAGAGTTAGAAATATCTATCCACATAGATTATCTCATGGATGATATGATAAACTTGAACAAAAAATGACTAATGAAAAAAGAAAAATAGGGAACTAGAGTTGGGAGATCCTTCTTGAAGCCTTGATCGCAGTCCATCTCCTCTATCACGCCATGATAAATGGAAGAGGGCACATCAAAGACTAGATGGCTCGTTCACACCAGAGGCTACACGCGAAGTGGGTGAAAAAATGGTAAGAAGATACTTTTTTCAACATTACTTATTTTATTTAATTCAATTTTAGTTAATTCAATGTGTTGTAGGATGTACTGGCTGAACAAGCCAAAGTTGGTAGCTTTATTCCACAAACCCATCATGACATCTTGCTAGAAGTGATTAGAAACAAGGAACATGTTGGGCGTCTCCGTGGTTTTTGGAAGAGGAATCGACTTGAAGCTACATTTTGGACCATCGCAACCAATTAACGAAGTAAATCGTAGGAGAGAAATTGAAGAGATAGTTGCTGAAAAGATAAAGGAGGAATTAGATCAAGAGCAGGATCAGTGAAATCAGAAGGAGAGGGAGGAGCGAGAGAGGATATTGCAGGAGGATCAGGAAAAGATGTTACAGGAGGTGCAGAAAGAGTGAGCGAGGTTGGCTGAGGTTGAACGAGAGAAGTGTACCTGAGATGTGATTGAGGTATAAGTATAATTTAAAATATATGTGTTGTATGTTGTTGTTATTATTTGTGTATTTTAATTTATGTATTGTATTCGGTTGTTTTTATGATGTAGAAATGGAAATAAATGGGTGTACTCAACCACCCAAATCTAGATCTGTTTGACATGCCTAAGAAATTAGTTTAGAAAGTTGTTATGGGTGGTGCAAGCATGAAATATAGTTATTCTGCCTCGGTTCATAATATTGAGACCACACAACCTCAACTAGATAACACTCAAAGACTATCAAGTATGATAAATGAGATTCCAGACATCTGTGAATTTAAATTAAAACAAGAACCAACACAAGAATATATACTTCATAAGAGCTGTTTGTTGAATTTTTGAAGGGATATGATTGGCCAGACCAACCTGTAATACAATTTTGGTGCTTGTAAGTATAATTCTTACGGTGATTTCAATTTATATTCATTGTTCTCATGATTTAACATGAAGTTTTGACATTTGCATCAACTTTTAATTAGGGTCCATCATGAGTTGTGTGTTGAAAGGAAATTGAAAAAGTATTGTTTCATTGATCCATAAAACATTCAATTTCAAGTTAATTAAGCAAACACTATCATGATGCACATATAAAACAAGTTGGTTAAGAAGAATAAAGATTTTTATATGGAACCATTTATCCATATGTAAATATATGCTTTAATTTGTGTTTTCATTTATAACTAAATTTTATATACATTATTATTTATTCTGAGTGTTTATGCAGGGAACATTGATAGCTAAATATTTTATGTCCAAAGTAAAATATTTTAGTTATGTTATGCTCTTTACATTATCATCTTAATTGAGATATGCAAAAGATTTTGAGCGGGTAAGTGGTAATATATGTAGTACTCAAATTTTACCTTTATTTTTAAATAGTTTTTATTCATGTTTAATTTTTATCGACATGTAGAGCTATGAAGGGATACAATTTTGTGAAATATAATATACCTGGACTTTGACTTTGTGTTACTATCCCTCGCTTGAGGAGTATTTTGGACCTTGGACATTAGGACTTAGTACTTCCCTTTGCTTGGAGTGGTATTTGCGACCTTTTGATCCATTTGCAACATAGTGCTTCATCTGAGACTTTTTTATCTTCTACTCAAGGCTTAAATGTTCTTTATGGCTCTGTGACTTAGTTGTCCATCTGGTTTTCTTTGGTATTCATTTGTGCCTGTTTCTTATTCATCTGGTGGATTAATCCAAAGGGAAAGGAATGCTTGTTTTGATAAATGGAAATTAGGGTCCATCTCTAGGTACAAAGTTGGATCAAAGTAGGAACTCCTGGTAAAAATCAAAAGTTTATAGAACCTCATGTAAGTACTACTTGTGCTTTTTGACATTCTTTTATTTTTGTTAATGCATTACTTGTTCTTTGTGTGTATTAATTAGTAACTATATAAAAATTATTTGCATTCTCATAATCAACCAAACGACTATGAATGTGGATACTATGTGATGAAACATATGTTTAATATTGTCTCTAGAGGCATTATCAATTCCTGGACTAAGGTATTAACTATCCCTATACATGTAATTTTTGTATATTTGTTAAATTAATATTTTTTGTTGTTAGCTTATCATAATTTAAATGTTGTTCAAATTATAGGGTTTTAGAAACAAAACATCATTCTCACTAGAAGATATATTTGACACCTGATTACGTTGGATTGATGCCTTCCTATCTTATCATGAATCTTGTAAACACTAGCTTTTTCTTGATTTATATTTATACACTAGCATTGTATAAAGGTTTTGTCATTATAGGTGTAAATATGTATAGGTTCTCTTGATAAGCATTGTATAAAGGTTTTGTCATTATAAGCATTGTACATTTAGTTTTGTAAACAAACTAAATTTGGTATTCTATGTTATGTTCTATATAAAATATAAATGATCTGATTCTGTCACATTATTATATAGGTTCTGAGTAAAAAATAATCTAGGTCAGTCAAAATGGGATTTAAAACAAAAAGAAAATGCTTATACCCCTCGGTTATTAACAAAATATGACGTAGATAGGTATATGGTGTGTGCTACATTGTTTTGGAAAAAAATATTGTTGCTGGGATCAAACCAATAGCATTTTCACATATCCCCTCTGAACCGAGGGTTAAATTGAAAGGTTTTCATGAAACCCTTTGTTACCTTGCCTCTATAACCGAGGTAAATGGTATATTTGTAGTAATGTTTCCATGGGTGGTCCAAGGTATTTCCGTGGGTGATATCTCTCACAAGGTTTGGGTGTATTTCTTGAAGTAGAAATCTGAAATCTTTGCCAAATTCAAGAAATTCAAGTAGAGAATCAAACATACAAAAAAATCAAGTATTCGAGGTTAGATAATGGGACAAAGTACATTGTCTTGAAATTCAAGAGGTTCTATGAATAACATGATATTCAAAGATATTTATCAGTTTGCAAGACACCGAAACAAAATGGTATGGTAGAGAGAATGAATAAATCTTCACTTGAAATGGAAAGATGCCTTTTGTTAAATGTTGGAATATCAAAAGGTTTCAGAGCTGAGGTAGTTAAATTGGCATGCTATCTTAACAACAAGTCACAACAGGCTTCATTAGAGGGGAAATTTACAAAGGAGGTATAGACATGTAATCCTATTGATTTTGACAATATAAGGATTTTTGGGTATCCGGCTTTGGTGCATTTATCCAATGAATGTTTATCCAAACTTGATCCAAAGATGGTAATAAGCAGGGATGTTTTTTATGAGAAGTTAATTTTGAAGCAGCCAGTTGCAACAATTGTATCACCATCTAAAGAAGAATCTTCCAGCAAACAAGTGATTCAGGTAGATGTGGATCCGCCACCAAAGAATAATTTACATGTAGTGTCTGAACAATTGGTTGAACCAGACTCAGATACTGAAATTGACCTCGAATTTGAAGTTTAAGGTGGAGTACAAGATTATATTCTTGTACATGACAGATAGCAGTGCTCAACCAAGCCACCAGAAAGATATGAGTATGAAGACTTGGTAGCCTATGCACTTATTACTAGTTCTGGAAACCCTTCTACTTCTCGAGAGGTTGTAGCTAGTCAGGATAAAGATAATTGGGTGGGTGCGATAGTGGATGAGATGGAGTCCTTGAAGAAAAGTCTGACATGGGAGCTTGTTTAGCTTCCTAAGGTAAAACATACATCGGTTGTAAGTGGGTGTTAAAGGGAAAACCACCAGTAAAAAAAAGAAAGGGAAAAGTTCAAGGATTGTCATGTAGCATAGGGATACTCACAACAGAAAGGGATCAATTATTATGAGATTTTTTCTCTGGTCGTCAGAAATACTTCTATCTGGGTAGTATTAGCCTTGGTAGCCAGGAAAGACATGCATTTAGAGAAGATGGATGTGAAGACAATATTTCTTCACTATAATATAGATGACAAAATTTACATGGAGCACCCAGAGGGGTTTAGTGTCAGTGGATATGGCAAACTATTTTGTAAATTGAAGAGGTCTTTGTATGGTTTAAATCAGTCTCCAAGGCAATGGTACAAGCACTTCAATTCATACATGCTTAATATTCGCTATAGAAGGTGTGAGTATAACCTTTGTGTCTATATTTTGATCCCTTGATGATGATGAATTTTTTATTTTTCAATTTTTAAATGTTGATGATATGTTGATTGCTGCTAATCATTTATATGATATAAATGAAGTGAAAATAATGTTGGGAAAAAATTTTGACATGAAACACTTAGGTGTTGTTAAGAAGATTCTTTGTATGGAAATTTACAAGGATAGAAGTGTTAGAAAATTATGGCTATCTTAAAAAATCTATTTTGAAAAGATGTTTAACAAGTTGGACATAAGTAATTCGAAATTTGTGAGTACTCCATTGGCGAATCACTTTAAGCTCTCATTGTATCAATGTCCAAGAACATATGTAAAAGCCGAGTATATGTCAAAGGTCCCTTATGCTAGTGTTGTTGGTTGTTTAATCTATGTTATGGTCTGCACATACTAGATTTAGCACAAGTTGTAATTCAAGCTTGTAAGTTTATGTCCAAACCAGGAAAGCGTCATTGGGAAGTAGTCAAATGGACTTTCAGGTATTTGAAGGGTACTATGAGTTATGATATCATGTTTAGCAGTGAACTGGGCGATCCTTCAGTTGTAGAATATGTTGATTCATTTTATGTTGGTGATATCGATGATATGAGGTCTTTAACTAGGTATGTATTTACTTTAATAAAATGACATATTTGTTAGAAATCATGGGTTCGTTCCATAGTGGTTATATCGACAACTGAAGTAGAGTACATGGCGGAAGACAGACTTGTCAAAAAAGCCTTATGGCTTACATGATTGGTGAGAGATTTGGTGTTGAACAAGGTCGAGTTCAGTTGCATTGTGATAGTCAGAATGTCATTTATTTGGCAAACAATCATATGTATCATGCCAGGACTAAGCATATTGATGTGAGGTTTCACAAGATCATATATTTACTTGCTTTTGACATATATTACTTGGAACTGTTCATACTTTATAGAATGCAACTAATATGTTGACCAAGCAAGTCATCAGTGGCAAGTTCAGGAATTGTTTGGACTTGTTACATATTTCTCAATGTATAGAAGGAGCTGTACCTCCCTAGTTTTCTGGATGAATTATCATGCAAAAAGTTTTAATAGGGATTTGATATTCACCAAGGGGAAGATTTTTTATTATAGCTCATTTTGTTGAGATAATTATTTGTTGAGGGAAACTTAGAATTGAGGTTTTAGATAAACTAAACCCTAATATTATATATATATATATATATATATATATATATATATATATATGTGTGTGTGTGTGTGTGTGTGTGTGTGTGTGTGTGTGTGTCTTGCAACACTATAATCCAATTAATTCATAAGACATAAATAAATGGAACTATAGATTCTCTATAGTCCTAGAAGTAGGTACCATTGGCCAAAATGAGTTAACAAGATCGATCGTGTTTATTGTCTTTTACTTTCGTTTATCTTTAATCTTTTAGACTAGTTATTGTTCTAATAATTGGTATCAGCGTTATGCTTATGCTCGATGGGGGAGCGGAAATGGATCATACTATGAATTAAGGCTAGTGATATGTGTGACTCACACTTATGAAAAAGATTGTTGGGATTCAAGCGTGAGTTGTTAAGTCACATATCGACTAAAAATAAAGAAAATGTTGGATTTATAAGAAAAAAAAACTCATATTCCTAATATCTTAAGATTTTTTATAAATGGCTTAAATAATATTTTCGTCTCTGTAAGTTGGCGAGTTTTTGGTTTTCGTCCCTGAATTTTTTTTCTTTTTCGGTTTTAGTCCCTATATCTTACTTTTTGTTGGTGTGTGGTCACTAAAGCCAAAATCCGTAGGAAAATCCGCAGGTTTCCTGCGGATTTTCCTTAAAACCAAATCCGCAGGAAAATCCACAGGAAAATCCGCAGGAAACCAACTCCAACAAAAGGTAAGATATAGGGACTAAAACCGAAAAAAAAAAAAAAATTCAGGGACAAAAACCAAAAACTCACCAATTTACAGAGACGAAAATACTATTTATGCCTTTATAAATATATAATGTTAAAATCTTTTAAATTCATGAACATTTACTCAATTCAAACTTCCAGACACTTCACTGCACAAACTCCCCCAATGATAACTATCTAAAGTAAAGAAAAGATGTGAATTAAAATAAAGAGATATAAGGTTAATCTTTCTTGTCAAATAGTTGTCCATTGTAGAACTAGATTATGAAAAGATGGTTATAAGGCTAATGCAGAAGCATCTATATTTTTCAAAGGCATATGGATTATGTCTCCCCTCTCTTTCAAATGCCTATTATGACCTTCCAAATCTTTCGCTTCACAAATTTCCCATCAACATTATAGTTATATATAAGCCTTTAACCTTGGAAAATCATATCAATATGCTTTATTTGCTTATTGTTATTAGCTTTTAGAACCCTGAATTCTATGGACTACATATTATATTTAGTATTTTGGCTATGATTTTTTAACTTAAATTTGAAAAGAAAAAAATTGAATAAAGTGTGGACAAAAGCCAAGTGGCTATGAATATGTCAAACACGTAGGGCGTTTATGAATAATTGCAAGGACCCATTGTTTAAGGGATAGAGAGATCCTTGAAAGGACAAGATTAATATTGCTGTTTGATTTCAACATTAATAATCAAATCAATGATTTTCTGGACAAAAGAAAAGTTCAATAAAATTAAGGGTGTTTGAATATACTTCTTTAATCCTCATTTACGGCATAATGCATTGGACCTAAATAAAGTTTGATTATAAGCATGGCCTACCACGATTGATTAATATAATATATTCGCATTGACAATAATACAAGTTCCTTTGGTGAAGAAAAAAACCGAGGGACCATGGGATCAATTTACTAAAGTATTTGTTAAAGTTCAATATTTGTCAAAGGAATCCCAGCTCATGGGCATGCTCTTGTGGGACAAATACAAAGCAAAGTGCACAATTGATGCAAGAGTTTATTTGTCTCATAAGGACTATGTCAGGGTTGACTAATTGCTATGATAGACTGGTCAGAGAATTCATAGTTAATATCCCTGAATCTATAAATGATAGCAAGAGCCTAACTTTCAGAAGAGTTACCATCAGGGGTAAGTGTGTCTGGTTCTCTCCTAAAGTGATCAATGCCTACTTAGGAAGAAGTGAGGAAGATTATGGAGAATTAGAAGTCTCCAATAATGTTATATGCAAAGAAATCACTGGTGGTCAGGTAGATGTTTGGCCCGTAAAAGGAAAGCTGTTAGCCAGTTTGTTGAGTGTCAAATATGCTATTCTGCACAGAATAGGTGTTGTCAACTGGGTTCCTACTAGTCACAGGACCACAATTTCTGTTGGATTGGGGAAGATAATTTATGCAGTTGGAACCAAGCAAAGAATTGACTATGGCTCCTACATCTATGATCATACTATTAAGCATGCTGCTACAAATGCTGTGAAGATGCCCATTGCTTTTCCCTCTCTCATTTGTGGGATTATCTTGTCTCAACATCCTGGAATTCTACAGCATTCAGATGTTGCTTGCAAAAGGAAGCCTGCCTTGTCAGTCCATTACAAGTTGTTTGAAGGGAAACATGTTCCTGACAGTGTCAAGACATCTGCTTCAACATCACAACAGTCACCAGCCAAGACTGGGTTGATTACAGAACTAGAGGAGGCCTGCAAGGAGTTAGATGAAGTCATAAGAGTTAGTACTGAGAGGAAACAAAAATTTGAAAGACTTGTCATGACTCTGAGATTGGCAGCAAAGGAAGGTGAAACAGCCAACACAAGCAAGGATGTTGATGATGGACCTGGTGATGAAGAAGATAATGATGATCTCAGCTCAGATGATTCAAGCTTTTAATGTTTGCCTTCTTAATTAGTAGTTTTAGTTTTATTTTCTGTCTTTGTTGAGCTTGGTTATGTAAGTTTGACTATTGTGCTGTTATATGCACTGTTTATGTTTTTAGTTTCCGTCTATGATTTGTTGTGTCTGGTTGCTAATTGTGAGGCTAACAATGAGAGCTAGGGTGTACTGACTGTAGTTCATAGGGCTTCTGATTGAAGCATGTCTAATTATGGCTAAAAAGGGGGAGATAATAAGTATAAGTTCAAAATTGCCATGAAGAGAAATTGATGCTGCTAAAAGTAAAAGGTGTTTAGTTGAAAAGTGTTGATGCAGTTATTGAGGGGGAGTTAAGACTGACCTAGTGAAGATATCATAGCAGAGTGCAGCCAAGCAGACATCAAGGGGGAGAAAAGTGCTGCACATTGTGAGCTACTGAACAGCTGTGATGCTGGTTCAGATTTTTGAGGGGAGCGCCAATTGGTTGTTGTCAATAATGAAGATGGTGCTGCAGCAGATCAAGTGATGAAGACTATGAAAATTGTCAAACTGCTGCTGATGGAGTTTCAAAATTATTGAAGTTTTTCCGCTGCTGATGTCTCTGAAGGTGCAGAGTGCAAAGATTGTTTTAGCCAAAATTAGCCAAAGGGGGAGATTGTTAGTTCTTGGATTGGCTGGAATTTTGGTAAAATAAAGTATATTCAATGTTGATGTCAAGGTGCTGATGTTGCAACATTGAAGTCTTAACACTGGGCTGTGTTAAGTAATTAATTGCTGAAGTTGGATGTCTGATGTCACATGGTGATGTTGTGACATTAGATCTGCAGAATTAATAACATCAGGTTGTGATGTTGTTAGGGTTGCGTGTTAGCTGGAATTGTGGAGAGCAAGCTGTCTCTTTGGATGCGAATATCTTGGGATAGATATTTGCTGCTGCATAGAAGATCTGGTGCAGATTTGTAGGAGATTTAAAAGGTTGAAGATTTAAAAAGATTTTAGGAGAAAATCTGTTTTGAATATTCAGTTTTAAATAACAAATCTGGGAGATATTGTAGCGAGTCTAAGACCAATTCAAGGAGCTATATAAAGCGCACAAGACCAAAGGAAAAAGTGACAGAAAGACAGAGAGAAGATCAAGAGCATAGGCTGAGTGTCTTGAGTATTTTGTACGAGTTGTATAGCCAAAATTCTAGGGTGAATTGCTGTGTTGTATTTTGTCCTCTCTAGAAGCTGTGAAGCAATAGAGAGTGGTTGATTGATTGAAGCTAGGAAGCAAGATCAAGGGTACTCAAAGTGGTTTCTTTGAGTGGTTTGTAAGGGATTGAGGGGTGTTCTCATACCTAGGTGGTTTCTTAGGTAGGAAGTCATTAGTAGAGTATAAGTTTAGGAGATTGTCAACGGGTTGTTGAGTCTGTAAATTATATCTACAAGTAGTGAATTCCATCCCTGGCTTGGTAGCCCCCAGAGTAGGTTGGTTGTAACCGAACTGGGTCAACAATTCTTGGTGTTATTTTGTTGTTTATTCTGTCCATTGTGCAGAGTGTGTTGTTGTGACATCGCACCTTAACATCACACGTCTGATACCAGAATTTCACTGGCCAATCACCTCCCAAGTTTTCTTCAAGAATTTAAAATTGAATCCATCTGGGCCTGGACTTCTGTCCCCCTCACACGACGGTTTCGTTTCTAGAATCTCATCATAGAAAAACCTCTCAGTGAGCCTCACATTATCCTCCTCAGACAATTGGTATAGAGAACTAAGATCCATTTCAAAATGTTCATGAAAACCATTTTGATACTTCTCTTCATAAAAATCATGAATAGTCTGTTTAACTTTCTCAACACCATCCTCCTCTTGAAGGCCAACATCCATGGCTGTAATTGAATTAACTCTCCTTCTTCTATTAATCACAGAATGAAAATATTTGGTGTTGTTATCCCCCTCTTCTACCCATCTTTGCCTTGATTTCTGAAAAAGCAAGCTTTCCTTTGTCTGTAAACCATTCCACAGTTCCTCTAATTTCTTTCCCCTTAGTTTCACTGCCTCTTCTAAGCTTTCATTATCAGTCCCTGCCATTACATCTTCCAACTCATTGATCTCCAAAACCTTCTCTTCTATCTTTAAGTCTCTAATTCCAAAGACATTAAAGTTCCACCATTTTAACCTACTTTTGAGGTATCTCAGTTTTTTCAGCAGCACATCACCTGCACTTCCATAAGCATTAACATTATTCCAACTCTCCTTAACAAACTCCAAAAATTTAGGGTGGTCCAACAACACATTTAAAGATTTAAATGGCTTAGGGCCCCAGTTCACATCATTCAAAACCAAAGATATAGGCCTGTGGTCAGATACATCTCTCAAGCCAACCTTCTGATAATTCACCTTCCAAATATCACACAATTCATCATTAATTAAGAACCTGTCCAACCTACTCATGCACGATCCATTAGCTTTAAACCAAGTAAACCTATTCCCAACAGTTGGGAGATCAATAAGGTTCATATCTTCAATAAACACTTTAAACTCTTCCATTTCATTCAGATTACACCTACCCTGTCCTTGCCTTTCTTCCTTTTCTTTGATAGAATTGAAATCTCCTCCCAAAATACAGTCTCCCTCGGTGAACTTAGCTTTAACCTCAAGCAACTTCCTCCACATTGTTCTTTTTTCTGCTAAAGCACAAGGTGAGTATATGTTGACAATGTAGATGTTTCTACCCTTCCATGTGCCACAAATCCCTAGATATCCTATCCCAGAAAAGCTAAAATTAGAGCAAAATGACCTCTTATTCCAGATTGAAATCATTCCACCAGACAAACCAATAGATCCAGATGCTGACCATTTAAAATCGTCCTGACCCCAAATGCTCTTCACCAGCTCTTCTTCCACCTTTTTACATTTAGTTTCTTGGACCATACAAAATTCAACCTTGTTCCTTACAATAAACTGATTTAGTCTCCTTCTTTTTAAAGAAGAGTTACACCCTCTTATATTATAAATCGACATATTCATTGGACTATTGTTTTTGCCTCCTTCATAATATCCACTCCACAACTATCTCTTTTCTCCATATTCCTTAATATCTCTTCAAGAGCTTCGTCATCTTCCTGACCTTCCACACCCAAATCTTTTAGAATTGACCACACTTTGCTTGACACATCTTCAGAATTTCTTTTCACCCTTTCATTTCCAGCAACCATATCTGAATCTGTTACCGAAGCACAACACAATATTGAACCACCCGAGTACCTAGATTCACTGTCCCCAGATTGAGAGCTATACACTGAGTTTTCCTCCGCAACAACTTTAGTTGTAGATGAATGAAGCAGGGCCGAGTAATAAGAGGGCTCGTAGGGTATCTGTATCTTCTCATATAAATCTTGGACCAACATCTTTTTTGTCATGGGCCTAGTGGGGTCAGAAGGCCTGATATCCTCTTGTAAAATGTTACTGGGCCTCAGTTCAGACTCCACGACACCTTTCTTAAATGGGCCTACTATTCCACCATCCCTTATGTTATTGTTCCCAGGACAAAGACCAACCGTACATGATACACCATTCAAAGCAGCAGCTTTTCTGACATCCTTTTCCCTATAAACCCGACTCTTTCTCAAAAGTCCCATCCCATCTGCTTGAGTCTCACTATCAATAAATGCCCCATCACCTAAACCGCTTCCTGAGCAAGGTCCCACAGCTTTTTGACTTCCAAGAATCACCTTTTGCGCCTCTGTACTTGAACCAACCTTAATATCAAGATATGACAACTGATAACTTTTCTTCTTTTTTCCATATACCCGCATCTTAGGCCTGTGGCTATCAGATGGAAAGTTTCTTGCACATTCTCCCAGGTCTTCTCCTCTCTCCTTCCTGTTGTTGAATGATTCAATCTCATCAGATTCTTCATCCATGGATGAGCTATCATCTAAACCATCGTCTTCTTCACTATCATCATCAGTTTCCTCTACCAATGATTCAGCTGAATCCTCTGAAGCATGTCTCCTTTCTTCTTTAGTTACAATTCTTTTTGGACCATGGTTATCCTCCACTAGTTTTATCACGAAAACCATTCCATTAACATCAATACTAACAACCTCATTTAGATTGCTGGTATACTTTGTTTTTACCAGAATCCTAGCAACATCAAAACACGACTGAGCTTCCGTTTCTTCGTCACATCGAATAAATTCACCCACACTACTGATTATGTACTTGAAAAAATCGTTACGCCATGCGTGACATGGGATACCGAAACATTTAATCCAAGTTAATCTCTCTTTATCAACTTCAGCCGGGGACCAACCTCTGATGTCCTTAAACCAATTTTGTAACCAAATTTCCTCTTCCTTAATTAACTCTTTGACAGCATTTTCTACCAAGTCTTCTAATAAACACATGTTTGCACCCATCGGAGTTACTCTGATATTAAAGAAACCTTCTTTGTGGAAAATGTCTTGGATGTGGTATGAGTTTCCTGATACCTTCGTCTCCCCCACATAAGCCTTTTTAAAACGTTCAAACTCTTCAGCATTGATGTCGAACGAAAGACCCCCCTAGTTGGGATGTGATTTCCCTATTTCATTCACATACATCTCCTCCTTTTGTATTCTCATTGTTTTTGCTCTTTCCGACACTCCTCTTGTAACCTCCACATATGATCTCCCTGGTCTAACTTGCCCCCCCTGAATCTATTTTGTGCTTCATTGGGCTTTACCCCTCGAGCCTTCATCTGGTTTTTTCCTCTGACTACAACCCCCCTTCTCCTTTCAAATCTAGGGACATTCACGTATAGCTTTTTTCCTTTGATTTGAATGTTGTCTAACCTTAACGCCATACTTCTCTCATCATCCACCTTTCTGAATCTTACAAATCCATACCTTTTGCCTCTCTTATCCAACCTAGCTGGTATGAAAACTTCCACAACACAACCAAAATCCTTGAAGATTATGGTCATATCCCTAGCATTGTACCCCTCAGGGATTTCAGTGAAGAAAAACGAAGATATAATCTCCTTCTCTGTTATATTCTTCTCACTTCTATCTTTCCAGACTGAAAATCTCTTGTTATTGTTCTTGTTTCCTACAACTTTCCACTCCATAGTATACTAAAACCTAAATATTATTTTCCTAAAACACCAAAACTTACTAAGAAGAGCTTGTCTAGAGCCAAGGCCCCTAGCCCTAAGGCTAGGAGTTTAAGCCAAAAACTCAGAACAAACACAGACCCATAAAGCTTGATTTTAGGAGATTAAGATGGTACCTGGTAAGTAAGTTTCGACAGCCATGGTGAAGAACTTGTTGTTAAAAAATTGTCTTTAAAATACTTGTAAAAAATATATATGAGCTATGGTCAAAACATATGTTAGATAAATGAAGAAAAAATAATTTAATTTTAATTTATAAGAACAAGGAGATATATAAAATTGTGGAAACTATAGGAAGATTTAAATTATGAGTTATATCATGAAGTTGTGGAAAAATTATTGAATGTAGACTAAGAAAAGACACTCAATTTATTGAGAATCAATTTGGTTATATGTTTGGGATGTCGACATGAAAGTGTTCTATTTACTACAACATTTGATGGAGCGATATCGGATGAACCAATAAGATCAACACTTAGTTTTCATTGATTTAAAGAAGGTATGTGATATTGTCTAGAAAGATTTTGTGAAAACTAGTAGAGAAAAAATGGTCAGGGTTGTTCACATTTGAGCTATCCAAAATACGTATGAGGGGATCTCGAGAAATTGGAGGATACATAGCAGAGAAACAGGTAGTTTTCTCATAGAAATAGGTGTGTGATAAAGTTCAATCCTAACTCATTATCTTTTAATTTTACTCTTAATGTACTTATGTAACACACTTAAGAATTAGCACTAAGATGTATGTTTATTGCTGGTGATATGGTTTTATTTGGAGAGTCGAGAGAAAAATTAATGTGAGATTGAAGACTTACAACAAGACTTTGAAGTGTATGACTTTTGCCTAAGTAGTATTAAAAATGAATATATGAAATGTATGCTTAGCAAAAAGAGAAGCGTTTATAACTTAAAGATGAAAGTTGGAGACTATATTTTACTGCACGTTATGTATTTTAATATCTTTGATCAATAGTAAAAAATATGGAGAAGTAGAGGAAGACATAAACCATTGAATTCAAATTGCGTAATTGAAATGGAGGATGACCTTAAGTTCTATATGTGTTACGAAAGTACTGCTCAAACTGAAAGGAAAATGTTATGGAACAACTGTAAGACTGGCGATGTCATATGAAATTGAATGTTTGGTAGTAAAAAAACTAGCATTGAAATAAACTAAGTGTAGTATAGATGAGGAAATTTCGTTGGACGTGTGATACGACTAGACAAGATAAAATTAGAAATGACAATATTAGAATTAATATTAATATATAACTAATAGTAGAAAAAATGGTAGAAGTTAGACATAGAACATTTGATTATGTAGATAGATTACTTGTGGAAAAATAAAGAACTATGAATTTGAATCCATGCATCTCAAACATATCAAATATCATAAAAGTTTCTTATCATCTGTGTTGTGAAATACGATATCTTTAAGCAAAGTATAAAACGGTTTCTTGATGATCAAGAACCAAAACAAGGGTTAGGGTTTAACGGAAAAGAAAACAAGAAGAAGAAGAAACAACAAGGATTGAGCAAATATAAATTCTGTTTACTATTCAATTTCTCATTAAAGTCACAAATGATTACAAGTGAATATCACAGTTTGCCACACTCCACAAATGAGTGTGCTAGTCTATTTATAGACTAACTAGGTAACTTGCATCCCAAGAAACATAAACAATTGGATCCTTAACACAAGGCCCAATTCAACAGAATATAAACATTTCAACAGAATACATATAAGAACAGACTTCGACTACTATATGTAACTAACAGGCACCAGCATGTGAACAAGCTTCGACTGCATGCTTGCCTCCTGTCGAAATACAAATGAAAGCTTCTCCTTCGACACAGCATGAGTTCGACCCAAATCTCACAAATCTCCACCTTGGATCTAACTCAGCAACAAGAAAATTAACTAGCTTTCATCATGCAGCTTTATCAACTGCATACAGTGGAAGAACTTGCAACTTGGCAACGTCTGGGTGATCATATCAGCAGCATTGTCTTTAGTCGAAACCTTCAGCACCTGGACTTCACCACGCTCGATTATCTCTCTGACTAAGTGCAGCCTCACATCGATGTGCTTAGTTCGCTCATGATAGGCTGAATTCTTCGACAGGTGTATAGCACTTTGACTATCACATTTAACAGTGATATTTCGACCTTGAAGCTTCAGCTCCTTTGCAAAACCTTCAAGCCACAATGCTTCCTTGACAGCTTCAGTAAGGGCAATATATTCAGCTTCAGTGGTTGATAAGGCAACAACCTTCTGAAGCGTCGCTTTCCAACTGATTGTTGTGCGAAACATTGTGAAAACATATCCAGAAATAGACTTTCTGGAATCCATACAACCTGCATAATCAGAGTCGACAAATCCTTCGATTTTGACTATGCTATCACCACCACAGGCTCCACCATAAATCAAGACTCTTTTCAGAGACCCATTTATGTACCTGAGAATCCACTTTACAGCTTTCCAGTGCGCCTTTCCAGGATTGGCCATATACCTGCTCACAAGGCTCACTCCATATGTTATATATGGCCTTGTACAGACCATAGCATACATCAAAGAACCCACTACACTAGCATATGGAATGTTATTCATATAGATTCTTTCAACTTCAGTACTCAGACTTTGAGTAGTACTAAGCTTAAACTGAGGATTTGTTGGTGTCACAACAGGCTTCGAATTCGACATACCAAACTTGTCGAGAAGCTTCCGTAGGTATGTCTCCTGAGATAAGCACAACTTCGACTGCTTTCTATCTCTCCGAATGTCAATCCCAAGAATCCTGGATGCAGCTCCCAGATCCTTTATTTCGAACTCCTTACTGAGTTCAGCCTTCGCCTTCGTTACATCCTCAACACTGTTGCTAGCTATGAGGATATCATCCACATACAGCAGCAACATAACAAGTGAGTTTCCAGGTCGAAATCTGAAGTAAACACTGTGATCGAACTGACTTCTAGTGAAACCAATGTGTGCCATGAACTTGTCGAATCTCCTGCTCCACTGTCGAGGAGATTGTTTCAGGCCATATAAAGACCTATTCAGCTTGCACACATAATATTCTTTACCCTTTTCTGTATACCCTTCAGGTTGACGCATCAGGATCGTTTCATCTAGATCACCATACAGAAATGCTGTCTTCACATCCATTTGCTCAAGTTCCAAGTCGAACTTTGCCACCATGGCCAACAACATTCAAATGGATCTATGCTTTACAACAGGTGAGAGCACATCATTGAAGTCGACTCCTTCTTTCTGAGTGAACCCCCTAGCAACCAGCCTCGCCTTAAAGCGCTTCGACATCACTCCTTCGATTCCTTTCTTGACCTTGAAAATCCACTTACAGCTGACTAACCTTGCTCCTGCAGGTTTCTCAATCAGCTCCCAAGTGTTATTATCATGAAGGGATTTCATCTCGTCATTCATGACTTTTCGCCATTCAGTCTTGTTTCGACTCCTTATAGCTTCCTTATAATCTCTAGGTTCTTCGTCAAGTACCTCACTTGCAGAGATTAAGGAAAAAGCTATAAGATCTGCATAACCAAGTCTTTGAGGTGGCTTGATGACTCTTCTCGACCTATCTCTTGCCAGTAGGTAGTCATCAACAGTTTCCTCAGCCTCTTCAGCATCTTGCTCTTCGACTTCATCATGGCTATGCACTTCAGCATCACTATGCTCCACCTCAACAGACACCTCTACCTGTTCCAGCTCCTCTTCAGAGATTTCTGCACTTCGACCAACATCACCAGTTTTCTTGAAAGCCATTTCGACTTCATTGAAAACTACATCATGACTTGTGATACATCTTCTGTGACCTGGTTCTAGGAACCACAGCCTATAACCCTTGACTCCCTCAGGATATCCAAGGAACATGCATCTCAGAGCTCTAGGTTCGACCTTGTCTTGCCTAATGTGAGCATAGGCTAAACAGCCAAATACTCTCAGTTGGTCGAGATCTGGTGGATGATTCGACCAAACTTCTTCAGGTGTCTTCATTCCCAGCGCAGTCGAGGGACATCTATTTATCAGATAAGCTGCTGTCGAAACAGCCTCCGCCCAAAACACCTTCTTCAATCCAGCACTAACCAACATGCATCTAACCCTTTCAAGGATTGTTCGATTGAATCTCTCAGCTAAGCCATTTTGTTGAGGAGTACCTGCTACAGTCTTATGCCTTGCAATCCCAGACTCAACACAGTAACTGTCGAACGCTTCGTTGCAGAATTCAAGGCCATTATCGGTTCTTAACCTCTTTAACCTTTTTGCCGGTTTGAGTTTCGACCAGAACCTTCCAACTTTTGAAATTTTCAAAAGTTTCATCCTTCGTTTTCTGAATGAATACTCATAGCTTTTGGGAATAGTCATCAACGATGGATAGAAAATACCTTGCACCTGAGTGTGAAGGATTTCTTGTAGGCCCCCAGAGATCAGCATGAATGTAATCAAGGGATCCATGTGTTCTTTGCTTGCCTTTGTTAAACTTCTCCCTACAGGATTTACCAAATACACAAGATTCACAAAACTCCAGCTTTTCGACTTTGTCACCTCCTAGCAGGTTCTGCTTCCCCAATTCGACCAGGCCTCTTTCGCTGACATGACCCAATCTCATGTGCCATAACTCTGTCTTCGACATAGGTTTCGTGGATACAACATTTGTCGAACCACTTACAACCTCATCCTCAAGGGTATACAAGCCTTGGTTTTTCACTCCTCTCAAGACTTCCTTCGACCCTTTCATGACTTTCAGGATACCTTGCTATCCTTTGAAAACATATCCCTTTCTGTCGAATTCACCAAGAGAAATTAAATTCCTCTTAAGATCAGGTACATACCTAACCCCAGTTAATAGCTTTATTGACTCATCATGGAGCTTGAATCTAACTGATCCAATACCTGCAATCTTGCAAGCTTTATTGTTCCCCAGCAGCACTGATCCACCATCTTGATCACACAATTCTTCAAACACATTCTTGTTTGGAGTCATATGCCAAGTACATCCTGAATCCATAATCCACTCTTCGCAAGAGTTGCTGCTCGACACCACAAGGACATCAGATGATTCATAACCATCTTGCACTATAGTTGCATTCCCATTGTCCTTACCTCCATGATTATTCAGGCGCTTAGGGCACACCTTTCTTGTGTGACCCTCCTTCTTACAGTGATAACATTTGATACCAGACATATCACCACCATAAGACTTCTGCTGAACCTTTCCTTTCTTCTTGTCAAGCCTACCATCTTTCTTCGACGATCTTCCTTTCACGGACAACCCTTCGCCAACTGATGAAGGTTTCTGCTCCTTTATTTCGTTCAAGTCCTTTGAATACAGGGCTGTTTGAACTTCTTCAAAGGTCAGGGACTCTCTTCCATACAAGAGTATTTCTTTGAAGTGAGCATGCGATCTGGGAAAAGCACACAACAACAACAGTGCTTGATCTTCATCATCGACCTTCACATCAATGTTTTCAAGATCAAGAATCAGCTTGTTGAACGAATCCAACTGCTCAGTCAAAGCTTTGTCTTCACTCATCTTGAATGAATACAAGGCTTGCTTCAGGTAGAGACGATTCACCAGAGATTTAGTCATATACAAACTTTCAAGTTTAACCCATAATCCTGACGCCGTAGTCTCCTTTGATACCTGCCGGAGAACCTTATCACCAAGGCTCAACAAAATCGCGCTGTGGGCTTTCTCGATCATTACTGTCTTTTCTCTTTCCGTCAAAGCAGCATCCATGGCTGTCATTCCCTTCAACGCTTCCAAACAACCCTGCTGAACCAGTAGGGCTTTCATCTTCAAGCGCCACAGACCAAAGTCGTTCACTCCGGTGAACTTCTAGATCTCATACTTTGTTGAAGACATCTTCTCCACGCTCACCGCACCAATTTGTTGTGAAATACGATATCTTTAAGCAAAGTATAAAACGGTTTCTTGATGATCAAGAACCAAAACAAGGGTTAGGGTTTAACGGAAAAGAAAACAAGAAGGAGAAGAAACAACAAGGATTGGGCAAATATAAATTCTATTTACTATTCACTTTCTCATTAAAGTCACAAATGATTACAAGTGAATATCACAGTTTGCCACACTCCACAAATGAGTGTGCTAGTCTATTTATAGACTAACTAGGTAACTTGCAGCCCAAGAAACCTAAACAATTGGATCCTTAACACAAGGCCCAATTCAACAGAATACATATAAGAACATACTTCGACTACTATATGTAACTAACAGGCACCAGCATGTGAACAAGCTTCGACTGCATGCTTGCCTCCTGTCGAAATACACATGAAAGCTTCTCCTTCGACACAGCATGAGTTCGACCCAAATCTCACAATCTGAAATATAATTAAGGACACATATATTCTTTTTTTACAAGATATAGTAAGTGTAGCAGAGATTAGGATTTTATGTTGGTTTTATGGGAAAACTAGATAGGATAAGATTAGGAATAAAAAATTTATAGAGAGTATCGTGGCAGCATCCACTACTACAAAAAACACATATGACAACGGTTGTGAGAAACATATAATGACAGTTGTTTATCTGTTGTTAGGTAGCATGTGATTGTAAGTGTATAATTTACAACCACGGTCTATTACTTGTTGTAGTAAACTAGAAAGCGTGCTACCTATAACAACGATTGTATTGAACAACTATAGTGAAATATTTATAGGTCATAGGTTCGATACCCAACAACGCCATTTTTTCGTTTATTATTCTAGATAGCGCTCTACCTATAGCAACAGATGTATTAAAAAACATTTGTGAATTTATTTGTTTTTTAAAATATATATTTTCTGACTTTCTAGAATTCCAAATTTTTTAACTTGAATCTTTCTGAATCGTATCAAACTAGAAACACCAACACACCCATTTGTTAATCGTGTCAGACCAAAAATTATAATACATCAAAGTCAAAATTTCATTATGAACAAAAGGTTGTATACTACATCAAAAACAAAATGGCACAAAACAACCTAAAATTTACACATCATTACATCAAATAATAGTATCTTGGTGTCTTGACTTTAAACACCTATAATTTCAAATAATAATATTTGTCAGTAAATAACCTAAGAAATTATAACTTACAATAAATCATAAATAAAGAATAAAAAATACTTATTTTTTAAGTTTTTCATGTTCCTTCTTCATGATCGTTACGAATAGCATGCGCAATCATGCCACAAATAGCCACTGGTAGAAGTTGTTGCATCAAGACATGACGATCATGATATTTTAAGCCAATTAACTTGAGATTTTTCATTGGTACATGTTTATTGTTATTTGATGAGTAACCTTGGGAAACTTTGATATCATGCAAACACTTACAATTTTTTTTTCTTTTTAGATAGGGTGTGACATGCAAGAGGCATATAAGTTCTTTTTCCTAATTCTTTTAGAGCCAATTGTTTTCGTATACCCATCTCCACCATATCTTGACTGGAATTCTTACTATCTTTAGTCTTGCCTAGAATTTTTAGAATTGTTCTAATCAAACAGTCACACACATTTTTTTCCACACACATCACATCAAGACAATGTCTTACATCGAGACTAGACCAATACACAAGATCAAATAACAGATACCTCTTTTTCAATATATTTTTCTCAACTGACCCTTTTTATTTTTATTTCTTTCCAACGACAACATTAATGTGTTCTTTTTGTTGATAAACTTCATCCGCGATTAAAGGATTATGAGCCATATCTAACTCCTGCTCTCGGTTAAAAGCCTTCCGCAATCTACGACGAGGATAATTAGAAATTTCTGATGGCCAAGGTAAACATTATTTTTTCCAAATTCAAGTTGGTGAAAAAAGGTATTATATTCACATATAGGACACGATTTATGTCCTTTGACATTGTATCCAGCCAAATTACCATATGCAGGAAAGTCGTTGATTATGTAAAATAACATTGCATACATCTTAAACTTTTCACCAGAATATGCATCATAAATGTCAACACCTTCCTCCCAAAAATAGTCATAAATCTTCAATTAATGGACTTAGATAAAAATCTATGTCACCTTCAAGTTATTTCAGTCCATAAATCATCATATTTAACAACATATACTTGTGCTTCATGCACAACCAAGGAGATAGGTTGTAAATTGTGAGAAGAACAAGCCACAAAGAATGGCTAGTACTTAGATTACCAAAGGTGTTTATTTATATGTGGAAAACTCAATCCTACAGTTTCTTGGCACAATGCTAAAATCCGGAAACAACAAATCAATTTTCTTCCAATGCAAAGAATTAGCTACATGGAAAATGTTTCCATCACATTTTCTTTTATCTGCATGCCATCTAATATTCTTTGTGTCATTCGCATTAGCAAAAAATCTCTTGAACCTTGAAATTATTGGAAAGTACCATAACACTTTTCTAAGAGGACGCTTCTTGCTAACATTGTCATTGTCATCACCATTATAGTCATTCACCTTGTAGCATGACTCACCATATTCCGCACATTGATCCAAATTTTCATGTTCTTTCCTGTATAATATGAAATCATTAGAGCATGCATGTATTTTGATATACTCCAAACTCATTGGACACAATATCTTCTTGGTCCACAACAATGATCCAACAAATTTTTATCTTCTGGTAGCATTTGATTAAACGAATCAAGAAATTCCGTGAAACTTCTATCCGACCATCCAGTTTTTGCCTTCATATTAAGCAATTTTAATAATGTAGACAATCGTGTAAAACTTGTGCATCCCTTATATAAATGTGCATCCTTATCACTACATAAAGGTGCATCCTTATCACTTCTAGTCGATCATCCATATCTTCATCAACTTCATGCATTCGTGACGTTGTATTTTAATTTTTATCCACTTTCTCCATGTCACATCGATATTGTATAATTTTAACATATTCCATCACAACATAGGTGATGTGGTATTTCTTTCTTTGAACCTTTTTTCTATATTACACAATTAACACAAGGACAATAAAAGAGGCCATTATTGTCGGGAAGATTTTTTTCCACGAATTTAAGGAATACAAAAACTCCTTTCTCATACACCTAACCTAATCTATCAGCTTTCATCCAACTACGATCTATAATAAATTCTAAAATTTATATCAAAAGACTAATGTGAATGTCATGCTAATGCTACACACACAACATACTAATAATGTTATATGCATATTCATATCAATCATACCAATATAACATGTAACAATACCAAAACCTAAAGCATATTCATAACCATGAATAAATCATGATATTAATCAACAACCTAACAATTTGATTTGGAACCACACATTTCTTTCTTTATTTTATATTAAGACAATAAAGTTTATATTTATACATTGTTAGCATTAATATTTTCAACTAATCATAATCAGAGTACATTTGCAACGAGTTAATACCCCATCTAAATTTTACTTTAACCAGAGTGGGCAACATGAACATGAGACATCATATAACCTTATAACGAAAAAGAACATCACAAAATCTAAATAAAACTAAAACACAATGTCATCGATGATTTACAGCTCTTGTAATCAAATCTAATTGTAATAAAATTAAAATCCACATCGTGTAAAGGAAAACCTTACCACAGCGTGAGATAGACCAAGAAATGAACAATGAACACAGAAAGATAATGAAATTCTGGCACCAGATATGTGATGTTACGTGTGATGTCACAACAACACACTATGCAATGGACAATGCAAAACAACAGAAGAGTACACAAAGAATTGTTCACCCAGTTCAGTTAAACAACTTACTCTGGGGGCTACCAAGCCAGGGATGAATTTCACTATCAGTAGTATTAATTTACAGACACAATAACCTAATTGACATCTCCTAAACTTAATCACTACTTAATGAACCTTCTACCTAAGAGACCACTTAGGTATGAGAGCACTACTCAATCCCTAAATCACTTCAGTGATATAATTCAAAGATCACACACTTTGAAAAACACAACTTGATTCTGCTTCACAGCTTTGATCAAGAACAACTCAAAACAACAACACCGATTCACACTAGAATGGTTTACAACACATACACGAAGACACAAACGACTCTCAGTCTTTAGCTCTCTTTCTTCGTCACTTTCTTCAAAGGATTGATGCGCTTTATATAGCTATTTGATTTGGACTTGGACCTGCTACAATATCTGACCTGATTTGTTATTTAAAACTGAATCTTTTAAAACAGATTTTCTCTCTCAAAATCTTCTTAAATCTTCAGCCTTTAAACACTCCTGCAAATCTGCATCAAATCTGTTTGTAACAGAAAATATCTCCTCCGAGATATTCGCATCCAATAACTCTAACAGCTCTCCCAAAAAACAGCTAATACGCTTAACCATAAAAACATCTCAGACCTGATGTTTTAATGATCGGCATATCTGATGTCATGACATCGCATGTGACATCAGACTTCAAAACTTTAACAACTTAAACACTTAACATTATCCAATGTTAAGACTCAATGTTAAGACATCACTCGTGTGACATCAACATTGAACAACTTTGTTTTACCAAACTGCTAGCCAATCCAAGAACTAACAATCTCCCCTTTTGGCTAATTTTGGCTAAAACAATCTCTGCAACATCAGAGACTTCAGCAGCGGATAAAAATTTTAAAACTTCAGCAGCAGATAAAAATTTTAAAACAAACAGCTCCCACTTCAAAATGTTGCATACCACCTATCAACAAAAGGAAAACTCCCCCTCAAAACCAGAGCCAGCTGTTCAACATGCACACTCCCCCTTTTTAGCCACAATTGGACAATCACCAAACACAATGTCCTGACATAATAAATGACACGGTCAAACACCAAGCTTTCCCCAAAAAAAAACAAGTTCCAACACCTTGACTGGTCAGGCGATACAAACAATGCTCCTTGTTTGCATTATAAAAACAAGCTTTCTTCCTTCTAGCAGCACCACACAGCAACCAAGAATGAGCCAGTCAATCACCAAAGATGCAGCAAAGAACCTCAAGCAGAAGGAGAAGACTTTAGATCCACCTAAGAAGAGAAGCAAAACAATGACTGCAGCTGAAACTACTTCAGGAACCACAAAGACAGGCAGAACCTCAGAGACAACCATGAAACCCAGCAAGAAACTTCCTGTGCAACAACATGCTTCTGATGAAGATTGGGATGAAGACTGGAAAGCTTTTCTAGATGCAGGGGGTTGGGATAATCTGTAACTATTGATGTACTTCAAACATGTATGCCTTCAGCAGTTGAATAAAATCAATATCTAATAAAGAATACAACTGCTTAATACACTCTCTAGCACATTTACTTTTCATAAATGCAAATTCCCAATTTACTTCTCAAACTTTCAAATTGGTTTGCATCTAATGCTTTAGTGAAGATATCAACTAACTATTTATCTGTAGCTACATGCTCCAATGCAACAACTTTATCCTCAACCAATTCTCTTATAAAATGATGCCTTATATCAATATGCTTAGTTCTGCTATGTTGAATAGGATTCTTAGAGATATTGATAGCACTCAAATTATCACAGTACAATGTCATGACATCTTGCTTGACATTGTATTTTGTTAACATCTGCTTCATCCAAACAAGTTGAGAACAACTGCTCCATGCTGCTATGTACTCAGCTTCAGCAATAGAAAGAGACACACAGTTCTGCTTTTTACTAAACCAAGATATCAGATTATTCCCTAAGAAGAAATAACCTCCTGAAGTGCTTTTCCTATCATCAGCACTCCCAGCCCAGTCAGCATCACAATATCCCCTTAACTCAGTCCCAGATCCATGACTATACAGCATCCCATAGTCACTAGTGCCATTAACATATTTCAGGATCCTCTTCACATGATTCAAGTGACTAACCTTAGGCTCAAATTGATATCTGACACAAACTCCAACAACAAAAGAAATGTCAGGTCTGCTAGATGTGAGATACAATAGACTCCCAATCATGCTTCTATATAAACTTTGATCCACACTAACTCCATGTTCATCCTTGGATAATTTTAAATGAGTAGGAGCAGGAGTACTCTTATGATTAACATTTTCTAGGCCAAATTTCTTCACTATGTTCTTAGCATATTTGCTCTGAGAAATGAAGATGGAGTCCCCCATTTGTCTAACATGTAGACCAAGGAAATAGCTGAGTTCTCCAACTAAACTCATTTCAAATTCAGATTGCATTTCTTGCACAAAATGTTTCACCATTTCATCTGACATCCCACCAAATACAATGTAATCAACATAGATTTGGGCTACCATCAGGTTTCCTCCTTCTTCCTTGACAAACAAGGTCTTGTCAACTCCTCCTTTTATGTAGCCATTCAATGCTAAGAATTCTGTAAGCCTTTCATACCAGGCCCTAGGAGCTTGCTTCAAACCATACAGGGCTTTCCTAAGTTTGTAAACATGATTAGGAAAAGTTGGATCAATGAACCCTTTAGGTTGATCTACATACACTTCTTCATTCAAGTAACCATTCAAAAAGGCACTCTTCACATCCATTTGGAATAGCTAGAATCTGAGATTACAGGCCACACCCAAGAGTAATCTGATGGACTCTAATCTAGCCACAGGAGCAAAAGTTTCATCAAAATCAACTCCTTCAACTTGAGTGTATCCCTATGCAAAAAGTCTTGCCTTGTTTCTGGTAACCATTCCTAGTTCATCAGACTTGTTCTTGTAGATCCACTTGGTCCCAATCACATTCACCCCTTCAGGCCTTGGCACAAGATCCCATACTTCATTCCTCTTGAATTGCTCCAGCTCTTCATGCATTGCATTTATCCAAAACTCATCAGTCAATGCTTCCTTGACATTCTTTGGCTCAATTTTGGAGACAAAACATGAACTTGCTACAACTTCTCTTGACCTAGTCCTCACTCCAGAATTTGGATCACCTCTAATAAGCTCCTTTGGGTGGTCCTTCTGCACTCTGATAGAAGGATCTTTATGAGGTTGCTCAGATTCAGGCTCAGCAGTAGCAACACTAGGAGTTGGACTTCTGTCTTCAGCTTCTGGTGCAACTTCACCAACTGATGTTCCAACATCATCTAGGACATCATCATCTTCCTGCTTATCATTGTCATCAATCACCACATTGATGGACTCCATCATCACCTTGGTTCTAGAGTTGAAAACCCTATATGCTCTGCTGTTGGTAGAGTATCCCAAAAATATTCCTTCATCACTTTTGGAATCCAATTTTCTTCTCTGTTCTCTATCAGCCAGAATATAACATCTACTTCCAAAAACATGAAAGTATTTAACATTAGGTTTTCTTCCATTCCATAGTTCATACAGAGTGGACGAAGTGCCTCTTCTCAGGGTAACCTTGTTGTGAATGTAGCAGGCAGTATTCATGGCTTCAGCCCAGAAATGATAGGGAAGTTTCTTGGCATGAATCATAGCTCTAGCAGACTCTTGGATAGTTCTGTTCTTCCTCTCAACTACTCCATTTTGCTGAGGAGTAATAGGAGATGAAAACTCATGACTTATACCTTCAGCAGAGCAAAATTCTTCAAACTTTCTATTCTCAAACTCTCTTCCATGGTCACTCCTTATCCTGATAACTTTACTCTCCTTTTCTCTTTGGAGTCTTTGACAAAGATCTTTAAAAACATCAAACACCTCTGATTTGTCTTTGATGAAGCTCACCCAGGTGTACCTTGAATAGTCATCCACAACTACATACACATATTTCTTTCCACCCAGACTTTCAACCTGCATAGGTCCCATCAAGTCCATATGAAGTAGTTCCAAGACCTTGGAGGTGGTGTCATGTTGAAGCTTCGGATGAGACATCTTTGTCTGCTTCCCTTTTTTACAGTCTCCACAAACTTTTCCTTCCTCAATATTAAGTTTGGGAATTCCTCTGACTGCTTCTGAGGAGATGATTCTCTTCATTCCCTTTAGGCGAGTCTCGTGGCACCCAAAGATAACAATTGTCCTTAGACCTGACTCCCTTCATAATGACTTCTCCTTTATCATCTTTGACAATGCATTCAGACTTTGTAAAGTCTACTTTGAATCCTTGATCACAAAGTTGGCTAATGCTAATCAAATTTGTTGTCAGTCCTTTAACAAGAAGAACATCATCCAGTCTGGGAGCATCAGCACAGTTCAGTTTACCAATCCCCTTGATCTCTCCTTTGACCCTATCACCAAATGTAACATGTCCTGAAGAATGAAGCTTCACATCTACCAACAGATTCTTAACTCCAGTCATGTGCCTTGAACACCCACTGTCAAAGTACCAATCTTCTTTGGTAGAAACCCTTAAAGAAGTGTGAGCTATCAAGCTGGTAACCTTAACTTTAGGGACCCATTGCTTCATAGGCTTGGTAACCTGCCTTCCTCTGTGACAGTTCTGTCTGGGAACAACCTGATGAGCCTTCTGTGGATATCCATGTAGCTTATAACAATAAGCCTTAATGTGTCCAAGACATCCACAATGGTGACATCTCCAGTGCCTGTATTTCTTCTTAGATGGAGTTCTGTCATGATGTTTTAACATCTGTTTTAACATCACTGGTTTGGAGGTGATAACATCATTAAAACCTGCATCATTGGTGAATCCCAAACCACATTTGTCTGCAGCCATCTTCCCAATACTAAGAATGTTGTCTAGAGCATCAGTACCATTGTTCAACATTCTGATAGTTCTGGTCATAGAGTCCAGTTTATAGTTAAGCATACTGGCTTCAGATTCAAGTTTAGTCTTTTCAGCTTTTAACTGTACTATGGTTTTCTTCAGCTTTTCTCCTTCAAGACACACTTGTTCACTTCTTATGAAAAGATCTTTATAAATGACAGCAAGTTCATCATAAGTAACCTCATCATCACAAGAATCATCATCTGACTCATAAACCCCAACCATAGCTCTAACAAGTTTAGCTGAATTTTCTTCAGATTCACTCTCATTGTCAGACCAAGAAGCTGATAACCCTTTCTGCTTCTTTAGAAAAGTAGGACATTCCTTCTTGACATGTCCATACCCTTCACACTCATAGCATTGTATCCCTTTGTCATTACTGGACTTTTCTTCATCTTTAGACTTCTTCCCTTGTTATCCTGATTTGTTGATGTCAGAAGTAATGTTCTTGACATTGGGATTATAACTCCTATTTATCCTCTTCATAACTTTGTTGAACTGTTTTCCCAGCAAAGCCATAGCCTGAGACAGCTCCTCCTGAGAATCATCCTCTTTCCCTTTCTTGGCTTCTTCAGAACTGGAAACCAAAGCTATACTCTTGGACTTCTTTTCAGGTTCCTCTTCACTTAACCCTAGCTCAAATGTTTGAAGAGATCCAATTAACTCATCAACCCTCAGTTTGCTGATATCCTGAGCTTCTTCAATAGCAGTTACTTTCATCTTATATCTCTTGGGAAGGGATCTAAGAATCTTCCTCACCAACTTCTCTTCAGTCATCTTCTCTCCAAGAGCACTAGAAGCATTAGACAGCTCAAGAATATTCATGTGAAAATCATGAATAGTCTCTTCTTCCTTCATTTTTAGACTTTCAAACTTTGATGTCAGAAGTTGAAGTCTAGACATCTTGACCTTTGAAGTTCCTTCATGAGTAGTCTTTTAAATGTCCCAAGCTTCCTTAGCAACTTCACATGTGTTGATCAACCTGAAGATGTTCTTATCCACTCCATTGAAAATAGCATTTAGAGCTTTAGAATTACCAAGGGCAAGCTCATCTTCTTCCTTGGTCCATTCTTCTTCAGGTTTTAGTTTTGAGCTGCCTTCTTTTTCTTTCCCAGCATCATCTTTCTCAACAATAACAGGTGCTTTCCATTCTTTTATGATAGCCTTCCAAGCCATGTTGTCCAAGGATTTCAAAAAGGTAATCATCCTTGGCTTCCAATAATCATAATTAGAGCCATCCAGATTAGGGGGTCTATTCACAAATCCACCAACTTCCTTGTCCATCTTACAAGAAAGTATCAGTCCTAGATCTAACCCAGATGCAGAGCAGGATGCCTGCTCTGATACCAATTGAAATTCTGGCACCAGATATGTGATGTTACGTGTGATGTCACAACAACACACTATGCAATGGACAATGCAAAACAACAGAAGAGTACACAAAGAATTGTTCACCCAGTTCAGTTAAACAACTTACTCTGGGGGCTACCAAGCCAGGGATGAATTTCACTATCAGTAGTATTAATTTACAGACACAACAACCCAATTGACATCTCCTAAACTTAATCACTACTTAATGAACCTTCTACCTAAGAGACAACTTAGGTATGAGAACACTACTCAATCCCTAAATCACTTCAGTGATATAATTCAAAGATCACACACTTTGAAAAACACAACTTGATTATGCTTCACAGCTTTGATCAAGAACAACTCAAAACAACAACACCAATTCACACTAGAATGGTTTACAACACATACACGAAGACACAAACGACTCTCAGTCTTTAGCTCTCTTTCTTCGTCACTTTCTTCAAAGGATTGATGCGCTTTATATAGCTATTTGATTTGGACTTGGACCTGCTACAATATCTGACCTGATTTGTTATTTAAAACTGAATCTTTTAAAACATATTTTCTCTCTCAAAATCTTCTTAAATCTTCAGCCTTTAAACACTCCTGCAAATCTCCATCAAATCTGTTTGTAACAGAAAATATCTCCTCTAAGATATTCGCATCCAATAACTCTAACAGCTCTCCCAAAAACCAGCTAATACGCTTAACCCTAAAAACATCTCAGACCTGATGTTTTAATGATCTGCATATCTGATGTCATGACATTGCATGTGACATCAGACTTCAAAACTTCAACAACTTAAATACTTAACATTATCCAATGTTAAGACTCAATGTTAAGACATCACCCATGTGACATCAACATTGAACAACTTTGTTTTACCAAAATGCTAGCCAATCCAAGAACTAACAGATAACATATCATATTTTGAAGAGGATGAAGAGACCAAGAAATGATTTTTTTTTTCAAGAAATGAATGAAGAGGGTAAAGATTTGACGTTCCAAATGAATGAAGATGGTGAAGATTAGATGTTCTAATAAGTGAATGAAGATGGTGAAGATGAAGATTTCTCTATCACTGTCATCTGGTTTGTTGGGGCGTGTGTTATGAATGAAATAAAAAACCTGGTATGTTTTAATATTTCAGGAAATAATTTCACCATGGTTGCAAATACCAACCATAGTGAAATATGACACATATAACCACAGTTGATAAAAACAACCATAGTTAATTGTTTTTCAATTTTAATTTAACAATATAAGTTAAGGGACACACACTTTTTTTATAAAAAAATGGAAAGATGTTGTTGTTGGGATTTTAAACTTGTAACCCTTAATCTATCACCACAATTATTATTATGAATCGTGATAAAAAGTCTTGTAGTAAAATAAATGAGGCGCGTAAAAATGAGATATTACTACGATTGAAAAACTGATCATAGTAATATGGTGTTACCAAAGGTATATTTTGTAGTAGCTATTGTAGTAGAAAAGATGGTGGAAAATATACTTAGATGATTTGAGCATGTACATAGAAGACCTTTAAATTTCGTGGTAAGGAGAGCATATCATACGGAAAGGAGGCAAACAGTTAGAGGTAGAGGAAGACCCACTACTACGTAAAGACCCTCTAACCACAGTTGGTAAAAGGATACCATCATAGTTACCAACCATGGTGGTAGGGTATGGTGGTAAGTATGATGCTTTCTACCATAGGTGTATGACCGTAATGATAAATTAGGTAGCGTGATACCTATCAAAACGATTATCTTAAACAACCGTTGTGATATATATAAAGGTCATGAGTTTGAAACCCAACAACAACAATTTAATTAAAGCGCCTATAAAATTAACACTTCACCACGGTTATAAATTCCAACCATGGTGGTATGTATGCATGAGTTTATTATAAAATATGTGGATTTCTTGTTATTCCCTACCTGTCAATAAACATATACAACCATTCAAATTGGTTTAGAAGATAATACTCTAAAAAATTAAATTATTCTTGAAAACCAACTTAAACAATCCACTGTTTTTTGAATTTCATGCATCTTGTAATTCATCTCTCTCTCTCTTTAACATATAGAATTTGGTTCAATGCCTTGAGTTTCTCAAAGCAATTGTTCCTTCTCTTCTAATTTATTTTGAAAAAGAAATAATTTGTTGACTAATTCGAATTCATCATCATTATTATCTTAAATAATTATGACGATGATTATTATGATGCCAGTGATGATGATGAATCATAATTATGATACATAAACAACAAAGTTCACTTCTTAGGTTATACATTCACTCATATTAAGTGAACTTCTAAATCTATTATACTCATATTAAGTTCACTTCTTAGGTCATATTATCCTACAAACAACATGAAAGAAGTTATATTATACATGTCAATAAAAGTTCACTTTTTAGGTTATACATTCACTCATCTTTAGTTAAACAGATTTGAAAACAAAAATAATTGAACCATGAAAGAAGATATATTATATCCTATAAAGACTAACTTGTAACATAGCTATTTCCTATGTTAAATCACATTTAGTAAGCTTTGATGCAACAAAGGTAACTCTTTGTTGAAAACGAGCTCGCAACATGAGTTTGGTGTTTCCATTTTGCATGTTTGTGAAAAAAGGTTTTCGAAACGTTAATGGGGATTGAAATATATGAGAGAGACGAGTGAGAGAGATGTTATAGTTTTGTTTTGAGAGAGGCGACTGTTATGTACAAAAGCGAGATAACTTTGGTTATATATATATATATATATATATATATATATATATATATATAAAATAACTTTCACCACGATAGATAATAAGAACTGTGTGAAATGTTAACACCTTACACCATAATTGATAATATGAATTGTGATGAAATGTCAAGACAAACTATTTTTATAATGAAAAAATAAAAAAATATTGGTGCTGAGATTCAAACCCTTATACTCCAGGTACATTTCACCACAATTGTTAACATTGACTATAGTGAAATGTCTTTTAGTAAATAGTAAAACGAAAATATCCCAAAGATGAGTTATTACTTTGATTAACATGACGGTCGTTGTAATATGGTGTTACCAAAAATCTATTTTGTAGTAGAGACCTAGAAAAACTACAAGAGAAGTTAATAAGAAATTTCCCTTTAATTTCCTGCAGATTTACCTGCAGAATTTGACAAAATTTCCGTAGGAAACGTGTTACTTGCGGGTTTTTCCTGCCATTTTCTGTTCCCAGCTAAAACCTCCGTGGTAATTTTTTTAGGAGGTAATATCATAGGAAAGAATAGCAAGTAAAAACCACAGTAAACATCCACATAAAAAACCTCAGGTCGTAGGTAATTCGTAGATAAGACCGTAGGTAATTGAAATTTTCGCCGAAAAAGTCACAATAAATTTAAAATCTACAGGTAATTTTTTTCTAAAATTATTAATTTAATTATTAATTGTGTTTAATTCATTTTTAAAACATTATAATTAAATTTAAATATCAAAGTGACAATAATATAAAAAAAATCTAATTTTATTAAGAATTCAAAAGTAATCACAGTCAAATTATTAAAGCAACCAAATTGTTAAATATTACTATATGTCAATAATAAGTACTTATAGAGTTACATTACTAAAAATAACACAACGAAGCTACTAATAATCACTTGTTCAACCAAGTTAATAAGAAAAAACAATCCAAATTTCAGACAAGTTAACAAGAAAAAATGTAATCCAAATCAAAACTCACTACTAATGTGTTCACTAATGTCTTCATCTGATTCATCAACACCATCTTCATTTGGATTATCAGTTTCGTTATTGGCTTGGGGTGGATGAGAAGAAGATGTAACAAATCCTAAATAATTCATTAACAATGAAAGTTTATTGTTCGTTTCAATCATCTCTTTTTCTTGTCGTGGCAATTGTTGTTTCATCTCCAACTTCTGTTGTTCTTGTCTTTGCAATGATGCATTGGGAGCATGGACTTGACTTCTCAAATCATCAACCTCTTGAGAGTTACTCAAATGACTTGGTTGAGTTGATAATGGAACCAAAGTCTTGGCAATGGTTCAAAGACTAAATACCCTCCATTTCTTCTTCCCAAACGACTTCACCCATATATCTAAATCAGATCGCATTTCAACAGTAGGTTGACTATTAGCTTCATCCTCCCCTAGAAGAGTTGAATTCTAAGAAATATAAAAAAAGAGACATTTTAAACAAATAAATATTGACTTAAATGGCGAAAGTAATGTTGCATATAAAATATGACATTGCAAACCTTAGACCAAGAGTATATTACATCCATCAAGAATGGCTTTACTGTTGAAAGTGGTTGTGTCTTGCATATGCAGTAGAATAAAATGATTAAAATTTGCTACAAAGACATGAAATAATAGTAGATGAAAAGAGTAAGTAAAAACCACCTATGAATTGCATAATCTCCATTGGAAATCAGAAAACTAGAAATACCTGAGGAAAATGAATTCTCCCCAACGCATCAGCGAGAACATCCATCTCCACTAAGCGGCATCAATCACAATATCTGATTCCTCAGTAAGAGGTTGTCTCTCAATATATGCTATAGCTTCTGAAACTTAAGGTTCAGTTTCACTATGTAGACCACATTCAGTCATGGGTTCAAAACTTGACCCTGCTGCATCTGGAGGTGCAGAAGCAAGTGGTTCTATAACTATTTCTATCGCTGCAGAATCAAAATTCACAATTTCGGTTTGGTTGTTAGTCATGGAACCAGCAGGGTAGTGCAGCTCTATTGTTGATCATTTGAATCAACAATATCATTCTGAATCTCATTATGAACTTTGCTCTCAAACATTGTTGTCTTAGGAACTAGAGTTTTGTTCACAGGTGCATTACCTGCAACAAGAACACAACAAACTAGGTACGGCTACTATTAACCAGTGAAGTTTTAGATACACTATACAATATTTGACCTGTAAAAATTGCATACCATATGCATTTGAGACAGCTACTAAAATTTGAATAATAGAATATGTATGAGCTTGATAACATAGAAATAATACTAATATTTATATCAACATTTGAGTTGTAATTAGTGATAAGAATAAGTCAAGCCATCCGCCATGGATCATATTCAACAATTGAAGAATTTATCTTAAGATCTTCCTAGTTTCGATTTCACTCATTATTAATAACGAGTGAAATCGAAATTAGGAAGATTATAAGATGAATTTACTTGAGTTGAAAGAAGAAAAATTACAAGTTAGAATTTAGAGATTCAATAATAGTTACGATTGTGAGTTCATAATGTGTTTTTTGACTTAGTTTCTGTGAACCCATATAAACCAACGATTTCCACCTAAATAGCATTTTTTAATTAAATAATTAAATAAATAAAGTATTTGACAAACAAATATACTAATTTGGAAAACTAATTTTAGATTTTATGTAAACTACAAGGTAGATTTTAGTATATCCAATTTTTTTTAGTTATTGGTCATAAAATAAAATAGGCAAACTATTCTCTTTGGTCCCTTAACAATACCCTTGCGTTCAGACTGGTCTATTAATTTTTTTCGTATCAAATTGGTTCCTTAACTCTTAAAACATATTATGTTAATCCTTTAAATTTACTTAGTGACGAATTTAGCGACCGATTTTTGAATTTGTCAGTTTCTAATTAGACAAAAAATACTAACATGATAGATTTTTAAAGTTAAGGGATCAATTTAACACGAAAAAAAAAAATTAAGGGACCAATCTAAACCCAAGAGTATATAGTCAAGGGACCAAAAAGAGTATTTTGTCATTGAATAAATAAATAAATGAAAAACAAAAAAAAATAAAGTAAATTAATATAAAAAATATATGTTATCAATTGAACAAAAGGGTTGTTTTTTTGTCTTTCTAAAATTTTATTTAAAATAAAATTATAAGTTGAAGGATTACACACCAATTATATCATAAATTTATATTTTAGTTTTTTTTAATTTTCACAACAATAAAAAAAATATTAAATAAATAAAATTTCTATAAAAAATAACTAAAAAACTAAATTAATATAGTAAAATTTTCTTTAAAAAATATAAGATTCAATATAAAATTTAAAAATATCTCAAAAACATATCTTTGGAATCAATGACAATTATGTTTTATAATTTTATTTAGGGTTATTTATATGAAACCCCCTGCCATATGAGCGAATTTTGCTTTCCCCCCCTCCATGGCTTTTGGCAACGGTTTTTTCAAAAAAAGCGTTGCCTAAACCTGCCTATGAAATACTTAATCTAAAAAAAATTAGTCATAAAAAATCTGTCGCAAAAATCGCAGTAATATTCCCAGTAAATTCCGCAACAAACTTTGCAGAAATTCCTGCGAAATTTCTAGAGGATTTTGAGGTTTCATCGGATATTTTGTCCTGCGAAAGAAATCGTAGTTAAATCCATAGGAAAGTTGATATATCATTCTAAAATCCAAAATTGCTGGTAAATTTTAGGAATTTCTGCGAAATTTGCTGCTGCCTCATTTTCCGGAGAAAATAATGTTTCACAATATATATTTGCAGGTAAAACCCCAGGTATACCTGCCGTTAATTTTCTGCAGGATTATATTTGCAGGTAAAACCCCAGGTATACCTGCCGCCGTTAATTTTCTGCAGGATTATATTTGCAGGTAAAACCCCAGGTATACCTGCCGTTAATTTTCTGCAGGAAAATCCGCAGGTAATTCGTGTGTTTCTAGTAGTAATTATTCCAACAGGATAATAACGTTTAAGGATGAATTTCACAATGAAGTTATTCATCAATCTCCAAACATGGTCAATTTACATAATGCATGTTTTGTTTAATTTATTTGAAGAGTTAAAAGTAATTTGAAAGGTGTAAAATTTATTTTGAAATTTTTGATTCTTCTAAAGTCTAATTGATTCTCTTTCTCGAATTGATTTTATTTGAAGCATAATTTGAAGCTTTTAAGTATAAAGGTGATTTTTATATTGAAATTTTTCATTCAACTTAATTTTACATAAAATTATTCAAATATAAATCACTTTACATATAACTCGCTTTTAATCATAATCAATTTACTAAAATCAATTAATTTAAAATCACTTAATTTTCTAAAATCAATTACTTTAAATCACTTTACATATAACTTGCTATCATATAACTAGCCTTCAATTAATTATTATCACTTATTCAACTCTTGTGTGGGTTAGTCCATACGGAGTTTTGCTCTGACTTGAAACGGGACCCCCGTTAGTGGACGGTGGGTATTGGTCCCTCTTGAATTAGTCGGTCGCTAGGTCAAATACCAAAATTTTCAAAAAAAAAAAAAAAAAAATTATTATCACTTAGTTGAGTTCTAGCCAATAGTATGCATTTAACTTTACACCCTAAACTTCTGTCATATAAAGGCAAGTCTTGAATAGCTGTTTCATATATATGTTCCAATCATTTGCTGTCAGAGAATATTGATTCCCATAAACAGAGACAGTGCAAGGAAAAAGACGACGAAGCCGTAGCTAACCAACTTTTTTATCTCTAACTATTATATACAAGACTCAATTGGCTATATTCTATTGCAGCAAACATACAAGGACAACGAAGCTAACATATATATTATTAACGTATAGAGCATGGAAAACTTTCAACATTATACAATTTTTGGCGTTTGACTTCGCTTAACAGCTCATACATGTAATACTATAATATAAGCCTCAAGATCAGGATGATGAGGTGCGGATATTCTCTCATATAATTTTTATTTCATGCATTCAATTGAATATATGGCTGAATTGGGAGTAAGGACATGGCTAAAACCATGGAAGCTTCACAATGTCGGAGTGTGTGACGAATGAGGATATACTTTTTTTGGATAACAAGATGGGGACTTTTAGAGCTATGAAAGCGGTGATGAAAATTTATGACATTTGAAGAAATATTTAGCAATAGAGATATTATTATTTAAAGATGGTCGGAAAAGATTCTAGACGATAAATACATGCTTCTGTTATTAAGAATAACAGTTACACATCAAATAATGTATGCCTATGTACTTACACTACAAGACAAAAGTGTTTTTAGTTAGAGGTTAAACCCTTCACTAATGTAAAAACCTCTTCATAAAATAAAAATATATGAGGGAAGATATCTCTTAGCTAAATAAGACATCGCAAATTATTTGTTAAGTGATAAGTCATTCGCAAATCGATTAGGGGATAAGTCCCTCATAAAACGTTATTCATAAATTTCAGTTTGTTGCACTGCAGGCATAAGAGTAGACTAGTGACACAGTCGTGTTAGTATTTTGCTAGGGGACAAGCCCCTAACAAATATATCTATGTTTATATTTTTTGTGAGGGGCAAAGCCCCTAGCGTAGTGTGTCAGTCATTGCTTGGGGCTAAACCCCTAACAAACGCATATACGTTTTAGAATTTGTGAGGGGAATAATCCATCGCAAATTGCTAATTATTTGTGTGAGGATTAACCCCTAGCTAATGTTACAATATTATATAAAAAATTATTATTATTATATTAATATAATTATAATATTACAATTATAATAAATAAATATAGGTTTTTAAATTTTGTAAAATAAAATTGGAAAATAAAACAATTTATGATTAAAAAAGAAATAAAAATAAATTATATCCATATCCACCAAAATAAAAATAATTCATGATTAAAAATGAAATGAAAACAAAATTTAAAAATACATATCAAAAGTTTCATATTTCAACAAATTTAATTATCTTCTTCATTGTCCTCCTCATCTCCTCCTCCAAAACCTTGATTCATATGTGAGGTCATAAATTGTTCGAATCTCTCTGCGCGCTCATTTGCAACCCGCATTGCTTCCTCATACTCCGTTGTTTTCCTCCTCAATTCTTCCTTTATTTCTGCTTATCTTATTCCCATTTCTTCAATTTCCGCATTTTTTGCTGCTGCTTCGCGTGCTGTCTTGGTATACGCTAAGTTTCTCACAGTTTCTAGCATATTATCAGTTAATATATGTCGATATGATGTTCCTTCTCCATCAGCAACTCTCATTTTGAAACTCCTATCACGCCGTTTGATTGTTTTGGCATACCTCCAACACCATACACTCTCCCATTTTTCCTCTTCCCGCGAGCAACATCATACCAAGTCTGAAAACCCAGACAAGGATCAGTAGGATATTCCGGTGACGGTGGAGGTAACTCTGGATGCTCTGATAGAGTAAGGGAAAGACGTCTATCATACTCCTCCTATAAAAAAAATTAGATGTTATCATAATTTTAAAAAGATAGGTATATAAAAGAAATAAATTAAATGACTAAATATAAGAAAAACTTACTTGAGTGTTTTTTGAGTGCTCATCGACAAACTCACCATTATTCTTGATATGATCAGTCTCTAGATGGATCTCATTAAGAAGCATAGGTCTACCCAACTCGTCACGCTAATTAAATGAAAACATAAGTAAAAAAAATAATTAGTATTAATCTAAATTCTAAATGAAAATTTAAGTAAAACACAAATAAATTTACCATCCTTCGTGCAATTTCAGCAACACTAATACTATCGGCTACGTAATTACAACCACCAACTTTAAATGCTCTATTTTTTTTGCTGTTTCAGATACTTGCTTAAAGGTATTTGAATTCCAATGGACAATAAGCTGTTGAAATACATCTTCACCTATCACACAGAGACATGTTCCTTTTCTCTCCCAATTAATTCTAACACGCCTAAGTGTGCCAGATAATCAGCCAACACATTTTGAGTCAAAATTTTCTTTAATTTGATACTGATCTCTAATGTCCCAACAATAATTATCCTACATTGTTTTATGAATTCAAAAAATATTAAATAAAGTATAATCATAAATATCTCAATAAATATTAAGGAAATTAAAATAATAATTACTTAAATGAGTCAGCCTTATACCTGAAATAAGTTAAACAAATCTTCCTTGTTTTCATTGGAAAGTGCTTCATAGTCGGCCAAAACTTTTTATACTTTTCTTTAATAACTTCTTTTATACTCGATAATACTGCCTGATATGACGGCACAAGGCTAAACAAAATTTTTAAGTTAGTATTAATAAAAAAACAACTCAAATTTAAAATTTAAAATATAATATATAAAACATAAACACTTACCTTCCTCCATCGGGGTGAATGATAAATCTTCCCTTGTATTTCCTAATTGTTTGCGGCAACGCATTTTTTAGAATGTGCGTCCTCCTTCGCTCCTCGTGAGCACTGTCACGATAGCCTGGAGTCAAAAGACCCCTCAAATAGTGGTATATTTATTTCTTTCAACAATTGATAAAAAATTTTGCTTCTTTCTCGTTTAGGAGCTCATCCGCATCAAAATCTTGAAGTTCATCATGACCAACATTCACCGCTAATGCATCACCGGCCATATCATCTATGAGATTAGATTGTTCATGGTATTGCAAATGTAGTTTACTGCTTGATGTCTCTCTATTTATCTCAAGTCCAACATGTGTTTGAATGCTTGAAGCCTCTCTATTCATTTCTGTCAGTATTTCTCCATTAGAATGTCACACCCACTAATATTTCTGCAACCACGCTTTAAACACAGGCATATTACCCTTCATTCGCTTTGACAACATTCTTGAGCAAACGCATTTGTGAGAAACACAACAACTCCTTCTTTAAAATATGGTTTAAGCCCATGTCTTTCTGAATACATTTTATCATACATCCAATTACGATAGAACTGATAATATTTCATACTGCACATGTACAACGTTGTTCATGTTCAAATTTTAATTTAAGAAAAGGGGAATTGATTTATCAACAAATTCTTAAATTTTGATCGGTATATCATATAACTAACATATATTCAAAACTAAATTATATATTCTTTACTAAATTTAATTATTATTCTAATAAAAGATATACTTTTTTCTTAAAAAATTCTATTTTTTTAATACATATATTAAATATATATTTAATTTTTTCAATATAAATATATACTTTTTTTTTACAAATTTATATACTTTCTAAATATATTTTATCTTACAAATTATATACTTTTATGATTTAATTCATATTTTCTATATACATGTTACTAAAATATATTACATACTTTCTAAATAAATAAATGTATATTAATATATAATCCATTTTTTAATATATTTTTTTTGCATGAATATAGAATATATTTTTTAAAATAATTTTACAAATTTATATACTACAAAACACATAGACAATATTATATAACTAACATATATTAAAAACGAAATTTAATTATTATTCTAATTAAAGGTATACTTTTTTCTATAAAAAATTATATTTTTTTAATGATATATATATATATATATATATATATATATATATATATATCATGTTTTCATAATAAATATATACTTTTTTCTTACAAATTTACATATTTTTAAAAAATTTTAACTTATAAATTATATAATTTTTATGATTTAATTCATATTTTCTATAAATATATTACATACTTTCTAAATAAAAATTTGTATATAAATATATAATTTATTTTCTAAAATCTATTATTTTATAAAAATGTATAATGTGTTTTTTAAACTAATTTTACAAATTTATATACAACAAAATTTATAAACAATATTATTTTTCATATTTATACAATAAATAATACTCCTTCAGTTCCTTTTTAAGTGTCATCTTTTCACTTTTTACACATACCAATAAAACTAATAAATATTGTTACTTTTTAAATCATAAATCTCTTTTTACCTATAATACCCCTAATTATTTATTACGTTTATTTTACTTTTTTTCTCTCTGTAATAAATACATAGGGGGTAAAATTGACAAAAATGCAATTATTATTACATTGAACTTTGCAAGTGACAATTAAAAAGGAACAAAAAATTATTAAGAAAGTGACATTTAAAAAGGAACTGAGGGAGTATAAACAACACATACATATTTATATACTAAATAATATAAACAACATATACATATTTATATACTAAATAATACAAATAAAAACTACTCCTTACAACTTTGGTCCGGGTTATTCATTGCCAAACCCATAGATATTTTAACCCTAGCTAATGCATGCACCGTTTTGTTCTTCTCCCATCTGATATGCACAAATTTCACTCTTTTAAACTTCCTTTTCATCTTCCACATCTCTTAGAAGTGCATGCCCACTGCGTTCCTGGATATGGTGTCTTCATAGCCTACCATGATGTTAAGCAAGGTCATGTTGGCCGATTGGAAACCTACCTTATTCCTTTTCTCTATCAGAGGTCGATCTGCGACTACTTTCATCGCCATAGCCTCAGCTGCGGTCAGATCTTTATCCCCTCGAATTCTTGAGGAGCATGCTTCTATGATCTGACCACTTTCATTGCGTGTACACTCGCCCAAACCCCAGTATCCGTCTTCTACAAGACATGCATCGGTGTTAATCGTTATCCACTCACACTTTGGATTCTCCCATGTATTGTTGCAATTCTTTACCTTGTTGTTCTGTTCCTTATCTTGTCTCTGATTTATGTTGAGTCTATGATGATTTTGATTCTCTGGGGTAGTGCGCTTATTGACCTCGTTGAATTCATTGTTGTTTCACTCCAGATTCTTTTAGTTTCCCTGATTGGTGTTTCCAAACTAATTACTCGTTTGTTCCTTCTACGCCTGATTTTCTATTTGCATATACGTGTTTTGGTTATTGTTTGTTTTTTCTTGATTTTTCAGATTAGCCTCTTCCTCGCTGCTTTGAATGCCGTAACTATGTCGGGACTTAAGAGTGGTATATTTATTGATGTCTCTCTCCTCTTGATTTGTCTGCCTGTCCTCCATGTTAATGGTAAGCCCCTTATTTTTGTTGCCTATCAGATGAGTATTATTTTTGTTTCCCTATATTTCTTGTCAGACATCTCCTATACAATTCATCTGGGTTCTAACTTGGTTGTTTCTCTTAGGTTGGACTTCCTAATTACCATCTGAGGGGGTTGTTGGTGCCGATCCAATTGTATATCCCATTCTGACCAGGTTCTTTTGTATCCCTCTTATCGGCCTCAATGTGAGTATTGTTTCCCTGTATATTATTTGTTTTTGCATTAAGTCTGGTTGTATTCTGATGCATGTGACCTTTATCCCTTTGTGACTCATCTTTGGATCGTTGGAGATATCCTGGTGGTGATTGGTGAGGCTCTTCTGGTACTTGGCCTGGCTGATTCACGCACTAGTGACAGCTTCTATGACATGTACGTTTCTATTTTCAAATATAGCTTTATTTCTCTCACTTCATATATTGTATAATATGTGAATAAACATTTCAATTTAAACCTGTGTTATTTTGCCAAAGTTGTTTATGCACCAATCCACGAAGTGTGTCTACATTATATTGTTGAAATTTATGTTAAGAGGGGAACTAAACCAAACATACTTCACCCACCAGCAGTTCATAAAGCAATGGTCCAACGTTTCTATCATTTCCTTGCATCTAGGGCATAGGTAGTGAGTAGGAATGTTTCTTTTATTGAGGTTACTTTTGACTGGCATCAAGTTAGATAGCAATCTCCATAGGAGAAATTATTTCCTATGTGGGACATTGCTAGTCCACACCTTCTTCCACACTTCCTTCTCGACATCTTTGTTGGAGCTTTCCTCCTCCTATCTGTCCCTCCACTCTATGATGATATGATATCCATATTTAACCATGTACATCCCATCTTTGCAAGGATTCCAACCAAGGCAATCCTCTTCATTTAGGTTGTTTAAAAGGATGTTGTTGATGCCTATTATATCTATGGCTATAAATTTATTGTCTAAGACATTTTGATTCCAACACCTGTTATCCCTATCAATGAGGTCCCTAACTCATAGGGTTCTTGTTTCCAAGGGCCTTTGTGTTAGGATTTTAAACCTACAATGGGAGGGAATACCAATTGTCTTCCCAAATGTTAACCTTATTTCTATTACCAATGTTCTAACAGCTACCTTTCCTAATAATCCATATGCTATGAGCTAGGCTTCTCCATAGATAGCTAGGGTTTTGACCTATGCAAGCATTCAGAAAGTCCTTGTTAGGATGATACTTGGATTTTAAAAGCTTAGCCATCAGACATTGAGGATCGGAGTGGAGTCACCATATTTGCTTCACCAACATAACTTCATTAAACACTTTTAAGTTTCTAAAGCCTAGACCACCTTCAGCATTGTTCTTGAAAAGTTGATCCCATTTTGTAATACCCCATATTATTTAAATACTCAATTGGATATCAGATGAGTTTTCGTGTGCTCTATCCTTGGTAAATTGAATTAATGGAATCCTCTAAGTGTTTTAAGTATGGTCAATTGGGACCAATAGAGCAACTGGTGAACTCTAAAGAGATCAATTATTTTATGAAAGAGACAGATCAATAATTATTAGTTCAAGGGAGTATATTAAGGTAACTCTAATAATTGATCAATTGGTGTAAGACGATAAAATATCAATTGGAGATATTTTACTCTATTGGATTATATTATATAATATTGGCTTATATATATATATATATATATATATATATATATATATATATATTATATATTTGTTATAAGAGAAAGAAAAAGATAGAAAAGAAGGAAAGGAAGAGAAGAAGAGAGAAAATGGAGAAAGATGAACAAGAGAAGTTTATGGATCATCATCAATTCATCATCTTCTTCAACCTCCTCTTCGATTACCAGGTGGGTTCTAGATAGAGACTTTAGAGTAGAATTTTTTGAGGTTTTAGAGTTAGGTTAGATTTTGGGGAAAATGGATGTTTTTGCAAAATCAAAGAATCTAACGGTTGAAGTGTGTTATAAATTGCGTAGCATGATCAAAATATGTGTAGAATCATCTATTGATAATTGTTATGAAGTTTGGATTGGTTTGATTTGGTTGAAAATCTTAGGGTTTTGTGTAGAAACTATGCATTAATGTTGGATATCATGTTTTATGAAGTTTGTTGGATAAACCATGATAGAACCATGATAATATACCTCTATTGGTTGTTTGGGTATGGTGTTGAGGATGAATTTGGAGGTTGGAAGTTGCTGTCAAAGGGTTTATTTTTCTGCATAACGCAGAGCGCGCTTAGCATGGCCTGGAGAATTTTCACCCCTTCCAGGCAGCGAGGAGCGCGCTTAGCGCGACCTGGAACAAAAGAAACTATTCTTCTAAAAATCCATAACTTTTGATCCGTAACTCAGATTGAGACGTTCTTGGTATCATTGGAAAGCTATGACAATCCTCTACCCAATAAAAAGTGGAAATTAGGGGTATGATGTGGGATTAATTATTTAGTGGAAAATGAATGAAGTAATGTTTATTTGATATGTTGAAATTCCATATCTTTTGGATCGTAAATTCGATCGAGGCATAATTATAGCCGATGTAAAGCTGTGAAAATATCCTATGGGATAAAAGTGAAAAGTATTGATTTCGATGCCCGATTAAATGAATCGGAGGGAACCCGAAATGGATGTTTTATGTGATGTGTTATTATATGTGTTTACTTGTAATATTTGTGTTATGTCATATCTTTCGATTGTGAATGAGAGAAATACATGTTTAAAATGAATTAGGAAGAGTGAGGAAACTTTACCCTGAAACAAATGGCATAGTTAAGATTGTTATAATTCTAGGTTGTGAATAGAATTATGATAGAAACTCTGGATGGCGACGCTCGTGCATTCATTGACGAGTTCTGGCCTGGAGTAGATAACCTAGACGGCAAGGCTCGGGCACCTGATGTAGGAAGGTACATCCATGACGAGATTGGTCTAGGATAGAGTGAACACTAGTATGGAACATGTGTGATCTTTTGTGATTATGAGAAAAGGCAAAAGAGGCCTTAAGGCGAATGTGGCCTTGTGATTGTCGAATACAATCACGTTTGTGTGTGAGATCACGTAATCGTAACCATTTTCCTTTGAGTTGCGTTTCATGAGTCTCGAGCTCCTCTGAAACATATGCATGACTACTTGGCAGGTTTGATTCCCGCATGTAGTACGAATGACGCTCAGGGAGCGTATGCTTGTGACGGTTAATGGCCCGTGTGAAGTGACGGTTAATGGCCCGTAGAACCCGAATTCATTCGTATGTCAAGTAGGTTACCAGGATCCATGACTCGGGTCGACTTCTAGAAACGGACGGGAAAAGGGGATGCCTTGGTGAGGTTATCGATTAGTGATATTTTGAGTTGATGAACTCATGACATATTTCCATATAGTGTGAGATTGTGAGATTGTGGACTCAAGGTATTTTCCCTTCCCCTTGACTTGAGTTAGGATTTGGTTAGAACCCTGTAAAGCTGAGAGAATCCATAAGATAGGGAACTCATTGAGATTTGATGTATCTCACCCCACTATTGTTGATTATTTTCAGGAGGTATTTGCAGGTTGATTTACAAGTGGAGCTATGCTTGGATGTTTCAAGAGAAGCTTAGTTGAGCTTATTCTGCTGTGTATTTGTTGTATACAATGAGGATATTATATATTGATCTTAGTTTTTATTTTTTGGATAATTTCCATGCCTTGTACCATGGGTTGTATTATGTTTTTTAAATGGTCAAGTATGTGAATTATGCCAATAGGCACTTATGATGGTGTCAGTACCAAATAAAACACTTGTATGTTATTATTCTAGATATATATTATACAGGGCTTTACACATTTTTTCCAGTGAATTTCATCCTCCCCCACCAATATCTAGCTGCTAAGCTTTCCATCTTATTACTATGGCTTTTGGGAAGGAGGAAAAAACTCATCATATAAAAAGTAATAGCCTGAGCCACCGCTTTTATCATAGTAACTCTGCCTGCATAAGATAGAGTATGGCCCTTCCAGATGTTAAGTTTGTGTCTAATCTTATCTAGTAGAAAACTGAAGCTTCTGAATTTAGATTTACCCACAGAAGTGGGGAGGCCTAAATAAGTGTTGATTTTGGTGATAGTAGGAATGTTCAGGGCTGTAGTGAAGATATCCTTTTTCTCATTTAAGGGTGTTATTGTTGAACATCATTTGGGATTTGAGAAGGTTTATTCTTTGGCCTGAGTTATCTTGATACTTCCTTATCAGATCTTTTTAGAATATTTACTTCCTGCTCCTCTGCTTGATAAAAAATCAAGCTATCATCTGCAAAATAGAGGTGAGTAATATTATGTGCCCTTTTAGCTATGGTTATGCCTCTAAAAGAGTTGGCATTCTTAGCATTAAAAATCAAGTTGGAGAAAACATCTGCACATAATATAAAGAGATAAGGAGAGGGGGTATCTCCCTGTCGAATTCCACAGGAAATCTGAAAGTACTGTGTGGGAAAACCATTGATGAGAATGGAGAAACTGACAGTAGTCACACAATCCATAATTAACTTAGTAAATCTGTTAGGGAAACCAATTAATAAGAGTATGGTTTATGAAGTTTCAATAAAGCCTATCATAAGCCTTTTCCATATCCAATTTAATGTCGACCATTCCCCTTTTTCTCTTAGAGACCATGTTTAAATGGTGAAAAACTTGAAAAGCCACCATAGTTTTATCTGTTATGAGTCTTTTGTGAACAAAAGCATTTTGATTTTCACTTATGCGACTAGGTAGGAAACACTTCATTCTATTGACAATGGTTTTGGTGATGATTTTCATGATGATATATATATATATATATATATATATATATATATATATATATATATTGTTTATATTATATTTTATATATATTATAACATAAATACTAAAAAATTAAAAAATGTAAATAATATTTTCAAAATATATACTAATATATATATATATATATATATATATATATATATATATATATAGCATATCAAGTGAGAGTGATTTTAAAATGAGAGATAAGAGGAATAAACAACAGCCATTAGATCAGATTATCAAGAGAGAGAAATTAATAGTCACATTAATGAATAAGTTTAATCATTATTGTTTGATTGATCTAATGGTTGTTATTTATACCTCTCATCTCTCATTTTAAAATCACTCTCACTTGATATGCTCACTATATATATATATATATAAACACATCTTTTTTGAAATATATTTTTTTTACTAACACTTAATGCTTCACAATTTCAACACATGTCAATACCAAATACACCTAAATCTTAAAAAAGAAAAAAAAAAGTGTACCTTGTATAAATGAACAAATCAAAAACCGCAAACTTAAATTTGAAGCTCCCTTTTGTCGATATTTGACACCTTTATATGAATAAATTGATACATGCAACATAGAAAATTAAAAATAACAAATTGATTAAGTGAATGTAAATTATAAACTAATAGAAATTAAATTAAAATATTAATATTTGCCTAATTTCAGTATTGTGTAATATTTGAAGGAAGAAGAAATGGGAAATGTTTGAAGAAAGAAGAGATTTTGAACGTTGCTGAGATTTTTTTAGGGGGTACCACCCACGTGGCCCAAACGTTCATAGTTTGCGAGGGCACGTGGCCCTAACTGTCATAAATTACGAGGGGCTTCCCCTAGCAAAGTACAGACATGTGGAAGATGGTCATAATTTGCGATGGGCATCCCCACGTGGCCCAAGCGGACATAATTTGCGATGGGTAGCCTCTAGCAAATTACGGACGTGTTACAAACGCTTTAGAGTCGTGTGACAGGCTTAGCATGCGTAATAATTACAATATGTGATTGATTTGACTTAATAGTCACAATCGCCGAAGGGTCACCCCTCGCAAACTGAATGGATAGATTTTGCTGGGGGTTATTCCTCGCAAATAATGACATTTGTCAGCCCACTAAATTCCATTTTTGGCGCCATTTCATTTTGTGAGGGATGGCCTTTTCGCAATGTCCAATTTCAAAATTTAAAAATTCTATCTTCCATTTTTGCGAAGGGTCACCCTACGTATTTTATTTATATAATTTTTTTTTATGTTTTGAGCGTTGCACGTGGTTTAACCCCAAGCAACATTGTTTCTTTAGTGATGGGTGTTACCCCTGAAAAAATTCCCTAGCTATACAAGGTTTTACTTGTAGTGTTATAAGTCAGAGCAATCATTTTCTTACAAATCAATTTTATAAGAATAAGTTAATCTCAACTAGGGGTGTTCAAAAATATGGTTAACTGAATTGTATACTTGAATTGAATTGCATTGCACTATAAAAAAACTGAACCACTTAAATGGTTAATGAATTTAGCCATTTAATTAAAACAATTCAAATTCACTTTAAAACCGGTTCAGAACCAATTTTCTTTTATAAACTCGTTTAATTATATAAATTAATTAGTTTATAATAAAAAGAATAAAAAATTAACTAAGAGAAAAAAATTCTGAAAATAAAAAAAAATTGGAAATCTGAAAAAAAATCGAGTTTTCTTTGAAAATATTAAAAATTCGAGTTTTTTTGAAATATGAAAAAGTCAAGTTTTTTCTGAAATATGAAAAATCGAGTTTTTTTTTTCGGAAATATAAAAAAGTAGAGTTTTTTCAGAAATATGTAAAATTCGAGTTTTTTTATAAATATGAAAAGGTTGAGTTTTTTGGGAAAGAACATTTTTCTATTTCGTTAGAGAATGTTTTGATTTCTTACTTGTTTGCTTGCAAGCTTGCTTACTTGTTTGCTTTACAAATAATAAACTGGTCCTTATTTATAGGTTTCAAGAGTTTTATATATATATATATATATATATATATATATATATATATATATATATATATATATATATATATATATATATTTATATATATATATATTTATATATATATATATCACTATGCCAAAAATATGTTTAGACAGCACTTTTATACAAAAGCGTTGCTAAAAAGAATAAAAAAATTTCGCTAAAAAAAAGTGCCTTAAAAGAAAGGCTTTAGAAAGCGCTTTTCAAAAGCGCTGTAAAAGACTGCCACCTTAGACCACCTTAGAAAACGCTTTCCAAAAAGCGCTGCTATAGGTATTACTTTAGAGAGCGCTTTTAAAAAGCGCTGTCTAAATGCCACCTTAGAAAGCGCTTTCAGAAAGCGCTCTTATAGGGCTCTAATTATTTTCACTTTAGAAAGCGCTTTCTAAGGAAAAGCGCCCTCTAATGTCCTTTACTAATTAAAATATAAAACAATTCTAAACATTTTCAGAGACACTTCTATTCATTTTCACTCTCGACCGTTTCTCTAAACCCTTGCTGTCGTTTTTGCATGCCATTATTGCCGTCGTTCTTTGTCGTTGTCGTTGCCATTATTGCCGTCACTGTTTCCATTATCGTCGTCCTTGCATTCAGGAAGCGTTCGAAACTCTCCTTTGTTCTTCAGTTTAGGTATTCTTCAGTTCCCATTATCGTCCTTCGTTCTTCTTTGTGAGCAATATTTAACAACTCTAGCTTATTGAATGTCATTGTTAGAAAAATAATAATAATATTGTCGAAAAATGTTCTGTTTGTTCTCAATATTCAGTTTGCATTACTTCCTTCGTAGAAAAATGTTCAAGATACTGTCATTTAGAAAAAACTGAAAGGGGATTTTATTTATGAAAAATTTCTCAGTAACTTGGACGATAAGCATATCACATGTTTGATGTAATGCCACACAGAGAATGACTTGTTCTGTAATCAGTCATATATATTAATAGTATTTTTCATTCTATTTTTCCATAATATGCAACCTTGTTTTGTTTAAATTATAGAATCAGAGAAAATTAGGGGAATTCTTAGGGTATTTACTGTGATATGAATAGAGTTTTAAGAATGTAACCAATGTTTAGGTTTTAATCAAGAATGAGTCACTATTCTTTGATAACAATTATGTTGCATTTGTTGTGGTTGCATATTTTTCCAGTGTGATTCGTTGGCTGCAGTGTTGCTGAGTCAATGTGACTAATTCTTTTGTTGCTTTTAAATGTTGGTATTTGACTGTTATTCCTTTTTTGATTAGAATGTGATTCAAACATTTGGTTACCACTTATACAAGTGATACTGCTTATTTTCGAAATAGATTCTTCATAGATGAATGATGATAGCTGAGTCAATTTGACTAATTCTTTTGTTACTTTTAAATGTTGGTATTTGTTTGTTATTCCTTTTTTGGTTAGAATGTGATTCAAACATTTGTTAGAATGTAATTTACATCTCTAAAGGTAATTAGTTGTTCTCTCTCGCCACTGTAATTATATATAACTTATATCATTCAATGGATTATGGATTTTTATATTTGTCATTTAATTTTTGTTTTTTTCTTTCTTATAGGTAAAATGTCTAATAACCAGGAAGACACCCACGAGACACATGATACACAGGAAGCTCAGAATGAAGCTTCGAATGTAGAACATGAAATAAAAAGAGGAAAAACCATTATGAAGAGAATCATCCGTGCTAGAGATAAAGGGATGAGATTTGATGTACATTGGAGTGACCAGAACCAACTAGTTGAGCCTAACGGTTCAATGTTGGCTTCATACATTGGTTCACTCGTCCGTCAGCACATTTCAATCACTTGTGATAATTGGAGGAGTAAAGCGTTGGATGCCGGTAAAGAAAAGATATGGACCGAGATAGAGGTACTTACCAAATATGATTGATGTTATTAGATTTTTGTTGACGATTAAGTCTTTAATTTACTTATACTAACACACTTTATGTTTATATGTGTATGTTTTTTTGTAGAGGTCCTTTAATATTGAAGAAAGTCGGAAAAAGTATTGTCTTCAATTGGTCGGAAAGAGACACAGAGGGTTTAGAGCCTTGTTATCAAACAAGTATCTTAGGGATGAAGACAAAAATTTTGTTTAAGGAGAACTTCCACCGTTGTATGCGGATTTGATTACACCGGAAGAATGGAGCCTTTTTGTAGACAAACGGAAAACCGAAGAATTCAATATAATGTTATCTTGTCATGTCTATTGATTGTATTATATATTTGTTTCATTAGTTTGTTTTGATATGACTTAAAAAATTTTATCCAGAAATTGAGTGCCATTAATCGCGAAAGAACATCAAAACCCGCGTATCCATACAGAAAAGGGCGTTTGGGATATGCACGGTTACAACAAAAATTGGTAAGTATATATTAATGCTATGATTTTATTAATTGTATTATTGTGTTATAATTGATGAACTTATTATTTAACTAAATGTGTAGTTAGAAGAGTCTAAAAGTGAAGAATCATCACTTCCGGACCATGTTTTGTGGAAGGAAGCTCGCGTGGGTAAGGGTGGAGCTGTTACAGAAGATGTTCAGCATGTTTATGAAGAATGTGTAAGTATAACATTATGTCTCAAAGTTAATTGAAATTTTATTAAATTATAATTAATTTTTAATCCCAACTAATAATTTTCGATATGTCAATGAATTTCAGGAGAATCTATCTAAATCCATACCCGCAGATGAGGATGATTGCAGGAGCATTCTTAGTCGAGTGCTAAATGTTCCTGAGTATCCCGGTCGGGTGAGAGGTAAAGGATTTGGTGTGACTCCATCATCCTTGTATAAGCAATCAAAGAAAAAAAAATCCCACCACCCAAGAAATCATGCAAACTGTGATGGCACTACAAGCGCAAGTCCAAGCATTGCAGCAGGATAAAGAGAGATATGAGGCGGAAAGGCGCGGTTCCGGTTTGAAAGATGCTAGTGACAAAGCTAGTATCAATTCTCCAAATAAAATTCCCGAGGTAATTAGCACATATTTATTTTAATTAAATTAACACATTTATTTTAATTGACCTTTATACATATTAACAGTTACATATTTATTATTGCTTCAGGGCATTTCATCTTGCCAGCTGTATTTGTCGTTTCCGACTTATCGCATGGTTGGCAAGGGAAAAGTGCATAACTTTGTGGGAGCGTTACTTCACCATCATCCACTCCCACAAGGTTATCTGAAAGTGTCGGTTGATATCGCTTTAGATACGGATGCGTTACTACCGATACCAGACTCGGTTTCTGAGGTTACATTGCTGCGGGATGCAATAGGTTCGTTTGTTGCATGGCTGTTAGACCTCATTTCCATAGGTGATGAGGTATGTCGAAAACCATTACGAATCTCTTAGTATTCAAATGTCAATTCTGAACGATTATGAAAATCATTCTGAACCATTACTTACATTTTTTTTACATGGTAATGTTAGACTCCTACAAAACCCGCAGCAAAGAATAAAGGGGTTTTGCGGCAAAACGAGTCTGTTAAATCACACAGAGAGGTAGCTTTTAAGTGTTATTCTATTATCCGAATTCAAAAGTTTCATGATTTTCTACTTTACCTAACTTATATGATTGTTAGGTTGCTGCTCAACCTTCACAACAGACCGGCAAGAAAAAAGCTCCTACAAGGACCGTGAAGGAAAAAAGACCTCACTTTCAGACGTGTCTAGAAACACTTATGTCAATGTCAGATTTGATGCAAGGTGCTATTCGTCAAATCAACATGGACGAAGGTGTTTTTGGTTTTCCTCATTCCGAGATAATCGGAAAAGAGGACATGGAGCAAGTTTTCAATCATACTGAATTAGGCATCAGTGTTATGCATTCATACATCTGGTACTCCAATCAATCTATTATTTATTTAGTTGAACAATTTATTTACACATTTCAATGATAATAGTCTAATGTTTATTATGTTTTTATTTAAGGTGCATGTATGAAAAATTCATGCGGGGGACGAATTTGTCAAACAAATTCCGTTTCTTCTGTTGCAACATTGTTAATGCACCCAGAATTGATATGAATGCAGCAGAAGTAAGAGGCCACTTACTTGACAGATTTATGGCCAGCAACACAGAAAGTTTGTTTCTTTTACCGTATAATACTGGAAATGGATAAGATTTTCATTCTAATCTTTAACTTGTATCTTTTGCGTAGAAATTATTCATCTAAACTTTTGTTATATTTTACAGTGGACACTGGCTGTTGGTTGCCATTAATCCTGTAAGAGAAGTGGTATATTATCTTAATTCATTGGATACCGATTGGTCCACGTATCAAAATATGAAGGATGTGGTTGACACGTAAGTGAGATTGTTCGAAATATTCGTGTGTATTTGTATATTTAATTATTTCTGTGACATTGTTCTAAGTTTACGTTTTTCTTTTATAGAGCTATACTAGTGTACCGTGCACAAAGAGAGAGTCGAGTAGCACGGGCTAGAGCAACCAATGTTACATGGGTCAAAGTGGAGGTATATTAATTTTCACAATGTTGCTTATTAGTGATGCTACTTGATAACACAAAACATCTATATATTATTTCTTATTTAATTTGTTTGTCTATGTGTAGTGCCCTCGTCAGCGTAATGGCATAGACTGCGGGTACTTCGTTTTGAGGTTCATGAGAGAAATCATTCAAATGGACCAATTGGAAATTCTCCTATCATGGTATGTATGGATTTATAACTTAGGATTTATTTTAATATTTATCGGATATGTCATATAATTTATTATTTTTAACTAAATAATGCGTATTTTGTTTTGTTATGTAGTATTTCGAAGATATGGCGTGTTCTTGTTACACAAGGAAACAATTGAATTATATTACGGAAGAATTGTGCGAATTCTTTCTTCTAAGAAGAATTCTTTGAATGTATAGTTTTGTGAATGTAAATTTTAGTTTTGTGAATATAAGGAAATTCTGTTGCAAGAAGAATTCTGTTGTAAATTCTAGTTTTGTGAATAGAAGGAAATTCTGTTGTAAATTCTGTTGCAAGAATTCTGTTGTAAGAATTCTGTTGTAAATTCTAGTTTTGTGAATAGAAGGAAATTCTGTGTTTATTGAAATGTATATGAATTCTCTTGTTGCAAAAATTCTATTTATTGAAATGTATAAGAATTCTGTTGTTGCAAGAAATTCTATAAGAAATGCAGGTTTGAAACTATGCAGGTTTCTGCATAAAAAAAATGGCTAAAATGAGATTTTTTATACGTAGAAAAAATCAATAAAATTATAGGTATACTTTAGAGAGCGTTTTTAAGGAAAAAGCGCTCTCTAAAGTCCCCTTTAGAGAGCGCTTTTAGGGAAAAAGCGCTCTCTAAAGGTATATAAAAAATTAATTTTCCGTATACATTAGACAGCGCTTTCAAAAGCGCTGTCTAAAAGCACCTTTAGAGAGCGCTTTTGAAGGAAAAAGCGCTTTCTAAAGTATATAAATTTTTTTTTTTAATTTTAAACGTATATTTTAGACAGCGCTGTCTAAAGTCCCCTTTTAGAGAGCGCTTTTTCATAAATAAAAAAGCGCCGTCTTTACCTACGACAGCGCAGGCTTAGACAGCGCTTTTATAGAGCAAAAAAAGCGCCATCTTTTCCCTCTTTTCCCGTAGTGTATATATAACAAAAATGAGATCAAGTACAAAGTATTCATCATCACCACCAAAACAACTATAAAATCTTTAAAAATCATATGAATAATCTAATGCCGAGTCAAATCCAATGATAAATAACCAAGGCATGTCAGTCGCGAATAATCTAACGTTGAGTTAGAGTTTTATTTGTTGAATAAGAATTTTTTGTTGCACAGTTTGAGTTGTTTAAACCAAACAAATTGGATTGTGACCTAGAGATCTTACCGACTCAATGTTTTGTTCAATTTATAAAATATTGATCTAAATGAATAGATTATTTATCATATATTTATTGTAATGGTTCAAGCTTTTATATATATATATATATATATATATATATATATATATATATATATATATATATATATATATATATATATATAATCACTTGGTTTTTATAAATAATTGATTGATAATAGATAATTTAGTTTTTTTTAGATAATTGATGTTTTTATTTAAATTCAAAATCATCAATAAAGACTTTTTTAAACAAATCCAATTTGTAACCACTTAATTTTTTTAAAAGCAAATTAATGTTTTTAAGAAAATTGCTTTTTAAACCAATTTTTTTTCTTAAAACTGCTATTTAAACTAATTTTTAAAAAAATGAATCCAATTTAAATAAAAATAACAAAAAAAAAACTGATTTTTTAAACATATAAAAAAACTAGTTTGCAATTTGGTTAAAAAAATAATTCAGTTCTTTAAAAAAACTAGTTTTAAACTAATTAAAACAAATTAAATTGGTTTTAAACTATGAATCAGTTTTGAACTGGTTCTAAACTGAATTGTAATTGGTTTAACAGATTAACCATTTTTTTATTAAAGTGGTTTGTAAGAACTGCACTGAACCATTAATATGGTTCGGTTCAATTCAGTTCTTGAACCACGAACATCCCTAATCTCAACCATATTTCTTAACCTCTGTATATGTAAAAATCCCAAGTAAATTTTGAGAAACATTCAAAATATTAGTAGCATAATAGATATGAAAAGAAAAAGTAATGAGTCTCGTCCATTAGAAGTTTGCAACTCGTATAACTAAAAGAAAGACTAACTTAAAAATACAATAATGGGTATGACATGATGATAACATCCCGTCATAAGTATTTGGGTTAATACTCATTTTCACCCCTGTCATATAGGCGAGATTCGAAAAACTCCCTATAAAAAAAAACTTGCATAAAATACCCTGACATTTCTAAATAATTTCATGGAAGACCTTTAACACGTCACTTCACCCAAAATGCTTATGTGTCATTATTTTTTCATATTTTCTTTTAATTTGAATTGTCACATGGGTTAATTATGAGACGGAATGACCAAAATACCCCTAAGTGAAAAAACATTAACTTTGTGAAAATTAGCACATTTCATCTATCTCATTTCCAACCCTAACAATTAGGGTTCTTGTGTTCAGAATCCATCCGTCTTCTTCGATTGGTTGTAGGGTTCTAGTGTTCAGAATCGCATCAGTAGGCACGAAAAAGGTATGATTTTTATTGATTTTGTTGATGAGTTCCTGTATTTAGAGTTTCATTGTTGTTCATTGCTGGGTCCAATGGTAATTGCAGAAATGGGTGTTTTTGGTGTCATTTTCCATCATGGTGGGAACTTTATGCATCAAGGTCACATCTTTTACCGGAGAGGGAGTGAAACAATCGTCGAAGGCTAAGACTCTGATAAGTGGAGTTTCTTTGAAGCTGTTAGTTTGGTTAGAGAATGGGGTTACGAAGGTTTCAGACTATGGAGGAACATTCCACAATTGGACGAATGGTTTACTCATATTGTTGATCATGTTCAAGCTGGAGACATTGCCTCTCACAGCATGTCTTGTAATGTGGATGGTCATATTTGGGTAGAACACGGTATTAAAGACATGATGACTAAGGTGTCGAACCCAGATGTTGATGTTTTTAGTGACTGCAGTGAAGAAGAAAGACATAAGATTTGATGACAGTGAAGAAGAGAGAGCACGTGTGCAGGAAATACAGTCAAGATTAACACTGAGAGGCCATTACCAACCCTACCACCAAGATTTGGAAGATTTTATTTTTGCCTCGATGGTTGCAAGAGAGGGTTCACTAAGGCATGTAGGCCATTTATTGGAGTGGATGGTTGTCACCTTAAGACTCAATATGGTGGTCAGTTACTAGTTGTTGTGGCAAGGGATCCAAATGACCAATACTACCCTTTGGCTTTTGGTGTTGTAGAAACTGAAACTAAGGATAGCTGGAAATGGTTTATGGAGTTGCTCATGGAAGAAATTGGGTGTGAAAGGAAATATGTTTTTATCTCAGATCAACAGAAGGTAACAATTATTTATGTCTTTAATTCACTACTGTTTATTAGCTTTGTGTAGATCTGTTTACTAGTGTATTTGAATTGATCTGTTTATGGCATGAATTGTCCCCTTCTTATTTCAGGGTCTTGTAAGTGTATTTGAAGATATGTTTGAACATATTGAACATAGAATATGCTTGAGACATTTATACGCAAATTTCAAGAAGAAATTTGGTGGTGGAGCTGCAATAAGAGATCTATTGATGGGGGCTGCCAAGGCTACATACTATCAAGCATGGGAGAAAGAGATGAATGAGCTCAGGACACTTGACAAGAAAGCATGGGAGTGGTTGATGGGAGTGCCTACCAAGTTATGGTGTAAGCACTCATTTAGTTTCTATCCTAAGTGTGATGTGTTAATGAATAACTTGAGTGAATCCTTTAATAGTACTATCTTACAAGCTAGGGATAAACCTATTCTCACAATGGTAGAATGGATTAGGAATTATTTGATGAATAGGATTGCCAATAACTTAGTGAAGCTTGAAAAATGGACACATAAGGTTATGCCTAATCCTAGGAAACGACTAGATAAGGAAACTATGATGAGTGGAGAATGGCTACCCACATGGAGTATGGCTGACCTATGGCAGGTGCATCATCCATACAATGGGTTGCAATTTGTTGTTGATATTGAAAAAAAAAAGATGTTCATGTGGGTTTTGGGAGCTTGTAGGTATACCATGTAGGCATGTTGTCTCTGCAATGCATTATCATAATTTGGACCCTGAGACATTTGTTGACCCTTGTTATATGAGGGATGCTTACAAAAACAATGTTACTCCAATCAATGGTATGGACATGTGGCCTACAGTGGATGTTGAGAACATGTTGCCACCACAATTTAAGAAGGGTCCAGGAAGGCCTAAGAAGTTAAGGATTAGAGAGCATGATGAAAGTGGGGCAAGGATGAGGAGATTTGGAGTAGCATATAGATGTACAAAGTGTGACAAATTTGGTCATAACTCAAGAAAGTGTCAAAGCAAAGTGCAGGATCCTAATGCATTGAAGAGAAAGGTATAACAACAATGCTTGATAATTCCTTTACATTCTGATCTTATGTTAATGTTCTTACAACTTTGGTAATGTTAATGTTCTTACATTCTGATGTTATGTTAATGTTCTTGCAGAGGAAAACACCAAGGACTAAGCCATCCATATCTGCTCCACCAACTGATAATGCACCAACTGACCAAGGGACTGATAATGTACCAACTAATACTGCTGAAACAGTTGACCAAGAAATGAATGAGGCAGACATAAATGCTATGCTGGATGACATGATGAATGCATTTGAAGAGCAACAATCACAGGTTGTAAATCCAACACCTGCCAATGCACCAACTGAGCCTGCAACAACCAATGTTGATGTGCCTACAACTGAGCCTGCAACAACCAATGTTGATGTGCCTACACCTGAGCCTGCTGCTACTCACCCTGTTGCTAAGAAAAAAAAAAGGCTGCTAAGAAGAAGAGTGTTACTCACCCTGTTGTGAAGAAAAAGAGGTGCAGTGAGAGATTGAAGGAGGTGAGGAATGCAAGACAAATTGGTGGAGTTGGTTCAACATCTGATGCACCATTGATGTTAGATGAAGAGCTATCTATGAAGAAAAAAAACAAGTGGGAGAATATTGAAAGGAGAATGACTCAGTAATTAGGAACATAATGACTATTTTGAATTCTACTTTGTTTTGTAACACTGATAAGATGCATCAGTTATTTTGAATTCTGCTTTGTTTTGTAACACTTTGACATTATCTTATGTAATGCTATTGAGACATCTAGTAATGCTAATTAACTTTGTTTGGAACCTTTAACATTGGTTGTACTGATATCAAAACAATCTTGTGTTTTGCTATCAAAACAATTATACTAGTATTACATTGATTTCTAACTAATGACCATATAGAATAACTACAACAACAAATGCAACAACGTATAGAATAATTGGCCAATAAGCACAGCTATAACAAATTTGATTCATCAACATGAGTACTTTCATTCATAAGCAAAAACAACAATTACATTGATTCAGAATAAGCATAAACTTCATTATTTGTTACACGACCCAAAAAGAAAAAAGATACATGACGCAATAAGCACAACTATAACAAAATTGATCTTAATCCTTAAGCTAGACACATTTCTCTTCAATTCTTCAATCTCCTTAGTAAAAGCTATCTCCATTTTGCTCATTAGATCTACAATCTCTCCTTCCACGAAAGTTGTTTCTTCTCCACCAAAAAACTCGTCATCCCAATGGAATAAGTTGCAGTCATCTTCTTTGCCCCAAAACCTGCACTTCCAATACTTTCGGCCAGGATTTGCCATCGATTTTGAAACAAACATCTTCATATTCATATTATGCTCGCATCTTGAAATTTTTCTTCCATTAGAAGACGTGCTAGAGTTTGAACATACTAGGTTACTCATAATTTCAATTGAATCGAAGAAGAGATGAGATGAAGAAAATAGGAGAAGCAGGATGAAGAAGACAGAAGGGGGAAGCAGGATGAAGCAGGGTGAGATGAAGAAGATAGGAGAAGCAGGATGAAGACGTGCTAGAGATGAAGAAGATAGGTTACTCAATGTTATTTTAGGGCACAAATCTGGATAACGTGGAATGAAGAAGATAGGTTAATATTTTTTCACTTAGGGGTATTTTGGTCATTCCGTCTCATAATTAACCCACGTGGCAATTCAAATTAAAAGAAAATATGAAAAAATAATGACACATAAGCATTTTGGGTGATATGGCATGTTAAAGGTCTTCCATGAAATTATTTAGAAATGTCAGGGTATTTTATGCAAGTTTTTTTTTATAGAGAGGTTTTTCGAATCTCGCCTATATGGTAGGGATGAAAATGGGTATTAACCCTAAGTATTTTGTTTGGTATCTTAATTATTATTTATGACTAACGTTGCATTATCAAAAGTAAATTATAAAAGGATTTAAAATAATGTGGAAAATATCATTTCACCTCAAAATCACTCTAACAATATAATTCTACAATGTTTTTATATGATGGACATCACAATGACAAGAAGTATAACGAATAAGAGTAGTACATGAGAGCTTGAACAAAGAAGAGGAAATAAAATTCCGGTTAAAATTACTCAACGATCAGGAAGAATTTTTAGTATCTTTATTTTGTTTCTTTAATTTAACATCGTGCTGAAACTTGGTGAGAAAGCTACACGGTGTATGTGCAGAATTTTGACTATATCTAGAGTTTCGTAAGTCTGGTTGAAAGGAAACCAACAGAAAATGAAATATAACGTATATGGCTATAACTTTCATGAAGAGATATAAGACTAATTTGGCCTTTAAAATTTTAGAAAAATCGTGAGGTAATTTGGTTCAACTCAGCCATGTCAAGTAAACCTTAGATTTAAAGGATAAACTCTTTCGAAAGAATTGGGGGTTCCGAATTATATTTGAAGAGCAATGTTTGAACAAATGTTCTAGAGCAAAGTGGCAGCCTTGTGGCCATTGAAGCCCCAATACAATTTATGTATTTTTCTCTAACACTTTTTATTTATGTTTAGTTTCACTAGAAGCAACTAAACACCTATTCTGTGAGGGATGTGTATTTGATATTAGGATTAACCTTGTACTCTTAAATGCAATTGTTGGTTTAATTTTTATTTTATGTTATTTATCCAATATCTATGTTTAATCTATTTTAATAATTGATTACCAATAAATTTATTTCCAGCTTAATCTCTGAAACATGAGTGAAATTAGTTCACGCTTCAAAGTAGGTATTGTAGTTGATCACCATCTAGGGATATGGGTGGAACTCTGAAACTCATATATTTATGTTAAGTTCAAATGCTTAATCTTAAATTATAACTTATTAAGCAGTACGTTGAGGAATTCTTTTAAGTTATTAATCTCAAGGGTGAGTAATCATATTGAATTATAACTTAAGTTAGCAAGATCAAACAAGAAGTACAAGAAAAAACCTAAGTCAGGTTCATCTTTGGAAACATTTTCATTATTAATTTCTCAAATGTTATCTTTAGAAATTCATTCTCTCAAACAATCAATCTTAAGAAATTCATTTTGTTCGACAGGTAGGAATTTAGATTAAATACTAATTGTAGTTTTTGTGTTCGATACCTAGTGCGATATTTACCACAATATTACTTGCAACGACATAGTACACTTGCCAGATCGTGATCAAGTTTTTGTACAACAAAATGTTCTAAGACCTAAGAATTAGGCATAGACCTACCCTAGAAAATCACCTAATACTGGGAGACAACTAAAGCAACATTATATAACATAACGAAATATATTTTGACATTTGTCTTCTTGGACGACAATGATTAAATCCAAAGGTATAGGTTAGAAACCCTAATAAAACCCCTATATAGAGAAGCGCAGACGTCAAATCTATGTACACAAAAATTATGTTAACTCTATACATCTAATATTCAACAATCATTGAGTTGAGTGTTAGAGTTCTTGTATATATCACCCTTTCCTTTAGCTAACCTTTAGGAGCCGACAATGATAAGATTTCTGGACTCGAGATAACAAGTTGATAATATATCCATTAGTAAGGGATTATTCCTAGTAGGAAGACACATTGGTGTCATCTGTGGGGACGATAGATAACTTACAAGCCACTTTCTCAAACATAAAGAAATGGAAAACCGTGTAGAATGATGTCGTGAAGAGGAGCTCTATTCAAGAAGAAGGACTTTCCGCTTTATCACCTAACCAAGACAGACAAATCCAACCTTCTTCAATGGTTGAGACGATTGAGCCCTCTCTTTTGGACGATGAACTTTAGAAGCTGGTGGTTGTAAGTGTAACACCCCACTTTCCCCATTTTGAAAATAAACAAAATATTAAAGATAAATCAGAGTTTGCACCAAAAAGTGGAATGCCACATCATCAACACAAGCATAAACTCTTTATTGTATTAAATTGAATAAAGAATCAGCGGAAATAATCATTTAGTTTCAAATTTACGGCCATCTGCCCAAATCCACCAATAGTTCCTTAAAACAAGGTTCTCCATAAAATCATTCAGCAAAATGGAATACGTAACAAAGAATGTAATAAAATCAAAGCAACTACAAAAATATCTCGACATCCCGTGTTACGTATCAGAGCACTCCTATAGACATCGAACAGGCAACACGAACATCCAAGCAACCTAAGTACCCGGGTTATCTGTACTTCCGAAGAAGCACAGACACAACAACAACAACAACAAAGGGGTGAGAAATCACGTTCAATATATAACGGTGAATAAATACATGATAAGAAGGTAGCATTCACATATATAAATCAACAACACACCAACACGATCTACTGTCCAATATCATCAACAACATCAATTAATAATGTAATACAACACGACACCATGCATGCGGTACCGACTCGTTGGTTCATTCAATCGAACCCCGGATAGATCACATACACCTCTCCTTGGCAATGATTTATCCCCCACCATTCTCCATTTAGGAGTACGGATGAATCGTATACACTCCTCCTGAGCAACGATCCATCCCACCAATCACCATGAATATGCAAGACTCAATTATGCACAGCAACACATGTATACAAGCGTAAATACATGCACACGATCCTCCTGATCACATCATACATATCATCAACACCATCGTCATGTGATTTACTTCATACACACCAAACACTCAATTAATTAAGTAATTAATTAAAAATTATTAAAATTAATATTTCCATCACCAATGTTTTATTTCTCAGCACCTGGCACCTATTCCCAACCTCTCAAACCAAAAGAAACCGAATCGGACGCGAAAACAGGAAAGAAATCGCGAAACGGTAAAATTTTGCAGCTTCGCTGGCCATACGCGTATTGCCCCATGCCATACGCGTATTGCCAGCTCGCTCGCCCAACCCATACGCGTATTGACTCCCTATATACGCTTATCCCCTCACAATGCCCAAGCCCTTACGTGTATTGCCTTGTGCCATACGCGTACGGACAGAGACGTCTTCTCACTGAATTTCCCAAATTCCAACACCATACGCGTATTGCCCTCCTATTACGCGTACTACCTAACTCCCATACGCGTATTGCTGCGTATCAGGCCATTCCATTCGCGTATCGCCAGATCTATTACGCGATTCACCAGAAGCCTCACTATTCTGAATTCTGCTACGATTTCCACACTTCTTCACTTCCAACCAGTTCTATAATCGTTTCTACATTGATTTTAGGTCCAATTTTCATCTTCACACTGGTATTTAGAGTTACTACAGGTATTATAAGTCTATAATCTCAAATCGTTCTCCTAACTCGAGTCAAAATAACAGGTCTGCAACATATGTTCATACAACAGCAACAACCACAACAATTCATTAAAATACATATCAATTCATGCACGATTTTTAGAATCACAACAGACACATACAACAATCATCAACTCAACAGTTTTACATACAAATGCCTACAGGGTTAAGGACTCCCCACTACCCTATCATGAATATATCACCAATATTAAATTCGTTTCTCCCCCTTACCTCGAATTCTTGCTTGATTCCTACGAAAATTGGTGAAGATCTTTGCCCTAGCACACCCTTGTTCTTCCTTTCCTTAGCTTTTCCTCTTTCTATCTCTAAAATTATGATTATTCTAAACCTTTACCAATTTCCACTAATTAATCTCCAATTACCAAACTACCCTCACTAATCTCATTAACCCAATATCTACTTAATCATATTAGGTCTCATTTTACTAAATAATCTTAATAATAATAATAACCATAATGATAATATTAATAATAATAATAATAATAATAATATGAAATATACCATTAAAAGTAATAATAATAATAATATCTCCATATTACTAATATTACCCCCCACGCACTCAAACATGCACCCTAAACAAGGCCAACAATTAAAATAATACCAGACGATTAAATAATTAAAAATGGGGTGTTACAACTCTCCCCCGCTTAAATTATTTTCGTCCTCGAAAATTACCTGATGGAAACAAATCTGGATACGACTCTCGCATCCTGCTTTCCAATTCCCAGGTCACACTGCCTCCTGCAGCACCTCCCCAAGCTACCCTCACCAGAGGTATCTCCTTTCCTCTGAGTTGTTTCATCTTACAATCCTCGATCCTCAACGGCATCGTCTCTACGGTAAGATTCTCTCTGACCTGAACTTCGTCCCTCTGAATTACATGAGACGGATCTGAAACATACTTCCGAAGTTGCGATACGTGAAACACATCATGCAAGTTCGAAAGTTCAGGCGGCAGCACCACCCTATAAGCCACTGTACCAACCCTCTGCAGGATTTGATACGGTCCAATAAACTTAGGACCCAACTTCTTGGATTTCAAAGCACGACCCACACCGGTCACTGGGTTAACTCTTAGGAACACGTGATCACCTTCACTGAATTCCAATTCCTTCCTCCGATTATCATGATAACTTTTCTGTCTACTCTGAGACGCTTTCATCTTTTCACGGATCATCTGAATTGTCTCAGTAGTTTGTTGCACAATTTCAGGTCCAAGTACCACATTCTCACCTGTTTCATACCAACACAAAGGTGTCCTACACTTCCGTCCATACAAAGCTTCAAAAGGTGCCTTTCCGATGCTAGAATGGTGACCGTTATTATACGTGAACTCGATCAATGGTAAATGAGTATCCCACGCACCACCTTTCTCCAATACACAGGCTCTCAGCAAATCTCCAACGACTGAATGGTCCTCTCTGACTGACCATCGGTCTGTGGATGATAAGTCGAGCTCAACTTCAACTTAGAACCCAAGGCTTCCTGCAGACTCCTCCAGAATTCTGAAGTAAACCTAGGATCTCTGTCTGACACTATGCTCGACGGAACACCATGTAACTTCACAATTATCCTGATATAAATCTCCGCTAGCTTTGACAACGGGAAACTGATGTTAATTGGTATAAAATGTGCGGATTTCGTAATTCGATCCACCACTACCCAAATAGCATCAAAGCCCCTCGTCGTATTCGGCAAACCAGTCACAAAATCCATCGCAATATTGTCCCATTTCCACTCAGGAATTTCCAACGGTTGCATCAATCCAGAAGGTTTCTGATGCTCCACTTTTGACTTCTGACATGTCAAACAAGCATAGACAAACTGAGCTATGCCCCTCTTCATACCGGACCACCAAAACAACTTCTTCAAATCATGATACATCTTTGTAGCTCCCGGATGAATACTCAAGCTACTCCGATGACTTTCCTCTAAGATTGCCTTTTTCAATTCCACATTATCCGGTACACAAATTCTGCCCCGAAATCTCAACACACCAACATTATCCACTTTAAAGTCACTATCAGGATCATCTCCCTCTGTAGGCATCAAGTCTACTAATTTCACATCCAATTTCTGATTTTCCTTAATGACATCTAAAAAGTCATTATTCACTTTCAGCATACCCAATATGATACTTCCCGGTGTAGTTTCACAAACCATGCTCAAATCTCTGAACTGTTCAATCAATTCCATTTCCTTCACCATTAACGCAGACATATGGATTGTCTTCCGACTTAGAGCATCTGCCACAACATTAGCTTTTCCCGGATGGTAACTCAAATTAAAGTCATAGTCTTTCAAGAATTATAAACATCTTCTCTGCCTCATATTCAATTCCTTCTGATCGAACAAATACTTCAAACTCTTGTGATCACTAAATACTTCAAATCTTGATCCATACAAATAATGTCTCCAGATTTTTAACACAAATACCACCGCAGCTAATTCAAGATCATGAGTAGGATAGTTCCTCTCGTGCACCCTCAACTGTCTTGAAGCATAAGCCACTACCTTGCCATCTTGCATCAACACACCGCCTAATCCCATCTTAGACGCATCACAATACACTACGAAAGAATTATTTGGACTTGGTAAAATCAACACTGGTGCCATAGTCAATTTCTTCTTCAGTTCCTCGAAACTTTCCTCACAAGCAGCATCCCAGACAAAAGCTTGATTCTTCCTGGTTAACTGAGTCAACGGCAACGCCAATTTAGAAAACCCTTCAATGAATCTTCTATAGTAACCTGCTAAACCCAAAAAGCTTCTAATCTCCGTTGCTGTCTTCGGAGCTTCCCATTGAAGTACTGCGCTTACTTTAGATGGATCCACTGCTATACCATCACCAGAAATCACATGGCCCAAGAAACTCACGGTCCTCAACCAAAATTCACACTTCGAGAACTTTGTAGACAGTTTATTATCTTTCAACACCTGCAATGCAATTCTCAAGTGACATGCATGCTCTTTGTCAGACTTAGAATAAATCAGTATATCATCAATAAATACCACGATAAACTGATCCAGATAGGAATGGAAAATACGATTCATATATTCCATAAATACACCCGGCGCATTAGACACACCGAAAGGCATCACTGCATATTCGTAATGTCCGTAGCGAGTCCTGAAAACAGTCTTCTGAATATCACCTTCCTTTACTCTAATCTGATGGTAACCCGACCTCAGATCAATTTTGCTGAAGACTCGAGCTCCTACCAGCTGATCCATTAAGTCATCAATCCTAGGAAGTGGATACTTATTCTTAATGGTCACTTTATTCAACTGACGGTAATCAATGCACAGACGCATACTACCATCTTTCTTTTTCACCAACAACACTGGAGCTCCCCACGGCGACACACTTAGTCTTATAAACTTCTTATCGAGCAATTCCCCGGCCTGAGACTTCAACTCTGCCAATTTTGATGCAGACATCCTGTACGGTGCCATAGAGATAGGTCTGGTACTCGGTACAAGATCAATAGCAAATTCAACTTCCCTTGTCAGAGGCAACTCTGTGATGTCATCCGGAAACACTTCAGGAAATTCATTAACTACTGGCAATTCATTAACTGAAGTCTTGCTTTCAACCGACAACGAGGCAAATACTGCAAACAGCTTCGCTTCATCTTCCACCAACGCCCTCAACTCCTTACTAGATAGAGAATCTGCTAATGCTTCCTCTTCAGGAGTAAGAAACAGTAACGTCTTCCTGAAGCAGTCAATATAAACCCGATTGAACTCCAACCATTTCATTCCTAAAATAACATCAAGATTACCGAGTGGCAAATAAATCAAGTCCACTCTAAAATCTCTACCAAATATGGTCAGCGGACACTTCAAACACACCAAAGAAGTAATCACAGAACCAATAGACGGAGGTTCAATCGTCATCCTCTGCTATAGAGTAGATGGCACAATCCCTAATCTCTTCACACAATCAACAGAAATAAACGAGTGTGTTGCACCCGTGTCAATGATAGCAATCAAAGGAACATCATTAATAAAACAAGTACCTTTGATGGAACGCTCTTCATCAGTGGATTGAGCTCCCACCAAGGCAAACAATTTCCCACCAGTTTGAGACGCCTGAGACTTCTTCGGCTTCTCACAGTGAGTGCTGATGTGACCCTTCTCTCCACAATTATAACAAGTAGGCATAGTGGCTCTGCAATCAGCTATAACATGACCTGCTTTGCCATATTTGAAACACTTCTTCACCTCATTCTGACAGTTGTTAGCACGGTGACCCGCGCCACCACATCTGAAGCACTTTAGAGTATCAACACCTGCTCCCTTCTCCTTTAGCTTCTTTCCTACATCAGTTTTCTATTTCCCCTTATCAGCTGGAGCACTGTAAGGAGTTCCTCCAAATCTCTGCTTATTTTTCTTCTCATTCACAACTTTGTAATGAGCAATTCTGGCCCTGTTGTCATTATCATAAATTCTGTTTCTGCTTACCAGCTCTGGATAGTTTCTTATCTTCTAACAAGCAATTCCCAATTTGATCTCGGGACGCAGCCCGTTCTCAAACTTCAAACACTTCGAAGTCATAGCTTCTTCAGTATTGTAATGAGCACAATACTGAACCAGCTCCTCGAACTTAGCAGCATACTCAGCAACGGTCTTATCACCCTGTTTCAGCTCCAAAAATTCCACCTCTTTCGCACTACGAATGTCTTCCGGAAAATACTTTTCCAGGAACTCAGCTTGAAAACAGCCTAAGTAATCTCAGTACCTGCAGCTTCCAATCTCTGACGACTGTTGACCCACCAAGCCTCAGCCTCTCCTTCCAGCATATGAGTACCAAACCGTACCTTCTGAGCATCACTGCATTCCATGGTCCTGAAGATCTTCTCCACTGCCTTCATCCATTTTTGTGCAGCCTCTGGATCCAAGATACCTCCCTCATATGTAGGAGGCTTGTTGCTCTGAAACTGTGCTAAGTCACGAAACTGAGCACCTCTACCCTGGTTGGCATTCTCTACAGCTTGTGTCATGGCTTGCATAGCAGCAGCAAGAGCAGCATCATTCCTTCCTGCCATACTGGACAACAATCATCACAAGGTAAGAACACGCAAACAACTCCTATGCTAAGGACAAACTCAACTACTATACCTGGCCTGACGGACCGACCTGCTCTGATACCAATTGTAACACCCCACTTTCCCCATTTTGAAAATAAATAAAATATTAAAGATAAATCAGAGTTTGCACCAAAAAGTGGAATGCCACATCATCAACACAAGCATAAACTCTTTATTGTATTAAATTGAATAAAGAATCAGCAGAAATAATCATTTAGTTTCAAGTTTACGCCCATCTGCCCAAATACACCAATAGTTCCTTAAAACAAGGTTCTCCATAAAATCATTCAGCAAAATGGAATACGTAACAAAGAATGTAAGAAAATCAAAGCAACTACAAAAATATCCCGACATCCCGTGTTACGTATCAAAGTACTCCTATAGACATCGAACAGGCAACACGAACATCCAAGCAACCTAAGTACCTTGGTTATCTGTACTTCCGAAGAAGCACAGACACAACAACAACAAAGGGGTGAGAAATCACATTCAATATATAACAGTGAATAAATACATGATAAGAAGGTAGCATTCACATATATAAATCAACAACACACCAACACGACCTACTGTCCAATATCATCAACAACATCAAATAATAATGTAATGCAACACGACACCATGCGTGCGGTACCGACTCGTTGGTTCATTCAATCGAACCTCGGATAGATCACATACACCTCTCCTTGGCAATGATCTATCCCCCACCATTCTCCATATAGGAGTACGGATGAATCGCATACACTCCTCCTGAGCAACGATCCATCCCACCAATCACCATGAATATGCAAGACTCAATTATGCACAGCAACACATGTATACAAGCGTAAATACATGCACACGATCCTCCTGATCACATCATACATATCATCAACACCATCGTCATGTGATTTACTTCATACACACCAAACACTCAATTAATTAAGTAATTAATTAAAAATTATTAAAATTAATATTTCCATCACCAATGTTTTATTTCTCAGCACCTGGCACCTATTCCCAACCTCTCAAACCAAAAGAAACCGAATCGGACGCGAAAACAGGAAAGAAATCGCGAAACGGTAAAATTTTGCAGCTTCGCTGGCCATACGCGTATTGCCCCATGCCATACGCGTATTGCCAGCTCGCTCGCCCAACCCATACGCGTATTGACTCCCTACATACGCGTATCCCTCACAATGCCCAAGCCCTTACGTGTATTGCCTTGTGCCATACTCGTACGGACAGAGACGTCTTCTCACTGAATTTCCCAAATTCCAACACCATACGCGTATTGCCCTCCTATTACGCGTACTACCTAACTCCCATACGCGTATTGCTGCGTATCAGGCCATTCCATTCGCGTATCGCCAGATCTATTACGCGATTCACCAGAAGCCTCACTATTCTGAATTCTGCTACGATTTCCACACTTCTTCACTTCCAACCAGTTCTATAATCGTTTCTACATTGATTTTAGGTCCAATTTTCATCTTCACACTGGTATTTAGAGTTACTACAGGTATTATAAGTCTATAATCTCAAATCGTTCTCCTAACTCGAGTCAAAATCAACAGGTCTGCAACATATGTTCATACAACAGCAACAACCACAACAATTCATTAAAATACATATCAATTCATGCACGATTTTTAGAATCACAACAGACACGTACAACAATCATCAACTCAACAGTTTTACATACAAATGTCTACAGGGTTAAGGACTCCCCACTACCCTATCATGAATATATCACCAATATTAAATTCGTTTCTCCCCGTTACCTCGAATTCTTGCTTGATTCCTACGAAAATTGGTGAAGATCTTTGCCCTAGCACACCCTTGTTCTTCCTTTCCTTAGCTTTTCCTCTTTCTATCTCTAAAATTATGATTATTCTAAACCTTTACCAATTTCCACTAATTAATCTCCAATTACCAAACTACCCTCACTAATCTCATTAACCCAATATCTACTTAATCATATTAGGTCTCATTTTACTAAATAATCTTAATAATAATAATAACCATAATGATAATATTAATAATAATAATAATAATAATAATAATAATATGAAATATACCATTAAAAGTAATAATAATAATAATATTTCCATATTACTAATATTACCCCCCACGCACTCAAACACGCACCCTAAACAAGGCCAATAATTAAAATAATACCAGACGATTAAATAATTAAAAATGGGGTGTTACAACTCTCCCCCGCTTAAATTATTTTCGTCCTCGAAAATTACCTGATGGAAACAAATCTGGATACGACTCTCGCATCCTGCTTTCCAATTCCCAGGTCACACTGCCTCCTGCAGCACCTCCCCAAGCTACCCTCACCAGAGGTATCTCCTTTCCTCTGAGTTGTTTCATCTTACAATCCTCGATCCTCAATGGCATCGTCTCTACGGTAAGATTCTCTCTGACCTGAACTTCGTCCCTCTGAATTACATGAGACGGATCTGAAACATACTTCCGAAGTTGCGATACGTGAAACACATCATGCAAGTTCGAAAGTTCAGGCGGCAGCACCACCCTATAAGCCACTGTACCAACCCTCTGCAGGATTTGATACGGTCCAATAAACTTAGGACCCAACTTCTTGGATTTCAAAGCACGACCCACACCGGTCACTGGGTTAACTCTTAGGAACACGTGATCACCTTCACTGAATTCCAATTCCTTCCTCTGATTATCATGATAACTTTTCTGTCTACTCTGAGACGCTTTCATCTTTTCACGGATCATCTGAATTGTCTCAGTAGTTTGTTGCACAATTTCAGGTCCAAGTACCACATTCTCACCTGTTTCATACCAACACAAAGGTGTCCTACACTTCCGTCCATACAAAGCTTCAAAAGGTGCCTTTCCGATGCTAGAATGGTGACCGTTATTATACGTGAACTCGATCAATGGTAAATGAGTATCCCACGCACCACCTTTCTCCAATACACAGGCTCTCAGCAAATCTCCAACGACTGAATGGTCCTCTCTGACTGACCATCGGTCTGTGGATGATAAGTCGAGCTCAACTTCAACTTAGAACCCAAGGCTTCCTGCAGACTCCTCCAGAATTCTGAAGTAAACCTAGGATCTCTGTCTGACACTATGCTCGACGGAACACCATGTAACTTCACAATTATCCTGATATAAATCTCCGCTAGCTTTGACAACGGGAAACTGATGTTAATTGGTATAAAATGTGCGGATTTCGTAATTCGATCCACCACTACCCAAATAGCATCAAAGCCCCTCGTCGTATTCGGCAAACCAGTCACAAAATCCATCGCAATATTGTCCCATTTCCACTCAGGAATTTCCAACGGTTGCATCAATCCAGAAGGTTTCTGATGCTCCACTTTTGACTTCTGACATGTCAAACAAGCATAGACAAACTGAGCTATGCCCCTCTTCATACCGGACCACCAAAACAACTTCTTCAAATCATGATACATCTTTGTAGCTCCCGGATGAATACTCAAGCTACTCCGATGACTTTCCTCTAAGATTGCCTTTTTCAATTCCACATTATCCGGTACACAAATTCTGCCCCAAAATCTCAACACACCAACATTATCCACTTTAAAGTCACTATCAGGATCATCTCCCTCTGTAGGCATCAAGTCTACTAATTTCACATCCAATTTCTGATTTTCCTTAATGACATCTAAAAAGTCATTATTCACTTTCAGCATACCCAATATGATACTTCCCGGTGTAGTTTCACAAACCATGCTCAAATCTCTGAACTGTTCAATCAATTCCATTTCCTTCACCATTAACGCAGACATATGGATTGTCTTCCGACTTAGAGCATCTGCCACAACATTAGCTTTTCCCGGATGGTAACTCAAATTAAAGTCATAGTCTTTCAAGAATTATAAACATCTTCTCTGCCTCATATTCAATTCCTTCTGATCGAACAAATACTTCAAACTCTTGTGATCACTAAATACTTCAAATCTTGATCCATACAAATAATGTCTCCAGATTTTTAACACAAATACCACCGCAGCTAATTCAAGATCATGAGTAGGATAGTTCCTCTCGTGCACCCTCAACTGTCTTGAAGCATAAGCCACTACCTTGCCATCTTGCATCAACACACCGCCTAATCCCATCTTAGACGCATCACAATACACTACGAAAGAATTATTTGGACTTGGTAAAATCAACACTGGTGCCATAGTCAATTTCTTCTTCAGTTCCTCGAAACTTTCCTCACAAGCAGCATCCCAGACAAAAGCTTGATTCTTCCTGGTTAACTGAGTCAACGGCAACGCCAATTTAGAAAACCCTTCAATGAATCTTCTATAGTAACCTGCTAAACCCAAAAAGCTTCTAATCTCCGTTGCTGTCTTCGGAGCTTCCCATTGAAGTACTGCGCTTACTTTAGATGGATCCACTGCTATACCATCACCAGAAATCACATGGCCCAAGAAACTCACGGTCCTCAACCAAAATTCACACTTCGAGAACTTTGTAGACAGTTTATTATCTTTCAACACCTGCAATGCAATTCTCAAGTGACATGCATGCTCTTTGTCAGACTTAGAATAAATCAGTATATCATCAATAAATACCACGATAAACTGATCCAGATAGGAATGGAAAATACGATTCATATATTCCATAAATACACCCGGCGCATTAGACACACCGAAAGGCATCACTGCATATTCGTAATGTCCGTAGCGAGTCCTGAAAACAGTCTTCTGAATATCACCTTCCTTTACTCTAATCTGATGGTAACCCGACCTCAGATCAATTTTGCTGAAGACTCGAGCTCCTACCAGCTGATCCATTAAGTCATCAATCCTAGGAAGTGGATACTTATTCTTAATGGTCACTTTATTCAACTGACGGTAATCAATGCACAGACGCATACTACCATCTTTCTTTTTCACCAACAACACTGGAGCTCCCCACGGCGACACACTTAGTCTTATAAACTTCTTATCGAGCAATTCCCCGGCCTGAGACTTCAACTCTGCCAATTTTGATGCAGACATCCTGTACGGTGCCATAGAGATAGGTCTGGTACTCGGTACAAGATCAATAGCAAATTCAACTTCCCTTGTCAGAGGCAACTCTGTGATGTCATCCGGAAACACTTCAGGAAATTCATTAACTACTGGCAATTCATTAACTGAAGTCTTGCTTTCAACCGACAACGAGGCAAATACTGCAAACAGCTTCGCTTCATCTTCCACCAACGCCCTCAACTCCTTACTAGATAGAGAATCTGCTAATGCTTCCTCTTCAGGAGTAAGAAACAGTAACGTCTTCCTGAAGCAGTCAATATAAACCCGATTGAACTCCAACCATTTCATTCCTAAAATAACATCAAGATTACCGAGTGGCAAATAAATCAAGTCCACTCTAAAATCTCTACCAAATATGGTCAGCGGACACTTCAAACACACCAAAGAAGTAATCACAGAACCAATAGACGGAGGTTCAATCGTCATCCTCTGCTATAGAGTAGATGGCACAATCCCTAATCTCTTCACACAATCAACAGAAATAAACGAGTGTGTTGCACCCGTGTCAATGATAGCAATCAAAGGAACATCATTAATAAAACAAGTACCTTTGATGGAACGCTCTTCATCAGTGGATTGAGCTCCCACCAAGGCAAACAATTTCCCACCAGTTTGAGACGCCTGAGACTTCTTCGGCTTCTCACAGTGAGTGCTGATGTGACCCTTCTCTCCACAATTATAACAAGTAGGCATAGTGGCTCTGCAATCAGCTATAACATGACCTGCTTTGCCATATTTGAAACACTTCTTCACCTCATTCTGACAGTTGTTAGCACGGTGACCCGCACCACCACATCTGAAGCACTTTAGAGTATCAGCACCTGCTCCCTTCTCCTTTAGCTTCTTTCCTACATCAGTTTTCTATTTCCCCTTATCAGCTGGAGCACTGTAAGGAGTTCCTCCAAATCTCTGCTTATTTTTCTTCTCATTCACAACTTTGTAATGAGCAATTCTGGCCCTGTTGTCATTATCATAAATTCTGCTTCTGCTTACCAGCTCTGGATAGTTTCTTATCTTCTAACAAGCAATTCCCAATTTGATCTCGGGACGCAGCCCGTTCTTAAACTTCAAACACTTCGAAGTCATAGCTTCTTCAGTATTGTAATGAGCACAATACTGAACCAGCTCCTCGAACTTAGCAGCATACTCAGCAACGGTCTTATCACCCTGTTTCAGCTCCAAAAATTCCACCTCTTTCGCACTACGAATGTCTTCCGGAAAATACTTTTCCAGGAACTCAGCTTGAAAACAGCCTAAGTAATCTCAGTACCTGCAGCTTCCAATCTCTGACGACTGTTGACCCACCAAGCCTCAGCCTCTCCTTCCAGCATATGAGTACCAAACCGTACCTTCTGAGCATCACTGCATTCCATGGTCCTGAAGATCTTCTCCACTGCCTTCATCCATTTTTGTACAGCCTCTGGATCCAAGATACCTCCCTCATATGTAGGAGGCTTGTTGCTCTGAAACTGTGCTAAGTCACGAAACTGAGCACCTCTACCCTGGTTGGCATTCTCTACAGCTTGTGTCATGGCTTGCATAGCAGCAGCAAGAGCAGCATCATTCCTTCCTGCCATACTGGACAACAATCATCACAAGGTAAGAACACACAAACAACTCCTATGCTAAGGACAAACTCAACTACTATACCTGGCCTGACGGACCGACCTGCTCTGATACCAATTGTAACACCCCACTTTCCCCATTTTGAAAATAAACAAAATATTAAAGATAAATCAGAGTTTGCACCAAAAAGTGGAATGCCACATCATCAACACAAGCATAAACTCTTTATTGTATTAAATTGAATAAAGAATCAGCAGAAATAATCATTTAGTTTCAAGTTTACGCCCATCTGCCCAAATACACCAATAGTTCCTTAAAACAAGGTTCTCCATAAAATCATTCAGCAAAATGGAATACGTAACAAAGAATGTAATAAAATCAAAGCAACTACAAAAATATCCCGACATCCCGTGTTACGTATCAAAGCACTCCAATAGACATCGAACAGGCAACACGAACATCCAAGCAACCTAAGTACCTTGGTTATCTGTACTTCCGAAGAAGCACAGACACAACAACAACAAAGGGATGAGAAATCACATTCAATATATAACAGTGAATAAATACATGATAAGAAGGTAGCATTCACATATATAAATCAACAACACACCAACACGACCTACTGTCCAATATCATCAACAACATCAATTAATAATGTAATGCAACACGACACCATGCGTGCGGTACCGACTCGTTGGTTCATTCAATCGAACCTCGGATAGATCACATACACCTCTCCTTGGCAATGATCTATCCCCCACCATTCTCCATATAGGAGTACGGATGAATCGCATACACTCCTCCTGAGCAACGATCCATCCCACCAATCACCATGAATATGCAAGACTCAATTATGCACAGCAACACATGTATACAAGCGTAAATACATGCACACGATCCTCCTGATCACATCATACATATCATCAACACCATCGTCATGTGATTTACTTCATACACACCAAACACTCAATTAATTAATTAATTAATTAAAAATTATTAAAATTAATATTTCCATCACCAATGTTTTATTTCTTAGCACCTGGCACCTATTCCCAACCTCTCAAACCAAAAGAAACCGAATCGGACGCGAAAACAGGAAAGAAATCCCGAAACGGTAAAATTCTGTAGCTTCGCTGGCCATACGCGTATTGCCCCATGCCATACGCGTATTGCCAGCTCGCTCGCCCAACCCATACGCGTATTGACTCCCTACATACGCGTATCCCCTCACAATGCCCAAGCCCTTACGTGTATTGCCTTGTGCCGTACGCGTACGGACAGAGACGTTTTCTCACTGAATTTCCCAAATTCCAACACCATACGCGTATTGCCCTCCTATTACGCGTACTACCTAACTCCCGTATGCGTATTGCTGCGTATCAGGCCATTCCATACGCGTATCGCCTTACTTGGTACGCGTATCGCCAGATCTATTACGCGATTCACCAGAAGCCTCACTATTCTGCATTCTGCTACAATTTCCACACTTCTTCACTTCCAACCAGTCCTATAATCGTTTCTACATTGATTTTAGGTCCAATTTTCATCTTCACACTGGTATTTAGAGTTACTACAAGTATTATAAGTCTATAATCTCAAATCGTTCTCCTAACTCGAGTCAAAATCAACAGGTCTGCAACATATGTTCATACAACAGCAACAACCACAACAATTCATGAAAATACATATCAATTCATGCACGATTTTTAAAATCACAACAGACACATACAACAATCATCAACTCAACAGTTTTACATACAAATGCCTACGGGGTTAAGGACTCCCCACTTCCCTATCATGAATATATCACCAATATTAAACCCGTTTCTCCCCCTTACCTCGAATTCTTGCTTGATTCCTGCGAAAATTGGTGAAGATCTTTGCCCTAGCACACCCTTGTTCTTCCTTTCCTTAGCTTTTCCTCTTTCTATCTCTAAAATTCTGATTATTCTAAACCTTTACGAATTTCCACTAATTAATCTCCAATTACCAAACTACCCTCACTAATCCCATTAACCCAATATCTACGTAATCATATTAGGTCTCATTTTACTAAATAATCTTAATAATAATAATAACCATAATGATAATATTAATAATAATAATAATAATAATAATATGAAATATACCATTAAAAATAATAATAATAATAATAATATTTCCATATTACTAATATTACCCCCCACGCACTCAAACACGCACCCTAAACAAGGCCAACAATTAAAATAAAACCAAACGATTAAATAATTAAAAATGGTGTGTTACAATAAGCGTATAAGTACACCCAAGAAGAGAACAATAAAGCACGTTATGACCTTCTTTCCAGGGGTCGGGTAGAAAATAATGAAACAGTTTTTTTTTTTTTGAGAAACTTACTCATGAAGGTTAACAATTAATTTGTGGTTTTAGATCTCTAGAACGAACACCTCCGAGAAGTTGAACTTCTAAATGTTTGTCCTTTTGGGTTTGGGTGCATTATGAAAAAACAACATGAAGTTTTCTCAAGCTGGTTCTGGTACAGAAGGACACATGTTGAACAAAATGTTCTAACATGTGTGCTGCAATATCTGATCTTTTAGAAACAGGCAGGTGGAAATTAAAATTGGTTCATATTTCATTTATCCAAGATTCTCTCCACAATAGAAAATCTGCAAGTTAATGAGAAGAGTTGATTTGGATGCACTGATGCAACATGTTAAACTCGATGTTCCAGTATGTGCTAATCAATATTTGGCCTTTACAGCAAACCATGTTGGATGTTGTTTGATGCGTTTTTCTGATTGTTTTTCAATCAGATTCTATGCAGTATTTTTAGAAATGTTTTATTGATTTGTTTGACAGCTTAAGATGTTCAAATCACATTTAAATTTGATTTAAATTTGAATTTGAAATATAAAAAAAACATGTCTTTTTGGAGATATTTAAGGAGAAAATCATATCCAATTGATTCAGCTTTTTTCAAGACGAATTAAATGCAGATCCACAAGGAGAAAAGCCTAGCCTAGAAGACATTATTATATAAGGAGACTCAATTCTCATTGTTTTTAAAGAGTTTTGGTGCGCAAGGACTAGGTTCTTTGTGCTAGGGTTTGATTCTTTATTACTTGTATTACAATCTATTGTCTAATAGGATTAGTGAGGAATATATTGTTCTACACCTCTATGTTTCAGTAACTTGGCATAGAAAGTTTGTCTTAGTTGAGTTGTAATTTCAATATTGTTTCTTGAATTGTAAACAGCAATCATGATTGTGTGATTGAGAAGAAAGTGAATAGGTTCTCATAATTAGGGAGAGCCCTTAAATAGAAAGTCACTAGGATTAGGAAGAGAATTTGAACAACATAGGGTTTGTTAGTTCTTGTAATACTAATGGTACTAATTACAAGTAGTGAATTTCATTTCTTGGGTAGAGTGTTTCACAAGAGATTTTAACTATAACCAAATAATAATTACAATTGCTTATGCATTCTGCATAAGACTTTTACAATGCTCAGACCCTAAGTCTGCGACTTATTGCTTAAACCCCTAAGGTTCAAGACTTCCTTGCTCAAGTCCTATAGACCCAAGACTTCCTTGCTTAGACCCTTATCCTAAGACATTCCTGCTCAAGTCCCTCAAACCCGAGACTTTCTGCTCAAGCCACTCTGGCCAAAGACTTCCTGCTTAAACCCCTCAGGTTCAATACTTCCTGTTTAAGCCTCTCAGATCCTCGATCCGAGACTTCCTTGCTCAAGACTTCTGCTTAGATCCTCGATTTGAGACTTCCTTGCCCAGGTTCCACAAACCCAAGACTTCTGCTCAATCAATCCACTTGATTAAGACTTTCAATGCTCTAGCACATAGCATGGGACTTACATGGATCAAGCATCTTGGCGAGAGACTTGAATTTTCTCAATCAATCCACTTGATTAAGACTTTCATTGCTCTAAAACATAGCAGGAGACTTACATGGCTCAAGCATCTTGGTGAGAGACTTTGATCTAAACTGCTAAACAACATGTTCAGCAGAATAGATAACAAGGTGTACTTGATACAAATATAAGAGGTACAAGGAAATCATCATAACAAAGACCTAAAGCTCTTAAGATTTCTAAGATATTCAATGTGTAAGAAATCTTAAGGATTTTACAATTACAACCTACAACAGAAATTCTGCATAACCATTTGTGTTGATAAATGTTGATTTTATTAATCCTCCATCGGGTTGATCCTTGTTAAAGATTCAGTTTGAACCTTCATCTACTTATATAAAATTTGCATAAGACTAGCCGTTGGAGAGATAACTTAATCGCGTGTCTTTGCTTTCTCCATAGTACAAGAGACGTAGAAGATAGATACAAGATCTTGATCCATTGTGTATCATGTTTAACCATTGATTCTTCAAAGAGATCCTCTAGTATAGATTCGTTGAGAGTAGATATCCGTAAAGCATACTAACTTTTCTTGAGCCTTGTGAACTAAGACTCTAACTGACAAACTGATTTGACAATGCAGCTTGCTTTCTGCAGTACGGATAACTTCAGCTTTATTACTAACTCTGAATGACCACCAGAAGACAATTTACATTCATAAAGTATGGAGACAATAATGTTGCTTCTTCTGATGTTGAGACCTTCGGTTTCAGAGTCTATGCCATGCATCACTTAGAGAGTGTTCTTCAAATTCTGCACCACCAGAAGCTAGCAATTCAACTTCTCTCAAGTGTGCCTTTGTATATCAGATTATGAATATATATATATATATATATATATCTATATATATATATATCTATATATATATATATATACAAGTATTAAAACCTACATACAAGAAACACACATCAAATATAACTATTTTTCTTTTAATACTTTGTTATCATTAAAACCCACCCAAAGGAATATATGTCATGAACAAATCTTGTTCTAACAGAAACATCCTAGAATTACTTAAGACGGTTCTACAATTTTGAAGCCTAAATCCAAATGGACTGATGTAGAAGATAATGAAGCTCTTGGAAACTCCAAGGCGTTGAATTCTATTTTTAATGGTTTTGAAAAGAGCATGTTTAGATTGATCAACACATGTACTTAAGCCAAAGATGCTTTGGAGATTCTCAAGACTGCTCATAAAGGAACGTCCAAGATTAAGATGTGAAGGCTGCAGCTCCTCACTACTAAGTTTGAAAATCTAAAAATGAATGAAGTTGAATATGTATCTCATTTCAATATTATACATAGAGACATTGCCAACAATTCATTTTCCTAGGGAGAGAAGATGTCAGAAGAGAAAATGGTCAGAAAAATCCTTAGATCATTGCCTTAGAAATTTGACATGAAGGTTACAGTAATCGCTGAAGCTCAAGACTTAAGCACCTTGAAGGTAAATGAACTAATTGATTCCCTACAAACATTTAAAGTCTCTCTAAATGGAAGATATGAAAAGAATAACAAAGTTGTTGCATTTGTATCTACCCCTCAGGAGAATAAAGATCAAAGTAATAAGAATATTGAAGAAGACTTATCAGAGGCTATAACTTATTATAGAAGGAAGTTCAACAATTCCTTAAGAAGACTGAATAGATATTGGAGGACGAATGCTTAAGGTATCAGGTCTGACATTAGTCCCTAAATAAAAAGCTTAGATGAATGCAAAGGAAAGGGAGTTAGATGTTTTGAATGTGAAGGCTTTGGCCAAATCAAAATTGCATGCCTTTACTTTTCTAAAGAAACATAAAAAAGGGATTGACCATCACTTGGTCTGATTCTGATGATTAGAATGAAGGAGAAGTAGATGATAAAGTGATGGCATTTACTGGGAAATATGACTTCTATGGTGAGTCTAGTGATGAAGAGATATCAGCAGAAGAACTTGCTGAATCTTATAGAGAGTTTCTCATTGGATAAAAGAAATCTTGCATGGAAGAAGAGAAATAAAAGAAGACAATAAGTTCTCTAATCATGAAAAAGGAGAAGCTTGTCTTAACCATCACATGTTTGGAAGATGAAATCTCCTTGTTGAATGCTAAACTTGAAAGTATATCAAAACATGTAAAAATGATAAACAACAGTTCTGAAGAGCTAGATGATGTCTGTGAAGAAAATATGAAGGTTTTAGGGTTTGACTAAAGTTCCATGAACAAATAGATCAAAGGTTCTTCAAGGAAGAAGTCTGAGTTTCAAATGGTGGACCACATGACTCAGCATCATGCTCGACAGGTGTACTCTCTTCACAAAGGTTACAAGAAATCTGCATCGAGGTGTCCCCATTGTGGTAGATATGGTAACATAAGACCTTTCTGATATAAACTGTATGGTTATCCTGAGTTTTATAGTAAGTCAAGGCCTAGAAGAAAGAAAGGGAAGAAAACCTTTCCTAGGAAAGTGTGGAAGCACAAGGAAACTTTCAAGTGTCTTTTAACTGGTGTATCACCTAGAATCTGTTCAAAAGTGGTTTGGTGTTTTGACAATGGATGCTCATAACATATGACTGATGAAAGGAGTTATATTGAAGACCTTAAGAAATAATCTCAAAGTTATGTTGACCCTTTCATTTATCCTTCTTAAGAATGGACAATATGGCTTGTAATGACCGACTCTTCCACAATTATAGACTGAACTTTTAGATTTTTCCTAATTACTTTCATCTTGCTTTGTGGTATTTGATTGCCTTCTATAGTTGATGAGATTCTTATCAAAATGATTTAGTCCATTTCTCTTAATATACTTATGGAACCTTCTAACAAACAACTCCATTTCATCATCATTTGAACACTCATCATCACTAGTTCCACTATCATCTTGCTCTATAGTAAAGGACTTAGAACTAGAAGCCACAAGAGAAATTGACTTTTTGTCTACCTCTTTTTCCTCGTTCTTATCCTTTTTAAGCTTCTTTTCATGCTTCTCTAGGAAAATGAGCTCTTGCTCATATTCTTTAAGCTTTCCAAACATAGTAATATCTAATGTCAAGAGATTGTTAGCTTCCTTGATTGCGATAGTCTTCGGTTGCCATTCCCTATTAAAACACCTAGACATGGAATTTCATCGTTTGGATGTGATTTCATGCGTCTGGACTTAAATTGGAACCAACTTTTGATGTTTTCTCATAATTTTAGTGTGTCAATGCAAGTTCATGCATCATGACGTAAATTAGAAACATTCTTAGGTGTTTTTGCAAAGTTCCAGGAAATTGAAAAATCATATAAACCCTTAATTGTCGTCCTACTTGATAGACTTTATGTGCCCTGTTAACTCATGAAAGTATACAAAATTGATGCAAGTTAATAATAAAAGTAATAGAGTGCACACTCTTCTCTTTTAACCGAAGGAGATTATTATCGAGACTCTCAATTACTAAGATTTTATCTTGTATGCTTTGTTTCTTAGATATTGTGATATATTGCATCAAACTCTAGTATGGTCGAAGGGTAGCTTCTGGTTCGACAGGAATTAAGCATGAGGTCGAAGACTGTTCGCATGCTGCTGTCGGAGTAATGCGTGTAGTAGTCGAAGTTTGTTCTAACATGCATTAGTCAATATTGCTAGGTTTGTTAGCATAATGAATTGGGCCTTGTGTTAAGGACCCATTGTTTAAGTTAGCTTGTACCCTAAGTTAGCTTGTAATGGGTAATTGTAAAAAGCCCATTAGGTTAGTGTGTTAGTTTTCTTATAAATAGCATGCTAGTCTCTCATTTTGAACATAAGGAAAAATAGGAAGATAAAATCTTAATTCAAGTGAGAGAGGTTATTTTTTATTCTTGTATACTTGTAATCTTGTTTGAAGGAGTAAGGAAAGAATAGCAGTTTATAACCAATACTTGTTGTTTCCTCTTGTTGATTTCCCTTGTATTTCCTTTAATCCTAACCCTTGTGTGTTTCTTGATCATAAAGAAACTGTTTATACTTTGTTTAAAGACATCCTAATTCACAACAAATTGGTGCGGTGAGTGTGGAGAAGATGCCTTCAACAAAGTATGAGATTGAAAAGTTCACTGGAGTGAACGATTTTGGTCTGTGGCGCTTGAAGATGAAAGCCCTACTGGTTCAGCGGGGTTGTTTGAAAGTGTTGAAGGGAGAGGCAGCCATGGATGCAACGTTAACGGTAAAAGAAAAGGCGGCCATGATAGAGAAAGCCCACAGCACAATATTTTTAAGCCTTGGTGATAAGGTTCTTCGACAGGTATCAAAGGAGACTATGGCATCGGGGTAATGGTTGAAACTTGAAAGTTTGTACATGACCAAATCTCTGGTGAATCGACTCTACCTGAAGCAAGATTTGTATTTATTCAAGATGAATGAAGACAAAGTTTTGGATGAGCAGTTGGATATGTTCAACAAGCTGATTCTTGATCTTGAAAATATTGATGTGAAGATCGATGACAAAGATCAAGCACTATTGATGTTGTGTGCTTTGCGCAGAACACATGCCCACTTCAAAGAAACTCTCTTATATGGAAGGGAGTTCCTGAGCTTTGAAGAAGTTCAATCAGCCTTGTATTCTAAGGATCTGAACGAATGAAAGGAGCATAAACCTTCGACGGTTAGTGAAGGTTTGGCCGTTAAGGGAAAATTCTTGCGAAAGGATGGTAAGTTCGACAAGAAGAAAGGTAAAAGTTAGCAGAAGTCTTATAGTAGCGAAACATCTGTATTCGATGTTATCACTGTAAGAAGGAGGGTCACACAAGAAAGGTGTGCCCTGAACGCCTAAAAGATTATGGAGGTAAGGATAATGGCAACGCATCCATTGTTCAAGATGACTTCGACTCATCTGATGTCCTTGTAGTTTTAAGCGGCGACTCAAGAAAAGAGTGGATTATGGATTCAGGTTGCACTTGGCACATGACTCCAAAAAGAGAATTGTTCGAGGATCTATGTGATCAAGATGATGGATCGGTGCTACTGGGAAACAACAAATCCTGCAAAATTGCAGGTATTAGATCTGTGAGATTCAAGCTCCATGATGAGTCAATAAGGTTATTGACTGAAGTCAGGTATGTACCTGATTTGAAGAGAAATTTAATTTCTTTTGGTGAATTCGACAGGAAGGGATATGTTTTCCAAGGAGAGAAAAGTATCCTAAGAGTCATGAAGGGGTCGAAGGAAGTCTTGAGAGGCGTGAAGAAACAAGGCTTGTATACCCTTGAGCTGAGGTTGTAAGTGGTTCAACAAATATTGCATCCTCGAAACCTGTGTCAAAGACAGAATTATGTCACATGAGATTGGGCCATGTCAGCAAAAGAGGCCTGGTCGAATTAGGGAAGCAGAACCTGCTAGGTGGTGACAAAGTCAAAAAGTTGGAGTTTTGTGAATCTTGCGTATTTGGTAAATTCTGTAGGGCGAAGTTTAACAAAGGCAAGCAAAGAACACATGGATCCCTGGATTACATTCGTGCTGATCTTTGAGGGCCTGCAAGGAATCCTTCACACTCAGGTGCAAGGTATTTTCTTTCCATCGTTGATGACTATTCCAGAAAGTTATGGGTATTCATTCAGAAGACGAAGGATGAAACTTTTGAGAATTTCAAAAGTTGGAAGATTCTGGTCGACACTCAAACTGGCAGAAAGGTTAAGATGTGAGAACCAACAATGGCCTTGAGTTCTGCAACGAAGCGTTCGATAGTTACTGTGTTGAGTCTGGGATTGCAAGCCATAAAACTGTAACAGGTACTCCTCAACAAAATGTCTTAGCTGAGAGATTCAATCGAACAATCCTTGAAAGGGTTAGATGCATGTTGGTTAGTGCAGGATTGAAGAAGGTGTTTTGGGCGGAGGATGTTTCGGCAACAGCTTATCTGATAAATAGATGTCCCTCGATTGCCTTGGGAATGAAGACACCTGAAGAATTTTGGTCGGGACATCCACCTAGTCTCGACAGACTGAGAGTATATGGATGAATGGCCTATGCTCATATTAGGCAAGACAAGGTCGAACCTAGAGCTCTGAAGTGCATGTTCATGGGATACCCTGAAGGAGTCAAAGCTTATAGGCTATAGTGCCTAGAGCCTGGTCACAGGAGGTGTATCACCAGTCGAGATGTAGTTTTCAATGAAGCTCAGTTGACTTTCAAGAAAACTGATGATGTTGACGAAGAGCTGGAACAAGGAGAGATTCCTGTTGAGGTGGAGCATGTTGATGCTGAATTGCGTACCCTAGATGAAGTCGAAGAAGAAGCAAAAGATGTTGTCGAATATGAGGAGACTGATAATGACTACCTGCTAGCAAGATACAGGTCGAGGAGAGTTGTCAAGCCACCTCAGAGACTTGGGTAGGAAGATCTTATAGCTTATGCCTTAATCTTTGCAAGTGAGGTTCTCGACGAAGAACCTAAAGACTATAAGGAAGTTATGATGAGTCGAAAGAAGACTGAATGGCTGAAGGCCATGGATGATGAGATGAAATCTCTTCATGATAACAACATATGGGAACTGATCAAGAAACCTGTTGGAGCCAGGTTAGTCAGCTGTAAATGGATTTTCAAAGTTAAGGAAGGAATCGAAGAAGTGGCGTCGAAGAGATACAAGGCAAGGTTGGTTGCTAGGGCGTTCACTCAGAAAGAAGGTGTCAACTTCAATGATGTGTTCTCTCTTGTTGTGATGTACATGTCCATTCGAATGTTACTTGCCATGGTGGCATAGTTCGATCTTGAACTAGAACAGATGGATGTGAAGACTGCGTTCTTGTATGGTGATCTAGATGAAACAATCCTGATGAGACAACCTGAAGGGTATGTCGAAAAGGGGAAGGAAGATTATGTGTGCAAACTGAAGAGATCTTTATATGGATTGAAACAATCTCTTCGACAGTGGAATAGGAGATTCGACAAGTTTATGGCACGCATAAGTTTCATTAGAAGTCAGTTCGACCACTGTGTTTAGTTCAGATTTTGACCTGGTAATTCATTTGTTAATTTTTTGCTTTATGTGGATGATATTCTAATAGCTATCAACAATGTTGAAGATGTAATGAGGTTGAAGGCTGAACTCAATAAGGATTTCGACATGAAGGATCTGGGAGCTACGTCCAGGATTCTTGGGATTGACATCCGAAGAGATAGAAACCAGTCGAAATTATGTTTATCTCAAGAGGCATACCTACGGAAGATTCTCGAAAAGTTTGATATGTCGAATTCAAAGCCTGTTGTGACTCCGACAATCCCTCAATTCAAACTGAGTATAGATTAGTGTCCCAGTACTGATGTCGAAAGAGATTATATGAATAGCATTCCATATGCTAATATAATGGGTTCTTTGATTTATGTTATGGTCTGTACTAGACCAGACATAGCATATGCAGTAAGTCTTGTAAGCAGGTACATGGCGAATCCTAGAAAGGCTCGCTGGCAAGCATTGAAGTGGATTTTAAGGTGCATAAATGGGTCTCTGAATAGAGTCCTAATTTATGGTGGAGCCTTGGATGAAGATAGTAAATCAGCAATCGAAGGATATGTCGACTTTGATTATGTAGGTTGTATGGATTCTAGAAAATCTATTTCTGGATATGTGTTCACTATGTTTGGGACAATAATAAGTTGGAAAGCAACACTTCAGAAGGTTGTTGCCTTATCAACCACTGAAGCGGAATATATCGCCCTAACTGAAGCTGTAAAGGAAGCATTGTGGCTTGAAGGTCTTGCAAAGGAGCTGAAACTTCAAGGTCTAGTTATCACTGTTAAATGTGATAGTTAAAGTGCTATACACCTGTCGAAGAATTCAGCTTACCATGAGCGAACCAAGCACATTGATGTAAGGCTGCATTTCGTCAGAGGGGTAATCCAGCGTGGAGAAATCCAAGTGCTGAAGGTTTCGACAGATCATAATGCTGCTGATATGATCACCAAGATGTTGCCCAATTGCAAGTTTTTCCACTGTATGCAGTTGATAAAGCTGTATGAAGAAAGCTAGTTTCTTCCTTGATGTTATAGAGTTTGTTCCAAGGTGGAGATTTGTGAGATATTGGATCGAACTCTAGTATGGTCGAAGGGTAGCTTCTGGTTCGACATGAATTAAGCATGAGGTCGAAGACTGTTCGCATGCTGTTGTCGGAGTAATGCGTGTTATAGTCGAAGTTTGTTCTAACATGCATTAGTCAATATTGCTAGGTTTGTTAGCATGTTGAATTGGGCATTGTGTTAAGGATCCAATTGTTTAAGTTACCTTGTACCCTAAGTTAGCTTGTAATGGGTAATTGTTAAAAATCTCGTTAGGTTAGTGTGTTCGTTTTCTTATAAATAGCATGCTAGTCTCTCATCTTGAACATAAGGAAAAATAGAAAGATAAAATCCTAATTCAAGTGAGAGAGGTTATTTGTTATTCTTGTATACTTGTAACCTTGTTTGAAGGAGTAAGGAAAGAATAGCAGTTTATAACCAATACTTGTTGTTTCCTCTTGTTGATTTCCCTTGTATTTCCTTTAACCCTAACCCTTGTGTGTTTCTTGATCATAAAAAAACTGTTTATACTTTGTTTAAAGACATCCTAATTCACAACAGATATTATAAAAATCTTAATGTAGCGTGTCGTATCCTGAATTTTTCCTGCATGTTTTACTATTTTATATTTAACATTTCAAAAGAGAGAAATATAAAAAATGATAGTTAACTCAATTGGTAGTTGGGTGAGGATGTCAAGTGTCTAGTCGCGGGTTCAAACTCCAATGGACTAAAATTTATTTGTATTAAAGGTCAAAAGTCAACAAAAATGAAATGTTGACTTTTTTTTGCATGATTCTAATTTTATTTTATTTTTTTTAAATAGGTATTTTTTTAAATTATCATTTTATTCATTTTTAATCCAAAAAATAGTTAAAAAATCCAAAAAAAAATGTATTAAGTCATTTACCTCAATTTATATTTTAATTATAAAAATAAAAAAATATTTTATTTATTTTTATTTTTGTTTTTTATTGCAAATCTTAATGATCAAGAAATAATCAATTTGATTTTAAAGGTATTGGCTGAGCTGTCAAAACGGGTAGCCCGGCCCTAAACGGGCCGGCCCTGGCGGGCCTCGGGCTTTTCCGGGCCGGGCTCAAAAAGCCCATTTTGAATACGGGCTCTTTTTTTACTACCCAGGCCCAGCCCTGTCTGGGATGCGGGCTACCCAGCCCTAAACGGGCCCGGCCCTAAACGGGCCCATTTTTAAAAAAAAATTAAAAAATTCATTTTGTAAGCAATATATAATGTAATAGAAATTAATACTCATTTTAATATATAATGTTATAGAAATTAATACTCATTTTAATGATCTTAATGTAATATATTCATTTTAGAATACTGTAATGTAATATAATGTAATAGAAATTAATGTTCTGGTAGTCACTGAAGTGTGTGTGGACCGAACCAAAGAAGCACTAACACATTGTATCCAAATGTTTCTTGGGCCAAATTTATTTTTTAGGTCCAATTATATATATTTATTAATTTATATATGGGCCAAATAGTTAAATTAATTCTTTTAAAAAAAGTTGTCGGGCTGGCGGGCTACCCATAACCCATACGGGCCGGCCCATTTTTTTTCGGGCTTTTTCGGGCCGGGCTCAAAAAGGCCCGGAATAATATGGGCTCCAAAAATAAGGCCCATGCCCTAACTTTTTTCGGGCTCGGCGGGCCGGTCCTTGGGCTTCGGCCCATTTTGACAGCTCTAGGTATTGGTACAAATCTTTTTTTTATTTGAAAAATATCTCATCAAATAATGTTGATTATTTTCTCTTGATTATATTTAATTTTCATTCTATTTTCATTTTACCTAATTTACAAGTATAAATTCGGGACCAATTGGGATTGAAAAAAATATATGATAAAATATAGGAAGCCAATTTCACTCTCACACATTTTCACTATCACCTTCACAAACCACAAAAATCCTTCAACCTCATTGTTAACAACTAATCTCTATCAATACAAATCTCTTCCCATACTCTTTATTTTCCTTATACCACAATCGCCATTATTATACACAAACGATAACAAAAATCCATCATCTTCCCTCACATATCTGCTTTTCTTTTACAACTTATTATTATTGTTTATTTTGTTTTGTGGACTATGATGATTCATAGAGATAGTCATGCACCACTCTGATTTTAAGTACCGATAACTTTCTCATACCCAATATATTTCTAGCCCTTTTCATTATTATAGATTTTTTGAATAACTTTTTTTTTGTTTTTATATTATTAATTCAATTCAATTTTTAAAAAATAAAAAATAAAAAACGTGTTGTTTTTTAGTTGTGGCAGACGCAAACTATATTTTCTGCTCATGTCTTAAATCCCGGCTGGTGTGGAAGAAAGTGTTGGATTGGTTAGAAGCCCCTTTGATGTGGGAGGAAGCTTGCAGCAATTTTTGTTGGCTTGGTATTCCGGGATTAGAAGCAAGTGTCTTTTGCAAAACGTCAATCTCATATGGCTATGCACTTGTTGGAGTATTGGCACTCGAGGAATCAAATATTATATAACGGAGAGTTTTTCAGTCTGGATGCTATTTTTCATAGAATTATATATTGGTCTTGGTGGTGATTAGCGATTGGATCTCGAGGCACTATCAATCCCATGTGATTTTTTGTAAGGACTTTTAATTTGTAAATGAGTTAGAGTACCCCTAGGACTCTCATCTAGTAAATTAAAGTGTACAAGACCTAGTTTTTTGTAGATTTAATAAATCAGATTTTTAATGTAGAACGTGTTGGCACATGTTTATTTTGTCTGAAAATCACAAGGTTTAATTTTTTTTTTATTTACCACAAAACATGGGTAAGTGACATGCCTTTTATTTTACCTGAGTATATAATGTTATATGAGATATGTATAAGTTTTGTTATTATTATTTTATTATTTAATATTTTTTTTATTAATTAATATTTAGGTTAAGTTAATTTTGTCATATTGGGTTAATTTATCATATTTGTTTAAATTCATTAACTACTTCCCACACACCTCTATCTTGCCTATTCAATATAATTTACAATCCATACTTTATTTTATATATATTATTATTCTGTTTCTATTTCATTCAATTTATTTAATATTTTTTATTTTTTATTCTAGCTTTTAAAAAAACATAAAAATCTCCAACTTCATAATAATTAATTTTGGTACTATTTAATTTAATTTCGTTAGTTTTCTTCTTTCTCTCGTTTTATTAAAACAATTTTAGTTATTTAACTTTAGTTATTAACATATAGAAAAATATGTTTCTTTTATTTTTAGGATACTTAAAATAAAATCAAAAATAAAAAAATAACAAAAGACAAAAAATAAAAGTCTTTCTTTCATAATTAAAAGTGACATCAACTCATCAAATAATTTTTTTTCTTGTGCATCCCAAAAAATAAAATAAAAATTCTTAAAAGAATAATCTAGTATATTTAACGCAAATACAAACAACATATAAGTCTTCATCGTGCGAACATACAAGCATACGTTTAACCGCTAAAATGCGACCTAACACTATTCTCTAAAATCAACCAACCCACAAACATTTTTTACATGAACTACAAAGCTCTAAATTTTTTATTGCACAATGAGAATGCGTAGGCTTGATGTTTTGAAACCTTGTCGAGCACATTAATAAAAAACTTTTTCCCCTTCATTTGTAAATTTCTTTTAGTGGTGAGACAATTGTGAACACTCTTAAACACCCTTTCCCCTAAAACTAATTGGAAGGTTTCTGTTGAGTACAACGAATACGAGGGGTGCTAATACCTCCCCCTTGCATAACTGACTTTCAGACCCGATTAGGTTGTTATGACCATCCTATCCTAGTTCCTTAGGGTTTTATCGTAATTTTCCCTTTCCTTAGGAATAAATAAAATCCGGTGGCGACTCTGTTAGGCATCCGCGAGCGTGCGATATGCTCGTAAGATCATACTTTTCAAGATGTGATAGCTGACGACTTTGTTGGGGACTACCTTGTCGCTCCCGAAAGATTCGCATCCAACGGTACAAACGCGAGAGTGGCGCAGAAAACACAGAGTCGCCAGCAATGTGTATTTATCCCGAGAGAGGGAAAGGAAACACTGCATAAACCTGAAGAGAAAGGGGGAAAGACATGGTCATCGCAACCATAGTCCAGGTTCGGGAGTCGGTTATGCTAGGGGGAGGTGTTAACACCCCACACATCCATCGTACTCGATGGGATCCACGCTTGTTGTCTAAATGGAGGGTGAGCTGTCCTACTATCTATGGCTGCACAAAAGAAAACGGGGATGGGGGTGACTAAGACGGACTCGGTAGGACATATTCGATGCCCTAGGCCTACGTACTCCCTCAGTGCAATGGGAAAGTCAGAGTCAACATAGTTCGGACGGGAACTGTGGGGGAAGGTTGCTCGCCAAGACAATCGCTGTCTTGTGCCTACATATCCTCAATCGGACGAGAGAGAGGAATCAGAGCTAATGTAGTTCGTGGGTACGACTACGAATGGGTAAGTGTTTTTTACGTGAGCGACGAGCTCTTTTCTGAAAATGAAGTTTGAAACCCAACAATCCCGAAGGATAAAAAGATTTGAATTTGTTTTGTGTTTTTTAGACAGAAGTGTTTTTTAAGTTAGTTCATAACTTGCATTGCACCAAAGTCTAGGGCACAGGGACGAATACTTAACGAATCCTCCCAAGACAGGACGCCCGCTAAGCACTTTGGAAAGGTGAGAGGAAGCCCCTCATTTCTCATTCCCCACGCTTAAGGCTCGTGCGCAATACACTTTATCTTTATTAAGTGTTTTCAAGAAGTTTTGAGATGAGAAGAGAGAAGACCCAAAGGAAACACTAAAGGGAAACTAAGAGTCCTAATGTTATCATGCATGGAGGGCCTATGGTTAGTGAGGCTTATGAGGGACAACTACCTAAAACCTAATGCTAATCCTACTCCAAGCTTAATCAAAAATTAAGTTGGACTAGGTAGCTCTAAAGGGAGAGAATCCAAGACTTAAACAAGTCTTGAGATTCATGGGAGGAAGAGAGTGAAAGAGAAGAATGAGAAAGAGAAGGATGAGATAAGAAACAAGATAGGGCAGCAAGCACATCATACCAAGTATATCCAACTTACCTTAACAAACAAGTCTCAAAGATCATGCAAAACATCTCAAGTAAGCATGCAAAGGTAATCATGAAAGAATGCAAGCATACTTATAGGAAATGCACAATTAAGCACCAATGAACTTCATATCAAAATGAAATGAGAAAAATAAGATGAAGATGAAAGCAAGTCAGAATCAAGATCATACCATCATCAACAATTCTCATGTGCAAGAGAAGATTAAAACATGAAACATTATGCACCAAAGAAAGTCCACAAAAGGAAGCCAAAGTTAACATGATCCACAAATTGCAAAATTTGGTCACAAGGGACCTCAACCAGGGGTAAACATCATATCAAATACTCAAGCAAAGAATCACAAAAAAACTCAATCAATTGGGCATGGCAAAACAATTAGGATTAAGAGATGTCAAGAAATGATCATGCATAATTCACTTAAGCACAAATAATCAAACATACATCAAATGACATTCAAATATTATGAAATTAAAACCCAAGTGACCTAAGTCAGAAGCTAGCAACATGCCAAAAGATCACACAAAAAATCACAAGTTAAGTACCTCAAACAATGCTTCAAAGTTGCATAAGAACAAAGAAGAACAATGCACAAATAGAGGGACTAAAATGCAATATGCAAAGAGTTTAAAAATATGAGAAAAATATTCTTAAGGACCTCAAGATGTCCTCTGAAATATGCAAAAATAATGGGATGCAAATCATACACCAATGATGAGAACAAAAATCAACATGATCAAGTATGCACAAGGGAAGAAATTCACAAAGAAATTCAACAAACAATTAATTCAGATGCACAAAATAAAATAAAATGGAAAACTAAAATTTTCCAAAATTTTATAAAATTCCAAAGATGCTTCATGATTTTTTTCATAATTTTTAGATGCGTACAACTATTTTTGAAAATTAAAATGCAAAACTATGCAAAAAATAACATAAAAAAGGAATAAAATGAAACCCAGGGGTGCAACAAGCAACAATTCCACGTTGAAAAAGTTGGGCTGGATCAAAAGGAGGGTGTGAAAAGCAAAGAAGCCCAAAGCGCTTCTTACCCTAGACTCAGAGTCAACCTTTTTGACTTCATCATTGCCATCAGATCAATCCAATGATTCACACGCAGTAAGCAAAACTAAGGTAATCAAGATTAACGCATCAGATCATAAGGCACACAATAATATATGTAAGCATGCACACACAAAGATCAATCTGGACATAACATAAGGTCACGCGACAAGCAGGTGAGTTTTTTAATGCGTTGGCGAAATCAAGATCAATGGATTAATCAAACGTGCGTCAATGAGTCAATCCATCAAAAATTATGCAAGATGTAAGGCGCAGATCTGTGGTACATGATAACTAGCATGGAGTAGCACACACGCACATTAAATAAAACAAAAGAAAATTAAATGAAGTGGCATGATCTGAACCATCAGGTCTGGACCACCAACGGTCCAGATTACATCTTCAACCTCAAACCCTGATTCACCTGCAGTCAAAACCAGGTGCCGGAGCCCTAGCTCCGGTCACCTTCTCCGGCGAGCACCAAACCAAAATTCTCCAGAAATCACACACGAGTACATCATTTTGTTCAGATTTTCACAAGGATTCCAAATATACCAATCATTTCATCAAACAGTAAACACACAAGCCAAATCGAAGAAAAGAAGTTTGGATCTAAAAACTTCAGATCCAAAATACAGCCATAATACACGTCCAAAATCAAATCAAATTACATCAGGATGATCAGTAACTCTCAAAGAACACAATGCACACCATAAAATCAAGTTATATGATGATGAATTTCACACTAACCTGAGAATTGCAGGGCTTAAAATACACCAAGAAAACCCTCTGGAAGCTGCAGATCTACTCCTTAGAACCTCTTATTGCAAAATAAATGCAATTAGAGTTTGGAATCGTGCTAGATCTTGAGGTTTGAACTTGAACCTTCCAAAACTGAATCTGATGAAAAACTCACTCTCAGCTTCAATCAATGGTTGATTCTTGCTCTATTTACTTCACTGATCAAGAATGTGAAATAAAAATCTCAAAGAAACTCCAAGGAGAGTGAGTTTCGAAGAGAGAAAGAGTGAGAGCAAAAATTGGAATTCTGAGCAAATGAGAGTGCATGAGGGGTGAATGAACGTGTGAGTCTCCTTATATAGACTTGGTTAGACCTCTGAGCATGATTAGGGTTTCATTAATCCCTTGATTAAGGCTATCCAAAGTAATTTGCAAAAATGCAAGTTGTGATGAAGCCACTAAACCACACGTGCAAAGGTCATGGAATAAGCATGATTCATCTCCATTTTACTTGCTAATCACATCTGAATTGGGTTTGGGCCTTGTAATGACTTGATTTGTGAGATTTAATCCATCTTGCAAATTTGCACATTGTGAAAAAAGTGAGGTACATGGCACAGATTGGAGTGATTCAAGGGTCAAAAATGGTTCTCATGGAGTGTACTTGGATGTGGCAATGTGACTTGAAGCATTAAAGGTCATTACAAGTCATTTTGAACCAAAATTCAAAAGGTTGGAAAATGGATACATGAGAAAACCTTAAAAAGCACCTTGCCTTCTTTTGATCATAACTTGAGTTTCACAAATGATATGGAGACAATCTAGTACTTTTTGGAAATGGGAGAGAAAGATATTCAACTTTCATGTTTGAGGAAAATTCATTTGAAGCTTCTTTGATGATGAAAAGTCAAGTTGAAGATGGTTTGAAAAGTTGCCAAAAATGGAAGTATCACATTATAGGTCATTTTCCAAAAATAGTAACTTTTGCACAAACTCTTGATTCTTGATGAATAATGCCATCCATGCCATTCCTTGACCAAATAAAGGTACATGGACTTGGGACACATGATTTGAACCTTTGAAAACCCATGGTTGACTTTCCTTTTGAACTGTTGATTTTTGCTTACTTCACAAGTAACTGATCCACTGAACATCTTCCACAATGAACCACTAGCCAAGCCTTCCTCTATGAGTGTTTGTGAGCACATGGAACCCATGAGAGCAAGCATGAATCCACAAAGTTTTCTCAAGAAGCTCTTTGAACCCAAGAACCCCAATTTGGTCCCTCTGGTTAGGAGGGAAAGATTCACTTGAAACCCTTTGCCATTCTTGATCTTATGAAGATATGATGACCTCCACAAAACACCTTGAGGCTTGAGACTCCTTTGAGATGAACCAAGTACCTTGATCCCATGCTAAGAACCAATGCTATGCACAAATGCTAATGCAAGAAATGCAAAGAAACATAAGCCAGTTAGCCTCAAAACAAAAGAGCAAATTTTGGGGTGTTACAGCTGTCCCTATTCAATCAACTTGGTCCTGAAGGTATGATAGCAACGGTTGTCATGCATTCAAAGGATTCATGGAGATTGAATACCAAAGGAAACCTGAAATTTGCAATCCTCAAAGGAGAGACGACTCCACTGGGGAACAAGCAATAAATGTTGCACTGTCACAACACGGACGAGTGTTAGCTATGCTGGGGATAAACACGGACGGGTGTCAAGGAATCAAAGATATCAGATACGGACGGGTATCAAGAAGATACACGGACGGGTAAAAAGAGGTTCAATACGGACGGGTATCGAAAAGATACACGGACGGGCGTAAAGCAATTCAATACGGATGGGTATCGAAAAGATACACGGACGGGTGTAAAAGGGTTTAATACGGACGGGTATCGAAAAAATACACGGACGAGTGTAAAAGAGGTTCAATACGGACAGGTATCAAAAAGTTACACGGACGGATGTAAAGAGATTCAATACGGACGGGTATCGAAAAGATACACGGACGGGTGTAAAAGGGTTCAATACAGACAGGTATCGAAAAAATACACGGACGGGTGTAAAAGGGTTCAATACGGACGGGTATCGAAAAGGATACACGGACGGGTGTAAAGAGTTCAATACGGACGGGTATCGAAAAGGTACACGGACGGGTGTAAAGAGAGTCAATACGGACGAGTATCGAAAAGATACACGGACGGGTGTAAAAGGGTTCAATACGGACGGGTATCGAAAAAATACACGGACGGGTGTAAAAAGATTCAATACGGACGAGTATCGAAAGGTTGTAAAGAGACTTTTATCGGGGATTAATCTCGCTGGGGAATGGAAGGCAACACAGACGGGTGCCGAGGGAAACACGGACGAATGTCTGACGGTAAAAACCTTGAGCGGATAAACCAAAGGACCACCTGGACGAAGGGGTAAAAATGAAATCATGGATTAACGATCCTGGCAAACAACTCTGCAAGGGAATGTCAAATATTGCTTTGAATGACTAAACCCAACACTTGTGGAGTAAAGTCGAATGATATTCTCCTGAAATCCGGTTTTCTTGACGAAGGAGAACTCAAACTTGGCCTATGCTTCGGATGCATATGTTTGAATTTTGTCGTAATGCTCCACACGAAGTGGAAATGCTACGCATTTAGGAGGATGCCATGTAAAAAATGCTTATGCAATGCAAAAAGACCGTCCCAGCGAAATAAACGCTGAGAACATAAACAGCTCCACCGAGGACGACAAACTACATTGTCATCAAACCAAAGAAAACATGTTGAGGAAAACTTCACCCTGCTGGGGAAGATCACAATCACCAATTCTGCTGGAGATGGACGAAACTCCGAGAGAATACCCACTCTGTTGGGGATGGAAATGAATATTGAAGATGGAAACTCCTCCGCCGGGGATCACCAAATACTTCAGAACTTGGATTTGACGCCTGCCAAAAACGATTGGACATAAGACCTGCTGGGGATACCAATCACCACTAGACTCTGCTTGGGGATATGAGCACCTGTATCCTGCTGAAGAGTACTAATCATCATCAGTACATCTGCTTGGAAAATAGTAGTTGTCAATATCCACTCTGCTAGGGGATAAACAAATTTTTTCTGACTAGCTGAGGAAAAAAACGACTGCCCCGTATTCTGTGGGGAAACACCATCTTTGATCAAAGAAGATGCTCCATCAGACTCTTGCAGGAGAGGCTGTAGAAATAACAACTTCTGGCTACCTGCTGAGGAGAGATGAGCCAAATCACAACTCTGGCTGGGGGTAAACCTCTTATATCCTGCTGAGGGGGACGATCCTCAACGACTTCGCTTGGGGAATTACCTATTTATACTCTGTTGAGGAAGACGATCCTCGGTACTCTGACTGGGGAGAGCAATAAACCACTAAGGACGATCGAACTTCAAAGTTGGGGAGCAAAGCTCTATTGGGGAGGTACACCTGTCATCCTGCAAAACCAACAGAAAGGTCTACGTGCAAAAATGATTACTTTGATTATCATCATAGTGACTAACGCCTAAGCAATTGCCACTGTTTTCCAACTTGTTTCACAAGGCTCAACATTTTAGCATGTAATGTTTATCAAAAATATCGGACATTTTCACAAACAAAACAGGTAAAACAAAAACAAAAGCTCTTTGACTGAAATGCAAACTTTATTGAATAATCAGCCTGTAAATAGGCATTTACATTTGGAAGCAATTCCTGAAAAGAGGTAATTGCGCAAAAAGTAAAAGAAAATACACATGTCGGCAATGTGGGGAACATACATCCACCATGACTCGACTCAGCTATAACCCATATGACTTGCTTATCCGCAGATGTTTTGGCCTTTGAAAATGACTGACTGGACTGATTCCTTTCCTTCGAATTTTCCAAGTGTGAATAGTGATCACAGGTCGAACGCGGATCGTAGTCTTTGCTTTTAAATCCCTAACTTTTGTCTGGATCGCCCTTTTCGGGTTTTCAATCCACCGGGATACCCATTTTTGCCAAGGTTGCCTTTTCAGGTTTTCAACCTTGGGGGTTTATTTCTTTTTTCTTTTTATCCCTAACTTTTTCCCGAACCTTTTCTTTTTATGGTTCGCCAGGGTGCCCCATTTTTGCCTGAACCTTCTTTTTATGTCCAGCGGGTCTTTTTTATGCAAAGTATTTTTTGACTACATCCGCGTTCACAGGGGACGTAAAATCTTCGCCATCCATAGCTGAGAGTAATAAGGCTCCACCAGAGAAAACTTGTCTTACTACATATGGCCCTTCGTAATTCGGAGTCCACTTGCCCCTTTGATCTGTTTGAGGAGGAGTGATCCTTTCAGGACTAATTCACCAGCCTGAAAACACCGAGGGCGCACTTTCTGATCAAATGCTTTTTTCATCCTGCTTTGATACAACCGGCCATGCGCAATGGCTTTCAATCTCTTCTCTTTAATGAGGTTCAGTTCATTCAGCCGGGAACGCACCCACTCAGCTTCATCAAGCTTCACGTCTGTTAGAATTCTCAAAGAAGGAATCTCAACTTCTAATGGCAGAACTGCGTCCATACCATATACCAGTGAGAAAGGGGTTGCCCCAGTTGATGTGCGTACCGAAGTACGATATTCGTGCAAAGCGTAAGGAAACATCTCATGCCAGTCCTTGTATGTCACTAGCATCTTCTGCACAATCTTCTTTATGTTCTTATTAGCCGCTTCAACAGCCCCATTCATCTTCGGGCGATAAGGAGAATAATTGTGATGCTCAATCTCAAAGCTCTGACATAGTTCCTTCATCATCTTATTGTTCAAATTTGAACCATTATCAGTAATGATTCTCTCCGGGACTCCATACCGGCAGATGATGTCCTTCTTAATAAACCAGGCTACCACTTGTCTGGTGATGTTGGCATACAATGCTGTTTCCACCCACTTCGTGAAATAATCAATAGCCACCAGGATAAAACGATGTCTATTCGAAGCAGTCAGCTCGATCTTCCCAGTCATGTCAATGCCTCACATGGCAAAAGGCCAAGGTGACGACAAAACATTCAGAGGAGTAGGCGGTACGTGCACCTTGTCAGCATAAATCTGGAATTTATGACATTTCCGGGCGTATTTAAAACAATCAGACTCCATAGTCATCCAATAATACCCCGCTCTTAGCAATTTTCTTGCCATAGCATGCCTATTGGCATGAGTACCAAAGGAACCTTCGTGAACTTCTTCCATTAACAGGCCTGCCTCGTGTTCATCAACACAACGTAGCAAGACCATGTCAAAGTTTCTCTTGTATAACACATCGTCTTTGTTCAAAAAGAAGTTTCCTGATAACCTCCTCAATGTCTTTTTATCCTTGGAAGATGCCCCAGCTGGGTATTCCTGACTCTTCAGAAAAACCTTGATATCATGATACTAAGGCTTGCCATCTGATACACCTTCAACCGCAAACACAAAAGCAGGTCTGTCCAAGCGCATGATTCTGATTGAAGGAGTTTCATTCCAACGATTTACTTGATACATTGATGACAACGTTGCCAACGCATCAGCAATCTGATTCTCTATCCGGGGAATGTGATGGAAGTCCACTCTGTCAAAGAAAGGTAACAACCTTTTGGTATAGTTGTTATACGGAACAAGATTCGCTTGACGAGTCTCCCATTCACCTGTAATCTGATTAACCACCAACGCAGAATCACCATAAACATCGAGGTTCTTGATTCTCAAATCAATTGCTTCTTCTAACCCCATGATGCATGCTTCATACTCTGCCTCATTGTTGGTGCATACGAACGCTAATCGGGCAGTGAAGGGTATATGAGAACCCTTTGGAGTCGTAATGATTGCCCCGATTCCGTTACCATATGAATTAACAGCTCCATCAAAAACCATCTTCCACTGAGATCCAATCTCAGGCCCTTCATCAGGCAAAGGTTCTTCACAATCCTTCATCTTCAGATACATGATATGCTCATCCGAAAATTCAAACTTCATTGGTTGATAATCCTCAATTGGCTGTTCGGCAAGATATTCTGACAAAACACTTCCCTTAATGGCCTTTTGGGAAACATACTAAATATCGTATTCCGTCAAAACCATCTGCCAATGGGCTATCCTACCAGAAAGTGCTTGCTCCTCAAACACATACTTGATCGGATCTATCTTCGAAATCAAGAGGGTTGTGTGGTTTAACATATACTGCCTCAAACGCTTAGCAGCCCAAGCGAGTGCACAACATGTTTTCTCCAGCATCGAGTACCTCGACTCATAATCAATAAACTTTTTACTCAAGTAGTAGATGGCGTGCTCTTTTCTACCTGACTCGTCTTGTTGACCGAGCACACAACCCATTGAATTCTCAAGAACCATGAGATACATAATCAAAGACCTTCCTGGCACTGGCGGCATAAGAACCGGAGGTTGCTGCAAATATTCTTTTATCTTTTCAAACGCCTTTTGACAATTTTCATTCCACCTGACCGCTTAATCTTTTCTTAGCAACTTGAAGATTGGTTCACACGTGGCTGTGAGATGCGAGATGAACCTAGCAATGTAGTTTAACCTCCCTAAGAAACCACGAACCTCTTTTTCTGTTTTCGGCACATGCATTTCTTGTATAGCTTTTACCTTCGCAGGATCAACCTCAATACCTTTTTCACTAACAATAAACCCCATCAATTTTCCTGATCTCACCCCGAAGGTGCATTTGTTTGGATTCAACCTCAGTCTGAATTTTCTCAATCTCTCAAACAGCTTCTGAAGATTCACCAGATGTTCTTCCTCTGTCCGTGGCTTCGCAATCATGTCATCAACATAGACCTCAATCTCTTTGTGAATCATATCATGAAAGAGAGTCACCATCGCCCGCTGGTAAGTTGCCCCTGCATTTTTTAATCCAAAGGGCATCACTTTGTAGCAGAATGTTCCCCATGGTGTTATGAATGTTGTTTTCTCCATGTCCTCTGGGGCCATCTTGATTTGGTTATACCTAGAGAAGCCATCCATGAAGGGAAACACTGAATACTGAGCAGTATTGTCAACTAACACGTCAATGTGAGGGAGCGGGAAATCATCCTTTGGGCTTGATCTGTTCAAATCCATGTAATCAACACACATCCTAACCTTCCCATCCTTCTTAGGTACAGGCACGATGTTAGCAACCCATGGAGGATAATTTGTTACTGCCAGAAAACCGGCATCTAGCTATTTCTGAACCTCTTCCTTGATTTTGACAGACATCTCCGGTTTAGTTCTTCTCAACTTTTGCTTGACCGGAGCACAACCTTCTTTAAGTGGTAGCCGGTGTACAACAATATCAGTATCGAGCCCAGGCATGTCTTGGTAAGACCAGGCGAAGATGTCCACATACTCACGAAGCATTTCAATCAATCTTCCCTTGACACTGTCTTCCAATGCAGCCCCTATCCTTACTTCTTTTCTGGCATCCTCTGTTCCTAGATTCACAATCTTAATTTCCTCCTGATGAGGTAGGATGACCCTCTCCTCTTGCTTCAACAATCTGGCCAACTCTTCGAGCAGTTCACAATCTTCATCAGTCTCTTCTTCAGCCTGATAGATTGGATTGTCAAAGTCATACCGAGCTATAGCTGAGTCATGATCGGTGTCATCTGAACAAAGAGACCTGCATGATTGATGAGGTATGTTTATTATGTATGCAACAAAAGAAACACATTGCCATTTTGATGTGGGTTTTTAATGCATAAAAATAAAACAGAAAGATAGAGATCAAAATATTTGAGTGTGAAAAGTTCTTTATTGATGATAAAGCAAAACATGCAACAGTTAAAAGCCCTACAAATAAAATCACTACGTCTTGGGCAGAACGCAGGATTAACATAATAGGAAAACAAAGCAATTACTCGAAACTAGTCACTTGAATGACTTTTTCAGCAGACCAGTTGCACAGACTTTCTCCTGAGATGCAAGGGCGGATCCAACTATCCAAATCACAATCACTGTCCCCTTCTTCCTCAATGGCATTAACTCTGTCGAAGAAAACACCGGCACTGGTGAAACGGACTAGGCCATAGAATTTGGGAGGATCCCCGGCTCTCCTGGGTGGCTTGTATCCCAATCCATAGGTATTCCCTTTCGGTTGAACTTCAACCACTTGGCCCCACCTCTGTGAGCTACCAGCCTCAACCACAGGTTTGGCGTCTTTAAAGGAAGACATAGAGATCTCAGGCTGATTTGCCCCTGCAGGCTGCTCTATAGCTTCAGACTGGACAACCTCTTCAGAAACCTTCACCTTCTCAAATCCCTGACACAAAGTCTCATGGATTTCACCATCCACTTCCACGTATTTAAAGGTTGACAGCTGACTAACCATTATGTCTTCTTCTCCGCACACTGTCACCACGTGACCATCTACCATGTATTTCAGCTTTTGATGCAAAGTGGAGGTTACAACGCCTGCACCGTGGATCCAAGGACGACCCAACAGACAACTGTATGCTAGCTGAATATCCATTATATAAAATGTTGCATCAAAGATTTCTGGCCCAACCTTGATCAGAAGCACAATCTCACCAAAGACAGATCTCTTCGATCCATCAAAAGCTCGCACCACCAAGTCGCTTGGTGTACAAATAAGTCCCCTGGTATCTAACTTCATTAATGCTTTCTTTGGCAATACATTCAACGATGATCCAGTATCAAGTAACACACGTGACATCAGTGAACCACGACACTCAATCGAAATATGCAGGGCATTGTTATGATTCCTCCCAGCGGGAGTCAAATCAAGATCTGTGAAACCCAAGCCATTACCCGCATTCACGTGCGCTACAACCCCTTCCATCTGGTTAACAGAAATCTCTTGAGGAACATAGGCCGCATTCAAAACTTTCAGAAGAGCATTCCTATGAGCTTCAGAGCATAGCAACAATGACAGAATAGAAATCTTCGACGGGGTTTGATGTAACTGGTCCACAATTTTGTAATCACTTTTCCGGATGAGTCTCATAAACTCCTCGACATTTTCAGAAAAAGCATCACCAGCCGGCTTTACTGTAGAATCCACAATCCCTGGAGTCTGAACAGAACCATCCACTACCTGTTTTCCTCTATCTTGCCTAGAAGTACTGGGTTGATCATTAACAGGAGTAAGCACTCTACCAATTCTCGTTATAGCATTAGCTTTAACCTTAACCTCAGGACTAGAACTCACTGATGAAGTAGCCATTAATTCCTGCTTTTGTCCATTGACAAACACCTCGGCGCCATAATTCCAGGGAATAGCCTTAGTACTTTCATACGGAATGGGTCCAGCCCTTGTGATAATAACTGGAGGTGGCCTTGCCGGACCAGAAATAGTAATTGTTTTGAAAGGAATGGTGATAGTAGCAACCTTCTCACTAACAACCTCTTCTTGCTTATTACCCCTATCAAACTATAAGCAGCCCTCATCAATCAGACTCTGGATACCCATCTTCAACGAATCACAACCATTATCCTTCGTCAAACAATCTGAACAGTTCTCATCACAACCCGGATAGACGCCACCCTTCAATAACCTGTTTTTAACCACAGCCAGCGGAGTCTTCAGCTCCTCAACATCCATGATCAAATTCAAAGCTTTACATTCCTAAATTATCGCATTCACCCTCGGCCCATTGTGATCAGGCATCGGGTTTTGAATAACATTGGGCCCAGCATTCAAGAAATTGATAGCCTTGGAGTCTACAAGGTCTTGCACCTTGTGATGAAGCGCCCTACATTTCTCCATAGTGTGCCCCGGAGCACCAGAGTGAAAATCGCAGTGTGCGTTAGCATCGTAGCCTCGTGGGAGTTCCCCTGTTGGTGGAGCCAGGGTACGGAGCTCAACTAGACGCAACTGCAGCAAATGTTGCAACAACTGTGCATACGACATCGGTGGTTGCTCAAAATGTCTCTCTGCATTCCTTTGTCTATTCTGATACTGGCTCTACTGCCTGTTCTGATTAGCATTATTCCTTTGTTGATGTGGTGGTGGTAACGTTGCTGGGATAGTTACCGATGCTACTTGTTGATTATTGCTTTGGCGCTGTTTCCCTTTTCCCTTGTAAGATGATACAACATTGGCCTCTCCTTTCTTCTTATAACCATCAAATGGCTTCTTTCCATGCCCAGAGGACGATCCGTCACCACTAGAAACTTTTCCAGCCTTAATTCCAACCTCTACCTTCTGCCCGATCGCAATCACATCTGCAAACTTGCCTAGTGAACAGGGCAATAGCTTTTCATAATAGTGCTCAAGCAGTGTGTCCATAAACATATTCAACATTTCTTTCTTCAGCATTGGTGGCTGTACTCTAGCCGCCAATTCACGCCACCTTTGCGCGTATTCTTTGAAACTTTCATCATTCTTCTGGGACATGCTCAACAGCTGAGTTCTGTTAGGAGCCATGTCTGTGTTGTACTGGTAATGCTTGATAAAAGCTGCAGCTAACTCTCTCCAAGTACGAACATCTCCACTTTCCAGCGCCATATACCATTCCAAAGACGCGCCGGACAGGCTGTCTTGGAAAAAGTGCATCATTAGCTTTTCGTCCTTGGCATGGGCAGCCATCTTCCTGGTATATGCCTTTACATGAGTTCTCGGGCAGGTAGAACCATTATACTTCTCCAGTGTAGGAATCTGAATCTTGTGCGAAATGACAATATCAGGGACCAACCCTAGGTCGTCCAAATCTATTCCCAGATCATCCTGTTTCACAACCCCTTTCAGTTGCGCTTCGATTAAACGAATCCTCTCATCACTGACCACAGGAAGGCCAGCGTCCAAGCTTCTGACTGAAAAAACATAATCCTGTTGATCATCAAAACGATGGCCATGGATAGCTCGAATAGTGCTTCCTTCTCCAACCACTGAAGGAATCCCACCCTGTCCACCAGCACCAGGGATAGGAATGTTGATACCAGCACCACCTCCGCCTGGAGGAATAACACGATTAAGAGGACCACCGTGTAAGATACCATTTTCATCAACCTGCGCCACCAAAGGCTGAACTGGAGTTCTGAATTCATTCTGGCTCTGCACCACACCTTGCATCATCTCCATGAATTGATCGATGCGAGCTTGCATAGCTGCCATGTCTGCCTGAACTTTGTCCATCACTCTGCTTTGATTAAGCCTGGTAGAATACCGATGAGCTGGTTGATCAATCCTAACTGTCAAAAAGAGAGAGCATAAGAAAACCAGAGAATCCGAGATAACCTGCTATGCAAAATGAGATGATTATGCAAATGCAAATGCAAACATGTATGAACATTATCAAGGCGATCTATCCATTGATTCCAGTTTTAATAACAGAAGAGAACTGAATTCATGATCATATAAAGAGAATAAGCATCTGTTACAACACAAGTCTGAATAAGCATAAACAAAGACCCCGACCAACAAGCCTGGCGATGATCACGGAAATACAAAGAAAACAGCAACAAGGAAACTAAGGCATATCATCAAGACTCAGCCGTGCTAGAATTCCCCATTCGTCATTCTTTTTGTACCAATTCTGCACTTCCTTGAGAAGCTTCTTGGTATTAGGATGCTCTGGTCTCTAAATCAACTCCTGAATCAAAAGATCCCTCCTGTGCAAGATCCCTGTTAAATAACGACTATGCAATTCCCAATCCTCTTCCCCAGAAGCTCCACCTGAACTTGGACCTTCGCTTCTGGCTCTTTTCACTTCGGCTTGGATCTTCAGCTGTTCCATATCTGCCATGGTTTCCTTGAGCTTTTCCTCAATTGCTCTCCTCTCAAAGATCCCTGACAAAATCTCCTTATCCTTTTTCCGAAGCTTTGTCTTCAAACCTTCAATCTGCTCCAGATACTTGTCCTCTTTCAACCTGTTGGCAGTAATTACTGTATTCCGACGGTCACGGAACCTGTGAATTCTGGACATAGCATAAGCCAACTCTTTCTTTTTAGACAAAAAAACCTTGCTAACACTTTTCAACGCTTGAGCCACTTTCTCTCTGGCTGTGGCTTCTTTAGACAACTCTTTCTCCTTCACAGCCAAAAGTTCTGATTTCAACCTGACAACATGGATAGCTTCGCCTTTTTCGTGCTTCAACTGACCAACCTCTCTGCCCAGCTCACGATTCTCCTCTCGGAGTTTCTCCTTCTCAGCCCATAACTTATCATACTTCTCAATATCAACAGTGGTGGGAGCCTCTATCATCGAAGGATACAAAGGTGGTTCCATCGGGAAGGGAAGAAGCTCCTCTTCTGCTCTTTTCTTAATCCACTCTTCATAGGAAGGAAAAGCCTGGTTATTACATTTCCCGAATGAAGTTTTTCCCTTCTTGGTCACCTGCTTCCAAGCATTCACAATCTTCCTTATCATCTCTTGATCCCCAGTACCATTGAAGAATAAGGACTCCCTGATATCTCGCTCTTCAGGTGGACCTCTCAAGGGATAACCAAACTGCCTAATAACAAGGGAAGGATTATAGTTAATTCCACCTTTTCTCCCTATCAAGGGTACATTAGGGAATTCTCCGCACTTGCAAATAATCTCCATCCCTAGCAAGTCATGGTTGAACCAAACAATGTTGTCAGTAGTCAAGCCCATTAACCTCTTTGACCACTTTAGAGAATCTCTCGTATCAACGAAAGCGCCAGCTTCGGGGAGATGACTCAGAAACCAAGTAGATAAGAGTGGTGCACAACAACTCACAGTTCTTCCCCGCCTATTTTCATTCTTGTAGTGGACTGAGTGATACACATCACCTAGCAAGGTAGGTATAGGATTCTTTGAAATAAAGATTCTGACAGCATGCATATCCACCAAATCAGGAACATTGGGAAACAGGACAATCCCATAGATGCACATAGCCATAATAGCTTGGAAAGCAGTCCAATTCCTCTCCTTAACATGTATGCAAGCTTGATCAAACAAGAACTTCAATAAGAAACCCTTAGCTCCTTGTTTCTCCACAATATTACTACTCAGAGCGGATTCACCAATATGAAGAGCAATGGCCATTTCTTTTATCCCGGGACGTTCTTCAGAAAAGAATACTATGTCATTCCTGATGGGGATTCCCAAAATAAATGAGAACTCCTCCAACGTTGGAGCCAAGATATAGTCTGGGAAAGTGAAGCAACGCAAAGACGGATCATAGAACTGAAGAAGTGTATGAATGGCCTCCTTCTCATACTTGGAGATACTGTAGACAAACTTCAGAAGTATCCCATACTCTCCACCGAACTCTGTACGAACTCCGGGACCAGCCATACTAATCAGCTTGTGAATCAACGTCAAGGTTGGGTCTGGGAACGAATAAGCAACAATCTTCTATCTCTGGACATCCATGTTAGGGCAACCTCAGAAAACCAGAATCAAGAGTAAGATGCAAGCCCTGAAAAATGTAAAGCATGTTAGAATGCAAGAAAAATGATATGTACATGCAAGCATGGGATCAAGGCATCACTGCTGGATGTGCTGTGCTGTTAACTGAACGAGAACCACAACCCAGAAAACCAGAATTCTAGAATACTAAACCACTGAGATAACCAGAAACCCAGATAATCAAACACTGATGAGAAATCCAGAAAACCGGGTAGGTTGAAGGTTTCGGTTACCTGCAGACCTGCAAAAACCCATCCCATCTCTCATGTGGGTTCTAGAAAGGCGAGGATCCTCAATATCACGGGCTCTCAGGTCGAGAAATAATGATACGTTCACCATTTCTGGTTTGGCATCATCATCAACCGAGGAGGCCTCAACTGATTCCCCTAAAAAATAAGGTCATCCTATGCGAGTCCCTCAGCATTGGGTCCTCGAATCGACAAGTGTAATGGGTTTGCCATTTCTGGTCTGCCATTATCACAGATCGGGAGGAGAGGCGCAAGTGAGGTATCGGAGAAACAGTCACCAGAGTCGACAGCTCTCTAGATCAACACCCTGAAATGCGCAAGACACACACATCAGAATGCGTCCCAAGATAGCCTCGTCTGGTTGTGAATTTCGTGAACACACAAACGCAACAAGATGGCAACTAGGTCCCACTACTCTCCACTCTAATCCTAGGGTGTACTCAAGCCTGGGTATTGGGCTTATCTCTCAAAGAATCCCAACCTGCCAAACAGAAAACCAGCACAGCACATCACAATATTGAAATGCAATGCAATAAATGCAGTAAATACAATAAAACAGTAATACAGTAATATACAACAAAATAAAGCACAACAATAAACACCCAATGAAAATAAACAAACAAGCGCTAGGATTGACTCGCAAAAGGGGATGGACCAGCAAGAGGTCAACCAGAATCGCCAGCTGTCGCTCCCGAAAGATTCGCATCCAACGGTACAAACGCGAGAGTGGCGAAGAAAACACAGAGTCGCCAGCAATGTGTATTTATCCCGAGAGAGGGAAAGGAAACACTGCATAAACCTGAAGAGAGAGGGGGAAAGACATGGTCATCGCAACCATAGTCCATGTTCGGGAGTCGGTTATGCGAGGGGAAGGTGTTAGCACCCCACGCATCCATCGTACTCGATGGGATCCACGCTTGTTTTCTAAATGGAGGGTAAGTTGTCCTACTATCTATGGCTGCACAAAAGAAAATGGGGATGGGGGTGACTAAGACGGACTCGGTAGGACATATTCGATGCCCTAGGCCTACGTACTCCCTCAGTGCAATGGGAAAGTCAGAGTCAACGTAGTTCGGACGGGAACTGTGGGGGAAGGTTGCTCGCCCAGACAATCGCTGTCTTGTGCCTACATATCCTCAATCGGACGAGAGAGAGGAATCATAGCTAATGTAGTTCGTGGGTACGACCACGAATGGGTAAGTGTTTTTTACGTGAGCGAAGAGCTCTTTTCTGAAAATTAAGTTTGAAACCCAACAATCCCAAAGGATAAAAAGATTTGAATTTGTTTTGTGTTTTTTAGACGGAAGTGTTTTTTAAGTTAGTTCATAACTTGCATTGCACCAAAGTCTAGGGCACAGGGACGAATACTTAACGAATTGTCCCAAGACAGGACGCTCGCTAAGCACTCTAGAAAGGTGAGAGGAAGCCCCTCATTTCTCATTCCCCACGCTTAAGGCTCGTGCGCAATACACTTTATCTTTATTAAGTGTTTTCAAGAAGTTTTGAGATGAGAAGAGAGAAGACCCAAAGGAAACACTAAAGGGAAACTAAGATTCCTAATGTTATCATGCATGGAGGGCCTATGGTTAGTGAGGCTTATGAGGGATAACTACCTAAAACCTAATGCTAATCCTACTCCAAGCTTAATCAAAAATTAAGTTGGACTAGGTAGCTCTAAAGGGAGAGAATCCAAGACTTAAACAAGTTTTGAGATTCATGGGAGGAAGAGAGTGAAAGAGAAGAATGAGAAAGAGAAGGATGAGATAAGAAACAAGATAGGGTAGCAAGCACATCATACCAAGTATATCCAACTTACCTCAACAAACAAGTCTCAAAGATCATGCAAAACAACTCAAGTAAGCATGCAAAGGTAATCATGAAAGAATGCAAGCATACTTATAGGAAATGCACAATTAAGCACAAATGAACTTCATATTAAAATGAAATGAGAAAAATAAGATGAAGATGAAAGCAAGTCAGAATCAAGATCATACCATCATCAACAATTCTCATGTGCAAGAGAAGATCAAAACATGAAACATTATGCACCAAAGAAAGTCCACAAAAGGAAGCCAAAGTTCAAGCACTTAAAGCATACCCAAACATGATCCACAAATTACAAAATTTGGTCACAAGGGACCTCAACCAGGGGTAAACATCATATCAAATACTCATGCAAAGAATCACAAAGAAACTCAATCATTTGGGCATGGCAAAACAATTAGGATTAAGAGATGTCAAGAAATGATCATGCATAATTCACTTAAGCACAAATAATCAAACATACATCAAATGACATTAAAAAATTGTGAAATTAAAACCCAAGTGACCTAAGTCAGAAGCTAGCAACATACCAAAAGATCACACAAAAAATCACAAGTTAAGTATCTCAAACAATGCTTCAAAGTTGCATAAGAACAAAGAAGAACAATGCACAAATAGAGGGACTAAAATGCAATATGCAAAGAATTTAAAAATATGAGAAAAATATAATTAAGGACCTCAAGATGTCCTCTGAAATATGAAAAAATAATGGGATGCAAATCATACACCAATGATGAGAACAAAAATCAACATGATCAAGTGTGCACAAGGGAAGAAATTCAACAAACAATTAATTCAGATGCACAAAATAAAATAAAATGGAAAAATAAAATTTTCAAAATTTTTATAAAATTCCAAAGATGCTTCATGATTTTTTTCATAATTTTTAGATGCATAAAACTATTTTTGAAAATTAAAATGCAAAACTATGCAAAAAATAACATAAAAAAAGAATAAAATGAAACCCAAGGGTGCAACAAGCAACAATTCCACGTTGAAAAAGTTGGGCTGGATCAAAAGGAGGGTGTGAAAAGAAAAGAAGCCCAAAGCGCTTCTTACCCTAGACTCAGAGTCAACCTTTTTGACTCCATCATTGCCATCAGATCAATCCAATGATTCACACGCAGCCAGCAAAACCAAGGTAATAAAGATTAACGCATCAGATCACAAGGCACACAATAATAAATGTAAGCATGCACACACAAAGATCAATCTGGACATAACATAAGTTCACGCGACAAGCAGGTGAGTTTTTTAATGCGTTGGCGAAATCAAGATCAATGGATTAATCAAACGTGCGTCAATGAGTCAATCCATCAAAAATTATGCAAGATGTAAGGCGCAGATCTGTGGTACATGATAACTAGCATGGAGTAGCACACACGCACATTAAATAAAACAAAAGAAAATTAAATGAAGTGGCATGATCTGAACCATCAGATCTGGACCACCAACGGTCCAGATTACGTCTTCAACCTCAAACCCTGATTCACCTGCAGTCAAAACCAGGTGCCGGAGCCCTAGCTCCGGTCACCTTCTCCGGCGAGCACCATACCAAAATTCTCCAGAAATCACACACGAGTACATCATTTTGTTCATATTTTCACAAGGATTCCAAATATACCAATCATTTCATCAAACAGTAAACACACAAGCCAAATCGAAGAAAAGAAGTTTGGATCTAAAAACTTCAGATCCAAAATACAGCCATAATACACGTCCAAAATCAAATCAAATTACATCAGGATGATCAGAAACTCTCAAAGAACATAATGCACACCATAAAATCAAGTTATATGATGATGAATTTCACACTAACCTGAGAATTACAGGGCTTAAAATACACCAAGAAAACCCTCTGGAAGCTGCAGATCTACTCCTTAGAACCTCTTATTGCAAAATAAATGCAATTAGAGTTTGGAATCGTGCTAGATCTTGAGGTTTGAACTTGAACCTTCCAAAACTGAATCTGATGAAAAACTCACTCTCAACTTCAATCAATGGTTGATTCTTGCTCTATTTACTTCACTGATCAAGAATGTGAAATAAAAATCTCAAAGAAACTCCAAGGAGAGTGAGTTTCGAAGAGAGAAAGAGTGAGAGAAAAAATTGGAATTCTGAGCAAATGAGAGTGCATGAGGGGTGAATGAACGTGTGAGTCTCCTTATATAGACTTGGTTAGAACTCTGAGCATGATTAGGGTTTCAATAATCCCTTGATTAAGGCTATCCAAAGTAATTTGCAAAAATGCAAGTTGTGATGAAGCCACTAAACCACACGTGCAAAGGTCATGGAATAAGCATGATTCATCTCCATTTTACTTGCTGATCACATCTGAATTGGGTTTGGGCCTTGTAATGACTTGATTTGTGAGATTTAATCCATCTTGCAAATTTGCACATTGTGAAAAAAGTGAGCTACATGGCACGGATTGGAGTGATTCAAGGGTAAAAAATGGTTCTCATGGAGTGTACTTGAATGTGGCAATGTGACTTGAAGCATTAAAGGTCATTACAAGTCATTTTGAACCAAAATGCAAAAGGTGGAAAAATGGATACATGAGAAAACCTTAAAAAGCACTTTGGCTTCTTTTGATCATAACTTGAGTTTCACAAATGGTATGGAGAAAATCTAGTACTTTTTGGAAATGGGAGAGAAAGATCTTCAACTTTCATGTTTGAGGAAAATTCATTTGAAGCTTCTTTGATGATGAAAAGTCAAGTTGAAGATGGTTATAAAAGTTGCCAAAAATGGAAGTTTCACATTATAGGTCATTTTCCAAAAATAGTAACTTTTGCACAAACTCTTGATTCTTGATGAATAATGCCATCCATGCCATTCCTTGACCAAATAAAGGTACATGGACTTGGGACACATGATTTGAACCTTTGAAAACCCATGGTTGACTTTCCTTTTGAACTGTTGACTTTTGCTTACTTCACAAGTAACTGATCCACTGAACATCTTCCACAATGAACCACTAGCCAAGCCTTCCTCTATGAGTGTTTGTGAGCACATGGAACCCATGAGAGCAAGGTTGAATCCACAAAGTTTTCTCAAGAAGCTCTTTGAACCCAAGAACCCTAATTTGGTCCCTCTGGTTAGGAGGGAAAGATTCACTTGAAACCCTTTGCCATTCTTGATCTTATGAAGATATGATGACCTCCACAAAACACCTTGAGGCTTGAGACTCCTTTGAGATGAAGCAAGTACCTTAATCCCACGCTAAGAACCAATGCTATGCACAAATGCTAATGTAAGAAATGCAAATAAACATAAGCCAGTTAGCCTCAAAACAAAAGAGCAAATTTTGGGGTGTTACATACCTCCCTAAAGAGAGTTATGTCTATCCTTTAGTTTTAAGATTGTTTGTGTTTTTGTCTGCTTGTTTTATTTTTATTCTTTACCTTATTTATTTATTTATTTTCTGCCTTATTTTTTCTTTATTTTTATCTTGTATATTATTTTATATTGTGGGTTTTGAATATTGTTTGAGAATAAGCTCTACACCCGAGCTCGAGAAGAAACATAAGCTTAAGTAAGGAGTTTGTCCTATTTTGGCCACTAGGATGCACATCCCACATGGTTTTTAACGACAGCTCCGCCTAGAGTAAATCAGTTCAAGGATTTTATCGCGAGTTGGCTAGCCTATCTTCATCACAAAACTTTGGATTTGCTTCATGACTCTAGGGACCTCTTCTAGAACCTAAACTTTGAGACTTCATCCGTATGAAGGTTCTACCTAAGGGAGACCCTTTAAAAGTTCATCATGAGTAGGCTAGGCCCTATCTTGATGAAAATTCATCTGTGATCTATGACCTTGCGTTTGTTCTTAAAACTACCAACAAAACCTTAGATCCATCCTTGTGAGAGGATTAGGTATTAAAGATTTAGAACTGACCTATCGTAGGGAGTCTTCTAAATAAAATGCTCTTATATCCATCGTTATTCATAAACACGTATGTGTTTTCTTATGCCCGTCACTATCCTAAACCTGCATGTGACACATATATTGCATCTGTATAAAAAAATTAGCATACCTTGAAAACGAAACATAAAATCTTTTTGCATACCCATGCATTTGTCGTATCCAGAGTTATTCGCATCAGGTAAATTCTCGAGGACGAAAAATGTTCTAACTAGGGGAGAGTTGTAACGCCCCAGTTTATTTATTTATTTTTCTTAAATAATATTATGTAAAATGTATGTGTTAATTGATGTTTGTGGTGCTGGAGGGAGCCTTAGGTGAAGGCTAGTGACCTTAGAAATGTTGAATTTAAGGTATCTGAGGTGTTTGAGTAGATTTGTAGAGATTTGGGGGTGGTGGGAGAAGTATATTATTACTAATATTTAAAATAAAATTATTGAAATAAAATAATAGTAATAGTGATAATTAAATAATTGATTTTTTAATTATTATTATGGTGATATATTAAATAAATATCTTGTGAATTAAACTTTATTTGATTAGAATAAGAATGAAATTAGAAATAATAATAATAGAATAAAAGAGTAAGAAAAGAGGGATTTGGGGTTCAAAGTTAGAGTGCGTGAAAAGTTGAAGAAAAGAGAAAAGAATGAGAAAGAGTGTTAGGGCAAGAAGAGAAAGGTGATCAAGGAAGGAGAGGGATGTTCCAATTCAAAATTTTTGCTAGTAATACCAAGGTAAGGGTGAGATTTCCTTTAGTATAGAGTTTTGCATGATAACATGTGGGTGGGTGTCCTAATCTCTCTAGGATTGTTATTGTTTTCTATATGTTGTGAGCAATTTGATGTATAATGATGTGATTGTGTGTTGATACTATTGAAATTGTGTGTTGATGTTGTTTGGACTGTGTGTTGGTTGAATATTGTGATTATGAGTTGTTTGTACTATTGTGTGATGTTTGGAATCTGAGTCGGAATTCGAGTTATAAATTGGTATGGCAATTTTGGGGTTTTAAAATGCTTTGGAAACTGATTTTCGTGTAAAAATATAGCAGAAAACTCCTTCTGTTGTAGTGGTAACCAGTTACTCATGAGATAACTTACAAACGTGAAAACTGGATTTTAAGGGGGTGTAACCGGTTACCGGTTTTGCTGTAACCGGTTACTTTGGGAGGAAAAATTAGAAAACTTTGAAAATTCATAACTTGATTTTTGGGTGTCCGATTAAGGTGCCATTTAAAGTGTTAGGAAGCTAACACAATGAACTTTCTTTTAAAAATAGTTCCAATACCTGGAATTGATTAAAATGTTGCGTGATGGTGTTGGATGATGTCTGGTTTGCGGGTCGTAGTGTGGAACATGCATGAATATGATGTTGTTTCTTGCTATATTATTATATTGTTGTTGCTGAATGTTTATAGCACGTGTATGGTGTATGGTGGCTAGCATTGGCATGGTATAGTGGTTATGGTGAATATCATTGTACGTTGCATGGTTGTTGTTGTTGCATGTCTTGTATGAATCATGCATCATGGTGTCTGGACGGTGGTTCGTTTTTGGATGAGCCTCAATCCTATTGTGGGGATTAGGTGCGAGTAGCTAATTCCTATGGTGATGGAATTAGTGAAGCGTAACCTATGGTGGTGGTAATGATATTCTTGGTGAGCCTCGATTTTATTATGATGGATTGAGTGTGAGTAGTTAATTCTTATGGTGATGGAATTAGTGAAGTGTTGCCTATAGTAATGGTGACGATTTTTGGTGGGCTCTGATCCTATGGTGGGGATCGGAGCGAGTGAACCTGTATTGGTACCACATGCATTGAGTCATGAGTTAAGTCTCTTTGAATTTGCATACATGTTGCATTATTATATGTGGATTGTGTGGGGTGTGATATGTGGATTGGGTGATTATGCATATGCTGATGGGGTGCTTACATATTATTATGCATTTCTTTTATATGATTGTGATTTCTCACCCCTTCTATTTGAATGATGCCTTTACATGGGCACCGTTCAGATAATCCGCAGTAGAGGCTTGGATGTGAGTGGAAGAGATTGCTCTTTTTATTGCATTTTTGAGTCGGGCCTGTCCTGATATATAACGCCGGGGGGAATGGAATGCTTTTATGTTTATTTTATTTTATGGTGGAGATTGCTATGTTATTTTTGAAGTCTGTTGTTCTTATAATTACTATGAGGTTTAATTTGATTATGTTTTGAAATATCAAAATAAATTGTTATTGATGCCTTTCCGCTGCTAAATAAATACTGAAGTTCAAACTTGTTGATTTTTGCTACTAGTATTATTATTATTAATGATTTTTAAAAGTTGTATGTGTTACATATCATATCTTGTGGGCTGGTTGGTGTTAAAGTAGCATCCTAATCGTTGTTGGTTTAAAATTTCTCTGATTTTATTTATAATTACTCAAATTAGGGTGTTACATTGTGGTATCAGAGCATGTCAATCTGCCAGGCCAGGTTGTTTAATTATGTTTGTTCCCTAGTATGCGACATGTGTGTGAAAACATTGTCGATGCTTGTTTTGTTTTCCATTTGCAGGTTGGGAATGAAACAAGTGGGGGAGAAGTGTCTGCTTCTCTTAGATATTCCAACTGTAGAGAGATTAGATATCATGTTGGTGCATGCGAGAGTGCAGTGTTGGCTAGTTCAACTATTTTGAGAATGTGGTGTTTTTTTGAACCCGGAGAGAGGTCGGATTCGAGGATAGTGTGACTTAGCAAAATGGTGTGATCCTTGAGGGAAGACGGTCAGGCGTTCTCGTTGTTCGCTTCCTTGTAAAGGGGAAGGCGATGTTTTGGCTAGATATGAGCTAATGGTGTGTTGATTATCCTGACGTGTTCCTAAGGATGTGCCTAGTTTGTCTTCTGTTGGAACAAGTTGATGTTATTCTTGGAACAGATTGGTTGGAGTTAAACCAAGTGTTTACTAATTGTTTTGATAAGTTGGTGCAATGTGCCGCTGATTGCAAGAGCTCAGACAATGTAGAAGCTAGGTTGTTCTTGACACTAAATATGTTGTGGATTTGAGATTCCTGTCGCCCGGCCATGTTGGGATGTCTTTAGGGAGAACAATCAGGTATTGTTATTGTTGGCTACTCAGAGAGTAGAGAGAAATGTGTCGGATAGTGTTATGCCAATGGTGTGTGATTCCTATTGTTTTCATGAAGATATCTGTGACTTGCCTCCAAAGCATGAATCTGAGTTTGATGGAGGTGAAGAGTTGATGTTTGTACCAGCTAACCAAGTGAGAGAGTTTGTGAAGGATAGGGCGCAAGTGTTTGTGATGTTAGCTTCGTTTGAAGCCGAAGGCAAGGGAGTAGTTCGTGATATTCCTGCAGTTTGTGAATTTCCAGATGTATTTCTGGATGATATTTTGGATGTGCCGCTAGAGAGTGGGGTGAAGTTCTCTCTTGATCTTTTCCCTGGTACCATACCTATTTCTATGGCACCATATAGGATGTCGGCGTCCCAGTTAGCACAATTGAAGAAACAATTAGAAGATTTGCTGGAAAAGAAATTTGTGAAACCAAGTGTGTCACCTTGGGGAGCTCTGGTGTTACTGGTAAAGAAGAAGGATGGTAGTATGAGATTGTGTGTGGATTACAGATCACTGAATAAAGTAATGATCAAGAATAAGTATACACTTCCGAAATAGATGATTTGATGGATCAATTGGTAGGTGCACACGTTTTTCAACAAAATTGATTTAAGGTCGGGTTACCATCAGATTCGGGTGAAGGATGAGGATATTCAGATGACGGATTTTAGAACTCGATATGGACACTATGAATATTTAGTGACGTCGTTTGGCGTTTCTAATGCATCTGGAGTGTTTAGGAAATATATGAATCATATATTTCATAATTATCTAGATCAGTTTATGGTGGTTTTCATTGATGATATTCTGATTTATTCCAAGCTGGAAGAAGAGCATGATGAGCATTTGCGAATTGTGTTGCAAGTGTTGAAAGAGAAGAAGTTATATGCTAAGTTGTCAAAGTGTGAATTCTGGTTGCAAGGGATTAGTTTTTTTGGACATGTTATTTCAGGTGATGGTATAGCTATGGATCCATCCAAGGTAGATGCAGTACTACAATGGGAGGCTCCGAAGTTAGTTACAAAGATTATAGCTTTTTGGGCTTGGTTGGCTACTACCGCATATTTATTGAAGGCTTTTCTAAGTTAGCACTTACGTTGACCCAGCTGACTTGTAAAGGAAAATCCTTTGTGTGGGATATTCATTGTGAGATAAGTTTCATTGAGTTTAAGAAGATATTGACTACAGAACCAGTTTTGATTTTTCCTGAACCTAATGAACCGTTTGTGGTGTATTGTGACATGTCGATGATGGGTTTTGGATGGTGTGCTAATGCAAGATTGCAAGGATGTGGCTTATGCTTCACGACAACTAAGGGTTCATGAGAGGAACTATCCTGCTCATGATTTAGAGTTAGTTGTGGTGGTGTTTGTGTTGAAGATTTAGAGGCCTTATCTTTATGGTTCTAGATTTGAGGTATTCAGTGATCACAAAAGTTTGAAGTATTTGTTTGATCAGAAGGAATTGAATATGAGGCAACAAAGATAGTTGGATTTTCTGAAGGTGATAAGGCGAAAATGTATCGTATATTTCGACCCGACAAACATGTTATTTAGTGTATTTTATTATGTCTTCTTGCATTACGCTTGTGTTTTGTCTTATTTTCAGGTACATTGTCGAATAAGAGCCTTTCACGAAGAAATGGAGCGAAAAGAGCATAAAACGGAGAGTTTTGTGCCAATTACACACATGGCGTTTCACATGCCATTTGCCATGGGGGTAGCCATAACGTGTAGGGTTTCTCCCATGTTCCAACGGTCACAAGACCACGTCCACCACCTCTTATACACATGGCAGACGCCATGTCTAGATAGTGCGCGCCATCTTCATAAAATGTGGACCAGTCAAGGACAGTTGGAGAAGTTGCCCATGACTAGAGATATTTCCTCCACACGAACTCTAAAGGTGCTATGTGATTTCCAAGGCATTGCTACACTATAAATAGGACTTAGATCTTTAGTTTTAGGCATCCACTCTTAGTTGCAGCATATGCCATAAACTTACTTTGTTAAAGCGATAATTCTTCACATCAGGAAGTTATCGCACCATTGTTGTAATCGAGTTTGGAGCATCGTGGCGTTGAAATTTAAATCTTGTCGTCATTTTTCTTACAAGTTTGTACCAAATTCATGTCTCCGATTTGGTGCAGGTTTTTCATACAATTCGCATTATGATTATATATTTCTCGCACTGCTTTTAATTTATTTATTTCTCACATCACTTTACTTTGTTATTTCTTGTACTGCCTTTAATTTATTTACTTTATCGCTCTGCTTTATCTTCTTTATTTTCTTGCACGCATTACTTGATTAATTTTATCGCAAAAGATTCTTTTTTTCAAAACCTTTCTGAAATAGCCTTAGATTTACAAAGCGGCAATAGACTATGGTAGGTTGACATTGGTCTTTGTGGGTTCAACAATCTTTTATATTTCTTCGATATTTTCGTGCACTTGCGGAGGCATCAAGTTTTTGGCGCCGTTGCCGGGGACCAATGGTCAATATTGTATTTCTGTTGTTGCACCGTATAAACTAAGGCAATCTTGTCTCTATTACTATGTATGACCCAAATTTTCTCTACGATTACCACTCCTAGTATTTTGAGGAAACACAAGATTCACATAAATCCAACCTCGAAATATTAATGGGTAATTTCCTTGAGACACAAACTCACTATAGGCTAGAATCTATGATGAAGCGCTTTGTGGAGACACAAAATCTCTAGAATGAGGAGTTTAGAAAACAAAGTCTCCACATTAATTAAAACCTTAGGAAGCTAAACACTGTGGTCAAGTCCCTTGCAACTCACAACGAGCCCAAACTTGAAAAGCTGATACTCAGGATAGAGCCAGAACCACCACCACAAGTTCAGAAGAATGAACCACCCCACAAAAGAAAGAAAATAAAATGTTGGGGATATGAGAGATGGCTTGATAAGTAGCCATGGAAACCAAAGATTATTGAAAATTTGATCGAGAAGACATTCTCGAGAGAACCACCGTGAGTGCTTACACTCTTGAGCTGTCAAGCTATCAATGTTAAACAAAGCGTTGCGTGGGAGGCAACCCAAAAGTTTTTAATTTAATGTTTTCCTTTTATTGTTTATTTTTGCAAAAAATAAAGAGATGGATCGCTTGTCACATCTCAGCTACACCTAGGCGAAAAATCTCTATATGAGAATCCTGGAGATGAGTTGGTGCCCACGGACATTCCTGTGAATGTCGCTGCTAGTGGTGACACCGATGATGAGTATGATAGGAGAGAGCATCTATCTCCCGTCCGTAACTCACATCTTCCTCCTACTTCACATGGTCAGGTTCCACATGCACACACCGCACCTTTTTTTTTCTAACACTTTTGTAGGTACTTCCTATGAAAGCGGGCAATATGCTGAGTTGTTTCAAATTGTATAGTCGAAGATCTCATAATGATGAGGGTGATAGTCTATTTTACGCCGTGTATCAACAACAATAAGAGATGATGGGCTACATGCAACATATGCAAGCATCACAAGCTAAAATGAACATTCATATGCAAATGATGCAAAAAACCAAAGCAAACATGCCCACCACGCAAGAGCAGCTCCAGCAAATTCTAGCATCTCAAAATACCTGACCCCGAAGCACAAGTGGTCAGCGGAAATAGGAAAAATAAGGGCAGATCAGAGCGGAGTTGGAAGTGGAGGCGTGCAGTAGCCTTCATATCAGGTTCTTTATTCCTTTTTCCACCTTTTATCAAAAGATCGAGGACAATGTTTGGTTTAAGTGTGGGGGAGGAACTTTACCGCTTTCATCTTACCGCTTTCTAATTTGGTTTATAATTTTTTAATTTATTTCATAGTTTTAGAATTTAATTTGTTTTTAGTGTTTTTTCGAGTCATTTGCATGTGCTGTCGAGTTTTTATGCGTGGTTTTCAGTTGTTTATTAAATTTTCCTTTTTCATGAGCTATAACAAAAAAGTTTTGACTCGGAAATACAGTGCACATTTTGAAAGTTTTCGGCAATAGATGAAGTTTAGGATAGATTGTGGAGACTTGGGAAAAATCCACAAAATCGATATCGTTTTAACACCTTAAGTCTCCCGACTATGGAGATCAATTTGAGTACTTGTTATGCCATAGAATTAAGTTCTCACACTCTATTAGTCCCTAAGTAGTTTATTTAGCAGTCAACACCATCCTAAGTGTAGCGCGGTTTTTGTGGTTTTGAATCACTATCGCTTTGGTACAACAATTCGATTCATTTTTTATCCTGTGAAGCTGATTAAGGAAGGGAAATAGATGTCTCCAATTAACCCTGCTTGCATACCGAGTTTAAATAGATGACTGTTGGTTTACAGATGCTATCAAAATAGTGGGTCTCTCCGAGGTTATTTTTCTTAAGAATAGAGTGTCTTGACGGTTCATGAGGATTTTGGTAAGGTACTGGATCTGATGTTTTTTCTATGTGATTGATGTATGATGGTACTGGGTTTAGAGTTTTTGATTAGTGTGCTCGCTAAGATTTTGCAATCTTATGCCTATGTATTTCCGTTTAAAGAAACATGGAAATCAGAGCGATCGTAGTTCCTCCTATTCTATGGGAGGAAAAGAGGTTTTGGTGTCTTGTTCAAAGCCCAAGATTGAAGCTAAAAGGCCTTTAGAGAGAATTTGTCATCTCTAAAGAGGGATTGTTGATTTTTGTGTGCCTTGATCAAAGCGCAAGTTTGATGCTAAAAGGTTGATTGACTCAACCGAAGATTTCATTATACAAATCCTAAGAGAAGGATGGAAGTTTGACTTTTCTGGAGAAAATGTTCTTTCTGTCTCGTGCAAAGCCCAAGATTGAGGGTAAAAATGATTTTTGACTCCGTTGAGGGGGAGCTTGTATAGGTATCTTGTATCAAGCCCAAGATGGAGGCTGAACTGAGTTTGACTCAACAAGAGAGTGCTTTTATATGTCTTGTACAAAGCCTAAGACGGAGGCTAAAAGGGTTTGACTCAACAAGAGAGTACTTTTATCTGTCCTGTACAAAGCCCAGGATTGTGGTTGAACAAGCTGGAGAACTTGAGAGGAGACTAGCTCCTACTAAGGGGGGAATCTTTATACCAAGTTTCGGATAAAGACTGACTTAATAAGAGAGTATTTTTATATGTCTTGTAAGAAGCCCAAGACGGAGGCTAAAAAAGGTTGACTCAACAAGAGAGTCTGAAAAGGGTGATTGACTCAACAAGAGAGTCTTTTATACTCAACAAGAGAGTGATTTGATGTCTCGTACAAAGCCCAAGATTAAGGCTAAAAGGAGATTGACTCAACAAGAGAGTCTTGAAAAGTGAGTGACTCAACAAGAGAGTCTGAAAAGGTTAGCTCTGCTGGGGAGAATCATTGTACAAAGCCCAAGAGGAGGTCGGGTATCCTGACGAAAGGGTCCTTATACGAAGCCTAAGAGGAGGCTAGCTTTTGCAGGGGATTCTTGAGATCCCGAGGCAGGTCCAAATGGGGAATCAACTCTTGTAGGGAAATGCAAAAGAGTTGATAGATCAGAAACCTCGAGGCTCTGATTTGAGATAGTGTTATATTAACCCTGGTTGGGGAAATTCGGAAGAAATGCGGGGTTATAGAACCCACTAGTTTTAACTCTTACTGGAGATTAATCCAGAATCCAGGGTTTCTCCTATGTTTTGGAGGGGACTTGAGAATGTCTTTGAGACTCAAGGATGTTTAGACTGTCCAAGCCTATTGGTAGAGTTTTATCTTTTGTATGATGTCCAAGAGGTGGCCGACTCGTTTAAGGGATGAGTATCAACCCTAAAATTGGTCAGAGAGTGTTGACTCTTTTTAGAAAGACAGCTCTGACGAAGGATGACTAATTTCTATTCCTATACCTGTAAGAGGTCTTCAGGGTCCTTGTATTAAGCCCATGAGAAGGCATGAGGACTTCTAAGAAGCCGAAGGGTCCTTGTACAACGTCCAAGAGGAGGCGGGGATGCTTTTAGGAAGCCTGTGGGTCCCTAAACCAAGAGAAGTTCAAGAAATGCAATTCACAGAGAAGAGATCATTCCAGGAAAGTTTGAGGGTTTGGAAGAAACTCAAGATATGCTATTCACGGAGAATAGATCAACTCTGGGGAGTAGAATTTCTTTGAGAATTTCTAAGGGTGACAGTCTGAGAAAAGGTTCATCGAGAATACTGCATTTCTCTTTGTTCCATATTGTTTAACCCTAAGAGAAGGGAAGACTGTATCTGGAACCCTATGGGGATCTAATTTTGTTTGTATTCAAGAGTGACCAACGGGCTTTACCTAGTTCTAGACGTAGTTGCCGGGGAAAACTTTAGTATATATACAGTTGATATATGACAAGTATGTAAAAGGATGTGAAAGAAGACTTACAGTGAAGCAGCCCCAGAATACAGTTATATATAGGAAAACAGTAAATGAAAGCGGATAAACACTTACCCGTTGTAGAGCTTCCATGTTGTTTTGTTAGTTGTTCAACAAAGAAATTAAAGAAAGTTTTGATAACAACTGTATATTTGAATTCAAAATAAAATGAGAAAGTACTTTGAAAAGATTGTTGGGGCTTATAGCTCAAGGAGACGCCCAGGAGATTTTTTTAAAAAGGCGACGATCACGTCGTTATTTTGAGAACAGTACAGGGGGACTTATACAACAAGTGAGGCCAAAAAGGTTTTATGTACAAAGGGGATGGGTCTTACACTCTATTAGAGACCCAAAGTTTGTTTTTGTAAAAGAGACGGGGCTTACAACTCAGGGAGAGGCCCAAGTGGACAGTGATCACACCGTCGTTTTGAAAATCGTCGGGGACTTATACAATTGTCTGAGGCCCAAAAATGTTTGGCTTTCAAAAGGGGTTGGGTCTTACACTCTACTAGAGGCCCAAAGTTTTTGTGTTTGGAAAGGAATGAGACTTATAGCTCGAGGAGAGGCCCAATTGGTTTTGTTAAAAAGGCGACAATCGTGCCATTGTTTTTGAAAATACAGTGGGACTTATACAATGACTGAGGCCCAAAAAGTGGTGTATTTACAAAGGGGATGGGTCTTACACTCTAATAGAGGCCCACGAGTGTTTGAAAAAGATTTATGAGGGTGGAATTAATCAAAACCCTAATTTTGTTAAAAATGGAATTAATTTTGTTAAAAAATTAATAAAAAGTATTGAAAACATGTGAAAAATGAGTGGTGATCTTGGATCAATGTTTCAAAAATCAATTTTTTATCCACAAAATGATTGGAAACCAATTAAGTTTGGAAAATCAAGGAGGAAAAAATATTTTAAATGTTAAAAACAAATAAAAGATTAATTCTTTGCAAAAATATCAAGTATATGAAATAAATAATATTTTTGGGATTTTTTGGTAAAATAAAATATTTTAACATATTTGTGAATTATTAAAAAAAGAATCAACTCAAAATCATTAAAACTCAGAGAGAAATTAATTTTTGAATCAATTAAATAAAATTATAAAAATTCAAATATTTGAATTTTGGAAAAAGGGCGCCAAGAACACCCAAGAACACGCGCGTGTTCTGAGTTTTGCCTAGATTTGCATTTTCTCTCCAATCTCACTGAATACTTGATGAAATTACACAACCCACATATCAATCTGCTCGTTTTCACCTCACGATCATGTCTATGGTCTTTAATTTCATTTATTTTAAGCAGGGAATATGAAATCAAGACAAAGCCTCAAGAACCCTAAAATTTGCATGAAGGCTGAGAATTTTGATACACGGTTCAAACAAAACAATTACTTGAGGGGAAACATTCTATGAATGATTATGAACATTTGGTAAAAGTATTGTGCGAGGAAATATGCATAGATTAAGAGATGACCAAGTTTAGGCTTACTTGAAGGTCGTGACAGCAAGAGTAATGTGATTTTTGAGTTGGAGGTGTTACAGATGAGTTGTGATGATCTGAACAGCCTACCTACACCATATGAAGTGTGTTTGAGTGCTTGGACTTGATTGGAAATGGCTGGATCACTTCATGGAATCTCAACTGCGACTTGGTTGAAAACTTGAGCAACTGGCTGGTGATTCTGAGAAATCAGTGTTACAGTTGTGTGTTTAGTGTTTGATCAGCTCACATATGATGTTTATGAGGTGTTAGAGCAATTGGTTTGAGTGGAATTGCTCTTTACTGAAAAATTCGATAGTGACTTGCTAAGAAAGGCATTTTTGAGAGTGAGAAGATGATTTTTAGAAAGGCAAGTGTTGTATGCCTTTGGTGTACTTAAACTGATCGCAAATGAGCTCTATTTATAGTAGAGCAAGTTTGTTTTGCAAGGAATAGTGAATGGCAACTGGTACAGGTCTGTGGCCAATTGTGTCACTTTGGAATCTTAAGTCTCCTCTAGCCATTAACTAGAGGTTAGAGCACATGCCTTTGGTTCCCTAGTTCAGAGATCATCCTTGACTCATTTAGTTGGAATAGTTTCAGTTCACGCCACCTTGGTGCATCCATTGAATGCTCCAAAACAAAATTGGAGTCTTGTCCCCTTTTTAGGGTTTTTAGGTTTGGCATGCTATTTGTAGTTCCAAAGACTTGGGAGGCTTATGGATCAGTGTTTGTTCCTCCTTGGTCTCCCCCTGAGGTGTTCAGATCGATAAACTTGTTTGTCATTTGCACAAATTGTTCAAATTGAGCAAAAGGCACAAATCTGCCTTGTTATGACAGTTGCAGCGAGGCATATTGCCACTGTCATAACTCTTAGCTCAAATGGAATTTCATGGGGTTCTTGGACATTTTGGAAAGCTCTCATATGATACAACACATGTGTGATCATAGTTCGTTTTGAAACTTTTTGGATCCAAGTAAAAAATGCCCCTACATTTTGAAAAAAGTGAAACAGATTCTGACTTAGTGAAAATTTCACCAAGTGTTGGGAAAATGTCATTTTTGGGTTTTCAGCCATTTTGATCATTCCATAACTTAAAATCCATGAGGAATTGGAATGAGGTGTAGCTGACACTTTTGAAGTATGCCATGAGAGCTACAAATGCATCTTATGATCCTTGGAAGTTGGTACCCTAGCCACTTTGTTCCATAACTTATAAAATTTCTAAGTTTTTATGGTTACCCCATTTACAAGTTATCCCACTTTCTTTGTTTTTTCTTGATGAATGATGATTCTAATCACACATTAACATCATTTTAGGGTTAAGGAACCATAATTATGGAAAATCTCAAAAAGTCAAACTTGACTTTTGTGCACAGTTGACTTTTTATCAGATGAATTTCAAACTGTGCGATCCTTGGGGAAATCAAGTCCTTGACCTAAATCAAACCTAATGTCTATGTTCGATAGGTGTTATAGGGTGTATTGAATCATGTCCCAAGTTTTGGGAGCATGTCCTGGTCAAAAGTCAAAGGTACAGTTGACTTTTTCCCTCGAAACCCTAATGGTGGTTTAGATGAAATTGAAACTTGTTGATCAAGCTTCTTGGATTAATCCATTGTTGCAAATGGATCAATGTGGTGTGTTAGAGACCCTCAAATCATTTGATGAGGTCTTGGCTCATGTTTTGTCCCAAAAGTAAACTTAGGGGTGAATTAGGTCAAGAAACCCTAATTCTTGATTTTTGATGAATACATCCCCTGAGGTTAAATTGACTTGATGCTTGGGTCCATGAGGTCCCATGAAGTATTTTAGGGTATAATTTGAAGCATTGGCTCATGCCCAGAGGAAAATTTCCATCTGGAGGCCTCAGTCGACCAAAACCCTAATTTGGTGACACTGGCGATCTTGAGGTTTGATCCACTTGGAATGCTGTAACTTTGTGCTTGATTCCTGATGTGGGAGTCCTCTTGATCCTTTATGGATATTTGAGAGGTTAGACAAGTTGGAGATCATGTCATTCCTTGATTGATCCTTTGTCTAAGTGCTCTGAGAGGGCTTGAAACCCTAATTCTTTGATTGTAGTGAATGCTCACCCATCTTTGGGGAGACTAATGAGTATGAAAGTTCATCCATATTGTGATGATGATTTGCACAATGATGGGAATCTTAGTGGTCAAAATTTGGGGTATGACAAATGCCCCTATTTAATCTTCTTGGACCTGAAGGTGTGAATGGTGAAGGTATTCTGGCATTCGGGGTGCAAGAGGATTAAATATCGGAATACCCGAAATTTTGATGGTAGTTATGAATGGCAGCTCACCCATCCATCTTCTTTTGCTAAGCCATGATGCTTACAAAAGGTAAAACTTCCCCTCGATCCTGGTTTCTTACCAAGGAACTGGTCTTAGTTTCTGAAATAAACATCTCCTCGATCCTGGTTTCCTACCAAGGAACTGGTCTCAGTTTCTGAAATAAACTTCCCCTCGATCTTGGTTTCCTACCAAGGAATTGGTCTCAGTTTCTGAAATAAACTTCCCCTCAATCCTGGTTTCCTACCAAGGAACTGGTCTCAGTTTTTGAAATAAACTTCCCCTCGAAGTTGGTTTCCTACCAAGGAACTGGTCTCAGTTTCTGAAATAAACTTCCCCCCGATCCTGGTTTCCTACCAAGGAACTGGTCTTAGTTTCTTTTGTCAATAAACTTTCTTGACAAGGGACGTTATTCGTAGCGGTTTTTCCTCAAACTTCTCGCCGAATATTCCTGGGGAGATGCCATTTGATGAAAAAAATCTTCATGTCAGACTTGCTGGGTAACCCATCCGTCTGAGCTGTAGAGGTGTACAAACTTCTCTATTTAGAGATGCCATTTGTTGACTCAACTGGGGAAAATGAGTCTCTTGAGAGACTGCTTTCTTCTTGGGGGTATTACATCATACTTTTCCTCGAGATCTTCTCGGAGGAAATGCCATGTGATGTAACCCAATTTGGAGGTGCTGATGACCTTTTTGATAGAAAATTTTCAGAGAGAAACTGCTGTATTGCCGAAGCTTTAATTAAGAGGCATTCTCTAGGGATTTTCCTTAATCCGGGAAAGCGAAAATATCATCTTCACTGATGAAGAGTGACATTCGTCGAAGGTCTTCTTGCCTTTTAGAGGTTCAAGTTATCAAAGTGGTCGAGGACCGTCTCTAATCCAGAAATTAACTGGAGAGAGATTGCTTAGATGATTCACTTCCTGACGAGGAAAGAACTGACAACTTGATAGACAAAGGACTTTTATCACTTGGGAACAAGACCGACTAGAGTGATAGTGATGCAATAGAAATGTAAATGCAAATAAATAATGCATGATGTATGTATGTATATGCTGACAAAACTGACACGACATATAAACTGACGGATGAACACGACTGGATACTCGAGCACTGTAGGGGACGAGGAAAAACCATTTGGTTCACGATAGCAATTCTGCCTTGCTTAGGAGAGGTAGTCCCTATGGGTAACAACCTTGGTCGGGCTTAAGAGGTAAGAACTCTGCCGGGGATGTCAGACGGACCAAGGCATCTGACATAACTGATCATTCATTTAGGTGTACTGGTTCAGAGGGAGTACTTTGATTCTGCACTTCGAAGCTTACTCGCCTTTGGAGAAGCGATCGATGTTCTTTCGATGTTCAACAGTCAAAAGAAATTGCCATCTTTATTTAAAAGTAGAAAAAATTTGTCAAGTAAATTCATTTTTTTTTATTTCAAGAATCGTTGATCATGTCAAAACGTCGTTCTGTAAAGCTAAAACAAATGAGAATTGCAAACAAAAGCACTAAGGCTCAAATTTTATTGATAGGATGGAAATCAGCAAAACGCATGATTCCATGGAGTATTTACAAAGTTGGAAAATGGTAATTTAAGGGAAAAGGGCTACATTGAAACATAACGACCGCTATCCTTCTACCAACTTTGAATTTGGGACATCCTGAGCTTCTGTCGAAGATGACCTTGACTGGAGTTTTCCTGATGGATAGCATTACTGCCGCTGGGGGATTTGCCCCTTTGTTGGACGTAGTTACTTGCCATGGATCCCTAACTTTTTTCTGGATTGTACTTTGAGATTTCTAATCCACCTGATGGTTTTCGCTTGTCTCTAATTTTTTCCTAGACCGCCCTTTCGGGTTTTCAATCCACCGAGACGTTTTCCTTTTTTTTATTTAGGCTAAGTATTTCTTGACTATGTCAACATTCGTGGGGTAGGCAAATTCCTCTCCGTCCATGGTTACGAGTCTCAAGGCGCCGCCTGAGAAAGCTTTCTTGACCACATAGGGGCCGTCATAATTCGGAGTCCACTTGCCCCGAGAATCAGTGAGAAATGATTGTATCTTCTTGAGCACAAGGTCTCATTTCCTGAAGACACGAGGTCGGAGCTTTTTGTCAAACGCTCTCTTCATCCTTTGCTGATACAACTGACCATGGCATAGTGCCGTTATTCGCTTTTCTTCGGTCAGATTCAATTCGTCGTGTCTACTTCGACATCATTCTGCTTCTGTTAGCTTAGCTTCCATCAATACCCGGATTGATGGGATCTCTACTTCGATGGGGAGCACATCTTCCATGCCATATACTAGAGAAAAAGGGGTTGCCCCTGTTAAGTGTGGACAGATGTACGATAAATGTGAAGAGCAAAGGGTAATATCTCGTGCCAATATTTGTAGGTTACAACCATCTTCTGAACGATCTTCTTGATGTTCTTGTTAGCTGCTTCTACCGCTCCGTTCATCCTGGGTCGGTAGGGAGATGAGTTATGGTGTTCGATCTTGAACTCATCACACAACTCTTTCATCATCTTATTGTTCAAGTTAGATCCATTATCAGTAATGATCTGGCTTGGAACACCATAACGGTAGATGAGATTGTTTTTGATAAATCGGACCACCACTTGTCGGGTTACATTGGTGTAGGATGCTGCTTCTACCCACTTGGTGAAGTAGTCAACGACTACTAGGATGAACCGATGTCCATTTGAATCCTTGGGTTCGATCATGCCAATCATGTCGGTTCCCCATATGAAAAAATTCCATGGGGAAGAGAGAACTTTGAGATGTGTTGGTGGTATATGGATTTTGTCTGAGTATATATGACACTTGTGACATCTCCTCATGTACTTGTAGCAGTCGAATTCCATTGTCAACCAATAGTACCCTGCTCTTAAAATTTTCCTTGCCATTGTGTGTCTTTTGGCATGAGTGCCAAAGGATTCTTCGTGAATTTCCTTTATCATTATGTCTGCTTCTGGTCTATTTACGCATCGGAGCAGGACCATGTCAAAGTTTCTCTTATAGGGTGTATCATCGCTCAGGAAGAAGCTGCCTGCCAACCTTCTGAGGGTCTTTCTGTCTTTTCTGGATGCCCCAGGTGGGTACTCCTGTTTCTGAAGGAAGCATTTGATATCGTGATACCAAGGTTTGTCGTCTATGACGGCTTCAATCACGAAGATGTAAGCGGGCCTTTCAATGCGCATTATGTAGATCTTAGGTAGGTCATTCCATTGACCTACACTAATCATGGAAGAGAGAGTGGCTAATGCATCGGCCATATGATTCTCCTCACGAGGGATGTGGTGAAACTCAATTCTGTTGAAGAATGGTAACAGCCTTCTCACATAATCTTTGTAAGGAATCAGTCCTGATTGGTATGTGTTCCAATCTCCTTTGATCTGATTGATAACCAGGGCTAAGTCGCCATATACATTTAAGTTCTTGATCCTTAAGTCGATCACTTCTTCGAGACCCATGATACAAGCTTTGTATTCGGCCTCATTGTTTGTACACTTGAATGTTAGTCGGGCGGTGAAAGGAATGTGGGTACCCTGAGGTGTTATGATGATTGCACCAATTCCATTTCCATAATGATTGACAGCTCCGTCAAAGATAAGTCCCCATTGGGAACCTGGTTCTGGCCCTTCACTGGGTAGCGGTTATTGGCAATCTTTCATTTTCAAGTACATGACATCTTCGTCTGGGAAGTCAAATCCGACTGATTCTCGATCATCAATCTGTTGATGAGCCAAATGATCGGCTAAAATAATTCCTTTAACGGCTTTTCAAGCATGGTATTCGATGTCGTACTCTGATAGCAACATCTGCCATCGGGCAATCCTTCCCGTGAGAGCAGGTTTTTCAAAGACATACTTGATTGGATCTATTTCTGAGATTAACCAAGTAGTGTGACGAATCATGTACTGGCGAAGACGTTTGGCTGCCCAAGCCAGAGCACCGCAAGTTTTCTCGAGCATAGTGTACCGAGTTTCACAGTCTGTGAATTTCTTGCTCAGATAATAGATGGCAGACTCCTTCCTTTTTGTTTCATCTTGTTGACCAAGCACGCAACCCATGGAGTCTTCCAAGACTGTTAAGTAAATGATTAGTGGCCTTCCTTCCACTGGAGGTGATAGAATTGGTGGGTTCAACAGGAATTCCTTGATACTGTCGAAGGCGGTTTGCCAGTCTTCTGTCCAAACGCAGTCCTGATTCTTTTTGAGTAATTTGAAGATTGGCGCACATGTCGCGGTCATGAGGAATATAAATCTGGAAATGTAGTTCAGACGTCCCAAGAATCCCCTGACTTATTTTTCAGTCTTTGGAGAAGGCATTTCTTGAATGGCCTTGACCTTGTCAGGATCAACCTCAATTCCTTTCTGGCTGACAATGAACCCTAGCAGTTTCCCTAAACAGACACCGAAGGTGCATTTGTTGGGATTCAAGCGGAGTTTGTACTTTCTCAGACGCTCGAACAGTTTTAACAGGTAGGTCACATGCTCCTCTTCTGTCTTAGATTTAGCAATCATGTCATCGACATATACCTCGACTTATTTGTGTATCATGTCATGAAACAGAGTAGTCATGGCCCTTTGATAGGTTGCCCCGGCGTTTTTGAAACCGAACGACATTACCTTGTAACAAAAGGTGCCCCATGGGGTGATAAAGGAAGTTTTCTCCATGTCTTTCGGCGTCATTTTTATCTGATTATAGCCCGAGAATCCATCCATGAAGGAGAAGACTTTGAATTTTGCTGTACTATCTACTAGCATGTTTATGTGTGGCAAGGGAAAGTCATCCTTCGGACTGGCTTTGTTCAGATCCCTGTAGTCTACACACATTCTAACTTTTCCTTCCTTTTTCGGAACTGGCACTATGTTGGCTAACCATTGAGGATACTGTGATGTGGCGAGGAAACCCGCGTTAATCTGTCTTCGTACTTCCTCTTTGATTTTGATGGCCATGTCTGGGTGAGTCCGTCTCAAACTTTGTTTTACCGACGGACATTCTGATCTCAACGGTAGATGATGTTCCACGATACTGGTATCCAACCCTGGCATATCCTGAGAGGAGCAAGGAAACACATCGGGAAACTCTTTGAGAAGCTTTATCAAATCCTGTTTGACAGTCGGACTGAGCAGTGCCCCAATCTTGACTTTTTTTCTCTCTTCCTTTGAACCCAAGTTGACCGTTTCTAACGACTCTTTGTGAGGTTTAATGGACCTTTCCTCTTGTCTGAGTAATCGGGAGATGTCCTCTGGAATTTCTTCGTCATCTTTTTCTTCAGCCTCAAATACCGGGAATTCAAAGTTGGGAGAAGGCATTAGATCGTATGTTTCAATGGGGTTTAAAACAAGCAATTTGCATGACGTGATGATTGATTTTAGAAGAGATAGAGAGTATGCAAGAGTGTGTGCAGTGTATTTTTTGAAAAACTGCTTGTCTATTTTGAATTGTTTTTTAGGATTACCATTTTCTAAGAAAAGCGAAAAGAGAAAACAACAATTAATGTGGAAATTACAGAACGATGTTATTTTATTTATGATCATGTCAATTCTTGAAACTACAGCCCTATAAGACAAAACTCTGTCGCTTTGGGCCAAGCGAAGAGGGACATTTATAGAAAGTGAGCCCTATCAAAACATCTGTTTCACCTGGGCAGGGTGAAAGGTTAAAGATGGCAATTACTTAGACTTATGGACGATCTTCGGGACATCGACAGCAACCCATTGCCGGCGAACTCCTCGGTGAATCACAAAGTTGGGTACTTTCCTTCTTGACTTGTCCTCAGAAATAACGCTGATTTCTGGTGGAGAAAGATCATTGGAATCTGTCTCCCAGGAAGAGTTGTTGTAGGAGGATTCCTCTGTTGTATCTTGCATAATGTTTGTACTCTCAGGAAGATCTCCCTATCCAGTAGGCTGGATGTCTTCGAGCCTGATGCGAGAGCTTTCAGGAGCGGTGTACTTGACGAAGGAGTCGTACTTTCCACTTGGTTGTCCTTAGGTGGCCCACACTTCTTTGGAACTGGAGGAGTCATCCCTTTCGATGAAGTTGACCTCAGGAAAAGCGTAGTTGATGAACTCTAGCCCTGCGAGCTTTGTAAATTCATTGTCGTGCTAGATATTTTCAGAATGCACCGAGTGTTGATCCCATGACATGGTGGGGATGCAGGTATTCTTTCAATGATGCTCAGTTGATATTCATTGTTCGGCTGATTCTTTGGCCCCAAGTCTCCCGGGTATGGCTGCCAGATAGGCAGACCATCCATTGGGCCATAATAGTCGTGGTCAAAGTTATCTTTCATCAGAGTGTCCTCTTCTAATGAGTTTGGTGGAGCACGACATCCTTCTGGATCACAATCTCCGTATATCATCTTGGCATCTGATTTTGGTATAAATCTCAAACTCTGTGCAGGATAGAAAAATGGCGTAGACACCTCTCCCTGAGACACATAACCATCTTCGTTAAGATAAGACTTCGACTCTTCATCTGTATCGGAGGAGTCACCCTCGTTGATGGTATGTACTTCTTGAGACACTGGGTGAAGGAAACCTCCATTGTGGAAGAAGTCCTGAATGGGATGAAAACTTTCATCTTTAGTAGTAGTCTGGGCACAGTTTGAAGAAAAACCAAGGCCCTTCTTTGCTTTGTTATTAGTAGGAGTGACAAGCTGTCCCTATCCTTTTGCATTGTTACTTTTGATCACCTGGAGAGCATCTTTGTACGAGGAAATCGACGTTCCCTTTTCTGATTAATTGTCATTACTCACCAAAAGTGCTTAGAACTGGGTTCCAACAACCTCCTCGGGTTCTACACAAGTAGATAGTGATAGGTTACTCACGATAAAGGCTTGTTCTTCACAGACTGTGACGAGTTGGTCATTCTTGACGAACTTCATTTTCTGGCGAAGTGTCGAAGTGACTGCCCTAACCTGATGTATCCAAGGTCTTCCTAACAAACAGCTGTATGTTGCTCGGATGTCCATGACCTGGAAAGTGACTTGGAAAGTGTGAGGACAGATAGTTATGGGAAGGTCGACTTCGCCAATAACCGTTTTTCGGGATCCGTTAAATGCTTTGACGACGACCTCACTGCCTCTCATCGGAGGTCATTTAAATGATAGTCGCTTTAAAGTGGACTTCGACATAACGCTGAGAGCCGATCCGCTACTATTAGTACGCTGGCCAAAGCATCGTCCTGGCAGTTAACTGTAATATTGAGCGCCATGTTGTGACCTTTGCCTTCTTTTAGAAATTCCTCATCACTAAACCCCAAGTTGTTGCAGGAAGTGATGTTGGCGATGATGCTGTCGAATTGTCATATTGTTACGTCCTGTTCCACAAAGGCTTACTCTAAGACTTTCTGTAGAGCTTCTCAGTGAGCTTCTCAGTGAGTAAAAGAGACAGAACCGAGATTTTTGAAGGAGTTTGCAATAGTTGATCAACGATGTTGTATTCACTCCTTTGGATGAGCTTCAACATCTCATCATCATTTTTTGAAAGTTCGAGATCACTAGATTGACCGACTGGTGGATTGGGAACTTCCGTTTGAGGTTCCTTTTCTCTGGTAGGTTCTCCAACTCCTTGGTTGAAGACTCGACCGCTCCATGTTACTCAACTTATGTCTGCGATATTCATGACGGACGGTAATGGAGTTTTCTTTCCATTTTCAATTGTTGTTGCACCCTATTTGTAAGGGATAGCCTTAGTTAACTCATACGGTACTGGTCCCAGCAGATAGATAACTACAGGAGCCTTTTGATTTTTCTGACCATTGTAAGTAATTTCAATAAGTTCCCGGTTAGGAACTTTCGGTTCGTCAAGTAAAGGAATGATGGCGCAAACATCTTTGGTCCTTTCATGATCAGAGATTACGACAACATCCTTAATCTGATCAGTGAAATAGTCTGGCGTCCAGTTGATTGATCCAGAACTCTGACACGGTTGAATCTCCTTGCGGTCTAACTGACTTTGAAGGGCTGCTCGCATGAGGTAGAATCCTTGGTTATTCTCCGAGAAGACTCTACAGCGCTCGTAGTTGTGTGGTGGCACCCGACCACGTTCGCTTTGAATGCAGTGTAACCTTACTAGGTCTATTTCCATATATCGGACATCCTGACTTTGATGTCTAGTAGGGTTCCCGTTTGTCACACTGATTTGTTATATGTCTTCGTCTAGATAGATCAGAAGCCACTAATGGTTTAACAAGGGTTGTAAAGTTCTTTGAACAAGAGCGCACCCTTGGCTACTCTCACATCATACTTTACAACTCAGATAATCATATGAAGTGAGAAAACCGAGTTGGACTTGCTTGGCATGTAACTCCACTAAGCTGGTATTCATCAAATGAATATCGATGATTTGAATCATGTTAGCTTGATAAGAATTTTTATCATGGTAGTCCTGGATCCACCCAAGATCCATCTGACACTGGAGGGCCTCTTGTACAAAAGAGCATCCCTGTTTGTTTACCGAGCAAGTCAGACAAGAGTTATAATCGTGTCGCGGCAGATTATGATACTGGCTTTGCCTTGAGTGCATTGCCACCAAGTTGATATTCATCGCACGGATGTCGTGGTTTTGGATGATGCTGGAATTCGTATAAGTCATATTGACCCCCACGAAGTCGGTGCTCTTGGATCCATCCAAGATCCAATTGTTCCTGTAGAGCTGATTGCACCACAGAACATCCTTGATTATTTTTGGAGCAGATATCACACTGGTGATAATTATGAGCTGGTACATGACCGTATCCGCTCTGTCCGTGATGCATCTTGACCAGGTTGGCCCTCAATAAGAGTACATCGTGAATTTAATAGTTGTGGTTAGATTCTCCCTCTATCAAATTTACTGCAGCTTTCTCGTGCTGAGGCAACGGGTTCTTCTGAACATTTGGATTTATATCCTTGAAGGATAAGACCCCTCTCCTGGCGTGCTTCTGTACGTCGGATCTGAAACTGAGACAGTTTTCTATGTTATGCCCCGGTCCTCCTTGATGGTAAGGACAAGTCTGGTCCATTTTGAACCAAAAAGGCAGATTTTCCGGAATCACAAGAGGAGCCTTGGTTTGGACATGCCCCTTGACCCGTAGTAATGGAAACAGTTCTGTGTACAACATTGGTATAGGGTCGAACCCTGGTGGTTGCGTTGTACGGTTGTTGTTGTACTGAGGACGAGCCTGCTGAAGAGGCTGTTGTGTCCTTTACTGAAATTGTTGTTGATTCGGTTGGCTCTGAGCAACCTGAGGTTGATATGTAGGAAAAGGCGCAGGGTTAATAGTAGGAGTTACAACTGCTACTGGTTGGTACCGTCGCCTTTGCTTTCCAAGAGAGATATTGCCAATACCTTGCTATTTTTTCTTAGGGAGAGCACCACTGTATCTTTTGGTACTGCTTGATGATCCAGCATCTTTAAATAAACGTCCTTCTCGGACTGCTTCCTCAAGATGAACTCCCATGCCGACCATCTCAGTAAAGTCGCTGGACGCACTGGCAACCATTCTGTCATAGTAAAATGAGCTCAAGGTTTTCAAGAAGATCTTTGTCATCTCTTTTTCCTCAAGAGGTGGACAAATCTGGGTGGTAATTTCACGCCATCTCTGAGCATACTCCTTGAAGGTTTCCTTATCCTTCTGCGACATGGCTCTAAGTTGATCTCTGTCCGGTGCCATGTCCAGGTTATACTTATCTTGTTGAACAAAGGCAGCGCCAAGATCATTGAAAGTGACGATCTTGGTGCGGTTTAAACCTATGTACCATTTGAGTGCGGCACTGTTTAAACTATCCTAGAAATAGTGGATCAGTAGCTGTTGGTTCTCTCTTTGAGTTGACATCCTTCGAGCGTACATCACCAGATGACTTTGAGGGCAAGAGTTACCCTTGTACTTTTCAAATTCGGGCACCTTGAATTTGTGCGGAACTTTCACATTGGGGACCAAACAAAGGTCTGCAGCGTCCTTTCCAAATAGATCCTGACCGCGAAGTGCTTACAATTCTTTCTATATCTCCAGGAACTATTCCTGGAACTCCTTCATTTTCTCGTCCATACTTTCATTTTCACCAGAAGGTATCCGTGGAATGTGCCCTTCCGGGACAGTGTGTATCACGGGTGGTGATACAGTCCTTACGGGTGTGACTCTTGGCGTCTCCCGAAGTTTGTAAGCTTCAGGAGTTGTTGTCATGCCCCTGGCATCTTCGCTTTTCTGAAGTTTGTAACCTTCAGGCCTAGCGGCTCCTACTGCAGTTTTCGGATCTTCAGTGATCGGCGGAATATATCCTTCCGGGATATAGTTTAGTGGCATGCCCCAGGGACGATCTTTAGGCATGTTATACCGAGGATCAATCTTTTCCACTATAGGCGTTGATGTGATCTCTGAGATCACAGTCCGTTGTATCTGAGCTGCTGGCAGAGCTTGCATGTCACTGTGAAGTTTCCTCAGATCCTCTCTCAGAGCATCGATTTCTTCTCTCAACTCTCTGTTCTCTTCCTCGAGATTATCCATTTTCTTCGGAATGTTGGCCCAAGTATTGTACGAATGAGACAGTTTGACTCTAGAATCGAGACATAAATGTGAGATTTGTAGAGAAGAGGAAGGCGTTAATGCGAGAATGATGGATGATATGCAATGATTTTATTTAGTTATTTTTTTTGTTATTTACAAAAGAATCTTCGACAATTGGATTATAAATATCAAACAGTGGGGAAACCTCGTTTTATTGAATTCAAAGATTGCGGAAATGGAAATACAGTAATTTACAAAGTGCTGTAAAAGGAAATCTAAACTTATGGATCCTGAGTCCTCTCTTGTAGCGCGAAATTTTGCGTGGTTGCGAAGCACTATCGCTTTGGGGTATTACAGTTCGATTCATTTTTTATCCTGCTAAGTTGATTAAGGAAGGGAAATAGATGTCTCCAATTAACCTTGCTTGCATACTGAGTTTAAACAGATGACTGTTGGTTACAGATGCTATTAAGATTGTGGGTCTCTCTTAGGTTATTTTGTTTAAAAAAAATAGAGTGCCTGGACTATTTGTGAGGTAACATGTTAATGTGTTTAGATTTGATGCTTTTGGGTTGATTCGGTGGAGATACTGGGTTTTGGGTTTTTGATTAGTATGCTCGCTAAGATTTTTCCAATCTTATGCCTACGTATTCCCGTTTAACGAAACAGGGAAATCAGAGCGATCGTAGTTCCTCCTATTCTATGGGAGGAAAAAAAGGTTTTTTTGGTGTCTTGTTCAAAGCCCAAGACGTGAAGCTAAATGTGGTTTGTATCTTGTTCAAAGCCCAAGATGTGAAGCTGAAGGGTCTATTTGTATCTTGTTCAAAGCCCAAGATGTGAAGCTGAAGGGTTTTGACTTTAGAGAGAATTTGTCATCTTTAAAGGGGGATATTTGGTCTGTTTGTCACAACTGTTGGGTGACTGATTATAAAGGAGAATTACTTTAACCGGGATATGTGAATCCAACAATTCCATAATTTCCTTTATAGGGGATTTTTAACTTGAAGGAGAAGACTTTAACTCAGTTTAGAGCAATGCCATCTTTCCTTAGGAATTTCTCATGCTAAAAGATGGACAGTGGCGTGGATGTAAATAATCCAGAGGCTTGCCGCTTACAGCAATTTAGATGAAGGAAAAGGAGTTGTTGTTGTTTGTATACTATGAGCAAGGCACATATTTTGATGCTAAAAGGTTGATTGACTCAACCGGGGTTTTCTTATACAAATCCTAAGAGGAGGCTATTGACCCAACAAGAGGGTGTTTTTATGTGTCTCGTATGAAGCCCGAGAGAGAGGGTAAAAGGGGTTGACTCAACAAGAGAGTGGTAACAAGTGACTAACTCAACAAGAGAGTGCTTTTATATGTGTCTTGTACGAAGCTCAAGACGGAGGCTAAAAGGTTTTGACTCCACATGAGGGTCTTTTATACTCAACAAGAGAGTGATTTTGTATCTCGTACGAAGCCCGAGATGGAGGCTGAGAGGGAAGTGACTCAACAAGAGAGTCTTTTATACTCAACAAGAGAGTGATTTTTATCTCGTACGAAGCCCGAGATGGAGGCTAAGTAGGTTTGACCCAACAAGAGAGTCTTTTATACTCAACAAGAGAGTGTGAAAAGGTTAGCTCCGCTGGGGAGAATCATTGTACAAAGCCCAGGAAGAGGCTATTGCGCTGGTGACTGTTTCAGTTTAGTGACAGGTCCAGTATGTTGGATAAAAGAAAAAATCAGTTCTTATAAAGGGAACGATTAAAGGTATTGTTTTTGTTTGGGATTAATCAGAGGATCAGGGTTATTTCTTGTTCTTTAAGGAATGGAAATTCCAAAGGGTATTGAGACTGTCCAAGTCTACTGGGGTTTTGAGAAATCGATTCTTAGGTAGTGAATGATCTTTGTATGATGCCCAAGAGAATGCGGGTATGTTAAGGGATGAAGGTCAACCCATTAACAGGTCTGACACTTGACTCAGAAAGATAGCTCTAGCAAATTGATGACTAGGTTCTGTTCCTATACCTGTAGAGGTCTCTGGGTCCTTGTACTAAGCCCAAGAAAAGGCATGATAGCTTTTAAGAAGCCGAAGGGTCCTTGTACAACGCCCAAGAGGAGCGGGGATGCTTTTAAGAAGCCTGTGGATCCCCAAACCCCGAGAAGTTCAAGACATGCCATTCACCGAGAATAGATCAAGCCAGGAAAGTTCGAGAATTTGGAAGAAACTCAAGAGATGCCAATCACGGAGAAAAGATCATCCCTGGGGAGTAGAGTCTCTTTGACGATTTCTAAGAGTGACAGTCTGAGAAAGGATTCACCGAGAATGCTGCCTTTCACGTCTCCATATTGTTTAACCCCAAGAGGAGGGAAGACCGTGTCTGGTAATCCTATGGGGATCTAGTTTTGTTTGTATTTAAGAGTGACCAACAGGGCTTTACCTAGTGCTAGACGTAGTTGCCGGGAAAAACTCTAAATAACTATACTAGTATTACACAATTGATATTTGACAAGTATATAAAAGTTTGTGAAAGAAGACTTACAGTGAGCAGCTCCACAATACAGTTATATATATATATATATATATATATATATATATATATATATATATATATATATATGAAAGCGAATAAAGAAAGCGGGTAAACACTTACTCGGTTGTAGAGCTTCCATGTTGTTTTGTTAGTTGTTCAACAAAGAAAGCTTTGATAACAATATTATATTCTAAATCAAAGGAGAAAGTGCTTTGAAAAGATTGTTGGGGCTTACAGCTTAAGGAGAGGCCCAAGGTTTTATCAGTGATTGCACTGTTGTTTTGAAATTGTACAGGGACTTATACAAGTGACTGAGGCCCAAAAAGGTTTTCTGTACAAAGGGATGGGTCTTACACTCTCTCAAGAGGCCCAAAGGTGTTTAAAGAAAAATAATGGGGCTTATAACACGAGGGTAGGCCCAAAGGATTTGTTTTTTGAATTGGCGATCGCGCCGAGATTTCTTTAACATACTGGGTCTTATACAATGCATTGAGGCCCAAAAAGTTTTGGTTAAAAAAAGGGTTGGGTCTTACACTCTATTAGAGGCCCAATGATTTATTTTTGTACAAGTGGTGGGGCTTACAGCTCAAGGAGAGGCCCAGATGATTTTGCTAAAAAAGGCGACGATCGCGCCATTGTTTTTGAAAATACAGTGGGACTTATACAATGACTGGGGCCCAAAAAGTGGTGTATTCACAATGGGGATGGGTCTTACACTCTAATAGAGGCCCATGAGTGTTTGAAAATGATTTGCGAGGGTGAAAATCAAAGAAACCCTAATTTTGTTTTCCTTTAAAAGTAAATATTTAAAGAAAATCAAATAAAATGATAAAAATACCAAATAAATTTGAATAAACCTCTTGTGATTTTTGTTTAAGGTTTGAAAAAATGAGGTTTTAATCACAAGATGAATTAAACTCATTTGGTTTTGATTTTCAAAGTAAATATTCACTTTTAAGAGTTTAAAAACAATTAAAAAGGAATTTATTCAGAAAACTACTAATTATATTAAATAACTAATATAAATTTGATTTTTTTGTGGAATAAAATATTTCAACATTTTTGTGATTTTTTACAAAAAGAACCAATAAAAAATAATCCAAAATTGAGAGAATTATTAATTTTTCAAATCATTAAAAATAATAAGAAAAACAATAAAAAAGTAGAAAAAATAGCAAAAAGAGGATCTGGGGTGAGGGGGATTCGAACCACAGACCTCTTGTGTATAGGGCGCGCGGCTGTTATACCCCAAATTTTGACCACTAAGATTTCCAATCATTGTGCAAATCATCATCACAATATGGATGAACCATCAGTCTCCCCAAAGATGGGTGAGCACTCACTACAAACAATAATTAGGATTTCAAGCCCTCTTTGAGCCTTAGGCAAAGGATCAATCAAGGAATGACATGATCTTCAACTTGTCTAACCTCTCAAACATCCACAATGGATCAAGAGGACTCCCACAAGCAAGAATCAAGCACAATGTTGCAGCATTCCAGGTAGATTAAGCCTTAAGATCGCCAGTGTCACCAAATCAGGGTTTGGTCGACCAGGGCCTTCAGATGGAAAGTTTCCTCTGGGCATGAGCTAATGCTTCAAAGCATAACCTAATATGCTCCATGGGACATTATGGACCCAATCATCAAGTCAATTTTGACCTCAGGGGATGCATTCATCAAAAATCAGGAATTAGGGTTTCTTGACCTAATTCACCCCCAAGTTGACTTTTGGGACAGATCATGAGCCAAGACCTCAAGATAGGATTTGAGGGTCTCTAATAAACCACCTTGATCCATTTGCAACAATGGATTGATCCAAGAAGCTTGGTTCCCAAGTTTCAGGTTTATCAGAACCACAGTTAGGGTTTTGCGGAAAAAGTCAACTATACCTTTGACTTTTGACCAGGACATGCTCCCAAACCCTAGGACATGATTCAATACACCCTATAACACCTATGAAATCAATCCATCAAGTTTGATTTAGGTCAAGGACTTGATTTCATAGAGGATCACACAGTTTGGAATTCATCTGATAAAAAGTCAACTGTGCCCAAAAGTCAAAGTTTGACTTTTTGATTTTTTGGTCAATTATGGTTCCTTAGCCCTAAAATGATGTTAATGTGTGATTGGAATCATCATTCATCAAGAAAAATCAAGAAAAGTGGGATAACTTATAAAAGGGGTAACCATAAAAACTTAGAAATTTTTCTAAGTTATGGAACAAAGTGGCTAGGGTACCAACTTTGGAGGATCATAACTCCTAAACCACAAGGTCATTTTTCCCCATTCAAAGCTGGATTTGTAGCTCTCATGGCCCTCTACAAAAGCTTCAAACACAACTCATTCCAATTCCTCATGGATTTTAAGTTATGGAATGATCAAAATCACAAAAAGTGAAAATGTCACTTTCTTCCAACACTTAGTGAAATTTTCACTAAGTCAGAATCTGTCTTACTTTTTTCAAAATGTAAGGGCATTTTTCACTTGGATCCAAAAAGTATCAAAAACAACTATGATCAAACAGTTGTTGTACCATATGAGGGCTTTCCAAAATGGCCAAGAACTCCATCAAAGTTCACTTGAGCCATGAGATATGACAATGGCAACATGCCTTGCTGAAAACTGTCAAAGCAAGGCAGATTAGTGCATTTTGCTCGATTTGCCAAATTTGTGCAAATGACAAACACACTTATCCATCTGAACACCTCAGGGGGAGACCAATGAGGGACAAACACTGATTCATAAGCCTCCCAAGTCTTTGGAACCAAAATTAGCATGCCAAACCTAGAAATGCCTAAAAGAGGGACAAAACTCCAATTTTGGTTTGGAGCATTTAATGGATGCACCAAGGTGGCATGGACTGAGTCATTTCCAACTGAATTCAGTCAAGACTTATCCAAGACCAAGGGAACCAGCAGCTTGTGCCCTAACCTCTAGTCAATGGATAGAGGAGACTTGGATTCTCATTGATCAACATTGGCCAAACCTCTGCTGCAGTTGCCATTCACTATTACAGCCAAAGTAAACTTGCTCTACTATAAATAGAGCTCAATTGTGTTCAGTTTGAGTACACCAAAGCACTACAACATAGCTCATGATCCAAACACATCCAATATGTCATATCTAATCTGTCCAAACTCTCACAAGTGACCTGTAACACCAAAATCACAAAGTCACCTCTCAAAACCTCAAAAATAGGACTTTTGTGCATTTTTCAAGCCATGTCTTGATTCAGTCACTTTCCAAACCAGATAAAACCTCAAACACACTCCAAATATCATCCTTGAATTATCCCAAATGGTTCCCCCCCATCTGGAACACCATTTGAGAGAGTTGCTATTTTGGCCACTTTTGCCCCTTTTGCAAGAAAGAGCTTAAACTTGTTCCTGAGGTTTCCAGCTAATTCCAACCATCCTAAAAGCTTCTAAGGGATCATTTGAGGTTGTTCAAAGCATCAAATCATTTCTGGAACAAAGCCCTTGGCATATTGCACAAAAGCTCCAAAAAGAGGTAAGCATCACAACTTGGATTCTTTGAATCATGCTTTCTTTTGATGTCCAATGATCATGCATCTCTTATGCATGTTATATGTGTTGTGTTTGCACCAATTTATCATGTAATTCATGCTTGTACCAAGAGATGGCACAGAAAATGAAAATCATGGCCTATTTCAAAACCACTATCGGGTTTTTCAATAGTAGCATGATCTGAAAAAAAAACACCACCACCATTGGATTCCTTGTGAAATTCTAGGCATGATAGACCTAAATTTTGTCCCAATCCATGGAGAAATGAGAAAGTTACGACCTTCACGTTTTCAACCAAAATCTTGCCTTGCCTTGCCTTAGGCCAGGCCAAAAACAAGGCAAGCCTTGTATATTTGTGGTTGTATTTCAATCAACGGATGTATCACCACCCTAGTGGTAAGGCGCGCGCCCTATACACAAGAGGTTTGGGGTTCGAATCCCCCTCGCCCCATATCATCTTTTTGCTATTTTTTTCCACTTTTTATTGTTTTTCTTATTATTTTTAATGATTTGAAAAATTAATAACTCTCTCAATTTTAATTATTTTTTATTGGTTATTTTTGTAAAAAATCACAAAAATGTTGAAATATTTTATTCCACAAAAAAATAAAATTTATATTAGTTATTTAATATAATTAGTATTTTTGTAAATAAATTCCTTTTTAATTGTTTTTAAACATTTAAAAGTGAATATTTACTTTGAAAATCAAAACCAAATGAGTTTAATTCATCTTGTGATTAAAACCTCATTTTTTCAAACCTTAAACAAAAATCACAAGTGGTTTATTCAAATTTATTTGGTATTTTTATCATTTTATTTGATTTTCATTAAATATTTACTTTTAAAGGAAAACAAAATTAGGGTTTCTTTGATTTTCACCCTCGCAAATCATTTTCAAACACTCATGGGCCTCTATTAGAGTGTAAGACCTATCCCCATTGTAAATACACCACTTTTTGGGCCTCAGTCATTGTATAAGTCCCACTGTATTTTCGAAAACAACGGCGCGATCGTCGCCTTTTTTAGAAAAATCATCTGGGCCTCTCCTTGAGCTGTAAGCCCCGCCACTTGTACAAAAATAAATCATTGGGCATCTAATAGAGTGTAAGACCCAACCCCTTTTTTAACCAAAACTTTTTGGGCCTCAATACATTGTATAAGACCCAGTATGTTAAAGAAACCTCGGCACGATCGCCAGTTCGAAAAAACAAATCATTTGGGCATACCCTCGTGTTATAAGCCCCATTCTTTTTCTTTAAACACCTTTGGGTCTCTTGAGAGAGTGTAAGACCTATCCCTTTGTACAGAAAACCTTTTTGGGCCTTAGTCCCTTGTATAAGTCCTTGTATAATTTCAAAACAACAGTACAATCACTGATAAATCCTTGGACCTCTCCTTGAGCTGTAAGCCCCAACAAACTTTTCAAAGCACTTTCTCCTTTGATTTTGAATATAATATTGTTATCAAAGCTTTCTTTGTTGAACAAACTAACAAAACAACATGGAAGCTCTACAACCGAGTAAGTGTTTACCCGTTTTCTTTATTCGCTTCGTATATATAACTGTATTGTAGGGCTGCTCACTGTAAGTCTTCTTTCACAAACTTTTATATACTTGTCAAATATTAACTGTGTAATACTAGTATAGTTATTTAGAGTTTTCCCCGGAAACTACGTCTAGCACTAGGTAAAGCCCTGTTGGTCACTCTTAAATACAAACAAAACTAGATCCCCATAGGATTACCAGACACAGTCTTCCCTCCTCTTGGGGTTAAACAATATGGAGACGTGAAAGGCAACATTCTCGATGAACCCTTTCTCAGACTGTCACTCTTAGAAATTGTCAAAGAGACTCTACTCCCCAGGGATGATCTTTTCTCCGTGAATAGCATCTCTTGAGTTTCTTCCAAATTCTCGGACTTTCCTGGCTTGATCTATTCTTGGTGAATGGCATGTCTTGAACTTCTCAGGATTTGGGGACCCACAGGCTTCTTAAAAGCTTCCCCACCTCCTCTTGGGCGTTGTACAAGGACCCTTCGGCTTCTTAAAAGCTCTCCTGCCTTCTCTTGGGATTAGTACAAGGACCCAGAGGCCTTTACAGGTATAGGAACAGAACCTAGTCATCAATTTGCTAGATCTATCTTTCTGAGTCAAGTGTCAGACCTGTTAATGGGTTGACCTTCATCCCTTAACATATCAGCCTTCTCTTGGGCATCATACAAAGATCATTCACTACCTGAGAATCGATTTCTCAAAACCCCAGTAGACTTGGACAGTCTCAATACCCTTTGGATTTTTCATTTCCTTAAAGAACAGAAAATAACCCTGATCCTCTGATCAATTCCAAAGCACAACAATACCTTTAATCGTTCCCTTTATAAGAACTGATTTTCTCTTTTATCCAACATACTGGACCTGTCACTAAACTGAAACAGTCACCTGCACAATAGCCTCCTCTTGGGCTTTGTACAATGATTCTCCCCAGCAGAGCTAACCTTTTCACACTCTCTTGTTGAGTATAAGAGACTCTCTTGCTGGGTCAAACCTGTTTAGCCTCCATCTCAGGCTTCGTACAAGATAAAAACCACTCTCTTGTTGAGTATAAAAGACTCTCTTGTTAAGTCACTTTCCTCTCAGCCTCAATCTCGGGCTTCGTACGAGATACAAAATCACTCTCTTGTTGAGTATAAAAGACCCTCATGTGGAGTCAAAACCTTTTAGCCTCCGTCTTGGGCTTCGTACAAGACACATATAAAAGCACTCTCTTGTTGAGTCAGTCACTTGTTAGCACTCTCTTGTTGAGTCAACCCCTTTTAGCCTCTCTATCGGGCTTCGTACGAGACACATAAAAACACCCTCTTGTTGGGTCAATAGCCTCCTCTTATGCTTTGTATAAGAAAACCTCGGTTGTGTCAATCAACCTTTTAGCATCAAAATATGTGCCTTGCTCACAGTATACAAACATCAACAACTCATTTTCCTTCAACTAATTGCTGTAAGCGGCAAGCCTCTGGATTATTTACATCCACACCACTGTCCCTCTTTTAGCATGAGAAATTCCTAAGGAAAGATAACATTGCTCTACACTGAGTTAAAATCTTCTCCTTCAGGTTAAAAATCCCCTGTAAAGGAAATTATGGCATTGCTGGATTCACATATCCCAGTTAAAGTAATTCTCCTTTATAATCAGTCACCCAACAGTTGTGACAAACTGACCAAATATCTCCCTTTAGAGATGACAAATTCTCTCTAAAGTCAAAACCCTTCAGCTTCACATCTTGGGCTTCGAACAAGATACAAATAGACCATTCAGCTTAACATCTTGGGCTTTGAACAAGATACAAATCACATTTAGCTTCACGTCTTGGGCTTTGAACAAGACACCAAAACAACCTTTTTTTTTCCTCCCATAGAATAGGAGGAACTACAATCGTTATGATTTCCCTATTTCGTTAAACGGGAATACGTAGCCATAAGATTGGAAAAATCTTAGCGAGCATACTAATCAAAAACCTAAAACCCAGTATCTCCACCAAATCAACCCAAAAGCACCAAATCTAAACACATTAACATCTTACCTCACAAATAGTCCAGGCAGTCTTTTTTAACAAAATAACCTAAGAGAGACCCACCTCCACATAGCATCTGTAACCTAACAGACTGCTGTTTAAACTCAGTATGCAAGCAGGGTTAGTTGGAGACATCTATTTCCTTTCCTTAATCAGCTTAACAGGATAAAAAATGAATCGAACTGTAGTACCCCAAAGCGATAGTGCTTTGCAACCACGCAAAAATTCGCGCAACAGAAAAATGGCGACCACAGTGGGAGCGCGAGATCTTGTTCTCTTCCCATCTCTTAGGTAGAAACCTTAAGAAAGTACCACAGGAAAAAATGGCGCCCATAGTGGGGTCCGTCTTCTCTTTCCTACAATCTTTACAGTAGAAAGCCATGAGTTCTCAAAATATCACTGAAATGACGACTCTGCTGGGGAGTCATTGTCTGTTTAGGATCATAAGACTAGAGGTCTAGGATGATTAAGACAAATATATATACTGCTTTTCCTAATTGATATTTGTGTTTATTTTTCTGCTAATGGGAATGCGTGTGATACCGCATGTGGAAAGATTGAGTATACACCTAAGATAGGTGATGGCAATGCGGGTGATCTTACTGGGAGTGAATTCCAGTTAAGAGCCCCCGATCGACCATGAAACTCAGTGGAGACTCCCTTTGCAGATACATTGCCTATACGACTTCAGTTGTTGAAAGTAGTGTGGTCGACTGGGTTATCTGAGAAGCTGAGGTTTTTAGTAGACTTAAACCATTTTGTAGTGCGGAAGCTATCAGAAATAGTTGTCACGCGATACTACCCTCATCTGAGATTGCTCTAGGATACATCAGCTCGCTGGCAATCCGCTTGCTGTTGTCATCTCAAGAGGGGTCAATGATTTTGCGGACAGGTACAAAAAATCACCAGTATAAACCTTTGGGGGGGTAGAGCCTTGACTTCATGACACCGACCCTTTGACCCCATGTTTTTTTCTATGTTTTTGTGTGCTGCATTCATACATTCATTTAAAAAACATAAAAACATTCAAAGAAAAATCTTCTCTTCTAGTCTCTCTTTTTCAAATTAAACTAAGACAATGATTGCAAATGTCAGAGAAAGGAGATTGCGCTAATGGATTTTGGTAGAAGGAAAACTCATAAGTACACCTTCAAGGTTCCAAAGTTAGAGGATTTGAGAGGTTTGGCGAGAATGATCACCCACCCCGAGGCTTTCAGAGCCAAGTATGGAGGACTGTCGTCTCTATTAATGGTCCATGTAATCGAAGAAATCCTGTCCATACTAATCCAGTTCTACAATCCGGTCTATCACTATTTCACATTCCTGGATTATCAGCTTGCATCAACGCTGGAGGAGTATTCTCACCTGACTGATTTACATATTACTGATCAAGCTCCGTTTTCTAGACTGGAAGAAATTCCAAAGGATCAGACCATTGCAAGAGGAATTTATTTGGACGAGTCAGAAGTCAGGACTCACATGACCACTAAGGGTGGCATCCAGGGTTTGTCAGCCCAATTCTTGATAAAGAAGGCTCTATACTTTGCTAGTATAGGGAACGTGGCCGCTTTCAAGAGCATCTTTGTTTTACTCACCTATGAGTTATTTTTGTTTCCCAACATCGATAACTTTGTAGATATCAACGCCATTAATATTTTCCTAATCGGAAACCCCATACCGACCTTACTCGCAGATGCATATCATTCGGTACATTTAAGGAATTTATACAGCGGATGAATAATCACGTGTTGTGTACCCTTGCTTTATAAATGGTTCACTTCCCATTTGCCCAAGTCTACTGCATTTTGGGATCAAAAGAATACTTTACGTTGGTCGCAGAGAATCATGTCTCTTACCAACTCTGACATCAATTGGTACAATCGAATCTACGACGGGATCAGAATCATTGACCTTTGTGGAAATTTCCCAAATGTACCCCTTATAGGAACTAAGGGGGGAATCAACTATCATCCAGTGTTAGTTCGTCGTCAATTTGGATACCCAATGAGGCATGTCCCGCATAATGCTCATCTGGAAGGTCTTTTCTTCAAGGAACGAGAAAATGACAGGGCACTAAAGACGGAAATAGTGCACGCTTGGAAACACGTTCATTGGAAAGAACGAGAGTCTCTAGGAAAACCAGACTGTGTCTCGATGGAGCCGTATCTCCACTGGCTACAACTAGATCTCTCAAGCTGAGGATGCCTTACCCTCGTCAGGAAGTTCTTCCATTAAGGGACTCTGCCCTTTATTTCATGTCTGAGACGGAAAAACTTCAGGTTACTCTCAACAAAGTTCAGCAGGAGAAGAGGTCTTGGAGGAACAAGTACCGTATTCTCAATGTGGAATGTAAGAAAATACAGCAGCTATTAAGAGAAAAAGATGCTCTGATTGAGATTTTAGAGCAGCATGCTGTAGAAAATCAGGATGACCAAAGGAATTTGCTCGCTCCTTTCACTTGGCAAAGGAATGACAACCTGACAACGGCCAAAGAGCCCCGGTCAAAGAAAAGGAAAGCACCTGAACCAGCACCTGAGCTCTCTTCAGAGAGGACTCAGGAGCCAATACCTTGCTCTTTTTTCTTAGGGAGAGCACGACTGTATCTTTTGGTACTGCTTGATGATCCAGCATCTTTAAATAAACGTCCTTCTCGGACTGCTTCCTCAAGATGAACTCCCATGCCGACCATCTCAGTAAAGTCGCTGGACGCACTGGCAACCATTCTGTCATAGTAAAATGAGCTCAAGGTTTTCAAGAAGATCTTTGTCATCTCTTTTTCCTCAAGAGGTGGACAAATCTGGGTGGTAATTTCACGCCATCTCTGAGCATACTCCTTGAAGGTTTCCTTATCCTTCTGCGACATGGCTCTAAGTTGATCTCTGTCCGGTGCCATGTCCAGGTTATACTTATCTTGTTGAACAAAGGCAGCGCCAAGATCTTTGAAAGTGACAATCTTGGTGCGGTTTAAACCCATGTACCATTTGAGTGCGGCACTGTTTAAACTATCCTGGAAATAGTGGATCAGTAGCTGTTGGTTCTCTGTCTGAGTTGACATCCTTCGAGCGTACATCACCAGATGACTTTGAGGGCAAGAGTTACCCTTGTACTTTTCAAATTCGGGCACCTTGAATTTGTGCGGAACTTTCACATTGGGGACCAAACAAAGGTCTGCAGCGTCCTTTCCAAATAGATCCTGACCGCGAAGTGCTTACAGTTCTTTCTACATCTCCAGGAACTGTTCCTGGAACTCCTTCATTTTCTCGTCCATACTTTCATTTTCACCAGAAGGTATCCGTGGAATGTGCCCTTCCGGGACAGTGTGTATCACGGGTGGTGATACAGTCCTTACGGGTGTGACTCTTGGCGTCTCCCGAAGTTTGTAAGCTTCAGGAGTTGTTGTCATGCCCCTGGCATCTGGGCTTTTCTGAAGTTTGTAACCTTCAGGCCTAGCGGCTCCTGCTGCAGTTTTCGGATCTTCAGTGATCGGCGGAATATATCCTTCCGGGATATAGTTTAGTGGCATGCCCCAGGGACGATCTTTAGGCATGTTATACCGAGGATCAATCTTTTCCACTATAGGCGTTGATGTGATCTCTGAGATCACAGTCCGTTGTATCTGAGCTGCTGGCAGAGCTTGCATGTCACTGTGAAGTTTCCTCAGATCCTCTCTCAGAGCATCGATTTCTTCTCTCAACTCTCTGTTCTCTTCCTCGAGATTATCCATTTTCTTCGGAATGTTGGCCCAAGTATTGTACGAATGAGACAGTTTGACTCTAGAATCGAGACATAAATGTGAGATTCGTAGAGAAGAGGAAGGCGTTAATGCGAGAATGATGGATGATATGCAATGATTTTATTTAGTTATTTTTTTTGTTATTTACAAAAGAATCTTCGACAATTGGATTATAAATATCAAACAGTGGGGAAACCTCATTTTATTGAATTCAAAGATTGCGGAAATGGAAATACAGTAATTTACAAAGTGCTGTAAAAGGAAATCTAAACTTATGGATCCTGAGTCCTCTCTTGTAGCGCGAAATTTTGCGTGGTTGCGAAGCACTATCGCTTTGGGGTATTACAGTTCGATTCATTTTTTATCCTGCTAAGTTGATTAAGGAAGGGAAATAGATGTCTCCAATTAACCTTGCTTGCATACTGAGTTTAAACAGATGACTGTTGGTTACAGATGCTATTAAGATTGTGGGTCTCTCTTAGGTTATTTTGTTTAAAAAAAATAGAGTGCCTGGACTATTTGTGAGGTAACATGTTAATGTGTTTAGATTTGATGCTTTTGGGTTGATTCGGTGGAGATACTGGGTTTTGGGTTTTTGATTAGTATGCTCGCTAAGATTTTTCCAATCTTATGCCTACGTATTCCCGTTTAACGAAACAGGGAAATCAGAGCGATCGTAGTTCCTCCTATTCTATGGGAGGAAAAAAAGGTTTTTTTGGTGTCTTGTTCAAAGCCCAAGACGTGAAGCTAAATGTGGTTTGTATCTTGTTCAAAGCCCAATATGTGAAGCTGAAGGGTCTATTTGTATCTTGTTCAAAGCCCAAGATGTGAAGCTGAAGGGTTTTGACTTTAGAGAGAATTTGTCATCTTTAAAGGGGGATATTTGGTCTGTTTGTCACAACTGTTGGGTGACTGATTATAAAGGAGAATTACTTTAACCGGGATATGTGAATCCAACAATTCCATAATTTCCTTTATAGTGGATTTTTAACCTGAAGGAGAAGACTTTAACTCAGTTTAGAGCAATGCCATCTTTCCTTAGGAATTTCTCATGCTAAAAGATGGACAGTGGCGTGGATGTAAATAATCCAGAGGCTTGCCGCTTACAGCAATTTAGATGAAGGAAAAGGAGTTGTTGTTGTTTGTATACTATGAGCAAGGCACATATTTTGATGCTAAAAGGTTGATTGACTCAACCGGGGTTTTCTTATACAAATCCTAAGAGGAGGCTATTGACCCAACAAGAGGGTGTTTTTATGTGTCTCGTACGAAGCCCGAGAGAGAGGGTAAAAGGGGTTGACTCAACAAGAGAGTGGTAACAAGTGACTAACTCAACAAGAGAGTGCTTTTATATGTGTCTTGTACGAAGCTCAAGACGGAGGCTAAAAGGTTTTGACTCCACATGAGGGTCTTTTATACTCAACAAGAGAGTGATTTTGTATCTCGTACGAAGCCCGAGATGGAGGCTGAGAGGGAAGTGACTCAACAAGAGAGTCTTTTATACTCAACAAGAGAGTGATTTTTATCTCGTACGAAGCCCGAGATGGAGGCTAAATAGGTTTGACCCAACAAGAGAGTCTTTTATACTCAACAAGAGAGTGTGAAAAGGTTAGCTCCGCTGGGGAGAATCATTGTACAAAGCCCAGGAAGAGGCTATTGCGCTGGTGACTGTTTCAGTTTAGTGACAGGTCCAGTATGTTGGATAAAAGAAAAAATCAGTTCTTATAAAGGGAACGATTAAAAGTATTGTTGTTGTTTGGGATTAATCAGAGGATCAGGGTTATTTCTTATTCTTTAAGGAATGGAAATTCCAAAGGGTATTGAGACTGTCCAAGTCTACTGGGGTTTTGAGAAATCGATTCTTAGGTAGTGAATGATCTTTGTATGATGCCCAAGAGAATGCGGGTATGTTAAGGGATGAAGGTCAACCCATTAACAGGTCTGACACTTGACTCAGAAAGATAGCTCTAGCAAATTGATGACTAGGTTCTGTTCCTATACCTGTAGAGGTCTCTGGGTCCTTGTACTAAGCCCAAGAAAAGGCATGATAGCTTTTAAGAAGCCGAAGGGTCCTTGTACAACGCCCAAGAGGAGCGGGGATGCTTTTAAGAAGCCTGTGGATCCCCAAACCCCGAGAAGTTCAAGACATGCCATTCACCGAGAATAGATCAAGCCAGGAAAGTCCGAGAATTTGGAAGAAACTCAAGAGATGCCATTCACGGAAAAAAGATCATCCCTGGGGAGTAGAGTCTCTTTGACGATTTCTAAGAGTGACAGTCTGAGAAAGGATTCACCGAGAATGCTGCCTTTCACGTCTCCATATTGTTTAACCCCAAGAGGAGGGAAGACCGTGTCTGGTAATCCTATGGGGATCTAGTTTTGTTTGTATTTAAGAGTGACCAACAGGGCTTTACCTAGTGCTAGACGTAGTTGCCGGGAAAAACTCTAAATAACTATACTAGTATTACACAATTGATATTTGACAAGTATATAAAAGTTTGTGAAAGAAGACTTACAGTGAGCAGCCCCACAATACAGTTATATATATATATATATATATATATATATATATATATGAAAGCGAATAAAGAAAGCGGGTAAACACTTACTCGGTTGTAGAGCTTCCATGTTGTTTTGTTAGTTGTTCAACAAAGAAAGCTTTGATAACAATATTATATTCTAAATCAAAGGAGAAAGTGCTTTGAAAAGATTGTTGGGGCTTACAGCTTAAGGAGAGGCCCAAGGTTTTATCAGTGATTGCACTGTTGTTTTGAAATTGTACAGGGACTTATACAAGTGACTGAGGCCCAAAAAGGTTTTCTATACAAAGGGATGGGTCTTACACTCTCTCAAGAGGCCCAAAGGTGTTTAAAGAAAAATAATGGGGTTTATAACACGAGGGTAGGCCCAAAGGATTTGTTTTTTGAATTGGCGATCGCGCCGAGATTTCTTTAACATACTGGGTCTTATACAATGCATTGAGGCCCAAAAAGTTTTGGTTAAAAAAAGGGTTGGGTCTTACACTCTATTAGAGGCCCAATGATTTATTTTTGTACAAGTGGTGGGGCTTACAGCTCAAGGAGAGGCCCAGATGATTTTGCTAAAAAAGGCGACGATCGCGCCATTGTTTTTGAAAATACAGTGGGACTTATACAATGACTGGGGCCCAAAAAGTGGTGTATTCACAATGGGGATGGGTCTTACACTCTAATAGAGGCCCATGAGTGTTTGAAAATGATTTGCGAGGGTGAAAATCAAAGAAACCCTAATTTTGTTTTCCTTTAAAAGTAAATATTTAAAGAAAATCAAATAAAATGATAAAAATACCAAATAAATTTGAATAAACCTCTTGTGATTTTTGTTTAAGGTTTGAAAAAATGAGGTTTTAATCACAAGATGAATTAAACTCATTTGGTTTTGATTTTCAAAGTAAATATTCACTTTTAAGAGTTTAAAAACAATTAAAAAGGAATTTATTCAGAAAACTACTAATTATATTAAATAACTAATATAAATTTGATTTTTTTGTGGAATAAAATATTTCAACATTTTTGTGATTTTTTACAAAAAGAACCAATAAAAAATAATCCAAAATTGAGAGAATTATTAATTTTTCAAATCATTAAAAATAATAAGAAAAACAATAAAAAAGTAGAAAAAATAGCAAAAAGAGGATCTGGGGTGAGGGGGATTCGAACCACAGACCTCTTGTGTATAGGGCGCGCGGCTGTTATACCCCAAATTTTGACCACTAAGATTTCCAATCATTGTGCAAATCATCATCACAATATGGATGAACCATCAGTCTCCCCAAAGATGGGTGAGCACTCACTACAAACAATAATTAGGATTTCAAGCCCTCTTTGAGCCTTAGGCAAAGGATCAATCAAGGAATGACATGATCTTCAACTTGTCTAACCTCTCAAACATCCACAATGGATCAAGAGGACTCCCACAAGCAAGAATCAAGCACAATGTTGCAGCATTCCAGGTAGATTAAGCCTTAAGATCGCCAGTGTCACCAAATCAGGGTTTGGTCGACCAGGGCCTTCAGATGGAAAGTTTCCTCTGGGCATGAGCTAATGCTTCAAAGCATAACCTAATATGCTCCATGGGACATTATGGACCCAATCATCAAGTCAATTTTGACCTCAGGGGATGCATTCATCAAAAATCAGGAATTAGGGTTTCTTGACCTAATTCACCCCCAAGTTGACTTTTGGGACAGATCATGAGCCAAGACCTCAAGATAGGATTTGAGGGTCTCTAATAAACCACCTTGATCCATTTGCAACAATGGATTGATCCAAGAAGCTTGGTTCCCAAGTTTCAGGTTCATCAGAACCACAGTTAGGGTTTTGCGGAAAAAGTCAACTATACCTTTGACTTTTGACCAGGACATGCTCCCAAACCCTAGGACATGATTCAATACACCCTATAACACCTATGAAATCAATCCATCAAGTTTGATTTAGGTCAAGGACTTGATTTCATAGAGGATCACACAGTTTGGAATTCATCTGATAAAAAGTCAACTGTGCCCAAAAGTCAAAGTTTGACTTTTTGATTTTTTGGTCAATTATGGTTCCTTAGCCCTAAAATGATGTTAATGTGTGATTGGAATCATCATTCATCAAGAAAAATCAAGAAAAGTGGGATAACTTATAAAAGGGGTAACCATAAAAACTTAGAAATTTTTCTAAGTTATGGAACAAAGTGGCTAGGGTACCAACTTTGGAGGATCATAACTCCTAAACCACAAGGTCATTTTTCCCCATTCAAAGCTGGATTTGTAGCTCTCATGGCCCTCTACAAAAGCTTCAAACACAACTCATTCCAATTCCTCATGGATTTTAAGTTATGGAATGATCAAAATCACAAAAAGTGAAAATGTCACTTTCTTCCAACACTTAGTGAAATTTTCACTAAGTCAGAATCTGTCTTACTTTTTTCAAAATGTAGGGGCATTTTTCACTTGGATCCAAAAAGTATCAAAAACAACTATGATCAAACAGTTGTTGTACCATATGAGGGCTTTCCAAAATGGCCAAGAACTCCATCAAAGTTCACTTGAGCCATGAGATATGACAATGGCAACATGCCTTGCTGAAAACTGTCAAAGCAAGGCAGATTAGTGCATTTTGCTCGATTTGCCAAATTTGTGCAAATGACAAACACACTTATCCATCTGAACACCTCAGGGGGAGACCAATGAGGGACAAACACTGATTCATAAGCCTCCCAAGCCTTTGGAACCAAAATTAGCATGCCAAACCTAGAAATGCCTAAAAGAGGGACAAAACTCCAATTTTGGTTTGGAGCATTTAATGGATGCACCAAGGTGGCATGGACTGAGTCATTTCCAACTGAGTTCAGTCAAGACTTATCCAAGACCAAGGGAACCAGCAGCTTGTGCCCTAACCTCTAGTCAATGGATAGAGGAGACTTGGATTCTCATTGATCAACATTGGCCAAACCTCTGCTGCAGTTGCCATTCACTATTGCAGCCAAAGCAAACTTGCTCTACTATAAATAGAGCTCAATTGTGTTCAGTTTGAGTACACCAAAGCACTACAACATAGCTCATGATCCAAACACATCCAATATGTCATATCTAATCTGTCCAAACTCTCACAAGTGACCTGTAACACCAAAATCACAAAGTCACCTCTCAAAACCTCAAAAATAGGACTTTTGTGCATTTTTCAAGCCATGTCTTGATTCAGTCACTTTCCAAACCAGATAAAACCTCAAACACACTCCAAATATCATCCTTGAATTATCCCAAATGGTTCCCCCCCATCTGGAACACCATTTGAGAGAGTTGCTATTTTGGCCACTTTTGCCCCTTTTGCAAGAAAGAGCTTAAACTTGTTCCTGAGGTTTCCAGCTAATTCCAACCATCCTAAAAGCTTCTAAGGGATCATTTGAGGTTGTTCAAAGCATCAAATCATTTCTGGAACAAAGCCCTTGGCATATTGCACAAAAGCTCCAAAAAGAGGTAAGCATCACAACTTGGATTCTTTGAATCATGCTTTCTTTTGATGTCCAATGATCATGCATCTCTTATGCATGTTATATGTGTTGTGTTTGCACCAATTTATCATGTAATTCATGCTTGTACCAAGAGATGGCACAGAAAATGAAAATCATGGCCTATTTCAAAACCACTATCGGGTTTTTCAATAGTAGCATGATCTGAAAAAAAAACACCACCACCATTGGATTCCTTGTGAAATTCTAGGCATGATAGACCTAAATTTTGTCCCAATCCATGGAGAAATGAGAAAGTTATGACCTTCACGTTTTTAACCAAAATCTTGCCTTGCCTTGCCTTAGGCCAGGCCAAAAACAAGGCAAGCCTTGTATATTTGTGGTTGTATTTCAATCAACGGATGTATCACCACCCTAGTGGTAAGGCGCGCGCCCTATACACAAGAGGTTTGGGGTTCGAATCCCCCTCGCCCCATATCATCTTTTTGCTATTTTTTTCCACTTTTTATTGTTTTTCTTATTATTTTTAATGATTTGAAAAATTAATAACTCTCTCAATTTTAATTATTTTTTATTGGTTATTTTTGTAAAAAATCACAAAAATGTTGAAATATTTTATTCCACAAAAAAATAAAATTTATATTAGTTATTTAATATAATTAGTATTTTTGTAAATAAATTCCTTTTTAATTGTTTTTAAACATTTAAAAGTGAATATTTACTTTGAAAATCAAAACCAAATGAGTTTAATTCATCTTGTGATTAAAACCTCATTTTTTCAAACCTTAAACAAAAATCACAAGTGGTTTATTCAAATTTATTTGGTATTTTTATCATTTTATTTGATTTTCATTAAATATTTACTTTTAAAGGAAAACAAAATTAGGGTTTCTTTGATTTTCACCCTCGCAAATCATTTTCAAACACTCATGGGCCTCTATTAGAGTGTAAGACCTATCCCCATTGTAAATACACCACTTTTTGGGCCTCAGTCATTGTATAAGTCCCACTGTATTTTCAAAAACAACGGCGCGATCGTCGCCTTTTTTAGCAAAATTATCTGGGCCTCTCCTTGAGCTGTAAGCCCCGCCACTTGTACAAAAATAAATCATTGGGCCTCTAATAGAGTGTAAGACCCAACCCCTTTTTTAACCAAAACTTTTTGGGCCTCAATACATTGTATAAGACCCAGTATGTTAAAGAAACCTCGGCACGATCGCCAGTTCGAAAAAACAAATCATTTGGGCATACCCTCGTGTTATAAGCCCCATTCTTTTTCTTTAAACACCTTTGGGTCTCTTGAGAGAGTGTAAGACCTATCCCTCTGTACAGAAAACCTTTTTGGGCCTTAGTCCCTTGTATAAGTCCTTGTATAATTTCAAAACAACAGTACAATCACTGATAAATCCTTGGGCCTCTCCTTGAGCTGTAAGCCCCAACAAACTTTTCAAAGCACTTTCTCCTTTGATTTTGAATATAATATTGTTATCAAAGCTTTCTTTGTTGAACAAACTAACAAAACAACATGGAAGCTCTACAACCGAGTAAGTGTTTACCCGTTTTCTTTATCTGCTTTCGTATATATAACTGTATTGTAGGGCTGCTCACTGTAAGTCTTCTTTCACAAACTTTTATATACTTGTCAAATATTAACTGTGTAATACTAGTATAGTTATTTAGAGTTTTCCCCGGAAACTACGTCTAGCACTAGGTAAAGCCCTGTTGGTCACTCTTAAATACAAACAAAACTAGATCCCCATAGGATTACCAGACACAGTCTTCCCTCCTCTTGGGGTTAAACAATATGGAGACGTGAAAGGCAGCATTCTCGATGAACCCTTTCTCAGACTGTCACTCTTAGAAATTGTCAAAGAGACTCTACTCCCCAGGGATGATCTTTTCTCCGTGAATAGCATCTCTTGAGTTTCTTCCAAATTCTCGGACTTTCCTGGCTTGATCTATTCTCGGTGAATGGCATGTCTTGAACTTCTCGGGATTTGGGGACCCACAGGCTTCTTAAAAGCTTCCCCACCTCCTCTTGGGCGTTGTACAAGGACCCTTCGGCTTCTTAAAAGCTCTCATGCCTTCTCTTGGGATTAGTACAAGGACCCAGAGGCCTTTACAGGTATAGGAACAGAACCTAGTCATCAATTTGCTAGATCTATCTTTCTGAGTCAAGTGTCAGACCTGTTAATGGGTTGACCTTCATCCCTTAACATATCAGCCTTCTCTTGGGCATCATACAAAGATCATTCACTACCTGAGAATCGATTTCTCAAAACCCCAGTAGACTTGGACAGTCTCAATACCCTTTGGATTTTTCATTTCCTTAAAGAACAGAAAATAACCCTGATCCTCTGATCAATTCCAAAGCACAACAATACCTTTAATCGTTCCCTTTATAAGAACTGATTTTCTCTTTTATCCAACATACTGGACCTGTCACTAAACTGAAACAGTCACCTGCACAATAGCCTTCTCTTGGGCTTTGTACAATGATTCTCCCCAGCAGAGCTAACCTTTTCACACTCTCTTGTTGAGTATAAGAGACTCTCTTGTTAGGTCAAACCTGTTTAGCCTCCATCTCAGGCTTCGTACAAGATAAAAACCACTCTCTTGTTGAGTATAAAAGACTCTCTTGTTAAGTCACTTTCCTCTCAGCCTCAATCTCGGGCTTCGTACGAGATACAAAATCACTCTCTTGTTGAGTATAAAAGACCCTCATGTGGAGTCAAAACCTTTTAGCCTCCGTCTTGGGCTTCGTACAAGACATATATAAAAGCACTCTCTTGTTGAGTCAGTCACTTGTTAGCACTCTCTTGTTGAGTCAACCCCTTTTAGCCTCTCTATCGGGCTTCGTACGAGACACATAAAAACACCCTCTTGTTGGGTCAATAGCCTCCTCTTAGGCTTTGTATAAGAAAACCTCGGTTGTGTCAATCAACCTTTTAGCATCAAAATATGTGCCTTGCTCACAGTATACAAACATCAACAACTCATTTTCCTTCAACTAATTGCTGTAAGCGGCAAGCCTCTGGATTATTTACATCCACACCACTGTCCCTCTTTTAGCATGAGAAATTCCTAAGGAAAGATAACATTGCTCTACACTGAGTTAAAATCTTCTCCTTCAGGTTAAAAATCCCCTATAAAGGAAATTATGGCATTGCTGGATTCACATATCCCAGTTAAAGTAATTCTCCTTTATAATCAGTCACCCAACAGTTGTGACAAACTGACCAAATATCTCCCTTTAGAGATGACAAATTCTCTCTAAAGTCAAAACCCTTCAGCTTCACATCTTGGGCTTCGAACAAGATACAAATAGACCATTCAGCTTAACATCTTGGGCTTTGAACAAGATACAAATCACATTTAGCTTCACGTCTTGGGCTTTGAACAAGACACCAAAACAACCTTTTTTTTTCCTCCCATAGAATAGGAGGAACTACAATCGTTATGATTTCCCTGTTTCGTTAAACGGGAATACGTAGCCATAAGATTGGAAAAATCTTAGCGAGCATACTAATCAAAAACCTAAAACCCAGTATCTCCACCAAATCAACCCAAAAGCACCAAATCTAAACACATTAACATCTTACCTCACAAATAGTCCAGGCACTCTTTTTTAACAAAATAACCTAAGAGAGACCCACCTCCACATAGCATCTGTAACCTAACAGACTGCTGTTTAAACTCAGTATGCAAGCAGGGTTAGTTGGAGACATCTATTTCCTTTCCTTAATCAGCTTAACAGGATAAAAAATGAATCGAACTGTAGTACCCCAAAGCGATAGTGCTTCGCAACCACGCAAAAATTCGCGCAACAGAAAAAATGGCGACCACAGTGGGAGCGCGAGATCTTGTTCTCTTCCCATCTCTTAGGTAGAAACCTTAAGAAAGTACCACAGGAAAAAATGGCGCCCACAGTGGGGTCCGTCTTCTCTTTCCTACAATCTTTACAGTAGAAAGCCATGAGTTCTCAAAATATCACTGAAATGACGACTCTGCTGGGGAGTCATTGTCTGTTTAGGATCATAAGACTAGAGGTCTAGGATGATTAAGACAAATATATATACTGCTTTTCCTAATTGATATTTGTGTTTATTTTTCTGCTAATGGGAATGCGTGTGATACCGCATGTGGAAAGATTGAGTATACACCTAAGATAGGTGATGGCAATGCGGGTGATCTTACTGGGAGTGAATTCCAGTTAAGAGCCCCCGATCGACCATGAAACTCAGTGGAGACTCCCGTTGCAGATACATTGCCTATACGACTTCAGTTGTTGAAAGTAGTGTGGTCGACTGGGTTATCTGAGAAGCTGAGGTTTTTAGTAGACTTAAACCATTTTGTAGTGCGGAAGCTATCAGAAATAGTTGTCACGCGATACTACCCTCATCTGAGATCGCTCTAGGATACATCAGCTCGCTGGCAATCCGCTTGCTGTTGTCATCCCAAGAGGGGTCAATGATTTTGCGGACAGGTACAAAAAATCACCAGTATAAACCTTTGGGGGGGTAGAGCCTTGACTTCATGACACCGACCCTTTGACCCCATGTTTTTTCTATGTTTTTGTGTGCTGCATTCATACATTCATTTAAAAAACATAAAAACATTCAAAGAAAAATCTTCTCTTCTAGTCTCTCTTTTTCAAATTAAACTAAGACAATGATTGCAAATGTCAGAGAAAGGAGATTGCGCTAATGGATTTTGGTAGAAGGAAAACTCATAAGTACACCTTCAAGGTTCCAAAGTTAGAGGATTTGAGAGGTTTGGCGAGAATGATCACCCACCCCGAGGCTTTCAGAGCCAAGTATGGAGGACTGTCGTCTCTATTAATGGTCCATGTAATCGAAGAAATCCTGTCCATACTAATCCAGTTCTACGATCCGGTCTATCACTATTTCACATTCCCGGATTATCAGCTTGCATCAACGCTGGAGGAGTATTCTCACCTGACTGATTTACATATTACTGATCAAGCTCCGTTTTCTGGACTGGAAGAAATTCCAAAGGATCAGACCATTGCAAGAGGAATTTATTTGGACGAGTCAGAAGTCAGGACTCACATGACCACTAAGGGTGGCATCCAGGGTTTGTCAGCCCAATTCTTGATAAAGAAGGCTCTATACTTTGCTAGTATAGGGAACGTGGCCGCTTTCAAGAGCATCTTTGTTTTACTCACCTATGAGTTATTTTTGTTTCCCAACATCGATAACTTTGTAGATATCAACGCCATTAATATTTTCCTAATCAGAAACCCCGTACCGACCTTACTCGCAGATGCATATCATTCGGTACATTTAAGGAATTTATACAGCGGATGAATGATCACGTGTTGTGTACCCTTGCTTTATAAATGGTTCACTTCCCATTTGCCCAAGTCTACTGCATTTTGGGATCAAAAGAATACTTTACGTTGGTCACAGAGAATCATGTCTCTTACCAACTCTGACATCAATTGGTACAATCGAATCTACGACGGGATCAGAATCATTGACCTTTGTGGAAATTTCCCAAATGTACCCCTTATAGAATCTAAGGGGGGAATCAACTATCATCCAGTGTTAGTTCGTCGTCAATTTGGATACCCAATGAGGCATGTCCCGCATAATGCTCATCTGGAAGGTCTTTTCTTCAAGGAACGAGAAAATGACAGGGCACTAAAGACGGAAATAGTGCACGCTTGGAAACACGTTCATTGGAAAGAACGAGAGTCTCTAGGAAAACCAGACTGTGTCTCGATGGAGCCGTATCTCCACTGGCTACAAACTAGATCTCTCAAGCTGAGGATGCCTTACCCTCGTCAGGAAGTTCTTCCATTAAGGGACTCTGCCCTTTATTTCATGTCTGAGACGGAAAAACTTCAGGTTACTCTCAGCAAAGTTCAGCAGGAGAAGAGGTCTTGGAGGAACAAGTACCGTATTCTCAATGTGGAATGTAAGAAAATACAGCAGCTATTAAGAGAAAAAGATGCTCTGATTGAGATTTTAGAGCAGCATGCTGTAGAAAATCAGGATGACCAAAGGAATTTTCTCGCTCCTTTCACTTGGCAAAGGAATGACAACCTGACAACGGCCCAAGAGCCCCGGTCAAAGAAAAGGAAAGCACCTGAACCAGCACCTGAGCTCTCTTCAGAGAGGACTCAGGATCCATTAGTTTAGATTTCCTTTTTTCAACACTTTATAATCTACTGTATTTCCATTTCCGCAATCCTTTGAATTCAATAAAATGGGATTTCCCCACTGTTTGATATTTGCAATCAATTGTCGAAGTTTACTTTGAATAAACAAAAATAATTAATAATCATTGCATTCCTCATTCTCATAAACGCATTCTTCTTACCTACGAATCTCACGTTTGCGTCTCGATTCTAGAGGCAAACTGTCTCATTCGTACAATACTCGGGCCAATCGTCAGAAAAAGATGGATGATCTCGAGGAAGAGAACAGAGAGTTGAGAGAAGAGATTGACACTCTGAAAGAGCATCTGAGAAAGCTTAATAACGACATGCAAGCTCTAGCAGAAGCTTAAATGCAACAACAAAGGACTGTGATCTTGGAGATAACATCTAAGCCCATAGTGGAGAAGTATGATCCTAGGTACAAAATGCTGAAAGATCGTCCTTGGGGCATGCCTATTAACTATATCCCGGAAGGATATGTTCCGCTGATCTCTGAGGATCAGAGGACCGCAGCAGGAACCGCTAGGCCTGAAGGTTAGAAATTTCGGGAGACACCGAGAGTCTCGGCCATAATGACTATACCACCGCCCGTGGTACACACTGTCCCGGAAGGACAGATTCCACAGATACCCTCTGGTGGATGCGACAACATGATCGACAGAATGAATGAATTCCATGAACAATTCCTGGAGATGCAGAAAGAACTGCAGGCCCTTCGCGGTCAGGATCTATTTGGAAAGGACGCCGCAGACCTCTGCTTGGTCCCCAATGTGAAAGTTCCACACAAGTTCCAAGTGCCTGACTTTGAAAAGTACAAGGGTAACTCTTGCCCTCAGAGCCATTTGGTGATGTACGCTCGGCGAATGTCAGCTCAGACAAAGAACCAGGAGCTACTGATTCACTACTTTCAGGATAGTTTAACCGGTGCCGCATTAAAATGGTACATGGGTCTAAACCGCGCTACGATCGACACGTTCAGAGATCTTGGCACTACTTTTGTTCAACAATATAAATACAATTTGGACATGGCACTGGACAGAGATCAACTCAGATCAATGTCACAAAAGGACAAGGAAACCTTTAAGGAGTACGCTCATAGATGGTGTGAAATTTCCGCTCAGATTTCTCCACCTCTAGAGGAAAACTAGATGACAAAGATCTTCTTAAAGACCTTGAGCTCCTTTTACTACGACAGAATGGTCGCCAGTGCGCCCAGTGACTTCACCGAGATGGTGGGCATGTGAGTTCGTCTTGAGGAAGCCGTCCGAGAAGGACGTCTAGTTAAAGACGCTGGACCATCAAGTAATACAAAACGATATGGTAGTGACCTCCCTAAGAAAAAAGAGCAGGATATTGGGAATATCTCTCTCGAAAAGCAAAGGCGACAATATCAACCAGTAGCAGCTGTAACTCCTGCTATCAATCCCGCGCCTGTTCCTACGTATCAACCTCCGGTTGCTCAGAGCCAACCTAATCAACATTCTCTTCAGCAGGCTCGTCCTCAGTACAACAACAACCGTACAAAGCGACCTCCAGGGTTTGACCCTATACCCATGTTGTACGCATAGCTACTTCCATTATTACTGGTCAAGGGGCATGTCCAAACTATGTCTCCTCTTACAGTACCGAAAAATCCGCCTTTTTGGTTCAAAACAGATCAGACGTGTCCTTACCATCAAGGAGGATCATGGTATAACATAGAAAATTGTCTCAGTTTTAAATCCGATGTGCAAAAGCTTGTTAGGAGCGGGGCCTTATCTTTCAAAGATACGAATCCGAATGTTCTCACAAACCCGCTGCCTCAACATGAGAAAGCTGCAGTCAATTTGATAGAGGGAGAGTCTAACAACACCTATCAAATTCATGATGTACTCTTGTTAAGAGCCAACTTGGTCAAGATGCATTGTAGGCAGAGTGGATATGGCCATGTGCCACCTCATAATTATCACCAGTGTGATATCTTCTCTAAAAACAATCAAGGATGTTCTGTGATGCAAGCAGCTCTACAGGAACAATTGGATCTCGGATGGATCCAAGAGCATCGAGTTCGTGGAGTCAACATGACCTATACAAATTCCAACATCATTCAGAACCACGACATCCGTGCAATGAATGTCAACTTGGTGGCGATGCACTCAAGGCAAAGCCAATATCATAATCTGCCGCGGCACGATTATAATTCCTGTCTGACTTGTTCGATAAACAAACAGGGATGCTCTTTTGTAAAAGAGGCCCTCCAACGTCAGATGGATCTTGGATGGATCAAGGACTACCATGATAGAAATCCTTATCAGATCAACATGATTCAAATCTTTGATATTCGTCTGATGAATACCAGCTTGGTGGAGTTACATGCCAGGCAGGTCCAACTTGGTTTTCTCACTTTGCATAATTATCAGAACTGTAAAGGATGTTGTGAGAGTAACCAAGGGTGCGCTCTCGTTCAAAGAACTTTACAACACTTGTTAAACCATTGGTGGCTTCCGATCTATCTGGATGAAGACACACAACAAATCAGTATGCTTAATGAAAACCCTACTCGGCGTCAAAGTCAGGATGTCTGATCTATGGAAACAAACCTGGTAAGGTTGAACTGCATTCAAAGCGGGCGTGGCCAGGTGCCACCACACAACTATGAACGTTGTAGAGTCTGCTCGGAGAATAACCAAGGATGCTACCTTTTGCGGGCAGCCCTTCAAGGTCAGTTGGATCATAAAGAGATTCACCCATGTTCGAGTTCCGAGCCAATCAACTGGACGCCAGACTACTTCGCTGATCAAATCAAAGATGTGGTTATAATCTCTGATCATCAATAGAACAAATATGTTTGTACCATCATCCCTCTACTGGAAGAATCAAAGGTTCTTAGCCAGGAACTAATTGAAGTTACTTACGACAGTCAGAAAAATCAGAAGGCTCATGTAGTTATCTATCTACCGGGACCGTTACCGTATGAATCAGCTAAGGCGATCCCTTACAAATACGGTGCAACAATAATTGAGAATGGAAAGGAAATTCCATTACCCTCCATCATGAATATAGCATACATCAGTCGAGTAACACGGTGCGGTCGAATCTTCAACTGAGGAGTTGGAGAACCTAACAAAGAAAAGGAACTTCCGACAGAAGCTCCTGATCCACCAGTCGGTCAATCAAGTAATCCCGACCTTTCAAAGAACGACGATGAGATGCTGAAGCTCATCCAAAGGAGTGAATACAACATTGTTGATCAACTGTTACAAACTCCTTCAAAGATCTCAGTGCTATCACTTTTACTCAGTTCCAAAGCCACGGAGAGGCTCTACAGAAAGTCTTAGAGCAGGCCTTTGTGCAACAGGATGTGTCAATACGACAGTTCGATAGCATCACCTCTAACATCACTTCCTGCAACAACTTAGGATTCAGTGATGAGGATTTGTCAGAGGGGGCAAAAGTCACAACACGGCGCTCAATATCACAGTTAACTGCCAGGATGATGCTTTAGCCAGCGTACTGGTAGACACAGGATCGGCCATCAACATTATGCCGAAGTCCACTTTAATGCGATTATCATTCAAAGGATCCCTGATGAGGGGCTGTGAGGTCATCATCAAAGCCTTTGATGGATCTCGGAAAGCAGTTATCGGCGAAATCGACCTTCCCATAATTATCGGTCCTCACACTTTCCTAATCACTTTCCAGGTCATGGACATCCGGGCAACATACAGTTGCTTATTAGGAAGACCTTGGATACACCAGGCTGGGGCAGTCACTTCGACACTGCACCAGAAACTAAAGTTCGTCAAGAACGATCAACTCATCACGGTCTGTGGAGAACAAGACTTGATCATGAGTAACCTGTCATTATATACTTGTGTAGAACCCGAGGAGGTTGTTGGAACTCAGTTCCAAGCACTTTCGGTGAGCAATGAGAATCAATCAGAGAAAGGAACCTCGATTTCCTCATACAGAGATGCTCTCGAAGTGATCGAGAATAACAATGCAAAAGGATGGGGACAGATTGTCATTCCTATTGATAATAAAACAAAGAAGGGTCTTGGTTTTTCTGCAACCTACACCTAGACAGCTGCTAATGATGAAAGTCTTCATCCCATTCAGGACTTCTTCCACAGTGGAGGTTTCCTTCACCTAGTGCCTCAAGCAGTCCATACCATCAACGAGGGAGATCCCTCCGATACGGATGAGGAATGGAAGTCCTATCTCAACGAGGACGGTTATATGTCTCAGGAAGAGGTGCCTAGGCCCTTTTGCTATCCCGCACAGAGTCCAAGATTTATACCGAGGTCAGATGTCGAAATGATATACGAAGATTGTGATCCGGAAGAATGTCGGGCTCCACCAAACTCATTAGAGGAAGACACTCTGATGAAGGACAACTTTGACCACGACTATTATGGCCCAATGGATGGCCTGCCTATCTGGCAGCCGTACCCAGGAGACTTGGGGCAAGAAAATCAGCCGAACAATGAAAATTAGTTGAGCATCATTGAAAAGAATACATGCGTCCCCACCATGTCATGGGATCAACACTCAGGTCATTCAGAAAATATCTAGCACGACGATGAATTCGCATGGTTTGCAGGACTAGAATTCATTAACTATGCTTTTCCCGAGGTCAACGTCATCGAAAGAGATGACTCCTCCAGTTCCAAAGAAGTGTGGGACACCTTAGGACAACCAAGTGGAAAATTTGACTTAATGGTTAAGTACACCGCTCCCGAAAGCTCTCGTATCAGGTTCGAAGATATCCAGCCAACTGGATGGGGAGATATACCTGAGAGCACAAATACTATGCAAAATACAACTGAGGAATCCTCCTACGGCGACTCTGCCTAGGAGACAGATTCCAATGATCCTGCTCCACCAGAAATCAGCGTTATTTCTGAAGACAAATCAAGGAAGGTACCAAACTTTGTGATTCACCGAGGAGTTCGCCGCCAATGGGTTGCTGTCAATGTTCCGAGGATTGTTCACAAGTCAAAGTAATTGTCGTCTTTATCTTAACCTTTCACCCTGCCCAGGTGAAACAGATGTTTTGATAGGGCTCGTTTTCTGTAAATATCCCTCTTCGCTTAGCCCAAAGCGACAAATTTCTGTTTTATAGGGCTGTAGTTTCAAGAATTGACTTGATCATAAATAAAATAACGTCGTTCTGTGATCTCCGCATTAATTGTTGTTTTCTCTTTTCGCTTTTCTCAGAAAATGGTAATCCTAAAAAACAACAAAATAAACAAGTAGTTTTTAAAAAAAATACACTGCACACACTTGCATTTTCTCTATCTCTTTTAAACAAAAATCATCACATCATGCAGATTGCTTGTTTTAAACCCCGTTGAAACATACGATCCGATGTATTCTCCCGACTTTGAGTTCTCGGTATTTGGGGCTGAAGAAGAAGTTGACAACGAAAATTCAGAAGAGATCTCCCGATTACTCCGACAAGAGGAAAGGTCCATTGAACCTCACAAAGAGTCGTTGGAAACGATCAACGTGGGTTCATAAAAAGAGAGAAAAGAAATCAGGATTGGGGCACTGCTCAGTCCAACTGCCAAAGAGAGTTTGACAAAGCTTCTCAGAGAATTTCCCGATGTGTTTGCTTGGTCCTACCAGGACATGCCAGGTTTGGATACCAGCATTGTGGAACATCATCTACTGTTACGGTCAGAATGTCCGCCAGTAAAACAAAGGTTGAGACGGACTCATCCGGACATGGCCATCAAAATCAAAGAGGAAGTACAGAAACAAATTGACGCGGGTTTTCTCGCCACGTCAGAATATCCTCAATGGTTAGCCAACATCATACCAGTTCCAAAAAAGGACTGAAAGGTCAGAATGTGTGTAGACTATAAGGATCTGAACAAGGCTAGTCCAAAGGACGACTTTCCTTTACCACATATTGACATGCTGATAGACAGTACAATAAAGTTCAAAGTCTTCTCCTTTATGGATGGATTCTCGGGCTATAATCAGATCAAAATGGCGCCGAAAGACATGGAGAAAACTTCCTTCATCACCCCATGGGGTACCTTTTGTTACAAGGTAATGCCGTTCGGTTTGAAGAACGCCGAGGAAACCTATCAAAGGGCTATGACTACTCTGTTTCATGACATGATACACATGGAAATCGAGGTATATGTCGATGACATGATTGCCAAATCTAACACAGAAGAGGAGCATGTGACCCACCTGTCAAAACTATTCAAGCGGTTGAGAAAGTACAAACTCCACTTGAATCCCAACAAGTGCACCTTCGGTGTCCGTTCAGGGAAACTTTTAGGGTTCATCGTCAGCCAAAAAGGAATTGAGGTTGATCCTGACAAGGTCAAGGCCATTCAAGAAATGCCTTCTCCGAAAACTGAAAAACAAGTCAGAGGATTCCTGGGACGTTTGAACTACATCTCCAGATTCATATTCCTCATGACCGTAACATGTGCGCCAATTTTCAAATTACTCAAAAAGAATCAGGACTGCGTTTGGACAGAGGACTTCCAAACCGCCTTTGACAGTATTAAGGAATACCTGTTGAATCCACCGATTCTATCACCTCCAGTGGAAGGAAGACCATTAATCATCTACCTCGCAGTCCTAGAGGACTCAATGGGTTGTGTTCTTAGTCAACAAGATGAAACAAAAAGAAAAGAGTTTGTCATCTACTATTTGAGCAAGAAATCCACCGACTGCGAGACTCGGTACATTATGCTTGAGAAAACTTGTTGCGCTTTGGCTTGGGCAGCCAAACGTCTTCGCCAGTACATGATTCGTCACACTACTTGGTTAATATCAGAAATGGATCCAATCAAGTATATCTTTGAAAAACCTGCTCTCACGGGAAGAATTTCCCGTTGGCAGATGTTGTTATCGGAATATGACATTGAGTACCACGCTCAGAAAGCCATTAAGGGAAGTATTTTAGCCGATCATTTGGCTCATCAACCGATTGACGATCAGGAATCAGTCGGATTTGACTTCCCAGATGAAGATGTCATGTATCTAAAAATGAAATACTGCGATGAACCGCTACCCAGTGAAGGGCCAGAACCAGGTTCCCAATGGGGACTAATCTTTGACGAAGCTGTCAATCATTACGGAAACGGAATTGGGGCAATCATCATAACACCTCAGGGTACCCACATTCCTTACACTGCCAGACTTACAATCAAGTGTACAAACAACGAGGCCGAATACGAAGCTTGTATTATGGGTCTCGAAGAAGCGATCGACTTAAGGATCAAGAACTTGGATATATATGGCGACTCAGCCTTGGTTATCAATCAGATCAAAGGAGATTGGAACACATACCAATCCGGATTGATTCCTTACAAAGATTATGCAAGAAGGTTGTTACCTTTCTTCAACAGAATCGAGTTATATCACATCCCTCGTGATGAGAATCACATGGCTGATGCCTTGGCCACCCTTTCTTCCATGATTAGTGTAGGTCAATGGACCTACTTACCTAAGATCGACATAATGCGCCTTGAACGGCCCACGTACATCTTCGAGATTGAAGCAGTCATAGACGACAAACCTTGGTACCACGATATCAAATGCTTCCTTCAGAAACAAGAGTACCCACCTGGGGCATCCAGGAAAGACAGAAATACCCTCAGAAGACTGGCTGGAAACTTCTTCCTGAGCGGTGATACACTTTATAAGAGAAACTTTGACATGGTCTTGCTCCGATGTGTAGACAGACCAGAAGCAGACATGCTGATAAAAGAAATTCACGAAGGATCCTTTGGCACTCATGCCAACGGACACACAATAGCCAGAAAAATTATGAGAGCAGGATACTATTGGTTAACCATGGAATCCGACTGCTACAAGTACATGAGGAAGTGTCACAAGTGTCAGAGATACTTTGACAAAATCCATGTACCGCCAACGCATCTCAAAGTTCTCTCTTCCCCGTGGCCTTTTTCCATATGGGGAATTGACATGATTGGCATAATTGAACCCAAGGCTTCAAATGGACATCGGTTCATCCTGGTAGCCATTGACTACTTCACCAAGTGGGTCGAAGCAGCGTCATACGCCAATGTAACCCGACTAGTGGTGGTCCGATTTATCAAAAACAATATCATCTACCGTTATGGTGTTCCTAGCCAGATCATTACTGATAATGGATCTAACTTGAATAATAAGATGATGAAGGAGTTGTGCGCAAAGTTCAAGATCGAACACCATAACTCATCTCCCTACCGACCCAAGATGAATGGAGCGGTAGAAGCGGCTAACAAGAACATCTAGAAGATTGTTCAAAAGATGGTCGTAACCTACAAAGATTGGCACGAGATGTTGCCCTTTGCACTTCATGGTTATCGCACATTTGTCCTCACTTCAACAGGGGCAACCCCTTTCTCTCTAGTATATGGCATGGAGGTAATGCTCCCCATCGAAGTAGAGATCCCATCGATCCGGGTATTGATGGAAGCTAAGCTAACAAAGGCTGAATGGTGTCAAAGTCGACACGACGAATTAAACCTGATCGAAGAGAAGCGAATCACGACACTATGCCACGGTCAGTTGTATCAGCAAAGAATGAAGAAGGCGTTCGACAAAAAGGTTCGACCTCGGGTCTTTAGAAAAGGAGACCTTGTGCTCAATAAGATACAATCATTTCTCGCTGATTCCCGGGGCAAATAGACTCCAAATTATGACGGCCCATATGTGGTCAAGAAAGCTTTCTCAGGCGGTGCCTTGAGACTTGCAACCATGGATGGAGAGGAATTTTCCTACCCCACAAATGTTGACGTAGTCAAGAAATACTTCGCCTAAACTAAAAAACTAAAAAAAACATCTCGGTGAATTGAAAACCCGAAAGGGCGGTCCAGGCAAAAATTAGAGACATAATAAAAAAAATCATCCCGGTGGATTGGAAATCTCAAAGTATAATCCAGGCAAAAGTTAGGGATAATGGCAAGTAACTACGTCCAACAGGGGAAAATCCCCTAGTAACAGTCCTGCCATCCATCAGAAAACTCCAGTTAAGGTCATCTTCGACAGAAGTTCAGGATGTCCCGAATTCAAAGTTGGTAGAAGGATAGTGGTCATTATGTTTCAATGTAGCCCGTTTCCCTTAAATTACCATTTTTAAACTTTATAAATACTCTATGGAATCAAGTGTTTGGCTGATTTCCATCCTATTAATAAAATTTGAGCCCTTGTGCTTTTGTTTGCAATTCTTATTTGTTTTAGCTTTACAGAACGACATTTTAACATGATCAACGATTCTTGAAACGAAACAAAAACGAATTTACTTGTCAAACTTTTCTGCTTTTAAAATAAAGATGGCAATTTCTTTGACTGTTGAACATCGAAAGAACATCGATCGTCGCCAGAAGTAATCGAACTTCAAAGTGCAGAATCAAAGTACTCCTTCTAAACTAGTCCGCCTGAACGAAGGATCAGTTATGTCAGATGCGAATACTCCATCTGACATCTTTGGCCGAGTTCTTACCTCCTAAGCCCGATCAACGGTTGTTCCCCCACAAGGACTACTTCTCCTAAGTAAGGCAGAATTGCTATCTTGAACCAACGATACTTTTTATCTCCCACTGTGGCCGAGTATCCAGTCGTGTTCATCTACTAGCCTGTATGTCATGTCAGTTTTGTCAGCATATACATACATGCATCATTCATTATTGATTTACATTCATATTCATATTGCATCACTATCACTCTAGTCGGTCTTGTCCCCTAGTGATAAAAGTCTTCACAATCGAGTTGTCAGTTCTTTCCTCGTCAGGAAATGTTGCGTCTGAACAATCTCTCTCCTCTAGTTTATTTCTGGATTAGAGTTGGCCCTTGACCACTTTGATAACTTGAACCTCTGAGAAAACCAGAGAAACTTTCGGCAAATGTCAATCTTCGCCATTGAAGATGCTATCTTCGCTTTCCCGAATTAAGGAAAATCCCCAGAGAAAGCCTCTTAATCAGAGACTCGACAATACAGCAGTTTTTCTCTGAAAAATCCGCTGACAAAAAGGTCATCAGCACCTAAAAATTGGATCACATCATATGGCATTTCTCCGAGAAGATCCCAAGAAATGTATGATGTAAATACCCAAGCGGAAGCAGTCTCTCAAGAGACTCGTTTTCCCCAGATAGAGTCAACAAATAACATCTCCAACAGAGAAGTTTGTACCCCTCTACAATACAGACATATGGGTTCCCTAGCAAGTCTGACATCCAAAGTTTTTTCTATCAAATGGCATCTCTCCAAGAAAATTCGGCGAGAAGTTTGAGGAAAACCGCTACGCATAGCGTCCCTTGTCAAGAAAGTTTATTGACAAAAGAAACTAAGACCGGTTCCTTGGTAGGAAACCAGGATCAAGGGGAAGTTTATATCGGAAACTGAGAGCGGTTCCTTGGTAGGAAACCAGGATCGAGGGGAAGTTTACAACAGAAACTGAGACAAGTTCCTTGGTAGGAAACCAGGATCGAGGGGAAGTTTGTATCAGAAACTGAGACCAGTTCCTTGGTAGGAAACCAGGATCGAGGGGAAGTTTTTACATTTTCTAAGCATCATTGCTTAACAAAATAAGATGGATGAGCAAACTACCATTCATAACCACCATCAAATTTTTGGGTATTCCGATATTTAATCCTCTTGCACCCCGAATTCCCGAATACCTTCGCCATTCACACCTCCGGGTCCAAGAAGATTAAATAGGGGCATCTGTCATACCCCAAATTTTGACCACTAAGATTTCCCATCATTGTGCAAATCATCATCACAATATGGATGAACCATCAGTCTCCCCAAATGACAGGGCACTAAAGACAAAAATAGTGCATGCTTGGAAACATGTTCATAGGAAAGGAAGAGAGTCTCTAGGAAAACTATACTGTGTCTCGGTGGAACCTTATCTCCACTGGGTACAAACTAGATCGCTCAAGCTGAGGATGTTTTACCCTCGTCATGAGGTTCTTCCATTGAAGGAATCAATCCTTTATTTTATGTCTGAGACAGAAGACTTCAGGTTACTCTCAACAAGGTTCAACAGGAGAAGAAGTTTTGGAAGAACAAATACCGCATTCTCAATGTGGAGTGTAAGAAAATATAGCAACTATTGAAAGATAAAGATGCTCTGATCGAGATTTTAGAGCAACATGCTGTAGAGAATCAAGAAGACCGAATGAATTTGCTCGCTCCTCTCACTAGGCAAAGGAATGACAACCCGACAACGGCTCAAGAGCCCTGGTCAAAGAAAAGGAAAGTACCAGAACCAGCACCTGAGCTCCCCTCAGAGATGTCATACCTCAAATTTTGACCACTAAGATTTCCCATCATTGTGCAAATCATCATCACAATATGGATGAACCATCAGTCTCCCCAAAGATGGGTGAGCACTCACTACAAACAATAATTAGAGTTTCAAGCCCTCTTTGAGCCTTAGGCAAAGGATCAATCAAGGAATGACATGATCTTCAACTTGTCTAACCTCTCAAACATCCACAATGGATCAAGAGGACTTTCACAACAAGAATCAAGCACAATGTTGCAGCATTCCAGGTGGATTAAGCCTTAAGATCGACAGTGTCACCAAATTAGGGTTTGGTCGACCAGGGCCTCCAGATGGAAATTTTCCTCTGGGAATGAGCTAATGCTTCAAAGCATAACCTAATATGCTCCATGGGACATCACGGACCCAATCATCAAGTCAATTTTAACCTCAGGGGATGCATAAATCAAAAATCAGGAATTAGGGTTTCTTGACCTAATTCACCCCCCAAGTTGACTTTTGGGACAGATCATGAGCCAAGACCTCAAGAGAGGATTTGAGGGTCTATAATAAACCACCTTGATCCATTTGCAACAATGGATGATCCAAGAAGCTTGGTTCCCAAGTCTCAGGTTCATCAGAACCACAGTTAGGGTTTCGCCGAAAAAGTCAATTGTACCTTTTAATTTTGACCAGGACATGCTCCCAAACCCTAGGACATGATTCAATACACCCTATAACACCTATGAAATCAATCCATCAAGTTTGATTTAGGTCAAGGACTTGATTTCATAGAGGATCGTACAGTTTAGAATTCATCTGATAAAAAGACAACTGTGCCTAAAAGTCAAAGTTTGACTTTTTGATTTTTTGGTCAATTATGGTTCCTTAGCCCTAAAATGATGTTAATGTGTGATTGGAATCATCATTCATCAAGAAAAATCAAGAAAAGTGGGATACCTTATAAAAGGGGTAACCATAAAATCTTAGAAATTTTTCAAAGTTATGGAACAAAGTGGCTAGGGTACCAACTTTGGAGGATCATAACTCTTAAACCACAAGGTCATTTTTCCCCATTCAAAGCTGGATTTGTAGCTCTCATGGCCCTCTACAAAAGCTTCAAACACAACTCATTCCAATTCCTCATGGATTTTAAGTTATGGAATGATCAAAATCACAAAAAAGTGAAAATGTCACTTTCTTCCAACACTTAGTGAAATTTTCACTAAGTCAGTATCTGTCTTACTTTTTTCAAAATGTAGGGGCATTTTTCACTTGGATCCAAAAAGTATCAAAACCAACTATGATCAAACAGTTGTTGTACCATATGAGGGCTTTCCAAAATGGCCAAGAACTCCATCAAAGTCCACTTGAGCCATGAGATATGACAATGACAACATGCCTTGCTGAAAACTGGCAAAGCAAGGCAGATTTGTGCATTTTGCTCGATTTTCCAAATTTGTGCAAATGACAAACATACTTATCCATCTGAACACCTCAGGGGGAGACCAAGGAGGGACAAACCCAGATCCATAAGCCTCCCAAGTCTTTGGAACCAAAAGTAGCATGCCAAACCTAGAAATGCCTAAAAGAGGGGCAAGACTCCAGTTTTGGTTTGGAGCATTTAATGGATGCACCAAGGTGGCATGGACTGAGCCATTTCCAACTGAATTCAGTCAAGACATATCCAAGACCAAGGGAACCAGCAGCCTGTGCCCTAACCTCTAGTCAATGGCCAGAGGAGACTTGGATTCCCATTGATCAACATTGGCCAAACCTCTGCTGCAGTTTCCATTCACTATTGCAGCCAAAACAAACTTGCTCTACTATAAATAGAGCTCAATTGTGTTCAGTTTGAGTACACTAAAGCACTACAACACTTGCTTTCCTCAAAATCTCTTTCTCTAGGCAAAAATACCTTCTTTAGCAAGGTAACTCTGAGTTTTCGAGTTAGAGAGCAATTCCACCACAGCTCATGATCCAAACACATCCAATATGTCATATCTAAGCTGTCCAAACTCTCTCAAGTGACCTGTAACACCAAAATCACAAAGTCACCTCTCAAAACCTCAAAAATATGACTTTTGTGCATTTTTCAAGCCATGTCTTGATTCAGTCACTTTCCAAACCAGATAAAATCTCAAACACACTCCAAATATCATCCTTGAATTGTCCCAAATGGTTCCCTCCATCTGGAACACCATTTGAGAAAGTTTCTATTTTGGCAACTTTTGCCCCTTTTGCAAGAGAGAGCTCAAACTTGTTCCTGAGGTTTCCAGCTGATTCCAACCATCCTAAAAGCTTCTAAGGGATTATTTAAGGTTATTCAAAGCATCAAATCATTTCTGGAACAAAGACCTTGGCAGATTGGACAAAAGCTCCAAAAAGAGGTAAGCATCACAACTTGGATTCTTTGAATCATGCTTTCTTTTGATGTCCACTGATCATGCATCTCTTATACATGTTATATGTGTTGTGTTTGCACCAATTTATCATGTAATTCATGCTTGTACTAAGAGATGGCACATAAAATGCAAATCATGGCCTATTTCAAAACCACTATCGGGTTTTTCAATAGGAGCATGATCTGAAAAAAAAACACCACCACCATTGGATTCCTTGTGAAATTCTAGGCAGGATAGACCTAAATTTTGTCCCAATCCATGGAGAAATGAGAAAGTTATGGCCTTCACGTTTTCAACGAAAATCTTACCTTACCTTGCCTTGGGCCAGGCCAAAAACAAGGCAAGCCTTGTATATTTGTGGTTGTATTTCAAGGCAACCACAAATACAACCACAAATATACAAGGATTGCCTTGTCTTTGGCCTGGCCCAAGGCAAGGCAAGGCAAGATTTTGGTTGAAAACGTGAAGGCCATTGACTAGAGGTTAGGGCACAGGCTGCTGGTTCCCTTGGTCTTGGATAAGTCTTGAATGAATTCAGTTGGAAATGGCTCAGTCCATGCCACCTTGGTGCATCCATTAAATGCTCCAAACCAAAATTGGAGTCTTGTCCCTCTTTTAGGCATTTCTAGGTTTGGCATGCTACTTTTGGTTCCAAAGACTTGAGGGGCTTATGGATCAGGGTTTGTCCCTCCTTGGTCCCCCCTTGAGGTGTTCAGATGGATAGATTTACTTGCCCTTTGCAAAATTTGAGCAAATCGAGCAAAACTCCCAAATCTGCCTTGCCATGACAGTTTGCAGCAAGGCATATTGGCATGGTCATATCTCATGGCCCAAGTGGAATTTGATGGAGTTCTTGGCCATTTTGGAAAGCCCTCATAAGATACAACAACTGTTTGATCATAATTGGTTTTGATACTTTTTGGATCCAAGTGAAAAATGCCCCTACATTTTGAAAAAAGTAAGACAGATTCTCACTTTGTGAAAATTTCACTAAGTGTTGGAAGAAAGTGACATTTTCACTCTTTGTGATTTTGATCATTCCATAACTTAAAATCCATGAGGAATTGGAATGAGTTGTGTTTGAAGCTTTTGTAGAGGACCATGAGAGCTACAAATCCAGCTTTGAATGGGGAAAAAAGGCCTTGTGGTTTTGGAGTTATGATCCTCCAAAGTTGGTACCCTAGCCACATTGTTCCATAACTTAGAAAATTTTCTAAGTTTTTATGGTTACCCCTTTTATAAGTTATCCCACTTTTCTTGATTTTTCTTGATGAATGATGATTCCAATCACACATTAACATCATTTTAGGGTTAAGGAACCATAATTGACCAAAAAATCAAAAAGTCAAACTTTGACTTTTGGGCACTGTTGACTTTTTATCAGATGAATTCCAAACTGTGTGATACTCTATGAAATCAAGTCCTTGACCTAAATAAAACTTGATGGATTTATTTCATAGGTGTTATAGGGTGTATTGAATCATGTCCCAAGATTTGGGAGCATGCCTGGGTCAAAAGTCAAAGGTACGGTTGACTTTTTCCGCGAAACCCTAACTGTGGTTTTGATGAACCTGAAACTTGGGAACCAAGCTTCTTGGATCAATCCATTGTTGCAAATGGATCAAGGTGGTTTATTAGAGACCCTCAAATCCTCTCTTGAGGTCTTGGATCATGATTTGTCCCAAAAGTCAACTTGGGGGGGTGAATTAGGTTAAGAAACCCTAATTCCTGATTTTTGATGAATGCATCCCCTGAGGTCAAAATTGACTTGATGATTGGGTCCATGATGTCCCATGGAGCATATTAGGTTATGATTTGAAGCATTGGCTCATGCCCAGAGGAAAATTTCCATATGGAGGTCCTGGTCGACCAAACCCTAATTTGGTGACACTGGCGATCTTAAGGCTTAATCCACCTGGAATGCTGCAACATTTTGCTTGACGCTTGCTGTGGAAGTCCTCTTGATCCATTTTGGATGTTTGAGAGGTTAGACAAGTTGAAGGTCATGCCATTCCATGATTGATCCTTTGTCTAAGGCTCATAGAGGGCTTGAAACCCTAATTATTGTTTGCAGTGAGTGCTCACCCATCTTTGGGGAGATTGATGGTTCATCCATATTGTGATGATGATTTGCACAATGATGGGAAATATTAGTGGTCAAAATTTGGGGTATGACATCTCTGAGGGGAGCTCAGGTGCTGGTTCTGGTACTTTCCTTTTCTTTGACCTGGGCTCTTGAGCCGTTGTCGGGTTGTCATTCCTTTGTCAAGTGAGAGGAGCGAGCGAATTCCTTTGGTCTTCTTGATTCTCTATAGCATGTTGCTCTAAAATCTCTATCAGAGCATCTTTATCTTTCAATAGTTACTATATTTTCTTAAACTCCACATTGAGAATGCGGTATTTGTTCTTCCAAAACTTCTTCTCCTGTTGAACCTTGTTGAGAGTAACCTGAAGTCTTTCCGTCTCAGACATAAAATAAAGGATATGTTCCTTCAATGGAAGAACCTCGTGACGAGGGTAAAACATCCTCAGCTTGAGCGCTCTAGTTTGTACCCAGTGGAGATAAGGTTCCACCGAGACACAGTCTGGTTTTCCTAGAGACTCTCTTCCTTTCCTATGAACATGTTTCCAAGCATGCACTATTTCTGTCTTTAGTGCCCTGTCATTTTCGCCTTCCTTGAAGAAAAGACCTTCCAGATGAGCATTACGTGGGACATGCCTCATCGGGTATCCGAATTGACGACGAACTAAATTGGTTGATAATTGATTCCTCCCTTAGTTCCTATAAGGGGTACATTAGGGAAATTTCCACAACGGTCAATGATCCTAATCCCGTCATAGATTCGATTGTACCAATCGATGTCACAGTTGGTAAGCGACATGATTCTTTATGACCAACGTAAAGTACTCTTCCGATCCCAAAATGCAGCAGACTTTGGCAAATGGGAAACGAACCATTTGTACAGCAGGGGTACGCAACATGTGATCATTCCTCCGCTGTACAGATTCCTTAAATGTACAGAATGATAAGCATCTGCGAGCAAAGTTGGTACGGGGTTTCCAATTAGAAATATCTGAATAGCATTGATATCAATGAAATTATCAATGTTAGGAAATAGAAATAACCCGTAGGTGAGCAAAACAAAGATGCTCTCAAAAGCAGGCACATTCCCTATACTTGCAAAGTACATGGCTTTCTTTATCAAAAACTAGGCTGGCTAACCTTGGATTCCACCCTTAGTGGTCATGTGAGTCCTGACTTCTGACTCATCCAAATGGATTGCTCTTGCAATGGTTTGATCCTTTGGAATTTCTTCCAGTCCAGAAAAGGGAGCGTGATCAGTAATGGGTAAATCGTTCAGGTGAGAATACTCGTCCAGTGTTGGTGCTAGCTGATAATCCGGGAATGTGAAATAGTGATAGACCGGATCGTAGAACTGGATTAGTGTAGACAGGATCTCCTCAATTACATGAACCCTTAACAGAGACAGCAGTCCTCCGTACTTAGCTCTGAAAGCATCAGGGTTAGTGATCATCCTCGCTAAACCTCTTAAATCCTATAGTTTTGGAACCTTGAAGGTGTACTTGTGAGTCTTCCTTTTTTCGAAATCCATAGTGCAATCTTTTTCTCTGATATTTGCCATCATTATCTTAGTTTAATTTGAAAAAGAGAGACTAGAAGAGAAAATTTTCTTTGTTTTAATGTTTTTTAGATGAATGCATGAATGCAGCACACAAAAACATAGAAAAAACATGGGGTCAAAGGTTCGGTGTCATGAAGTCAAGGCCCTACCCATCCCCAAAGGTTTATACTGGTGATTTTTTGTACCTGTCCTCAAAATCACTGACCCCTATTGGGATTACGACAGTAAGCGGATCGCCAAGCGAGCTGTAGTATCTTAGAGTAGCCTCAAATGAGGATAGTATCGCGTGATAACTATTTTCGATATCTTTCGCACTACAAAATGGTTTCAGTCTACTAAAATCCTCAGCTTCTCAGATAACTCAATCGAACAATCTGCTTTCAACAACCGAAGTCGTATAGGCATTGAATCCGCAAAGGGCATCTCCATTGATTCGATGGTCGGCCGAAATCTCTTATTTGTGAGTCACTTCCTTTAAGATTACTCGTCTAGTGCCATCACTTATCTTAGGTGTATACTCAATCTTTCCAGATGCGGCATCACACGCATTCCCATTAGCAGAAAAATAAACACAGATATTAATTAGGAAAAGTAGTATATGTATTTGTCCTAACATCCTAGACCTCTATAATCCTATGATCCTATACAGACAATGACTCCCCAGCAGAGTCGCCATTTCGGTGACACTTTTGTGAGCTTAAGGATTTCTTGCTCGGGGATGCAAGAAAGAATGCCTCCCACTGTGGGTGCCATTTTTCTGTAGCGCGGTTTTTGTGGTTTCGAATCACTATCGCTTTGGTACTACAATTCGATTCATTTTTTATCCTGTGAAGCTGATTAAGGAAGGGAAATAGATGTCTCCAATTAACTCTGCTTGCATACTGAGTTTAAATAGATGACTGTTGGTTTACAGATGCTATCAAAATAGCGGGTCTCTCCGAGGTTATTTTGCTTAAGAATAGAGTGTCTTGACGGTTCATGAGGATTTTGGTAAGGTACTGGATCTGATGTTTTTTCAATGTGATTGATGTATGATGGTAGTGGGTTTAGACTTTTTGATTAGTGCGCTCGCTAAGATTTTGCAATCTTATGCCTACGTATTCCCGTTTAAAGAAATAGGGAAATCAGAGCGACCGTAGTTCCTCCTATTCTATGGGAGGAAAAGAGGTTTTGGTGTCTTGTTCAAAGCCCAAGATTGAAGCTAAAAGGCCTTTAGAGAGAATTTGTCATCTCTAAAGAGGGATTATTGATTTTTGTGTGCCTTGATCAAAGCGCAAGTTTGATGATAAAAGGTTGATTGACTCAATCGGGGATTTCATTATACAAAGCCTAAGAGAAGGCTGGAAGTTTGACTTTTCCGGGGAAAATGTTCTTTCTGTCTTGTACAAAGCCCAAGATTGAGGCTAAAAGGGATTTTTGACTCCGTTGGGGGGGAGTTTGTATAGGTATCTTGTATCAAGCCCAAGATGGAGGCTGAACTGAGTTTGGCTCAACAAGAGAGTGCATTTATATGTCTTGTACAAAGCCCAAGACGGAGGCTAAAAGGGTTTGACTCAATAAGAGAGTACTTTTATCTGTCCTGTACAAAGCCCAGGATTGTTGCTGAACAAGCTGGAGAACTTGAGAGGAGACTAGCTCCTACTAAGGGGGGAATCTTTATACCAAGTTTCGGATAAAGACTAACTCAACAAGAGAGTATTTTTATCTGTCTTGTACGAAGCCCAAGACGGAGGCTAAAAAAGGTTGACTCAACAAGAGAGTCTGAAAAGGGTGATTGACTCAACAAGAGAGTGATTTGCTGTCTTGTACAAAGCCCGAGATTGAGGCTAAAAGGAAATTGACTCAACAAGAGAGTCTTGAAAAGTGAGTGACTCAACAAGAGAGTCTAAAAAGGTTAGCTCTGCTGGGGAGAATCATTGTACAAAGCCCAAGAGGATGCTGGGTATCCTGAGGAAAGGGTCCTTATACGAAGCCTAAGAGGAGGCTAGCTTTTGCAGGGGATTCTTGAGATCCCGAGGCAGGTCCAAATGGGGAATCAACTCTTGCAGGGAAATGCAGAAGAGTTGATAGATCAGAAATCTTGAGGCTCTGATTTGAGATAGTGTTATATTGACCCTGGTTAGGGAAATTCGGAAGAAAGGCGGGGTTATAGAACCCACTAGTTTTAACTCTTACTGGAGATTAATCCAGAATCCGGGGTTTCTCCTATGTTTTGGAGGGGACTTGAGAATGTCTTTGAGACTCAAGGATGTTTAGATTGTCCAAGCCTATTGGTAGAGTTTTATCTTTTGTATGATGCCCAAGAGGAGGCCGACTCGTTTAAGGGATGAGTATCAACCCTAAAATTGGTCCGAGAGTGTTGACTCTTTTTAGAAAGACAACTCTGACGAAGGATGACTAAGTTCTATTCCTATACCTGTAAGAGGTCTTCAGGGTCCATGTATTAAGCCCAAGAGAAGGCATGAGGACTTCTAAGAAGCCGAAGGGTCCTTGTACAACGCCCAAGAGGAGGCGGGGATGCTTTTAGGAAGCCTGTGGGTCCCCAAACCAAGAGAAGTTCAAGAAATGCAATTCACAGAGAAGAGATCATTCCAGGAAAGTTTGAGGGTTTGGAAGAAACCCAAGAGATGATATTCACAGAGAATAGATCAACTCTAGGGAGTAGAATTTCTTTATGAATTTCTAAAGGTGACAGTCTAAGAAAAGGTTCACCGAGAATACTGCCTTTCTCTTTGTTCCATATTGTTTAACCCCAAGAGAAGGGAGGACTGTATCTGGAACCCTATGGGGATCTAGTTTTGTTTGTATTCAAGAGTGACCAACGGGCTTTACCTAGTTCTAGACGTAGTTGCCGGGGAAAACTCTAGTATATATACAGTTGATATATGATAAGTATGTAAAAGGATGTGAAAGAAGACTTACAGTGAAGCAGCCCCACAATACAGTTATATATAGGAAAGCAGTAAATGAAAGCGGATAAACACTTACCCGTTGTAGAGCTTCCATACTGTTTTGTTAGTCGTTCAACAAAAAACTTAAAAAAAGTTTTGATAACAACTGTATATTTGAATTCAAAATCAAAGGAGAAAGTGCTTTGAAAAGATTGTTGGGGCTTATAGCTCAAGGAGAGGCCCAGGTGATTTTTTTTAAATGGCGACGATCGCGTCGTTATTTTGAGAACTGTACAGGGGGACTTATACAATAAGTGAGGCCCAAAAGGTTTTCTGTACAAAGGGGATGGGTCTTACACTCTATTAGAGGCCCAAAGTTTGTTTTTGTAAAAGAGATAGGGCTTACAACTCAGGGAGAGGCCCAAGTGGACAGTGATCACACTGTCGTTTTGAAAATCGTCGGGGACTTATACAATTATCTGAGGCCCAAAAATGTTTGGCTTTCAAAAGGGGTTGGGTCTTACACTCTTTTAGAGGCCCAAAGTTTTTGTTTTTGGAAAGGAATGAGACTTATAGCTCGAGGAGAGGCCCAATTGGTTTTGTTAAAAAGACGACGATCGCGCCGTTGTTTTTGAAAATACAGTGGGACTTATACAATGACTGAGGCCCAAAAAGTGGTGTATTTACAAAGGGGATGGGTCTTACACTCTAATAGAGGCCCATGAGTGTTTGAAAAAGATTTGTGAGGGTGGAATTAATCAAAACCCTAATTTTGCTAAAAATGGAATTAATTTTGTTAAAAAATTAATAAAAAGTATTGAAAACATGTGAAAAATGAGTGGTGATCTTGGATCAATGTTTCAAAAATCAAGTTTTTATCCACAAAATGATTGACAATTTGCATGAAGGTTGAGAATTTTGATACACGATTCAAACAAAGCAATTACTTGAGGGGAAACATTCTATGCATGATTATGAACATTTGGCAAAAGTATTGTGCGAGGAAATATGCATAGATTAAGAGATGACCAAGTTTAGGCTTACTTGAAGGTCGTGACAGCAAGAGCAATGTGATTATTGAGTTGGAGGTGTTATAGATGAGTTGTGATGATCTGAACAGCTTCCCTACACCATATGGAGTGTGTTTGAGTGCTTGGACTTGATTGGAAATGGTTGGATCACTTCATGGCATCTCAACTGCAACTTGGTTGAAAACTTGAGCAACTGGCTGGTGGTTATGAGAAATCAGTGTTACAGTTGTGTGTTTAGTGTTTGATCAGCTCACATATGATGTTTATGAGGTGTTAGAGCAATTGGTTTGAGTGGAATTGCTCTTTACTGAAAAATTCGATATTGACTTGCTAAGAAAGGCATTTTTGAGAGTGAGAAGATAATTTTGAGAAAGGCAAGTGTTGTAGGCCTTTGGTGTACTTAAACTGATCGTAAATGAGCTCTATTTATAGTAGAGCAAGTTTGTTTTGCAAGGAATAGTGAATGGCAACTGGTACAGGTCTATGGCCAATTGTGTCACTTTGGAATCTTAAGTCTCCTCTAGCCATTGACTAGAAGTTAGAGCACATGCCTTTGGTTCCCTAGTTCAGAGATCATCCTTAACTCATTCAGTTAGAATAGTGTCAGTTCATGCCACCTTGGTGCATCCATTGAATGCTCCAAAACAAAATTGGAGTCTTGTCTTTTTTTTAGGGTTTTTAGGTTTGACATGCTATTTGTAGTTCCAAAGACTTTGGAGGCTTATGGATCAGTGTTTGTTCCTCCTTGGTCTCCCCCTGAGGTGTTCAGATGGATAAACTTGTTTGTCATTTGTACAAATTGCTCAAATCGAGCAAAAGGCACAAATCTGCCTTGTTATGACAGTTGCAGCAAGGCATATTGCCGCTGTCATAACTCTTAGCTCAAATGGAATTTCATGGGGTTCTTGGACATTTTGGAAAGCTCTCATATGATACAACACATGTGTGATCATAGTTTGTTTTGAAACTTTTTGGATCCAAGTGAAAAATGCCCCTACATTTTGAAAAAAGTGAAACAGATTCTGACTTAGTGAAAATTTCACTAAGTGTTGGAAAAATGTCATTTTTGGGTTTTCAGCCATTTTGATAATTCCATAACTTAAAATCACGAGGAATTGGAATGAGGTGTAGTTGACACTTTTGAAGTATGTCATGAGAGCTACAAATCCATCTTTGGATCAGCCATAATGGTTGCTTGGATCACAAGTTATGATCCTTGGAAGTTGGTACCCTAGCCACTTTGTTCCATAATTTAGAAAATTTCTAAGTTTTTATGGTTACCCCTTTTACAAGTTATCCCAATTTCTTTGATTTTTCTTGATGAATGATGATTCTAATCACACATTAACATCATTTTCGGGTTAAGGAACCATAATTATGGAAAATCTCAAAAAGTCAAACTTGACTTTTGTGCACAGTTGACTTTTTATCAGATGAATTTCAAACTGTGCGATCCTTGGGGAAATCAAGTCCTTGACCTAAATCAAACCTAATGGCTATGTTCCATAGGTGTTATAGGGTGTATTGAATCATGTCCCAAGTTTTGGGAGCATGTCCTGGTTAAAAGTCAAAGGTACAGTTGACTTTTTCCCTCGAAACCCTAATGGTGGTTTAGATGAAATTGAAACTTGTTGATCAAACTTCTTGGATTAATCCATTGTTGCAAATGGATCAATGTGGTGTGTTAGAGACCCTCAAATCATGTGTTGAGGTCTTGGCTCATGTTTTGTCCCAAAAGTCAACTTAGGGTGAATTAGGTCAAGAAACCCTAATTCCTGATTTTTGATGAATACATCCCCTGAGGTTAAATTGACTTGATGCTTGGGTCCATGAGGTCCCATGAAGTATTTTAGGGTATGCTTTGAAGCATTGGCTCATGCCCAGAGGAAAATTTCCATCTGGAAGCCTCAGTCGACCAAAACCCTAATTTGGTGACACTGGCGATCTTGAGGCTTGATCCACTTGGAATGCTGCAACTTTGTGCTTGATTCCTGATGTGGGGGTTCTATTGATCCTTTATGGATATTTGATAGGTTAGAAAAGGTGAAGATCATGTCATTCCTTGATTGATCTTTTTTCTAAGTGCTCTGAAAGGGCTTGAAACCCTAATTATTTGATTGTAGTGAATGCTCACCCATCTTTGGGGGGACTAATGAGTATGAAAGTTCATCCATATTGTGATGATGATTTGCACAATGATGGGAATCTTAGTGGTCAAAATTTGGGGTATGACACTAAGCACACACTAAGTAGGAAGCAGATGAAAATAAGTGTATGATCTCATGCTTAAAAAGAAAGTTAAGGAAAAAAATTAATGAAAAAAAAGTGTTCCTTCTAAGTTAGGTGATTCTTACCCAATCACTTACCCAACGGTGCAAATTCTTTTATTTGTTGATACTTATGCCAATGTGCAAGAAAAAGAAAAAAATGAGATCATAATCACTAATAGGCTATCCTACCATGAATATGTAAGGATAAGTGGGTTAGGTTTAAGTATAATGTGATTGCGTCAGAATGAAAAGGGAAAAAAGATGGATGAGTGGGTTAGGTTTAAGTATAATGACATGATTTGGATTGGATGGTTTAGAAGGGAGGCTTAGGAATGCACAACTGCGAAATTGTGTTCCTACGATATCCTTAGTGTGCAAGCGAGTACCTATCGAAACAATCTTAGCCAAAGTGGAGTTTATAGCCTAGAATGAGTATCTGTATGCATTGTTTTTATGAGTCTTGATATTACCTACTGAAAAGTTTTACAAAGATTTTTCATATGTGTAGCAGTTTGCTTGAGGACAAGCAAAGGTTTAAGTGTGGGGAAGTTTGATAACGCGAAAATGTATCGTATATTCCGACCCGACTCACATGTTATTTAGTGTCTTTTTATTATGTTTTCTTGTAATATGCTTATGTTTTGTCTTGTTTTCAGGTACATTGCATAATAAGAGTCTTTCACGAAGAAATGGAGCAAAAAGAGCAAAAAATGGAGCTTTTGGTGCCAATTACACACATGGTGTTCCACATGGCGTTGGCCATGGGGGTAGTTATGTTATGACGTGTAGGGTTTCTCCCACGTTCCAACGGTCACAAGACCACATCCACTACCTCTTGTACAAATGGCGGATGCCATGTCTAGATGTCGGGCGCCATCTTCATAAAATGTGGACCAGTTAAGGACGGTTGGAGAAGTTGCCCATGACCAGAAATATTTCCTCCACACGAACTCTGAAGGTGCTACGTGATTTCCAAGGCATTGCTACACTATAAATATGACTTATATCTTTAGTTTTAGGCATCCACTCTAAGTTGCAGCATAGGTCATAAACTTACTTTGTTAAAGCAATAATTCTTCACATTGGGGAGTTATCGCACCATTGTTGTAATCGAGTTTGGAGCATCATAGCATAGAAGTTTAAATCTTTCCGTCATTTTTCTTACAAGTTTGTACCAGATTCAAGTCTCCGATTTGGAGCAGGTTCTTAATATAATTCGCATTTTGATTATTTATTTCTCGCACTACTTTTAATTTGTTTATTTCTCGCATCGCTTTACTTTGTTATTTCTTATACTGCCTTTAATTTGTTTACTTTATCGCTCTGTTTTTTCTTCTTTATTTTCTCGCATGCATTACTTGATTTATTTTATCGCAAAAGATTCTTTTTTTTCAAAACCTTTCTGAAATAGCCTTAGATTTACACGTCGACAATAGACTATGGTAGGTCAACATTGGTCTCCGTGGGTTCGACAATCTTTTATATTACTTCGATATTTTCGTGCACTTCCGAAGGCATCAGAAGGATTATGACTTTGGATTGAATTATCACCCCGGTAAGGCTAATTTTGTCGCTGATGCTTTAAGTTGAAAGTCCTTGCATATGTCTGCATTAATGGTTATAGAGTTGGAACTTATTGAACAGTTCAAAGATACAAGTTTGGTCTGTGAGTTGACACCGCGAAGTGTTATGTTGGGTATTTTGAATATAAACAATGATATTCTTAATAATATTAAAGAGAGTCAGAAGTTGGATGTGAAGCTGGTGGACTTGGTGGTTGGGAGCAATCATATTGAAGAGAGTGATTTTTAAGTGAATGAACAAGTGTGTTGAAATTCTTAGGTAAATTATGTATTTCTGATAATCTTGAGTTGAAGAAGATGATTTTAGAAGGAAGTCATAGAAATAGTTTTAGTATCCATCCGGGAGCTAATAAGATGTATCAGGATCTAAAAAAGATATTTTGGTGGCATGGAGTGAAGCGTGATGTGGCACAGTTTGTGTATGCATGTTTGACTTGTCAGAAATCAAAAGTTAAGTACCAGAAACCTGCAGGGTTGATGCAACCGTTAGATATTCTAGAGTGGAAATGGGATAGCATGTCGATGGACTTTGTGACGGCATTACCGAATACTCCTAGAGGGCATGATACGATTTGGGTAGTAGTTGATAGACTGACAAAATTGGCCCATTTTATTCCGATTAACATCATTTTTCCTTTGTAGAAGTTGGCAGAGATATACATCCGTGTGATTGTGAAGTTGCATGGAGTTCCGTCGAGTATTATTTCGGATAGAGATCTAAGGTTTACATCCATATTTTAGGAGAGTTTGTAGGAAGCTTTTGGGTCAAAGCTGAGGTTGAGTTCTGCTTATCATCCACAGACAGATGGTCTGATAGAGAGAACTATTCAATAGTTGGAGGATTTGTTGATAGCTTGTGTTCTTGAGCAAGGAGGTGCTTGGGATAGTCATCTACTGCTGATAGAATTCACTTATAATTATAGTTACCATTCTAGCATTGTTATGGCACCTTTTGAGGCATTAGATGGTCGGAGTTGTATGACACCTTTGTGTTGGCATGAATCTGGTGAGCATGTAGTGCATGGGCCTGAGATTGTCTAGCAGACTACTGAAAAGGTGAAGCTAATTCGAGAGAAGATGAAAGCTTTGCAGAGTAGGTAAAAGAATTACCATGATAAGAGGAGGAAGGATCTTGAGTTTCAAGAGGGAGACTATGTATTCTTGAGAGTCATTCTAGTGACCGGTGTCGGATGTGCTTTGAAGTCGAGAAAGCCTACTCCTCGATATCTGTTCGTATTCGATTTCTGAGAGAATTGGAGTGGTTGCTTATAGAGTGGCGTTGCCACTGAATCTTTCAAACTTTCATGATGTATTCCATGTCTCATAGCTTCGGAAGTATATTCCACACCTGTCTCATGTGATTCCGGTGGATGGTGTGCAAGTGAGGAATAACCTTACAGTTGAAGCTATATCTGTAAGAATCGAAGAAACTTGAAATGAAGAGGTTGAAAGGCAAGGAGATTCCTCTCGTGAATGTAGTGTGGGGAGGCGATGCTGAAGGGAACATGACGTGGGAGTTGGAGAGTGGGATGCGAGAGTCGTATCCGGAGTTGTTCGCATCAGGTAAATTTTTGAGGACGAAAATGTTCTAAGCTGGGGAGAGTTGTAATTCCCCAGTTTATTTATTTATTTTTCTTAAATGATATTATGTAAAATGTAAGTGTTAATTGATGTTTGTGGTGCTGGAGGGAGCCTTAGGTGAAGGGTAATGACCTTAGAAATGTTGGATTTAGGGTATCTGAGGTGTTTGAGTAGATTTGTAGAGATTTGGGGGTGGTGGGAGAAGTATATTATTACTAATATTTAAAATAGAATTATTGAAATAAAATAATAGTAATATTGATAATTAAATAATTCTTTTATTATTATTATTATTATGGTGTTATATTAAATAAATATTTTATGGATTATATTTTTTTATTAGAATAAGAATTAAATTAGAAATAATAATAATAGAATAAAAGAGTAAGAAAAAAGGGATTTGGGGTTCAGAGTCAGAGTACGTGAAAAGTTGGAGAAAAGAGAAGAGAAGGAGAAAGAGTGATAGGGCAAGAAGAGGAATGTGATCAAGGAAGGAGAGGGAAGTTTCAATTTAGAAATTTTGTTAGGAATACCAAGGTAGTGGTGAGATTTCCTTTCGTATAGGGTTTTGCATGTTAACTAGTGGGTGAGTGTCTTAATCTCTCTTGGATTATTATTCTCTTCTCTATGTTGCGAGCAATTTGATGTATAATGATGTGATTGTTTGTTGATGTTATTGAAATTGTGTGTTGATGCGGTTTGGAGTGTGTGTTGGTTGAATGTTGTGATGATGAGTCATTTGTACTATTGTGTGATATTAGAATCATAGTCGGAACCCGAGTTGTGAATTGGTATGACTATTTTGGGGTTTTAGGATGTTTTGGAAACTAATTTTCGTGTAAAAATATAGCAGAAAACTCCTTCTGTCGCAGTTGTAACAGGTTACCACTTTTGGTGTAACCGGTTACACCTGATACAGCTTGCAAATATGAAAACTAGATTTTTGGGGGGTATAACCAGTTACTCGGGGAGGAAATATAAAAAAACTTCTAAAATTCATAACTTGAGTTCAGGGTGTCCGATTGAGGTGTCGTTCAAAGCATTAGGAAGCTAACACAATGAACTTTCTTTTTAAAATAGTTCCAATGCCTGGAATTGATTAAAATGTTGTGTGATGGTGTTGGATGATGTGTGGTTTGCGGGTCATAGTGTGGAACATGCATGAATATGATGTTGTTGCTTGCTATATTATTATATTTTTGTTGCTGAATGCTTATAGCATGATTATGGTGTATGGTGGCCACCATTAGTGTGGTATAATTATGGTGAATATCATTGTACATTGCATTGTTGTTGTTGTTGTTGCATGTCTTGTATGAATCATGCATCATGGTGTCTGGACGGTGGTCCGTCTTTTGGCGAGCCTCAATCCTTTGGTGGGGATTGGGTGTGAGTAGCTAATTCCTATGGTGTTGGAATTAGTGAACCATTACCTATGGTGATGGTAATGATATTCTTGGTGAGTCTTGATCCCATTATGATGGATCGGGTGCGAGTAGCTAACTCCTATGGTGATGGAATTAGTGAAGTGTTGCCTATTGTGATGGTGACAATTTTTGGTGGGCTCTGATCGTATGGTGGGGATCGAAGCGAGTGAACTTGAGAGCTTGTTGTTGGTACCACATGCATTGAGTCATGAGTTGAGTCTCTTTGCATTTGCATACATGTTGCATTATTATGCGTGAATTGTGTGGGGTGTGAATTGTGGATTGGGTGATTATGCATATGTTGATGGGGTGCTTAGATATTATTATTCATTTCTTTATATGATTGTGATTTCTCACCCCTTATGTTTAAATGACTTCTTTACATGGGCAACGTGCAGATAATCCGCAATAGAGGTTTGGATGTGAGTGGAAGAAATTACTTTTCTTATTGTTTTTGTTGAGTTAGCGTCTACTCTGATATGTAACACTGGAGAAATGGAATGCTTTTATGTTTATTTTATTTTATGGCGGAGATTACTATGTTATTTCTGAAGTCTATTATTCTTATAATTACAATGAGGTTTGATTATGTTTTGAAATATCAAAATAACTTGGTATTGATGCCTTTCCGCTGCTAAATATATACTGGAGTTAATACTTATTGATTTTTGCTACTAGTATTATTATTATTATTATTAATTTGAAAAGTTGTACGTGTTACATATCATATTTTGTGAGCTGGTTGGTGTTAAAGTAGCTTCCTAATTGTTGTTGGTTTGAAATTACTCTAATTTTATTTATAACTATGCGGGAAAAATTAGGGTGTTACACTCGTCAGTAGCAGCCTCATGCTCCTCATCAGTCACGAGATCAATGTGTTCCTCCCCGAAAAAAGAAGCTTGGAAGGAAATTGGACCCTATACCAATGTCTTATGGTCATTTGCTGCAGCAATTGCTCAAAGGTTCCCTAGTGGAGCCAAGACCACTTGATCCTCCTCCTCTCCCATATCATCCCAATATATGACGAGACCGTTAGATGTGAGTACCATACTGGTTCGCAGGGAAATACAGTGGAAAATTGCAGGGATCTCAAACACAAGGTCCAATACCTTGTCAATGATAAGCAGTTAACCTTTGAAGGAGGAATCCCATTGGTGAATGGTCACCTATTTACTTTGACAAGTGCAACAACATCAAAAAGCATCTCCTAAAATCAGTTGGTCACCAAGGAACCTCATCACTAAGATCATTAGGCTTTTTCCAATTGTAATTTCTTTCTTGTTAAGTATTGTTTGTTTTTAAATTTATACTCTTTGATCCGTAATTTCAATAAGATGAGCATGCATGTTTTTGGAATCAATCCTTTCGTATTCACTCTTTATTACGCCATCACTCACCATGTACAACACTTTTTCGCTTTTCACCTGTTAACAAACTTAGATGGAGAATGATGTAAATGAAATAACCAAATTCGATAACATGTGCTTTTATTAGTAAGACATGGCTGGCAATGTAATGCATCGTTTCACTTTCCAAACATTGGAGAAATAAGGAGATAATCCGTAGTCAACCCCTTCGAGCATGAAGTCGGTGTTCTTTCAATTTATAAAAAAAACCTTAATCTTAATCAGGGGCATGGTAGATTTCAATTAGTTTGATGATGCATTCTAATCTCAAGAGAACCATTCCAAAGCACATCTTCTCCCTCACACACGTCATCCAACATCGAGGAAGTAGTGAAAAGATAAAAATCACAATATTTAACATGGCACTCACAAACTTTCTGAATCATAAGCAAAATCCCACAAGAATTGTTCCAAAAAAAAGGCCTGCTAAGTAAAAGAAAAACCTGAAAAAGTTGACTTAGGAAAAAGTTAGGGCATCCTGTTTGACCGAAAATTCAAAAAAATCGGTCCATAAAAAGATAGGGATTAAAAGAAAAAATAAAAATAGAAATAAGCTTGTAAACGGAAGTAGGTGACTGCCACCTCAAGAATATTATCAGTGCTTCAATCATTATATCGACCTCTATCATCATGAATACCAAAATTCTCTTGCCAATTGAATGCATCATTTAAGTTAATTGGATTTAGGAATTGAGAACATCAAAGGAAAAGTGGTAGGTTAAATCAAATTTTGAGCCTTATATCCTTTTTTTTTTCATAAACCATGAACCAAGCTTTGTTACAACCTTTAAAAGACCTAATTCAAGTTGGGTTCACTATGAAAGCATACTTAGCAAAGTAGTTATAATTGACTCCAAATGTTTTTTAAATCATTGCTAACCACATTGTCTTACCATATTTTCACATCTGCATTCGTGCCAACCTCATTGTAAATATCATCCATTGTACACACCATATCTGTAACAATTTTCAATTCCAAAACATGTACAAGCATTGCGTTAGAATTACTTTTCAAAAGGAACAGTTTAACTCGCAAATCAGCACTTAGCATCGAAGAAATTCAACCATGCTTTGATCATAGGCATACCGCTTCAAGACACTTTTGACTAGGGAAAATCACCTGGGGGTCCTTCCGATCAGGAGCAAATCCTTATAATCCCGGGCAGATCATCTGAAGATCCTACTGATTAGGGAAAAAAATTCCAAGAATTGGCCAATCTAGGTCAAATCACCTCCAGACCCTAATGATCAGGGGCAGACCTTTCAAGATTCAAATACTAGGGTAGTCCATATCAGGGTCATATCACAACATGGCGGGATGCAAGTTCCTTTTCAGGAAACTCCTTCAAAGACCCTATCAATAGGGAAAAGATAGGGTACTGCAAGGGAAAACCCTCTCCATACTTTCAAGCTGCCCAAGCAAACTCTACTGTTACATCAACGACCATCGAGTTCAACATGATTGTCGGGAGGTCATGCTAGTATAACACCTTACCACCTTTTGATAGACATCCTTGTTACATAAGAAACCTCTCTAAGTCTTAACCATCCATAACCCACCACATGGGTATTCTTTAAAACATTCAGTCATCGCATAAAACATCATCATGCATTGATCATGCCGATTCGCTCTAGGATTAAACCACGCTTATCATCACAGTTATCTGGCATATTCCTACAACCTGAATCTGACATCATCATAAAGCATTATAACATAAACATCTACAAAAAGCCCAACCTCACTTGGAATTTACCCCAAAAATCCAACCTTTATTGGCATCTCACGAAGCCCAATCTTGCTTGGCACCTCACAAAAGTCCAATATTGCATGGCACTCAACATTTACAATCAAATAGCCTAAACTCACTCGGCGCCTCTAAAGCCAAGAGCCTGATATTGGTCGACACATCTAAAAATCCCAAAGCCCAACCTCCTTTGGAACCTCTCAAAATCCCAACCTTGCTTGAGACCTTTCAAAAGCCCAACACTGATGGGCACCTCACAAAAGACCTATCCCACTTAAATCTTACCCTGAACAAAATTAATATATTGCATGCATCGATCAGTCATCACACTTCATGCATTTCTAACACATATTGCATAAACAACCATCATACTTCATGCATAAAAACAAATCTCAATCATCATGCATAGCATGAGTCATGTGTGGCACTCACCCTCATTCATAGAGACTATCAGTCATCAGCACTATACTATGTAAATCTCTCAAAGCCCAACACTGTTTGGCACCCGCAAAGACCTGTACTTATCTGGCAAAGTTTGGAACCGATTTCTTCTTCAGTATCCGATGCTCGCTCTGAACTCATTCAATTTGAAACCCAGTTGTCGTCTGGTAATCAATTAAAGTCCAGCTCTCGTCTGGCAGTCAAATCAAATTCTTGTCTAGTAATCAGATAAAGTCCAATTCTCGTTTAGCACTCAAACTCAATTATCATCTGCTAATCAATCAACTCCTGTTTTCGTCTGGCATTCAAAATCCAATTCTCGTCTGGTAATCAATTAAAGTCCAGTTCTTGTTCGGAAGTCAAAATCCAGTTCTCGTCTGGTAATCAATTTAGTCCAGTTCTCCTCTGGCAGTCAAAATCATGTTCTCATCTCGTAATCAATTTAGTCCAGGTCTTGTCTAGAATTAAAAAAGTCAGTTTTTGTCCGACAGTTAATATTTTTCACCATTTTAAAGTCAGTTCTTGTCTGACAAACAAAAAATTCAGTTTTCGTCTTACGAACAAAAAAGTCAGTTCCCGTCTTATAAATAAAAAGTCAGTTCACTTCTGATGAACAAAAAAAAACCAGTTTTAGTCAAGCAGTTAATCCTTTTCACCAGTTCTCGTCTAGTAATCTATCCTTCAAATCCAATTCTCTTCTGATAGTTCACCTACAAAATCTGATATTTCATTGACACCTCAAACACCAATTAACATTGGTATTCCAAATTTCTAGCTTGCTTGGCCTTTTTCATCAAAAAAATAAAATCCATGTTTAACATACTCACCTTGAAGCTCGATTTCCATTGGCTCACATCCCTTAACCCAATACAAGCATTGATCAATCATTATAATTCATGTAATGTTTCACGCATATCACATGGTAGGCATTAACATAATCATCGGCCCAAAACATATCATGCATTGACATACACATCAACTTAAAACATATCATAACATAAGCAAGGATTCGGTGACCCCTCGTAGAAGTTGGATCCTCAGCTACATAACATGCATTAATACTTGAATCGACCTACATCCACACAAAGCATGCACACATAGCATAATCAACGGTTTTGTGACCTCTCATAGAATCCCAATCCATTTAACACCATTACAATTCCCCAAGCACAAATGTTTATTGGTTTCCCCAGTAAATAATTTCCCCACAGATTCCTTTTGAAAGTTGCTCCCCAACAATCTTTCTCCTTAGTGAGCCCTTACTATGAATCTTACCCAATAGATGATCGTCTTAAATGACCTATTCTAACTCGTGAGTAGGTGTTGACCTCTCATATCCCCAACAAATCTTCTTACCATGATCTAAGAATCAACTTTTAGGTTAAAGATGATCAATGTATCCTTAAGTTTAAGCATTGACTTTCGAGTTGGCGAAGACTTGTTTTGATCTAAGAATCATACTCCGGCAATGATGTCCTTTTCTTTTTGAACTAAGCACCAGTCTCCGGTGACGATCTCCATTGTTTCTATCTAAACACCGGTCTCTAGAGATGACCTCATTTTATTTTTTATCTATGCATCGGTCTCCGACAATGATCTCATTTGTTTTGATCTAAGTAGCGATTTTCAGCGACGATCTCTTTATGTTTTGATTTAAGCACTGGTCTCTGGCAACGATCTCCTTTGTTTTATCTAAGCACTGGTCTTTGGTGATGATCTTTTTTTTATGTTTAAGCATCGATCTCCGGCGATGATATTTTTTATGTTCGATTTATGCACCGATTTTCGATGACAGTCTTTTAATTTTTTATCTAAGCACTGGTTTACGGCGACGATCTTTTTATGTTCGATCAAAGCACCAGTTTTAGGTGATGATATTTTTATGTTTGATCTAAGAACTGGTCCCCGACGATTATCTCTTTATGTTCGATCTAAGCACTGGTCCTCGGCGACAATCATTTTATCCTATCTAGTTGTTTGCTTCCATACTCCTTTTCACCCCTTCAACGGACAAAATTAGGGTCCTTTTGTATTTAATCATCTTCCACCACGATTACATGAAGATTGTCGTCACTCATGTTGTAACACCCTACTCTACCCATTCGTATAAAAATAAAAAATACGAAAATATTGCGGAAATAAATCAGATTTAATACACATAAGATGCCACATTCAACAAAACATCAACATGAAGTATCAAATCACTTTGTCGCTTATTTATTAATAAAAAACAAATGCTTTTATTCCATACCGGAATTAAATCAAAGGTTTAGCATTAAGCTCCAATTACATCAACTTTACACATAGTACGTGGTTCAACAAAAATTAAATCAAATCAGATACGTAACATATACAAAGTCAATTAATATAAAGAAAATGCAAAATCCCCATCCTGCCCGTGTTACGTATTAGAGAGACCCCTAAGACTCAGTCAAATAGCAACACACACTCCAAGCACTACTCAGGTACCTGATCATCTATACTCCCCAAGGAGCACAGACACAACAAACAGAAAAAGGGGTGAGAACTACATTCAATAATGCACGGTGAAAAGCACATGCTAAGGAGTAGTTAACATACACACACCACTCCAATCAAACAATTACATTGCACATATAAGTGTCACACCATCATTTGGCAGAATCAGCCCACATTCAATTATATATATATGTATGTATGTATGCAATGAGACTCAACTGGCACGACACAATGCATGTAGTACCATCACAATCACGTACGGTTCACCCTAGAACCCAATTCTCGTCGAAATCCGGATAAGCCGTATACATTCCTCTGGACTACAACTTATCTTCAATCGAATCCCACATAGAATCTGGACGAGACTAGGCACCCATCATAGATTCCCACCTAGCTCATCTCCACATAACATGACATGAATGCATGACACAAAATAATGCACGACATATTAATTTTTCAAGCATAATTCACGATCCTCAATGATCCCACGTGAGCCACGTACTCACCGTAATTCCCTCTAGAATTACCACCACATCCCAAGACCGTCCACACACGACATTCTAGGATCACACCCATCCAATAGAACTCAACCATACATTCTCATAAAATCCCATGTTTTATCCTATTTAATGTCTTTACTAGTTGCCTCATGTCCGACTATACCATCTTAGTCTTACAGATCAAGAGAGATTGCATTACTCGCGAAATCGAGACAGAAATCGCAAAAATGGGAAATTTTCACCACAGCCCTGCCCATACGCGTAGGACCATGTCCATACGCGTATGGACTCACTTCCCTCACCCCAGGCCCGCGTACCCTACGCGTATGGCCTCTAAGCTGCCTATCCCATACGTGTATTGCCTTATGCCATACGCGTATCACCAGAGAGTGATTTCTCTCTCAATACTCCTGAAAACTTCCCCTACGCGTATGGCCACTCCTCGTACGCGTCCTATACACGTTTCAGCAGAGGGTCGTGCTGGCTCTGGGGACGGGGCTCGTATGCCCTTGGGAGTATCCCCTCATACGCGTATAGCCTTCCCCCATACGCGTATGACTAGTCACTCATCAAAATCCCAATTTCGCATCAGTGCGAACTTTCCCCCATTAGAGTACTTCCAAGCTCCTAATTTAGACCCTAAACCTTCTTTATTTCAGTACAATTTCAAAGTCTTAATTCTACTTCATTGTTTCATCAATTTGTCAACATTTTCTGTCATCAAAACCTATTTTCATTAACCCCCTAAAACCCATAATTTTCAGATCTTTCTATACCAGAACCCAACAGCAAGTATCTCTTTGCATGAATTTACTGTTCAAATTCAGCATACAACACAGATTCACACGTACATGCATTACACAACTACGGTTTAACAGCAACAATCACACAATAATTATCCAGATACGAAAATCAAACAAGAAGGAGAAGAAATGCACAGAACCTAAGAGGGAAAGGAGCCCTCACTACCCTCTCATGTTATTATCACCATTATTGACCCTATTCTCCCCCCTTACCTGAAATCTGAGCTTTTCCTCTCTTCAACAATGGTGGAACCTCTTGTTCTTCTTGCCCTAGCTTTCTTCTCTTTTCCTTCTCTTTTCACGTAAACTGATCTTCTATGTAACCTCACACTAATCTCTCCTAATATATTTTATTTCCCTTAATTAATTCCTAATAATAATATTACTAATAATAATACTAATAACAATAATAGAATAATAATAATATTGGTAATAATCATAATATCAATAATATTAATAATATTTCCCACTCATTATTAATTACTTATCATTATCCTATTATTCCAAGGTTTAATTCATATTACTCAATTAAGGCTCATTCCTCACACTCACCCTTAACCACATACCCTTAACAAGGACAATACCAAACAATCACACAAAATAATCATAAAACGACTAAATAATTAAATGGGGTGTTACAACTCTCCCCCACTTAAAATATTTTCATTCTCGAAAATGTACCTGATGTGAACAATTCCGGATACGAATCTCGCATCTTTCTCTCTAATTCCCAGGTCACACTTCCTCCAGCAGCTCCTCCCTAAGCTACTCTCACTAAATGAATGTCTTTGCCTCTTAGATGTTTCATCTTGTGATCCTCGATCCTTATTGGCATCGACTCCATGGTAAGGTTATCCTGAATCTGTACTCCATCCCTCTGAAACACATGAGATGGATCAGCAATGTACTTCTGAAGTTGCAACACATGAAACACATCATGCAAATTCAAAAGTTCAGGTAGCAGCGCCACTCTATAAGTAACAGTTCCAACTCTCTGCAAAATCTGATACGATCCAATGAACTTAGGATCCAACTTCTTCAATTTCAGCGCACGACCAACACCGGTCAAAGGATTGGCCCTTAGAAACACATGGTCGCCTTCGCTCAATTCCATCTCTTTTCTCCTATTATCATGAAAATTTTTGTATCTACTCTGGAATGCCTTCATCTTCTTTCTAATCATCTGAATTATCTCAGTAGTCTGTAGCACTATCTCGGGTCCGAGTACAGTACTCTCGCCCGACTCATACCAACATAGAGGTGTCCTACACATCCTATAATACAATGCTTCAAAAGGCGCCATTCTGATCCTAGAATGGTAACTGTTATTGTAAGTAAATTCAAGCAACGACAAATGAGTATCCCAAGCACCTCCCTGCTCGAGTATACAAGCTCTCAAAAAGTCTTCCAGCGACTGAATAGTCCTCTCAGACTGTCCATCTGTCTGCGGATGATAAGCAGAGCTCAACTTTAAACTAGAACCCAAAGCTTCCTGCAGGCTCTACCAAAATCCGGAATTAAACCTCGGGTCTCTGTCAGACACAATGCTCGACGGAACCCCGTGCAGTTTCACTATTGTTCTAATATAAATCTCTGCTAACTTTGCCAACGAAAAACTGATGTTAATCGGTATAAAATGTGCAGATTTTGTTAGTCTATCCACAATCACCCAAATAGCATCAAAGCCCCTCACTGTATTCGGCAACCCAGTCACAAAATCCATCACGATATTATCCTACCTGCACTCTGGTATTTCCATCTGCTGCATCAAACTCGAAGGTTTCTGATGCTCCACTTTTGAATTTTGGCAAGTCAAACAAGCATACACAAACCGAGATATGTCCTTCTTCATACCTGACCACCAAAACAATTTCATAAGATCCTGATACATTTTCATAGCTCCTAGATGAATACTCAAGCTACTCCCGTGTCTTTCTTCTAAGATCATTTTTTCTCAATTCAGTATTATCCGACACACAAATCCTACCCCTAAATCTCAACACACCGAAATCATTTACTTTAAAGTCACCTTCTGCATCTGACCCTCATGCGGTCATTAAATCCATCAATTTCAAATCAAGTTTCTGACTCTCTCTAATCTCACTAAGGAACTCATTATTAACTTTCAACATACCCAACATCACACACTCAGGAGTCAGTTCACAAACCATACTCAAGTCTCTAAATTGTTCTATTAAATCCAACTTTTTAATCATTAATGTCGACATATGAACTGTCTTCTGACTCAAAGCATCTGTTACGACGTTAGTTTTACCGGGGGTGGTAACTCATGCTAAAATCATAGTCCTTCAAGAATTCCAACCATCTTCTCTGTCTCATACTCAACTCTTTTTGGTCAAATAAATATTTCAAACTTTTATGATCACTGGACACTTCAAACTTAGATCCGTACAACTAATGTCTCCAAATCTTCACCACAAAAACCACTGTAGCTAACTCAAGATCATGAGTAGGATACTTCCTTTCATGCACCCTCAATTATCGTGAGGCATAAGCCACGACCTTACCGTCTTGCATCAATACTCCGCCTAATCCCATTTTAGACGCATCACAATTTACCACAAAAGGTTCATCTGGTTTTGGTAGAATCAATACTGGCATTGTAGTCAACCTTTTCTTCAATTCCTTGAAACTCTCTTCACACAAGATATCCCACACAAAGGCTTGACTTTTCCTAGTCAACTGACTCCCATGTCTCTGCTTACCCCTTTTGTCACTCAGGGCCTTGTAGTGAGCAACTCGAGCCCTGTTGTCTTCATCATAAATTCGGCATATGTTCACCAACTCAGGGAAGTATCTGATCTTCTGATAACCGATACCTTGTTTGATCTCGGGACGTAGCCCATTTTCAAACTTGATACACTTCAAACCCATAGCAGCATCAGTATTGTAATAAGGACAATACTTCACCAGTTCCTCGAACTTGGCCGCGTATTCTGTGACTGTCGAGTTTCTTTGCTTCAATTCCAGGAATTCAATTTCTTTCTTGCCACGGACATCCTCTGGAAAATACCGCTCCAGAAACTCATCCTTGAACACCGTCCAAGTAATATGACCACCTGCATCTTCTAGCCTTTGACGGGTGTTATCCCACCAGTCTTTAGCTTCTCCATTCAGCATGTGTGTGCCAAATTGCACCTTCTGAGCTTCAGTGCATCCCATGACTCGGAAGATCTTTGCAATATCCTTCAGCCACTTTTGCGCCACATTTGGTTCGTGTCTGTAACACCTCAAAATTTGCCCCCTTGTTTCTAACCCTTACTGGCTCGTGTTTCATTTCATTTTGCATAGCCATTTTGCATTTGCATAGTTTCTTTTAAGCATGGGATCAAGGTATTTTTACACCTCAGTGTTTCATTCAATTCATAGGACATTTCAGCGGTATGCAGAGCTAAGCAGATAGTTTTCAAAGTCTTTTCGGGCATTTATTTTGCTCACTAGATGATTTAGTTATCAGAAGTTCCAACTTTTATTTTTGCTCAACAATTTGGCACCGGACAATATTAATTCAGCAGGATATTCTGAGGTGCCAGCAAGAATTTGTGTTTCATTTCAGGTGTTACTCAGTAGTAATATCGAGTTTTGAGTTTCGGAGGCTTAACGAGGTTCAAAACAGCTGTCAGAGGCCACTTTTCCAAGTTTCCCTCCAAAAGGCGCCAAAATTCAAAATTTGAACTGAGTAACCGGTTACAGCATATTTGATAACCGGTTACTCCTTGGTTTTCTGCACATTTTCAGTCTTTTTGAACTGAGTAACTGGTTAGCACATATGCTGTAACCAGTTACTCTGGGCGCAGTTTAAAAAAAATTAAGTTTGCATCATTGTGATCATGTGTTTGGCTTGTGCATGTGTGGGAAGGATCTAGAATTGGTTTATTTTCATCATTTTCCACCCAAAATTCAAATTCCTTCCAACATTTCCATTCCAATTCCACACTCTTCTTTTCAAATTCCATTCCTAATCTCCATTCCACTCATTAACCCACACTCCAAACCACATTTGAATTCCTAACATAGCTTCTATTTAAACCAATTCATTCCAAACCTCACAGGACATTGATCATTTTTTCACTCTCAATTTTTAGAATTCTCTCTCAATTTTTTCTCACATTTTCACTCTTAACCTCCATTTTCAACCACACTCAAAGCTCTTCCATAGAGATTAGCAAGTTCTTCATTGGAACTTGTTAATTCTTGAGCTTAAGCCTCTCATCATCACTCCATTGTTGCTTTTCATTGGTGATTTTTGTTTGGATCTAGATCTGAAATTTCAGAAGTGCTTATTGGAAGTGATTTTGGAGCATTGTTAGCTTATTTCTTGGATTTTCAGCTTTTGCTTGCAAAGAGCTCATAGGATCTTGGATTTCTTGCTTGGATTCATCAATTTCTGTTAACAACACTTACCAAAGCAAATCTCAGCTTTGTAGGTTGGTTTTCCTTAGATCTATACTTGATTTAGATTATTTACAACTTATTCAATGTAGATCTTTGGTGAATGTTGATTTAGATCCATGTTGCTTGAATTTGATTCTTTATTTTGATAATTGTTGGATCTAATTGATGTTTGATTACTGATATTTGATGTGAATTTCGTGATTAATTGGTTGCATGATCACTTGGATGTTTGGAGAAGTGATAAGCTGTTGAAAAGTGCTTTTGAAACTGTTTTTTTTAATTTTGTTGCAGAGTAACCAGTTACAGCATATCTGATAACTAGTTACTCCTTTTTTTTCTGCGTATTTTCAGGCTATTTTGAACTGGGTAACCGGTTACAACATATCTGATAACCACTTACCACTGCTGCAGAATGTGATTTTCTTGCATTTTCTTGTTTATTTGAGATCCTTTGCATGTCTAAACTTCATGGATTAATATGTTGATGATTTGTGGATTATTCTTGAGCTGTTTCACCTCACACCATTGCATGAACAGGATTCTTTGACACGCGATTCTCGGTTTTCATTGATGGATGTCCATGTTTGCATTGATGTTTTCTTGATGTGATGAACACTTTGCACACACTCCTTGAGCATGTTAATTGTGAATTATTACTGGTATTGCTGGATTTGTTGTGTTGTACATGCTTGCTTGCATTTAATTTCATGAGATACATACTTGATTTTGCTTGTTCATGTGCTTAATGTGGTGCATTCTTTCATGATTGTTTTCAAGAATTGTTTACTATGGTGTGTGGTGTGATTGTGAATCATGATTGATTGAGGAATGTGTGATGTTTAATGCATGCTTGTTATGCCATGCTCGAATCATTTTCGATTGCATGCTGCCCTGCTTTTTACAGCTGCTGTTTTGAATTGTTTATGTCTGTTAATGGTATACCCTTGCTAGCCTGCTGCCTTTTACATCTATTTTGTGCTAAGAATATGAGCTGTTAAATGTTGTTTGGTGTATTGGCTGGAATTTACCACTGTGCAGGTGCTGAAGCGCTATTGTAGCCGCTATTTTTTTTTTATTGATTTGGTTTTTGCCTTGCTTTCGCTTGCTCCCTTAAGGTTCCCTAGTCCAACTTAATCTTTGGTTAAGCTTGGGGTAGGGTAGACATTAGGATTCGAACCATGCATGCTAACATTAGGTAGAATTTTCCCCTCTTACCTCAACCTTAGGTCCACTTTTACATAACATTAGGATATAATTCCCCGTAGTGTTTTCTTTTCCTTGAGTCTTCTCCTCTCATCTCTCAACATTTCTAAAACACTTAATAAATATAACGTATATTGCGCTCGAGCCTTAAGTGTAGGAAATGAAGAACGAGGGGTCTCCCCTCCTCTTCTAGAGTGTTTAGAATACGTCCCATTGGGGGTGACCATGCGACGCATTCGTTCCCGCGTAGTAGACTTTGGTGCAATGTAAGTTATGAACTAACTCAACTCACTTCTGTCTAAAAAACACAAAACAAATTCAAATCATTTTCATCCTTCGGGATTGTTGAGTTTCAAACCATTTTTCAAAAAAGAGCTCGTCGCTCACGTAAAAAACACTAATCGACCTCGTTAGGTCGAACTACGTTTGCTCTGATTCCTCTTTCCCGTCTGATTGAGGATATGTGGGAACGAGATGCGATATCTCGATGAGCAACCTCCCCCCCCCCTTTTGACCCGTCCGTTGAACTACGTTGACTCTGATTCTTCGTTTGTCCACGAAGATACATAGGCATTGGATTGCGATAACCCTTGCGAGTCCGTCTTAGTCTTCCCCATCCCCGTTTTCTGTTTCGCCGTAGACTTTAGGATAACTCACCCTTTGTTTAGACAACAAGCGTGGATCCCATCGAGTACGATGGACGCGTGGGGGTGCTAATACCTTCCCCCCGCGTAACCGACTCCCGAACCCATACTATGGTTGCGATAACCATGTCTTTCCCTCTTAGGTTTTCTTCGATCGTTTCCTTTCCATGTGTCGGGATAAATAACGTTCGGTGGAGACTCTTCTGTTCCTGTTTCTCGCTAGTTGCTTTTTTTCGCGGTTGCGACAGTGTCCACCCTTGAACTTATGTGGCTTGTTGTTCCGGAACTTTTCCAAATTGCGGAACTCGACATCCTCAGCGTTCCGATTGGTACTCTGCACCTCCTGCGCAACAGCTTGTAGTGCAGTAGCAATCGTAGTATCATTCCTACCAGCTATACTACTCAACACCAAAGGAAACACACATTAGAAGAAACACACGATTATACACACTCTATAGTCAGACTTTACTACTACACTGGCCGGACAGACCAACTAGGCTCTGATACCAATTGTAACACCCTACTCTACCCATTCGTATAAAAATCAAAAATACGAAAATATTGCGGAAATAAATCAGAGTTAATACACGTACGATGCCACATTCAATAAAACATCAACATGAAGTATCAAGTCACTTCGTTTCATATTTATTAATAAAAAACAAATGCTTTTATTCCACAACGAAATTAAATCAAAGGTTTAGCATTAAGCTCCAATTACATCAACTCTTCACATAGTACGTGGTTCAACAAAAATTAAATCAAATCAGATACATAACAAATACAAAGTCAATTAATATAAAGAAAATTCAAACTCCTCATCCTACCCGTGTTATGTATCAGAGCGACCCCTAAGACTCGGTCAAATAGCAACACACGCTCCAAGCACTACTCAGGTACCTGATCATCTGTACTCCCCAAGGAGCACAGACACAACAAACAAAAAAATGGGTGAGAACTACATTCAATAATACACGGTGAAAAACACATGCTAAGGAATAGTTAACACACCCATCACTCCAATCAAACAATTACATCGCACATACAAGTGTCACACCATCATTCGGCATAATCAGCCCACATTCAATCATATATATATATATATATATATATATATATATATATATATATAGGGTTAAATATGTATAAGGTCCCTGAAAATAAGCCAACATTCAAGTTTGGTCCCTATAAATATTTTCTTCAAGGTTTGGTCATTTGAAAGTTTTTCGTCCCTAACTTTAGTCTCTCCCGTTAGTTTTCACTAAAGGTGGCTTATGTGGCATGCCATGTGGAAATTTTTTGACCACGTGGCAGTGCCAATGTGGCAAAAAGTGCTTACATGTATGCCACATGTCAAATGTTTCAATTTTATTTATTTTTATATTAATATCATATTTAAACCCAGAAATTGTAGGTAATTTGCATCTAATTCCTAGCTAATTCCTAGCTAATCTCTAGCTAATTTAAACACATCATTCTAATAATTTGTAGCTAATTCATAGCTAATCCCTAGCTAATTTAAACTCACCATTCTATTTTTTATTCCATAAAATGTTTTATCAATGATCAAAATGTGATATTGAAACTTGAAAATCACAACTAAAGCTTCAAACCATAAAAAAGGAAGATAAAAGAATCAAAAACACATTTAGAGAGAAAGAGGAGACAAACATATATATACAAATATTTATGACTACATACAAAAGATATATACTAGTATCTACTCTCATAATATATTTACAAGTGCTTGTAAGACACTATGCTATCCCCATAAATTGAATGGTCTGTTTAGCTAATTCTGAAACTCTGATAGCGTCGGCATCAAATAATTCATGAAGTGCTCTTGCTGCACTATATCTAGCATTTCTTGATCCAAGACGCAAAACAGTTGTGAGTTGTTTCAATGAACTTCTTGATGCTTCATGATTAATGGTTGCACTAAACACCAAAATGGTTGTGGCCATTGAAAAGAACAAGAATGCAAAACCTGCCATTAGTTTCCTAGGCAGAGACCTCATAAAATCCCATAACTCACAAGGTAATGTGAGGATTGTGTCTGCACTAAACATTCATGCTCTTACTCGGTCAACATTTTTCTGCTTTTATCAATTCTGTGTTGATGTGTGTAGTTAGTGGATAGATCAATGATAGATTTGATTCCCTTCCAAAAGCTATTCGATCTAGTATCTCATATTGCTTATTCTATAGATTGATGGACGGAGTATACTTGTTTGAATGAGTGTCAAAATACCTAATTTTTCAATTGGTAATGTTTTCTTTTTTCTTATCTTCTGATTTCGTTTAACAAAGCCTGAGATTGTATATGCAATTAAACTCCCATCTGCAATCTATTGAGTATATATATTGAAATTTGAAGGTCATGGAGATGAAGGCGGAGTATATTCCTCCAAAGCAAGATGTGGTTATGGATGACGAAGCTCCATCAGACTTTTATCTCTTTGTCACTGGTGGTGAAGTAAGAATACTATCCTCTTGTGAAGATATATTTCTAATTAAAGCTGCTTTATAGGCCATTCATTTCTACAGTATCTTGTTCTATAATGCAAACTGAACCTTTTTTTCTTTCTTTCTGACTAGATATCAGTACATTACATCCAAAACAACTCATCAGTACATTACACCAGAATTATATCATCAGATTGTATGTCATTTGTATCACTTAAATGAAGCACGTAAACATATCAGAGGATCTTCCTTTGCTGGAACAATAGTGCTTGGCTGATATCTAATCTTTTTTTTTCATACTGCATTGTTGCTTTTTTTCAAACTATTGAGTAAATTTTCTAATGGGATTTATTTCTACCATTGCGTCATAGTTACATGTAACTATGATTGAAATACAATGTAAGAAACTATGGAAGACTCATGACAAATTTGACTTTGTCCCCTTCAGATTCTGGATTGATGTTTCTGTAGTGTATGCATAATTTTATCAGATTCTGCTATATGATATTGACTATAGATTAATATCTAATTATTGATAAAATATGAAAGGCAAGTTACATTATTACATATATGCATCTCTTAACTTTTCTACTTTGACTCCCCTGCTTAACTTCAGAAGCAAGTCAAACTTGATATGGTCTTTAATGACCTGCATTTTTAGCAAAAAAATGTTTACCGAGTAAGAGCATGAATGTTTAGTGCAGACACAAACAAATAAGATGGAGAGATTATGAAGATTTGGGGTTTTAGGGATTACGTCGTGAATGTTCAAGGAAGAGAGTAGAATAAATCAAACATATAAACATTTTTTACTAGTCAATGAAATAAAACAAAGTTGGCAAGGAATGGTTACACATGTGGCACGCCAGGTCATCCTCCGTTAGTGAAAACTAACGGGAGGGACTACAATTAGAAACGGAAAACTTTAGGAGGACCAAACCATGAAGAAAATATTTATAGGGACCAAACTTGAATGTTGGGTTATTTTCAGGGACATTATACATATTTAACCCTATATATATATATATATATATATATATATATATATATATATGCAATGCGACTCAGCTGACACGACACAATGCATGCGGTATCATCAGAATCACATACAGTTCACCCTAGAACCCGATTCCCGTCAGAATCCGGATAAGTCGTATATGTTCCTCTGAACTACAACTTATCTTCAATCGACTCCCACATAGAGTCCAGACGAGACTAGGCACCCATCATGGATTTCCACCTAACTCATCTCCACATAACATGACATGAATGCATGACACAAAATTATGCATGACATATTATTTATTCAAGCATAATTCACGATCCTCAATGATCCCACGTGAGCTACATACTCACAGTAATTCCTTCCAGAATTACCACCACAACCCAAGACCGTCCACACACGACAATCTAGGCTCACACCCATCCAATACGTCTCAACCAGACATTTTTATAAAATCCCATGTTTTATCCTATTTAATGTCACTGCTAGTTTCCTCATGTCCGACTATACCATCTTAGTCTTACGAATCAACAGAGATTGCATTACACGTGAAATCGGGACTGAAATCACAAAAACGGGAAATTTTCACCACAGCCCTGCCCATACACGTATGACCATGCCCATACGCGTATGGAATCACTTCCCTCGCCCCAGGCCCGTGTACCCTATGCGTATGGGCTCTCAGCTGCCTATCCTATACGTGTATTGCCTTGTGCCATACGTGTATCACCAGAGGGTGATTTCTCTCTCAATACTCCTCAAAAATTCCCCTACGCGTATGGCCACTCCTCGTAAGTGCCTCATATGCGTTTCAGCAGAGGGTCGTACTGGCTCTGGGGACGGGGTGCGTATGCTACGTGTATGCCCCTGGGAGTGTCTCCTCATACGCGTATGGCCTTCCCCCATACGCGTATGACTAGTCAGTCATGAAAATCCCAATTTCGCATCAGTGCAAACTTTCCCTCATTAGAGCACTTTCAAGCTCCTAATTCATACCCTAAACCATCTTTATTTCAGTACAATTTCAAAGTCTTAATTCTACTTCATTGTTTCATCAATTTGTCAACATTTTCTGTCATCAAAACCTATTTTCGTTAACCCCCTAAAACCCATAATTTTCATATCCGTTCTATACCAGAACCCAGCAACAACAATATCACTTTGTACGGATTTACTGTTCGAATTCAGCATACAACACAGATTCACACGTACATGCATTACACAACTACGGTTTAACAGCAACAATCATACAACAATTATCCAGATACAAAAATCAAACTAGAAGGAGAAGAAATGCAGAATCTAAGAGTGAAATGAGCCCTCACTACCCTCTCATATTATTATCACCATTATTGACCCCATTCTCCCCCTTACCTGAAATATGAGCTTTTCCTCTCTTCAACAATGGTGGAGCCTCTTGTTCTTCTTGCCCTATCTTTCTTCTCTTTTCCTGCTCTTTTCACGTAAACCGATTTTCTGTGTAACTTCCCACTAATCTCTCCTAATATGTTTTATTTCCCTTAATTAATTCCTAATAATAATACTAATAATAATACTAATAACAATAATAGGAATAATAATAATAATAATGGTAATAATCATAATATCAATAATATTAATAATATTTCTCACTGATTATTAATTACTTATCATTATCCTATTATTTCAAGGTTTAATTCATATTACTCAATAAAGGCTCATTCTTCACACTCACCCTTAACCACATACCCTTAAAAAGGACAATGCCAAACCATCACACAAAATAATCATAAAACGACTAAATAATTAAATGGGGTGTTACACATGCTCTCGGGTTGAAGGTAATTAAATAAGGGTAGTTGTCGTCCTCTAAATTTTTCCCTCATGTTTTACTATCTTATATTTAATAGCATTTCAAAAGAGAAAAAAATATCAAAAGTGTTAGTCATCTTAGTTGGTAGTTGTGCAAGGATGTCAAGTGACCGGTCACGGGTTCAAACCCCGTGGCATTTCTTTGAATTATTTCTGTTAAAGGTCAAAAGTCCAAATGTTGACTATTTTTGGATAGTTTTAATTTAATGGTTTAAATGCACTTTTAGTCCCCCTATTGTGATTTTTTAAACTTTTAGTCCCCCTTTAAAAAAACCAATTTTTTGGTCCCTCAATTCAACATTTTTTGGAATTTTCTTGGTCCCCCTTAAGATTTGTCTTGTTGGCACTTAATTTTATGACGTGGCACTGACATGATATTGTGTATATGACACCACGTCATAAAATGTATGCCACGTCACATTTTTAAAATAAAAAATTTATTTTAAAAATATACTATTTAAATTTAATAAATGAAATAATATTTTTTTAAATCATTATTAATGCCACGTGTTAATAGATAATTGGACAAACAGTGTATAATTAAGGAAACAAAATTTTTGTAGAGAGCAAGACTCGAACCCACGCTCTCTTAGATACTAGCTTTAAACTTTACCATTTGGCTAATTGTCCTCCTACTTAATAATTGACGTAAAAAATTAAGTGACCTTTAAAATCTGCCAAACACATTGCCAAAAGCACACAGCAGGCGCACTAAAACCTATGTATTAGTTTGCATGATAATCCACACCTCCTTCTTAGGAGAGATGAAAGAACAAGACCATGAATTCAAAGATACAAAAAACTACTTCCAAAACAGCTCTTTACCATTCCAAAAATTACTCAAATCGTCTTCATTTGGTGAACTTAAAAGTACATATCCACCAACTTGGATGCATCTCTCCCGCTTTAGATTGAAAAGGTTTCTGGACTAGATTATGAGATCTTCACTTCCTCATAAAGGTTGAAGCTGGTGTGGAGAATAAAGCTAGATGGCTTCTAAGTTTAAAGGAGCCAAACCAAATGTTGTTTAGTTACACAAGGAGCTTCCTAACATTCTTCACCTCAATAAACCAAGCAAAGCCAAATCTCTCTCCATTTTTGTTTAATTTGGATTTGAAGGAATAAAAACTTCCTCCATTTTTGTCACAGTTCATACATACATACTATCATTTATGTGTTTGTGATGCTAGTAATGTGAGGAATTATGGTTGTTTTGAATGTTGTGAGGTTTGTTATATTATGAAGGAAATGGTGGTGATGTGTATTAAAGGATGAATATGGTGGTTGTTTTGAATATTATGGAGGAGTTATGGTTGTTTTGAATGTGGAGTATTAATGAAGAAAAAGGTATTGTGTGGTTCATAAAGAGGGTGGTGATGGTGAACGCTACTATGTTTCGTTTATCACTCTTTCCTAAAAATGATGCAGAAACTTATTAAATGTTGCGCTAGTATATAAAAAATGATGCGCAAAATGTTATTAAATGTTTCAAGAGTACAGATGGTTAGATATTTGTGTTTTGGTGAAGAGGGCGTGTGTTCAATTCTCACCGTATGCCAAAAGTTCATTTTCTTTGAGTTATTATTTATTAGCCATCAATTCTCACCGTATGCCAAAAGTTCATTTTCTTTGAGTTATTATTTATTAGCCATTTGTGGTTTGATACGTGGCACTAATAATTTTATTAGACATTCGTTGTTTGACACGTGGCACTAATAATTAACAGATAAAGTTAATTTAATATATTAATTATTAATTATATTAAATAATATTTTAAATTAATTTTTTATTTTAAAAATGTGACATGGCACACATTTTATGACGTGGTACCACATACACAATGTCATGTCAATGCCACGTCATAAAATTAAGTGCCAACAAGACAAATCTGAAAGGGGACCAAAAAAATCCCAAAAAAATGTTGAATTGAGGGACCAATAAACTGATTTTTTTTAAAAGGGGACTAAAAGTTAAAAAAAAAAATAGAATACCGAGACTAAAAGTGCATTTAAGCCTAATTTAATTTTTCATTTTTTATATAAGGATTTTTAAAATTATCATTTTTTCATTTTATTCATTTTTAATCCAAAAAAAATAGTCAAAAAAAAAAGATTATTTAGCCATTTATCTCAATTTTTGTTTTAATTATGAGAATACAAAATTATTATTTTTATATTTTTTATTTTAAATCTTAATGATCCAGACATAATCAATTTGATTTAGAAGGTATTGGTAAAAATCGTTTTTTGATTTGGAAAATATCTCCTCAATTAATGTTGATTATTTTCTCTTGTTATACTTAATTTTCATTCCTTTTTTATTTAACCTAATTTCTTTGTATAAATTTAGGACCAATTGGGACTGGAAAAAAAAAGACACGATAAAATGCATTAAGCAAATTTCACTCCCACACTTTTTCACTATCACCTTCTTAAACCACAAAAATCCTTCAATCTCACTTTCAACAACCAACCTCTGTCAATACAAATCTCTCACCATAAGCTTCATCTTCCTTATACCATAACAATAATTCATCCTCTTCCGCGCATAGCTTTTATCTATATTGTTCTTTTATAGCTTATGATTATTGTTTATTTTGTTTTCTGGACTATGATGCTTCATAGAGATAGTCATGCACCACTATGATTTTAAGTGCTGATAACTTTCTCATATCCATTATTTTTCTGAGAACTTTTTGTTATTATAAATCCTTTTGAATAATATTTTTCGGTTTTTATATTATTAATTCAATTCAAATTTTTTTAATAAAAATGAATAATGTGTTGTTTTTTTATTAAAGTGTACAAAACCTAGTTTTTATTAGAGTTATTAATTCATTTTTTAATGTAGAACGTGTTGTTGTTTTTGTTGTACATGTATATTTTGTTTGAAAATCACAAGCTTTAAATTTTTATTTTTTTTATTTACCACAAAACTTGGGTAAATGACATGCCTTTTTTTTCCCTGAGTATACAATGTTATATGAGATGTGTACAAGACCAAGTAATTTTAGTTTTGTTATTATTAATTTTTTAACTTTTTATTTGTTATTATTAATAAAGGTTTAGGTTAAGTTGATTTATTATATTTGGTTGATTTATCACATTTGTCTAAACTCATTAACTACTCCCCACACCCCTCTATCTTGCCCATTTAACATAATTTACACCCCCACTTTATTTTTTTTTTATATTATTATTCTTTGTCTATTTCATTCAATTTAATTAGTTTTTTTTTATTTTTTTATTTTACCTTTGTTTTGCAAAAAAACATAAAAATTTCTATATTCATCATATTTAATTTTGGTACTATTTAATTTACTTTCATTAGTTTTCTGCTATCCCTTAATTTATTAAAACAATTTAAGTTATTTAACTTTGGTTATTATCATAAAAATACAAAAATATGTTTCTCTTTTTTTTTTTTGGATATTTAAAATATATCAAAAAAATAATAATAATAACAAAAGTTAAAAATAAAAGCCATTATTTTATAATTAAAAGATACATCAACTAATCAAATAAATTTTGCTCCTGTGCATTTCAAAAAATCAAAAACTTTTTCATAAAAGAATAGTTCGGTCAATTTAATGTGAATACAAACAATGTCTAAGCCTATATTGTGTGAGCATACATGCATACATTTAACCGCTAAAATACGACCAAACACTATTATCTAAAATCAACCGACTCATAAACATTTTTTACACGAACTACGAAGTTCTGATTTTCTCATTGCACAGTGAGAATACATAGGCATGAGGTTTCGAAACCTTGGCGAGGACATTAATAAAAAACATTTTTTCCTTTCATTTGTAAATAGTCTTTTAGCAATGAGATAAATGCGAACACTCTTAAACACCCTTCCCCTAAAACAATTTGGAAGGTTCTCGTTGAGTACAACGAATGTGAGAGATCATAATACCTTTCCCTCGTATAATCGACTCCCGAACTCGATTTGATTGTGATGACCATCATATCTTCTTTTTTTGGGGTTTATCATTATTTTCCCTTTTCTTATGAATAAATAAATTTTGGTGGCGACTCTATTAGTCATCCGCGAGCATGTGTTTCCCTCGTAAGGTCATATTTTTTGAGATGTGACACGGGGAACAAGTCAATAAATATAAAATCAAAAGGAAAATACTCCTTCTAAAATGTCGAGATTGGGTGATATGACATCAATTCTGAGCTCTAATGTTCATCTAATGCAAATCTTGAGATGAAATAACTTCCACTAAGTAAAAATTGAAGATAGTTTGTAAATCCTTGGGGATATGGACTAAATAAAAGAATATTATAAACTCTAAGATTTAATTTGTTAGTAGTTGAGTAGTTGATAGTTGATATGAGATAGTTTTAGAAAGTATTTAGAAAGAAGGCTATGACATTGATTTATTGGATGATCATTTACAAAGTACCAATTGCCTATTTATAGGCTCAAGTCACAAACCTCTCAATGGGGGTGAATGTTTCTACATTATTTAGTTATTTCTAGATGTTTCATGATAGATCAATATCATGATAATTTTAGGTTCTTCTATCATTTTCATACACTTATAGTTATAAGTTCTTCTACCTTTTTCATACACATTATAGTTCTAGACTCTCCTACCATTTTCATATCATTATATTTAAGAATATTCTAGAAATTTAAAGAAATTTCAACACTCCTCCTTGATGCAAATTTATGTAACTCCAAGCGTAGCTTGTAGCTCTTCAAATCTTGGTGTTGGCAACGACTTTGTGAATATGTTTGTAATTTTATCTTCTTTCATGTAGTAGTCGAGTCTGATCTCTTTAGTTACTCAACTTCTTTGATAAAGTGATACTTGTTTGCTATGTGTTTTGCTCTAATGTGATGCACTAGATTCTTTTCCATTGCAATTGCTAATTTGTTGTTGCAATTAATTTAGTAGGCTCAACTTGTTTTTCTCCCATGTCTTCATGTATTTTTTGGAGCCATATAGTTTGGTTTTGGTAGGGTACCATATACCGAACTCTTTTGTTCCTTATAAATACCTCAAAATTCTTTTTCCTGCTCGAAAGTGTATTTGACTTGGGCTTTTCATGAATCTTGATAGAAGACTTATAGCATACATTATGTTTGGCCGTGTAGCTATCAAATATAGAAGACTTCCAATTAGACTTTTAGATTTGGATGCATCAGCTTCTGGTGCTCCATGATTCTTCTATAATTTCTCATTTGTTATGAGTGGAGTAGAGACAGGTTTGCAACCATACATCTTAAATTTATTAAGTAAGCATTTTGTGTATTTCTTTTATGAGATGAATATCTCATCATTTCTCTGAATTACCTCTATTCCATATAGATCATTTCTTTAAGTACGTCGTTAAGGAAGTCATATTTGACATCTAGTTGATGTATACTCCATCCTTTTTGTGCCTCAAGAATTATTAGAGCTCTTATGGTATCAAGATGAGCTATTGGTGCAAATGTCTCATTGTAGTCAATACCGGGTTGTTGTGAGTAACCTTTAGCTACTAGCCTCACATTGTGTTTCTGTATGGTGCCATCAGGGTAGAGCTTTGTTTTATAGACCCACTTAACCCCCAATGATATATTTTCCATGGGGACGATTTACTAACTCCCATGTGTTATTTTTATCAATCATCTTTATCTCTTCTTGCATTACCTTGACCCATATTTTCTAATTTAATACTTATTCAAAGCTTCTAGGTTTATGTATGACCAAGTTTCAAGTTTCATTTCTGTCCACCAAAGATCTTACTCGCCTTGGAATAGACTCTGGTGATGATAGTTCTTTCTCTTGTTATGGCGGTGGAGATGAAGGAGGTTCATTAGGGTCGTCTTCCTCGGGTTCTTATTTAGGTAGTTAAGATGGTATAAGGACGTTTTTCTCCATTTTATCTTCATTCCAATTCCAAGAAGCATTCTCATCAACATCAACATCTCGATTGATGATGAGTTTTTTACTTTGAAAGTAGTAGACACGGTAGTCCTTAGGTTCTTTGCTGATGGCTTCTTCCCGTTCCAAGCTTCAAATAGAGTTTTATCTTGTACTACCTTAGTTAGACATCTATTGAGTATGTAAACAACATTATAGAGTGCTTCAGCCCATTATGTGTTAGGAAGTCCCTTCTTCTTAAGCATCGATCTAACGATCTCCATAATTGTGTGATTCTTTCTCTCGAACACACCATTTTGTTGAGGAGAATATGAAACTATAAGTTATCGCTCTATGCCTTCATCCTCACAAAATCTATCAAATTCGTGGGAGGTGTACTCTCTGCGGCAATCACTTCTTATTACTTTTATTCGTTTTCCACTTTGATTTTCAGCAAGGGCCTTGAACTTTTTGAATACTCCAAAGACTTCTGATTTTTCTTTTAGGAAATAGATCGATGTCATTCTAGAGAAGTCATCTATGAAGAGTATAAAGTACCTGTTATTCTCATGTGATGGCATCCTCATTGGTCCAGAGACATAAGTATGTATTAGCTCTAATAAGTCTTTCTTTCTCCATAATCCACCTATTGAGAACGAAAATCGGTGTTGCTTACCGAGAAGATACCATTCACACACTTCAGTGTTCTTCTTTATGCTTGGAAGATCTCTCATCATTTTCTTCGCATGTAATAGCTTCTAGGCATGTGTGTTGAAGTGGCTAAATCTTCGATGCCAGAGCCATGAGTCATCAATTTGAACCTACATGGCAATGTTAGTTGCATATTTCAAATTTAATATGAAGGTTTTGTTTCTCTTTTCCATCTTCACTTGGGCTATCTTGGCCCGTTTATTTTGTTGTCTAAGATTTTGCATACACCACCTTCAAAGGGAAGTGTGTATCCTCTCTCCATCATTTGGCCAATGCTTATAAGATTTTCTTTTAAGCTGACAACTAGTAAGACATCATGTATGAGTCACGTACCATTATCTATCTCCACCACAACAGTGCATTTGTGTCATACCCCAATATTTTCTGGCTTTTTTTTAAACTTTCATGCATCCAACTTCATTTTGTTTTTTCTTAGAATAAAATTTTGATTTTATAGATAGACTAGTTGAATCGATTTTCAATTACGCGTGGAGTTAGCAGACAAAATATTTTGAGATCGGGCTTACAGTTGTTTGTTTTATTGATCTATGGTTCGCGTACTTTTTAACCTGGCGTGCTCGTTTAATTTTTTCGATCCTATTTATGTTCGCAATTTTATTAGCCTGGCCCTTTTCAACCGAGCATTTTTTATTGAAAAGTTTGATCTTTATCTGTCTATTTTATGGAAGTATATTTCATGTAGATTATTCAATGCATTCGTTTTATTTTTTTGTGCATTTTCGAGCCCAATTTTTTATTCATTTTAATCTCTTTTAATTTTTTTATCAAAATGTCAAGAAAAAATAAATAGGAACAAATAAATGATCATTTGATTTTTATTTGTTTTTATTAAAAAGATTTGAATTTTACTTCATTTATTTATTTTAAATTCATTTTGATCACAAAATTCCAAGGGTAGTTATGGTATTAGTCAAATTTCCTTGACTCTCCCTTCTCACTTGGTGATTTCTCTCTCCCCATTTTCTCTCAGCCTTGTTCATTTTATTTCATAAAACTTCCTATCACCATGTGAAAAATGGAACATCAACATTACCCACTACCACTCTTCATCCTTGCTTCAAAACACCTTACACAACCTTGACCCACACCTTCTTCTCCGATCCAAACTACCACTACTCCCAAATTCGACGGCCACCGGAATGAAGCTCAAACCACCACAAACACAAAATCGGCAAGCATAATCCGACACACTAACCTTCGTCTTTGTAACGACCCGAAAAATCTAAATTATTTATTTAATCATTTATTTAATTAATTTAGAAGGAATTAAGGGGGTTTGTAATGATTTTGGAGAATTATGGATTAAAAGATGCATTTTTGAGTAATTTTAATAAAAAGAATAATCATGTATTATTTATGTTATTATTGTTATTATTAAAATTTAAAATAAAATGAGGAAGGGCAAGGTGGTCTTATTGGAGATAAGTGAGGATAAGATGGGAAGTTCATAAACTGGGATATATGACTAAAAGAGAAAAGGGAACGATCATTCTAACTGATCGTGTTTTGGGTGAAGGAAACGGAAGCAGAGAAGAGGAAGAGGAGAACTAGGGCTTGAGGAATTCTCGAAGAATCTTGAAGAAGGAAGGAAAAGCTTCGGATTATTCTAAGGTATGGGGAGAATTCCTAATTCTTGGTAGTTTACGAAATTGGAGATTGAATAGATTAGGATTGTGTGAATTTGTGTTTGATTTTGATGGTTTTGAATGTGAAATGTATGAACATGATGAGATTATGATGAATGTCACTAGTATGTGTTGATATATGTGTGTCTTATGAGTATTTTGATCAATTTTCGTGTAGAACATTGGTTTTGGGGGTTATGAGAATCAAAATTTCAGAAAAATCAGATTTTTGGAAAAAGTGGGTTTTGTCGCGCTCTGACACGGGCCGTGTCACACAACACGGGCACCGTGTCAGCCTACTGGTTGATAAAAATAAAATTTGTGTGTTGCAGGGGTTCTGACACGGGCCGTGTCACAGGGCACGGTGGCCGTGTCAGCTTGCTGGTCGTGAATGAGAAAAAATTGTTTTTTTGGAAATTGGTCCCAAGGGTTCTGACACGGGCCGTGTCACAGGACACGGTGGCCGTGTCAGGCTGCTGACTTGCTATTGTTTTTTTTTTGATGATTTGGAATCGTGTCCCAGTTCTTCTGACACGGGCAGTGTCACAGGACACGGTGGCCGTGTCAGACTACTGGTTGTCTCATATTTTGCTGTTTCCTTGCAGTCTCTCGCTGTTTTCTAGGGTTGTTTCTTTAGGGTCGAAGTATTGATGATATGTAATTGATGAACTATGATTTTTATGATGAATGTTGTTGAGATGAAGTGAATGATGCACATGTCGATAATTGAATGAAATGAGGAGGTTAGCATCATTGCATTTCATGGCATATATTATGGTGGGGCTCCGGCCTATTGGTAGCTTCAATCCCATCGTGCGGATTGGAGTGATATGTTGTTATGGTGTGCTCCCATTGTGGAGGGTTGATGGCCAGTGTCCATCGCATGGAGGAAAGTCGGTACCGCATTGCATATGTGCATTTTCATTGAAGTTGACATTGCATTTATTATGGAGTAATTATGATGAATCGTATTATGAATTCTAAGTTGATAATGATGTGAATGAATGTGAGTGATGATCTGTTGTTGTTGCTGCTTAATTTATTTGATTTCCATGTCTTGTATTACTATATTGAATTATGTTTTCTCACCCTGCCTGCTTGGAAATGTTGCCTCTTATGTGGGTAACTTGCAGATAACCAAGAGTAGCTTCGAGGTGACGAAGGAGGTAGCTTGGAGTGTCTCGTTTATGTCGTTAATTTTAGAGGTGTCCTGCTCTGTGTCATGTAACATCGGGTTGGGATGAATTGCGAACATTTATGTTTTTTTGATTTATTTTGGAATTGTATACTGATGATATTGTTCTAGTTTGGATAAATTTCTCATGAAGTTTTAATTGAGTTTACAATGACAAGTTGATTCCGTTCCAAGATTATGATTTCTTTTGATGATGTCTTGAGTAACCCGTGTTACGGGACATGACTATGAGAATTGTATGATGTGTTGATTATGTACACCCTAGGTTGTGAATTATACTCTGATAACATGATTTATTTCTCTAAAATTGTATGTGGGGTAGAAGGGTGTTATATTAGTGGTATCAGAGCAGGTCGGTCTGTCCGACCAAGTTTTGTGTAGTCAGTCTGTTGTCAGTCGTTACTTGTTAACGATTATTTGTTTTCTGACGTGGTATGTGTTGTACAGAATGGTTGGGAACAACACGCGTGCTCTTGCTGATGCTATTGCAGCTCTCGCTCGGAACCATGCTCCTGATGAGTTTCGCGCGTTAGAGAAGTTTCAGAGGAACAACCCACCGAAGTTTGAAGGGACTCATGACCCGGCGAGCGCACAAAAGTGGCTCAAGGCGATTGAGAAGATTTTTAGAGTGATGGGGTGCTTTGATGCACAGCAAGTGTAGTTCGGAACGCATATGCTGGAAGAGGAGGCCGAGGACTGGTGGGATAACACCCGTCAGAGGTTGGAAGATGTTGGCACTGCGGTGACTTGGAATGTGTTCAAACAAGAATTTCTGGGCAAGTATTTTCCTGAAGATGCTCGTGGTAAGATGGAAGTGGAATTCATTGAATTGAAGCAGGGGAATATGACTGTGGCGGAGTATGCTGCCAAATTTGAGAGGCTTGTGAAGTTTTGTCCTCATTACAACTGTGCAGATGCTGAACTTTCTAAGTGTCTCAAGTTTGAGAACGGGCTGAGACCAGAGATTAAACAAGGGATTGGATGTCAACAGATTCGCAGGTATGCGGAACTGATGGATAAGAGTAGGATCTACGATGAAGATAGTCGAGCTCGATCTGCTCACTACAAACAGCTAAGTGAAAAGAAGGATAAGGGCCAGTTTAGAGGAAAACCTTATGCAACCCCAGGTGATAAGGGTAAGCAGAAGGTATCAGATGAGAAGAAGTCAAGTAGGGGAGCCTCTAATGCACCTACTAAGTGCTACAAGTGTGGGGAGCCAGGTCACAAAGCTGATGTGTGTACTAACAAAGTTCTGAGATGTTACCATTGTGGCAAGACCGGGCATAGGATTGGTGATTGTCCGAATGAGGGTCCGACCTGTTTCAATTGTGGTGAACAGGGACATATCAGTACTCAATGCCAGAAACCAAAGAAGACTGCTACTGCTGCCCAGACTACTGGAAGAGTATTTCCTTTGGCGGGCTCAGAAGTTCCCAAGAACGACAACTTAATTCGAGGTACTTGTTTTATTAACAATGTTGAGTTGATTGCTATTATTGATACTGGAGCTACACCTTCATTTATCTCTCTCGAGTGTGCTACTAGATTGGGTTTGAATTTGTCTAACATGAATGGTAGTATGATAATAGAGACCCCGGCTAATGGTTCGGTGACTACTATGCTTGTTTGTTTGAAGTGTCCTTTGACAATCTTTGAGAAGGATTTTGTGATGGATTTGGTGTGCTTACCTTTGCACCAAATCGATGTTATCCTTGGTATGAACTGGTTGGAGTTCAACTACGTTCACATTAATTGCTATAACAAGACTGTGAAGTTTCCAGAGTTAGGTGAGGATGGTGAACTAATGTTCTTATCTGCTAAACAAGTGGATGGACTTTTATTAGATGAAGCGTTGATGTTCGCAGTGTTTGTATCGTTGCCAGCAGATGGTGTGGCCGTCAGTGCTGAGTTGCCTGTGGTTTGTGAGTTTCCAGATGTATTTCCTGAGGATATAAGTGATTTACCTCCGGAACGTGAAGTTGAGTTTGTTGTAGACTTAATACCAGGTACGAGTCCAGTTTCAATGGCTCCTTATCGAATGTCTGCTTCGGAATTGAATGAGCTGAAGAAACAACTAGAAGAATTGTTAGAAAAGAAGTTTATTCGACCTAGTGTCTCTCCGTGGGGTGCTCCGGTGTTGCTCGTTAAGAAGAAAGACGGTAGTATGAGATTGTGTGTCGATTATCGGCAGTTGAATAAGATAACCATCAAGAATAAATATCCGCTTCCGAGAATCGACGATTTAATGGATCAACTCGTAGGTGCTTGTGTGTTCAGTAAGATTGATCTGAGGTCCGGTTATCATCAGATTAGAGTTAAAGCTGACGATATTCCGAAAACAGCTTTCAGAACGAGGTATGGTCATTATGAATATACGGTGATGCCATTTGGAGTTTCTAACGCGCCTGGTGTGTTCATGGAGTATATGAACAGAATCTTTCATGAATATCTTGATAAATTTATAGTGGTTTTCATAGACGATATCTTGATATATTCTAAATCAGCAGAAGAACATGCAGAACATTTGAAGATTGTGTTACAAGTGTTGAGGGAAAAGAAATTGTATGCTAAGTTATCGAAGTGCGAATTTTGGTTGAAGGAGGTGAGTTTCCTAGGCCATGTGATTTCAAGTGGTGGAATTTATGTGGATCCCTCGAAGATTGATGCGGTGTAGCAGTGGGAGACTCCGAAGTCTGCTACAGAAATTCGTAGTTTTCTTGGATTGGCTGGTTATTATCGTAAGTTCATTAAAGGTTTTTCTAAGTTGGCTTTGCCTTTGACGCAATTGACTCAAAAAGGGCAAGCGTATGTATGGGATGTCGCTTGTGAAGAGAGTTTTGTAGAACTAAAGAAAAAGTTGACGACTGCTCCGGTGTTAGTTTTGCCAGACCCGAATGAGTCCTTTGTGGTTTATTGTGATGCTTCAAAGATGGGCCTTGGTGGAGTTTTAATGCAAAATGGTAAAGTGGTCACTTATGCTTCTAGACAGTTAAGAGTCCACGAGAGGAATTACCCTACACACGACTTAGAGTTGGCTGCTGTAGTATTTGTACTGAAGATCTGGAGGCATTATCTTTTTGGTTCGAAATTTGAGGTATTCAGTGATCATAAAAGTTTGAAATACTTGTTCGATCAGAAAGAGTTAAACATGAGGCAGAGAAGGTGGCTAGAACTGTTAAAGGATTTTGAGTTCGATTTGAATTATCACCCAGGTAAAGCAAACGTAGTGGCTGATGCTTTGAGTAGAAACTCGTTGCATATTTCGATGCTTATGGTGAGAGAACTTGAAATGATTGAGCAATTCAGAGACATGAGTTTGTTGTGTGAGACGACCGCTGATAGTGTGAAATTGGGCATGCTAAAGCTGACTAGTGGAATTTTGGAGGAAATTCGGGGAGGTTAGAAATCTGATTTGAAATTAGTTGACCAAATAATGAAAATTGATCAAGGTAATGGCGGTGAATTCTGAATTGATGAAGATGGAGTTTTGAGATTTCGAGATAGAGTGTGCGTCCCGGATATTTCTGGAATCAAAAAGAGTATTTTGGAAGAAGGGCATAGAAGTCGATTGAGTATTCATCCTGGTGCTATGAAGATGTATCAAGACCTTCGTAGATTGTTTTGGTGGCCAGGTATGAAAAGAGATATTGCTGAATTTGTGTATGCATGTTTGACTTGCCAGAAGTCCAAAATTGAACATCAGAAGCCTTCAGGTATGATGCAGCCGTTGAATGTTCCTGAATGGAAGTGGGATAGCATTTCCATGGATTTTGTGACTGGGTTACCAAAGACTACAAGAGGTAATGACTCGATATGGGTGATTGTGGATAGGTTAACTAAGTCGGCGCATTTCTTACCTATGAGAATTAATTACTCTATGCAGAAGCTAGCTGAGATTTATATTGATGAAATTGTGAGGTTGCATGGAACACCTTCGAGTATTATATCAGATAGAGATCCGCGGTTTACGTCAAGGTTTTGGAAAAGTCTACAGGATGCTTTGGGTACTAAGTTGAGGATGAGTTCTGCTTATCACCCGCAGACGGATGGTCAGTCGGAAAGAACAATCCAATCTTTAGAAGATTTGTTGAGAGCTTGTGTACTAGATCAAGGAGGATCTTGGGATAGTCACTTGCCGTTGATCGAGTTTACATACAACAATAGTTTTCATGCTAGTATTGGGATGGCTCCTTATGAGGCGTTGTATGGTAGACGTTGTCGAACTCCATTGTGTTGGTATGAGTTGGGAGAGAGTTCTGTACTTGGACTTGAAATTGTTCAAGAAACAACGGAGAAGATTAAAATGATTCAGGATAAAATGAAGACGTCGCAGAGTCGGCAGAAGAGTTACCATGATAAGAGGAGAAAAGCACTTGAATTCTAAGAAGGAGACCACGTGTTCTTAAGAGTCACTCCGATGACTGGTGTGGGACGAGCTTTGAAGTCTAGAAAGCTCACTCCACGCTTTGTTGGTCCGTACCAGATTATGAAGAGAATAGGAGAGGTTGCCTATCGGGTGGCTTTACCACTGTCACTTGCAAATTTTCATGATGTGTTTCATGTGTCGCAGTTGAGGAAGTATATTCAGGATCCGTCACATGTAATTCAGATGGATGACGTTCAGGTAAGAGATAACCTGACAATAGAAGCTTTGCCTGTGAGGATTGATGGTCGAGAATTGAAGCAACTCCGAGGTAAAGAGATTGCCTTAGTGAAAGTATTGTGGGGTGGACCAGCTAGTGATAGTTGGACTTGGGAGCGTGAAGATCAGATGAAGGAGTCGTGTCCGACTCTATTTACTTCAGGTAATTTTCGAGGACGAAAATTCTTAAAGTAGGGGAGAGTTGTAACGACCCGAAAAATCTAAATTATTTATTTAATCATTTATTTAATTAATTTAGAAGGAATTAAGGGGGTTTGTAATGATTTTGGAGAATTATGGATTAAAAGATGCATTTTTGAGTAATTTTAATAAAAAGAATAATCATGTATTATTTATGTTATTATTGTTATTATTAAAATTTAAAATAAAATAAGGAAGGGCAAGGTGGTCTTATTGGAGATAAGTGAGGATAGGATGGGAAGTTCATAAACTGGGATATATGACTAAAAGAGAAAAGGGAACGATCATTCTAACTGATCGTGTTTTGGGTGAAGGAAACTGAAGTAGAGAAGAGGAAGAGGAGAACTAGGGCTTGAGGAATTCTCGAAGAATCTTGAAGAAGGAAGGAAAAGCTTTGGATTATTCTAAGGTATGGGGAGAATTCCTAATTCTTGGTAGTTTACGAAATTGGAGATTGAATAGATTAGGATTGTGTGAATTTGTGTTTGATTTTGATGGTTTTGAATGTGAAATGTATGAACATGATGAGATTATGATGAATGTCACTAGTATGTGTTGATATATGTGTGTCTTATGAGTATTTTGATCAATTTTCGTGTAGAACATTGGTTTTGGGGGTTATGAGAATCAAAATTTCAGAAAAATTGGATTTTTGGAAAAAGTGGGTTTTGTCGCGTTCTGACACGGGTCGTGTCACACAACACGGGCACCGTGTTAGCCTACTGGTTGATAAAAATAAAATTTGTGTGTTGAAGGGGTTCTGACACGGGCCGTGTCACAGGACACGGTGGCCGTGTCAGCTTGCTGGTCGTGAATGAGAAAAAATTGTTTTTTTGGAAATTGGTCCCAGGGGTTCTGACACGGGCAATGTCACAGGACACGGTGGCCGTGTCAGGCTGCTGACTTGCTATTGTTTTTTTTTTATGATTTGGAATTGTGTCCCAGTTCTTCTGACACGGGCAGTGTCACAGGACACAGTGGCCGTGTCAGACTACTGGTTGTCTCATATTTTGCTGTTTCCTTGCAGTCTCTCACTGTTTTCTAGGGTTGTTTCTTTAGGGTCGAAGTATTGATGATATGTAATTGATGAACTATGATTTTTATGATGAATGTTGTTGAGATGAAGTGAATGATGCACATGTCGATAATTGAATGAAATGAGGAGGTTAGCATCATTGCATTTCATGGCATATTTTATGATGGGGCTCCGGCCTATTGGTAGCTTCAATCCCATCGTGCGGATTGGAGTGATATGTTGTTATGGTGTGCTCCCATTGTGGAGGGTTGATGGCCAGTGTCCATCGCATGGAGGAAAGTCGGTACCGCATTGCATATGTGCATTTTCATTGAAGTTGACATTGCATTTATTATGGAGTAATTATGATGAATCGTATTATGAATTCTAAGTTGATAATGATGTGAATGAATGTGAGTGACGATCTGTTGTTGTTGCTGCATAATTTATTTGATTTCCATGTCTTGTATTACTATATTGAATTATGTTTTCTCACCCTGCCTGCTTGGAAATGTTGCCTCTTATGTGGGTAACTTGCAGATAACCAAGAGTAGCTTCGAGGTGACGAAGGAGGTAGCTTGGAATGTCTCGTTTATGTCGTTAATTTTAGAGGTGTCCTGCTCTGTGTCATGTAACATCGGGTTGGGATGAATTGCGAACATTCGTGTTCTTTTGATTTATTTTGGAATTGTATACTGATGATGTTGTTCTAGATTGGATAAATTTCTCATGAAGTTTTAATTGAGTTTACAATGACAAGTTGATTCCGTTGCAAGATTATGATTTCTTTTGATGATGTCTTGAGTAACCCGTGTTACGAGACAGGACTATGAGAGTTGTATGATGTGTTGATTATGTACACCCTTGGTTGTGAATTATACTCTGATAACATGATTTATTTCTCTAAAATTGTATGTGGGGTAGAAGGGTGTTACAGTCTTCATCATCTCATACATTCTCCACCTTTCTTCTCCACCGTTGTTTCGTTATAGACAAAAAACGCACCACCTTGTGAAATCTCCACCATCAACTCATGTCACCATAACCTCCCTTGCATTCCTTATTTTTTAGTGACCCCCTAAACACATAAATTACATTGTATGCATGGGACTATATTTGATATCGTATCAATAGAGAAATTTTGTAAATTTTTTTTGTATTATATTATCATGCTGGATTTGTATTATATTTTTGTTCTCGTTACTTTTCGTTTTTGATTGCGAGGAGTGCTATTTGCGTTACCAATTCACTTCTGATTCATGATTAGCGTGTGACCTTTCAAATTGTGGTTGTTACACTAATTTAGATTGGTATAAGCAATTTGTCACTTTATTTTTTGTCACATAACGCCTCTTTATCGTTATGATACGATATAGCAACTTGCTTTTTGTCTTGTATATACGTAAATCATTTTACAATTTTGGTAAAATTGGCTTTACTTTTGGTCCGTTAAGTTATACATCATTGCTTTACAATTCACGGTGTCAAAATTTTCACGATATGGCACGTCATGTGTTTGTTTGTATTTTAATTTATTTGCGATGAACGCATTATGCGTTAGAAATTTGTAATTCGATTTGTGTTGAGATCCAAATTCGTTACATTTAAATCGAATTTAATTCTACCTTGGTAGCATTGCCTTGCACGTCTTCGTGTTACGTAACATTGATTCGCTTCCTCTCATTATGATCATAGATCTATGTGTAGCGTGCGATTTTTGTCGGTGACGCGACCACCTTACCGCAATGGTTAGAATTGGGTGCTACTTTCTGATTTCTTATTTATCCTATGAAGCTTAAAAGGAAAGGGAAGATATCTAAAACTAACCTTGCACGCAAATTTTTTCTTTAACAAATGCTAAGAGATTGGGGGTCTGGGTCAGATTATACAATGGGAAGTTGTCAATTACCCAACGTATATATGGTTATCCATAGATCGTTTCTGGCATGTTTCTCTATTATCTACTTACTGGTGTTTATCTGTTATAAATTGGGAAAGTTTCTCCTTTGGGAGTGTTGAGAGAGTATTTTTGTTGTTTTAGGGTTTTTCGATGTTTTTGGTAAGGTACTTGACCTAAAGTTTTTGATTTGTGTGCTCGCTAAGATTTCGCAATCTTATGCCTACGTATTCCCGTAAAGATAATAGGGAAATTAGAGCAATCGTAGTTCCTCCTATTCTATGGGAGGAAAGATGTTTGGTGTCTTGTTTAAAGCCCAAGATTGAAGCTAGAGGTTTTGACTGAGAGAGAATTTGTCATCTCTAAAGGGAGATATCTCACTTGTTCATCACAGTTGTTGGGTAACTGATTATAAAAGAGAATTACTTTAACTAGAATGTATGGAATCCAGCAATGCCTTAATTTCCTTTAAAAGGGAATTGTCCTGAAGGAGGGAACTTTAACTCAGTGTAGAGCAATGCCCTTTTTCCTTAGTAACCTTCCATGCTAAGAGATGGACATTGGCTTGGATGTAAATAATCCAGAGGCTTGCCACTTACAGTAATTAGATGGAAGAAGAAGTTTTACCAGGATAAGAGAGGGACTACAGCTTGGATTTTTGAATCAACAAGTGTGCCACTTATAGCAGTTATCTAGGATTAGGTTTTTTTGTTTGTCTGTTTTGATGTGTGATGTACAGTGAAATGTCTTCCTACAGAGAAATCTTGATTTCCTCTGAGGGGATGTTGGTTTTTTATGTGCCTTGATCAAAGCCCAAGGTTGAAGCTAAAAGGTTGACTCTGTTTAAGGAGTTTTATATTTGTCTTGTACAAAGCCCAAGATTGAGGCTAAAAAGAATTGACTCTCCCGGGGAAAGTTTTGTATGTCTTGTACAAAGCCCAAGATTGAGGCTAAAATAATTGACTCCACTGGGGAGGGGTTTCATCTGTCTTGTACAAAGCCCAAGATTGAGGCTAAAAGTTATTGACTCAGATGGAAAATATTTTGTCTGTCTTGTACATAGCCCAAGATTGAGGCTAAAACTGCTGAGGGAAAATCATTATATAAAGCCTAAGAGGAGGCTGATTGGGGAATTTCTTATATGAAGCCTAAGAGGAGGCTAACTTCTGCTGAGGATTATTGAGATCTAGAGACAGGTCCAAGTTGGGGAATCAACTCTTGTTGAGGAGTGAAGAAGAGTTGAAATATCAAATGCCATGAGGTTCTGATTTTTCTGAGGGTTTATTGGTGATGATTTGACCTTAGCTGGGGAATTTAAACCGAAGGCTTAAAGATTGAGTTTTAAAACCTATAGAGGTTTTAACTCTATTGGAGATTGATGAAGTAATCAGGCTTTCTCCTTTTCCTTTAGGAGATTTGAGGGTTTCTTTGAGATCCAAGAGGAGATAAGACTTTCCAAGTCTACTGGTATGAAGAGGTTTTCTCTTAACTAGGGAATGATCTTTGTATGATGCCCAAGAGGAGGCTGATGTTTTAAGGGATGAGAATCAACCCTAAACTGGTCTGATGTTCTGAAATTCTGACTCTCTGGAGGATTGAACTAACAAAAGATGACTAAGTTTTGTCCTATACATGTAGGAGGTCTTTGGGTCCTTGTACTAAACCCAAAACCTAATTGGTTTGATCTAAACCTAGACCTAATTGCTGGGGAAAACTCTAAGCAGGTATATACAGGCATATATATATATACAGATGAAATATATAAGCAAGTATGTAAAAGAAAATGGTAGAACTTACAATTGTGCAAGCTCCAGCATTGTAACCACGACTGTATAGTTAGTTATTCAAGAAATTGAAGAAAGTTTTGATAAAACTTAGAATTTGAATCTAAATCAAAAGGAAAGTTTGTTGTAAAAGGAAGTTTGGGGCTTATACTTAAAGAGAGGCCCAGATGAACTCTTTTGAAAGAGCGACGATCGCGCCGTAGTTTTGAAAATTACAAAGGGACTTATACAATGTCTGAGGCACAAATTGTCTTATTTTGGGACTTACACTCTACTAAGAGGCCCAAAATTATTTTAAAAAGAAGAGAGAATAGGACTTATAACTCAGGGAGAGGCTCAGATGAAAAACAGTGATCGCACCGTTGTTTTTGAAAACCGCGTAGGGACTTATACAATGATTGTGGCCCAAATTGTTTGTGTGTGACAAGGGATGGGTCTTACACTCTATTAGAGGCCCAAAAGTGTTTTGAAAAATGTTTGTGAGGGTGAAAATGATCAAAACCCTAATTTGATTGAAAACTACATTTTAATTTGAACAAAAATCATCTAAAATGATCAAAATTATCAAACATGTGTAAAAAACAAATTGTGATCTTGGATAAATGTTTGAAAAAACATATTTCATTAATAGAATGATTTGAAAATCAATTGAATTTGAAAGACCAAGAGAAAGAATTTATTTAAAATGTTTAAAAACAATTAAAAGGAATTCTTTTCAAAAAAATTCAAAATATATTAAATAAATAATATCCTTTTGATTTTTTTTTGCATAATAAAATACTTTAACATATTTGTGAATTTTGAAAAAAAGAATCATTCAAAAATGATTGAAATTGAAAGAGAAATTAATTTTTGAAGTTATTAAGAAGTTGTGAAAAAATGTGAAAGGAATAAGTGGTAAAAAAAATGGGATGGTCCTCCCAAGGTTTGAACCCACGCCCTTGGGGTGGAGGGTTTAAAACTTTACCAACTGAGCCAGGTGCGTTGGCTGATAGAGAATGGAAAAGGGTAAATAATATGTGAAACTCTCTTGGGAAAATTGTTCAAAAAAAATACCAAAAGGTCTAGGGCGAGGGGGATTCGAACCCCAGACCCTTTTCTCGCTACACACACAAAACCAGCTGATCAACCACAGGGGCGTAATGCCAATTCAAATATATAGTGGCAATGAAATAATATATAGTAAAACTATATTTGATTCTAAAGAATGGCGCCATGGCCATCACCTTCAGGTTCATCATCTTCCTCAAAATTTTGAAATCGTATCTCCGTTAATACACAACCATTTTGGATGATTTAAAAACGAAACTTTTCTATTTTTGAACGAGGAATTGAATGGTATTACTCAATTTTATTTAAGTTCAAAGAATTGAAAGAAAATGGTTTGAAATCGTATGAACCCTAAAAAGAGAATTTAAAATGAAATTTCATATCTACAAGATATGAAGCAATTGATTGAGGGAAAATGATCTATAAACTATCAGAAATGCATTGGTAACTTGAAAGGATTTTATGATGCATGAATTAATGAGTTCAGTTTTGATGAAGCTAACCTTGCAAGTGAGAATCGAATTCTCTGTTGGAGATGTTACAGATGCGTTCTGATGATCTGGATAGCTTTCTTGACCCTCAAGGATGGTGTTCCAATGTTAAGTCTGGATTGAAATCTTCTGAATCACTTGACACGAATCAATCTGCAGCTTTGAGGAAAAGTTGAGCAAAAGGATGGTGACTTGAAGATTTTGATGTTACAGATGGGATGTAAGTGTTTAGATCACTTCTATATGTTGTATGTGAGGTGTGTGGACCATTGGTTTGAGTTGCATTGGTCTCCAACTCAAAACCCGATAGTGCCTTCTCAAGAAAATGGAGTTTTTGTGTTTAAGAAGGAAATGAGATAAAGCTATGTTGTAAGTTGCTTTGGTGTGTTTATAAACATCAAAAGTGAGCTCTATTTATAGGTGAATAGATTTGTCAAGCATGAACAGTTGGAACTTTGAAGGATAAGAACTGAATTCAATGGTCTTGGCTTGGCATAATTGCTTCTTACACAAGGTACAATAGCAGTCCCAAATAGCTCAGCTATGTATTGACTCAATCCACATTCTGCAGTCCTTTTCAATGTTGTTTATCAGAGCATCTTGACTACAAGGAGTGTGAATCTTGACTATGCACTATTTCACATTATTACCCTTTGAATTCAAGGCATATATACCAAAACTCATCAATTCAAAGTGAGAAATTTCTTGGCATCTCAGCCTAATTTTGCAGGTTTGATCTGAGTTGTGATGATCATATTAAATGTATTTGGCACTTCTGATCATTGCCCCTTGACTCAAAATCGTGTATGGCAAGTTACTACTCAAACTGTTATGAAAATAATTGCAACAATGCCTCTTGTGGCAGCCATAACTCTTGGCTCAAGTTAAGTTGTTTCATGCCAATGAACTCTTTGGATTGTTGGCAACATGTATAAAAACTTTTTATGTTCACATTTGAGATTGATTCTTCTTGTAACTAGGTGTAAACATCTCCCAAGTTTTGGTGTTTTACCTAAAATATGTCTTGGACATAATTTTGTCTAAGTGTTGGAAAAAAAAGCATTTTCATGTTTTAGTGATTTTGATTCAACCATAACTCAGAACCATGATGATTTGGAATGAGATGTAGTTGACATATTTGAAGTATGTCATGTGAACTTCCATTTGAGCTTTGGATGGAAGCAAATGGCTTTGTGGTTTGGGAGTTATGACCTTGCAAAGTTGGCACCAAATCACTTTTGTTCCATAACTTAGAAAATTCTAAGTTTTCTATGGTTGCCCCTTTTGCAAGAAACCTCACTTTTCTTGATTTTTCTTGATGAATGATGATCAAAACCATGCATTAACATTGTTTTTGACTAAGGGGAGCCACATTTTTGGAAAAATCAAAAAAGTCAAACTTGATTTTGGACACAATTGACTTTTTGTCAGATGAATTTCAAACTGTGTGATCCTCTATGCAATCAAGTTCTTGCCCTGATTCAAACCTAATGGATGGATTCCATAGATGTTTTAGGGTGTCTTGAATCATGTCCCAAGGTTTGGGAACATGTCTTGGTCAAAAGTCAAAGATACAGTTGACTTTTTCTTTAAAACCCTAATTGTGGTTCTGTTGAAATTGAAACTTGTGAATCAAGGTTCTTGGATAAATCCATGATTTTAAATTGATTAATGTGGTGTATTTGTGGCCCTCAAATCATGTCTTGAGGTCTTGGTTCATGTCTTGTCTTAAAAGTCAACTTAGGGGTGAATTAGGTCAAGAAACCCTAATTCTTAATTTTAGATGAATGCTTCCCCTGAGGTTGTTTTGACTTGATGATTGGATCCATGAGGTCCCTTTAAGCTTCTTGGAGCATGTTTTGAGGTATTGGGAGACCTCTTGGCCCTTCATGGATGTTTAAGAGATTTATACAAGTTGAAGATCATGCCATTTCTTGATTGATCTTTTGTCTAAGTGTTCTGAGAGGGATCAAAACCCTAATTCTTGATTTTAGTAAATGCTCAACAATCCTTAAGGAGATTTATGAGGTATGATGGTATATCCATATTGTGGTAATGATCTTCACAATGATGGGAAATCTTGTGGTCAAAATTTGGGTTATGACAGATGCCCCTATTTTATTTTCTTGGACCTGAAGGTGTGAATGGCAAAGATATTCGGACATTCAGGGTGCAAGAGGATTAAATATTGGAATACCCGAAATTTTGACTGTGGTTATGAATAGCGGTTTGCTCATCCATCTTCTTTCGCTAAGCAATGTTACTTAGAAAAAGGGTAAAACTTCCCCCTCGATCCTGGTCTTCAGCCACGGAACTGGTCTAAGTTTCGGAAATAAACCTCCTCTCGATCTAGGTCTTTAGCCACAGAACTGGTCTAAGTTTCTGAAATAAACCTCCCCTCGATCCTGGTCTTTAGCCACGGAACTGGTCTAAGTTTCTGAAATAAACCTCCCCTCGATCCTGGTCTTTTGCCACGGAACTGGTCTAAGTTTCTGAAATAAACCCCCCCTCGATCCTGGTCTTTAGCCACGGAACTGGTCTAAGTTTCTTCTTGTCGAGTTCCTTCCTCGACAAGGAACGCTTGTAGCGGTCTTTATCAAACTTCTCGCCGAGTTTTCACTGGGGATACGCCATTTGATGGAAAAAAATTGAGGTCAGACTTGCTGTGGACACCCATTTGTCTGAGCTGTAGAGGTGTGCAAACTTCTCTATGGGAGATGCAATTTGTTGACTCTACTGGGGAAAACGAGTCTCTTGAGAGACTGCTTTCTACTCGGGGACATTACATCATACTTTTCTTCGAGATCTTTTAGAAGAAATGCCATGTGATGTGATCCAATTTTGAGGTGTCGGTGACTCCAATAACATCAAATTTCTTGGGAGAAAAACCAATGTATTGCCGAGAGTATTCGGTTAAGAGGCTTTCTCTGAGGATTTTCCTTAATCCGGGAAAGAAAAAATATCATCTTCAATGGTGAAGAGTGATGTATGTCGAATGTCTTCTTGCCTTTCAGAGGTTCAAGTTATCAAAGTGGTCAAGAACAGGCTCCAGTCAAGAAATAAACTGGGAGAGATTGCTCAGACGATACATTTCAGGACGAGGAAAGAACTGACAACTTTCGGTAAGAGGACTTTTACCACTTGGAGATGAGTATGACCAAAGCGACAGTAATGCAATGTGAATATGTATATGAATCAATTATGCATGATGTATGTATGTTTATGCCGACAAAACAGATGCGACATACAGACTGGTGAATGAACATGACTTGATACTTGGCCACTACGGGGGATGAGAAGTACCATCGGTTCTAGATAGCAATCCTGCCTTGCTTAGGAGAGGTAGACCCTGTGGGGGGATAAAACCATCAATTGGTCTTCAGAGGTAAGAACTCTGTCGGGGATATCAGATGGGACATTACATCTGAAACAGTTGATCCTTCATTCAAGTGTACTGGTTTAGAAGGAGTACTTTGATTCTATATTTTGAGGTTTAATCACTTCCGGAGAAGCCATCTATGTTCTTTTTGATGTTCAAAGTCAAAAGGAATTGCCATCTTTATTTTAAAAGCAGAAGAAAATTTGACAAGTAAATTCATTTTTGTTTTGTTTTCAAGAATTGTTGATCATGTTAAAAATGTCATTCTGTAAAGCAAAAATAAATGAGAATTGCAAACAAAAGCTCTAAGGCTCAAATTTTATTGATAGAATGGTAATCAGCCAAGTACGTGATACCATAGAGCATTACAAAGTTTAGAAAATGGTAATTTAATGGAAAAGGGACCACATTGAAACATAACGACCGCTATCCTTCTACCAACTTTGAATTCTGGACATTCTGAGCTTCTGTCGAAGGTGACCTTAACTGAAGATTTTGACGGATGGTGTTACCACTGGGGATTTAACCTTGTCGGACGTAGTTACTTGCCATGAATTCCTACCTTTTACCTGGATTATCTTTTGAGGTTTTTAATCCAACGGGATGATTTTTCTTGCTCATGTCTCTAATTTTTGCCTGGACCGCCCTTTCGGGTTTTCAATCCACCGAGACGTTTTTTTTATTTATTTAGGCGAAGTATTTCTTGACTACATCAACATTTGTGGGGTAGGTAAACTCCTCTCCATCCATGGTTGCAAGTCTCAAGACACCGCCTGAAAAGGCTTTCTTAACCACATAAGGGCCGTCATAATTCAGAGTCCATTTGCCCCGGGAATAAGTGAGGAATGATTGTATCTTTTTTAGCACAAGGTCTCCTTTCTTGAAGACACGGGGTCGAATCTTTTTGTCGAACGTTTTCTTTATTCTTTGCTGATACAACTGACTGTGACATAAAGTTGTCATTCTTTTTTCTTCGATTAGGTTTAGTTCATTGTGTCGACTTTGACACCATTTAACCTCTGTTAGCTTAGCTTCCATCAATACCTAGATTGATGGGATCTCTACTTCAATGGGGAGCACTGCCTCCATGCCATATACTAGAGAGAAAGGGGTTTCCCCTGTTGAAGTGTGGACAGATCTGCGATAACCGTGAAGAGCAAAGTGTAGCATCTCATGCTAATCTTTGTAGGTTACAACCATCTTTTGAACGATTTTCTTAATATTCTTGTTAGCCACTTCTACCGCTCCGTTCATTTTAGGACGGTAGGGAGATGAGTTATGGTGTTTGATCTTGAACTCAACACACAACGCTTTCATCATCTTGTTGTTCAAGTTCGATCCATTATCAGTAATGATCTGGCTTGGAACACCATATCGACAGATGAGATTGTTCTTGTTAAATCGGACCACCACTTGGCGGGTTACATTGGTGTATGACACTGCTTCGACCCACTTGGTGAAGTAGTTAATGGCTACCAGGATGAACCGATGTCCGTTCGAAGCCTTGGGTTCGATCATGCCAATCATGTCGATTCCCCATATAGAAAAAGGCCACGGAGAAGAAAGAACTTTGAGATGTGTTGGCGGTACATGGATTTTGTCAGCGTATATCTAACACTTGTGGCACCTTCTCATGTACTTGTAGCAATCGGATTCCATTGTCAGCCAATAATAACCTTCCCTCAGAATTTTTCTCCCCATTGTGTATACATTGGCATGAGTGCCAAAGGATCCTTAGTGAATCTCTTTCATCAATATGTTGGGTTCTGGTCTGTCTACGCATCTGAGCAAAGCCATATCAAAGTTTCTTTTGTAGACTGTATCACCGTTCAGGAAGAAATTGTCAGCCAGTCTTTTGAGAGTCTTCCTATCTTTTCTGGATGCCCCAGGCGGGTATTCTTATCTTTGAAGGAAACACTTGATATCATGATACCATGATTTGTCATCTATGACTGCTTCAATTATGAAAATGTAAGCGGGTCTTTCAAGGCGCATTATGTCAATCTTAGGTACGTCGTTCCATTGACCTACACTAATCATGGAAGAGAGAGTGGCTAGTGCATCAGCCATGTGATTTTCTTCACGTGGGATATGATGAAACTCGATTCTATTGAAGAATAGTAACAACCTTCTCACGTAATCTTTGTAAGGAATCAATCCTGATTGATATGTGTTCCACTCTCCTTTGATCTAATTGATAACCGGGGCTGAGTCTCCATACACATCCAAGTTCTTTATCCTTAAGTCAATTGCTTCTTCGAGACCCATGATACAAGCTTCGTATTTGACCTCATTGTTTGTGCATTTGAACGTCAGTCGGGCGGTGAAAGGAATATGGGTACCCTGAGGTGTTACTATGATTGCCCAAATTCCGTTTCCATAAGTGTTGACAGACCCGTCGAATATTAGTCCCCATTGGGATCCTGGCTCTGGCCCTTAACTGGGTAGTGGTTCATCGCAATCTTTCATTTTTAAGTATATAACATCTTTGCCTGGGAAGTCAAATCCGACTGATTCCTGATCGTCAATCGGTTGATGAGCCAAATGATCGGCTAAAATACTTCCTTTAACGGCTTTCTAAGCATGGTACTCAATGTCGTATTTCGATAACAACATCTGCCACCGGGCAATCCTTCCCGTGAGAGCAGGCTTTTCAAAAACATACTTGATTGGATCCATTTCGGAGATTAACCAAGCAGTGTGACATATCATGTACTGGCGAAGAAGTTTGGCTGCCCAAGCCAGAGCGCAGCAAGTTTTCTCAAGCATAGTGTACCGAGTTTCACAGTCAGTGAACTTCTTGCTTAAGTAGTAAATGGCAGACTCGTTTCTTTTTGTTTCGTCTTATTCGCTAAGCACACAACCCATGGAGTCTTCCAAGACTGTTAGGTAGATGATCAGTGGTCTTCCTTCCACTGGAGGTGACAGAATAGGGGGATTCAACAGATATTCTTTGATACTGTCGAAAGCTTTTTGGCAGTCTTCTGTCCATACACAGCTTTGATCCTTTCTGAGTAGTTTTAAGATCGGCGCGCATGTCGTGATCATGAGGGGTATGAACCTTGAGATGTAGTTCAAACATCCCAAGAATCCTCTGACCTGTTTTTCAGTCTTTGGTGAAGGGTTTTCTTGAATGGCCTTGACCTTGTCAAGATCAACCTCAATTCCTTTCTGGCTGATGATGAATCCTAAGAGTTTTCCAGAGCGGAGACCGAATGTGCACTTATTGGGATTCAAGCGGAGTTTGCATTTTCTCAGACGCTCGAATAACTTTGACAGGTGTGTCACATGCTCTTCTTCTGCTTTAGATTTGGAAATCATGTCATCGACGTACACTTCAATCTCTTTGTGCATCATGTCATGAAGCAGACTTGTCATGGCCCTTTGATAGGTTACCCATGCGTTCTTTAGACCGAACGACATTACCTTGTAACAAAAGGTGCCCCATGGGGTGATGAATGAAGTTTTATCCATATCTTCCGGCGCCATTTTGATTTGATTATAGCCCGAGAATCCATCCATGAAGGAGAAGACTTTGAATTTTGTTGTGTTATCTACCAGCATGTCAATGTGTGGCAGGGGGAAGTCATCCTTTAGACTTGCTTTGTTGAGATCCCTATAGTCTACACACATTTTGACTTTTTCGTCCTTTTTCGGAACTGGCACTATGTTGGCCAACCATTGAGGATATTCTGAGGTGGCAAGGAAACCTGGGTCGATCTGTTTCTGCACTTCCTCTTTAATCTTGATAGCCATATCCGGGTGAGTCCATCTCAGTCTCTGTTTCACCGGAGGACATTCTGTCTTTAGCGGTAAATGATGTTCCACAATGCCAGTATCCAACTCTGGCATGTCCTGATAGGACCAAGCAAATACATCTGGAAACTCTTTGAGAAGTTTTACCAAGTCTTTTCTGACAGTTGGATTAAGCAGTGCTCCAATCTTAACTTCTTTCCTCTCTTCTTCTTAACCCAAATTGACTATTCCCAACGGCTCTTTGTGAGGCTTAATATACCTTTCCTCTTGTCTGAGTAATCAGAAGATCTCTTCTGGAATTTCTTCGTTCTCTTCTTCTTCAGCTTCAAATATCGGGAATTCAAAGTTGGGAGAAGGTATTTGATCGTATGTTTCAATGGGGTTTAAAACAAGCAATCTGCGTGATGATTCATTTTTTAGCAAAGACAGAGAGAATGCAAGAGTGTGTGCAGTGTATTTTCTGAAAAATGCTTGTTTTTATTTTGGGTTGTTTTTAGGATTACCATTTTCTGAAAAATGAAAATTGAAAATAGCAATAAATGCGGGAATTCATAATGACATTATTTATTTATGATTTGTTGATTCTTGAAATACAGCCCTATAAAACAAAACTCTGTCGCTTTGGGCAAAGCGAAGAGGGACATTTATAGAAAAGTGATCCCTATAAAAACATCCACTTCACTCTGGCAAGGTGAAAGGTTAAAACGAAGATGGCAATTACTTAGACTTATGGACGACTTTCGGGACATCGACAGCAACCCAGTGGCGATGAACTCCTCTGTGAATCATAAAGTCTGGTATCTTCCTTCTTGGTTTGTCTTCAGAAACAACGCTGATCTCTTGCAGAGTAGGATCATTGGAGACTTCCTCCCAAGCAGAATTATCATAAACAAACTCTTCTGTTGTATCTTCCCTAGTGTTTTCATTCTCAAGAGGATCTCCCCATCCAATTTCCTGGATGTCCTTGTATCGGATGCGAGAGCTTTTGGGAGTAGTATATTTGACTAGGAAGTCATACTTGCCACTTGGCTATCCCAAAGTGTCCCATATTTTTGTGGGAGTGGACGAGTCATCTTCCTCCATGACGTTGATCTCAGGGAAGGCATAGTTAATGAATTATAGTCCCGCAATCTTTACGAATTCATCACCGTGGTGCTGGATATCTTCGGAATGTCCTGAGTGACGATCCCATGACTTGGTGGGGATTTGGGTATTATTTTCAATATTACTCAGCTGATAGGCATCATTCGGATGACTTTATTGCCCCAAGTCTTCTGTGCACGACTTCCAGATAGGCAAGTCATCCAGGGGATCATAATAATCTTGGTAAAAGTTGTCTTTCATTAGATCATCCTCTAATGAATTAGGTGGAGCACGACATCCTTCAGGATCACAATCTCCATAGATCATTCGGACGTCTGATCTTGGTATATATCTTGAGCTCTGCTTTGGAAAACAGAATGGCATGTGCGTTTCTTCCTGAGACATAGAAATGGTATGATTGAGATAAGACTTCCACTTCTCTTCCGTATCGGAGGAGTCTCTCTCATTGATGGTGTGTAATTCTTAAGACACTGGGTGGAGGAAGCCTCCACTGTGGAAGAAATCCTGAATGGGACGAAAACTTTCGTCCTTCTTTGCAGTCTGGGTACAGTTTGAAGAGAAACCAAGACCTTTCTTTGTCTTGTTATCCGTAGGAATTACAATCTGTCCTCATCCTTTTATGTCATTACTCTTGATCACTTCGAGAGCATCTTTGTATGAGGAAATCGATGTTCCTCTTTCTGGTCGATTCTCATTGCTCACTGAGAGTGCTTGGAACTGAGTTCCAACAACCTCTTCCGGTTCTACACAGGAGAATGATGATAAGTTGCTCACTATTAAGGCTTGCTCTCCACATACTGTTAATAACTTGTCATTCTTGACGAACTTCAGCTTCTGGTGAAGTGTCGAAGTGACTGCCCCAGTTTCGTGTATCCAAGGTCTTCCTAATAAACAGCTGTATGCTGCTCGGATGTCCATGACCTGGAAAGTGACTTGGAAATTATGAGGACCGATAGTTATGGGAAGTTCGACTTCGCCGATAAATGTTTTTCTAGATCCGTCAAAGGCTTTGACGATAATCTCACTGCCTCTCATCGGAGCTCCTTGAAATGATAGTCGTAGCAACGTTGACTTTGGCATGACATTCAAAGATGATCCTGTGTCCACCAGTACGCTGGCTAAAGCATCGTCTTGGCAGCTGACTGTAATGTTAAGCGCCATATTATGATTTTTGCCTTCTTCTGGCAGTTCTTCATCATTGAATCCTAAGTTGTTGCAGGATGTGATGTTAGAGATGATGCTGTCAAATTATCCTACTGTCACGTCTTGTTCCACGAAGGCTTTCTCTAAGACTTTCTGCAGAGCTTCCCTATGAGCTTCGGAACTAAGTAGGAGAGATATCACAAAGATTCGAGACGGAATTTGCAACAATTGGTCCACAATGTTGTACTTGCTTTTCTGGATGAGCTTTGGCATCTCATCGTTGTTCTTTACAAGTTCAGGATTACCGGATTGAATGACTTGTTGATTTGGAACTTCCATTTGGGGTTCCTTTTCTTTTTCAGGTTCTCCAACTCCTCTGTTGAAGATCCGACCGCTCCGGGTAACTCGACTGATGTCGGCAATGTTCACGACAAAGGGTAATGGAGTTTCCTTTCCATTTTTGATGGTCGTTGCACCATACTTGTAAGGGATAGCCTTCTCCGATCTGTACGGTATTGGTCCTGGAAGGTAGATAACCACAAGAGCTTTCTGATTTCTATGACCGTTATAGGCAACCTCAATCAGTTCCTGGTTGGGAACCTTTCTATCATCAAGAGGGATTCTTGATTCATTGAGTAGAGGGATTATAGCGCAAACGTCTTTGGTCATTTCATGATTAGAGATTACGACAGAGCTTTTGCGTTGACCAGGGAGGTAGTCTTGTATCATGTTAATCGACCCAAAACTTGAACATGGTCGAATCTCCTTTCGGTCTAACTGATTTTGGAGGGCTGCTCGTACAAGATAACATCCTTGGTTATTTTCCGAGCATACTCTACAGCGCTCATAATTGTGCGGTGGTACCCGACCACACATGCTTTGTATGCAGTGCATCTTTACTAGATCTGTTTCTGTTGAGCGGATATCACAACTTTGATGTCTATCAGGATTCCCATCATTCATGTTAATCCGTTGTGTAGCTTCATCCAAGTAGATTGGAAGCCATCAGTGGTCCAACAGATGTTGAAGTGTTCTTTGTATAAGCGCACACCCTTGGTCGTCTTTACAGCATTCTTCACAGTCTTGATAATCATGTGAAGCCAGAAAATCGAGCCTGACCTGCTTAACATGTAATTCTACTAGACTGGTATTCATCAAGCGTATGTCAAAGATCTGAACCATATTGACTTGATGGTCATTTCTTTCACGGTAGTCTTGGATCCATCCGAGATCCATCTGACGTTGGATGGCCTCTTGTATAAAAGAGCATCCCTGATTATTTGTTGAGCAGATCGCACAAGTGCTGTAATCGTGCCGTGGCAGATTATAATATTCACTTTGCCTTGAATGCATCGCCACCAAATTGACGTTCATCGCAAGAATGTTGTGGTTCTGAACAATGTTGGGATGTGCATGGCCCATGTTTACTTCACGAATCTTGTGATCCTGAATCCAGCCCAGATCCATTTGTTCTTGTAGAGTTGCTTGCACTACGAAACACCCTTGATTGCTCTTTGAGCAGATATCACACTAGTGATAATTGTGAGACGGCACATGACCCTACCCGCTCTGTCTGCAATGCATCTTCACCAGATTGGTTCTCAATAGGAGTACATCATGAATTTGATAACTGCAGCTAGATTCTTCCTCTATTAAATTCACTGCAGTCTTCTCATGTTATGGCAACGGGTTCGTCTAAACATTTGGATTAGTATCTTTGAAAGATAAGATCCCGTTCCTGACAAGCTTCTGTACATCAGACTTGAAGCTGAGATAATTCTCAATGTTATACCCCCGATCCTCCTTGATGGTAAGGGTAAGTTTGATCTGCTTTGAACCAAAAAGGTGGATATTCTGGTACTGTAAAAGGAGTCCTGGTTTGAACGTGTCCCTTGGACAGTAGAAGTGGAAATAACTCTGCGTACAACATCGGTATAGGGTTGAACCCTGATGGTCGTGTAGTACGATTATTGTTATTGTATTGTGGACGAGCCTGCTGAAAAGGTTGTTGCTGCCTTTGCTGATACTGTTGTTGACTTGGTGGACTCTGAGAAACCTGAGGTTGATAAGTCGGAGCTGGCGTCGGGTTGATAGCGGGAGTTACCGCTGCTACTGGTTGATACCTTCGCCTTTGCTTTCCGAGAGAGATATTACTGATATCTTGCTCTTTCTTCTTTTGGAAAGCACTACCGTATCTCTTAGTACTGCTAGATGGCTCTGCATCCTTGACCAATCGTCCTTCTCGGACTGCCTTTTCAAAGCGTACTCCAATGTTCACCATTTCAGTGAAGTCACTGGGCGCACTGGCGACCTTTCGGTCGTAATAGAATGAGCTTAAGGTATTCAAAAAGATCTTGGTCATCTCCTTTTTCTAAAGAGGGGGACAGATCTGGACGGCGATTTCACGCCATCTCTGAGCATATTCTTTGAAAGTTTCTGTCTTTTTGTGACATTGCTTTGAGTTGATCCCTATCCGGTGCCATGTCCAAATTGTATTTATACTGCTGAATGAAGGCAGCGCCGAGATCTCTGAAAGTACTGATCTTGGTACGGTTTAAACCCATGTACCATTTGAGTGCGGCACCGGTTAAATTGTCTTGGAAGTAATACATCAGTAGCTGTTGATTTTATGTCTGAGTTGACATTTTTCGAGCGTACATCACTAAATGACTTTGAGGGCAAGAGTTGACTTTGTATTTTTCAAAGTCAGGCACCTTGAATTTGTGCGGTATCTTTACATTAGGGACCAGACAGAGGTCTGTGGCATCCTTTCCGGATAAGCCTTGACCGCAAATGGCATACAGTTCCTTCTGCATTTCCGAGAATTGTTCCTGGAACTCATTCATTCTTTCATACATGTCTTCATTTCCACCGGAAATTGCTTGTGGAACCTGTCCTTCCGGGACAGTGGGTACCACTGGTTTTGGTATAGATAATATAACGGTGACCCTTGGCGCTTCCATGCTCTGAAGTTTGTAACCTTCAGGAGTTATTGTTGTAACCTTTGCATCTTCACTTTCTCGAAGTTTGTAACCTTCAAGTTCAGCAGTTCCTGCTACGGTTTCTGGGTCTTCAATGACCGGTGGTGAAGATGGCTGGTTTCTACCTGAGTGAATCGCACACTCAAAGATACAACAGAGTCGCCACCGAACTTTATTTAGTCCCAAAGGACAGGGAAAATATCGATAAAACCCAAGGGGAAGAGAAGCAGGGACGGGGGGTCGGTTATGCGAAAGGAAGGTATTAGCACCTAACGCATCCGTCGTACTCGACGGGAACCATTTCGCTTGCTTCTAGGCTTGGATGGGTTATCTATCTAAAGGCTTCTAGCTAAAGAAAGGAGAGAGAGAGAGAGAGAGAGAGAGAGAGAGAGAGAGAGACAGAGAGAGAAGAAAGAGGAAAAAGAAAGAAAGGAAAGAAAGTGCTCGCGGAGGAACAAGGTCCTCGTGCCTACGTACCCTCATAGTGCAATGAGGAAGTCAGAGCGCCGTAGTTCTTGGAACCAGGGGACAGAGAGGAAGGAAGAAAGGGAGAAGGAAAGAAGGGTGGAAGTGTGCTCGCCAAGACATCGCATCTCGTGCCTACGTATCATACATTCAAAAGAATGCAGAATCAGAGCTTCCGTAGTTCGGGGAACTGAACGGAGAAGGAAAACAAGAAAGAAACAAGGAGACGAAAGAAGTGTGTCGAAACCAAGAGCAAAAGTGAAAGAGAAAACTCTACTGGGGAAGACCCTGCAGTAAGAGCGTTTGCACAAAAAAATAGGAAAAGAATGGTGTCACAACCGAGAATGAAAGAAACTCCGCTAGGGATAACAAAGAGAATTGGTGTCGAAACCAAGAAAGTAAAAGCAAAGAGAAAAGGAAGGATTCCTCTGGGGATCCAAATAAAGGGATGGTGTCAAAACCAGGAGAAAAGGGAGACTCGGTATATTAACTGGCTGGCAGTGGTTAACCGAGGAAAGAGAGTAAGACCATGGCGGGGAAAAGAAGGTGGTGTCAACAGACGGACTGTGATAAACCAAGAGAGAGAGTGCTTAACCAAGATAAGGTGTTTGACTCTGAGGGGCATCGGTATACTAACTGATAAACAGTGATTAACCGAAGAAAGAAAGGACTGCAACTCTGTGGGGATAGAGAAGCATTGGTTTTAACAGAGGAAACTGTGATTAACCAGAAGCACGGGTGTAGGACCGATCAAAGGTCGTAACCCAGAAGGGATGTTGGTAACGACTGAACAAACAACACTTGACCAACGAAAGAAGGGTATTGAACCAAAAGAGGTTACTAGCCCAAGGGTGCAAGTATTCGAACCAAGAAAGGTTGGCAACTGCAAGGGATTCGGTTTTAACAGGAGAGCTGTGATTAACCGAGAAAAATGAGTGATTAACCAAGAGAAGATGATTAACTCGAAAAGGGGTTCTGTATTTTAACAGACGGACTGTGGTTAACTGAAGAAAAGGGTGATTAACCAAGAATAGGTGATTAACCCAAGAGGAACTCAGTGTTTTAACAGACGGACTGTGGTTAACTGAGATGGAGTGCAAACATTGGTGTTTTAACTGACAGGAAGTGATTAACCAAACAAAAGAGAAGAACCAAGAGAAGGTTGCGAACTCCTGGGGAAGAATGGTCATGACAGGAAAACTGTGTTAGACCAAAGAAAGAGAAACGAGACTCTTCAGGGGAATCAAAAAGCAATGATTGACCACAAGAAAAGGATAGGGTATTGAAACAAAGGAAGCTTGCTAACCAAAACAACAAAGGATCGTAACCAAGAAGAATGATAATTGACCAAAAGAGAGGTCGAAAGAGATAGGAATGATCAAGGATCGAAAGAGATTGCAAGGAGAGAAAAGTGATCAAGGATCGACTCGACAGGGGACTGAGAAACACTATAGCTGGAGGATAGAGGTGACTATTCTCGAGGAGAGGACAAGAGGCCCTTACCAAAGAAATAGCCAGAATGAGGGTAGAAAAACTCCATCCTCATTCTTTCTCTAGCACCCAAAATATAGTGTGGAAAATGAAACGGACAGCGCAGCCGCTCCAATGTTGTACAGTGCTCCTGCGTAGAGAAACGGACAGCATAACGACGTCAATTTTTACAGTGCCCCAGTGTCAGGCGTGGCGCGAACTCCAACTCTACGAGGGGATCAAGAGAAAAAGCTCTAAAGGAGGCCTAAAGAGATGAAAAGGAAAGATCGATTAATCAAAACAAAGTTTCGATCAATTAATCAAGGGAGAAATATGCTAACAACTTTCCAAAGAGAATGAAAAGTCATTAAAGCACAAAGGAGTGAATTATTGATTACACAAGATTAAGTTTATCCATGAAGAATAACCTTAATGCAAATCTGAAATGGAAGGTGCAAAACAGTGCCAAATGATCATCAAAATGCCACACAAAATCATGTATCATGTGAACAAAGATAGTGCAAGAATTGCTATGTTCATACAATGCTAAGAACATGAAACAAATGAATAATCAAAAATGTGCATTGAAAGTTCATGAATATGCTTCAACCAGAAGTGAAATGACATTAAAAACATCCATAAAATCAAGCATGACAATCAATGGAAGTTAAAATGAAGAAAACATGGCAAACACACTTGAAAATGCAAGAAAATGGCCTTCTGGTTCAGTGTTAATCGATTAACACAATTGCATTGCAAAGTGTTAATCGATTAACACATGAAAAAGTGAAAAAAAAACACTGGTTAATCGATTAACATAATTGCAATGCAATGTGTTAATCGATTAACACTGTACAGGGAGCAGAAAATCAGTTTTGAAAAAGTTCTTTTGGCCAACTTTTTGATTGTGCAATCACTCCAATGCTAGGGCAAACAATTATGCACGAAAAATCAAGTTTAGAAACAGAAAATGATCAACAATAGAATCAATTAAACAATCAAGATCAAGGATCAAGCAAAAGTATAATCAATTCACATGCAAGAATAGAAACATTGAAACTACATCGCGAATGATACAGAAACGATCGAAACAGAAAAACGAATGAAATCTACCAACCTACAAGGCTGAGATGTGCCTTGGTAAATGTTGCAATGTGATCTTGGTGAAGTTAATAAAAGAAAACCAGAGGAATCTTCAACTACAGCCGAAACGTATCAAAACCGGTCAAATTGCGACGAAAACTCCAAAAATGAGAATTATCACCGAAGAAACTTGAATCGATCACTTGAGATGAATCCAAAAGCTACTAGAATTCCAGAAAAACCAGTATAATGGAATGGCAATGGAGGTTAAGCTCAAGAAATAATCACTTTCAATCTGAAAAGTGATTATTCTTCAAGAATTAAGAGCTTTTAGTGAGGTTTTGGGAGAGAATTGAGATGAAGATGAAAATGTAGCAGAAAAAAATCTGAGAGAAAGTGAGAGGATTGAGAGTGAAATGTGAGAAATTTGGTGAAAATGGTGGAGAATGGTTGAGGAATTGAAAAGTGAGTGAAGGCGTGTTTATATAGGCTTTAGGTTTGGAGTATGAGATGGTTTGGAATTTGGTTTGGAACTTGGTTTGGAATTAGCTTTGGGTTCGGACCTAGGTTAGGAGTTAGTTGGACTTGACTCACCGATTCAAGGCGGTTAACTCGGTTAGTTAGAACCAACTCGGTAACAATCCCAAGGTGAATTCCAACATCCAAAGATCCACATTACTTGGAAAACAAGGAACATGGTGCACTTGATTTGAAGTGAAGTATTATAGCAAATGCACTTGGAATGAATTGAGTAGCTTGGAAATGTCTAGAGATGTCTAGAATACTCCATATGCTGCTAGAATCCAAGACCAAAATGTGTGCAAAGGTGCTGTCATGAAAAAGCAGCAAATTGTGCCTATTTTGCCTGTGTTAATCGATTAACACAATTGCACTGCAAATGGTTAATCGATTAACCAGGCCAAAATATGCCTAATTTGCCTAAAAAAAGGTGTTGTGGTCCCAGATTCGATTTTCCACCTCTGGTATTGATGAATAGGCATAGAAACCTTCATTTTGTACTTGTTTTGATGATGTGATGACCTTGTAAGGATATGATTAATCGGGCATGGAAAACCTGAATATCCTGCATCAGGAAACACACAAAGAAAAGTGTGAATGTGTATGCTAATGATGCGAAAGCGCATGCTTATGCAAAAGGCAAAAGAGGGAGGTCAAATTTCGGGTTACGACAGCTGCCCCTATTTAATCCTCTTGGACCTGAATGTACGAATTGCGCCAGCTTTTCGATGATTCAAGGTAAAAGCGGATTAAATAAAAGAGTAGCTCGAGAATTTGGCCGACGGCGACAAAAGGAGAGTGTTAAGAAAAAACAAACAAGCGTAAAAAGGGTTGAAAAATCTACTAGGAGATAAGTCAGGCAAAAGAGAGGGAGTATGATCGATGCATATGCTATGTATGTGTTTCTACATGATGCTTGATATCATGCAATGCAAAGGCGCAAGATAAGGTACAGTGTGAAGTGATTAGGTAGAACTCGTAGCAAAATGACTTCGACACCCTCGGTCGGGGAGAGGACCTGCAGATAAAGACAACCTCTGCTGGAGAAGAAAGTTCACAAAGGATGATGATCCTGCCGGGGAAAGAAACCGAGGACATCTCAGGTTTCTAAATCACCATGGTTGTCTCTGTTGGAGATGAAAGAATCAAGTCAATCCTTTCTACCAAGACTGGCTCTGCGTGGGGAAAGGACGTTCCTGAATCATGTTGACTCAGCCGAGAAGACACCACTGCTGCTGGTGACAGATAGTTCCTAATCGTAGGAGATGATGCACAACCCTTGCTAGGGAAAAGAGAACAAAGCGTCTTTGCTGGGGAACACCTTGGTAACCTGCTGGGGAGAATGATGACTCTGCTGAGGAGACAACAACTTCTTCATAGAATCATCCCATTGTCGGCCAGGCGTTAGGCTTACCAATGGATATTACTGATTATCCTGCAGGAGTTACTAGTAACACAGGCAATGCATAATGCTTTCTCTACTGATTTAACTTTTTATTGTTCTCAACGCTTTTTAGTATTATGTGATTGCAAATAATTGCTTATTTTGCAAACAAAATACTGGAATGAAACAAATTGAGATATCAAAGAATGCATTTTATTGAATGTAACATTTTTGTACATAAAGTGTGTACCAGGATGCAAAATCCTTGATGAGGAAATTTGCAATAAAATTGAAAAACAAATGTAAATGGCAAAGGGAAATCATGATTTGAATTGATTACAACATTGGCCACCATCCATAGTAAGTCTAGGTTCCAACGCCTTGCACCAGTCGATGAAGATTGGAATGCTCTGTTACCGTCTGATGTCTAGCCCTGAGGAAGAGAGGCTCAAGTGTTCACAATCAATGCCTTTATCCCTAATTTTTGCCTGGACATGTTTTCACTTTTTTTTTCGTCCACCGGGATGCCCATTTTTGCCTAAGTCGCCCTTTCGGGTTTTCAACTTAGTGGGATATTATTGTTTTTTTCGTTGTCCCTAACTTTTGCATGGACATTTCTTTTTTTCGGTCCATCGGGTCGTCCATTTTTGCCTAGATTGTCCTTGCGGATGTCAATCTAGCAGACTCTTATCCATTTTTTTCAGGCATAATACTTTTTTACTGTATCGGAGTTCACGGGCGATGGTAACTCCTCCCCATCCATTGTGGTGAGGATCAGGGCTCCGCCTGAGAAGGCCTTCTTGACAACAAAGGGTCATTCGTAATTGGGAGTCCACTTGCCTCGTGGATCCGAGTGAACAGGTGAATATCTCTTGAGCACGAGTTCGCCTTCACAAAACGTTCGAGGAAGAACTTTCTTGTCAAAAGCTCGCTTGAGGCGTCTCTGATACAATTGACCATGACAAACAGCTGTAAGGCACTTCTCTTCGATGAGATTCAGCTGGTCATATCTGGATTGAACCCATTCAGTTTCATCAAGACCTGCTTCCATGATGACTTTGAGCGAGGGAATTTTGACTTCAATGGGTAAAACTGCCTCCATACCATACACAAGCGAATACGGAGTTGCCCCAGTAGAAGTGCGAACTGAAGTTCTGTAGCCATGCAGTGCAAAGGGAAGCATTTCATGCCAATCCTTGTAAGTCTTGACCATTTTCTGGACAATCCTCTTGATGTTTTTGTTTGCTGCTTCAACGGTGCCCTTTATCTTGGGCCGATATGGTGAAGAGTTGTGGTGCTCGATCTTAAATTCTTGACACAACTCCTTCATCATATTGTTGTTCAGGTTGCTTGCATTATCCATGATAATGTTGCTAGGAATGCCATAACGATAGATTATCTCTTTCTTGATAAATCTGGCAACCACTTGTCGTGTAACGTTTGCATAAGAAGCAGCTTCAACCCACTTGGTGAAGTAGTCGATAGCAACTAGAATGAATCGATGACCGTTGGAAGCCTTCGGCTCGATCATTCCAATCATATCTATACCCCACATGGAGAATGGCCAAGGTGCAGTCAAGACATTCAATGGAGTTGGAGGCACATGGATCTTGTCTCCGTAGATTTGGCATTTGTGACATCTTTTGGCAAAGTTGTAACAATCTACCTCCATTCTTGTCCAGTAATACCCAGCCCGAAGGATCTTCTTAACCATAGCAGGACCTTTAGCATGTACACCCTCGCAACCCTCATGTATGGACCTTATGATCATGTTTGCTTCGTGTCTATCCACGCATCTGAGCAACACGGAATCATAATTCCTCTTGTACAGTATACCACCACTTAAGAAGAATTTAGCGCAAAGCAGCCTAAGAGCTTTCTTGTCAGTGATAGTGATACCCACGGGATATTCCTGTTTTTCCATATATCTTTTGATGTCATAGAACCAAGGCTTGTCATCAGACTCATCCTCGATTGCTAAACAGTGTGCTGGTTCGTTCAAGTGATCAATGCGAATATGAGGGGCTTCATTCTTCCACTTGATCTTAAATATGGATGCTAAAGTAGCAAGAGCATCAACTAGTTGATTTTCCTCTCTGGGAATATGATGAAAAGTGATCTCATCAAAGTAAGGAATCAACTTCGCTATGTGTTGTTGGTACGGAACCAGCTTGGAATCCCGAGTCACAAAGTTCCCTCTGACTTGACCGATGACCAAGGCAGAATCTCCATAGACCTCAAGAATCTTAATTCTCATGTCAATTGCCGCTTCAATGCCATAGATACATGCTTCGTATTCAGCCATATTGTTGGTGCATGCAAAGCATAATCTGGTAGTGAAGGGAAGGTGAAAACCTGTTGGAGAGATGAGGATAACACCGATTCCACGACCTTTAGAATTAGAGGCACCGTCGAACACGAGCGTTCATCACGCCCCTGGTTCGGGTCCTATATCAGGGTCTGGAGTCTCATAATCTCTGATAAACAGGACATCCTCATCGGGAAAGTCAAACTTCATCTGTTGATAACCCTCTATAGGTTGATGAGCAAGGTAGTCAGACAAGACGCTCCCTTTTATTGCTTTCTGGGTAACATGTTGGATATCATACTCAGTTAACAGCATCTGCCACCGAGCAATCCTTCCAGAGATAGCAGGCTTTTCAAATATATACTTTATAGGATCCATTTTGGATATCAACAAAGTAGTATGGCAAATCATGTATTGTCGTAGGCGTCGAGCAACCCAGACCAGTGTACAACAAGTTTTCTCTAAGAGTGAGTATCTGGTCTCACAATCAGTGAACTTTTTGCTCAGATAGTATATTGCACGTTCTTTTCTGCCAGTGTCGTCATGTTGACCCAATACACATCCCATTGATTCATCGAGAACGGTGAGATACATGATTAGAGGCCTACCTGGAACCGGCGGTACTAAGATCGGTGGTTCTTGCAAGTATTGTTTTATTTTATCAAATGCTTCCTGACAATCATTATTCCATTCAACCGATTGATTTTTTCTTAGTAATTTGAACATTGGTTCACAAGTAGCCGTCAAATGGGAGATGAACTTTGAAATGTAGTTTAGCCTGCCCAGAAAGCCACATACTTCTTTTTCTGTTTTGGGAGGTGGCATGCTCTGAATTGCCCGAACCTTATCGGGATCAACTTCAATGCCCTTCTGACTTACAATAAAGCCCAATAATTTACCAGATCGGACTCCGAAGGTGTACTTTGCAGGATTCAACCGTAGTCTAAACTTTTGGAGTCTGTCAAATAGCTTCTTCAGATGAACCAAGTGATCATCTTCAGTTTTGGACTTGCCAATCATATCGTCCACGTAAACCTCAATCTCTTTCTGAATCATATTGTGAAAGAGGGTTGTCATGGCACGCTGGTATGTTGCCCCTACATTCTTTAGACCGAATGGCATGACCTTGTAACAATATGTACCCCATGGCGTGATGAAAGTAGTCTTCTCCATATCAGTTGGGACATCTTGATCTGATTATATCCTGAAAAACCATCCATGAAGGAAAAGACAGAGAACTGCGCAGTGTTGTCTACCAAGACATCAATATGAGGTAAAGGAAAATCATCCTTCGGGCTTGCCTTGTTGAGATCTCGATAATCCACACACATTCTGACTTTGCCGTCCTTCTTGGGAACCGGGACAATGTTGGCAATCCATTCAGGATATTCGGAAGTGGCTAGGAACCCAACATCAAGTTGTTTCTTGACCTCTTCTTTGATTTTGAGTGCCATGTCGGGTTTAGTCCTTCTAAGTTTCTGCTTGACAGGAGGACATCCGGGCTTGAGTAGCAAGTGATGCTCAACGATGTTGGTATCCAACCCAGGCATATCTTGATAGGACCAGACGAAGATATCAACACACTCTTTCAACAACTTGACCAACTTGGAGTGTACATGCTCTGCGAGTGATGCGCCAACCTTAACTTCTCTTCTGACCTCATCAGTACCAAGATTGACAACTTCCACTGGCTCTTTGTGTGGCTGAATCTCTCTACGCTCGTGCTCAAGGAGCCTTGCCATTTCAGCCGGTAATTCACAATCTTCCTTACCATCTTCTTCAGCTTGGTTAATTGGAACTCCATAATTACAATGGATGTTTGCCATGTTGATATCAATGCTTTTATTAGTTCTGCATGTTTATGAATATGTTCAGAATGAGCTATTTTGAAAAGTGAAAAACAAAAGAATCTTTTGCCATTTATTTGTGAAAAGTAAAATACAGAAAGAAAATAGAGCATGATTTTGAATGCAAAAAACTCTTATTTATTGATCACATAATATTGCAAAAGCGCGAGGCCCTTTACAAGCTATCCACTCGTCTCGGGCGAGGACGAGGGAATGAGAAAGCAAAATGCATTACATGTTATACGGGAAAACCACAGGAATCACGGTAGATTTCCAATTGTTGAGCTTGAAACTTGGCGGACACTTGCGCACAAAGCTTGAAGTCTGATTACTAGGACCGACATCATCAATAGCTGCCACGATGTCACCCTGCTGGAAACACGCATTGTGGAACTTGATCAAGGTGCACTGCTGCCGACCAGAGGACCCAGATTGACGACCAAGACGATAACCCAATCCAAAACGATTATGCTTCTCAACCACATCAATCACATGCCCTAACCTGACAAAGCACCTTTCTGGATAGTCTCCTTAGCACTCTTAGCAGACGCTAAAGTCAATTGTGGTGATCTACTTTGACTAGTTGAAGCAGAGTTGACATCTTCGAACTCGAGACACTGCAACGGCACCTCAGCTATGCCTTCTTCGGTCTCGACATATCGGAAAGATGATAACTCGCTCACAATCAGATCCTCTTCACCACAGACAATGACAAGCTGATCGTCAAACATGAATTTCAACTTCTGATGCAAAGTGAGGTAACTGCCCTTGCAGCGTGGATCCACGGACGACCCAGTAGGCAACTGTACGCTGGATTGATATCCATCACTTGGAAAGAAATGGTAAACAGATACGGCCCAATGTTGATGGGTAAGTCCGATTCTCCAATGACCTGTCTTCGAGAACCGTCAAAGGCTCTGGCAACTAAGGTACTTAGTCTCATCTCGATTCCTTCCACTAGTAATTGACTCAATGTGCCCTTAGGCATCACATTGAGAAAAGAACCGGTATCCACTAGAACACGAGATAACATGATGTCTGTACTGGTTACAAATATGTACAGCGCTTTATTGTGGGCAGTTCCTTCAGGAGGTAATTCTGATTCATTAAAACCCAAATACCGACTTACAGTTATGTTGGCCACTACATCATCGAATTCGACGACGGATATATCTTGCATGACATGGGCGCTATTCAAATCTTTCAACAAAGCTGATCTGTGCGCAGGCGAACTCATGAGTAAGGACAAAATTGAGATCCTCGAGGGAGTCTGACCCAGCTAATCCACAATCTTAAAGTTACTTTTCTTGATCAGCTTAAGGAACTCTTGATCATCAAGGGTCTCTTTGCTCTTTGAAACATTCTCAGACGGGATAGTCGATACTGGAATAGCGGTAAAAGATGCCCCTTGTTGAACAGCAGGGATTGCAGATGCAGGCGTTTCCTTGGGAGGAACAATAGTTGGAACTTAAACAAGCTTTGTAGTGACCTTCGGAGCAAACACTCGTCCACTACGAGTCATACCTCCACCAGCTGTAACATTCACGATCTCTGATTCGGCGAACCTTATCTCTTGACCTCCAGAAAACACAGAAGACCCATACTTCCACGATAACTCTTTAGAATTCTGATACGGAAACAGCTTTGGCAGGCAAACAACGATGGGTTACACCTTTTTTTGTTTAGGTGATTCCACAGGAACCTTCCTATAGACGATGGTGAATGGCTCAATAGCAGCAACTTCCTTGACAGGTTTAGATATGGCAAATTGCAATTCGCCTCGGTTTATCAGAATCTGGACACAACCCTTCAGCCTTCGACACAGGTTGGTATTAACAAATCTGACACTTACCATGCAACCCTTTCAACAACCCGTGTTCGTTCAATCTCTTGAAAACCACAGACATCGGAGTCTTTACTTCGTCAACATCCATGATCAATTCAGCCCTTGAATTATCCTCAACCATGTTAACCGCAGGCCCACCGTGATTCGACAACGGATTACTCTGAATGTTGGGTCCTTCCTCAGCAAAAGTCAGAACCTTCTTATCAATGAGTTCCTGAACCTTGGTTTTGAAAACAAAGCAATCCTTTGTTGCATGTCCTATGTATCCAGCATGATAAGCACAAGATGCATTTGGGTTATGCTTCGGGACAAATGGAGGAATCGCAAGTGCAATCTGCTTGGGGACAATTGCCCCTTGGTGAACCAAGTAAGGAAACAGTTCCGTGTATGACACCAGAATTCTATCAAAATTCGGACGCTTACGGTTTCCTTGACTGTTGTTGTTCTGACGGTTTTGATTCTGCTGATTTTTGTTGTTCTGTTGAGTTTGTTGTTGATTTTGAGCATTCTGAACTGGTTATTGCGGATAATACTGATACTGAGGTTGTTGATATTGTGTAGCAGCAATGTATGGATATGGATAATACGGCATGGGAGCCATGGGTGCTTGGTACTGAGGAGAAACTTGAGCTGTCACGACATTAGCTTTACCTACCTTCTTTTTTGGTTGACTGTTCTGAGGCTTTCTAGTAGCAGGCTGCTGAGAACCAGATCCAGAAATCTTTCCAGTCTTTAAACCATTCTCGATCCGCTCACCGATAGTTACAATGTCAGCAAAGTTTGAAGAAGAACTGCCCACCATTTTCTCATAATAAGATCCTTGCAGAGTACCCATAAAGAGGTCAACCAATTCATTATCAGAGAGAGCAGGTATCACACGAGATGCCATCTCACGTCATCTTTGTGCATACTCCTTGAATGTTTCAGCTGAGCGCTGGGATTGATTTTGTAGCTGTAATCTAGTAGGTGCCAGATCAAGGTTGTATTTGTATTGCCTCACGAACGCTTCAGACAAATCCCTCCAAGTACGGATTTTGCTGCGCTCCAAGCCCATGTACCAATCTAATGAAGCACCAGACAAACTATCTTGAAAACAATGAACAAGCAATTCATCATTATCAATATGGGATGCCATCTTCCTGCAGTACATACTGATGTGACTACGCGGGCAGCTCAAGCCTTTATACTTTGGCAAATCAGGTATCTTGAATTTCTGCGGCAACACAACATTCAGAACCAAACACAAATCTTTGGCTTCCATGCCAAAAGCAGAGAACCCTTCAATAGCTCTGATACGATCTTCCAACAACTTGTAGTCAACAAATCTATTCTGATTAGTGGGCCTAACAAGAATCTGAGGATTTGGCAGCTGAGAAGCGGCCGGAGCGTGAACTTGTGGAGTAGCAAACTGAGAAGGATACACCAAACCAGGATTAACCATCTGACCAGCATTCTGACGCATCGGAACACCATACTGATAATTCGGAAGAGGTACCCCAGCAGCTGAGGAAGATGCCCCAGGATAGAACATCCTAGGATGAACATTCGGAACAGCAGTTTGAGCAGCCTGAGATGGAACTGGAACGTGAATAGGAGGACCCCTATACATATGCTCTTCATCATCAGGAGTTTCAGTGTCTACCAATCCGGCAGTTTGATGAGTTTGAGCCTGAAGATTCTCAAGATCATCATTTACCACTAGAGGCGGGACTAGAGTAGGCATGACCCATGGATAGGCGACAGCATTCCCATTAGGTATGGGTGCAACAAAAGGCTGATATGGTATGAAAGCACTACCATTATTTGCAAGCTGAGGAGTGTAATTCGGAGGCATGCCCCAAGGGAAACCAGCGGGCATTTGATTCAAACTAGGCTGAACAACAGGCTGATTCACAGCCTCAACTGGCACTTTAACCAAAGCAGAAGAAGGAACAATAATAGCAGGAGTAGCTGTAACAACAGGAGGAGTGGTCACAACAAGAGTGACAACAGTTGCATCAGTAGGGGTTGCAATAACAGTGGCAGCATCAGCGGCGTCCCTCTGAGCACGAAGGAGTACCATAATGACATCCACGTTCGTCTGGAACTGATCCATCCGACCTTGGAATTGAGGCAGAGTTTCCTTATAAGCGGCGTTCTCAGCTTCGAAATCAGCCATGATTCTGGATTTGCTTGAGCGGGTGAAATACCGATGTCGAGTCGTCGTCTTGCTACAAACCGGAAATGATCAAAGTGAGCAAGTGGTTCCCGGATGAAAGACATGCATACGCGGGCATGAATGAATGAAATTTATGCAAAAATAAAGTTTTAAAATGCTTATGCAAAAATTAATTTGACATGATGAGATGATATGCAACACCAGAATCAACAAGCCAGCATAGTCTGAATAGTCAAATCTGAACATCTGCAAAGGTAGTGCTGCGTTGGTGCGAGATCTGAAGCAATGAGAGAACAAAGGTTGGAAGAGTCTTGGTTTCCTGCAGAAAAACCCAATATCCCCCTCACAGGCATGATGTAGAAAGCGGGATTCTCAGTTTTGGATTCTCGATTTGAGAAGTAATAGTACATTCATCCCTCGGGGTACAATACTATCGCCAAACAAAGAGGTCGTCCACTGATTCCCCCATAAAAAGTCATCCTATGGCAAGTTCCCAGCTTTGGGTCCTCGGATCAAGAAGCGTAATGGGTTTGCCATTTCTAGTCTACCATTATCGCTCCTCGGGAGGAGTGCCTCAACTGAGTCCTCGGGACTGGTCGCCAGAGTTGACAGCTCTCTATATCAACATCCTGAAATGTGCAAGACACGCACGTCAGAGCATCTCCCAAGAAAACCTCGTCTGGATGTGAATTTCGTGAATACCAGACGCACCAAGATGGCACGTAGGTCCCACTACTTTCCACTCTAATCCTAGGTGTATACTCAAGCCTGTGTATCGGGCTTATCTCTCAAGTAGCAACCTGTTGCAGTGAGAATTAGATACCAAGCTATTATATTAACTTGAATCACATTTCTTTTATTTCACCACCGTCTTTGATTTATCCAAGGGAAGGGAGAAAGATCGAATTACCCACAATGCAATGCAAATGCAAACTAAGATTCTAAAGTTCGGGGGTTGGTTATACCTAGGGAAGGTGTTAGCATCCTAGATATCTGTAGTACTCTACAGGAACCTCTTGTTTTATTATGTTATTTGTTTTTTTTTGCTAAGGGTTAAGGGTAGGTAATTTATTATTTTATTTTTATTTTTTTTAACCCAAGTGTGCTCGACAAGATATCGCATCTTGTGCCTACATATCCTGTCAGGGGGGAATCAGAGCACTTGTAGTTCCTTATTAAGGATACTAAAATGTTTTAAAGGTTTAGGAGAGAAGATGAGTCATCATCTTAAGAAACCACCACAATTTTTTGAAAATTGTTTGTATTTTGTGGGGTATGGGATGGTATGTCCCTTCTTCAAGATGATTAACATATAATTCTCTTGTGTGGAGAATTAGGTGGGCTAAAATTTGATTAAAGAAATCAAAGTTGAAGGGGGACTAACCTAGGTAATCTATCCTAAGTTATCTAATTGACTTATCTTAAGGTGTCGATTATGATGCAAATGATGTGCACCATGCACAATAACATGGTTATCATGCATGGGATTTTCCCTTGGATATTAATGCGATTAATTATTGTTATTTAGGTGAGGGTGATAGCAAAGTGATGCTAGACTTGTGTCTTGTGATCGGTAGGTCGAATGCGATGCCCTAAGGCGATCGACTTACATGGGTGAAAAATTGGTTCGACGTTGGATCGATATTTTTTGTTTTGAAAAGGGTTTGAACAAGCAAGCAAGACAAACGGTTCACACACGAGCGTACGATTTAGCGCAATGAGAGATTCTAATTGGAGGACAAATTATTAAGAAAAAGTTGGTCTTAGACTTATTTTAATTTTATTATTCTTACTTAGAGGTTACTATTATTATTTATTTTTACTTGAGGAGGTTAAAGGGATTTTTATAATTAATTATAAAAGGATTTTTATCGCTTAGTTCTTAAAAAAAGTGTTTTTCAAATAGACAAAGAAATAGTGTTAGTAAATCTTGAAAATCTTATGTTATTCTAATTTTAGTTAGAAGTTATTAGGAGGATTTTAATTTAATAGTTATTATGAAAAAGTTTTAAATTAGTTATAAAAACTCTAAAATTATTTGTCCTATAAAGGTTTTAATTATCATTAAAAGGGATTAATTACTGTTATAAAAAAGGTTAGGTTAATTATTATTATAAAATATTTTAATTTTGTTATGAAAAAAAAAGACGTTGAATGGATTATTATAAAAGGTTTATTTTACTAATTATTAAAAGTTTAAACTTTAACTATTGTGATAAAAGGTTTTAGATTATTATTAAAAGTTTTAAATATATTATAAAAAGAATTAGATTAAAAGAAAAGAAATAGATTAATTTTTTTTATATAAAGGTTTTAAATCAACTACTAAAAAATTAAAAACGAAATGATTTATGTAGAGTTTTAGTTTTTTATCATAAAAAAGGATTATTGTAAAAGAAAGGTTAGATTAGTTATTGTTAAAAGTAATTTTAATAAAAAAAGGGGATAATTGGCTTTCTCTCTCGTCTCTCATTCACTCTCTCGTATCTTCTCTCAATCTGCAGAGAAAAAAAACAATCAAACAATGCAAACCCCACCCCAGATAGCCTGTTTACCCCGGTTTTCACTATATTTGGATGATTTACAGATTACAAATGATGATAAAATGAAAGCAAAAAAAAAAAAAAGAAACGGTGGCGGAATGGCGAGGACGGCTCCGATGGCTTCGTCGAGGGAAGTTCTCTTTCTTCTTTACCTGCTGCGATTCGGTTTGTTGTGTGATTTTCTCTTCTTTGTTGCCTTTTGTGAGTGATAATGATGAATGAATCTGAATCCTCTTCTGTGGGTTCGGAAACGTTCGGTTTCTGTTCGTTGCTACACTTGCCTCTTCCTCTCTCTTTGTCGGATCGTGAAATTTTTAGGGTTTTTCTATTTATTCTTTTTTTTTGTGTCCCCTTGATGCAAGAATGACCGGGTATTTATAGGGCCAATGATGAATCCATTTTGAGAAATCTCTTCAATGTTGATTGATTTGTGTTAATTGCTGATTTGATTCTGATTGTAATTCGGGAAATTTTTTGAATTGTTGGTTTTGAATACGATTTGCTTGGTTTGGAAAATTTGGTTTCAAAAAGAATCCGTTTGATTTATTCTATCTTTGGAAGGTTTTGCTGGTGATATCTTCGGATATTGCCCAAAACTACCCCTTTTGAACATGATGAGAATGAACGGCTTTGATTTCAAAAGAAAATCTCTGAGGCCTAAAATAGGAAATTCTTTTTAAAAAATGACTTTTAGACATATTCCTCTGTGTTTTGGAAAGTATTTTGAATTTGCTTTGATCGCTTTTCGATATCGTTTCTGCTTTCAAATCTTTTACTCATGTTAGCTTCTTATGTGCAGAATTTCGACCATTTTCAACTTTGTGTACCGTTTGATGCAGGGTTTAAAGGATAGTGTTGTTGAAGTTTTCCCAAATTTCTCTTCGGTGATAATAATTTGACACTGTCGAGAATGAACTGTCTGTTGTTGGTAAGCAAATCTTATACTAAAGCTTTGCTCTTTTTCTTACCAGCTCACATATTCATGCCTATTTGGGTCTATTCTGAACATGATGGTTGTCGTCCTTGTCTATGCTTACTTTGAGTTATTGTGACCTTTGCAGGTATTTGCCCAGATCGCACCTGTTCTGCTACCAGATGCGACTTGGAAATCAATGTTCAAAGACTACCTCGAAGAGTACTTTCCATCACTCTCGTCTATCAGCAAAAGTTTATCTTCAAATAATGCGGTATGTGGTTGTAACAAACTAAGTTGAAACTTATTATTTCCAAATGGCAGTGTCTGATTGTATTAGCAATGGTGTTTGAACTCGTTATTGTTTTCCAATCACGAGTGACTTGGATAGATTCCTGTTGACTGTTGGACTGTCATTTGTGATTGATTAGGTACAAGGAGCATTGGAGCTTGTCTTTTAAAATGAAGAGGTTCTGCATGAAGTAAGCCAACGATATGCGTAGACGCCATGTAACTTGTGATAGCAGGGCAAAATTCTGAGTTTCTCTCCTGGGCAATGATCTTCAAGGCACACAACATAAGCTCTTGATGTATGGTTATATTCCAAAGCAGCATCGGCATTTCTCTCACTAGGCGACTATTCATACTATGAAGCTTACGGATGCGAGAAGAAATTCGAGGCCCTTCTTTTCTTATGTGATGCCTGCGGGTTAACGCACTTGGTTCAATCTCTTTCAGGTCCTCTTGAAGAAGTGCTTGGCTATTGAGGTTTTGTGCGAATCTTTGACTGACAAAGATATCAATCCCACGTGATCTTTCTTAAATTCCAAACATACACCCTTGAATAGAATGCCTTTGAGTTACAGGTGCTTCACGCTTTAAGGTTCTTTCCTATTTTCGTATTATTATGCTTATTGCTTTGGATATCAATACTTGCCGAAACCGTGAATGTCGTTTAAATCTCCTGCCCTTATTTTTTCAGGGAATTCGACACCAGTGTACGCACTGGATCCTAATATATCGACAACTCGTGGTGTGAATTTTCTGTTGTATGTAGCAGCTTTGGTTTGAACATTTTCAGTGTCGTGACGAGAAGCACGAACAAGATTCTCCTGAGCTGAGCTGAGCCTTCCTTGAAGTAGTTACGAAACGGTGGGAGCATATACGAGGGAGATGTATTAAACTTCATTTTGATTTGGCAACATACAAGTTACTTACGAAAACAATGTATTTGTGAGACAAAAGGATCACGAGAGCTTGTGATATAATCATGAGACTTCGCCATCCCCTCATCTTATTAGGTGACATTATGTAATGAGTTTTGAAATAAAACAAGATAGTCACAAGTCTATCATTTTTGTCTTTGTCTACTATACCTACACGTTGCATTGTTATGATTATTTTTCAAAGAGACAGCCATGTCGTTGGCTTGTGTTGCGCCAAGTATTCAAGTAGTACCCTCCTTTTTAATATCCTTAGCCTGCAACGTCGTTAATGGGAAAGGATGTCAAGTACATTTCTCAATCTATTAGCCTTGGCATAATCGGATATTAGAGTAGATAACAAAAAGCTGTCTACAGCGCTACCACCACCTTTCCCATAAAATTATCAATCGGACAACACAGACTCTTATCAGATTCAAAATCAAAACCGAACGTGAAGACATGAGTATGGGTCTGTAGCATGTAGTTTTAACTCTTTAAGTCTTGTATTCCTTGTAACTTGTAGCATGAATACTTGATTTTGTATCTTATTTGTATTGTGACTCTTGTAATCACCTTTCCTTCGCACTCAAGATCATATGCGGCTACAATTAAAAATAACTTTGCAATTCCCACTCAAGTCGTGCATATTTGTAGTTCAACGTATTTGCAAAGGATTTGACCCACTTTGAGGGCTTCCATGACTGGTTATTTACTTGGCTAGTTGCTTACCCGTTCCTCAAAAAACAATGGCCCAAATAAAGCATGGCCCACTTAAAACAACACCTAGTCCGAACCAATTCCAAATATGGTTGGAGACCATCTTGTCATAACCTTTGAAGTTAATCTTCTAGAAAAGGCTTACAAATGGGACCCGACCACCTTGTGAGGGACTAGAATCACAATTAGCACACACACACAGCCTTCATGACCTTTGAAATTTCTGCAGTAGCACCTGTGTTCACAAATGGAACGAACAAGCAAAATGTAGATAAATTGGTTAGCTATGCACGAATGATCGACCTAATATGTAATGCAAAGAACAAGGCAGAGATCTTAGGGTCAAAAATTAAGGTGCGACCCAACCCAACCGACAACAGCAAAGAGAATAGCAGATATCCAGAATATGCAGCATATGAATATTCAAAGCAGTAAAGAAATGCAATAAATAAACATAAAGCGAATAAAGCGTAAAGATAAAACTAGTAAAGTGCAGAAGATAAACACCCAAACAAGAAAGAAAACAAACAAAACTAGGCGAGACCCCTCAAGGGATAGACCAGCAAGAGGTCAATCTGTCCCCAACAGAGTCGCTACCTGAAGATGGCTGGTTTCTACCTGAGTGAATCGCACACTCAAAGATACAACAGAGTCGCCACCGAAATTTATTTAGTCCCAAAGGATAGGGAAAATATCCATAAAACCCAAGGGGAAGAGAAACGGGAACGGGGGGTCGGTTATGCGAAAGGAAGGTATTAGCACCTAATGCATCCGTCGTACTCGACGTGAACCATTTCACTTGCTTCTAGGCTTGGATGGGTTATCTGTCTAAAGGCTTTTAGCTAAATAAAGGAGAGAGAGAAAAAAGAGGAAAAAGAAAGAAAGGAAAGAAAGTGCTCGCGGAGGAACAAGGTCCTCGTACCTACGTACCCTCATAGTGCAATGAGGAAGTCAGAGCGTCGTAGTTCTTGAAACCATGGGACAGAGAGGAAGGAAGAAAGGGAGAAGGACAGAAGGGTGGAAGTGTGCTCGCCAAGACATCGCGTCTCGTGCCTACGTATCATACATTCAAAAGAATGCAGAATCAGAGCTTCCGTAGTTCGGGGAACTGAACGGAGAAGGAAAAAAAGAAAGAAACAAGGAGACGAAAGAAGTGGCGTCTAAACTAAGAGCAAAAGTGAAAGAGAAAACTCTATTGGGGAAGACCCTGCAGTAAGAGCGTTTGCACACAAAAAATAGGAAAAGAATGGTGTCACAACCGAGAATGAAAGAAACTCCGCTGGGGATAACAAAGAGAATTGGTGTCGAAACCAAGAAAGTAAAAGCAAAGAGAAAAGGAAGGATTCCTCTGGGGATCCAAATAAAGAGATGATGTCAAAACCAGGAGAAAAGGGAGACTCAGTATATTAACTGGCTGGCAGTGGTTAACCGAGGAAAGAGAGTAAGACCCTGGCGGGGAAAAGAAGGTGGTGTCAACAGACGAACTGTGATAAACCAAGAGAGAGAGTGCTGAACCAAGAGAAGCTGTTTTACTTTGAGGGGCGTCGGTATACTAACTGATAAATAGTGATTAATCGAAGAAAGAAAGGATTGCAACTCTGTGGGGATAGAGAAGCATTGGTTTTAACAGAGGAAACTGTGATTAACCAGAAGCACGGGTGTAGGACCGATCAAAGGTCGTAACCCAAAAGGGGTGTTGGTAATGACTGAACAAATAGTACTTGACCAACGGAGAAGGGTATTGAACCAAAAGAGGTTACTAGCCCAAGGGTGAAAGTATTCGAACCAAGAAAGGTTGCCAACTGCAAGGGATTTGGTTTTAACAGGAGAGTTGTGATTAACTGAGAAAAATGAGTGATTAACCAAGAGAAGGTGATTAACTCGAAAAAGGGGTTATGTATTTTAACAGAAGGATTGTGGTTAACTGAAGAAAAGGGTGATTAACCAAGAATAGGTGATTAACCCAAGAGGAACTCAGTGTTTTAAAAGACGGACTGTGGTTAACTGAGATGGAGTGCAAACATTGGTGTTTAAACTGACAGGCAGTGATTAACCAAAAAAAAGAGAAGAACCAAGAGAAGGTTGCGAACTCTTGGGGAAGAATGGTCATGACAGGAAAACTGTGTTAGACCAAAGAAAGAGAAATGAGACTCTTCAGGGGAATCAAAAAGCAATGATTGACCGCAAGAAAAAGATAGGGTATTGAAACAAAGGAAGCTTGCTAACCCAAAGAATAAAGGATTGTAACCAAGAAGAATGATAATTGACCAAAAGAGAGGTCGAAAGACATAGGAGTGATCAAGGATCAAAAGAGATTGCAAGGAGAGAAAATTGATCAAGGATCGACTCGACGGGGGAATGAGAAACACTATAGCTGGAGGATAGAGGTGACTATTCTCAAGGAGAGGACAAGACGCCCTTACCAAAGAAATAGCCAGAATGAGGGTAGAAAAACTCCATCCTCATTCTTTCTCTAGCACCCAAAATATAGTGTGGAAAATGAAACGGACAGCGCAACCGCTCCAATGTTGTACAGTGCTCCTGCGTAGAGAAACGGACAGCATAACGGCGTCAATTTGTACAGTGCTCCAGTGTCAGGCGTGGCGCGAACTCCAACTCTACGAGGGGATCAAGAGAAAAAGCTCTAAAGCCCTAAAGAGAGGAAAAGGAAAGATCGATTAATCGAAACAAAGTTTCGATCAATTAATCAAGGGAGAAATATGCTAACAACTTTCCAAAGAGAATGAAAAGTCATTAAAGCACAAAGGAGTGAATTATTGATTACACAAGATTAAGTTTATCCATGAAGAATAACTTTAATGCAAATATAAAATGGAAGGTGCAAAACAATGCCAAATGATCATCAAAATGCCACACTAAATCATGTATCATGTGAACAAAGATAGTGCAAGAATTACTATGTTCATATAATGCTAAGAACATGAAACAAATGAATAATCAAAAATGTGCATTGAAAGTTCATGAATATGCTTCAACCAGAAGTGAAATGACATTAAAAACATCCATAAAATCAAGCATGACAATCAATGGAAGTTAAAATGAAGAAAACATGGCAAACACACTTGAAAATGCAAGAAAATGGCCTTCTGGTTCAGTGTTAATCGATTAACACATGAAAAAGTGAAAAAAAACACTGGTTAATCGTTTAACACAATTGCACTGCAATGTGTTAATCGATTAACACTGTACAGGGAGCAGAAAATCAGTTTTGAAAAAGTGCTTTTGGCCAACTTTTTGATTGTGCAATCACTCCAATGCTAGGGAAAACAATTATGCACGAAAAATCAAGTTTAGAAACAGCAAATGATCAACAATTGAATCAATTAAACAATCAAGATCACGGATCAAGCAAAAGTATAATCAATTCACATGCAAGAATAGAAACATTGAAACTACATCGCGAATGATACGGAAACGATCGAAACAGAAAAACGAATGAAATCTACCAACCTACAAGGCTGAGATGTGCCTTGGTAAATGTTGTAATGTGATCTTGGTGAAGATAATCAAAGAAAACCAGAAGAATCTTCAACTACAGCCGAAACGTATCGAAACCGATCAAATTGCGACGAAAACTCCAAAAATGAGAATTATCACCGAAGAAACTTGAATCGATCACTTGAGATGAATCCAAAAGCTACTAGAATTCCAGAAAAACTAGTATAATGGAATGGCAATTGAGGTTAAGCTCAAGAAATAATCATTTTCAATCTGAAAAGTGATTATTCTTCAAGAATTAAGAGCTTTTAGTGAGGTTTTGGGAGAGAATTGAGATGAAGATGAAAATGCAGCAGAAAAATATCAGAGAGAAAGTGAGAGGATTGAGAGTGAAATTTGAGAAATTTGGTGAAAATGGTGGAGAATGGTTGAGGAATTGAAAAGTGAGTGAAGGTGTGTTTATATAGGCTTTAGGTTTGGAGTATGAGATGGTTTGGAATTTGGTTTGGAACTTGGTTTGGAATTAGCTTTGGGTTCAGACCTAGGTTAGGAGTTAGTTGGAGTTGACTCACCGAGTCAAGGCGATTAACTCGGTTAGTTAGAACCAACTTGGTAACAATCCCAAGGTGAATTCCAACATCCAAAGATCCACATTACTTGGAAAACAAGGAACATGGTGCACTTGATTTGAAGTGAAGTATCATAGCAAATGCACTTGGAATGAATTGAGTAGCTTGGAAATGTCTAGAGATGTCTAGAATACTCCATATGCTGCTAGAATCCAAGACCAAAATGTGTGCAAAGGTGCTGTCATTAAAAAGCAGCAAATTGTGCCTATTTTTCCTGTGTTAATCGATTAACACAATTGCACTGCAAATGGTTAATCGATTAACCAGGCCAAAATATGCCAAATTTGCCTAAAAAAGGTGTTGTGGTCCCGGATTCGATTTTGCATCTCTGGTATTGATGAATAGGCATAAAAACCTTCATTTTGTGCTTGTTTTGATGATGTGATGACCTTGTGAGGATATGATTAATCGGGCATGGAAAACCTGAATATCCTGCAATAGGAAACACACAAAGAAAAGTGTGAATTCGTATGCTAACGATGCGAATGCACATGCTTATGCAAAAGGCAAAAGAGGGAGGTCAAATTTCGGGTTACGACAGGTGGGATATATCCTTCAGGTATAAATTTGAGAGGCATGCCCCAGGGGCGACCTTTAGGCATGTTGTACCGAGGATGATTCTCATGTGTCTCCATTATGGGAGTAGATGTGATCTCTGAGATTACAGTATTTTGATGCCGCTGCTCCTGAGCTGCTGCCAGGGATTGCATGTCACTGTGAATTTTTTCCAAACTTTCCTTCAGAGCGTCGATTTCTTCTCTCAGCTCGCTATTCTCTTCCTTGAGATCATCCATTTTCTTTTGTCGATTGACCTGAGTATTGTATGAGTGAGACATATTGACTCTAGAATTGTGACACATACGTGAGACTCAAGGATAAGTAAAATGCGTTATGTGAGAATGATGAATGATATGCATATATGTTTTTAGTTTTTGTTTTAATCAAAAATAAACTTCAACAAATAGATTGCAAATATCACACAGTAGGGGAGACCATTTTTATTGATTCAAAAAACCGCGGTATTTTACAAAGTGCTGTGAGGAAGTGTATAAGCTCATGGATCCTGAGTCCTCTCTGAAGAGAGCTCAGATGCTGGCTCCTGTATTTTCCTTTTCTTTGATCGGGGCTCTTTAGTCGTTGTCGGGTTGTCAGTCTTTTGCCAAGTGAAAGGAGCGAGCGAATTTCTTCGGTCTTCCTGACTTTCCATGGCATGCTGCTCTAATATCTCAATCAGAGAATCCTTTTCTTTTAACAGTTCCTAAATCTTGGTACGTTCCACATTGAGGATTCAGTATTTGTTCTTCCAAGATCTCTTTTCACGTTGAACATTGTTGAGAGCGACCTGGAGTTTTTCCGCATCAGACATGAAATAAAGGACAGATTACTTTAACGAAAAAACTTATTGGCGAGGGTAAGGCATCCTCAGCTTGAGGGCTCTAGTTTGCACCCAGTGGAGAAACGGTTCCATGGAGGTACAGATTGGTCTTCCCAGAGACTCTCTGCCTTTCCTATGAATATGTTGCCAGGCATGCACGATTTCCTTCTTTAGTGCCCTGTTGTTTTCTCCTTCCTTGAAGAAAAGACCTTCCAGATGAACATTATGTGGGATATTCTTCATTGGGTATCCGATTTGACGGCGAGCTAAAATTGGATGATAGTTGATTCCTCCTTTAGTTCCAATGAGGGGTACATTGGGGAAATTTCCACATCTGTCTATGATCTATATCGCTTCGTAAATCCTATTGTACCAATCTATGTCAGAGTTGGTAAGAGACATAATCCTCTGTGACCAACGTAGAGTACTCTTGTGATCCCAAAAAGCAGCAGACTTGAGTAATGGGAAATGAACCATTTGTAGAGTAAAGGTACACAACATGTGATCATTCCTCCGCTGTACAAATTCCTTAAGTGTACAGAATGATAAGCATCTGTGAGCAAGGTTGGTACGAGGTTTCCTATCAAGAATATCTTAACAACATTGGTATCAACGAAGTTGTCGATGTTTGGAAAGAGGAACAACCCATATATGAGCAAAAAAAAGACGTGTTCGAAAGCAGTTATGTTTCCTATACTAGCAAAGTATAGAGCTTTCTCCATCAGGAATTTAGCTGGTAAACCCAGGATTCCTCCTTTAGTGGTTATGTGAGTCCTAACTTCTGACTCGTCCAAAGAGATTGCTCTTGCAATGGTTTGATTCTTTGGAATTTTTACCAGTCCAGAAAATGGAGCTTGATCAGTGATAGGTAAATTAATTAGATGGGAGTACTCTTCCAGTGTTGGTGTAAGTTGGTAATCTGGGAAAGTGAAGCAGTGGTAAACCGGATCGTAGAACTGAATCAATGTAGACAAGATTCCTTCAACCACGTTAACCCTTAACATAAACAACAGCCCTCCGTGCTTAGCTCTGAAAGCCTCAGGATTGGTAATCATTCTTGACAATTTCCTTAAGTCTTCTAGTTTCGGAGCCTTGAAGGTGTACTTTTGCATCTTTCTTCTACCGAAATCCATAATGCAACCTCTGATATTTGCAATTATTGTTTTAGTTTATTTTGAATAAAAAAGATTTTTTCTTGTTTGAAAAGAGTTTTTTAGATGAATGCATGAATGCAACACACAAAAACATTTGAAAACATGGGTTCAAGGGTTCAACATCACGAGCATGGAGTCATGGCTCTACCCATCCCCAAAGGTTGTACTATTTTGGTCAATTTTTGTACCTGTAGAATGGGTTCTAAGGTTCCCAAAATCATTGACCCCTCCTAGGGATATCAATAGCAAGCTGATTCACTCGAGCGAGCTGTAATATCCTAGGAGGAATCTCATTTGAGTGTAGTATCGCGTATCAACTATTCCCGATAGTCACCGCACTACCAAATGGTCATATGGTTAATGTATACTAAATCCTCAGGGTCATGGGCACCACACTGGGAAAGACAATTCTTTCACGACAATCGGTCATTCAACATCGATACTTTTGCACGGGTACCTCGACTAATTTGGTGGACTGCCAAGTTAGCTTGGTCGGGATTCACTCCCTATAAGCGTTTCCTGGATATGCCACCACTTATCTTAATGTTCTCTCTAACTTTCCACATGCGTATTAATCGCATTCACAGTTGACAGAAAATTAAACACGGGTATCAAGTAGTAATATATATATATATATATATATATATATATTCCAAACAACCTAGACCTCTTAGGAACTCTAATCCTAAAGACTCCCCAGCAGAGTCGCCATTTTTCTGTTGTGTGCGGTTTTTGTCAGTGACGCGACCACCTTACCGCAATGGTTGGAATTGGGTGCTACTTTCTAATTTCTTATTTAGCCTATAAAGTTGGAAAGGAAAGGGAAGATATCTATAACTAACCTTGCACGCAAATGTTTTCTTTAACAAATGCTAAGAGATTGGGGGGTCCGGGGTCAGATTATACAACGGGAAGTTGTCAATTACCCAACGTATATATGGTTATCCATAGATCGTTTCTGTCATGTTTCTCTCTTATCTACTTACTGGTGTTTATGTATTATAAATTGGGAAAGTTTCTCCTTTGGGAGTGTTGAGAGAGTATTTTTGTTGTTTTTGGGTTTTTCGATGTTTTGGGTAAGGTACTGGACCTAAATTTTTTTATTTGCGTGCTCGTTAACATTTTGCAATCTTATGCCTATGTATTCCCGTAAAGATAACAGGAAATTAGAGCAATCGTAGTTCCTTCTATTCTATGGGAGGAAAGATGTTTGGTGTCTTGTTTAAAGCCCAAGATTGAAGCTAGAGGTTTTGACTGAGAGAGAATTTGTCATCTCTAAAGGGAGATATCTCACCTGTTCATCACAGTTGTTGGGTAACTGATTATAAAGGAGAATTACTTTAACTGGAATGTTTGGAATCCATCAATGCCATAATTTCCTTTAAAAGGGAATTGTCCTGAAGGAGGAAACTTTAACTCAGTGTAGAGCAATGTCATTTTTCCTTAGGAATCTTCCATGCTAAGAGAGAGACATTGGCTTGGATGCAAATAATCTAGAGGCTTGCCACTTACAATAATTAGATGAAAAAAGAAGTTTTACCAGGACAAGAGAGGGACCACAGCTTGGATTTTTGAATCAACAAGTGTGCCACTTATAACAGTTATCTAGGATTAGGTTTTTTTTATTGTCTGTTTTGATGTGTGATGTACAGAGAAATGTCTTCCTACAAAGAAATCTTGATTTCCTCTGAGGGGATGTTGGTTTTTTATGTGCCTTGATCAAATCCCAAGGTTAAAGCTAAAAGGTTGACTCTGTTTAAGGAGTTTTATATCTGTCTTGTACAAAGCCCAAGATTGAGGCTAAAAAGAATTGACTCTCCCGGGGAAAGTTTTGTCTGTCTTGTACAAAGCCCAAGATTGAGGCTAAAAGTTATTGACTCAGCTGGAAAATATTTTGTCTATCTTGTACAAAGCCCAAGATTGAGGCTAAAACTGCTGAGGGAAAATCATTATATAAAGCCTAAGAGGAGGATGGTTGGGGAATTTCTTATATGAAGCCTAAGAGGAGGCTAACTTCTGCTGAGGATTATTGAGATTTAGAGAGGTCCAAGTTGGGGAATCAACTCTTGCTGAGGAGTGAAGAAGAGTTGAAATATCAGATGCCTTGACGTTCTGATTTTTTTTAGGGTTTATTGGTGGTGATTTGACCTTAGCTGGGGAATTTAAACTGAAGGCTTAAAGATTGAGTTTTAAAACCTATAGAGGTTTTAACTCTGTTGGATATTGATGAACTAATCAGGGTTTCTCCTTTTCCTTTAGGAGATTTGAGGGTTTCTTTGAGATCCAAGAGGAGATGAGACTTTTCGAGTCTACTGGTATGAAGAGGTTTTCTCTTAACTGGAGAATGATCTTTGTATGATGCCCAAGAGGAGGCTGATGATTTAAGGGATGAGAATCAACCCTAAACTGGTCTGATGTTCTGAAATTCTGACTCTCTGGAGGATTGAACTAACAAAAGATGACTAAGTTCTGTCCTATACCTGTAGGAGGTCTTTGGGTCCTTATACTCTGCCCAAGAGGAGGCTGAGAACTTCTAAGAAGCCTGAGGGTCCTTGTACAAAGCCCAAGAGGAGGCTGGGAATGCTTTTAGGAAGCCTGTGGGTCCAAGCCTGAGAAAAGTTCAAGAAAGGTTTCACTGGGAATAATCCTTTCTTTAGTGAACAGTTCTAGGGTTTGAAGAAATTCAAGAGAGGTTTCACCGGGAATTAATCCTCTCTGGGGGAAATGAATTTCTTATACAAATATTTCTAAGTTGTGACAGTCTTGAGAAAAGTTTCACCGGGAATAATGCTTTTCTCTGTTCCATATTGTATAAGCCCAAGAGGAGGCAAGACTGTATTTGGAATTTCCTATGGGGAACTAGTTTTTGATTGTGTTGAAAGAGTAACCACTGGTTTAATCTAAACCTAGACCTAATTGTTGGGGAAAACTCTAAGCAAGTATATACAGGCATATATATATACAAATGAAATATATAAGCAAGTATGTAAAAGAAAATGGTAGAACTTACAGTTGTGCAAGCTCCAGCATTGTAACCACAACTGTATAGTTAGTTATTCAAGAAATTGAAGTTTTGATAAAACTTAGAATTTGAATCAAAATCAAAAGGAAAGTTTGTTGTAAAAGGAAGTTTGGGGCTTATACTTAAAGAGAGGCCCAGATGAACTCTTTTGAAAAAGCGACGATCGCACCGTAGTTTTGAAAATTACAGAGGGACTTATACAATGTCTGAGGCCCAAATTGTTTTATTTACAAAGGGATGGGACTTACACTCTACTAAGAGGCCCAAAAGTATTTAAAAAAGAAGAGAGAATGGGACTTATAACTCAGGGAGAGGCCCAGATGAAAAACAGTGATCGCACCATTGTTTTTGAAAACCGCATAGGGACTTATATAATGACTGAGGCCCAAATTGTTTGTGTGTGACAAGGGATGGGTCTTACACTCTATTAGAGGTCCAAAAGTGTTTTGAAAAATGTCTGTGAGGGTGAAAATGATCAAAACCCTAATTTGATTGAAAAGTACATTTTAATTTGAACAAAAATCATTTAAAATGATCAAAATTATCAAACTTGTGTAAAAAACAAGTTGTGATCTTGGATAAATGTTTGAAAAAACATATTTCATTTATAGAATGATTTGAAAATCAATTGAATTTGAAAGATCAAGAGAAAGAATTTATTTAAAATGTTTAAAAACAATTAAAAGGAATTCTTTTCAAAAAAATTCAAAATATATTAAATAAATAATATCCTTTTGATTTTTTTGTGTGGAATAAAATACTTTAACATATTTGTGAATTTTGAAAAAAAGAATCATTAAAAAATGATTGAAATTGAAAGAGAAATTAATTTTTGAAGTTATTAAGAAGTTGTGAAAAAATGTGAAAAGAATAAGTGGTAAAAAAAATGGGATGGTCCTCCCAAGGTTTGAACCCACGCCCTTGGGGTGGAGGGTTTAAAACTTTACCAACTGAGTCAGGTGCGTTGGCTGATAGAGAATGGAAAGGGTAAATAATATGTGAAACTCTCTTTGGAAAATGGTTAAAAAAAATACCAAAAGGTCTGGGGCGAGAGGGATTCGAACCCCAGACCCTTTGCTCCCTACACACACAAAACCAGCTGATCAACCACTGGGGTGCAATGCCAATTCAAATATATAGTGGCAATGAAATAATATATAGTAAAACTATATTTGATTCTGAAGAATGGCACCATGGCCATCACCTTCAGGTTCATCATCTTCCTCAAATTTTTGAAATCCTATCTCCATTAATACGCAACCATTTTGGATGATTTAAAAACGAAATTTGTCTATTTTTGAACGAGGAATTGAATGGTATTACTCAATTTTATTTAAGTTCAAAGAATTGAAAGAAAATGGTTTGAAATCGTATGAACCCTAAAAAGAGAATTTAAAATGAAATTTCATATGTACAAGATATGAAGCAATTGATTGAGGGAAAATGATCTATAAACTATCAGAAATGCATTGGTAACTGGAAAGGATTGTATGATGCATGAATTAATGAGTTCAGTTTTGATGAAGCTAACCTTGCAAGTGAGAATCGAAATCTCTGTTGGAGATGTTACAGATGTGTTCTCATGATCTGGATAGCTTCCTTGACCCTCAAGGATGGTGTTTCAATGTTGAGACTGGATTGAAATCTTCTGAATCACTTGACACGACTCAATCTGCAGCTTTGAGGCAAAGTTGAGCAAAAGGATGATGACTTGAAGATTTTGATGTTACACATGGGATGTAAGTGTTTAGATCACTTCTATATGTTGTATATGAGGTGTGTGGACCATTGGTTTGAGTTGCATTGGTCTCCAACTCAAAACCCGATAATGCATTCTCAAGAAAATGGAGTTTTTGTGTTTAAGAAGGAAATGGGAGAAAGCTATGTTGTAAGTTGCTTTGGTGTGTTTGTAAACATCAGAAGTGAGCTCTATTTATAGGTGAATAGATTTGTCAAGCATGAACAGTTGGAACTTTGAAGGATAAGAACTGAATTCAATGATCTTGGCTTGGCATAATTGCTTCTTACAAAAGGTACAATAGCAGTCCCAAATAGCTCAGCTATGTATTGACTCAATCCATATTCTGTAGTCCTTTTAAATGTTGTTTCTCAGAGCATCTTGATTACAAGGAGTGTGAATCTTGACTATGCACTATTTCACATTATTACCCTTTGAATTCAAGGCATATATGCCAAAACTCATCAATTCAAAATGAGAAATTTCTTGGCATCTCAGCCTATTTTGCAGGTTTGATCTGAGTTGTGATGATCATATTGAATGTATTTGGCTCTTCTGATCATTGCCCCTTGGCTCAAAATCGTGTATGGCAAGTTACTACTCAAACTGTTATGAAAACAGTTGCAACAATGCCTCTTGTGGCAGCCATAACTCTTGGCTCAAGTTAAGTTGTTTCATGCCAATGAACTCTTTGGATTGTCGGCAACATGTATAACAACTTTGATGTTCACATTTGAGATTGATTCTTCTGGTAACTAGGTGTAAACATCTCCCAAGTTTTGGTGTTTTACCTAAAATCTGTCTTGGACAGGATTTTGTCTAAGTGTTGGAAAAAGAAGCATTTTCATGTTTTAGTGATTTTGATTCAACCATAACTCCGAATCCATGATGATTTGGAATGAGATGTAGTTGACATATTTGAAGTATGTCTTGTGAACTTCCATTTGAGCTTTGGATGGAAGCAAATGGCTTTGTGGTTTGGGAGTTATGACCTTGCAAAGTTGGCACCAAATCACTTTTGTTCCATAACTTAGAAAATTCTAAGTTTTCTATGGTTACCCCTTTTGCAAGAAACCTCACTTTTCTTGTTTTTTCTTGATGAATGATGATAAAAAACATTCATTAACATTGTTTTTGACTTAGGGGAGCCACATTTGTGGAAAAATCCAAAAATTCAAACTTGATTTTGGGCACAGTTGACTTTTTGTCAAATGAATTTCAAATTGTGTGATCCTCTATGAAATCAAGTTCTTACCCTAATTGAAACCTAATGGATGGATTCCATAGGTGTTTTAGGGTGTCTTGAATCATGTCCCAAGGTTTGGGAACATGTCTTGGTCAAAAGTCAAAGATACAGTTGACTTTTTCTTTAAAACTCTAATTGTGGTCCTGGTGGAATTGAAACTTGTGAATCAAGCTTCTTGGATCAATCCATGATTGTAAATGGATCAATGTGGTGTATTTGAGGCCTTCAAATCATGACTTGAGGTCTTGGTTCATGTTTTTCCTCAAAAGTCAACTTAGGGGTGAATTAGGTCAAGAAACCCTAATTCTTGATTTTTGATGAATAATTCCCCTAAGGTTGTATTGACTTGATGATTGGATACATGAGGTCCCTTTAAGCTTCTTGGAGCATGTTTTGAGGTATTGGGCCATGCCCAGATGAAAATTTTCATCTGGAGGCCTTGGTTGACCAAAACCCTAACTTGGTGACACTGGCGATCTTGAGGCTTGATCAGCTTGATATGTTGCACTCTTGTGCTTGATTCTTGATATGGGATGTTAGAGCAAGAGTTGTCTCTATAAGTCGTCTCTATTTTTTGATGATAACAATGGTATTTGTGAAAGAACCATTTTTTGTTCTAATGTGTGTTGTGTGCAGATCATAATCATAGAAGATATCAGATCCAACAAGCACCAGCCAAATGTGCGTGAATGATTATATGCGAAGTTACTATGAGTGACACAAGTTGCAAGAAGCAAGAATGCTTCTGTATCTGATCATGATCAGTCAGATCCAAGGATGCTGATATTGCTGTTGCAATGCTCTTGTGGATGCTCTCTGAGAATGGTTGTGATTCTGAAGATTGCAAAGCTTCTGAAGAAGACAATGTTATATAGAACCGAAGTGTTGAAGATTTCAATGACTTAAAGTTCTTATGGCTGAAGGCTCTGAAGACCAAGTGCAGAAAGACTCTGAAGACTTACGCGTTCTGTGGTTCATGGTTCCAAAGGTCAAATGCTGAAGACTCTAAAGACGGATTCCTAATGGACAAGTTCTGAAGTTTCGGAAGACTTGAAGCAGTAAAGGATAACGAATTTAAAGACAAGTGTTGAAGTTCTGAAGGCCGATTCCTAATGGATGACTTCGAAAGACTGAAGACTTGGAGTTTTAGATATCCTGTTAAGAAGTCTCTACTCATGCTTCAATTAATTACCCTCAGAAGCCTCTGACGTTTTGAAGACAAATGTTACCGTTGTGAAAGACTGTACACAGCGCCCAAGAAGATATATCATGTCACTTCCTCCACAGTAAAAAGGAGATGTGTCAGTACAGCTTTATCATTACACAACGTCTCTTTTCCAACAGCCAACAGAAATTCCAACGGCTATATTTTACTTGGCTATTTAAAGGAAAGAAGAAAATGCTTCAAAGTGTTGGTGAGATGATAGGCGCAACGATGAGTTCTCGTTGCAACACTTAATATTCAAAGCTATCACCATTTACACATAACCATTGTTGTTGAAGCTCAATGATCAACATTCAACACAACAACAACAACAAATTGGTACAGAAGTTGTTGATGAAGAAGACAACATTGAAAATCAGTTAAGTCATCAACCACCTTCTCGTCAGTGCTACATTGAAGATCTGAAGCAAGGAGTTGTTGCTCAAAGCTTGCTCACCCAAGAAGAAGAAGAAGAAGAAGAAGCTCTACGAGATGTCAACAACTGTCAAATCAACATACATCTTTGCAGTTTCTTAAGATAGCAAGGAGCTGCTGCTCACATCTTGCTTGAACACTTGTGTGTTCTTTTGTACTTAAACTTAGGAGTAATCTGCTTGTTAAGAAGCATCTTTGTAATCTCCTGTATAACTAATTCTTGGTGAATTAGGATTCCTTGAGTTGTCAGTGTGACCGGAGGCTCGAGAAGACATTGGCGAGATGTCATTGTCGTAAATCCTGAAATAGGGTCAGCAGGCGTTATATTCATTGCGATGAATCCCTGAATGTCTATCTGTGAAAGCCTTGCAGTAGATCTTGTGAGATTAGAACCTGCAGGTCAATGTTCGTTATATTCATTAAGTTGAATCCCTAAACGATTCATTGCATGTTAGTCACAGCAACATTTGTGCAGGTTGTTAGTCACCGGCTATTGCCCGTGCATCTGTAATCGAGATTGATTATAGTGGATTAAGTCCTTGTGTTCAAGGCGAAATCACCTAAGGAAGGTGGACTAGATTAGCCTTGTGGTGAACCAGGATATATCCTGTGTTCCTTACTCTTGTTATGCTTTATGTTATTGTTTATGTTTCTGTATTAAGTATCAGAACATTACATAAGCGAGTCAGAACCTTGCAACTTAACTCTGATAAGCTTCCGCACTGCAAGTTCTAAATAATGTATATTGCGTCTAGACTCTTGTTGGTTCTTATGCTTCATGCATGGCAAGTCTGAATGTTACTTCGTAAGTCAGAGTCTCTCAACGAACTCTGATGTTATCTCAGTGTCTTAACGATTAGAATGTTAAAAGTTGTTAAAAAGTAAATACACAATTCAACCCCCCCCCCCCTTCTTGTGTATTTCTCACACCTTCATGGTAGACCTCTTGGCCTTTCATGGATGTTTAAGAGATTTATAAAAGTTGAAGATCATGTTATTTCTTGATTAATCTTTTGTCTAAGTGTTTTGAGAGGGCTCAAAACCCTAATTCTTGATTGTAGTGAATACTCAACAATCCTTAAGGAGATTGATGAGGTATGATGGTATATCCATATTGTGGTAATGGTCTTCACAATGATGGGAAATCTTGTGGTCAAAATTTGGGGTATGACAGATGCCCCTATTTAATTTTCTTGGACCTGAAGGTGTGAATGGCGAAGATATTCAGAAATTCAGGGTGCAAGAGGATTAAATATTGAAATACCCAAAATTTTGACTGTGGTTATGAATAGCGATTTGCTCATCCATCTTATTTCGTAATGCAATGTTACTTAGAAAAAGGGTAAAACTTCTCCTCGATCCTGGTCTTCAGTCATGGAACTGGTCTAAGTTTCTGAAATAAACCTCCCCTCGATCCTGGTCTTTAGCCACGGAACTGGTTTAAGTTTCTGAAATAAACCTCCCCTCGATCCTGGTCTTTAGCCACGGAACTGGTCTAAGTTTCTGAAATAAACCTCCCCTCGATCTTGGTCTTTAGCCACGGAACTGGTCTAAGTTTCTGAAATAAACCTCCCCTCGATCTTGGTCTTTAGCCACGGAACTGGTCTAAGTTTCTAAAATAAACCTCCCCTCGATCCTGGTCTTTAGCCTCGGAACTGGTCTAAGTTTCTTCTTGTCGAGTTCCTTCCTCGAAAAGGAACGCTTATAGTGGTCTTTATCAAACTTCTCGTCGAGTTTTCACTGTGGATACACCATTTGATGGAAAAAAATTAAGGTCAGACTTGCTGGGGACACCTATTTGTCTGAGCTATAGAGGTGTGCAAACTTCTCTGTGGAAGATGCCATTTGTTTCTGTACTGGGGAAACAAGTCTCTTGAGAGGCTGCTTTCTACTTGGGGACATTACATCATACTTTTCTTCGAGATCTTTTCGGAGAAATGCCATGTGATGTGATCCAATTTTGAGGTGCCGATGACTTCAATAACATCAAATTTCTTGGGAGGAAAACCGATGTATTCGGTTAAGAGGCTTTCTCTAGGGATTTTCCTTAATCCGGGAAAGGAAAAATATCATCTTCAATGGTGAAGAGTGATGTCTGTTGAATGTCTTCTTGCCTTTTAGAGGTTCAAGTTATCAAAGTGGTCAAGGACAGGCTCCAGTCCAGAAATAAACTAGGAGAGATTGCTCAGACGATACATTTCCGGACGAGGAAAGAATTGACAACTTTCGGTGAGAGGACTTTTATCACTTGAAGATGAGTATGACCAAAGCGACGGTAATGCAATGTGAATATGTATATGAATCAATTATGCATGATGTATGTATGTTTATGCTGACAAAACACACGCGACATACAGACTAGTGAATGAACACGACTGGATACTCGGCCACTACGGGGGATGAGAAGTACCATCGGTTCAAGATAGCAATCTTGTCTTGCTTAGGAGAGGTAGACCCTGTGGTGGGATAAACCATCAATTGGTCTTTAGAGGTAAGAACTCTGTCGGGGATATCAGATGGGACATTACATCTGAAATAGTTGATCCTCCATTCAGGTGTATTGGTTTAGAATGAGTACTTTGATTCTGCATTTTGAGGTTTAATCACTTCCGGAGAAGCCATCGATGTTCTTTTTGATGTTCAAAGTCAAAAGGAATTGCCATCTTTATTTTAAAAGCATAAGAAAATTTGACAAGTAATTTCATTTTTGTTTTGTTTTCAAGAATCGTTGATCATGTTAAAAATGTCATTCTGTAAAGCAAAAATAAATGAGAATTGCAAACAAAAGCACTAAGGCTCAAATTTTATTGATAGAATGGTAATCTGCCAAGTGCATGATACCATAGAGAATTAAAAATTTTCGAAATGGAAAAGGGGCTACATTGAAACATAACGACCGCTATCTTTCTACCAACTTTGAATTCTGGACATTCTGAGCTTCTGTCGAAGGTGACCATAACTGAAGATTTCGACGGATGGTGTTACCACTGGGGATTTAACCTTGTCGGACGTAGTTACTTGCCATGAATCCCTACCATTTGCCTAGATTGTCTTTTGAGGTTTTCAATCCAGCGGGATGATTTTTCTTGCTCATGTCTCTATTTTTTTTCCTAGACTGCCCTTTCGGGTTTTCAATCCACCGAGACATTTTTTTATTTAGGAGAAATGCAAATCAAATGCTTTTTCATTATTCGCTTCGCAATGCAAATCAAATGCTTAATCAAATGTCAAGCTCTTTTCATAATCAATATTAAAATGATTAATTCATACTTTGACACTTTTAACAATAATAAAAGAAAAAGGCTATCTGAGTGACAAGTCTAGTCATAGCCTCACGTTTTAGGCTCAAGTTGTAATAGCTTGTAAGTTAAAAATACTTGTCTTTCACCAAAATTTCAATGTGTTTCCTTTTTAAAATAAATTGAAAGAAAAAGGCTACCTAGGTGTAATTTCCAGTCATATTCTCGAATACTAGGCTCATGCTGTAATAACTTGCAAGCTCGGGTGTTTGTCTTTCGCTTAAAACACTCATGAATATTCCAAACTCTTCCAAAACAAATACGTTATAAGTACTACCTGGATGAAAGGTCTAATCATATTCATGAGAATTAGACCGAAGCCATAATGGTCTGGAAGTCATAAATACTCATCTTCCAAGCCTAAAACAAACTTCAACCAATCAAACCTATATTTCCTCGCCCCTGCACGATCGAAAACCTTTTCACAAATGAACATTGTTTAGTCCATTCTAACATGATACAAACAAGATCTTAAGCCTCCCATGCACGAGCATACAAGAAACATTTAACCACTAGAACGCGATCAAACAAGTCCTAATTAATTCTAAAGCGCTCTCACTATATTTAGAAATTAATGTCCAATTTTTAATATCTGGTTTGAGCCTCACACTGTCACGCTATTGATTCGAGACCTTTATGTTTTCACTATCATGCAAAACCTTTTAGACTTAAGATTAAAATCTGAAACTAGAAAAATAATTTATAAAAGGTTACGCCAATACATTACCGAGCCTCGTCAGAACGACGGTCCTCACATATTGGACTCAAAACAATTTTTCCATACATGGTTTTTAAATCAAACATGCCATTATAATTGTTAACTACAAACATAAACATATCAAAAGTTTGAAAACTGTTTATAGCAAGCATACAATTCTCGGGACAACAACAATAAGAACAGACTAGAAAAGCGATAAATCTAACTAGAAAGAGAAAAAAAAGAAAAATGGTAAAATTCCTCCCTCACACTTAAACCAAACACTGTCCTGAATGTTTTGATGAAAGTGGGAAAAGGAATAAATAACCTGTATAAAAGCTCAATGACGGCCTCGGCCTCATCCATATCTACCACGACCATAATGAGGAGGAGGCGAAACTCCCATACCATGCATATACTGTAATAGTTCATCCAATTATGCTCGACCCGATCAGATTCGCTACGGTATACTTGATCAGTCATATATAATCATGTTGAAGTGCATGTATCTGTTGGAGGTGTGCCATCATGTCAATGTACTGTCTCTACATATCTTTGATCAACTGGTTGCATTCGGCATCTATATCATTAGGATCTTACAGCTGGCAAAGGACATCATCTAGTGCGGTCCTTATAGTAACATAGTCATACTCTTCTAGGGACTGCTGTCCGGAAGAGGTACCTGTAGAGTGGTCAATAAAATATGGTGGAGTGTGTGCAGGTGGATCAGTGACATGGGCATCAGCAGCGACATTATCATGAATTTTCATGGGCTCCAGTTTGGCCTCAGGATTAGCTCGTAAATCATAAGTCCAATTGGCCCTGTTGTATATATTAGTGTAGTTCGGGCAAGGTAAAACCACGTCGTCAAAGGCAAGGTTGTCAGCCATCAGCAAATTTTTCTCGTCTAGCCTGACTCTAACAAATCGTATGTTTCTACAGGCGTGGAGATCAAGGAAACGGGGTGATAAGGGTTCCAGGGTAGCAAGCTCTGTATTGAGTTCCAAAGCACAAGCAATGGAGGTAATCACTCCTCCAAAGGAAATGGGCCCCTTTTTAGCGGTGCGAAACGTGTTCATATAGGCTACCATGAATGGGACTAAATTAATCCGTGTCTGTGCAAAAACAACATGCATGTTGTCATACCCCAAATTTTGACCACTAAGATTTCCCATCATTGTGTAAATCATCATCACAATATGGAAGTACCTTTTTGCCTCACCAGTCTCCCCAAAGATGGGTGAGCATCCACTACAATCAAACTTAGGGTTTCAAGCCCTCTCAGAGCTTTTAGACAAAGGATCAATCAAGAAAGGACATGATCTTCAACTTGTCTAAACCTCTTAAACATCCACAATGGATCAAGAGGACTCCCACATCAAGGATCAAGCACAAGGCTGCAACATTCCAAGTGGATTAAGCCTCAAGATCACCAGTGTCACAAAATTAGGGTTTTGGTCGACCAGGGTCTCCAGATGGAAATTTTCCTCTGGGCATGAGCCAATGCTTCAAAGAATAACCCAAAATACTCTAAGGGACCTCATAAACCCAATCATCAAGTCAATTTAGCCTCAAGGGATGCATTCATAAAAAAATTAGGAATTAAGGTTTCTTAACCTAATTCACCCCTAATTTGACTTTTGGGAAAAAAAACATGAGCCAAGACCTCAAGACATGATTTGAGGGTCCCTAATACACTACATTGATCCATTTGCAACAATGGATTGATCCAAGAAGCTTGATCCACAAGTTTCAAGTTCATCAGAACCACAGTTAGGGTTTCGCGAGAAAAGTCAACTGTGCCTTTGAGTTTTGACCAGGGCATGCTCCCAAACTTTGGGGCATGATTCAATACACCCTATAACACCTATGAAATCAATCCATCAAGTTTGATTTAGGTCAAGGACTTGATTTCATATAGGATCGCACAGTTTGGAATTCATCTGATAAAAAGTCAATTGTGCCCAAAAGTCAAAGTTTGATTTTTTTATTTTTTGATCAATTATGGTTCCCTAACCCTAAAATGATGTTAATGTGTGATTGGAATCATCATTCATCAAGAAAAATCAAGAAAAGTGGGATAACTTGCAAAAGGGGTAAGCATAAAAAACTTAGAAATTTTCTAAGTTATGGAACAAAGTGGCTAGGGTACCAACTTTCAAGGATCATAACTTGAGATCCAAGCAAACATTTGGGCTGATCCAAAGATGGATTTATAGCTCTCATGGCATACTTTAAAAGTGTTAACTACACCTCATTCCAATTCATCATGGATTTTGAGTTATGGTTGGAGCAAAATGGCTGAAAACATGAAATGTCACTTTTTCCAACACTTAGTGAAATTTTCACTAAGTCAGAATCTGTTTCACTTTTTCCAAAATGTAGGGGCATTTTTCACTTGGATCCAAAAAGTTTCAAAACAAACTATGATCACACATATGTTGTATCATATGAGAGCTTTCCAAAATGGCCAAGAACCCCATGAAATTCCATTTGAGCTAAGAGTTATGACAGTGGCAATATGCCTTGCTGCAACTGTCATAACTAGGCAGATTTGTGCATTTTGCTCGATTTGAGCAATTTGTGCAAATGACAAACAATTTTATCCATCTGAACACCTCAGGGAGAGACCAAGGAGGGACAAACACTGATCCATAAGCCTCCCAAGTCTTTGGAACTAAAAATAGCATGTCAAACCTAAAAAACCCTAAAGAGGGGACAAGACTCCAATTTTATTTTTGAGCATTCAATGCATGCACCAAGGTGGCATGAACTGAGCCATTTCTAACTGAATGAGTCAAGGATGATCTCTGAACTAGGGAACCAAATGCCTGTGCACTAACCTCTAGTCAATGGCTAGAGAAGACTTGAGATTCCAAAATGATCCAATTAGCCAAACCTCTGCAGCAGTTGCCATTCACTATTGCAGCCAAAACAAACTTGCTCTACTATAAATAGAGCTCATTTGTGCTCAGTTTAAGTACACCAAAGCACTACAACACTTGCTTTCCTCAAAATCTCTTTCTCTTGGCAAAAATGCCTTCTTTAGCAAGGTAACTCTAAGGTTTTGAGTTAGAGAGCAATTCCACCATAGCTCATGATCCAAAACACATCCAATATGTCATATCTAAGCTGTCCAAACTCTCACAAGTGACCTGTAACACCAAAATTACAAAGTCCCCTCTCAAAACCTCAAAATAGGACTTTTTGCATTTTTCAAGCCATGTCTTGATTCAGTCACTCTCAAAACCAGATAAAACCTCAAACACCCTCCAAATATCATCCTTGAACTGTACCAAATGGTTCCCCACATCTGGAACACCATTTGAGAGAGTTGCTATTTTGGCCACTTTTGCCCATTTTGCAAGAAAGGGCCTGTTTCCATTCCTGAGGTTTCCAGCTGATTCCAATCATCCTAAAAGCTTCTAAGGGATCATTTGAGAGAGTTCAAAGCATCAAAACATTTCTGGAACAAGGCTCTTGACAGATTGCCCAAAAAGCTCCCAAAGAGGTAAGCATCTCAACTTGAACTCTTTAAAATATGCATTGCTTTGAAGTCCACTGATCATACACATCTCATACATGTTATATATGTTGTGTTTGGACCAATTCATCATGTGATTCATGCCTGTACCATGAGGTAGCACAAAAAATGCAAAGGGAGGCCTATTTCAAAACCACTATCTGGTTTTAAAATGGGGACCTCATCTGAAAAAACCACCATCGCCATTGGTTTCCTTGTGAAATTCTAGGCAGGATAGGCCTAAATTTTGTCCCAATCCATGGAGAAATGAGAAAGTTACAAGCTTCACGTTTTTGGCCAAAATCTTGCCTTGGCCAGGCCAAAAACAAGGCAAGCCTTGTATATTTGTGGCTGGGGTTTGATACACGGATGTATCACCACCCCAGTGGTAGAGGGAGCGCACTGCACACAAGAGGTCTGGGGTTCGAATCCCCCTCGCCCCAGATCCTCTTTTTTTACCACTTTTTCATATTTTTGTCATTTTTCTTATTATTTTTAATGATTTGAAAATTTAATAACTCCCTCAATTTTAATTATTTTTTATTGGTTCTCTTTGCAAAAAATCACAAAAATGTTGAAATATTTTATTCCACAAAAAAATCAAATTTATATTATTTATGTAATATAGTTGGTATTTTTATGAATAAATTCATTTTTAATTGTTTTTAAACATTTTAAAGTGAATATTCATCTTGAAAAATCAAAACCAAATTTGTTTTAATTCATCTTGTGATTAAAACCTCATTTTTCAAACCTTAACAAAAAATTACAAGTTGTTTATTTCAACTTATTTGGTATCTTTATCATTTTAGTTAATTTTCTTTGAATAATTACTTTAAAAAATGGTGAAATTAGGATTTTGGTTGATTTCACCCTCATCAATCATTTTCAAACACTCATGGCCCTCTAATAGAGTGTAAGACCCAATCTTTTTTGAAACCAAAATAATTTGGGCCTCAGCTATTGTACAAGACCCACTGTGATTTCAAAAATCTCGGCGCGATCGCCATTTCAAAACGAGAACCATCTGGGCCTACCCTCGTGTTATAAGCCCCATTTCTTTTCTTTAAATTTCTTTGGGCCTCTAATAGAGTGTAAGACCCAATCCCCTTTTAACCAAAACCATTTTGGGCCTCAGATATTGTATAAATCCCTCTGCGTTAAAAGAAAAATCTCGGCGCGATCGCCTGTTCAAAAATCAAATCATCTGGGCCTACCCTCGTGTTATAAGCCCTATTTCTTTTCTTTAAATTTCTTTGGGTCTCTGATAGAGTGTAAGACCCAGCCCTTTTTTGAAACCAAAATGATCTGGGCCTCATTTATTATATAAGACCCACTGTGTTTTCAAAAACCTCAGCGCGATCGCCGTTTTCAAACAAATAACCCTGGGCCTCTAAGAGTGTAAGACTTATTCCCTTGTACATAAAAACAATTTTAGGCCTCACATATTGTATAAGTCCCTCTATGCAGTTTTTAAAACAACGGTGCGATCATCGTTAAAACTTGGGTCTCTCCTTGAGCTGTAAGCCCCAAAAATCTCTTCAAAGCACTTTCTCCTTTGACTTTGAATTCAAATATATGTTGTCATAAAAAATTTCTTTAATTTCTTTGTTGAACAACTAACCAAACAACATGGAAGCTCTACAACGGATAAGTGTTTATCCGCTTTCATTTACCGCTTTCATATGTATATAACTGTATTGTGGGGCTGCTTCACTGTAAGTCTTCTTTCACATCCTTTTATATACTTTTCACATATCCACTATGTAATACTAGTATAGTTATTTAGAGTTTTACTCGACAACTACGTCTAGCACTAGGTAAAGCCTTGTTGGTCACTCTTAAATACAAACAAAACTAGATCCCCCGTAGGATTCCAGATACAGTCTTCCCTTCTCTTGGGGTTACACAATATGGAACAAAGAGAAAGGCAGTATTCTCAGTGAACCTTTTCTCAGACTGTCACCCTTAGAAATTTTCAAAGAAACTCTAACTCCCAAGAGATGATCTTTTCTCCGTGAATGGCATCTCTTGAGTTTCTTCTAAATTCTCGAACTTTCCTGGAATGATCTCTTCTCTATGAATTGCATTTCTTCAACTTCTCTTGGTTTAGGGACCCGCAGGCTTCCTAAAAGCATCCCCGCCTCCTCTTGGGCGTTGTACAAGGACCCTTCGGCTTCTTAGAAGTTCTCATGCCTTCTCTTAGGCTTAATACAAGGACCCTAATGACCTCTTAAAAGGTATAAGACAGAACTTAGTCATCCTATGCTAGAGCAGCCTTTCCAGTGTCAAAGCTCCGGCCATTTTAGGGTTGGTACACATCCCTTAATGCCCGCGCCTCCTCTTGGGCATTGTACAAAAGATAAAACTCTAGACTTGGACAGTCTAAACCTCTTGAGTCTCAAATACATTCTCAAGTTCCTTTCAAACGTAGGAAAAACACTGATCACTCTGGATCAATCTCCAGCAGGAACCCGGTCTCTCTCATAAGAGTTCCCCACACTTGGACCCCCTTCAGGATCTCAATAATCCTTAGCAGTAAGTCAGCCACCTCTTGGGCTTTGTACAAATGATTCTCCCTAGCGTATCTAACCTTTTTAACCTCTCTTGTTGAGTCAACCATTTTTTAGCCTCCGTCTTGGGCTTTGTACAAGACACATAAAAAACCCACTCTCTTGTTGAGTCAATCTCCTTTTAGCCTCCGTCTTGGGCTTTGTACAAGACATATAAAACACTATCTTATTGAGTATAAAAGACTCTCTTGTTGAGTCAATCTCCCTTTAGCCTCCATCTTGGGCTTTGTACAAGACATATAAAACACTCTCTTGTTGAGTGTAAAAGACTCTCTTGTTGAGTCAATCTCCTTTTTGTACAAGACATATAAATCACTCTTTTGTTGAGTATAAAAGACTCTCTTGTTGAGTCAACCACTTTTAGCCTCCGTCTTGGGTTTTGTACAAGACATATAAATCACTCTCTTGTTGAGTATAAAAGACTCTCTTGTTGAGTCAAAAAACCTTCAGAATCTCTTGTTGAGTCAATCACCCGTTCAAGACTCTCTTGTTGAGTCAACCTTTTCCAGCCTCCGTCTTGGGCTTTATACAGGACAGATAAAAGCACTCTCTTGTTGAGTCAAACCATTTCAGCCTCCATCTTGGGCTTTATACAAGATACATTCTCCCAACGGAGTCAAAATCCCTTTTAGCCTCAATCTTGGGCGTTGTACAAGACAGAATGAACATTTTCCCCGGAAAAGTCAAAATTCTAGCCTCCTCTTAGGTTTTGTATAAAGAACCCCTGGTTGAGTAAATCAACCTTTTAGCATCAAGTTTGTGCCTTGCTCACAACATACAAACATCAACAACTACTCTTTAGGGATGACAAATTCTCTCTCATCCAAAACCCTTTAGCTTCACATCTTGGGCTTTGAACAAGATACAAACCACCTTTAACTTCATGTCTTGGGCTTTGAACAAGACACCAAAACAACCTTTTTCCTCCCATAGAATAGGAGGAACTACCATCGCTCTGATTTCCCTGTTTTGGGAATACGTAGGCATAAGATTGCAAAAATCTTAGCGAGCATACTAATAAAAAAACCCAAAATCCAGTACCTCCATACATCAATCAAGAAGCATCAGACCTAACATCTTACCAAAAAAACCTCGCAAATAGTCCAGGCACTGTGTTCTTAAACGAAATAACCGAAAGACAGACCCCCTTTTGATAGCATCTGTAAACCAACAGTTTTGACTGTTTAACCTCAGTATGCAAGCAGGGTTAATTGGAGACATCTATTTCCCTTCCTTAATCAACTTCACAGGATAAAAAATGAATCGAACTGTAGTACCAAAGCGATAGTGATTCGAAACCACAAAAACCGCGCTACAAAAAAATGGCAACCACAGTGGGAGGCATTCTTTCTTGCACCTCTTAGGTAGAAAGCTTTAAATTCACAAAGTGTCACAGAGATGGCGACTCTGATGGGGAGTCATTATCTGTATAGGATCATAGGATTAGAGGTCTAGGATGTTAGGACAAATATATATACTGCTTTTCCTAATTGATGTCTGTGTTTACTTTTCTGCTAATGGGAATGCATGTGATGCCGCATCTGGAAAGATTAAGTATACACCTAAGATAAGTGATGGCATTATACAGGTAATCTTACGGGGAGTGAATCCCAGATAAGAGGTCCCGGTCGACCATCAAATCAGTGGAGATGCCCTTTGCGGATTCAATGCCTATACGACTTCGGTTGTTGAAAGCAGATTGTTCCATTGGGTTATCCAAGAAACTGAGGATTTTAGTAGACTGAAACCATTTTGTAGTGCGGAAGCTATCAGAAATAGTTGTCACGCGATACTACCCTCATTTGAGACTACTCTAAGATACTACAGCTCGCTGGCGATCCGCTTGCTGTTTTTATCCCAAGAGGAGTCAGTGATTTTGAGGACAGGTACAAAAAATCACCAGTATAAACCTTTGGGGATGGGTAGAGCCTTGACTTCATGACACCGACCCTTTGACCCCATGTTTTTTCTGTTTTTGTGTGCTGCATTCATGCATTCATTTCATTAAAAAACATTAAAACAAAGAAAAATCTTCTCTTCTAGTCTCTCTTTTTCAAATTAAACTAAGACAATGATTGCAAATGTAAAAAAAAGAGATTGCGCTAATGGATTTCGGTAGAAGGAAGACTCACAAGTATACCTTCAAGGTTCTAAAATTAAGAGGATTTAAGAGGTTTGGCAAGGATGATAACCAACCCTGAGGCTTTCAGAGCCAAGTATGGAGGATTGTTGTCTCTGTTAAGGGTCCATGTAATTGAAGGAATCATGTCCACACTAATCCAGTTCTACGATCCGGTCTATTACTGTTTCACATTCTCAGACTATCAGCTAGCACCAACACTGGACGAGTACTTTCACCTGACTGATTTACATATTACTGATCAAGCTCCCTTTTTTAGACTGGAAGAAATTCCAAAGGATCAAACCATTGCAAGAACAATCTATTTGGACGAGTCAGAAGTCAGGACTCACATGACCACCAAGGGTGGAATCCAGGGTTTGCCAGCCCAGTTCTTAATAAAGAAAGCTCTGTAGTTTGCTAGTATAGGGAACGTGGCCGCTTTCAAAAGCATCTTTGTTTTGCTCACCTACGGGTTATTTTTGTTTCCCAACATTGATAACTTTGTAGATATCAATGCCATTAAGATTTTTCTGATTAGAAACCCTGTACCAACCTTGCTCGCAGATGCTTATCATTCTGTACACCTAAGGAATTGGTACAGCGGAGGAATGACCACCTGCTGTACAAATGGTTCATTTCCCATTTACCAAAGTCTGCTGCATTTTGGGATCAAAAGAATACTTTACATTGGTCACAGAGAATCGTGTCTCCTACTAACTCTAACATCGATTGGTACAATCGAATCTATGACAGGATCAGGATCATTGATGGTTGTGGAAATTTCCCAAATGTACCCCTCATAGGAATTAAAGGAGGAATCAATTATCATCCAGTTTTGGTTCGTCGTCAATTTGGATACCCGATGAGGCATGTCCCGCGTAATGCTCATCTGGAAGGTCTTTTCTTCAAGGAAGGAGAAAATGACAGGGAACTAAAGATAGAAATAGTGCATGCCTGGAAACACGTTCATAAGAAAGGAAGAGAGTCTCTAGGAAAGCCGGATTGTGTCTCGGTGGAACCTTATCTCCACTGGGTACAAACTTGAGCTCTCAAGCTGAGGATGCCTTACCCTCGTCAAGAAGTTCTTCAGTTAAGGGACCCTGTCCTTTATTTTATGTCTGATGCGGAAAAACTTCAGGTTACTCTCAACAAAGTTCAACAGGAGAAGAGGTCTTGGAGGAATAAGTATCGTATTCTCAATGTGGAGTGTAAGAAAATACAGTAACTGTTAAAATAAAAAGATGCTCTGATTGGGATTTTAGAGCAACACGCTGTAGAAGACCAAGAAGACCAAAGGAATTTGCTCACTCCTTTCACTTGGCAAAGGAATGACAACCCGACAACGACTCAAGAGCCCTGGTCAAAGAAAAGGAAAGTACCAGAACCAGCACCTGAGCTCGCTTCAGAGAGGACTCGGGACCCATAAGTTTAGATTTCCTTTTGCAGCACTATGTAAATTACTGTATTTCCATTATGCTATCTTTGAATTCAATAAAATAGGGTTTCCCCCACTGTTTGATATTTGTAATCCAATTTTTGAAGTTTATTTTGATTAAACAAAAATTAATAATTGCATTCATCATTCACATGTAACACATTCTTCTTACCTACGAATCTCACGTTTGTGTCTCGGTTCTAGAGTCAAACTGTCTCATTCGTACAATACTCGGGCCAATCGACAGAAAAAGATGGATGATCTCGAGGAAGAGAACAGAGAGTTGAGGGAAGAGATCGACACTCTGAAAGAGGATCTGGGAAAGCTTTATAACGACATGCAAGCTCTAGCAGAAGCTCAAATGCAACAACAAAGGACTGTAATCTCAAAGATCACATCAACGCCCATAGTGGAAAAGTAGTATCCTAGGTACAAGATGCCAAAAGATCATCCCTGGGGTATGCCTATTAACTATATCCCGGAAGGATATGTTCCGCCGATCACGGAAGATCAGGGAACCGCAGCAGGAACCGCTGGGCCTGAAGGTTACAAACTTCGGGAAAGCGAAGAGGCCAGAGGCATGACAGCAACTCCTGAAGGTTACAAACTTCGGGAGAGGGAGGTACCTAGAATCACTGCCATGATGACTATACCACCACCCGTGTTACACACTGTCTCGAAAGGACAGATTCCACAGATACCTTCTAGTGGAGACGAAAGTATGTTCGACAGAATGAATGAGTTCTAAGAACAGTTCCTGGAGATACAGAAAGAGCTGCAAGCCCTTCGCGGTCAGGATCTACTTGGAAAAGACGCCGCAGACCTTTGTTTGGTCCCCAATGTGAAAGTTCTGCACAAATTCAAAGTGCCCGAATTTGAAAAGTACAAGGGTAACTCTTGCCCTCAAAGCCATTTGGTGATGTACGCTCGGCAAATGTCAACTCAGACAAAGAACCAGGAGCTACTGATTCACTACTTTCAGGATAGTTTAACTGGTGCCGCACTCAAATGGTACATGGGTTTAAACCACACTAAGATCGGAACTTTCAGAGATCTTAGCGCTGCTTTCGTTCAGCAGTATAAGTATAACCTGGACATGGCACCTGACAGAGATCAAATCAGATTGATGTCACAAAAGGACAAGGAAACCTTTAAGGAATATGCTCAAAGATGGCGTGAAATTGCCACCCAGATTTTTCCACCTCTTGAGGAAAAAGAGATGACAAAGATCTTTTTGAAAACCTTAAGTTCATTTTACTACGACAGAATAATCGCCAGTGCGCCCAGTGACTTTACTGAAATGGTAGGCATGGGAGTTCGTCTCGAGGAAGTAGTCCGAGAAGGATGTTTTGTTAAAGACGTTGGATCATCAAGCAGTACCAAAAGATACGGTAGTGCTCTCCCTAAGAAAAAAGAGCAAGATATTGGAAATATCTCTCTCGAAAAGCAAAGGCGACGGTACCAACCAGTAGTAGCTGTAACTCCTGCTATTAACCCTGCGCCTATTTCTATGTATCAACCTCAGGTTGCTCAGAGCCAACCAAATCAACAGCAATATCAGCAAAGGACATAACAGCCTCATCAGCAGGCTCGTCCTCCATATAACAACAATCGTACAACGCGACCACCAGGGTTCGACCCTATACCCATGTCATACGCAGAACTGTTTTCACTCTTACTGGTCAAGGGGCATGTCCAAACCAGGGCTCCTCTTACAATATCAAAAAATCCGCCTTTTTGGTTCAAAGCGGATCAGACTTGCCCTTACCATCAAGGAGGGCCAGGGTATAACATAGAAAACTGTCTCAGTTTCAAATCCGATGTGCAAAAGCTTGTTAGGAGCGGGGTCTTATCTTTCAAAGATACGAATCTGAATGTTCTCACGAACCCACTGCCTCAACACGAGAAAGTTGCGGTAAATTTGATAAAAGGAGAGTCTAGCAACAGCTATCAAATTCATGATGTACTCTTATTGAGGGCCAACTTGGTCAAGATGCATTGTAGACAGAGTGGATACGACCATGTTCCACCTCATAACTATCACCAGTGTGATATCTGCTGTAAGAACAATCAAGGATGTTCTGTGGTGCAATAAGCTCTACAGGAACAATTGGATCTCAGATGGATCCACGAGCACCGAGTTCGTGGGGTCAACATGACTTATACGAATTCCAACATCATTCAGAATCACAACATTCTGGCAATGAATGTCAACTTGGTGGCAATGCACTAAAGGCAAAGCCAGAATCATAATCTACCGCGGCACGATTACAATTCCTGTCTGGTTTGCTCGGTAAACAAACAGGGATGCTCTTTTGTATAAGAGGCCCTCCAGCGTCAGATGGATCTTGGGTGGATCCAGGACTACCATGATAGAAATCCTTATCAAATCAACATGATTCAAATCTTCGATATTCGTTTGATGAATACTAGCTTGGTGGAGTTACACGCCAAGCAAGTCCAACTCGGTTTTCTCACTTCACATTTTTGGCCAAAATCTTGCCTTGCCTTGCCTTGGCCAGGCCAAAAACAAGGCAAGCCTTGTATATTTGTGGCTGGGGTTTGATACAAGGATGTATCACCACCCTAATGGTAGAGGGCGCGCACTGCACACAAGAGGTCTGGAGTTCGAATCCCCCTCGCCCAGATCCTCTTTTTTACCACTTTTTCATATTTTTGTCATTTTTCTTATTATTTTTAATGATTTGAAAAATTAATAACTCCCTCAATTTTAATTATTTTTTATTGGTTCTTTTTGCAAAAAATCACACAAATGTTGAAATATTTTATTCCACAAAAAAATAAAATTTATATTATTTACTTAATATAGTTGGTATTTTTATGAATAAATTCATTTTTAATTGTTTTTAAACATTTTAAAGTGAATATTCATCTTGAAAAATCAAAACCAAATGAATTTTAATTCATCTTGTGATTAAAACCTCATTTTTCAAACCTTAACCAAAAATCACAAGTTGTTTATTTCAACTTATTTGGTATCTTTATCATTTTAATTAATTTTCTTTGAATAATTACTTTAAAAACTGATGAAATTAGGATTTTGGTTGATTCCACCCTCATCAATGATTTTCAAACACTCATAGTCCTCTAATGGAGTGTAAGACCAATCCTTTTTTAAACCAATATAATTTGGGCCTCAGTTATTGTATAAGACCCACTGCGATTTCAAAAATCTCGGCGCGATCGCTATTTAAAAACGAGAACCATCTGGGCCTACCCTTGTGTTATAAGCCCCATTTCTTTTCTTTAAGTTTCTTTGGACCTCTGTTGTACCCCAAAATTTGCCCGCCCTATTTCTAACATTTAAATTATTTTTAACTTTGATTTTATAAGTTCTTTTGGTTCAATTTCACTAATATTTTAACGGTAATTTTTATTCAAAAATAGGTAACAGTTTACTTTAAATTGTTTAAATAACAAATAGTTGTTTGACCTTCATATGCTTTCAAGTGCATTTTTATTTCGAATAAACAAGATAGCACAATTGGTAAAGAGTAAAAGCTTGCAAGCATAAGGTCACAGGTTCGAATCCCATTATCTTTTTTTTTTGTTACTAACTTTATTTCCATTTTAAAATCACAAAATTGTTTTTTTTTATTATTTATTTTTAATTTTCGTTTTTATTTTAAAGCATTTTTAAAAATATTTATTTATTTGATTTTATGCACTTTTTACCAAAAAGGATAAAAAAAATCATAATAAATACAAAAAATATTTCTTTTCTTGAGTACTTGTTTCCTATTGGTCAATCTGTGTCAATTTGTGTCATACTCAGCTTCTGATTGGTCAGCTTGCTAACCAAGGAAGATCTTTTGTCAATTTCATTCCCCTTTTTGCCCTTTTAACCTGATTTTCCCATGCTATAAATAGCCCTCTATTTTCACAGTTTTGAGATGAACAAAATCCACAGTCTCACAATTTCACTCACACATACAACAACACTTTTCTCTTTTAATTGTTCATCAAAACTCATATATCCTTCATCAATATTCATCACAACTCTCCAACAAAAAAGTAAAATATCACAAAACCTCTCAAGATCAACTATATCCTTCCGATCCGCCGCTCACCGGACTACCTCCGGTCGCCGCTCCTCCGTTGGCCGTACAGTTCGTACAACAGTACAATCGTACAGTCCGTACAGTCCGTATAACCGTACGAGATCCGCCGCTCCTTCGTCGTCCGTACACAACCATACGAGATCCGCCTCCTCCCTCCGTTTTTTAACTAATAAGGGTTCGTATCAAGTTTTTCTGACATTTTTTTTTCACTTATTTATTTATTTGCTATTTAAATTCCAAGAAAAATTGTATAGGTCGCACAGTTTTCTTTTGTAATAGCCGTAGTTTTATTTCCCGCAAGGTTTGTTATACTTATGTATCTCTCCCAAAGCCTTGTAATAGCGTAGGGATTTTACTTTCCGCACTTTACTTTCCGCTATTTTATTTTACAGCTGTGTAGTAATTAGGGTTTGTATGGCAAAACTAAAAAAAAATCTAGAAAACCCTAATTCAAGATAAATAATTGAAGCTAATCCACTCAATCACACTTGCACCTCTAGGGTAGCCTCTCTCAGTTGCCTTACGAACATTGGTCATGTCCCTCGAAAGTAAGGGTACTTTAGCAAAAGACGCTTACGAATAATATCATCATAGTCCCTAGATGACCCTTCGAGTTGCCTACGAAAAAAATGATCTTGTCCCTCGATGACCCTATGGAAAAATGATGGTAGTCCCTTCGAATTGCTAAAGTATCGTTACATGTTGCCTTCTATGACCATTCGATGACCCTTCGTCGTCCCTTCACATCCAATAGATAGGACTACCTACCCGCTAATGGTATGGATAGTACTATCTCTCAAGGAAAATGTTAAGTACAAGAAAGACCTTATAAATTAAGGGTAAGTAACTTTTAAATGCTTGCTCACAACTCAAAAAAAAAAACAAACACTTTTCACACCTCACACTTTCAAAGATAGTTTCAAAAACAAACACTTTGTATACATTCTTACACGAATTATTAAAAATTCAACTTTTACAAAATATTTTCTAAACACCCACTACATTTCAAAAAAAAAAGCAAGTTAAAGTGAGCAAGCAATTAAGAGCCCGTAGATAACTACGGATGAAAAGGGGTGCTAACACCTTCCCTTTTCATAACTTACCCCCCGAACTCAAAATCTTTTCAAAAAGGTCTTTCCTGTTCTTTTCACCTTTCCAAAATAAATTGGATAAAAGAAAAGTCGGTGGCAACTCTTGCTAACCGCAACATGTTTTGTGAAAACAAAATTAAAAAGTCAGTTCTCCACCGTATCACAGAACTGGCGACTCTGCTGGGGATTCTTTTAAAAGAGGGGTTACCTTAGAGTTAGATCACTTTACCACTTGCTTAAAATTGTTTGACTTATGATCTTTATTTTTAATGGGCCTTGTTTTGGGGTTACTTGTGTGGAAGGTCCTACACCCGGACCTAGTGATTCCTTAGGTAAGTGACAATAGATCATGGAGACTGTACGACGTGTACCGATATGGTTGATATGATGGCCACAGTCTTTAGAACCCTAGTTAACTCATCTTTGGCCATTAGAAGGTAGTGAGATGGCGGACTTTGGATTTACACCGAAGTTGGTTGATACTCGAGGCTACGCTCATTGAGATCAGACTTTCGGGATGTTTTGGTCGGCCACTCGAGTGTCGCACTAAAATAAAGCCTTCGAAAAAGATCCGTGATATGAGTCCTTTAGAACCCGGTTACTATTCTAGGACAGGTTGAGCCAACTAAACCTCAGTGGGTAAGGGTACTTGCCTATGGACTTCATACAAGCCTTTAAACCTAAGACTCTTGTATGACTTGTTTGTGTGTACTACTTATTTACTATTAACATGTACATGACATCATAACATCATAACATATCATTTTCACTAACCATTTCAAGGACCAAGGAATTTATCTTTATTCGTCGTTGCCGGCATTGGCTTCCGTTCCTAGAAATTTCATCCGAGTCAACTTTGTAAGGGTTCCTTCCCAGCTTAAAGAATTGGTCTCAAAGGTTCCCGATGGCTCTCGATCCACCAAAAGACTTGGTTTTCTACTCAACTTGGTTACCTCAGGTTTTGAAGAAGACATGATGAGAGTCATATTCCAGTTCTTTGATCCTAAGCACCACTGTTTCACCTTCCCGGATTACCAATTGGTGCCGACGATGAAGGAGTTATCTAAGCTACTTAGAATACCTATTCTCGATCAGATACCTTTTACCGGTCTAGAAGACGTTCCAAAGCCTGAAGTCATTGCAGCTGCTTTACATCTGAAGAGGCCAGATATTGTGTCCAATTGGGAAACAAGGAGTGGAGTCAAGGGGTTTCTTGCTAAGTTCCTGGTTGAGAAGGCTCAATTGTTCCTAAGCGCTATGAGTTACCATGCTTTTGAGGAGGTATTGGCTTTGTTGATCAGTGGGTTGGTGTTGTTCCCTAATCCATACCAACTCATAGACCTGCACGCTATCAAAATATTTCTGACTCATAACCCGGTACCTACCTTGCTCGGAGATATTCTGCACTCACTTCACACTCGTATTATCAAGGAGCGAGGGACTCTCATGTGTTGCGTACCCTTACTATCTAGGTGGTTTATTTCACACCTTCCCCGACCAGTGTTGAAGAATGAACAAAGGTTGCAGTGGTCTCGAAGGATAATTTCACTCTCCCATTCAGATATCTATTGGTGTACCCGATCTCTTGAAGACTTCACTCTTATTAATCATTGTGGGGAATTCCCTAATGTACCACTCCTTGGCATTAGGGGAGGCATCACCTATAATCCTTCGCTAGCCTTGCACTAGTTTGGTTATGCTCGAAGGGATGGTCCTCATGATATTCTTATTCAGGGTATTGTGTTCGATTATGAAGATGATCCTCAAGGTTACCGTCAAAGGTTTATACGCGCGTGGAATAAGGTGTATAAGATTGAAAGCAGGACCTTGGGACAGAAGAACTCTATTCCTTTGGAGCCTTACCTCAGATGGGTGCGCACTCGTGCTCGAGATCTTATTATGCCATATCCAGCTGTCATACCAGTGATTGTTGAACCTAAGTTTGAGGGAGATGTTCCTCAAGTCATTCTCCATCCAGATATACCTACCGATCTTGAAGAGCTACAGAAGTCCTGGGTTCAGATGAAAGAAGAAAGGGACACCTCTGAGAATCAGTTCTATGCTAGTGAGAAGAAGGTGTTGGAGTTGACGAAATTACTTCATGAGGAGCAGAGCATCAATGCTTACATCGGCACAAAGAGGAAGCGCCCGTGGGAGACTTGAGTCTTGAGTCCTAGGTCTTAGGCGTGTTTGAATTTGCTTTTTGAAATTTCCTTTCATTGTAGCCCAAGAGGCATAAAAAAAATGAATTTTGAGTTTACTAATAAAAGTTTTCCTTTTTTTTCTGTTTGTTTGCAAAGATAAACTCTAAAGTCCTTGAAATCATTGCATATGCATCTACATCTCATAATCATTGCATAGCAGGTTTCTAAGACATGTCTCTCATCTTCTCGCTGTTTATTTTAGAAGAAATGGCTCTCGATCAAACTGTCAAAGATCTCCAGGCCCAGAACACCCCCTCCAAGATCTCTATGATATCTCTGTTGTTGTGCTTCGAATCCCATGCTAAGGCTTTGGTGAAGTTTTTGAAATCTGCGCATGTACCGTGGGAAATCTCTGTTGACCAGTTTGATAATTGTGTCGCTAGCCTGATAACTGATAATGGTCTACGATTTTCTGACGCTGATCTGACTCCCGCCGGAAGGATTCACGATAAGGCCCTGCACGTCTCTATTGAGTGTAGGGACACTACTCTATCTCATGTATTGGTGGACACGGGTTCCTCATTGAATGTATTGCCGAAGATTGCTCTAGACAAGCTTGACTGTGAAGGGGTTGTGCTGAGACCCAGCGATGTTGTGGTGAGAGCTTTTGATGGTTCAAAGAGATTAGTGCACGGAGAGGTTGATCTTCCAATCAAAGTGGGTTCTCAAGTCTTTGTTTCTACTTTCTATGTAATGGACATTCATCTTGCCTATTTTTGTCTGCTTGGGTGCCCTTGGATATATGGGGCAGGCGCTGTGACGTCTACCTTACATCAGAAGCTGAAGTATCCCGTGAAAGGCAAGATTGTCACCGTCTATGGTGAAGAAGAGTACATGGTTAGTCATTTGAATACTTTCAAGTATGTTGAGATGGATGGCGAATTCCTCGAGACTCCTTGTCAAACATTTGAATTGGTTCCTCAGACTGTTCCTATTGCTAAACCAGTTCCTACTGTTCCCAAAGTCACTAGAGTATCTCCTGCAATGGCTTCCCTAAAGGATGCTAGAGCTATGGTCGAAGAAGGTGGTTGCACCATTTGGGGTCAGCTTCCTGACATCCCTTACAAGTCTGACAAATTTAGTTTGGGCTTCACTTCAGAGGCTCAGAGAGATGTACGTCGTGCTCGTGCTATTCGTATCACCAATAAAGGAGTTCATAAAGATCAGGTCAATGCTGTGGAAGATGCTGATAGTGACTGTGATCTAGACAGTTGGATCTTTCCTACCATTGGCAGTGGGCTCAACAATTGGAAGACTGAAGATATTATTCCTATCTCCTTTAGCCATGAGTAAATGCGATTTTCTGTTTTTCTTATTTTCGAAGTTTGGTTTTGTAATTTGAACAATAAAACTTTTAAGCCTTATGCCTTGCCCGGGGCACAATGGCCCATTTGTTAGGGTTGTCATTTCATCGCATATTTTCATTCAATAAATTAATGGACGTTTTGCATTCAAATTTTGCGCTCTTTATCTTTTCTTTTACTTTATATTCATCAAAATAGCTATGTGTTCTTACACACACCCACAAGATAAATTGCAGATCCACATCCACTCTGGATCCCATTGATAACGGTTCTGCTATTGTCAATTATGACTTCGAAAATCCGATCTACCAAGCCGAGGACGAAGGTGAGGAAGATTGTGAAGTGCCTAGAGAGCTTGCTAGACTATTAGAGCAAGAAGAAAAGATCATACAACCGCACGAAGAGCCAGCCGAGGTCGTAAATCTAGGTACTGAGGAGGATAAGAAAGAAATCAAGATAGGTGCTGGATTAGAAGACCGTGTCAAGAAAAGACTGATTCAGATGCTACGTGATTATGCTGAGATTTTTGCTTGGTCTTATGAAGATATGCCAAGACTTGATGTCGATATCGTGGTTCAACGTTTACCAATGAAGGAAGGTTGTCCTCTGATAAAGCAGAAGGTTCGTCGTATACGCCCTGAGATGTCTGAAAAGATCAAAGTCGAGGTTATGAAGCAGTTCAATGCAGGTTTCCTAGGTGTCACATCATATCCTCAGTGGGTTGTAAATGTGGTACCAGTGCCTAAGAAGGATGGTAAAGTTCGTATGTGTGTGGACTACAGGGATCTGAACAGGGCAAGCCCCAATGATAACTTCCCTCTCCCACATATTGACGTTCTGGTAGACAACACTGCTCAGCACAAGATATTCTCATTCATGGATGGTTTCTCAGGTTATAATCAAATCAAGATGGCACCTGAAGACTTGGAGAAGACTGCATTCGTTACACAGTGGGGCACCTTTTGTTACAAGGTAATGCCATTTGGTTTGAAGAACGCAGGGGCAACATACCATCGCGTTATGGTTGCTTTATTCCATGATATGATCCATCACAAGATAGAGGTATACGTTGATGATATGATAGCCAAATCTCATAATGAAGAAGAGCACCTTGACCACCTACACAAGCTGTTTGAGAGGTTGAAGAAGTACAAGTTGAAATTGAATCCAAACAAATGCACCTTTGGGGTTAGATCCGGTAAACTTTTCGGCTTCGTCGTCAGTGGTAAAGGTATTGAAGTCGACCCTGCAAAGGTAAAAGCTATACAAGATATGCCCGCTCCCCGTACTGAGAGAGAAGTCAGAGGTTTCTTGGGACGTTTGAACTATATTGCCAAATTTATCTCCCATTTGACCGCTACTTGTGAGCCAATCTTCAAATTACTAAGGAAAGATCAAGTAGTGAAGTGGAACGACGAATGTCAGATAGATTTTGATAAGATCAAAGAGTATCTCCAAGAACCTCCGATTCTGATGCGACCAGTTAAAGGAAGACCTCTAATCATGTACTTAACAGTGCTAGAGAATTCAATGGGGTGTGTGTTGGGGCAACATGACGAGTCTGGTCGAAAAGAGCATGTAATGTACTACCTTAGCAAAAAGCTTACCGACTGTGAAACAAGATATTCACTGCTTGAGAAAACTTGTTGCGCTTTGGCATGGGTTGCTCGCCGACTAAGACAGTATATGTTGACTCATACCACTTTATTGATCTCTAAGATGGATCCTATCAAATACATATTTGAGAAACCTGCTTTCTCCGGACGAATAGCAAGATGGCAGATTGTCTTGACAAAATACGACATCCAGTACACTACACTGAAAGCAATCAAAGGAAGTGCACTAGCTGATCATTTGGCTCATCAAGCGGTGGATGACTATCAGTCTATGAATTTTGAGTTCCCAGATGAGAATATTATGCTTGTTACTGATTATGAAGAACCTGGACCATGTGAAAGATCTGAACTGGGATCCCGATGGACTATGGTTTTTAATGGAGCTTCTAACGCACTTGGCAATGGTATTGGTGCTGTAATTATCTCTCCTAAGGGTTGCCATACGCCGTTTACTGCTAGACTTTGCTTTGGCTGTACCAACAATATGGCTAAATATGAAGCATGCATCATGGGTATCAAAGCTGCCATTGATATGAGGATCAAATTCTTGAATGTATATGGGGACTCAGACCTAGTGATCAGTCAGATTAAAGGAGAATAGGACACGAAGCATCCAAATCTCATTCCTTACCGAGAACATGTGTTGACTTTGATTCCATACTTTGAAGAAATCACTTTTGAGCATATTCCACGAGAAGAGAATTAGTTGGCAGACGCGTTAGCCACCATGTCATCTATGTTCAAAGTCAGATGGGACAACGAGTCTCCTAGGATTACTATTGACATACTAGACGAGTCGGCACACTGTTATGAAGTTGATACTGATGGGGTAGAAGAGAAACCTTGGTTCCATGAAGTGAAAAGATATCTCGAAACTCAGGAATATCCTGAAGGGGCATCTATCAACGACAAGAAGTTTCTAAGGAGGTTCTCTGCCAAATTCTTTCTGAGTAACAGAATCTTGTACAAACGCAACCACGATTCAACCTTGCTTCGCTGTGTAGACAAGAAAGGAGCAGAATAGATTATGGAAGAGATGCATGACGGAATCTTTGGCACTCACTCCGGTGGGAATACCATGGCTAAGAAGATTTTGAGAGTAGGTTACTACTGGTCTACCATGGAAACTGATTGCCATCATCACTCCAAAACTTGCCACAAGTGCCAGATCTATGCTGACAAAGTACATGTACCTCCGGTTCCGTTGAATGTTCTGACTGCTCCTTGGCCTTTGGCAATGTGCGGCATTGATATGATAGGAAAGATTAAGCCTACCGCCTCCAATGGACATCGTTTCATCCTTGTTGCTATCGATTACTTTACAAAGTGGGTGGAAGCAGCCTCGTTCGCTTTTGTTACCAAGAATGTTGTAGCTCGGTTCATCAAGCATAATCTTATCTGTCGGTATGGCATCCCTGAAAGGATTATCACAGACAATGGTACTAATTTGAACAACACTATGATCACTGAACTCTGCATGCAGTTCAAGATTAAGCATCACAATTCTTCTCCGTATCGACCAAAGATGAATGGCGCAGTGGAAGCCGCCAACAAGAATATTAAGAAGATCTTGCAAAAGATGACGGTGACATACAAAGATTGGCATGAGATGTTACCATTTGCTCTTCATGGTTATCGCACCTCAGTACGTACCTCAACAGGGGCAACCCCTTTCTCTCTAGCCTATGGTATGGAGGCAGTTTTACCTGTTGAAATTCAGATTCCTTCCCTAAGGATTATGAAAGACGCGGGTTTAGATGAAGACGAATGGATTCAGACTCGACTTGACCAAATAAATTTGATTGATGAACAGAGGCTCGCGGTTGTTTGTCATGGGCAAATGTATCAGAAGCGTATGATCAAGGCCTTTAACAAGAAAGTCAAGCGCCAAGTGTACCAGGCCGGTGATTTGGTAATAAAGCGTATCATACTACCACAGGGTGATCCCAGGGGCAAATGGACTCCCACATATGAAGGTCCATTTGTAATCAAGAAAAATATTTTCTGGCGGCGCTATGATACTTACTACTATGGACGGTGAAGATTTCCTGCACCCTGTGAACACGAACATAGTCAAAAAATACTACACATAAAAAGAGACCCGCTAGGTTGACTGGCCTAGGCAAAAATAAGGACATCCCGGCGAACCAAAAGGGTTCGGGCAAAAATTAGGGATATATATACAAAAGAACTGTATACCCGGCAAGTCGAAAACTTGAAAAGGTGGCTTGGGCAAAAAAGGGTATCCCAGTGGACTGAAAACCTGAAAAGACGGTCCAGGAAAAAGTTAGGGATTAAAGCGTACGACTATGTCCCGTTGGATCACTTATCTGATTCCAGCTTAGTTTTATCAAGTTCGAATGGCGCAGATCAATCCAGTCATCTTCCTTCCGACAGCAAGGGATGAGATGCTTGAAGATATAGTGGCAATAGTAGAGTTGAAACTCAATGGGATCATTTCCACATAACTGTTTTTCTTTGTTTATCACTTTGCACCTTTTTAATTTTTACGACAATTTCCTCTTACTAGGATTTCTGTCTCCTTGTACAAAAATGTCTGTTTATAGGCCAATTTCAAAATAAATACAAGTCTATTTTCAAATTCAAAATTGTTTTTACTTGCCTTGTTTTGTTTGCGTAAACGTCCAATGGGTACTTTAAATGAACATATGCACTTGAATATGATTGAAGTTTACCAAAAATATACGTGAAAACAGGAATATCATTTGCTAAGGACTCTAGGAGTTGGGATAATGTTCAAGATGTCCACGAACCCCCATAGAGCCAGTTTCATGGAAATATCCCCACAGAGCAGTCTCCATGGAACTATCTCTATAGAGCTATCTTCACAAGCTCATCCCCAACAGAGATATATTCCCCGACAGAATTAGTATGCCCTCAGACAGAAATTGGGGCATCTTCCAGTGGTTCACTTCCATATATTTGATGGACAGCTTGGCATGATCGTCTCCCCTAATAGGTCCCCTAGCAGATAAAGAAGTTGATCATTTCCCCAGCATACAGCAGAAATTTCCTCAATGCAGCCTATGAAATTCTAATCCCCATCAGAGATTATTCCCTCTATGTAGTATATAGAATTCAATTCCCCAGCTGACTTTATTTCTCTAACACTATAGAATTCTCTCCCCCAGTAGAATTTATTCAAGGATGCTATCCCCAGTAGAGTCATTCCAAACAGGATCTGAAGATTTATTTTCTCCATCCCCAGCAACAGTCAGGGATTTATTTTCCCCAATCAGACGTTACTATTCAAAGCCACTACTAATTTCAATGACATCTCATGCCCATACATCATTTACAATACATCATAGCATATGCATACAAAACGCATATATCATTCTCATTTATTTTAAGAGCATCATTACGCAATGCATTACATATATCATGACATTGCATAAAACTAACTTGTTTTTTTAGGTTAGTTCTCAAACGGACAAATATTGTCAACAGTTATCATCCTTCAGATACAATCAGTCGAAGATTCATTCTGACACTCCTTTTGATACAGTCAGGAGTAGACTCATTCCAGTACATCTTTTAGATATAGTCGGTCGAAGGCTCACTCTAATACTAATTTTTCAGATACAGTCAGGCAAAGACTCATTCTGATCTCCTTATAGATACAGTCAAGACATAGACCCATTCTAGAACATCATACATATACAATCAAGGCGTAAGAATCATTTTGGCATTCCTCAGCACGTCTGCTAGGTACCGTTGGACACAGACTCATTCTAGTATATTCCTCAGATACAGTCAAACCTAGACTCATTCTGATACTCCTATCAGCAGTTACTTTGGATGGCGTCTATAAGGCCATCTCCATCCTATCATCTTTCCGAGTGGCATCTTTAAGCTCATTCAAGCAATACAATCAACCAACAAGCGTTACTTCGTGCACTCGTGAGTGCAAATATCTGGGCACTTAAGTGTTCAATCCTCTTCTACCTTCAGATCACGAATGGCAGACATGCCAATCTAACTCCTCAGGTTTAAGAAGATTGAACAGGGGCAGCTGTTGTACCCCAAAATTTGTCCGCCCTATTTCTAACATTTAAATTATTTTTAACTTTGATTTTATAAGTTTTTTTGGTTCAATTTCACTAATATTTTAACGGTAATTTTTATTCAAAAATAGGTAACAGTTTGCTTTAAATTGTTTAAATAACAAATAGTTGTTTGACCTTCATATGCTTTCAAGTGCATTTTTATTTCGAATAAACAAGATAGCACAATTGGTAAAGAGTAAAAGCTTGCAAGCATAAGGGCACGGGTTCGAATCCCATTATCTTTTTTTTTTGTTACTAACTTTATTTCCATTTTAAAATCACAAAATTGTTTTTTTTTTATTATTTATTTTTAATTTTCGTTTTTATTTTAAAGAATTTTTAAAAATATTTATTTATTTGATTTTATGCACTTTTTACCAAAAAGGATAAAAAAAATCATAATAAATACAAAAAATATTTCCTTTCTTGAGTACTTGTTTCCTATTGGTCAATCTGTGTCAGTTTGTGTCATACTCAGCTTCTGATTGGTCAGCTTGCTAACCAAGGAAGATCTTTTGTCAATTTCATTCCCCTTTTTGCCCTTTTAACCTGATTTTCCCATGCTATAAATAGCCCTCTATTTTCACAGTTTTGAGATGAACAAAATCCACAGTCTCACAATTTCACTCACACATACAACAACACTTTTCTCTTTCAATTGTTCATCAAAACTCATATATCCTTCATCCATATTCATCACAACTCTCCAACAAAAAAGTAAAAAATCACAAAACCTCTCAAGATCAACTCTATCCTTCCGATCCGCCGCTCACCGGACTACCTCCGGTCGCCGCTCCTCCGTTGTCCGTACAACCAATACAGTCCGTACAACCGTACGATATCCGCCGCTCCTTCATCGTCCGTACACAACCGTACGAGATCCGCCTCCTCCCTCCGTTTTTTAACTAATAAGGGTTCGTATCAAGTTTTTCTGACATTTTTTTTTTCACTTATTTATTTATTTGCTATTTAAATTCCTAGAAAATTTGTATAGGTCGCAAAGTTTTTTTTTGTAATAGCCGTAGTTTTATTTCCTGCAAGGTTTGTTATACTTATGTATCTCTCCCAAAGCCTTGTAATAGCGTAGGGATTTTACTTTCCGCACTTTACTTTCCGCTATTTTATTTTACAACTGTGTAGTAATTAGGGTTTGTATGGCAAAACTAAAAAAACAATCTAGAAAACCCTAATTCAAGATAAATAATTGAAACTAATCCACTCAATCACACTTGCACCTCTAGGATAGCCTCTCTCAGTTGCCTTACGAACATTGGTCATGTCCCTCGAAAGTAAGGGTACTTTAGCAAAAGACGCTTACGAATAATATCATCATAGTCCCTTCGATTAAAGATCATAGTCCCTAGATGACCCTTCGAGTTGCCTACGAAAAAAATGATCTTGTCCCTCGATGACCCTACGGAAAAATGATGGTAGTCCCTTCGAATTGCTAAGGTATCCTTACATGTTGCCTTCTATGGCCATTCGATGACCCTTCGCCGTCCCTTCACATCCAATATATAGGACTACCTACCCACTAATGGTATGGATAGTACTATCCCTCAAGGAAAAGGATAAGTACAAGAAAGACCTTATAAATTAAGGGTAAGTAACTTTTAAATACTTGCTCACAACTCAAAAAAAACAAATACTTTTCACACCTCACACTTTCAAAGATATTTTCAAAAATAAACACTTTGTATACATTCTTACACGAATTATTACAAAGTCAACTTTTACAAAATATTTTCTAAACACCCAACACATTTAAAAAAAAAAGCAAGTTAAAGTGAGCAAGCAATTAAGAGCCCGTAGATAACTACGGATGAAAAGGGGCGCTAACACCTTCCCTTTTCATAACTTACCCCCCGAACTCAAAATATTTTCAAAAAGGTCTTTCCTGTTCTTTTCACCTTTCCTAAATAAATTGGATAAAAGAAAATTCGGTGGCGACTCTTGCTAGCCGCAACATGTTTTGCGAAAACAAAATTAAAAAGTCAGTTCTCCACTGTATCACAGCCTCTAATAGAGTGTAAGCCCCAATCCCCTTTTAACCAAAACCATTTTGGGCCTCAGATATTGTATAAGTCCCTCTGTGTTAAAAGAAAAATCTCGGCGCAATCGTCAGTTCAAAAATCAAATCATCTGGGCCTACCCTCGTGTTATAAGCCCCATTTCTTTTCTTTAAATTTCTTTGGGCATCTGATAGAGTGTAAGACCCAGCCCTTTTTTGAAACCAAAATGATTTGGGCCTTAGTTATTGTATAAGACCCACTGTGTTTTCAAAAACCTCGGCGCGATCACCGTTTTCAAACAAATAACCCTGGGCCTCTAATAGAGTGTAAGACCCATTCCCTTGTACATAAAAACAATTTTGGGCCTCACATATTGTATAAGTCCCTCTGTACAGTTTTTAAAACAACGGTGTGATCATCGTTAAAACTTGGGCCTCTCCTTGAGCTGTAAGCCCCAACAATCTTTTCAAAGCACTTTCTCCTTTGACTTTGAATTCAAATATATGTTGTCATTAAAACTTTCTTTAATTTCTTTGTTGAACAACTAACCAAACAGCATGGAAGCTCTACAACGGGTAGGTGTTTATCCGCTTTCATTTACCGCTTTCATATGTATATAACTGTATTGTGGGGCTGCTTCATTGTAAGTCTTTTTTCACATCCTTTTATATACTTGTCACATATCCACTGTGTAATACTAGTATAGTTATTTAGAGTTTTCCCCTGCAACTATGTCTAGCACTAGGTAAAGCCTTGTTGGTCACTCTTAAATACAAACAAAACTAGATCCCCCGTAGGATTCCAGATACACTCTTCCCTTCTCTTGGGGTTAAACAATATGGAACAAAGAGAAAGGCAGTATTCTCGGTGAACCTTTTCTCAGACTGTCACCCTTAGAAATTGTCAAAGAAACTCTAACTCCCCAGAGATGATATTTTCTCCGTGAATGGCATCTCTTGAGTTTCTTCCAAATTCTCAAACTTTCCTGGAATGATCTCTTCTTTGTGAATTGTATTTCTTCAACTTCTCTTGGTTTGGGGACCCGCAGGCTTCCTAAAAGCATCCCCTCCTCCTCTTGGGCGTTGTACAAGGACCCTTCGGCTTCTTAGAAGTTCTCATGCCTTCTCTTGGGCTTAATACAAGGACCCTAACGACCTCTTAAAAGGTATAAGATAGAACTTAGCCATCCTTAGCTAGAGCAGTCTTTCCAGTGTCAAAACTCGGCCATTTTAGGGTTGGTACTCATCCCTTAATGCCCGCGCCTCCTCTTGGGCATTCTACAAAAGATAAAACTCTAGACTTGGACAGTCTAAACCTCTTGAGTCTCAAAGACATTCTCAAGTTCCTTTCAAACGTAGGAAAAAACACCGATCACTCTGGATAAATCTCCAGCAAAAACCTGGTCTCTCTCATGAGAGTTCCCCACACTTAGACCCGCTTCAGGATCTCAATAATCCTCAGCAGTAACTCAGCCTCCTCTTGGGCTTTGTATAAATGATTCACCCTAGTGGAGCTAACCTTTTTAGACTCTCTTGTTGAGTCAACCACTTTTTAGCCTCCGTCTTGGGCTTTGTACAAGACACATAAAAAACCCACTCTCTTGTTAAGTATAAAAGACTCTCTTGTTGAGTCAATCTCCTTTTAGCCTCCGTCCTGGGCTTTGTACAAGACATATAAAACACTCTCTTATTGAGTATAAAAGACTCTCTTGTTGAGTCAATCTCCTTTTAGCCTCCGTCTTGGGCTTTGTAGAAGACATATAAATCACTCTCTTGTTGAGTATAAAAGACTCTCTTGTTGAGTCAACCACTTTTAGCCTCCGTCTTGGGCTTTGTACAAGACATATAAATCACTCTCTTGTTGAGTATAAAAGACTCTCTTGTTGAGTCAACCACTTTTAGCGTCCATCTTGGGCTTTGTACAAGACATATAAATCACTCTCTTGTTGAGTATAAAAGACTCTCTTGTTGAGTCAAGCAACCTTCGGACTCTCTTCTTGAGTCAGCCTTTCCCAGACTCCGCCTTGGGCTTTATACTGGACAGATAAAAGCACTCTCTTGTTGAGTCGAACCATTTCAGCCTCCATCTTGGGCTTTATACAAGATACATTCTTCCCAACGGAGTCAAAATCCCTTTTAGCGTCAATCTTGGGCGTTCTACAAGACAGAAAGAACATTTTCCCTAGAAAAGTCAAACTTCTAGCCTCCTCTTAGGGTTTGTATAAAGAAACCCCCGGTTGAGTCAATCAACCTTTTAGCATCAAGTTTGTTCCTTGCTCACAGCATACAAACATCAACAACTCCTCTTTAGAGATGACAAATTCTCTCTCATCCAAAACCATTTAGCTTCACATCTTGGGCTTTGAACAAGATACAAACCACCTTTAGCTTCATATCTTGGGCTTTGAACAAGACACCAAAATAACCTTTTTCCTCCCATAGAATATGAGGAACTACGATCGCTCTGATTTCCCTGTTTTGGGAATACGTAGGCATAAGATTGCAAAAATCTTAGCGAGCATACTAATCAAAAAACCCAAAATCCAGTACCTCCATACATCAATCAAGAAGCATCAGACCTAACATCTTACCAAAAAAAAATCTCGCAAATAGTCCAGACACTGTGTTCTTAAACGAAATAACCTAAAGACAGACCCCCGTTTTGATAGCATCTGTAAACCAACAGTTTTGACTGTTTAACCTCAGTATGCAAGCAGGGTTAATTGGAGACATCTATTTCCCTTCATTAATCAGCTTCACAGGATAAAAAATGAATCGAACTGTAGTACCAAAGGATAGTGATTCAAAACCACAAAAACCGCGCTACACATGTAGAACAACTCTTTAGCATTTGTCTTATCTGTATTATCCTGGCCAAAAATAGTGTCTGCCAATATTTGGAGAAAATAGCGTATGGTCGGGTTATGTATCTGAGTTGCTACATTATCCTAAAAAATATCAGTAACAAACCTTATCAAGTGTTTTAAGAAATCCTCAACACTATTCACCCAATTGGTATCTAATGGTGTTTCACAGATGATACCCTCTCCTTGAGGAAAATTTAGAAATTCAGTAAGTTGAATAGTGCTACGTGTATACTCCCTATTAAACATTCTAAACTTAATTATCCCAGAAGTTCTAGAGGTACAGGGTTGTACGGTGTAAATAAGGGAGCTAAGGAATTCTACAATTAATCTAGCATAAGTGGCATCCTTACGTGCATAAAAATGTGACAAGCCTAGTTTATCAAACATCTAACGTACACTGTCAAACAGCCCTAGACTACGTAAGCAAAAATAATGAACATACCTTGTCAGGATAATTTTCCAGTTTAGCAGAGCTTCAAACTTCTTCTGTTGCCTCTCGCCATCTTTTCAATTCTGAAAAATTACGCCTTCAAAATTTGTATTCCGCTCTTGTGCCATTTTTGAGAACTTGAGAATTTCTTGAGATGAAGTATGGTGTGGAGGAGAGTATGTAAGAATGAGAATGATAAAAGTGGAATTGTGAAGGTTGGTTTAAATAGGAGTGGGAGAGTGGAAATTTGAAAAGTGAAGGAATATTGAGAGACTTTTGGGAAAATGGAAGAATAAATGTTGGTTGATGGAATGGAGTAATGGTGGAGTGAATGTGGTGGTTAAAAGTTGAGGAGATGAAGTTGGAAAGGTAAAAATAAGGTCAAAACTAATTTTTTTTTCCGTGTAAGGGATTCTGTGGCGACTGCCATGATATGTGTGGCGAACTCCACACTCTGTGAATTTGAATTTTTCATAATTTTGTTTCGGAGGCGAATGCCATAGAGGTTTGGTGAGTGTCATGCTCTCGGCAGCATTTTGGGTTGTAATTGTTGAGCTTCTCAACTATTTTGGGTCTGCCTCATGGTTAGTGGTGAAATTTTTTTGAAAATAATGAAAAAAAATTGAAGAATCAAAGTTAGAAAACAAAAAATTTCAAATGGAATGCATAAAAAATGAAAATCCCATGGTTTTCCTGCCACGCAACGCTTTGTTTAATGTCGATAGCTCGACAACTGAAATGGAAGCATTATGAAATAATGATTAAACAATTGAAAAATTAACGAAAAAAATTGAAAAACTAAACAAGACCTAAACAAAACGGGAAAACTGTTTCCTCCCTCACACTTTAACTTAACATTGACCTCAATGTTTTCATCTAAGCGGAGAGAAGGAAATAATAAACATGTTTGCTTCTCATGTGTCATGATGTTTGGCTTGGTGATCCAATTCTCTCTTTAAGGAATGTACTTCTTGGAACAAGTGGTCCATCTGCTCAGTCGCTCTATCAGTTTGGTCTTGAATAGCATGGAGGAGAACTATGACTTCTCTTCTAAGGGTGTTGAGGTCATAGTCAACATTGCGCCTATCTGAAGGACCTGCAGAAGAAGATGATGAAGAAACATCTGAAGGAGGAGTGGGTGATATTTAGGGGCGGGAGGAGTCTCGGGTGGTGTTGGGTCTCACCCTGATTTTCTAATTGGTAACGCTAGTTTTCACGGTTGTGAACGCTTGTCTTTTCAGGATTTGGAAGGGTGAAATGATGAATGACATCACTCAGAATTACTATCATGAACTCATTAAATCCATCTCACCTCACCAAACTTGTATTTAGATAGTGGTCTAGATCTAACAAGTTATATCCATATATAGGGGTTAGGTGATATATTTGGTTGTGTAGGCCTAAGGCTAAGGCTACGTGGGTGATTGTACCGCCTACATAAATGTTCTCTATTGTCTAGTTAGCAACTCTATATAAGCATGGAAGCAAAAAGGTTGTAGAATTTATGGAGCGAGTCTGAAAAACATTGAACATAATAAACACTTTTTCTTTACTGACCAGTACAACGTTATTTGCCTTCCCAAAAAATGTCTGAGCTACAACCATTTGGAAATATCTAATGCTTGGGTTGTGGATTAAGGTGGAGTTCATTCTCTCATAATCTGAAGAAAAATCCTCTGGATGCCACCCCATAAAAAATATAATCCAGCTTGCATATCATCATCGTTGGGTACCTCAGTGTAGACATGAGGTCCATGTTAGAATGCTAGAAGCACAACTAACTCTCGGTGGATAAGACGATAGTCTTGTCCAAAAAGACTAAATGTAGATAAGCCTATATTATGTCTTATTCCTAGGTGAAGGTGATAATAGAAAGAACACAGGAACTCTAAGGTCAGGTTTTGGTAAGTTAGATGCTTCGCAATTGAGAATCAATCCTAGGTGATCTGGTTAAACATGTACCAGACGCTATCTCTGAGTCCTAAGGTTACTAGGAATGGGAAGTCTGGATATCGTGTAGGTCATATGATCCTTTCAGCTAAGACTTCGTAACGCCTTCTCTAGGCATCGTTCTTGTAAACGATCCTTATGCTGTCTTCGTGCTGCATTCTTAAATAATGTTAGTGGAAAAATTCGCCAATGATAATGTAGTGAACCTGAAAAGAAAAACACACAGATAAAGTTAGTGAATAATTAACAAGGTTTAAATTTTTGCGTTTATTTATTTTGGATATGGAAGAACAAAAGGAAATTTGAGGGTTGTCTCCCACGCAGTGTTTTGTTTTATGTCGTTAGCTCAGCGCACTTTTGAAGCTCATTTCTCGGGCAGACTAGTAGGCGGCTCGTTCAATTTCCAACTAGGATAATGCTCTGTCATTTCATCACTGTGGTAGTGTTTAAACATCTGTCTGTTTACTATAAACGGCCCGATTAACTTACTCCAAATTTTTACTGCTCCAGATCGCATAACTTTTACTACTTCAAACGGTCCCGACCATTAAGAATGAAGTTTTCCTGGGAACAATCTCGGTCTGGGGTTAAAAAGGAGTACTAGTTCTCCTATAGAAAAGTTCCTTCTAGCAATACATTTATCATGCCATCTATTTGTTCGCTCTTTGTAAATCTGGGCATTTTCATAAGTGTCCAACCTTAGTTCTTCTAACTCATGAATATCTAATATCCTTTTTCCGGTGGCAGCTTCATATCTATGTTTAGGGTCTTAATGGCTCAATAAGCTTTATGTTCTAGCTCGAGCGGTAGGTGACATGATTTTCCGTACACGAGTTTGAATGGTGTTGTCCCTATGGGCCTCATATAGGTTGTCCTATATGCCCATAATGCTTCGTTTGACTTAGACGACCAATCTTTTATAGAGGTTGCAACAGTCTTTTCTAAAAAATGTTTAATTTCTCTATTGGAAACTTCTACTTGCCCACTTGTTTGAGGATGACATGTGTCATACCCTAAATTTTGACCACCAAGATTTCCCATCATTGTGAGAATCATCACCACAATATGGATGTACCATCATGCCTCATCAATTTCCTCAAGGATTGTTGAGCTTTCACTACAATCAATAATTAGGGTTTCAAGCCCTCTTAGAGCACTTAGACAAAGGATCAATCAAGAAATGACATGATCTTCAACTTGTCTGACCTCTCAAACACCCATAAGGGATCAAGAGGACTCCCACGTCAAGAATCAAGCACAAAGTTGCAACATTCCAAGTGGATCAAGCCTCAAGATCGCCAATGTCCCCAAATTAAGGTTTTGGTCGACCAAGGCCTCCAGATGGAATTTTTCCTCTGGGAATGAGCCAATGCTTTAAAGCACAACACAAGATACTCCAAGGGACCTCATGGATCTAATCATCAAGTCAATTTAGCCTCAGGGGATGCATTCACAAAAAAATCAGGAATTAGGATTTCTTGACCTAATTCACCCCTAAGTTGACTTTTGGAGCAAAACATGAGCCAAGACCTCAAGACATGATTTAAGGGCCTCAAGTACACTACATTGATCCATTTGCAACAATGGATTGACCCAAGAAGCTTGGTTCACAAGTTTCAATTTCATCTGGACCATAATTAGGGTTTTGAAGGAAAAGTCAACTGTACCTTTGACTTTTGACCAAGACGTGCTCCCAAACCTTGGGACATGATTCAATACACCCTATAACACCTATGGAATCCATCCATTAGGTTTGAATTAGGTCAAGAACTTGATTTCACAAAGGATCGCATAGTTTGGATTTCATCCGACAAAAAGTAAACTGAGCACAAAATCAAGTTTGACTTTTTGGAATTTTTCCCAAATATGGTTCCCCTAAGTCAAAAATAATGTTAATGTATGGTATTGATCATCATTCATTAAGAAAAATCAAGAAAAGTGAGGTTTCTTGCAAAAGGGGCAACCATGAGAAACCAAAATTTTTCTAAGTTATGGAACAAAAGTGATTTTGTACCAACTTTGCAAGGTCATAACTCCTAAACCACAAGGCCTTTTTCTCCCATTCAAAGCTCATTGAAAGTCCATCTGACATACTTTAAAAGTGTCAACTACAAGAGATTCCAAATCCTCATGGATTTTGAGTTATGGATTGATCAAAATCACAAAAACATGAAAATGACCACTTTTCCAACACTTAGTGAAATTTTCAATAAGTTAGAATCTGCCTTACTTTTTCCAAAATGTAGGGACATTTTTCACCTTGATCCAAGTTAAACCAAGTCCATTGGTGAACATCAAAGTTGAAGTGTGCCATGAGGGCTTTCCAACAAGTACTAGATCATCTCCAAATTCAATTTGAGTAGGGAGATACAACCCTTGGAACATGGCATCATGGCCTGATTTTTACAAGGCAGTTTTGTGCATTTTGCTCGAGTTAGCTAATTTGGACAACTCCAAGCCTTGTCATCCATTTGGACACATCAGAGGATAACATCCAAGAGAAAATATTTGATCCACAAGCCTCCCAAGTCCAAGGAACTACATGTAGCCATAAGTGCCCTAAAAAGGCTAAAAAGCTCAAAGACTCCAATTTTGTTTCCAAGCATTCAATGGATGCATCAAGGTGGCATGGACTGAGACATTCCTAACTGAATGAGTCAAGATTCAGCTCTGAATCAAAGGACCATAGGCTTGTGCCCTAACCTCAAGTCAATGGTCATGGAAGACTAGAACTCCTTTATGCTACAATTGGCCAAGGGACTGTCCAAGTTGCAATTCACTATTGCTTGCAAAACAAACTTACTCTACTATAAATAGAGCTCATTTGTGATCAGTTTGAGTACCCCAAAGCACTACAACTGATGCTTTCCTCAAAATATCTCTTTAGGCAAAAATGCCTTCTTTTGCAAGTCATCTCTGAGTTTTTGAGTTAGAGAGCAATTCCACCACAGATCATGATTCAAACACATCCAATATATCATATCTAAGCTGTTCAAACACTCACCCTTGATCTGAAACACCAAAACCACAAAGTCAACCTCCTAAACCTCAAAATTTGACTTTTCTGCATTTTTCAACCCATGTCTTGATTCAGTCACTTCCAAAACCAAATCAAGCCTCAAACACACTCCAAATATCATCCTTAAACTGTCCCAATTGGTTTCCCTCATCTGGAACACCATTTGAGAGAGTTACTATCTTGGTCACTTTTGTCCCTTTTGCAAGAAAGAGCCAATTCTTGTTCCTGAGGATTCCAGCTGGTTTTGATCATCCTAAAAGCTTCTAAGGGATCAATCAAGGGTGTTCAAAGCATTGAATTACTTCTGGCACAAGGAACTTGATAGATAGCACAAGGAACTTGACAGATTGCACAAGAAGCTTCAAGAGGTAAGTGCATCACAACTTGAACTTTCTAAATCATGCATTGCTTTGAGGTCCATTGATCATGGACATCTCATACATATCATATATGTTGTGTTTGAACCAATTTACCATGCTATTACTGCCTGTATGATGAGATAGCATAGAACATGCAAATCTAGGCCTATTTTGAAATCACTATCGGATTTTAAAATAGGGACATTTTCTGAAAATTCCAAGGGCACCATTGGATTCCTCATGAAATTATAGGCAAGATACACCTAAATTTTGTCCCAATCCATGGAGAAATGACGAAGTTAGAGCCTTCACACAAGAGGCCTAAAAGCAAGGCATCCCATATATATTCATGGGGTGGTTTTGATACACAGATGTATCACCACCCCAGTGGTAGCGCGCATGTGTGTTTGGATGGAAGGTCGTGGGTTCAACACCCACCCAGACCATTTTGCCATTTCTCATATTTTTTGCTATTTTTCACAATTTTTATGGTTTTTATTAATTAATTCCAAAATTAATTTCTCTCTCAATTTTAATTATTTTTTATTGGTTCTTTTTTTGAAAATTCCCAAAAATGTTAAAATATTTTATTCTACAAAAATTTCACAAAAATATTATTTATTTCATATATTTGGTATTTTTGTAAAGAATTATGTTTTATTTGTTTTTAAACATTTAAAAACATTTCTTTCTCTTGATTTTACAAATTCAAATGATTTTCAAATCATTCTATGAATGAAACATGATTTTTCAAACATTAATCCAAAATCACAACTTATTTTTCACACATATTTGATAATTTTGATCATTTTAATTGAATTTTTATTCAATTAAAATACATTTTAAAATCAAATTAGGGTTTTTGATTATTTTCACCCTCACAAATCTTTTTCAAAACACTTTGGGTCTCTAATAGAGTGTAATACACAACCCCCTTGTATAGGAAACCATTTTGGGCCTCAGTCATTGTATAAGTCCCGACACGATTTTAAAAATCTCGGCGCTATCGTCGCCTTTTAAACAAAAACCATCTAGGCCTCCCCTTTTGTTGTAAGTCCCATCTTTCTTTTTTAAAATACACTGCGGGCCTCTAATAGAGTGTAAGAACCAACCCTCTTTAGTACATAAATACTTTTGAGCCTCAGTCATTGTATAAGTCTCAGTACGGTTTTCAAAAACGACGGTGCAATCACTGTCTTTCCATGGGCCTCTCCTTGAGTATAAGCCACAATCTTCTTTTCAAAAACAACTTTCCCTTTGATTTAGGTTCAAATTCATAGTTGTTATCAAATCTTTCTTTAATTTCTTGAATAACTAACCATACAGCTGTTAACATGGAAGCTTGCTCACCTGTAAGTTTTATCAGCTTTCTTTTACATATTTGCACTTATATATATATATATAATCTGAACCATTAGATTTTAAAATAAATGGTGGTGATTTTGTGTTAGTTTTTTTTCTCTCTCCTCCATCATTTATTTTAATAATGGAAGAGAGAGAAAAACAAAAACCACATCTGATCTCCACCATTTATTTTAAAATCTAATGATTCAGATTCATTCTCATGTTCTTACATAAAAATTGCATTCTCATAAGATATGAACCCTATATATATATATATATATATATATATATATATATATTTGTTTGTGCTGGAATCTTGCTCACCTGTAAGTCCTCCTACCCTCTTTTTACATACAGTATATATTTCATTTGTAGATATATACTTGTATATTATCTGCTTCGAGTTTTTCCCGGCAATTAGGTCTAGGATTAGATAAAGCCAGTGGTCACTCTTTCAACACAGTCAAAACTAGTTCCCCATAGGAATTCCAGATACAGTCTTGCCTTCTCTTGGGCTTATACAATATGGAACAAAGCGAAAGGAATTATTCTCGGTGAAACTTTTCTCAGACTGTCACTATTAGAAAATTGTCAAAGAAATTCATTTCCCCCAGAGAGGATTAATTCCCGGTGAAACCTCTCTTGAATTTCTTCAAACCCTATAACTGTTCACTAAAGAAAAGATTATTCCCGGTGAAACCTTTCTTGAACTTTTCTTAAGTTTGGACCCACAGGCTTCCTAAAAGCATCCCCGCCTCCTCTTGGGCTTTGTACAAGAACCCTCTGGCTTCTTAGAAGTTCGCATGCCTTCTCTTGGGCTTAATACAAGGACCCTGAAGACCTCTTAAAGGTATAGGACAGAAATTTGTCATCCTTTGTTAGAGCAGTCTTTCTAAAGAGTCAAAACCTCAGATCAATTAAGGGTTGATTCTCATCCCTTAAAACACCAGCCTCCTCTTCGGCATCATACAAAGATAAACTCTTCCATAACAGTAGACTTGGACAGTCTAATCTCCTCTAGGATCTCAAAGACATTCTCAAGTTCCCTACAAACACAGGAAAAGCCCTGGTCATTTAATCAATCTCCAGTAGAGTTAAAACCCTTATAGGATCTAAAACTCACTCTTTCATCCTAAATTTCCCCAGCTAGGGTCAGCTTATCATCAGGATAACAGTATCCCAAATCAGAAACTCAAGGCATCTGATACCTCAACTCTTCTGTAAACCCTCAGCAAGAGTTGATCCCCCGACTTAGACCTACCTCTGGATCTCAATAATCCTCAGCAGGAGACAGCCTCCTCTTAGGCTTTGTATAATGATTTTCCTCAACAGAGTTAGCCTCAAAAGCACTCTCTTATTGAGTCAATCACCTTTTCAGTACTCTCTAGTTGAGTCAATTGATGCGTATTTTTTCGCAAGTGTACGAACGCATCAAAGTAATATAAAAGATTATCGTATCCACAGAGACCAAGTGTCAATCTATCGCTATCTATTGTTAAGGTGTGTATCTAAGGTGATTGAAAATAGTAGTTTTGAAGAGTGCACGGTAGTAAATAAAGTAATTAAAATTAATTGATAAAGACAGGCTCGAATGCAATTCACACAACCAATTGATAATCCAAGTACTTGCTAATAGAACTACTTACGGGCAATGTTTTCTACCTTGAAAAGAACTATTTTGACAGGAACTGTCGCTTTCGCGTATTCAGAACCGAGTTGTACCCCCTAATCAAACCCTCTTATTGTCACGGATAAAAAGGCGCGCATTGCGTTAGAGTAGTAAACCTATTTTTAAGAAATATAGTATCTTGACCAAGTTGAAAAGTATTTTAACCTGGATTTTCTAAAAAAAAGAGGTTCTTACGAACCAGACTTTAAACTTCTTAACGCGTCCGAAAATGGTTTTAAAATCTCTTTTCCTTTTAAATTAAAAACTCCTAATAAACTAAACAAAGCGCTTTCGCTGTTTTTGAAATAGTTTAAAAACAATTAAGTTTAGATAGGCGTTGGACGACTTTCGATCTTACCCAACGGAATTTAAGAACAGGAAAACTTATATTGAAAGTTAAAATAGCCCTTAAGTGTTTCCACTAACAATTGTACAGATTATCAGTTCGGTTATGATCTTCACATTCTAACCTTTATAAAATTAGCCAGACATGGTAAAGTAAAAGTTCATTTTTAGATTTTTCATAAAAAAGGTATTTAAGTGCGAGTGCGGAAAGTAAATGAAAGTAGTGCGAGTGCGGAAAGTAAATGAAAGTAATGCGAGTGCGGAAAGTAAATGAAAGTAATGCGAGTGCGGAAAGTAAATGAAATTAAAAGAAAGTGCAAGAAATAAAGTTGACAAAAGGTAAAGTAATAAAAACCTGCTCCAATCGGAGTGGTTGAATAAAACGTGAACTGAAAGTAAAATGGCGGCAGGATTAACTTCCTTCCAGAGTGCTCCAAGACTCAATCTCACAGGCTCTTACAGACTCGGTCTCTCGAATGTAGTAACACCTCGATGTGAAGCGATTACCACTATTACACTGATATATGCTTATGAACAACTAAACTTGGATGAAGAAAAACGAAAATCTAATGTCCTATTTATAGGCAAGGAAACATGTGGAAAAGACAAGGATGCCCCTAGCATTTGAATTTGGGCGGGAACTTGTTTTGCTCTTGTGGCGCCCGCCACAACACCATGGCGCCCGCCATGAGTGTAAAATTGCTTGGGCAGTTGGAGATCGTGGGGAAAAACAGTTGGGAGGAGTTTGAGACATGGCCACGTCATGGAAGACCCTGTGGCGGCCGCTAGAGTGGATTCCATAAGTGCAAAATGCTGATTTTCTCTATTTTAGCTCATTTCGGCTCCTTTTTCGCTCCTTTTCTCGCTCGGGGCTCCGATTAGACTAAAAACCTGAAAACAAAGAAAAACATAATAATAACATAATAAAATGACATTAAAAGACTAAGAATGCATGCGAAATCGGAGTCAAAAATACGGTGAAATTCAGTGTCATCAAATTCTCCCACACTTAGACCTTTGTTTGTCCTCAAGCAAAACATTTAAAGCTCAAAGTAAGAAAACTAGTGCTGACACGTGATTCGGGCAAAAAGGGCTTCTAAGTTCAAGTCAGGATGCAGTGACAGGTACTAAGTGAACCAAGGGTATCGTAATGACACTTATCCGTAGAGGCGGACATAAACTTCATTCTTATATTAGTCAACCGTATCATCCCACAATAACTAGGCCTACCTCTTCATCTCTTTTTGGGTCCTTTTCATTCAGGCGCAATCACATTAAGCCCGTTATCCGTACATGTTTCATAGTAGAGTGACCTGTTAGTGATTCTGATCCAAAACATAGGGTTTCTGGCACATAAGACTGTGTAAACCCTTTTATTTAACCCAAATACAGTTGTGGGGGATCGGATCGTAATCCGCCCTACCGAGTTCAACGCCAGATACCTCTGAACCAACTAACAATGGGTGAGCTAAAATTATATATATATATTTTTTTTTTTGTGGCAACAATTCAACTTTTTGGTTTAAACGACCTTGTGAGGGTCATCTATCCGGAGTTTGCCTTTTTCTTTATTTAATTTACTGGATCATTCACTTATGTTCATCAGTCCCCTACGTAGAACATGCTTAGGTCGGAGCTGACTGCTGAAATAAACTACTTAGGACAAATTTGGAAATGATAATTAAGGCCATGGTACATGGGATTTTGGAATGATTCCTATATTCGTGAAGTCTACGGTGCTAAAACGATACTAATGTTTCAAAAAGTTCATCTAAGTCACCACATCCTAATCCAAACCTGTCTTAAAGCCCAAAAAACGTGTAGAACAACAATGTTTTCTTTTTGCAAAAATTTTTTTTTTGTAGGGCTAAAGAAATGGGGAAAAATGAGGGTGCACTAGGGATACACTGTACTGGTGACTTGTCAGACTCATGCATTTTCTAGAGAAAAGACATAGACAAAAACAAGAAATAAACAACTAACTAAAAATGGAAATAGAAAGCAATAAAATCCCCTCCCACACTTAAATCGAACATTGTCCCCAATGTTTCGAAATAAGATAAGGAGAGTAACCTGTAAAACTACTGATGTGGACCACTGGTGCCCTCGTCGTCCTGCTGGGAATGCCTGGGACGACGGGATCTGCTACGATGCTAGTCTCTCCGGTCCAATCGGGCTGATAAGGCCGCCTGGGCATCTCTGACCAGTCGAAGGTTACCTAGAACGGAACCTTGAGTAGCCTCCATAAGCTGGTAATGCTGGCGGTTGAAGTCTTGCTGACGGGATTGCTCGTCTGTGATGGCAAGCAAGGTGCGAGAAACGGACTCGAAGGATCGATCTGTCCTCCATCGTGATTCTTCCATGAAGCTCATATTATCCGTCAGTTGTTGCTGAATGGTAGAGAGAAGGTTATCTCGCCTTTCTTCTCTAGCCATAAGGTCACGCCACATCTCCTCAGTGACATAGGATCCAGGGACTGAACCTGCAAAAGGGTTAGAGGAAGAGGGTGCGGTGTGTGGTGGTGAAGGATGATGGGGGGACACATGAGGTATGGGAGACTGATCTCTCCGCTCAAATTCTTCGTCAGTGTCGTGTCCCTCCGTATCAGGAATATTAGGAGGAAGTGGACCTAGAACAGGTGGAGCATTTAAATCATAGGTCCAGTTCCTTTCATTACGTACATCGGTACGTCTACTGCAGGGCAAGGCAACAGATGGAATAGCTACACCATGGATCATCAATACAAAACCACCCTCTCTTTTCGCTCGGCACAATTTCATATCTTTTAGAAATTTTAGGTTGATTGTGCGAGGAGTTAAGGGCTCTAGTGTGGCTATCTCATTGTTCAGGTTAAGGGCCCGAGCAATAGACGTAATCAGTCCTCCAAAAACAATCGGTCCTGCTTTATTAATAGTAACAGACATGTGAGAAAGCATAAACGGGACCGGATTGATTCTTCTATTTGTGAGACTTCCTTGTAAAAACTGAAGCTCTTTAGCATTAACCTTATTTGGATTATCCCGGCCAAAAATAGTACATGCCAACAGGTATCTAAAAACTCTGATGGCCGGGTTGTGGATGGTCGATGCGAGAATTCCTTCAAAAGAAGTTATTAAATTATTTGACAATCTCTGCCAAAAAAGAAATGCATCGACCGACCATCCGTCATCCAAAGGGGTCTCACAAATAGCACCTTCCCAAAGAGGAATCCCTAACAGACTTGTTAGTTCGTCGGTACTGTACTTATATTCTATTCCAAACATTCTAAATTGGACAGTACCGACTGTGCTAGCAGTGTTAGGGTGGACAGTGTAGATCAAAGAACTTAAAAACTCAACTGTCAGTTTCTCAAAGGTTGGTTCTCGGTTTTCAAAAATAGAGTGCAGTCCCAAAAAATCAAGTAAATGAAAAACACTATGATAAATACCCAAGGTATAGAGACAGTTGTCGTCCACGTACCTCGTCGAGAGAATTTCTCGACCTTGAAGCCTTTGAATATTCCTCCTCTGCCTATCCCCGGGTTTTCCTTCTCGCAAAATATATCCTTCGAACTCCATAGCTTGCTCCTTGAATTGATTTGAAGATAGTGAAGATGGGTTTAAATATAAGTTGGTAAAGGTGAGATTTTTATGGAATTTAATTGGTGGAATTTCAAATGGAAGTTTGAAAGGGTTAATGGATAGTGGGTATTAAATAAAGGTGGGAGCTTTTATGGGTTTAAATGGAGTTTTGGAAGAGGAGAAAAATGGGTTTTGGGAGTTTAGAGGTTCAAAAATGGTGGAAGATGAAGTTTTCCCCCGTATTTACCAGGACGCCGTGGCGGGCGCCATAAGGCTATGGCGGGTGCCATAAGGTCATTTTCGGACCTGGGCCAAAATTTTGAATTTTGGAATGGGCCTCTCTTACCTTTTGCGTCTTGGGGGTCCCGATAGCGTTCTCATTTGTTTTCCTCTTCAACACGGGACTTGCACAATTTTTGTGGAAATAAAAATCAAATATTAAGAAAAATAAAATTATTATTGGATATATATATATATATATATATAAGGAAAAATAAAAACACACATAATATATATATATATATAAAATCAAAGTACATAGGAAATATAGGAAATGCGAAAATAAGAAATGTGTCCAAATATGCTAAAAAGTAAAGAAAACGCAGAAATACTGAATACTAAATAATAGAGTAGTAAGTCAGGGCAATATGATCAATCAGCTGGCTCCTCTGCCTGGCTGGATCCACGAAGCTCAGCGATCTCGCGACGAAGCTCTCCGATCTCCTGGTATAAAGAGTCTGCCTCAGTAGCATGAGTGAGATCAGATACCTCAATCTGCAAAGCAAGATCAGCTACCTCCTGTTTGAGCTTGGCAGTCTCTCTGCGGAGCTCAACAACCTGGGTGTATAAATCGGGTGGCTGCAAAGACAAATTATTAGATAATACAGTGATTTTGGGAGACGGAGGTGTAGGGGTGTACTCAGCAATAGGAGGCGATCTAGGCTCCTCAATAGTCTCTCCATAACCCTCCAAAGCATATCTCCAATTAGCTGGGTCATGAACACTGGTCATCATCGGATCAGGCAGCAAAAAGTAATGAACAGCCTCGTTGTCGATCAATAATCTGAACTGGTTGGGGTTTGCAGAGGCTCTCCTTATCAACCCTCTGTCTAGGCAGAAATCAACGTCCATGGTGGTGTATTCACTGAAAACCCTGAGATGTAACAACTTACGCGATAGGCCTAAAGCAGCAGCAATCTAGGTAACAATACCTCCCACATGAATAATACCTACTGATGACCTGGCAATACTGCTAAGACCTTTCAGCAGAAAGTTCCCACATGCCACAGGACGTGACTGGTCGCCCAAAACAGTAGAAAGATCTCCTCCTCACTAAGCAAGGTCTCAGCATCTGGCAATCCAAAGAAAGAGTGTGCTATGATCATCTGAAAATACCTCAATGCAGGGTTGTGGATAACATGTGAGAACTGGGTGGAAGGATCCTGACTCCCTCCACCAGAGATATCACTCCAGAACTTCTCCACTTCCCTACTCAGAAAGTATCCCATAGGTGTCTCAAGAATAGCATCAGGGGTCGTCTGAAAACCTAATAAATCACCAAACTCCTTATGAGTGAAGGAGTACTCAGTCCCAAATAACCTGAAAATAGCACATCCATCTGGTCCGACCCAGGGGTCATAAGAAAACGAGCTGAGGAACTCCAAAGTGAGGTTCCTATAGGTGTTGTTCAGGTCGTCGAACTGGTCCCATTGAAGCTGGTGGCATAAGAATCTGACACTAGGCTCAATGCCTAAAGCCTCCATGCAAGCCTGATCTGGGTACCTCGTAGGTGCCATAGGACGCCTGAAGTGGACAAAGTAACGCTCTCTCTGGGCGTCATTCCTGAAAGTCACATGCATGTCGTCAAAATTCTGCATTCTGCACAGAGTTAGGAAGAAGGTCCTGTAAAACACAAACATTTCAAACATTAGTCCTGACAAAATATAACAAGAAATAAAATAAAACAAAATGTAGAAAAAGTAAATAAGGTAAGAAAATCATGGGTTGCCTCCCATGCAGCGCTTGTTTAACGTCGTTAGCTTGACGACTGGAACTTATACATCTCTTGTCGGGATTGGTGGATCACTTAGAGTATGGCTGGAGTAGGTTGTTGGAATGTCTCCTCCTTCGTAGAGCTTCAGTCTTTGTCCATTGACGATGAATGATTTACATGTCTCGTTTTTTATTTCAACAGCTCCAAACCTCAGAATTTTTTATACTTTGAAGGGGCCAGTCCATCTTGAACGGAGCTTTCCTAGGAAGAGCCGTAGCCTAGAATTGAACAGAAGAACAGGGTCGCCTAAGTTGAAGTCTTTTCTTACGATTCTTTTGTCGTGCCAAGCTTTTGTTCTTTCTTTGTATATTATGGCATTCTCGTAGGCTTGCTGTCTGAGTTCTTCCAATTTGTGGATGTCAAGGATACGTTTCTCACCAGCAGTTAGGTAATCCAAATTCAAAGTTTTAATGGCCCAATAGGCCTTATGCTCTAACTCAAAAGGTAAATGACAAGATTTTCCATAGACTAGTTGGTAGGGGGTTGTTCCTATAGGGGTTTTGAAAGCGGTTCTGTAGGCCCATAAAGCCTCTTGAAGCTTTTGCGACCAATCTTTTCTGGATACAGAGACAGTTTTTTCTAAAATTTGTTTAATCTCCCTATTAGATACTTCCACTTGGCCACTAGTCTGTGGGTGATATGGTGTTGCTACTCTATGCTTAACTCCATACTTGCTTAAAAGCTTATCAAATATTCTTAATATGAAGTGAGATCCTCCATCACTTATAACTAAACGGGGTGTTCCAAATCTGGGGAATATATAATTTTTAAATAATTTAATCACTACTCTAGTGTCGTTTGTGGGTGCAGCTATCGCTTCAATCCATTTAGACACGTAGTCTACTGCAACTAAGATATACTTGTTTCCTAAAGATGGTGGGAATGGTCCCATGAAATCTATACCCCATACGTCGAAGAGTTCTACTTCTTGGATGTTTCTTAAAGGCATTTCGTCGCGTCTTGAAATATTTCCTGTGCGTTGGCATCTATCACATTTGACAATGTAAGCATGGACATCACGCCACATGGTAGGCCAGAATAGGCCAGCTTGAAGAATCTTGGCGTAGGTCTTAGAGGTGCTTGCATGTCCACCATAAGGCGCAGAGTGACAATGCTGAATTATACTTTCTACCTCGTCTTCTGGAACGCAACGGCGGAAAATGCCATCTTTACCTCTCTTGAAAAGAAGTGGCTCGTCCCAATAGAAGTTTCTAACATCACTTAAGAACTTCTTCTTCTTGTGGTAATCGAGATCAGGGGGTATGATATCAGCAGCTAGGTAATTAATGAAATCAGCGTACCAGGGCACGTTACTTACAACTAAGGATTTTTGGAAGTGCTCATGAGGGTCTGGTTTTTTATCTTCAATGGTTTCTAACTGGGCTATCAGTCTATCATCGGCAAAATCATCATTTATGGGTACTAATTCAGGATTCAGGTATTCTAGCCTAGATAGGTGATCAGCTACTACATTTTCTGTGCCTTTTTTATCTCGGATATCTAAGTCGAACTCTTGTAGCAACAAAATCCATCGAAGTAACCTGGGTTTAGCATCTTTTTTACTTAGTAGGTAACGGATGGCAGCATGATCGGTGTAAACTATAATTTTGGCTCCTACTAGATATGATCTAAATTTGTCTATAGCGAAAACTACCGCTAGGAGTTCTTTCTCGGTTGTTGCGTAATTGAGCTGGGCGGCGTCTAGGGTTCTACTGGCATAATATATTACATGTAATCTTTTATCTTTTCTCTGACCTAGAACGGCTCCTACAGCATAATCACTGGCGTCACACATTATCTCAAACGGTTCAGACCAATCAGGGGGTTTCATAATGGGTGCTGAAATCAATGCTTGCTTCAAAAGGTTGAATGCTTCATTGCATTTTTCATCAAAGATGAATTCAGCATCTTTCATTAACAGGCCAGTTAAAGGTTTTGTTATTTTGGAGACGTCCTTGATGAAACGGCGGTAGAATCCAGCGTGTCCAAGGAAACTTCTAACTTCCCTGATAGTCTTGGGTGGTTTTAGGTTCTCTATAACTTTTATTTTTGCTTTATCTACCTCTATACCTCTTTCGGAGATTATATGTCCTAAAACAATTCCTTCAGTCACCATGAAATGGCATTTTTCCCAATTCAGTACAAGGTTCACCTCCACACATCTTTCCAGGATTTTCTCGAGGTTGATAAGACAATTTTGGAAATCAAAACCACAAACCGAGAAATCATCCATAAATACTTCCATGATTCCATCTAGATAATCTGCAAAGATTGACATCATGCAACGTTGGAAAGTAGCAGGGGCATTACAGAGTCCAAAAGGCATTCGTCTGTAGGCAAAAGTTCCAAAAGGGCATGTAAAGGTAGTTTTTTCTTGATCCTCTGGATGTATAGGTATTTGGAAGAATCCCGAATACCCGTCTAGATAGCAGAAGTAAGAATGTCTGGCAAGACGTTCTAACATCTGGTCTATGAACGGTAAAGGGAAATGATCCTTCCTAGTTGCTTTATTTAACTTTCTATAGTCTATGCACATACGCCAACCGCCTTCTATCCGCTTTGCTATTTGTTCACCTTTCTCACTTTGCACAACTGTGATGCCTCCCTTCTTGGGTACCACATGCACAGGGCTCACCCACTTACTGTCCGAGATCTGATATATTATACCTGCTTCTAGCAACTTCAGAACTTCCTTCTTGACAACATCACTCAGTATAGGGTTTATCCTTCTCTGGTGTTCTCTGGAAGGTTTTGAATCTACTTCGAGCGAAATCCGATGCATGCATACGGATGGACTTATACCTTTCAGATCAGAGATATTATATCCTAAGGCTGAGGGATATCTTCGTAAAACGTCCAAGAGTTGATCTATTTCTTTTTGTCTCAAGGCAGCACTAACTATAATCGGGCGATTCATTTCTTCATCAAGAAACTCATATCTCAGGTTCTTAGGCAGTTCCTTAAGTTCCAAGGCTGGTTTAAAAGGGCAAGGCATAGGATATGGGGTAAGGGATAAACATTCGTAAAGGTTATCATCGATGTAGGGTTTCTTATAATTGTCATCTTCCAAAATAAGAGTTGATGGCAGCTTAATTATTTCAATGACTTCTTCTTGCTCTAACTCCCTAACACATTCATCAATGATGTCTATTGCATAACACGCGTCTCCTATCACAGGTGCCATAAGAAATTTTGAAAGTATAAATTCTATCTTCTCGTTCCCTACCTCAAAGGTTAGCTTCCCCTTTTTGACATCTATTATGGCTCCAGCAGTCGATAAGAATGGTCTACCTAGAAGAATTGGTATGTCATCGTCTTCTTTAATGTCCATGACAACAAAATCAGTAGGGATAAACAACTGACCTATCCTAACAGGGACGTCTTCAAGTATGCCTATCGGATATTTAACAGATCTATCGGCTAATTGAAGTGACATCTTGGTAGGTTGCAACTCTCCTAAGTTTAACCTTTCGCAAACCGCTAAGGGCATTAAGCTCACACTAGCTCCTAAGTCTAGAAAAGCTTTTTCGATGACATGACTCCCCAAAATACAAGGAATGGAAAAGTTTCCAGGATCTTTATCCTTTTTTGCTAATTTATTTTCGGCAATAGAATTACATTCCAAGGGTTTCGGATCATCAAGTCTACGTTTATTGGTAAGGATGTCTTTGAGAAACTTTGCGTAGGATGGTATTTGGGTAATGGCTTCTGTGAACGGGATTTCTACGTGAAGTTTTTCTATAACTTTAATGAATTTCTGATACTGATTATTGATCTGGGTTTGTTTAAGTCTTTGCGGATATGGTATTGGTGGTTTGTATGGCGGGGGTGGTATATAGGTTTTGTCTTTGGGTTCTTCTCCTTTTTCTTGACTTTCCTGGTTTACAGATTCCTCTAGTTTTGGGATCACTCAACCTTGGGTTACAAGGTTCATCATAAGCGGTCCCACTTCGTAGTGTAATGGCATTTGCTTGTCCTTTCGGGTTTTGTTGAGGTTGTCCAGGGAATTGTCCTCCAGGTGTGGTCTGAGGGGCTTGGTTTAAAGCTACCTGCGAGATTTGGGTTTCAAGCATCTTATTGTGAGTGATTATTTGGTCAACCTTGGTTCCTAACTGGGTAATTAGTTCGTTAACATGAACGTTTTGGTTGATGAACTCCTTGTTTTGTTGGATTTGAGCAGCAACAAAATTATCCACGATTTTCTCAAGGCTCGGTTTTGGTGGTACAGGTTGCATAGGTTGATTTGATCTTGGGGCTTGATAACTTGATTGTCTCGGAGGGGCAGTATTTTGGATAGGGTTATTATTCTTATAGGAAAAGTTTGGGTGATTCCTCCATCCAGGGTTATAGGTATTTGAAAATGGGTTCCCTTGGGTGTAGTTCACTTATTCAGAGCTGGTCTCGTTTAACAGACTGCATTCTGCGGATTGGTGTCCTTTCGTCCCACATATCTCACAATCTGACGAAACTGCGGCTGCAGTATTCGGGGTTGTACACATATGCTCAACTTTTAGGGCTAATGCGTCCATTTTAGCTTGCATCATGTCTATAGAGCTTAACTCATGTATTCCTCCTTGGGCTTCCTTCTTTTCCACTGTCGCTCGTTCTACTCCCCATGATTGATGGTTTTGGGCCATATCTTCGATAAGGGCACTAGCTTCAGGGTAAGGTTTGTTCATCAGTGCGCCACCTGCGGTGGCGTCGATGGTCATCTTAGTGTTATAATGAAGTCCATTATAGAAGGTTTGAATGATTAACCAATTTTCTAAACCATGATGTGGGCATGCTCTTAACAGCTCTTTATATCTCTCCCAGGCTTCGAACAACGATTCTCCTTGGTTTTGGGTAAATCTAGTTATTTGGTTTCGAAGAACAGCGGTCTTACTCGGGGGAAAATATCTGGCAAGGAATACTTTTCTAAGGTCTTCCCAACTTGTTATGGAATTTGGTGGAAGGGAATCTAACCAAGATAGGGCCTTATCTCTGAGGGAAAAAGGAAATAATCTTAAGCGAATCGCCTCAGGAGGGGCTCCATTGGTTTTAAAGGTGTCTGCTAGTTGGAGAAAGTTTTTCAAATGTTGGTTTGGGTTCTCTGTAGCAAGACCTGCAAATTGTCTCTGATGTACTAACTGCAGCAGGGATGGTTTAAGTTCAAAATTGTTAGCTGGTATGGCTGGATTTACTATACTAGAACTAGGTTCCTCGTTGGATGGTTGGACGAAATCCTTAAGAGGTCTTTGATTTTGATCTTCGGCCATAGCTTTCCTAAGTTTACGGAAATATAAACGTGCGCGAGCGTAACGTTCTGGTTCAGCTAGAGGGTCTACTAAACTTCCGGTACTACGAGTTTTTTGCATTGACCGGCGGGTAACTTCCTTAGTCTAAACGGTATAACAACAGGGTACGAAATTTGACGAAATTGGTCCCCGGCAACGGCGCCAAAAACTTGATGCGTATTTTTTCGCAAGTGTACGAACGCGTCAGAGTAATATAAAAGATTATCGTATCCACAGAGACCAAGTGTCAATCTATCGCTATCTATTGTTAAGGTGTGTATCTAAGGTGATTGAAAATAGTAGTTTTGAAGAGTGCACGGTAGTAAATAAAGTAATTAAAATTAATTGATAAAGATAGGTTCGAATGCAATTCACACAACCAATTGATAATCCAAGTACTTTCTAATAGAACTACTTACGGGCAATGTTTTCTACCTTGAAAAGAACTAATTTGACAGGAACTGTCGCTTTCGCGTATTCAGAACCGAGTTGTACCCCCTAATCAAACCCTCTTATTGTCACGGATAAAAAGGCGCGCATTGCGTTAGAGTAGTAAACCTATTTTTAAGAAATATAGTATCTTGACCAAGTTGAAAAGTATTTTAACCTGGATTTTCTAAAAAAAAGAGGTTCTTACGAACCAGGCTTTAAACTTCTTAACGCGTCCGAAAATGGTTTTAAAATCTCTTTTCCTTTTAAATTAAAAACTCCTAATAAACTAAACAAAGCGCTTTCGCTGTTTTTGAAATAGTTTAAAAACAATTAAGTTTAGATAGGCGTTGGACGGCTTTCGATCTTACCCAACGGAATTTAAGAACGGGAAACTTATATTGAAAGTTAAAATAGCCCTTAAGTGTTTCCACTAACAATTGTACAGATTATCGGTTCGGTTATGATCTTCACATTCTAACCTTTATAAAATTAGCCAGACATGGTAAAGTAAAAGTTCATTTTTAGATTTTTCATAAAAAAGGTATTTAAGTGCGAGTGCGGAAAGTAAATGAAAGTAGTGCGAGTGCGGAAAGTAAATGAAAGTAATGCGAGTGCGGAAAGTAAATGAAAGTAATGCGAGTGCGGAAAGTAAATGAAATTAAAAGACAGTGCAAGAAATAAAGTTGACAAAAGGTAAAGTAATAAAAACCTGCTCCAATCGGAGTGGTTGAATAAAACGCGAACTGAAAGTAAAATGGCGGCAGGATTAACTTCCTTCCAGAGTGCTCCAAGACTCAATCTCACAGGCTCTTACAGACTCGATCTCTCGAATGTAGTAACACCTCGATGTGAAGCGATTACCACTATTACACTGATATATGCTTATGAACAACTGAACTTGGATGAAGAAAAACGAAAATCTAAAGTCCTATTTATAGGCAAGGAAACATGTGGAAAAGACAAGGATGCCCCTTGCATTTGAATTTGGGCGGGAACTTGTTTTGCTCTTGTGGCGCCCGCCACAACACCATGGCGCCCGCCATGAGTGTAAAATTGCTTGGGCAGTTGGAGATCGTGGGGAAAAACAGTTGGGAGGAGTTTGAGACATGGCCACGTCATGGAAGACCCTGTGGCGGCCGCCAGAGTGGATGCCATAAGTGCAAAATGCTGATTTTCTCTATTTTAGCTCATTTCGGCTCCTTTTTCGCTCCTTTTCTCGCTCGGGGCTCCGATTAGACTAAAAACCTGAAAACAAAGAAAAACATAATAATAACATAATAAAATGACATTAAAATACTAAGAATGCATGCGAAATCGGAGTCAAAAATACGGTGAAATTCAGTGTCATCATCAATCTCCTAAAAGCACTCTCTTGTTGAGTCAACCCTTTTCAGCCTCAATCTTGGGCTTTGTACAAGACAAATAAAAACACTCTCTTGTTGAGTCAATCATCTTTTCAGCCTCAATCTTGGACTTTGTACAAGACACCCATAAATATCTTCAGCTGAGTCAGTCAAATATCTTTTAGCCTCAATCTTGGGCTTTGTACAAGACATATAAAATTTCCCTAAGCAGAGTCAATCCTCTTTTCAGCCTCAATCTTGGGCTTTGTACAAGACAAATCATACTCTCCAGCAGAGTCAATATTATTTTAACCACAATCATGGGCTTTGTACAAGACAGATAAAACCTATCACCAGTAGAGTCAGTTTTCCCTTTTAGCCTCAATCTTGGGCTTTGTACAAGACACATACAAATATCCCCAAAAAAACCCTTTTTAGCCTCAATCTTGGGCTTTGTACAAGACAGACAAAATATTTCCCCGGAAAAGTCAACTTTTAGCCTTCTCGTAGGCTTTGTATAATGATATCCCCCAAAGAGTCAGTCTCTTTTTAGCCTCAATCTTGGGCTTTGTACAAGACAGATAAACACTCTCTTGTTGAGTCAGTCTTTTCCAGCCTCCTCTTAGGATTTGTATAATGACATCCCCAATAGAGTCAACCCCTTAGCTTCAACCTTGGGCTTTGATCAAGGCAAACAAAAAAAAACCAACATCCCCTCAGAGGAAATCAAAAATCTCTCTGTAGGAAGACATTTCTCTGTACATCACACATCAAAACAGATAAATCAAACAAACCCTATTTCCAGATAACTACTATAAGTGGCACACTTGTTGATTCAAATATCTAAGTTATAGTCCATCTTTTATCCTGGTAAATCCTCTCTTTCATCTAATTGTTGTAAGTGGCAAGCCTCTGGATTATTTACATCCACGCCATTGTCCCTCTCTTAGCATGAAAAAATTCCTAAGGAAAAATGGCATTGCTCAACACTGTGTTAAAGTTTTCTCTTTCAGGACAGATCCCTCATAAAGGAAATTATGGCATTGCTGGATTCTTATATCCCAGTAAAAGTAATCCTCCTTTATAATCAGTCACCCAACAGTTGTGATAAACAGACGAGATGTCTCCCTTTAGAGATGACAAATTTTCTCTCAGTCAAAACCTTTTAGCTTCAATCTTTGGCTTTGAACAAGACACAAATACTCATTTAGCTTCAATCTTGGGCTTTGAACAAGACACCAAAACATCTTTTTTCCTCCCATAGAATAAGAGGAACTACGATTGCTCTGATTTCCCTGTTTTCTTTAACGGGAATACGTAGGCATAAGATTGTGAAGTCTTAGCGAGCACTCCAATCAAAAACTTTAGGTCAAGTACCTTCGCACACCAATCAAAAACTTTAGGTCCAGTACTTTCACTCACCAATCAAAACATAGGTCCAGTACCTTATCAAAATTATCAAAAAAAAAAACTCTCTCTCTCTCAAAAACCTCCCAAAGGAGAAACTTTCCCAACCCACAACAGACAAACACCAGTAAGTAGAAAGCAGTAAGGAAAATCGATAACAACCTGTGGATAACCACATATAGGATGGGTAATTGACAACTCCCCATTGTATAACGTGACCCTAAACTCCCTGAATCTCTTTAAGCATTTGTTCAGTTAAACATTTGCCTGCAATGTTAGTTCTAGATAGCTTCCCTTTCCTTTCCAGCTTCATAGGATAAATAAGAAATCAGAAAGTAGCACCCCAACTCCTACCATTGCGGTGAGGAGAAACCCATGGCGATAAGGTGGTCGCCTCACCGACAAAAATCGCACGCTACAGAAAAATGGCGACTCTGCTGGGGAGTCTTTAGGATGATCTTTAGGGCATTCATCGTCATTTTCCCTACCGAAAAATGGCGACTCTGCTGGGGAGTCTTTAGGATGATCTTTAGGGCATTCATCGCCATTTTCCCAACAGAAAAATGGCGACTCTGCTGAGGAGTCAAACTAGGATTAGAATTCCTAAGAGGTCTAGGTTGTTAGAATTTCACATACTATATTATATATATATATATATATATATATATATATATATATATATATTGCTTTTCCTACTTAATATCCGTGTTTATTTTTTCTGTCAATGGGAATGAGATTGATACGCATGTGGAAAGTTTCAGAGAACCCTAAGATAAGTGATGGTATAGACTGGTGGACTTACAGGAGTGATTCCCGAATAAGCGATCCTGGTAGACCGTCAAATCAGGCGAGGGCCCGTGTGGATACTATGTTGAATGACTAACATCGTGAAAATAGATGATATCCCAGTGCGGCACCTGTGACCCTGAGGATTTAGTAGACATTAACCATGTGGTCATTTGGTAGTGCGGTAACTATCGGGAATAGTTGATACGCGATGCTACACTTAAATGAGATTACCCTAGGATGCTACAGCTCGCTCGGGTGAACCAGCTTGCTGTTGATATCCCTAGGGGGTCAATGATTTTGGGAACCTTTAACCTGTTCTACAGGTACAAAAATTGACCAGAATACAACCTTTAGGGATGGGTAGAGCCATGACTCCATGCTCGTGACATTGAACCCTTGAACCCATGTTTTTTAATGTTTTTGTGTGCTGCATTCATGCATTCATTTTAAAAACTCTTAAACAAAGAAAAAAATCTTCTCCTTCCTCTTTCTCTTTCTTTTTCAAATTAAACTAAAACAATAATTGCAAATATCAGAGAGAAAGATTGGGTTATGGATTTCGGTAGAAGAAAGACACACAAGTACACCTTCAAGGCTCCAAAACTAGATGATTTAAGAAGGCTGGCAAGGATGATTACCAACCCTAATGCTTTCAAAGCTTAACACGGAGGGTTATTGTCTCTGTAAAGGGTCCATGTAGTTGAAGGAATCCTGTCTACGTTAATTCAGTTTTACGATCCGGTTTATCACTATTTCACATTCCCCGATTATCAACTTGCACCAACATTGGAGGAGTACTCTCATCTGACTGATCTATCCATCACTGACCAAACTCCCTTTTCTAGACTAGAAGAAATTCCAAAGGATCTAACCATTGCAAGAGTAATCTATTTGGACGAGTCAGAAGTCAGGACACACATGACCACTAAGGAAGGAATCCAGGGTTACCAGCTAAATTCCTGACGGAGAAAGCTCTATACTTTGCAAGTGTATGAAATATATTTGCTTTCGAAGATATCTTTGTTCTGCTCACATACGGGTTATTCCTTTTTCCCAACATCGATAACTTCGCCGATACCAATGGCATTAAGATATTTCTGATTGGAAATCCCGTACCAACCTTGCTCGCAGATGCTTATCATTTTGTACACTTAAGGAATTTGTATAGTGGAGGAATGGTCACATGTTATGTACCCTTGCTTTACAAATGGTTCACCTCCCATTTACCCAAGTCTGCTGCTTTTTGGGACCGTAAGAGTACTCTACGTTGGTCACAGAGAATCATGTCTCTTACCAACTCTGACATAGATTGGTATAATAGGATTTATGAGGGGATAAAGATCATCGACAGATGCGAAAATTTCCCTAATGTACCCCTCATAGGAACTAAAGGAGGAATCAACTATCATCCAATTTTAGTTCGCCGTTAACTCGGATACCCAATGAAGAATATCCCGCATAATGTTCATCTGGAAGGTCTTTTCTTCAAGGAAGGAGAAAATGACAAAGCACTAAAGAAGGAAATAGTGCATGCCTGGCAACATGTTCACAAGAAAGGAAGAGAGCCTCTAGGAAGACCAGACTGTATCTCTGTGGAACCTTATCTCCACTGGGTGCAAACTAAAGCCCTCAAGCTGAGGATGTCTTACCCTCGTCAAGAAGTTCTTCCGTTAAAGGAATCTGTCCTTTATTTTATGTCTGATACAGAAAAACTCCAGGTCGCTCTCAACAAGGTTCAACGAGAGAAAAGCTCTTGGGAAAACAAGTACCGAATTCTCAATGTGGAGTGTACTAAGATTCAGGAACTGCTAAAGGAAAAGGATGCTCTGATTAAGATACTAGAGCAGCATGTTGTAGAAAATCAAAAAGACCGAAGAAATCTTCTCACTCCTTTCACTTGGCAAAGGACTGACAACCCGACAACGGCTGAAGAGCCCCGGTCAAAGAAAAGGAAAATACCAGAACCAGTATCTGAGTTCTCTTCAGAGAGGACTCAGGATCCATAAACTTAGACATTTCCTTTTACAACACTTTGTAAAATACTATATTTTCCCTTTCTGTAATCTTTCAGATTCAATAAAAAGGGGTCTCCCCACTGTATGATATTTGCAATCTATTTGTTAATGTTTCTTTTTTATTAAAACAAAATATATATATATATATATATATATATATATATCATTGCATTCATCATTCTCACATAACGCGTTCTTCTTATCTTCGAATCTCACATATGTGTCACGATTCTAGAGTCAAACTGTCTCATTTGTACAATACTCAGGCCAATCGACAAAAGAAAATGGACAATCTCGAGGAAGAGAACAGAGAGCTGAGAGAAGAAGTCGACGCTCTGAAGGAAGATCTGAAAAAACTTCAAAGTGACATGCAATCTCTGGCAGCAGCTCAGAAGTAACAATAAAGGACCGTGATCTCAGAGATCACATCTACGCCGGTAGTGGAGACGTATGATCCTCAGTATAACATGCCTAAAGGTCGCCCCTGGGGTATGCCTATCAACTTTGTACCTGAGGGATACATCCCGCCGGTCACTGAAGACCCAGAAACTGCAGCAGGAACCGGTGGGCCTGAAGGTTACAAACTTCGGGAAAGCGAAGACGCAAGAGTGATGACAGTAACTCCTGAAGGTTACAAACTTCGGGACATGGAAGCACCAAGAGTCACTGCCGTAATGACCATACCACAACCAGTGGTACACACTATCCCGGAAGGACAGATTTCACAAGTAATTTCTGGTGGAAACGAAGATATGTACGAAAGAATGAATGAGTTCTAGGAGCAATTCCTGGAGATGCAAAAGGAACTGCATGCCATTCGCGGTCAGGATTTATTCGGAAAGGACACCGCAAACCTTTGTCTGGTCCCTAACGTGAAAATACCGCACAAATTCAAGGTACCTGACTTTGAAAAATACAAGGGCAACTTTTTCCCTCAAATTCATTTGGTGATGTATGCTCGAAAGATGTCAACTCAGACAGAGAATCAACAGCTACCGATCCATTATTTCCAAGACAGTTTAACCGGTTCCGCACTCAAATGGTACACGGGTTTAAACTACACCAAGATCAACACTTTCAGAGATCTCGACGCTGCTTTCATTCAACAGTATAAGTATAACCTGGACATGGCACCAGACAAAGATCAACTCAGATCAATGTCGTAAAAGGACAAGGAAAGTTTTAAGGAATATGCTCAGACATGGCGTGAAATTTCTGCCCAGATCTGTCCCCCTCTTGAGGAGAAAGAGATGACCAAGATATTTTTGAAAACCTTGAGCTCATTCTATTACGACCGAATGGTCGCCAGTGCGCCTAGCGACTTCACCGAAATGGTGAACATGGGAGTACGCCTTGAAGAAGCAGTCTGAGAAGGACGTCTGGTCAAAGATGTAGAGCCATCAAGTAGTACCAAAAAATACGGTAGTGCTTTCCCAAAGAAAAAAGAGCAAGATATTGGTAATATCTCTCTCGGAAAGCAAAGGTGAAGGTATCAACCATAGCAGCAGTAACTCCTGCTATCAACCCGGCGTCGGCCCCGATGTATCAACCTCAGGTTGCTCCGAGCCAACCAAGTCAACAACAGTATCAACAAAGGACACAGCAGCCTCATCAGCAGGCTCGTCCTCAGTACAATAATAACAATCGTACGACACGACCATCAGGGTTCGACCCTATACCAATGTTGTACGCAGAACTATTTTCACTCTTACTGGCCAAGGGGCACGTCCAAACCAGGTCTCCTCTTACAGTACTGGAAAATCCACCTTTTTAGTTTAAAGCGGATCAAACATGCCCTTATCATCAAGGAGGACTGGGGCACAACATTGAAAACTGTCTCAGCTTCAAATCTGATGTGCAGAAGCTTGTTAGGAACGGGGTCCTATCTTTCAAAGATACTAATCCGAATGTTCAGACGAACCCGTTGCCTCAACATGAGAAGACTGCCATAAATTTAATAGAGGAGGAATTTAGCCGCAGTTATCAAATCGCGATGTACTCCTATTAGGAACCAATCTGGTCAGGATGCATTGCAGACATAGTGGGTACGATCATGTACCACCTCACAATTATTACCAGTGTGATATCTACTCAAAGAATAATCAAGGATGTTCCGTAGTGCAATCAGCTCTACAAGAACAAATGAATCTCGGATGGATTCAAGATCTTCGAATCCGTGAGGTCAATATGGCTCACGTAAATCCCAACATTGTCCAGAACCACAACATTATGTCGATGAACGTCAACTTGGTGGCAATGCACTCAAGGCAAAGTCAATACTATAATCTGCCACTGGACGATTACAATTCCTGTCCGATCTGCTCAATAAGCAATCGGGGATGCTCTTTTGTACAAGAGGCCTTTCAGCGTCAGATGGATCTCGGATGGATTCAAGACTATCAGGAGAGAAATAATCATCAAGTCAATATGATTCAGATCTTTAATATTTGCTTGATGAATACCAGTCTGGTAGAATTGCACGCTAAGCAGGTCAGGCTCGGTTTTGTGGCTTCACGTGATTATCAAGACTGTAAAGTGTGTCGTAAAGACGACCAAGGATGTGCACTTGTCCAAAGAACACTTCAACACTTGTTAGACCACTGGTGGCTTCCAATCTACTTGGATGAAGCTACATAATAGATCAGTATGACTGACGAGAATCTTGATAGGTATCGAAGTCAGGATGTCCCCTCGATGGAAACAGATCTAGTGAAGTTGCACTGCATACAAAGTGGACATGGTCAGGTGCTACCACACAATTATGAGCGCTGTAGAGTTTGCTCATAGAACAACCAAGGATGCTACCTTGTGCGAGTGGCTCTTCAAAATCAGTTGGACCACAAAGAGATCCGACCATGTTCAAGTTCTAGGTCGACCAACGGGATACCCGACTATCTCCCTGATCAAAGCAAAGACGTTGTCTTAATCTCTAATCATGAAATGGCCAAAGACGTATGCGCAATAATCCCTCTACTCCATGAATCAAGAGTTCCTCTTGATAGTAGAAAGATTCTCAACCTCGAACCAATTGAGGCCGGCTACGATGGTTAGAAAAATCAAAAGGCTCCTATGGTTATCTATCTGCCATGACCAATACCGTACGAATCCAATAAAGCTATCCCTTGCAAGTACGGTGCAACAATAATCAAAAATGGAAAGGAAACTCTATTACCCTCCGTCGTAAACATTGCTGACATCAGTCGAGAGACACGGAGCGGTCGGATCTTCAACCGAGAAGTTGGAGAACCCACCAATGGAAAGGAACCTCAAACAGAAGTTCCCAATTAACCAGCTGGTCAATCCAGTAATCCGGAACTGGTAAAGAACCACGATGAGATGCGGAAGCTCATCCAGAAGAGCGAGTATAACATTGTAGACCAACTGTTGTAAACTCCATCGAGAATCTCTGTGCTATCTCTTTTGCTCAGTTTCGAAGCTCACAGGGAAGCTTTGCAGAAAGTCTTAGAGCAAGCTTTCGTAGAACAAGATGTGACAATAAGACAATTTGACAACATCATCTCCAACATCACTTCCTGCAACAACTTAGGATTCAGTGACGAAGAACTGCCAGAAGGAGGCAAAAATCATAATATGGCGCTCAACATTACAGTCAACTGCCAGGATGATGCTTTAGCCAGCGTACTGGTAGATACCGGATCAGCTCTGAATGTTATGCCAAAATCTACTCTGATGCGACTATCATTTCAAGGAGCTCCGATGAGGGGCAGTGAGTTCATTGTCAAAGCCTTTGACGGATCTAGAAAAATAGTTATCGGTGAAGTCGATCTTCCCATAACCATTGGTCCTCACACTTTCCAAGTCACTTTCCAGGTCATGGACATCCGGGTAGCATACAACAATTTATTAGGAAGACCTGGGATACACAAAGCTGGGGCAGTCACTTCGACACTTCACCAGAAGCTGAAGTTCGTCAAGAATGACAAGCTAGTCACAGTTTGCGGAGAGCAAGCCTTAATCGTGAGCAACTTATCATCATTCTCCTGTGTAGAAACAGAAGAGGTCGTTGGAACTCAGTTTCAAGCACTCTCGTTAAGCAATGAGAATCAATTAGAAAGAGGGACATCGATTTCCTCATACAAAGATGCTCTCGAAGTGATCAAAAGTAACAACGTAAAGGGATGGGGACAGGTTGTCATTCTTACTGATAACAAGACAAAGAAAGGTCTCGGTTTTTCTTCAGCCTGTACTCAGACTGTCAAGAAAGATGAAAGTTTACATCCCATTCAGGACTTCTTCCACAGTGGAGGCTTCCTCCACCCAGTGTCTCAAGAAGTACATACCATCAATGAGGGTGACTCCTCCGATACAGATGAAGAGTGGAAGTCATATCTCAACGAGGACGGTTATATGTCTTAGGGAGAGGTGCATATGCCATTTTGCTATCCCACGCAGAGTCCGAGATATATACCAAGATCAGATGTCAAGATGATGTACGAAGATTATGATCCTGAGGGATGACGTGCTTCACCCAACTCATTAGAGGAGGCCACTCCGATGAAAGACAACCTCGACTATGACTATTATGACCCGCTGGATGACTTGCCTATCTAGCAGCCGTACCCATAAGACTTGGGGCAAAAGAGTCATCCCAACGATACATATCAGCTGAGCATCATTGAAAAGAATACCTACGTCCCCACCGAATCATGGGACCATTACTCAAGGCATTCTGAAGATATCCAGCACAACGATGAATCGGCAAAGATTGTACGACAAAATTTCATCAACTATGCTTTTCTTGAGGTCAACGTCATTGAGAAGGATGACTCCTCTGTTCCCACCGAAGTATGGGACACCTTAGGAGAGCCAAGTGGCAAGTACGACTTCTTGGTCAAGTACACCACTCCTGAAAGCTCACGTATCAGGATCGAAGACATCCAACCAACTGGATGGGAAGATTCGCCTGAGAGTGAAAACATTGTGCAAGATACTACAGAAGAGTTCGTCTACGATAACTCTGCCTGGGAGGAAGACTCCAATGATCCTACTCCGCCAGAAATCAACGTCATTTTTTAGGACAAACCAAGAAAGAAGGTACCATACTTTGTGATTCACCGAGGAGTTTGCCGCCAATGGGTTGCTGTCGATGTCCCGAAAGTCATCCATAAGTCTAAATTGCTTGTTTTAAACCCCGTTGAAACATACGATCCAATGCCTTCTCCCAACTTTGAATTCCTGGTATTTGAGGATGAAGAAGAAGAGGAAGAAGAAATTCCAAAAGAGATCTCCTGATTACTCAGACAAGAGGAAAGGTCTATTAAGCCTCACAAAGAGCCGTTGGAAACGCTCAACTTGAGTTCAAAAGAATAAAGGAAATAAGTCAAGATTGGGGCACTGCTCAGTCCAATTGTCAAAGAAAGCTTGATAGAACTTCTCAAAGAGTTTCCAGATATGTTTTCTTGGTCCTATCAGGATATGCCAGGGTTAGATACCAGCATCTTGGAACATCATCTACCGTTGAATTCAGAATGTCCGCCAGTAAAACAAAGGCTGAGAAGAACTTACCGGGATATGGCTATCAAAATCAAGGAGGAAGTGCAGAAATAGATTGATGCAGGTTTCCTCGCCACCTCAGAATATCCACAATGGCTAGATAACATAGTGTCAGTCCCGAAAAAGGATGGAAAAGTCAGAATGTGCATAGACTACAGGGATCTAAACAAAGCCAGTCCAAAGGATGACTTTCCTTTACCGCACATAGACATGCTGGTAGACAGTACAGTAAAGTTCAAAGTATTCTCCTTCATGGATGGATTCTCGGGCTATAATAAAATCAAAATGGCGCCGAAAGACATGGAGAAAACTTCATTCATCACCCCATGGGGCACCTTTTGTTCCAAGGTAATGTCGTTCAGTTTGAAGAACGTCGGGGCAACCTATCAAAGGGCCATGACTACTCTGTTTCATGACATGATGCACAAAGAAATCAAAGTGTATGTCGATGATATGATTGCCAAATCTAAAACAAAAGAGGAGCATGTGACCCACCTGTCAAAGTTATTCGAGCTTTTGAGAAAGTACAAACTCCGCTTGAATCCCAACAAATGCACGTTTGGTGTCTGCACAGGCAAACTTTTAGGGTTCATCGTCAGCCAGAAAGAAATTGAGGTTGATCCTGACAAGGTCAAGGCCATTCAAGAAATGCCTTCTCCAAAGACTGCAAAACAAGTCAAAGGATTTTTGGGACGTCTAAACTACATCTCAAGGTTCATATCCCTCATGACCGCGACATGCGCGCCAATCTTCAAACTACTCAAAAAGGATCAAAGCTGCATATGGACGGAAAATTGCTAAAAAGCCTTCGACAGTAACAAGGAGTATCTGTTGAATCCACCAATTCTATCTCCTCCAGTGGACGGAAGACCACTAATCATCTACCTAATAGTCTTGGAAGACTCTATGGGTTGTGTACTTGGCCAACAAGACGAAACCAAAAGAAAATAGTCTGCCATCTACTACTTAAGCAAGAAATTTACCGACTGTGAAACTCGGTACACTATGCTCGAGAAAACTTGTTGTGCTCTGGCTTGGGTAGCCAAACGTCTTCGCCAGTATATGATTTGTCACACTACTTGGTTAATCTCCAAAATGGATCTGATCAAGTATGTCTTTGAAAAACCCGCTCTCACGGAAAGGATTGCCCGTTGGCAGATGTTGTTATCAGAATATGACATAGAGTACCATGCTCAGAAAACCGTCAAAGGAAGTATTTTAGCCGATCATTTGGCTCATCAACCGATTGATGATCAGGAATCATTCAAATTTGACTTCCCAGACAAAGATGTCATGTATCTGAAAATGAAAGATTGTGATTAACCGCTACCCAGTGAAGGGCCAGAACCTGGTTCCCAATAGGGACTAATCTTTGACGGAGCTGTCAATAATTATGGAAACGGAATTGGGGAAATCATCGTAACACCTCAGGGTACCCATATTCCTTTCACCGCCAGACTAACATTCAAGTGCACAAACAACGAGGCCGAATATGAAGCTTGTATCATGGGTCTCGAAGAAGCGATCGACTTGAGAATTAAGAACTTGGATGTGTATGGAGACTCAACCCTGGTTTTCAATCAGATCAAAGGAGATTGGAACACATACCAATCAAGATTGATTCCTTACAAAGATTACGCAAGAAGGTTGTTACCATTCTTCAACAGATTCGAGTTTCATCATATTCCTCGTGATGAGAATCACATGGCCGTGATTAGTGTAGGTCAATGGAACGACGTACCTAAGATTGACATAACGCGCCTTGAAAGGCCTGTTTACATCTTCACGATTGAAGCAGTCATAGACGACAAACCTTGGTATCACGATATCAAATGCTTCCTTCAGAAACAAGAGTACCCACCTGGGGCATCCAGAAAAGACAGGAAGACTCTCAGAAGACTGGCAGGCAACTTCTTCCTGAACGGTGATACACTCTATAAGAGAAATTTTGACATGGTCTTGCTCCGATGCGTAGACAGACCAGAATCAAACATGTTGATGAAAGAAATTCATGAAGGATCCTTGGGCACTCATGCCAACGGACACACAATGGCGAGAAAAAATCTGAGAGCAGGATACTATTGGTTGACCATGGAATCCGATTGCTACAAGTACATGAGGAAGTGTCACAAGTGTCAGATATATGCTGACAAAATCCATGTACCGCCAACGCTTCTCAAAGTTCTTTCTTCCCCATGGCCTTTTTCCATATGAGGAATCGACATGATGATATGATTGAACCCAAAGCTTCAAACGCACATCGGTTCATCCTGGTAGCCATTGACTACTTCACCAAGTGGGTCGAAGCAGCGTCATACACCAATGTAACCCAACAAGTGGTGGTCCGATTTATCAAAAACAATATCATCTACCGTTATGGTGTTCCCAGCCAGATCATTACTGATAATGGATCTAACTTGAACAACAAGATGATGAAAGAGTTATGCGCTGAGTTCAAGATTAAACACCATAACTCATCTCCCTATCGACCTAAGATGAACGGAGCGGTAGAAGCGACTAACAAAAACATCAAGAAGATTGTTCAAAAGATGGTTGTAACCTACAAAGATTGGCACGAGATGCTACCCTTTGCTCTTCACGGTTATCGCACATCTGTCCGCACTTCAACAGGGGCCACCCCTTTCTCTCTAGTATATGGCATGGAAGCAGTGCTTCCCATAGAAGTAGAGATCCCATCAATTAGGGTATTGATGGAAGCCAAGCTAACAGAAGCTGAATGGTGTCAAAGTCGACACGACGAACTGAATCTGATCGAAGAAAAGCGAATAACGGCTCTGTGACACGGTCAATTGTATCAGCAAAGAATAAATAAAGCGTTTGACAAAAAGGTCCGACCCCGTGTCTTTAGAAAAGGAGACCTCGTACTCAAGAAGATTCAATCATTCCTCACTGATTCCCGGGGCAAATGGACTTAGAATTATGATTGCCCCTATGTGGTCAAGAAAGCCTTCTCAGGCGGCACCTTGAGACTCACAACCATGGATGGAGAAGAGTTTGCCTACCCCACAAATGTTGATGTAGTCAAGAAATACTTCGCCTAAAATAAAAATTAAAAAAAAAACTTCTCGGTGGATTGAAAACCCGAAAGGGCGGTCCAGGAAAAATTAGAGACATAAGCAAAAAAAATCATCCCGATGGATTGGAAATCTCAAAAAGTACAATTCAGGAAAAAGTTAGGGATTAATGGCAAGTAACTACGTCTGATCAGTTCAACTCCTCAGCAGTCATACCATCCATCAGGAAAACTCCAGTCAAGGTCATCTTAGACAAAAGCTCAGGATGTCCAGAATTCAAAGATGGTAGAAGGATAATGGTCGTTATGTTTCAATATAGCCCTTTTCCCTTAAATTACCATTTTCTAAACTTTGTAAACACTCTATGGGATCACGCGCTTGGTTGATTTCCATTCTATCAATAAAATTTGAGCCATAGTGCTTTTGTTTACAATTCTCATTTGTTTTAGCTTTACAGAATGACATTTTAACATGATCAATGATTCTTGAAATAAAACCAAAATGAATTTACTTGTCAAATTTTTCTGCTTTTAAAATAAAGATGGCAATTATTTTTTTCTGTGAACTTCAAAAAGAACATCGATAGTTTCTCCGAAGGTGATTGAACCTCAGAGTGCAGAATCAAAGTACTCCTTCTAAACCAGAGCACCTGAATGAAGGATTAACTGTTTCAGATGCGAATGTCCCATCTATACCCGGCAGAGTTCGTACCTCTTAAAACTGATTGACAATTCTTCCTCCCCACAGGGTCTACCTCTCCCAAGCAGGACAGGATTGCTATTTTGAACCAGTGATACTTTTCATCCCCCGCAGTGGTCGAGTATCCAGTCATGTTCATCTATTAGTCTGTATGTCGCGTCAGTTTTGTCCGCATAAATATACATACATCATGCATTATTGATTCATATTCATATTCATATTGCATCACTATCACTCTGGTCAGTCTTATCCCCAAGTAATAACGTCCTCCCGCCAGTCAAGTTGTCAGTTCTTTCCTTGTCAGGAAACGTTTTGTCTAAACAATCTCTCTCCCCCAGTTTATTTCTGGATTGGAGACGGTCCTCGACCACTTTGGTAACTTGAACCTCTGAAAGGCAAGAAAACATTCGACCGACACCTTTGAAACATCACTTTTCACCATTGAAGATGATATTCTCGCTTTCCTGGATTAAGGAAAATCCCCAGAGAAAGCCTCTCAACCGAAGACTCTCAGCAACACATTGGTTTTTTTCCCCAAGAAAGTCAATGTTAATAAAGTCGTCAGGACCTCAAAATTGGATTACATCACATGGAATTTCTCCGAAAAAGATATCGAAGAAAAGTATGATGTAATATCCCCCAAGCGGAAAAGAAGTCTATCAAGAGACTCGTTTTTTCCCTGTAGAGTCAATAAATGGCGTCTCCTAAACAGAGAAGTTTGCACACCTCTACAGCTCGGACGAATGGGTTTCCCCAATAAGTTTGACATCAAAACTTTTTCAATCAAATGGCATCTCCCCAGTAAACTGGCGAGAAGTTTAACGAAAACCACTATACATAGTGTCCCTTGTCATGGAAGGAACTCGACAAGAAGAAACTGAGACCAGTTCCAAGGCTGAAGATCAGGGTCGAGGGGAAGTTTATCAAGAAACTGAGACCAGTTCCCTGGCTGAAGACCAGGATCGAGGGGAAGTTTGTTTCAAAGAAAACTAAGACCAGTTCCGTGGCTGAAGACCAGGATCGAAGGGAAGTTTTATCCTTTTTTAAGCATCGTTGCTTAGCAAAAAAAGATAGATGAGCAAACTTCCATTCATAACTACAGTCAAAGTTTTGGGTATTCCGATATTTAATCCTCTTGCACTTTGATTGTCCGAATATCTTCGCCATTCACACCTTCAGGTCCAAGAAGATTAAATAGGGGCATCTGTCATACCCCAAATTTTGACCACCAATTGTGAGAATCATCACCACAATATGGATGTACCATCATGCCTCATAAATTTCCTCAAGGATTGTTGAGCTTTCACTACAATTAAGAATTAGGGTTCAAGCCCTCTTAGAGCACTTAGAGAAAGGATCAATCAAGAAATGACATGATCTTCAACTTGTATGACCTCTCAAACACCCATAAGGGATCAAGAGGAATCCCACATCAAGAATCAAGCACAAAGTTGCAACATTCCAAGTGGATCAAGCCTCAAGATCGCCAGTGTCACGAAATTAGGGTTTTGGTCGACCAAGGCCTCCAGATGGAATTTTTCCTCTGGGTATGAGCCAATGCTTCAAAGCACAAACCAATATACTCCAAGGGAGCTCATGAACCCAATCATCAAGTCAATTTAGCCTCAGGGGATGCATTCACAAAAAAATCAGGAATTAGGATTTCTTGACCTAATTCAACCCTAAGTTGACTTTTGGAGAAAAACATGAGCCAAGACCTCAAGACATGATTTGAGGGCCTCAATTATACTACATTTATCCATTTACAACAATGGATTGACCCAAAAAGCTTGGTTCACAAGTTTCAATTTCATCTGGACCGCAATTAGGGTTTTGAAGGAAAAGTCAATTGTACCTTTAACTTTTGACCAAGACATACTCCCAAACCTTGGGACATGATTCAATACACCCTATAACACCTATGGAATCCATCCATTAGGTTTGAATTAGGTCAAGAACTTGATTGCACAAAGGATCGCACAGTTTGGATTTCATCTGACAAAAAGTAAACCGAGCACAAAATCAAGTTTGGCTTTTTGGAATTTTTCACAAATATGGTTCCCCTAAGTAAAAAATAATGTTAATGTATGTTATTGATCATCATTCATTAAGAAAAATCAAGAAAAGTGAGGTTTCTTGCAAAAGGGGCAACCATGAGAAACCAAAATTTTTCTAAGTTATGGAATAAAAGTGATTTTGTACCAACTTTGCAAGGTCATAACTCCTAAACCACAAGGCCTTTTTCTCCCATTCAAACCTTAATTGAAAGTCCATCTGACATACTTTAAAAGTGTCAACTATAAGAGATTCCAAATCCTCATGGATTTTGAGTTATGGATTGATCAAAATCACAAAAACATGAAAATGACCACTTTTCCAACACTTAGTGAAATTTTCAATAAGTCAGAATCTGCCTTACTTTTTCCAAAATGTAGGGACATTTTTCACCTTAATCCAAGTTAAACTAGGTCCATTGGTGAACATCAAAGTTGAAGTATGCCATGGGGGCTTTCCAACAAGTACCAGATCATCTTCAAATTCAATTTGAGTAGGGAGATACAACCCTTGGAACATGGCATCATGGACTGATTTTTACAAGGCAGATTTGTGCATTTTGCTCGAGTTAGCTAATTTGGATAGCTCCAAGCCTTGTCATCCATTTGGACACATCAGAGGATAACATCCAAGAGAAAATATCTGATCCACAAGCCTCCCAAGTCCAAGGAACTACATGTAGCCATAAGTGCCCTAAAAAGGCTAAAAAGCTCAATGACTCCAATTTTGTTTCCAAGAATTCAATGGATGCATCAAGGTGGTATGGACTGAGACATTCCTAACTGAATGAGTCAAGATTCAGCTCTGAATCAAAGGACCATAGGCATGTGCCCTAACCTCAAGTCAATGGTCATGGAAGACTAGAACTCCTTTATGCTACAATTAGCCAAGGGGTTGTCCAAGTTGTCATTCACTATTGCTTGCAAAACAAACTTGCTCTACTATAAATATAGCTCATTTGTGATCAGTTTGAGTACCCCAAAGCACTACAACTGATGCTTTCCTCAAAATCTCTCTCTTTAGGCCAAAATGCCTACTTTTGCAAGTCATCTCTGAGTTTTTGAGTTAGAGAGCAATTCCACCATAGCTCATGATCCAAACACATCCAATATATCATATCTAAGTTGTTCAAACACTCACCCTTGATTTGAAACACCAAAATCAGAAAGTCAACCTCCAAAACCTCAAAATTTGACTTTTCTGCATTTTTCAACCCATGTCTTGATTCAGTCACTTCCAAAACCAAACAAATCCTCAAACACACTCCAAATATCATCCTCAAACTGTCCCAATTGGTTTCCCTCATCTAGAACACCATTTGAGAGAGTTACTATCTTGGTCACTTTTGCCCCTTTTGCAAGAAATAGCCAATTCTTGTTCCTGAGGATTCCAGCTGGTTTTGACCATCCTAAAAGCTTCTAAGGGATCAATCAAGAGTGTTCAAAGCATTGAATTACTTCTGGCACAAGGAACTTGACAGATAGCACAAGAAGCTTCAAGAGGTAAGTGCATCACAACTTAAACTCTCTAAATCATGCATTGCTTTGAGGTCAATTGATCATGGACATCTAATACATATCATATGTGTTGTGCTTGAGCCAATTTACCATGCTATTACTGCTTGTATGATGAGATAGCATAGAACATGCAAATCTAGGCCTATTTTGAAATCACTATCGAATTTTAAAATATGGGCATTTTCTGAAAATTCCAAGGGCACCATTGGATTCCTCATGAAATTCTAGGCAAGATACACCTAAATTTTGTCCTAATCCATGGAGAAATGAGGAAGTTAGAGCCTTCACGCAAGAGGCCTAAAATAAGGCCTTGCCTTGGGCAAGGGCCAAGCCATGGCGCCTTTGCCAGGCCTAAAAGCAAGGCATCCCATATATATTCATAGGCTGGTTTTGATACACGGATGTATCACTACCCCAGTGGTACCGCGCATGTGTGTTTGGATGGAAGGTCGTGGGTTAAACACCAACCCAGACCATTTTGCCATTTCTCATATTTTTTGCTATTTTTCACAATTTTTATGGTTTTTATTAATTAATTTCTCTCTCAATTTTAATTATTTTTTATTGGTTCTTTTTTTGAAAATTCCCAAAAATATTAAAATATTTTATTCTACAAAAATTTCACAAAAATATTATTTATTTCATAAATTTGGTATTTTTGTAAAGAATTACGTTTTATTTGTTTTTAAACTTATAAAAACATTTCTTTCTCTTGATTTTGCAAATTCAAATGATTTTCAAATCATTCTATGAATGAAACATGATTTTTCAAACATTAATCCAAGATCACAACTTGTTTTTCACACATGTTTGATAATTTTGATAATTTTAATTGAATTTTTATTCAATTAAAATACATTTTAAAATCAAATTAGGGTTTTTGATTATTTTCAGCCTCACAAAAAAATTTCAAAACACTTTGGGCCTATAATAGAGTGTAAAACCCAACCCCCTTGTACAGGAAACCATTTTGGGCCTCAGTCATTGTATAAATCCCGACACGATTTTAAAAATCTCGGCGCGATTGTCGCCATTTTAACAAAAACCATCTGGGCCTCCCTTTGGGTTGTAAGTCCCATCTTTCTTTTTTAAAATACACTATGGGCCTCTAATAGAGTGTAAGACCCAACCCCCTTTTGTACATAAATAATTTTGGGCCTCAGTCATTGTATAAGTCTCAGTACAGTTTTCAAAAACGACGGTGCAATCACTGTCTTTCCATGGGCCTCTCCTTGAGTATAAGCCTCAATCTTCTTTTCAAAAACAACTTTCCCTTTGACTTAGGTTCAAATTCATAGTTGTTATCAAAACTTTCTTTAATTTCTTGAACAACTAACCATACAGCTGTTAACAAGGAAGCTTGCTCACCTGTAAGTTTTATCAGCTTTTTGTTACATATTTGCACTTATATATATATATATATATATATATATATATATATATATATATATATATATATATATATAGTGCTGGAAGCTTGCTCACCCGTAAGTCCTCCTACCCTCTTTTTACATACAGTATATATTTCATCTGTATATATATACATGTATATTATCTGCTTAGAGTTTTCCTCAGAAATTAGGTCTAGGATTAGATAAAGCCAGTGGTCATTCTTTCAACACAGTCAAAACTAGTTCCCCATAGGAATTCCAGATACAGTCTTGCCTTCTCTTAGGCTTATACAATATGGAACAAAGAGAAAGACATTTTCCCGGTGAAACTTTTCTCAGACTGTCACTATTAGAAAATTGTCAAAGAAATTCATTTCCCCCAGAGAGGATTAATTCCCGGTGAAACCTCTCTTGAATTTCTTCAAACCCTAGAACTGTTCACTAAAGAAAAGATTATTCTTGGTGAAACTTTTCTTGAACTTTTCTTAAGTTTGGACCCACAGGCTTCCTAAAAGCATCCCCGCCTCCTCTTGGGCTTTGTACAAGGACCCTCCGGCTTCTTAGAAGTTCTCATGCCTTCTCTTGGGCTTAATACAAGGACCCTGAAGACCTCTTAAAGGTATAGGTCAGAACTTAGTCATCCTTTGTTAGAGCAGTCTTTCTAAAGAGTCAAAACCTCAGATCAATTAAGGGTTGATTCTCATCCCTTAAAACACCAGCCTCCTCTTTGGCATCTTACAAAGATAAACTTTTCCATAACAGTAGACTTGGACAGTCTAATCTCCTCTAGGATCTGAAAGACATTCTCAAGTTCCCTACAAACACAGGAAAAAACTCTGGTCATTTAACCAATCTCCAGTAGAGTTAAAACCCTCATAGGATCTAAAACTCACTCTTTCATCCTAAATTTCCCCAGCTAGGGTCAGCTTATCATCAGGATAACACTATCCCAAATCAGAACCTCAAGGCATCTGATACCTCAACTCTTCTGTAAACCCTCAGTAAGAGTTGATCCCCCGACTTGGACCTGCCTCTGGATCTCAATAATCCTCAGCAGGAGACAGCCTCCTCTTAGGCTTCTATAATGATTTTCCAGAGTACAGTTAGCCTCAAAAGCACTCTCTTGTTGAGTCATCACCTTTTTAGCACTCTCTTGTTGAGTCAATCTCCTAAAAGCACTCTCTTGTTGAGTCAACTCTTTTCATCCTCAATCTTGGGCTTTGTACAAGACAGATAAAAACACTCTCTTATTGAGTCAATCATCTTTTCAGCCTCAATCTTGGGCTTTGTACAAGACAGATAAAAACACTCTCTTGTTGAGTCAATCATCTTTTCAGCCTCAATCTTGGGCTTTGTACAAGACATCCATAAATATCTTCAACTGAGTCAGTCCAATATCTTTTAGCCTCAATCTTGGGCTTTGTACAAGACATAAAATTTCCCTAAGCAAAGTCAATCCTCTTTTCAGCCTCAATCTTGGGCTTTGTACAAGACATATAAAATTTCCCTAAGTAGAGTCAATCCTCTTTTCAGCCTCTATCTTGGGCTTTGTACAAGACAAATCATACTCTCTAGCAGAGTCAATCTTCTTTTAGCCACAATCTTGGGCTTTGTACAAGACAGATAAAACCTCTCACCAGTAGAGTCAGTTTTCCCTTTTACCCTCAATCTTGGGCATTGTACAAGACACATACAAGTATCCCCAAAAAAACCCTTTTTAGCCTCAATCTTGGGCTTTGTACAAGACAGACAAAATATTTCCCCAGAAAAGTCAACTTTTAGCCTCCTCTTAGGCTTTGTATAATGATATCCCCCAAAGAGTCAGGCTCTTTTTAGCCTCAATCTTGGGCTTTGTACAAGACAGATAAACACTCTCTTGTTGAGTCAGTCTTTTCCAGCCTCCTCTTAGGCTTTGTATAATGACCTCCCCAATAGAGTCAACCCTTTAGCTTCAACCTTGGGGTTTGATCAAGGCACACAAAAAAAACCAACATCCCCTCAGAGGAAATCAAAAATCTCTCTATAGGAAGATATTTCTCTGTACATCACACATCAAAATAGATAAATCAAACAAACCCTATTTCCAAATAACTGCTGTAAGTGGCACACTTATTGATTCAAATATCCAAGTTGTAGTCCATCTTTTATCCTGGTAAATCCTCTCTTTCATCTAATTGCTGTAAGTGGCAAGCCTCTGGATTATTTACATCCACGCCACTGTCCCTTTCTTAGCATGAAAAAATTCCTAAAGAAAAATGGCATTGCTCAACACTGAGTTAAAGTTTTCTCCTTCAAGACAGATCCCTCATAAAGGAAATTATGGCATTGTTGGATTCTTATATCCCAGTTAAAGTAATCCTCCTTTATAATCAGTCACCCAACAGTTGTGATAAACAGACGAGATGTCTCCCTTTAGAGATGACAAATTCTCTCTCAGTCAAAACCTTTTAGCTTCAATCTTAGGCTTTGAACAAGACACAAATACTCCTTTAGCTTCAATCTTGGGCTTTGAACAAGACACCAAAACATCATTTTTCCTCCCACAGAATAGGAGGAACTACGATTGCTCTGATTTCCCTGTTTTCTTTAACGGGAATACATAGGCATAAGATTGCGAAATCTTAGCGAGCACACCAATCGAAAACTTTAGGTCCAGTAGCTTCGCACACCAATAAAAAACTTTAGGTCCAGTACCTTCACTCACTAATCAAAACATAGGTCTAGTACCTTATCAAAATTATCAACAACAAAAAAATTGTCTCTCTCTCTCCAAAACCTCCCAAAGGAGAAACTTTCCTAACCCATAACAGACAAACACTAGTAAGTAGAAAGCAATAAGGAAAATTGATAACAACCTGTGGATAACCACATATAGGATGGGTAATTGACAACTCCCCATTGTATAACCTTACCCTGAACTCCCCGAATCTCTTTAAGCATTTGTTCCGTTAAACATTTGCGTGCAAGGTTAGTTTTAGATAGCTTTCCTTTCCTTTCCAGCTTCATAGGATAAATAAGAAATTAGAAAGTAGCACCCTAACTCCTACCATTGTGGTGAGGAGAAACCCATGGCGATAAGGTGGTAGCATCACCGACAAAAATCGCACGCTACACATGACGGGAAGAAGGCATATGTTATCTTGAAATCCCTTACAAGTGCAAAATGAGAAAGATCTCAGAATTTTAGAAACTAGGATATTTATACATAAACTATTTTATCCTTAAGCTTAATCTTGTCTGAAGCCTGCCAAATCTGATGTTTGTTTCAGATGCTCTTTGTGAAGCATGTCAGAAAGGCAAGTTTTCTAAAACCTCTTTCAAAGAAAAAAATGTTGTTTCTACCTTCAGACTATTGGATCTTCTTCACATTGATTTGTTTGGACCAGTTAAAATTGCATCTGTCAATGGTAATAAGTATGGACTAGTCATTATTGATGAATACAACAGATGGACATGGGTGAAATTTCTTAGACATAAGGAAGAGTCACATTTTGTGTTCACTACCTTCTGCTCACAAGTGCAAAATGAGAAAGATCTCAGAATTTTTAAAGTCAGAAGTGATCATGGTGGTGAATTCAAAAACAAAGACTTTAAGAAATTATTTGATGAGAATGGAATTTCCCATGATTTCTCCTGCCCTAGAACTCCTCAGCAAAATGGAGTTGTAGAGAGGAAGAATAGGAATTTCCAAGAAATGGCAAGGACCATGATCACTGAGACAAATGTGGCCAAACACTTTTGGACAGAGGCAGTTAAACAACATGTTATATTTAGACCAAGATATCTATAAGACCTATTCTGGGTAAGACTCCCTATGAATTGTGGAAGAATAGGAAACCTAACATTGCTTATTTTCATCCTTTTGGATGTTCTTGTTTTATACTGAACACTAAAGAGAATTTTGGCAAGTTTGATTCTAAGGCATAAAATTGCATCATGTTAGGATACTCTGAACACCTAAAAGGCTACAGAGTGTATAACACTAAGACACAGATTGTTGCAGAATCAATCCATATCAGATTCGATGATAAGCTTGACCCTGAAAAGTCAAAGTTAGTTGAGAAATTTGCAGTTTTGGAGATGACCTATTCAGGTTCAGAAGAAAAGACTCCAGAAGAAAAATAAGCAGAGGCCAAAGACTCTGAAGCTCCTCAATCAGAAAAGGTTGAAGCAATTACACCTCTGAGAAGCCACAGACAAGTAGTATCTTCACACTCTAAAGAATTGATTATGGGTGACAAAGCTGAACCCTTCATAACCATGTCTTCTTTCAAGCCTTTTGAGGAAACCCTAATGGGCTTGATGTCTTTGATAGAGCCTACATCAATTGATCAAGCACTTCAAGACTCAGAGTGGATTATGGTCATACAAGAGAAACTAAATCAATTCTATAAAAATGATGTGTGGGAACTTGTGCCAAGACCTAAAGGCACTCATGTCATTGGAACCAAGTGTGTCTTCAGAAACAAGCTGAGTTAACAAGGAGAGGTGGTAAGAAACAAGGCTCGACTGGTTGCATAAGGCTATAGTCATCAAGAAGGAATTGACTATACAGAAACCTTTGTACCAGTTGCCAGGTTAGAGTTTATTTGTTTCTTGATTTCATTTGCTATCAACCATAACAATATCAGATGGATGTTAAGAGTGCATTTCTGAATGGTTGCATTATAGAAGAAGTATATGTACACCAACCCCCTAGCCTTGGAAACTCTAAAAACCCTGATTTTGTTTTCAAGTTTAAGAAATCCTTGTACAGTTTGAAATAAAATCCCAGAGCATGGTATGAAAGACTAGACAAGTTTCTTCTTGAAAATTATTTCACCAGAGGGAAAAATGATACAACTCTTTTCTGTAAATCATTCAAAAATGATATTCTTGTTGTTCGGATTTATGTTGATGATATTATTTTTTGGTTCTACTAATGTTACTTAGTCCAAAGAATTTGCTAAGTCTATGCATATAGAGTTTAAGATGAGTCTGATGGGAGAACTCAAGTTCTTTCTCGGGATTCAAATCAATAAGAATCTAGAAGGGACGTACATCCATTAGAGTAAGTACACCAAAGAACTTTTGAAGAAGTTTGACATATCAGAATGCAAGGTGTCTAAGACTCTTATGCATCCCAATTGTATCCTTGAGAAGGATGAGGTAAGCGGTAAGGTAGATCAGAAGCTATACAGAGGTATGATTGGCTCTCTTTTATACCTGACTGCTTCTAGACCTGACATATTATTTAGTGTATGTTTGTGTGCTCGCTTCCAATAAGATCCTAGAGAATACCACTTAACTGTTGTTAAGAGGATCTTCGGGTATCTAAAAGGTAATATTAACCTTGGCTTGTGTTATAGAAAATCAAAGGACTACAAGTTAGTTGGCTACTGTGATGTTGACTTTGCTAGAGATAGACTCGAAAGGAAAAACACTTCTACAGGATGTCAGTTTCTAGGAGAAAATCTGATCTCGTGGTCCAGCAAGAGGCAATCAACAATAGCACTGTCAACTACAGAAGATAAATATATTGTAGCCTCTAGATACAACACTCAGATGCTCTGGGTGAAGAGTCAGCTAGAAGATTTCCAGATATATGAGAATAGAATTCATATACTCTGTGATAATATTTCTAATATTTATTTATCTAAGAATCCTATTTCGCATTCTAGAGAAAAACATATTAAGATAAAGCATCATTTTATACGTGACTATGTTCAGAAGGGAATTTTAGACCTAAGATTTATTGATACAGGCCATCAATGGCCTGATATATTTACAAAACCCCTTACTGAAGATAGAATCGTATTCATTTTGAAGAATTCGAAAATGGACTTATACCCAGAATGAATCTGATGACTGTCTCAGAATGCAAGTCTCTCAGATTGGAAAAATATGACTCTAAGATTCGGTTTAATTCTGAGTGTGTGAGTCTTCTGAAGTATGAAGCTCTCATGTGTTCAGAGTTGTCCAGTCAACATTTCTTTTATCAAATCTGCTTTCTGGATATTAAATAGTCGCTTCATTAAATAGTTGTCAATTAACATTGAGAAACAAAATGGTTTTAAAGATAATTATCTTAGAAAACTGAATCGGCTCTTAATTACTGAGTGACACATGGATATAATCATGATTCTCAGGATTAGGTTAAATCTTTTTGCCTTACTCCTCCCTTGTCAGATATGTGTGCTAATTTTGTATAGGTTCTTTAATTATCATTGTTATCCTTTATTGTCATGATTACTCATTTCCCTATTTAAACCCAGTTCACTCACTTCACACACGCAACTTTTAACTCCTTACACTTGATAGTTTTTAAACCAAAAACACCCTAAACCCTATTCTATGCAAATGGCTTCACATCAACAAGAATCACCTTCATCACAACAATAACTATCTGCTAAAGAAAGGCATGAAACAAATTTTCAAAATGTTGTTCATAAAATTATGGCGTACCAACCGCCTAAGTTCATTCCTTATCTTTTTCAACCCCATGAACTGCCATCAACCGTGAATCCTGATATGATGGTATACACTGAAGATTCTTATGACACTCCTGAGGTCACTCTTTCCACACCTATTGAAGACCTGGAAATTGTTTGTGAACCTATTATTGACTTTGTAAGCTTGAAGGCTCATGGCTTTGATCTCCTTCTTGTTGTTTACTCAAAGGGTTAGAATCAATACTTTGATCATCTTAATGGTTCAATATTCCCTGCCCTTGTAAGGGATTTCTGGATTCATGCTAAGATATCTCCCAAGCAAATAGTGTCATTTGTCTTTGGTAAAATGATTTCTATGATGGAGAAACTCATTGCTAAACTCATCGGCCATGAAGGAGGTAGGTATCTATGTGAATTGATGAGAGAAATAAGATCTGACTATTATGAATCGTCACTAACGATACCTTTCACTAGAAGTCTTTCTGGGGATATTATGGAATTTTCCTTCTACTCAAAGAGCTTTCATACATTCATTGTTCTTAAGAGTTCCGAGGGAGAAGCCAGTCGTTGAACATGTTACAATTACTGATGAAATGAAGGCATTCAAAGTTAGGTGTTGATGACTTTGTTCTGAAGAAGTTGGAATTTCTGGCTGCGGAGATTTCTGAAGTGAAGGAAAGGACATTAAAGATTGAAGGATTGCTTGCAGAGATTTTGTCTAGACTTCCTGAAAAACCCTCTAAACCTTAGTTTTTGTTTGAACTTTGTGTTATCTTTGTTCTGTTCTTATGTTTTCCTTTTTTGATGTACTCTTCTTTCTGATTAATGAAATTAGTTTTTGTTTGGCCTATCTATTCTTTGTCTTTATTATTTCTTTTTGAATGATGACAAAGGGGGAGAAAGAGAATGTGATTTTGATATATCTAATTTCCTAGCATGATAATTCAAACATGTTTCTAAAAATTTAACTTGGTAAAATCTGAGAACTTGGAACAAGTTCATCATTCTTACCAAGCATTTCAGGTTAAATCATACATTTTAGAAACAAGGCTAGCGTATATTCTGAACAAGACTTTACTAGATTCTGAAATCTAGGCTCTAAACAAGTACTCTGGAATCCATAACCTTGTTCTGATACCACTCAACAGAGAATATCTGAGGAAGCCAACTCTGAGTATGCATGTTCTGATACTCAAATAGGAACTCTGAAAGAATACTTTCGGTCTCAAGTTGTTGCCATCTAAGACAATACCATAATCATAACAACCAGGCTGCTGCCATAATGGAAGATAGTGAACACAATTCTGTCTGAAGAGAAGTTGTAACAACCTGGATTTTGCCACAAGGGAAGTTATTTCTTTCATTCTAAGTTACAAAATTTATATATGTTAAAGTTATTTTAAGTGATGAATTCAGGGGGAGCTTGCAAACCTAACTCTAATATTCTAATTTTAAAAAACAATGTTTAACAATATAAAATTCAGGAGAAGCTTACAAATCTCACTCTGAAAATTTTTATGTGATTTAAATCATGTAAAATTGTTCATCAAAATATGTGGTTTTGTCATCATAAAAAAGGGGGAGATTTTAGAGAACAAGTTTTGGTTCTGCATCTGGCCTTTAAGTTTTGATGATAACAATATGTGGATTGATATGGAAGAATTTTGTACACTAATGATTTTGTCTAGTGTGTAATTTGTGATAAACAAGTTCTGACTCTGAAGCCATGATGTGTGACGTCATCAGATTATGAAATCAACACACTCTGACTCTGAAGAGATACAATATTCATAAGAAGCGGTCAAGTTAGAGAAAGCTCGTAGACAACGGTTCTTAAGAACGTTCTGAAGAGACTCTGAAGGACTGACTCCCTTTGGAACTCTAAGCTCATGCTGAAGATTCTGAAGAACGAAGTGCTGAAGACTCTGAAGACCGGGTTCTGAGGAACAGTGTCAAGACTCTGAAGATTGTAGTTCTAAAGACTCTCAACAGACCCTTGAGTCTTCTATGCATGCTTCAACAACCTTACATTCAGAAGCCTTTGATAAATAGAAGAAGATAAGAGAAAATCGTTACGTGAGATAAATAGTTTATCGTACCAATTCAAAACATTCCTTTCACTACGCGGATTTTGTGGAGTAAGGAAATTTATGTTGTACGATCTTTGTCTCCCATCATTGAAGATGGTTATTCAAGGTGCCACATCATGCATGAAGATTTCCATTCTACCCTCCAACGGATCTTTCTTTGGTTATAAAAAGAAGACTTTGAAGAATGGATCAAGCTACTATTTTGCTCAATATTCACACGCTATTCAATGCTTTCAAAGCTGCTTTATTTCTGATATTATTGTGAATATTGTAAACACACTTAGAACTTTTGTTCGTCTGTGTGATTGAGTCATTGTAATTAAACTTTGTGTTAATATGCTTTGTAGAAGCAATCTTGTAAAACACAGTTTGTAAACCTCAAATTTATTTTAGTGATTACCTTGAGTGACTATGGTTTAGTCTATATACTCGAGAAAACAAGGATAGTGGTCTTTGTGGTGTCTTAAATTTGGTTGTTTATATTGGATTAAGTCCTTTTGAGAATGCGAAATCACCTTGGCGGGCAGCGAACTAGGATAAAAATAACTTGTTATTTTTATTATTCTTGTTCTTGTTAGTTGAATTGGTTTGAGAAAAAGCTTTGATTTTTAGAAACCCAATTCAAACCCTCTTTCTTGTGTTTCTCGCTACCTTCAATTCTTGAGTTGTAGGGTAGACCATTGTAGAAGGTATGAATGATAAGCCATTTATCTAATCCATGATCAGGGCATAGTCGCATCATGTCCTTATATCTTTCCCGTGCTTCAAAAAGTGATTCTCCTTTGGCTTGTTTGAACGTAGTTATATGATTTCTCGAAATTGCTGTGTTGCTTGGTGGAAAATATCTAGCTAAGAATATCGTCTTAAATTCATTCCACGTAGTAATTGAATTCGCAGGTAGAGACTGTAGCCATGCTCTAGCTCTGTCTCTAAGCGAAATGGGGATAAATTTATTCGAATTGCTTCTGGATCTAAACCATTAGTTTTTTGTGTGTCAGCATATTGTACAAACATTAACAAATAAAGATTTGGGTCCTCGGTGGGATTTCCTGAGAATTGGTTATGTTGCACTATTTGTAGCAGAGACAGCTTCAATTCGAAAGTGTTCGTCTGGATTGCAGGTGGAACAATGCTTGAATGTGGCTCGTCTTGGGATGGAACATCGTAATCTTTAAGAGGTTTTGTATCAGGTGCAGCCATAGGTTCAAATATGGCCCTAAGCTCACGTATTCGGCATTTGAGGTGAATGAAACACTCGACTTCAGGGTTCGGTTGTACTAACTTGTCTCTAGATGAGCCAGTGTTTGGCATGCAATCGAAAGAAATAAAAGGATAATTTTTTTTTTGCCTTAGTCTATACGGCACAATAATGGAGTTACGATATTGACTAAATTGGTCCCCGGAAACAATGCAAAAAACTTGATGTGCTTCGTGTGGTAGCTTAACCGCAAGTGCACAGACTTTATCAAAGTAATACAAAAGATGTCGAATCCACAGAGACCAATAGTCAATCTAGCGCTATCTACTATCGCTATGTAAATCTAAGGCTTATCAGATATATTTTGAATTTTTATGAAGCAAAAATTAAACGGGAATTAAAGCTAGATTAAAAGAGTATTAATAAAAGTGAGACCGAAATGTAATATCCAATCGCACTTTTGTGACCCAATAAATTTTGGCGTTTGTTTTAATTAAAAGTACTTTTCAAAGGAAAAATTAATTTAAAAACACTACTTAATTTCGTGCAGTCCATGTAATGTTTCGAAAGCGTAAATGCTTTGTTGTTGCTCTAAAGGTTACAATTTCGGGAAAAAAATTGAAAACGAATTAGTCCTAATTAATTATTAAAGCGCTTTCGGTGTTTATAAAAATTAAATATTTATTTTTTATTGATTGGGTACCGGTCTCACACTATCGTGTTGTTGAGAATTACCTAAGGGCTTTCGCTTTCACGCAAAACTGTTTGACTTTAAAACTAAAAATCAGAACTGGAAAAATAAATCAATATAAAAATTCAACGCCAATTTAATTTATCGAGTTTCGTCAGATCGACGGTCCTCACATCCCCCGTACTCTAAAAACTTAGCCTGACATAATTGACATAAAACTCATATTATTATTATTATTATGCATACAAAGTAGACACATGAACACGATAAAGATGATGAATACAAGTAGTAACTCAAACTAGCATGCATTCAAAGGAGTAAAAACAATATTAAGACTTAAAGTGAACAAGTGCAGAAAATTAAAGAAGGTAAATGCTTACGGAAAGTACAGCAGTGCAGGAAACTGAAATCGAAAAAAAATGAACGAAAAACTTCATGATTAAAATAATGGAAACATTAAATAGCAAATGATTCAAGTACAAGAAGAGAACTCAGAATTCATAAAACAATGGTGTACTTATTGCCCGATATAAACAATTAAGTATTTTTACACGGTGAATTTTTCTGCCTACTTAATACTAGGAAACTTGGATGGTAAAAACCTAAAAACTAAGTCTATATATAGTGTATTAGCTGCTGAACTGTTGCAGAATTCGTGTAGAGGTCAATTGAGAAAAAGGTGTGGGAGTGGGAGAAGACTAAGTCATGGAATTGCTAAATTTCTTGACACGAAGTCCATGGAGAACGCCATGAGTTCAACGTGGCAGACGTGGCAAGTAAAGGGGCCATGGCGAACGCCATGCCCCTGTGGCGAATGCCACAAGTTAAAAACATCCACTTTTGATTTGCTTCATGTTGAGGTGTCCTTTTCTCCACTTTTGGTCAATTTTACTTCATTTTATCTTATGTCAACTCCTACATAGGAAATATATGCAACACAAACAAAACACCAACATAACACTACATATAAACATAAAATGGATAAAAATGCATGCGTATTGAGTCGAAAAATGCTATAAGTTTCATGGTTATCACTATCATGTTGGATTTGTATTATATTTTTGTTCTCGCTACTTTTCGTTTTCAGTTGCGAGGAGCGCTTTTTGCGTTATCAATTCACTTCTGAATTGTGGTTAGCATGCGACCTTTCAACTTGTGGTTGTTACGCTAATTTAGATCGGTATTCACTAATTGTCACTTTATACTTTTTGTCACGTAACACCTCTTTATTGTTATGATACGATATGTTTCATTATGTATTATTTGTGTTGAAGTGATTGCGATTATCGCCTTTAAATGCAATAGCAACTTTCTTTTTGTCTTCTGTATACATACGACAGTTTGCAATTTTGGTTTCATTGGCTTTATTTTTTTAGGATTAAGTTATACACCATTGCGTTACAATTCACTGTGTCAAACTTTGCACGATATAGCACGTCACATGTTTGTTCGTATTTTAATTTATTTGTTATGAGCGCATTGTGCGTTAGCAATTTGCAATTCAATTTGTGTTAAGATCCAATGATCCATTGTCATTACATTTAAATCAAATTCAATTATACTTTGGTAACTTTGCCAGCACGTCTTCGCGTTACACGACATTAATTTGTGTCCTCGCATTATGATCTTGGATCCATGCACGCTTCGATTTCATTTACTTTCTTAGTTCAATTGTGATGACTACGATCTGAAATTATTTTGTATGCGCTTTTATCCTTTTATTCTATTGTGTTTGTTTGTATGCAATTTGCGATTCATTTTTTTATTTGTGGCGTTAGGCTACGCCTAGTGCTAGATTTCGCGTCCCCACGCTAGAATTTACGCCCTTTCGATGCAATTCGCAACAGTGTTACGATTCTCACCTTTCTTCAATCATTTTCACCATCGATTCAAAACCATTTTCATAATTCGATTTGCAATGCAAACCAAATGCTTGATCCAATGTCAAGATCTTTTCATAATCAAAATCAAAACGATTAATTCATACTTTGACACTTTTAACAAAAACGAAAGAAAAAGGCTACCTCGGTAAAAGGTCCACTCATAGCCCCGAGTTTTAGGCACAAGCTGTAATAGCTTGTAAGTCATAAATACTCGTCTTTCACCAAAATTCCAATGTGTTTCCTTTTCGCAATAAATTGAAAAAAAAAGACTACATTGGTATAATGTCAATTTATAGTCCTGAATAATAGGCCCAAGCTATAATAACTTGCACGTCTGAGTGTTTGTCTTTCGCTTAAAACACTTATGAGTACTCCAAAATCTTTCATAACAAATGGATTAAAAAGGCTATCTAGGTGAAAGGTAGAGTCATAGTCCCGAGTATTAGACCAAAGCTGTAATAGCTTGCAAATCATAAATACTCATCTTCCAGGCTTAAAACAAACTTCAATCAATCAAACCTATCTTTTCTCGCCCCATCGCGATCGAAAACCTTTTCATAAACGAACATTATTTAGACCATTCTACCTTGATATAAAGTGCTCAAGGCTCTCATGCACGAGCATACAAGCAACATTTAAACGCTAGAACACGATCAAACAAGATCCTTTATACTACGAAACAAACAAACACTTAAGCAACATTCGTTCACTAAAATCAACCAACCAACACTTATTTCCTACAAAGAACAACGTAGCTTTGAGTTCTGCATCGCACATGGGGATACGTAGGAGCGAGATACAACATCTCATCAAGCGCTATAAAAAGAAATCCAAAAAAATATTTTATCTTGCACCAAACTACGAAGCTTTGAGTTTCTCATTGTACCTTAGGATACGTAGGAGCGAGACCCGCAATCTCGTCAAGCACCCTAATAAAAAACTTTTGCGACCCCTTTTATTTTCCTTTCGCACTTTTGATCATTAAAAGAAAACAATTGAGGTAAGCTAACATTCAATCAAAATTTTAACTAAAAGGTTCCCGTTGAGTATAACGAACGTGTGGGGTGCTAATACCTTCCCCTTGCGTAATCGAATCCTGAACCCGAATTGTGTTGTGACGACCATCTTTTTTCTTCTAAGAGTTTTATCAATATTTTCTCTTTCCTTATTTGGAAGAAATAAAGTTTGATGGTGACTCTGTTCGATATCATTTTCCGCGAGCGCGCAAATGCTTCGCGAAGGATTGTATTTTTCGAGATGCGAAAATTTATCTTTTGATTCAACCATACTCTCATTTCCCAGTCGAACTTTGACTTTGACAGACTCGAAAATGCTTTTGTAAATAGTATCATCCTTGGCCATGTGATTGTTGCATCCATTATCCAAGTACCACTTTCCTCCTTTTTCTTTGATTGAGTCTTGAGTGGCATTAAGCATACATTATTCTTGATCATGCTCCTCTACGATATTAACTTAATGCCTATTTTTGTTGCGACAATTTTTCTCTACATGCTTGAACTTCTTGCAATGGTTCCATTGTGGCATATTGTGGTACCAACAATTTTCTCTGTGTGGCCTAGTCTTTTGCATATATTGCATGGAGGATTTTTATTTTACTTGTTCTTAAGGAAATTTCTAGAAACTTCTCTTCTTTTGGAAGTTTCTACATAATTTTTCTTTCCTCCATTTTTTTATATTTTGGGGTTGAAATTTGAGTTTTGACTGGAAGACATTTTCAAGTGTATCTTCTTTATGCCTAGGCAGTCTTTGCTCATATGCTTCAAGAGAATCCACTAGTTATGTCACTGATAGAGTGGAGAAATCTTTGGTTTCCTCAATCGCTGTCACTATTTGGTCAAACTTTGGGGGCATAATAATTAGAATTTTCTCAAATATTTTTTTGACAAGAATGTCCTCCCCAAAAGCTCTCATTTGATTGATTATTTCTTTAACTTTAGAATAGTAATCTTTAATTGTCTCAAACCCCTTCATCGTCAATAGTTCAAAATCACTTCTTATTGATTGAAGTTTAACGACATATACCTTGTCTCTTCCTTGAAGTTTAACTGTCTCAAACTCCTTCATCTTCAATAGTTCAAAATCACTTTTGCGAAGTAGCTTGGAGGTTTTTGAAATAGTAGGTAGGTAATACAACTACACTCAATGTATGATTAAACGTAGCTCTGATGTCAGTGTTAGTAGTTGAATAATTGATAGATGATATAAGATAGTTTTAGAAAATTATTTAGAAAGAATGTTATGACATTGTTTACAAAGTACCAATTGTCTATTTATAGGCTCAAGTCACCAATCTCTCAATGGTGGTGAATGTTTCTACATTATTTTAGTTATTTCTAGATGTTTTACGGTAGATTAGTATCATGATAGTTGTAGGTTCTTCTATCATTTCCATATATAGTTCTTGGTTCTTCTACCTTTTTCATATACATTATAGTTCTAGATTCTTTTATCATTTTCATATACATTATATTTAAGAATAATCTAAAAATTTATAGCAATTTCAACAAATGTTATGATTTTTAAAAATTATATTATTTAGTTGAGAATCAGAAGCTATTTAAAATAGTTGAGAATGAAAAGCTATTTGAAATAGTTTATCAAAAAAAAATGTTATAAACTAAGAAAAACAATTGTATAAGTTTGTGACAAAATAACACTTATTAAACTTGTTTTTAATAAGTCTTTTAACAATTTTCTATTAAATAACCTTACCTTCCCCAAACATGCATGCTAATTACTAGCCAGTTCCTGATATAGTGATATAACTGTATGGTTTTCTTTTTGTGTTAGTTTTTGGATTCAAGTGGCCATCCAAATAAAGAGAGAGGGAAAACCCAAGTTTAAAGAATTGTAGTTTATGCACACAATAATTAATCCTTTTCTCCCTTTTACATTTTAAGGAACCCTCCATTCATGATGATAATACCATAGCTAGCTAACATTGTGATCATTTAAATTTGATCTTATCAGATTAATTAAATTATCTTCCCTACTATATTTTCAAAGCTAAAACATGTTTTTAGTGTCTATAAAGTCTTTATATTGAATTTAATTTCTACACACACAAAAAAAAAGTTTTGTTTTATTTATTTGTTTTGTGATATGTGACTAGAGTGGAAAATGGTACTTATTAACATTAACATAGACCAAAACCACAACCAATATCTTTCCAAACACAACACATTTTAACTTTTGACCTATAGTAGTAATTTTATTTTATTTTGTATGTCTATGCAACGGCTACAACCTAGCTAAATGTATGATTGTCAATTGGTCTGCCATTCTGTTGTGTTTTTGAAGTGACACATACAACATTCTCTTGTGATAAGATATATCATATCTTTCTTCACTTGCATAGTGATTAGGGGTGAAAACATGTCTTATCGAGCCGATTTAAAAAAAAGGGAGTCCGGCTTAGGATATGTTTTATTGGTTTGAGTTTCAATGTGATATGTTATAGATATTTTTTAAATTATAAAATTATAGATATCTGATAATAGGTCTGACATATTCTCATCCTGGCTATAAAAATATCTAACGATTCAATGGTGTAAATTTTTTGAAAGTTTGAGTATGGCTAGAGTTTGTACCATTCATTCATCCATCCAAAATTGTCATGTCTTCATGTACATTTGTGAGGCAGAAATTCATGCTACAAAAAATAAACAAGGGACAAATACATTATTGTGATTGTCTCATTTGTATATGAAAGTACAGGTGTTTATTTCTATTATTAACTTTAATTTTAGTACCCTACCTAAAAATAAAAACACAATTTTTCATTAGTATTTTCCACATGACATTGAAGAAAATCACATTTAATTCAAAAGATAAAGTATTTTTCAAATTGCAAAAAAATGAACCATTAATATAGTTAGTTGAACTTCAAGCATTTTCTAAGCCAATAAATATGACCTTAACCTTCTCATGTATCAAAAACAATTTTCCATTATTTGTTCCACAAAAAAAAAAATCATCTCAATAAAGCCAAAATAAATAGAAAGTTATTCAAGAAAAGGAAAGGGTGATAGAGTTTTCAAAAGTTTGAGTATTATCACCAAAGGGAACAAAAGAACCTAGAGAATTAAGGTTTCTGTTATCATCAATTTAATGCAGTATACTATGTTTTGCATAATTGCTACTCTTAGGATTTACTTCTCCATAAGAGAATTTTTCCTAACTCATAACTTTTTGTTAATTTATATTAATTCATTTTACTATTCTTAGATTAGGTTTAGACTAGAAAACACACCCCTTCAAATTCCATAGATAGATCATTTTTTCTATTATATCATGTGGGAATGGAGACATCTCGTCACATATTATAACTTTCAAATGCACAATAGAAGAATCTCAACTCTAAGCAGCATGGCACATAACAACCAAGGTAGGTTAAAAGTGAGAACTTTTGCTAGCTAGATTTGTAGCTTTTGCTTAACAAAATTTGGTATATAATAATGATCATCACTACTCATAACTAATAATATATTTACAATTACATTACAATATTACATACATAAAAGTCAAACTAGTTATATAATATTATGTTTTAGTACATCCTTTTGATAGGATGTAGGAACAGGTAGATCTAGACCGTTGATAATGATTGATGGGTCCCATTTAATTAGTTAATTATTTGTCATGTGAAGAAGGGAGTAAAGTCATATATAAATATAGATAATATCAAGTAATTTAAATTTTAATAAAAAGACGTAGACTTTGCGACGTAACATATAGATTACCTAGTGACGAAGGCTTGTATCGTATTTTTTTTAAGATTTTAGATTTCAATCCTTCTAAGTGTAAACAATTTTTATGTCTGGTTAAGTCTATATAAAATTTTGCTCTTACTTTGAACGAAATCTCGCAAATAGACGGTAGAATTGATCTTCTTGAATTAATCGATCGTAAGATCGAAAACCAAAATTATATCTAGTGTCTGATACACTAAAATAATCATAAGAAAACTCACGTAGTGCGATATTTGTGTTAGTAAGTTCATATGTTATATATATATATATATATATATATATATTAAAAGATGGAACTGTCCAATAACCTATTGAGTACAACTTTCTCTCCTCTAAGACTCTTTCTATTTATTTGATTCCCTATCAAGGTGCCATTTTATTTTTTTCAACTTGCTTCTCTAAGAGCCTCTCTTTCTCTCTCTCAACACTTTCTCCTCACCCCACCAAACTTTCCTCTCTAGTTTCCACGTAGGTTTTGTTTGGACAGAAAAAACTTTACAGCTTTAAAAAAGAGTTTCTTCCAAAGCAAATTTTGTGAGTGTGTTGAAGATAAGATTTTACTTAAACGCACACATGGGAAGACACTCTTGCTGCTACAAGCAGAAGTTAAGGAAAGGACTTTGGTCTCCAGAAGAAGATGAGAAGCTTTTGAATTACATTACCAAACATGGTCATGGATGTTGGAGTTCAGTCCCAAAACTAGCTGGTACATATACATATACATATACATATGCATATACATATATATAATATTAGTTGATTCATGCATTTTTCATTTGATATATTTATATTTTGAGCATGCACAATGAATAGGTTTGCAGAGGTGTGGAAAGAGTTGCAGGTTAAGATGGATAAATTACTTGAGGCCTGATTTGAAGAGAGGAGCATTCTCACAACAAGAAGAGAATTTGATCATTGAACTTCATGCAGTACTTGGAAACAGGTTATTGTAATTCATTTGAGAAACTATAATAATAATAATAATGACTATTTTTCATAAGTACTTTTTTTTCATTTTTTTTATAATATAGTTTTTTTCGGCTTTTATCATGTGTTTGAATTGTTGCTGTTTATATCAGATGGTCTCAGATTGCAGCACAATTACCAGGAAGAACTGATAATGAGATTAAGAATCTATGGAACTCATGTCTCAAGAAAAGGTTGAGACAAAGTGGCATTGATCCAAACACTCATAAACCACTTTCTGAGATTGAAAATGACAATGAAAAAGCACTTTCAGCAAACAAAAGCAATCAAAAAGCTTCGGTTTCGTCGAACGATGTTATGAGTTTGGTAATGGAACCTACAAAAGCTTCTATAGATGGTTACCCTCTAGAAGTTTCTACTTCCTCCAAGATCAACAATGGTAGTAGCAGCCATGAATTATTCCTAGACAGGTTCAACACCACAGGTTATTTTTCTTTCCAGAACATGAACTACGGATCAAACATCGGAATTTCTGAGAATCCAAATGCATCTATTTGTTTCACACCAACTTCATCTTCTTCACAAATGATGTCAGATACAAATTCTGTTATAAACTCCAACATGCTCCATTCTGTTACAACCTCAATTTTCCAAACACCAACACAAGTAAAACCAACCGTTTCCGTTTCCTCCGACGGAGTTCATAACTGGGAAGCAAGCAACTACAACAGCATTAACAACGCAAGCAAAACCAACGGAAACAGCACAAACTTTCTCGACAACGGAACTCTACCCTTACAAGATGAAATGAAATGGTCTGAATATCTCAACACACCGTTTCTTATGCAGAATCAACCTCCTCAATCTATCTACCCCGAGGCTAAACAAGAAACAGGTTTCATAACTGATGAATCATGTACTGGTTGGAACCAATGCCAACAGCAGCAGCAACAACAACAACCAGGCTTTCAACTTTCTGATATATATAGCAAGGATCTGCAGAGATTTTCAGTGGCTTTCGGACAAACTCTGTAGCCTGAAAGAGACAAAGATCGTGATTTGAATATATAATTTTCTATATGAATGAACTATATAGGTCAGAAGTTTCTTATCTTTCTGACCACAGGTGTGTGCTGTAAATTTCCCTTTTGATAAAATTTCCATATTGTATATGTGTCTCATACCACAAAAAAAAAATTCAGCATTATTATGTAACAGTATAATAATTGAGATTGATCAATTCCACCTTATCCCAAATCATTTTTTTTCACCTCAAGCATAGAGGAAATACTATAGAATAAGGCTCTTGCAAAATTCTTCTGCAGATATTATCATTATTATGAATGTGAATTATCTATCAAGTGATTTTGTGTGTATATATAGTTGAGTGCATTTCTCTATATTTATCTTATTAAGGGTTGAAATTTAGAATCCATTGAGTTTTTTGTTTCTGAGTATCAAAGATGCAGCAGGGACCATATATATATTTCTTAAATTAGTGTCTGTCACTGTCTTGCAAAGATAGAGATTGGTGACACTTTTTTTGAAAAAAAACATGAGATCAGTGATTGAAGTCAAGAATGTATGCATACAAATAAATACATCACTTTTCTTCTTTTGATTTACATGTTTGTTTGAAATAGTCCTCAGAACACACCACCGACTATATAGGTATGAAAATCAGTTCAGTTCAATAAAGGCCACAAAAACAAACTCATTCAAGTATTTCCTTGATTAAAGTTGTTGTACGAACGCAAAGTCTTATGATTTCTATTTTATATGAAAATATTTTACTATCAAAGGGTTGGCATAGTGGAAACATGATGATGATGAGTATTAAAAAGAGTAATATTTTAATGTAATGTATAGGGAAATGACAGATATTGTACAATTGTACCAATTCAAATAAAAACAAAAGGGTTATGTATGAATGGCCTTATAGTGTGGGACTATACCTCTAAAAGCCTTCAACGTTGCATCAGATAACGGGTCCCTTACACGTACTGATGCTGAAAGGGAAAGTTGCAAGATAAATAAAGAGACATGACATGAATAGCCAAACCAAGGAGAAACAATGGAGTCAAGTCAACTACCTTCATTTTTGTTATTCGTCGCACAAACATCTTTGAAAAATAATCTGTATTTCAGACAATTACACTTGTGATTACTTTTAAGTTATTTTATTTCTTAAATTATTACTATCTCCGTCCCTAAATATAAGACTCCGTTGTGAAAAACACGGGAATTAAGAAATTTAGTTAGAATATTAAATTTATTGACTATTTTGTATAATTTTACAAATTTATCCTTATGAGAGAGAAATAATTAATGTGTGTGTAATTGTATTTATTACAGAGTGCAAAAAAATATGTAATATAATTAGGGGTATGTTTGGAAAGGAATAATTAATGCAGTTTGAAAGTTGAAGAGGGTCTTATAAAAAGAGACAAGAAAAAAATTCAACAGGATCTTATAATTAGGTACGGAGGTAGTATTAAAATCGACCTGTCAGTATTAATGTCATGTCCGATATGTGTCTGGGTACGTGTTTCATAGTTAACGATACTTAAACATCAGATAAAAAAGAGAATTCACCTTGCGTGTCCAATATGTTTATCGACGATCATTAGTCACCATAAAATGATGGTAGAAACTTAGTATCTATAGGAAGGTAAACAATAAAAAAAATATAGAGAGACTTTGAAGAGATAAAACTAGTGTCAAAGAAAAAAAAATTATGGTGCACTTATCTGTTTGGCATTTAGTCAAACAGTTTCAAGGCATGACAGAGATTCAATTTTGCTTTCATCATATCACATTTATCCAATTACCAAACAAAACCTAGTTACAAAACTACATTACCATTACCAATAGCTAAGAGAAAAAAGCATAGCATAAGTCAAATTTAATCAGAAACATCCCTATATTAGGATTTGCGAATTCTTAAGTAAAGACAAAAAACATTATCTTTAATTTTTTTTCCCCTTGATTATCCATGTGCATACACATATTTTCAGTTAGTCTTCTCAATTATTTAATTTTTGCAAGCTTAATGTTCCTAAGTTTAAAATATTTTTGGAGATAGTGATGGTATGTTATGTTTAAAATAATATCCATGCATGTGAAGCAAATTATTGGGTCTATTTCATGGGTCCCTACAATGATCACTGCATATGAAAAGAACAAAAATCCCAAGAGACATGATAGGGTGGTGGCAATGCAATCCTAAATTTGATTCCCTAGCAAAATATATTAATATATTTATTAATTACTAGTAGTTAATTAATCAAGGTTCATGAGTTTTTCATATAATTGTGTGAGGAACAAACTATATTCAATGGTTTGTAGTATATAACATAATGTAAAAGGCAACAAGGACAAGTAACTAATATTAAAATGGATGATTATGAAGATAATGATTGAAGTGATAATGACGGTGTTGAGGAAGGTATATATAAAAGTTTTGTTATAGTTTATGAGAATATATTTTTTGGGGGACAGATAATTGATGCATAGTTTTATGAAAGTGAAGGCAAATAAGAATCAGAATAAGGTGGAAGTTGAATTGAATTGAATAAACAACAAAAATGAGTTATCAGCTGCAAACAATGAGGGCAGGGCATACGCTCATGTAGGAAGTCAATGAGGAGGATATATACTCGCATAGCCAAAAATAAGGAGAAAATATTGTTGAATTTGAATGTTAGTAAAAGAAATTGGCTAAAAGCTATTAATTATAGTTATTATATTTTTATTTTATTTTTTTAATTATTGTTAAGGCTCTTAATAAAGCAATAGTTTAGAGGTCAAGGAATTGTAATTCCACCATTGTTGAGGTGTACCTCATGTAGTGTATTATGGCCATCTGAAGTTAGTTAGTCGGTAAGAGCATCTTCAACCGTGAATCCATTTTTGAGTTTTTTGTGAGACCTATTATGCCATGTCAGCTTGAAGCAACTCAACTAGTTTTTCACTCCAATGGTGCAACTAACTCTGAAGAACTCATATTGGGTCCCACAACTTTACTTTATATATTAATATTTTATGCATATTAAATTTTATATTAATTAAAATAATAATTTTAATTATTTAAATTAAAATTGATATAAAATAAATAAAATTCAAATTAAACTTATAATTTAAAATGATAATTAAAATTAATCTCAAATACATGATATATAATTAAAAACAATAAAAATAAATAACATCACATAATTAATCAAACTTAAATTTCAGCATCTTCATGTCCAAAACGTTCCCAAATATATTCGACTAGATCTCCGTGAAGTTTACGATGAACTTGTTTTTCACGAATACTTGCTCTTCTTTGTAGTCTTGTTGCAATATTCGGATGAGGACCGCTAAATGTTTCAGTTGTTGAGTTGTTGATATCCACATTATCATAAGAGTAATCAAAATTACCTCTATATGTATGTCGTTCGTCTTCCACAATCATGTTGTGTAATATGATGCATGTATATATGGTATGCTTGAGGGTGTCCATGTGACAGGCACGCGCTGGACCACGTATAATTGCAAATCGAGATTGAAGCACTACAAGCATGATTGTGGGCTTACCATGATCACCTCGATAAAACTGTCATTTCCATGCAACAGGACAATTTTTCCATACCCAATGCATACAATAAATGGAACCCAACATACCTGGAAAGCCACGTGACTCTCCCATTTGTAAAAGATGTTCAACATCAGTGTTGTTAGGCTTTCTCAAATACTCAGCCCCAAATACAACATTCACGCCCTTAACGAATCTTTGTAAGCACTCAATTGAAGTGCTTTCACCGATTCGAACATATTCGTCTACAAGGTCAGCAGGAGACCCATACGCCAGCATACGAATAGCAGATGTACATTTCTGCAATGGTGAAATGCCCATTTTACCAGTTGCGTCGACCCCCATTTGGAAATATGCATCATGATTTCCAAGGGCATCTACAATTCGAAGAAATACATGCCTATGCATGCTGAACCTTCTTCGAAATTGAACATCTGTGTATACTGGGTTTTTCGAGAAGTATTCATTGAATAATCGATTGTGCCCTTCTTCACGGCCTAGATCTACCGTTGTTCTTCTCTTTGGCCTAGAGGAACTTCCAGATCGACGTTCATTCTGAAGTTGTTGTTCTTCATCACTACCGTCCATAAATTCTTCTTCAACCAACTCCCAAAATTCTTGATCATAATTATCTGAATTGTCTGAATCCATTTAGTGAGTAAAGAATGAGAGAAAAATGAGAAGAATAAGATGAGAATGAGAAAACAATGACATAAGTGGTAGTATATATAATGGTTTTAATAACGGCTGGTTTGAATAACATAATATTTATTATAATTTAAAGTGGTATTAATGACCATTTTACATAGGTGTTGATAAATTAAAGTGGTACTAATGACCATTTTACATAGGTGTTGATATATTAAAGTGGTACTAATGACCATTTTATATAGGTTATGATAAATTAAAGTGGTACTAATGACCATTTTACATAAGTGAGACTAACTACATTCCATATTTTTTTTCATCTTATTACAATATTTTTCATGAATATCTCGTTGACTATCTCTCATAGTAGAAGTGTCTTTCATCATCATTTGCACCACCCTTAATTCCATCTCGTCCTTCTTAGATTATGCAAGTCTTTCCATTGTTATTGCTCTTTTATTATTTGCATCTTGTGTTGTATTTGGAATTTCCTTTGCATTACCCTTCCTTTTTGCTGCTTTTTGTCCCATTGGACGCTCCATTGGCCATCGACATTTTAATTTCCCCCCTAACTTTTCTCGTGATTGCCCGCTAAACTGGTTATAATTTGCAGCGATTCTATAACAAAAACTCTCAACTTTTTGATCAACTCCCACAATTTGATCCTTTGAAACATTGAGCCATGATTGGATAAGAAATATATCCTCATCCCTTGTAAATTGCTCTCGAGATTTTTTTTTAACGACAACCCTTTCTTCTATTTCAGCACCAACTTGAGTAGAAAATGGTGGAACTTAAGTAGAATTCATTTGAGGTCTAGGAAACATATTTGGATTATTTGGTGAACGAAAAAATATGGTGGGGTTTGTTGACACCGATGGAATTTGAGAATTTTGAGGATTAGGATTTTGATAATGTTGCATGTAATTGAACATAGCTTGTTGTTGATAATGAAAATGATTAAGATCCATTTGGCCTAAACAATTTTAATTTGAAATAAAAAGATGAAAATTTGGATGCAATTTTAAGAGAGAAATTTGAAATTTAAGAGAAAATGAAAGTAAGAGAAAATTTGTGTTGGTAAAATTGTGTGGGTAAAAACCTATATTTATAATAAAAAAGAAAGTTAAAAAAAAAAAAAGAACTAGTCGTTGAAAGGCTAGTTTAAATTTTTTATTATTCAAAAAGTTGGTTCTTATTCTTCACCTGTTCTTCAATATAAGCAATGCATGTGAGAGAAAATATGATATATTAATGTGTCACGTCGAAGAACCCACGTGATGAACCATGATAAAGAAGCCGCTGGAGGTGGTCTAAGGTTGTTAAGGTCAATATCATAGCTTAGCAATTGTATAAATATTAAGTGTAACTAACTCATAAAAGTAGATTCAATGAGTAAGTTTTCATTTACTCTCTTCTTCTCTATTGAGCTCTCACTCTTTCTTCACTTTCATCATGTTCATTCAAAAATTCATGATGGTGTCAGAGCTTAGCTCTGTTGTGCATCAAGATCCTTCCCAGCAGCCTAGAAACGTGTACTACGTTTTAGATGGTCCTTCATCAGTTTCGGTTACACCAGTTCTCACACATTCCAACTATCATGCATGGGCAAGATCCATGAGACGTGCACTTGGCGGCAAAAACAAGTTCAATTTTGTTGATGGATTAATAATAATTTTAGTTGAGTTTGATCCAAGTTTCAAAGCTTGGAATTGGTGCAACGTGTTAGTTCATTCGTGTAATATGAACTCAGTTGAAGAATCAATCGCTTAAAGCATTGTTTTTCTTTAGAATGTCATCGACGTGTGGAATGAACTTAAATAATACTTCTCACAAGGTGACTATATTCGCATTTCTGAATCACAATACGGAATTTTCAATTTGAAGCAAGATTCTCGTTCATTTTCAAAATTTTACACAACTTTAAAAGTTCTTTGGGAAAAACTCAAAGCATACTTTCCTATTCCTACTTGCTCTTGTATACATCAATGTGTTTGCATTACAAGTTTGAGCAATGCAAAACAACAACATGAAATAACTTGTTCAGTTTGATTCCTTACTATATTGAACGATTCCTTTGATTTGGTACGTTCGTAAATTTTTCTCATGAATCCTTTGCCTAGCATCAACAAGATTTTTTCCATGGTCATGCAACATGAACACCAATTCAAGTATTCCATATCATATGAATCCAAGACTCTCATCAATGCAGCTCATTGTCATAGACCTCAAGGAAGAGGTCGTGGCAATGGTTCTTCATTCACACCTGGCAACAAAAAAGTTTGTACATAGTATGGAAGAAATGGGCACATTTTTTACACTTGTTATAGAAAACATGGCGTTCCTCCACACTTTGGTAAAGCTCTAACTGTGACGAACCAATCTTATCTTGAAATGAATGAATAAAGAGAGGATGCTAATGACTCTATAAGCTGCAGAGGAAATGACAACTATGGATTTACTAATGAGCAATATGACCAACTTGTGCATATACTTCATGCGTCAAACTCAAATCAAAATGATTCTACTATCAAAGTGAATCATGTATCTCATACCAATAAACATACTACTTCAGGTATTGATCGAATTTCATATTCTTTTAATCATTCAAATCTTGGGTATAGTTGACTCTGGTGTTAGTGACCATATATGTTCATCCATGAGGCTATTTGATGATTACGAGAAAATTGTGTCAGTTAACATCATATTACCAAATGGGCAAATGGATATACTAAAGCATGTAGACACTATAAATTTCTCATTAGAATGGATAGCTCATAATGTTCTGTTTGTGCCTAATTTCAATTTAAATTTGCTATATGTACCTAAACTATGTCTTGACATTGACTGCACAATAATATTTGATGGTGACAAATGTTAATTCAGGAAAAGAAGAGCTTGAGGATGATTGGTTAGGCTGATTTGATATAGGAAATGTACTTTCTTGTTGTACAAGATAAATCTCAAGCACCATAGTATCATCCCACACACAAGCTCAACCTAACATTGTTTCTATTTCCAAAGAGGCCATTTAGCGTTTTAGATCGGGACACCTTTCCAACAAAAGATTACTTACTTTACATCATGATTTTCCTTTTGTATCCATAGATAAAAAATTTTAAATGTGACATTTGTCATTATGCAAAGCATAAGAAACTTCATTTTCAGCTTAGTAATCACACAATTACACAGTGTTATGAACTTATGCATTTTGATATATGGGGCCCTTTGTATATTCCATCTATTCATGGTCACAAGTATTTCATTATGATGGTCATAGTCGATTTAATTGGATTATCCTTTGTCAATATAAGTCTAAAGTTAGTATCCTTGTTCAGAGGTTCATTTTAATGATTGAAAATGGCATGATTGCAAGGTTAAAACATTTTGGACAACTAATGGACCTGAGTTCCTCATGCCTGAATTCTATGCTACCAAAGGCATTGAACACTAAACTAATTGTGTTGAACACCCCCCCCCCCCCCCCCACCAAAATGGGAGGGTTGAGAGAAAGCACCAGCACATATTGAATGTAGGTCGAGCCTTATTGTTTCAGTAAAAAATACCTACACACTTTTAGTCCTATACCATCACACATGTTACATATCTCATAAATTTGATTCCTAGTACTACTCGTCAAAATAAATCACAATTTTACCTTACATTTGGAGTAAACCCTGACCTGAATGAATTGAAAGTATTTGGATCGCTATGTTATGCATCCAATATACAAATTCATAGAACAAAACTTGACCCTAGAGCAAGGAAAAGTGCTTTCTTAGGTTACAAGCCAAATGTTAAACAAGTTGTTTTGTTGGGCCTAAATACCAAAACCATATTCTGTCAAGACATGTTATACACCATGATCATGTCTTACCTTATCATAATCCCAATCAACATTTTCAATGGACATACTACTCATATAAAACCTCACATCATGATATTGGCCTCACACTTGACCATAACCAACCTCATATCACAAATTCTGACCAATGTAAATGTAATGCCCTGTATAATATATACCTAGAATAATACTATACGAGCATTTTATTTGGTACTGACACCATCATAAGTGCCTAATGGCGTAATTCACATACTTGACCATTTCAAAAACATAAAACAATCTATGGTACAAGATATGGAAACTAGCCAAAATAATAAAAACTAAGATCAATATACAATATCCTCAATTGTATACAAACAAATACACAGCGGAAAACTAAAGTTAAGCTTCTCTTGAAACATCCAAGTATAGCTCCACTTGTAAATCAAACCTGCAAACACTGCCTGAAAAATAACAACAATAATGGGGTGAGATATTAAATCTCAGTGAGTTCCCTATCTTATGGATTCTCTTGGCTTTACAGGGTTCTAGCCAAATCCTAACTCAAGTCAAGGGGAAAGGAAATGACCTTGAGTTCACAATCTCACACTATATGGAAACATGTCATGAGCCTGTTAACTCATAATTATCAATAATCGGTAACCTTACCAAGGTATCCCCTTTTCCCATCCGCTTCTACGTCTAGAAGTCGACCCGAGTCATTGATCCTTGTAATTTACTTGGCATACGAAATGGATTCGGATCCATCGGCCTGTTAACCGTGAACCGCCACTTCTCATGACCTGTTAACCATCGCAAGTCTCTTTATCCGTAGGCTCCATTCGTACTAACCGCGGGAATCAAACCTACCAAGTAATCCATGCATACGTTCCAGAGGAGCTCGTTACTCATGAAACTGCAACTCAAGGGAAACGGTTACGATTACGTGATCATATACACAAACGTGATTATATTCGACAATCACAAGGCCACATTCGCCTTAAGGCCTCTTTTACCTTTTCTCATAATTACAATGGTTCACACATGTTCCATACTAGTGTTTCACTCTCTCCTAGACCATTACTCGTCACGGATGCACCTTTCTACATCGAATGCACGAGCATCTCCATCTAGGTTATCTATTCTAGACCATTACTCGTCAAGGATACACCTTTCTACATCGAATGCACGAGCATCGCCATCTAGAGCTTCTATCACAATCCTAGTCACAACCTAGAATCGTATCATTTTGTTTTGGGGTAAAGTTTCCTCACTTTTCCTAATTCATTTTAAGCATGCATATTCTCTCAATCATACTTAACAACAATTATATAGATATGGCATAATACAATTGTATGATGAAATACACATAATAATTCAATCATAAAGTTAACATAACTTTTTGGGTTCCCTCTGATTCATTTAATCAGGTATCGAAATCAATCTTTTTCACTTTTATAGCGTAGGATATTTCCATAGCTTTCCAACGACTATTACTACGCTTCGATCGGAGTTACAATCCAAAAGATATGAATTTTTAAACATTTTTCAACAATCACAGCAGTAGTAACCGGTTACCTCAAAATGAGTAACCAGTTACTGCTCAAACAGAATCAAAATCATAGTTAGAGACACATTATGGTAACCGGTTACCTCAAAATGAGTAACCGGTTACTTAGTTCATTTTCACGTAAAACACCAATTTTTCCTTCAAGTAACCGGTTACCTCAAAATGAGTAATCGGTTACCACTGAACCAGAAACATAAAAATCTATTTTTAATGGTACAAAACTTCACCAAATTCATCCAAAACACATTGGATCATGATAACAAACATCATCGATTAAATTCATGCGTAACCCGGTTATACTATGCAATTTATTCCACATTTTATCCGTTAAAAACATCAATTCCACACAATTATTTATTTTCTCAATTTCTAACCTAAGTTCTAAACAACTCCAATTTCTAGAACTTAAGTCTCTAACTAGAACCCACCTGATAATCAAAGAGGAGTTTGAAGAAGATGGTGAATTGATGATGATTCGTGGGCTTCTTCTCAAGTTTCTTCCTCTTTCCCTCTTCTCTTCTTCTCTTTTCCTTTACCAACTTTTCTTTTTTTTTTTCTTTCTCTCCTAACACACACACACACACACACACACACATATATATATATATATATATATATATATATATATATATATATATATATATATATAATCCAACAGGGTAAAATACCTCCAATTGATATTTTGTCGTCACACACCAATTGATCAATTATTAGAGTTACCTTAAAATACTTTCTTGAATTAATAACATTGATCTTACTCTTGTTAAATAATTGATATCTTCATAGTTCATTAGCTGCTCTATTAATCCCAATGTCAATACATATAGCACTTAGAGGATTCCATTAATCCAATTATCCAAAGGTAGAGTACACAAAAGCTCATCTGATATCCAATTGAGCGTTTAAAGAATATGGGGTATTACAGTAAAACCATAAAACCTGTTATATGCATGCCCTTGATGACTAATCCAGTCATGACTAATCCATATTTTCGCATACAGATGAAAAGCAAATACATGAACCATAAAACTAAGAAGATCAAACAGGCTTACTCATAAGCCAAGTCACTTTGTTTGATTATATATGTAGTCTCTCGAAGTAATCAGTTAATCATACATTCTCAGGTATTACTTATCCCATTAACAATTTTCCTTCTTTGAATAACTTATATGCTTCAAAACAACACTTTTCACTTTCTATAATTGCCACTACTAAACCAACAAGTTACAAGGAAGCTATTAAACATGAATGTTGGATCACGGCCATGAATTATGAGCTGGATGCATTGAAGCTCAACAAGACCTGGCTTTTTGTTTATCCACCACTAAATTTTAAACCTATTGGTAGAAAATGGGTTTATAAACTAAAGCACAAATTAGATGGGGCAATTGAGAGACATGAAGCTAGACTAGTAACCAAATGTTATAATCAAGTGGAAGGGTTAGATTTCCTTGAAATTTTCTTGCTAGTTGCAAAGATCGCCACAGTGAGAACATTACTTGCTCAAGCTTCCATCCTTTCTTGGCATTTACATCAATTGTATGTAAGCAATTCCTTCTTGCATGGATATTTTCATGAAGAAGTGTATATGTCTGTTCCTCAAGGAGTTACAAGTCCTAAACCAAATCAAGTGTGTAAACTACTAAAGTCACTATATGGACTTAAATAGTCCGGCATGAAGTGGTGTGAGAAGTTGACAGGTTTCCTAATCACTCAAGGCTACAAACAATCCAACTTCAATCACTCTTTGCTCATTCTCCACAAGGTAACATTTTTCACTGCACTCATGGTGTGTGTGGATGATGTAATTCTAACTGGTAATAGTTTGGAAGAGATTGAGATAATCAAATTCACACTTGATCATGAGTTAAAAATCAAAGATCTTGGAGAGCTTAAATATTTTATAGGCATTAAAGTTGCACATTCTAAAATTGGAATTAGCATATGTCAAAGAAAGTATCGCTTGGATCTCTTAAAGGACACAAGTCTCCTTGGTTGTAAACTTGCCAAAAAATCCCCTTGATCCATGTGTAAAACTACACCAAGACTCATCTGCATCATATGAAAACATACTTTGCTATAAAATATTGGTAGGAAAACTGTTATATCTGACAAATACAACTCAGTCAGTTTCTATCAGCACTAATAATTACACACTATGACACAACATATACAAATGTCAAATATCTCGAAGGATCACATGGTAAAGCCCTCATATTCATAAGAGATTCCAATCTCCAATTGCTTGGTTTCACAAATGTGGATTGGGTGGGGTGCATTGACACTCGAAGGTCAACCTCAGGTTATTTTTTTTTCAATTGATCATCATTGGTTTCTTGGAGAGAAAAGAAACAACAAACAGTTTCTTAGAGCTCGTCATAAGCACAATATCAGGTGTTATCTTTTGCCAGTTGTGAACTTTGATGGTTGATCTATTTGCTACAAGACTTGGGAATCAAATATAACAAACTGGTTGTGATCTATTGTTACAACCAGAGCGCCATTTACATTGCAACTAACCAAATTTTCCAAGAACGAACAAAGCACCTTGAAATTGATTATCACTTTGTGGGAGAAAGAATCATGCAATGCATTTTAAAGCTGCTTTCTATCAAGTCACAAGCTCAAGTGGTTGATTTCTTCATTAAACCTTTGCACCAAAGAACTTTAGTTCTTTCATTTCCAAGCTTAACATGAATGATATATACCATGATAAGCTTGAGGGAAGGTGTTAAGGCTCTTAGTAAAGCAATAGCTTAGAGGCCAAGTAATTGTAATTCCAGCATTTTTGAGGTGTACCTCATGAAGTGTATAATGGACATGTGAAGTTAGTTAGTCGGTTAGAAGGTTATTAAGGTCAGTTCCATAGCTTAGCAATTGTATAAATATCAAGTGTAACTAACTAACAAAGTAAAGTCAATGATAAAGTTTCCACTTTTACTCTTTTCTTCTCTATTGATCTCTCACTCTTTCTTCATTTTCATCATGTTAATTTGTAATTTTAAGTAAAAATATGTGTAACAGTGGTTGAAATGTTTTAAGTTTTTGAGAGTTTCTTAATACACCACCCAAGTTTCTTAGGCACCACGTGAAATTTTTTTTTTTGCCCCCAGTTTCCGGATGTGCACATCCGGACACACCAATTTTTTAAAAAACGTTGATGTGTTCCGGATATGCATATCCGAAAACATTTCTGATGTGCACTTCCAGAAGGATTTTTTTTTAATTCGCGCCAGACCTTCTTCCTCCCCCTCATTCTTCACTTTTTCATTTTCCAAACTCTCTCACACTATCAAATTTTCAATCCCACAAATCTCGATTTTTTCCACTCGAGTTCGGCGCAGAGCAACTTCTACAATGATCAAGACACTCCAAATCCTCCGTATCTCATTCGGTAAGTTTTCAAATTTTAGAGTTTCGGAGTTATTTTCGAGTACTCGATTTAGAGTAGACATTTAGGTGTAGAAATTGTTAGGTTGTATGAATAACATAGGTTAGAGACAATGTAGGTCTTGTTTTCTGCTTCAAACGGACGATCAGGGCATTAAAATGCCCTTTTGCATGGTACAGTAGCCATGGCTGCCATATTGAACTTCAAAATATGTACCGGATGTGCAGATCCGGAAAGATTGTAATGTTAAATATTCTGAGTGCTTCCGGATGTGCACATCCGGAAATACCCAACGTTAAAAATTATGTGTCCTTCCGGATGTGCACATCTGGAAGACACCCAACGTTAAATATTTTGCATATTTCCGGATGTGCACATCCGGAAGACACTTGGTTTTTTTTTTAGTTTGTTTGTTTGTTTTTGTTTAATTATTTTTTAAAAATTCTAATTTATTTATTATGCTTTGCATATTAGATGGCTGGCAGAGACGATCGTGTCATACATGGACGGACAGCTCAGCACACATCTGTCCGACGTGAGGGAGTTGGGGTAGCCCCTACAGCTGAGGGACATCCTACACCACAGCCATCCACATCGTTCCCCTGTTCCTGTTCCTATTCCAGAGGGTGATCACCCAGCACATGCAGGTGTTGACGCCGATGACGATTTCGATGAACTGAGCGGTTACCCCGGGGGACCGTCTGATATGTCCCTACTTGTGGGGTACTCTGAGCATACTGCCAGATATGTCTGGCTAGGAGAGGTAACCTTTCTCGGTTTATTTATAGAATTGTTTACGTTGAAAATATTTTCATTTGTAACATTGTTTTATTTGGAAATTTTCAGGAGAAGGATTCCCAGAAGTTCTATAACCATTGGGGCAAGGCTATAGACATGCTTGAGATGCTGCCAGGGGATCAGTGGTTCACATCCGCACTTGCTACCTCTGGTCTTGGAGGCCTGTCTAGGATTGGGTATTCCCAGATCCTGTACGGTATGCTGATGGCCTTTGTTGAGAGATGACACCCTGAGATATCCTCATTCCATCTACCTACGCCGAGATCAAGATCACACTCGACGACATCTCGTGCCTTTTACATCTACCGGTCATGGGTACCCTTCTCCGTCACGGTAGGATGTCGAAGGTGGACGCAATGGAGATGCTGATTGCAGGGCTTGGGGCTAGCCCAGATGAGGCACTTGCGGAGGTGACCTAGTTGAGGGGCGTGTAACACCCTTTTCTACCCCCAATAATGTTGCAGCAGAAACAACTTAAATAATCAGAGTAAGGCATAAAAATCACCTCAAAGGGTGCACATTTCCCTTTAAATCAAAATAACACACTTGCCCTGTAAACAAAGAGATTTTTCCTCAAAATAACTCAAAAGCCTTCACATGGCAGCGGAACTCAAAATTCTCAATTAAAAGGTTTTCAACAAACATCATAGTAATCAAAATAAAACCATATCTTCAAATAACAACAAAAATAAGGAAACAACATAGTTCGACTCAAAGGACCCCAACCCGATGTTACACTATCAAAGCAAGACCCTATACATCGACCAAAAGTAAAGTACAACTCCAAAAGTCCTCGAAGGCATCCAGCTAAACCTAATCACCTGCACGTTACCCACGTGGAGGTAACATTCAAACAGTCAGGGTGAGTAATCACAATTCATTATAATCAATATAAAAGCAGGATATGCAAAATGGCATCATCATCATATACAACATCATCAGGGTCATCATAAAGGAAAACATCAGGAATCACTATATCACAACATCACGTCAATGCCACATAAAATGCAATGCACAACAAGACTCATGCATGTGGTACCAATCGTCACAAAAGATGGACACTAGGCCATCAACCCTCCACAAGGGAACACGTCATAAACACCTCAATCCACACAATGGGATTGAAGCCACCACTGGACCGAAGTCCTAACATCGTCACTGGACCGAAGTCCTAAAATCGTCAATAGACCGAAGTCTAAATGCTATGAATGCATGATGCACAACGTCATAATCATCAACATCAACAAAAGTCATTACGTGCATCATCATTCATCACAATCTCATCATATCGTCGTATCATCAAATACGTCATCAAAACATCATTAATCATCATCTCATAATCATCAATATAGCTCATGGCAATTCACATCAAATAGTCATGCATCATTACTTCTTAATCATTCACCTAACCCATAGTCAGCCACATCATCATTTAACCATCAATTTACATCATAGTAATTCATATTATCAATTAATCATCAAACATCATATATAAACAGCATCATAATCATCAATATACATCATGGTAATTCATGTCATCAATTAATCATCAAACATCATGAAATTATCATCAGTAACATCATAGAAAATCATCATAGAAATCACAGCATCAAGACATCAAAAACAGCACAGCAGCATAAACCAGAATTTGCGAACAGCATACGTTCGCTCCAGGGTTTGCCTAGCGAACCTGTTCGCCATGGCCTTCGCCTAGCCAAGCGGCCAGCAAACCTCACAGATCTCACACTCAACACCAGAAACCCAAACATCTGTCATGCTCGCCCCTACATTCTCCTAGAGAAGCAATTCGCTGGGGAGTTCGCTGGGCGAGACTTCTAGCGAATCCCTAAATCCCCTTCAGAAACACCTCTGCATTTACACTCCTGCTATCGCGCATTTGCTGCGCTGTTCGCGTAGCGAACGATGGCGAACATTCTCCTAGCGAACCTGCGATTATAGCAAATCGCTGCTACGCATCAGTAGCTCCTAAACCTCCAAAGCACATGCGATTACAGTCTCAAATGACCCAAAATCATCCCTACAACAGTCCTAACATATCACAAAATTTAAAGGCCTAAAATCTACGTCTGTTAGGTCGATTCAGGACACTACGGGAAACCTTAATTTCTCCTAAACCTTCAAAACTCTCAAGCTTCATATAAACTCTATAGATCCTTCTCCACAAGGTTAAAACTTACAACAACGAGGAAATCTGCCCCAAAGGTCTATTTTACCGATTAAAATCAACTCTTACTAATCAATTCACAAAATACCCTCAAAATCATCAGTTTACCTCAAAACCCATAAACCATCACAATCCTCTTTTTCTACAAAGTCAAAACAACATCAAAGAAACATTAGCCTCAAAGGCCTAATTTTACCCAATTCAATCCAACCCTTCATATTCATCATCAACCCACAAAACAACACCTAAATCATCAATATAATCATAAACCCACATGAACCTCAACATCAGCCTTAAACGCATTTGAATCCCTATATTAAAAACAATGAAAGGTAATACTCCCCATACCTTAGATTGTCGAATCTGAGCTTTCTTTATCGATCCTCCGGAAACCTTCACGAATCCTCGCCGTTTCCCTTCTTTCCTCAGAGCTCTGCACCTTCTTTCCTTCTTTTCACGGTTAATCACAAATGAATCCTAATTCTCCTCAATTCCTCCTTTTTGGGTTAATTTAACTCTTGGGCCTCAAATATGGGCTTTCTCCATAATACCCTCACTAAACCTCATCAAAAGTCCGTCTTACCCTTAATTCCTTTAATGTTATTTAAAATAAATAATAATACATTATATTACATAATATATACTATTATTTAATTAAATAACCAAAACTTCACAAAATCACCGACATCAACCCGAATCACCAAAATTCATGAATATAATATTTAAATAAATTAAATAAATATTATTACAAAATTTGGGGTGTTACAACTCTCCCCCACTTAATGAATTTTCGCCCTCGAAAATTACCTCAAGGAAACAGAGCCGGATATGTCTCCCTCATCTGATCTCCACACCTCAAGTCCAACTTTCCTCTTTCTTAGATCCTCTTAACCTTTTCAGGTGTCTCTTACAAAATTTCAGGTCCGAGTACAACACTCTCGCCCGACCCATACCAACACAATGGAGTCCTACACCTCCTTCCGCACGAAACTTCATACAACGTCATTCCAACACAAGCATGAAAACTGCAAATGACCATTCCACGATCCCCCTTAACCCAACACACAAGCCCTCGGCAAATCCTCTAAAGATTGGATCGTCCTTTCTGTCTGACCTTCCGTCTGCGGATGATAGGCAGAACTCATCCTCAACTTAGAACTTCAAGCATCTTGCAACTCTTCCAAAACCTCGACAAAATCTCGGATCTCTATTCGACACAATACTCGAAGGTATCTTATGCAACTTCACAATCCTTCAATACCCATCTCATCTAGCTTCCGTAAAGAGTTATCAATCTTCATCTGTAAGAATGTGCCGATTTAGTTAATCTATCCACGATCACCCAAATTGAATCATTTCCCTTAGCAGTCTTCGGCAATCCCACCACAAAATCCATGGAAATACTATCCCATTTCCATTCTGGAATCCTCAATGGCTGCATCATACCTAAAGGCTTCTGATGCTCAACCTTCGACTTCTGACAAGTCAAACACGCATAAACAAACTCCGCAACATTCTTCTTCATACCTGGCCACCAAAACAACTTTTTCAAATCATGGTACATCTTCGTAGCACCGAGATGAATACTCAACCTACTTCGATGTCCTTCTTCAAGAATGCTCTTCTTAATATCTAGAACATCCGAAACACATACTCTATCTCGAAACCTCATCACACCATCCTCGTCAATCCGGAAGTCACCTCCGTTACCTTGGTTAATCAAAGTCAATTGGTCAACCAACTTTAAATCAGATTACCGTCCCACTCTGATTTCTTCTAGAACACTACTCGTTAACTTCAACATTCTCAACTTCACACTGTCAGGAGTCTTCTCACACACCAACTCAAATCCCGGAATTGCTCAATTAATTCCAACTCTTTCACCATAAGCATTGACATATGCAATGACTTCCTGCTCAATGCATCAGCCACCACATTTGCTTTGCCTGGATGATAACTCAAATAAAAAAATCGAAATCCTTCAACAGTTATAATCACCTTCTCTGCCTCATGTCCAATTCTTTCTGATTAAACAAGTACTTCAGACTCTTATGATCACTGAACACTTCAAATTTAGATCCAAACAGATAATGTCTCCAAATCTTCAACACAAACACCACTGCGGCTAATTCCAAGTCATGTGTAGGATAATTCCTCTCAAGAACTCGCAATTGTCTCGAAGCATAGGCAATAACTTGTCCCTTCTGCATCAATACTCCACCAAGACCCATCTTCGACGCATCATTGTACACCACAAAATATTCACTCAGATTAGTCAAATTCAACACCAGAGCGATCATCAATCTCTTCTTCAATTCTACAAAACTCTCTTCACAAGCTACATCCCACACAAAAGCTTGACCCTTTCGAGTCTACTGAGTCAAAGATAATGCTAACTTAGAAAAACTCCCATAAACTTGTGGTAGTAACCCGCCAATCTCAGAAACTTCGTATTTCAGTAGCAGACCTCGGCGGCTCCCACTGCAACACCGCATCAATCCTAGAAGGATCAACAATAATTCCACCACTTGAAATCACATGGCCGAGAAAACTCACTTCCTTCAACCAGAACTCACACTTCGACAACTTCACCTACAACTTCTTCTCTTTCAACACCTGTAACACAGTCCTCAAATGCTCAGCATGCTCTTCTTCAGATTAGAGTCTATCAGAAGATTGTCAATAAAACCCACTACAAACTTATCCAAATACCCAAGAAAATCTGATCCATATACTCCACGAATACCAGATGCATTAGACACACCAAACGACATCACAGTATACTTGTAGTCACCATACCTCGTCCTGAAAGCTGTCTTCGGAATATCATCAGGCTTAACACAAATCTGATGATAACCAGACCTCAAATCAATCTTGATAAACACACAGGCGTCTACTAACTGATCCATCAATTCCTCAATCCTCGGAAGCAAACACTTATTCTAGATCGTCACTTTATTCAACTGCCGATAATCAACACACAACCTTATACTTCCATCTTTCTTCTTCACCTACATCACATGGGCACCTCACAGGAAAACACTCGGTCGAACAACTACCTCTCAAACAATTCTTCCAGCTATTCCTTCAATTCACTTAACTCAGAAACATACATCTCGTATGCAATCACCAACATTAAGCTTACATCGAGTACCTGGTCGATAGCAAGTTACACTCCACACTACAGTGGTAAATCACTGATATCTCATAGGAACACCTCCAGATAGTCACACACCACCGCATCCCTCATGCCTTCCAATAATCCAACATCATAACACCTTTGCACCATCTTTCACCGACTCACCCACTTGCTTCACAGAATAAACAACTCTTCACCTTCGTCGAAATTAGATTCAGGTGATCGTCAGGAATTACACACCATCGGTACATCACTAGCCATCACCCTGTTCTACATCCTTCAAAAGCAGACATCAACAATGCCTGATTGTTCTCCTCAAGATATCCCAACTGGACCGTCAGACAAGAAACTCGAATTCGCCTCATCTTCAAGTCTATTAGTCTGCATCGACTCAATAAAACAATTTGTAAGCACCCGGCTTAACTCCAAACAATTTACTGCGCACTCTAATCAAGCTCGTAAGACACGTCTATCCCATCCAACATGATCCCGTCTATTATCAACAAGATATTAAGGGTGATCAATTCCTCAATTTATCAATTACAGTCGATATCAAGAGGCGGTATAAACTATCTCCACCAACTATAGCAGTGTCCAACACCACACTTAGTTCGCGCTCCACACTCAAAACACCTTGGAGAAGTACCACCTTCTCCCCCACTTGTTTCATTCCCAACCTGCAAATGGAAAACAAAACAAGTATCGACAATGTTTTCACACACATGTCGCACACTAGGGAATAGATAACATTAGACATCCTGGCCGGACGGACCGACATGCTCTGATACCACTAATGTAACACCCTTTTCTACCCCCAATAATGTTGCAGCAGAAACAACTTAAATAATCAAAGTGAGGCATAAAAATCACATCAAAGGGTGCACATTTCTCATTAAATCAAAATAACACACTTGCCCTGTAAACAAAGGGATTTTTCCTCAAAATAACTCAAAAGCCTTCACATGGCAGCGGAACTCAAAATTCTCAATTAAAAGGTTTTCAACAAACATCATAATAATCAAAATAAAACCATATCATCAAATAACAACAAAAATAAGGAAACAACATAATTCGACTCAAAGGACCCCAACCCGATGTTACACTATCAGAGCAAGACCCTCTACATCGACCAAAAGTAAAGTACAACTCCAAAAGTCCTCGAAGGCATCCAGCTAAACCTGGTCACCTGCATGTTACCCACGTGGAGGCAACATTCAAACAGGCAGGGTGAGTAATCACAATTCATTATAATCAATATAAAAACAGGATATGCAAAATGGCGTCATCATCATATACAACATCATCAGGGTCATCATAAAGGAAAACATCAGGAATCACTATATAACAACATCACGTCAATGCCACATAAAATGCAATGCACAACAAGACTCATGCATGTGGTACCAATCGTCACAAAAGATGGACACTAGGCCATTAACCCTCCACAAGGGAGCACGTCATAAACACCTCAATCCACACAATGGGATTGAAACCACCACTGGACCGAAGTCCTAACATCGTCACTGGACTGAAGTCCTAAAATAGTCAATAGACCGAAGTCTAAATCCTATGAATGCATGATGCACAACGTCATAATCATCAACATCAACTAAAGTCATTATGTGCATCATCATTCATCACAATCTCATCATATCGTCGTATCATCAAATACGTCATCAAAACATCATTAATCATCATCTCATAATCATCAATATAGCTCATGGCAATTCACATTAAATAGTCATGCATCATTACTTCTTAATCATTCACCTAACCCATAGTCAGCCACATCATCATTTAACCATCAATTTACATCATAGTAATTCATATTATCAATTAATCATCAAACATCATATATAAACAGCATCATAATCATCAATATACATCATGGTAATTCATGTCATCAATTAATCATCAAACATCATGATATTATCATCAGTAACATCATAGAAAATCATCATAGAAATCACAGCATCAAGACATCAAAAACAGCACGGCAGCATAAACCAGAATTTGCGAACAGCATACGTTCGCTCCAGGGTTCGCCTAGCGAACCTGTTCGCTGTAGCCTTCGCCTAGCGAAGCGGCCAGTGAACCTCTCAGATCTCACACTCAACACCAGAAACCCAAACATCTGTCATGCTCGCCCCCACATTCGCCTAGCGAAGCCATTCGCTGGGGAGTTCGCTGGGCGAGACTTCTAGCGGATCCCTAAATCCCCTTCAGAAACACCTCTGCATTTACACTCCTGCTATCACGCATTCGCTGCACTGTTCGCTTAGCGAACGATGGCGAACATTCGCCTAGCGAAGCAATGGTTCGCCTAGCGAACCTTCGATTATAGCAAATCGCTGCTACGCATCAGTAGCTCCTAAACCTCCAAAGCACATGCGATTACAGTCTCAAATGACCCAAAATCATCCCTACAACAGTCCTAACATATCACATAATTTAAAGGCCTAAAATCTACGTTTGTTAGGTCGATTCAGGACACTACGGGAAACCTTAAATTCTCCTAAACCTTCAAAACTCTCAAGCTTCATATAAACTCTATAGATCCTTCACCACAAGGTTAAAACTTACAACAACGAGGAAATCTGCCCCAAAGGTCTATTTTACCGATTAAAATCAACTCTTACTAATCGATTCACAAAATACCCTCAAAATCATCAGTTTACCTCAAAACCCATAAACCCTCACAATCCTCTTTTTCTACAAAGTCAAAACAACATCAAAGAAACATTAGCCTCAAAGGCCTAATTTTACCCAATTCAATCCAACCCTTCATATTCATCATCAACCCACAAAACGACACCTAAATCATCAATATAATCATAAACCCACATGAACCTCAACATCAGCCTTAAACACATTTGAATCCCTATATTGAAAACAATGAAAGGTAATACTCCCCATACCTTAGATTGTCGAATCTGAGCTTTCTCTATCGATCCTGCGGAAATCTTCACGAATCCTCGCCGTTTCCCTTCTTTCCTCAGAGCTCTGCACCTTCTTTCCTTCTATTCACAGTTAATCACAAATGAATCCTAATTCTCCTCAATTCCTCCTTTTTGGGTTAATTTAACTCTTGGGCCTCAAATATGGGCTTTCTCCATAATACCCTCACTAAACCTCATCAAAAGTCCGTCTTACCCTTAATTCCTTTAATGTTATTTAAAATAAATAATAATACATTATATTACATAATATATACTATTATTTAATTAAATAACCAAAACTTCACAAAATCACCGACATCAACCCGAATCACCAAAATTCATGAATATAATATTTAAATAAATTAAATAAATATTATTACAAAATTTGGGGTGTTACAGGGCGCACACGTCCGGTTCTCCTTTCTGATACGCAGATTTGGTGAGGTGCTTGACGAGGCAAGACAGGCAAAAGGGGATGCAGCTGAGGTGGAGATCCACAGGCAGCGTGCCATGAGATGCTACTACTTGTTTTTGCTCGGCACGCAGGTGTTTGTGGACACCAGCGCCAATTATCTTGATGTCGTCTACCTCATATACCTTTTGGATCAGACAGAGATCCATACGTATAACTGGGGGGCGGCTGCGCTGGCATACACCTATGCTAGGCTCTTCGATGGTTGCCTCTGGGCATCCAAGACTGTGGCAGGCAGTTGTACGCTATACGTGGTAACAATCTAATATTCTAAGTGATTTTTTCATTTTTTTCTTTCTATATTCATTATAATGTTTGACACCCAGGTTATGTTTTCCATTTCAGGCGTGGATTTTACAGCACTTTCCCAACATTACTGGTTGGGGAAGTGTCGACGGGTACACTGAGGATATGCCACATGCTGCTGTATTTCTCCTGCTCAGAGGGAACCAGGTGCCCGACCCCTACAGAGTGTATCTTGATTGGATGGCTCCTGAGGACGTTTTGTATCACCCCTATGTCGGTCACCGTGTGACACACCCATTCGATGAGGTTTCGTTATTCTCAGGATGGTTGGCATGCAGTTCGACCATTACTGCTCGATACCTGCCGGAGCGCGTCTAGCGCCAGTTTGGTTACACGCATATGATCCCCAGGATGCCTCATGAGTCTGCTCCTCTAGGCCTGACCCGCAGACAGATAGATGAGATATATGCTGACTTCCAGTCCCACTTGGTACCAGAAGAGGCTCGGCCGACCAGAGCGGAGAGAGACTGGAGCGTTGCTGCCGGGTACTGTCATACCCCAAATTTTGACCACATAGATTCCCCATCATTGTGTAAATCATCATCACAATATGGATGAATCATCATGCCTCACTAATCTCCTCAAAGAGGGGTGAGCATTCACCACAACAAAGAATTAAGGTTTTGATCCCTATCAGAGCACTTAGACAAATGATCAATCAAGAATTGACATGATCTTCAACTTATCTAAACTCTCCAACACCTATAAAGGATCAAGAGGACTCCCACATCAAGAACCAAGCACAAGGTTGCAACATTCCAAGTGGATTAAGCCTCAAGATTGCCAGTGTCACCAAATTAGGGTTTTGGTCGACCAAGGCCTCCAGATGAATATTTTCCTCTGGGCATGAGCCAATGCTTCAAAGCATAACCCTAGATACTTCAAGGGATCTCATGGACCCAATCATCAGGTCAATTTAGCCTCAGGGGATGCATTTATCAAAAAAATCAGGAATTAGGGTTTCTTGACCTAATTCACCCCTAAGTTGACTTTTGGGATAAAACATGAGCCAAGACGTCAAGACATGATTTGAGGGTCTCCAATACACTACATTGATCCATTTACAATAATGGATTGATCCAAGAAGCTTTATCTACAAGTTTCAATTTCATCAGGACCACAATTAGGGTTTTGAGGAAAAAGTTAATTGTGCCTTTGACTTTTGACCAAGACATGCTCCCAAACTTTGGGACATAAGTTAATACACCCTATAACACCTATTAAATCCATACATTAAGTTTGATTTAGGTCAAGGACTTGATTTCATAGAGGATCGCACAGTTTAGATTTCGTCTGCTGAAAAAGTCAACTGTACAAAAAGTCAAAGTTTGACTTTATGATTTTTTTGGTCAACCAAGGTTCCTTAACCCTAAAATGATGTTAATGTGTGATTGGAATCATCATTCATCAAGAAAAACCAAAGAAAATGGGTTAACTTGTAAAAGGGGTAACCATAAAAAACTTAGAATTTTTCTAAGTTATGGAACAAAGTGGTTAGGGTACCAACTTCCAAGGATCATAACTTGAGATCCAAGCAACCATTTTGGATGGTCCAAAGATGGATTTGTAGCTCTCATGGCATACTTTAAAAGTGTCAACTACATCTCATTCCAATTCTTCATGGATTTTTAGTTATGGAGTGATCAAAATGGCTGAAAACATGATAATCACATTTTTCCAACACTTAGTGAAATTTTCACTAAGTCAGAATCTGCCTGACTTTTTCCAAAATGTAGGGGCAGTTTTCACCTTGATCCAAGCCAAACTAGGTCTTGGGTTGGACATCAAAGTTGAAGTATGCCATGAGGGCTTTCCAACAAGTACCAGATCATCTCAAAATTCCATTTGAGCAAGGAGATATAACCCTTGGAACATGGCATCATGAACTGAAATTTTAAGACAGGTTTGGCAGATTTTGTGCATTTTGCTCGATTTGTCCAAATCTGATAAATCCAAGCCTTGTCATCAATTTGGACACATCTGAGGATCAAATCTAAGGGGGATGAGCTGATCTCCAAGCCTCTAAAGTCCAAGAATCTACAAGTTGCATGCCAAACCTAAAATAGCTAAAAAGGTGCCAAGACTCCAATTTTGTTGCAATGCATTTAATGGATAGACCAAGGTGGCATGGACTGACACATTCCTAACTGAATGAGTCAAGGATAAGCTCTGAATCAAAGAACAATAGGCTTGTGCCCTAACCTCAAGTCAATGGCTATAGGAGACTTGAGATTTCATTTGATCCACATTGGCCAAAGGCCTGCTGCAGTTGCCATTCCCTATTGATGCCAAAACAAACTTGACACACTATAAATATACCTCATTTTTTATCAGTTTAAGCACACCAAAGGCCCCAAACAAATTCCTTTCTCAGAATCACACTTTCACTCCATTTCTTGCCTTCTAAACCAGGTCACTATCGGGTTTTGAAATTGAGAGTGATTCAAACCAAACCAATCATTCTAACACTTTATAAACATCATATAGAAGTGATCCAAACACTCACATAACATCTGGAACACCAAATTCACAAAATCACCATCCAACTGCTCAAGTTCTTGACAGAGTGGCAGTTGAGGTACCATTTCAAGCTCCAGCTTGTTTCAAACCACTCCAAGCATTCAGACACAATAATTGGCACCTAAGGAAGCTATCCAGATCATTGGAACCAGCTTGCAACACCTCTAACACAAAACACGATACCAGCTGCAAGAGGTAAGCCTAAACTTGGTCATCTCATGATTCATGCATATTTCCTCGCACAATAATTTTGCCATATGTTCATAATCATGTGTAGAGTGTTTACCCTCAATCAATTGCTTTGTATGAATTGTGTATGAAATTTCTGAGCCTTCATGCAGAAATTAGGGTTCTTGAGGTTTCTCTTTGATTTCTTATTCCATACTTAAAATAAATGAAATTAAAGACCATAGACATGATCGTGAGTTGAAAACGAGCAGATTGATATGTGGATTGTGTGATTTCATCAAGTATTCAATGAGATTGATGAGAAAATGCAAATCTGGGAAAATCAGAACACGCGCGTGTTCTTGGTGTCTTGGCGCCTTTTTTTGAAAATTTGAATATTTGAATTTTGTGATTTTATTTAATTGATTCAAAAATTAATTTCTCTATGAATTTTAATGATTTTGAGTTGATTCTTTTTTTAATAATTCACAAAAATGTTAAAATATTTTATTTTACAAACATTTCCCAAAAATAATACTTATTTCATATATTTGATATTTTTACAAAGAATTAATTTTTATTCGTTTTTTAACATTTTGAAAATTTTCTTTCTCTTGATTTTCCAAACTTAAATGGTTTTCAATCATTTTGTGGAAAAAAACATGATTTTAGAAACATTGATCCAAGATCACCACTCATTTTTTACATGTTTTCAATAATTTTTATTAATTTTTTAACAAAATTAATTCCATTTTTAAACAAAATTAGGTTTTGGTTGATTCCACCCTCATCAATCTTTTTCAAACACTCATGGGCCTCTAATAGAGTGTAAGTCTCATCCCTTTGTAAATAAAAACCATGTTGGGCCTCACATATTGTATAAGTCCCTCTGTACATTTTCAAAACAACGGCGCGATCGTCACCTTTTCAAAATCATTTGGGCCTCTCCCTGAGTTATAAGCCCCATCTCTTGTACAAAAACAAACTTTGGGCCTCTAATAGAGAGTAAGACCCAATCCCCTTTTAACCAAAACCATTTTTGGACCTCAGTGTATTGTATAAGTCCCGATACAGTTTCAGAAACTCCGACGAGATCGTCGGTTTCAAACTATTTTCAACTGGGTCTACCCTCGTGTTGTAAGTCTCATTTCTTTTCTTTAAATAATCTTTGGTCCTCTCCTTGAGTTGTAAGACCCATAACTTTGTATAGAAAATCTTTTAGGCTTCAGTCGTTGTATAAGTCCTAGTACAATCTTATCAAAACAACTTCCCTTCTGATTTAGGTTCAAATATACAGTTGTTATCAAAACTTTCTTTAATTTCTCTGAACAACTAAAAATACAGCATGGAAGCTAGCTCACCCGTAAGTTTTATCCGCTTTCATTTACTTGCTTTAATATATTATAACTGTATTGTGGGAAGCTGCGCATGGTTAGTCTTCTTTCATTCTTTTAAATACATGTCAAATATATATAACTGTATTGTGGGAAGCTGCGCATGGTTAGCCTTCTTTCATACTCCATGGGGTACTTTTTGTTACAAGGTAATGTCGTTCGGTTTGAAGAATGTCGGGGCAACCTATCAAAGGGGCATGACTACTCTCTTTCATGACATGATACACAAAGAAATCGAGGTATATGTCGATGACATGATTTCCAAATCTAAGACAGAAAAGGAGCATGTGACCCACCTGTCAAAACTATTCGAGCGTCTGAGGAAGTAAAAACTCCTCTTGAATCCCAATAAGTGCACATTCGGTGTCCGTTCAGGGAAACTGCTAGGGTTCATCGTCAGCCAGAAAGGAATTGAGGTTGATCCTGACAAGGTCAAGGCCATTCGAGAAATGCCTTCTCAAAAAACTGAAAAACAAGTCAGAGGATTCCTAGGGCGTTTGAACTACATTTCCAGATTTATATTCCTCATGACCGCGACATGTGCACCGATTTTCAAATTACTCAAAAAGAATCAGGACTGCGTGTGGACAGAAGATTGCCAAACCGCCTTCGACAGTATTAAGGAATACCTGTTGATTCCACCGATTCTATCACCTCTAGTGGAAGGAAGGCAACTGGTCATATACTTAACAGTCTTGGAAGACTCGATGAGCTGTGTACTTGGTCAACAAGACAAAACCAAATGGAAAGAGTCTGTCATCTACTATATAAGCAAGAAATTCACCGACTGCGAGACTCGGTACACTATGCTTGAGAAAACTTACTGTGCTCTGGCTTGGGCAGCCAAACGTCTTCGCTAGTATATGATTCGTCACACTACTTGGTTAATCTCAGAAATGGATCCAATCAAGTACGTCTTTGAAAAACCTGCTCTCACGGGAAGGATCGCCCGTTGGCAGATGTTGTTATCAGAATATGACATAGAATACCACGCTCAAAAAGTCGTTAAAGGAAGTATTTTAGCCGATTATTTGGCTCATCAACCGATTGACGATCAGGAATCAATCGGGTTTGACTTCCCAGACGAAGATGTCATGTACTTGAAAATGAAAGATTGCGATGAACCACTACCTAGTGAAGGGCCAGAACCAGGTTCCCAATGGGGACTAATCTTTGACGGAGCTGTCAATCATTATGGTAACGGAATTGGGGCAATCATCATAACACCTCGGGGTACCCATATTCCTTTCACCGCCCGACTAACATTCAAGTGTACAAACAACGGGGCAGAATACGAAGCTTGTATCATGGATCTCGAATAAGCGATCGACTTAAGGATCAAGAACTTGGATGTATATGGCGACTCATCCCTGGTTAACAATCAGATCAAAGGAGATAGGAACACATACTAATCTGGACTGATTCCTTATAAAGACTACGCGAGAAGGTTGTTACCATTCTTCAACAAAATCGAGTTTCATCATATCCCTCGTGAAGAGAATCACATAGCTGATGCATTAGCCATTCTCTCTTCCATGATTAATGTAGGTTAATGGAATGACATACCTAAGATCGACATAATGCGCCTAGAACGGCCCGCTTACATCTTCACGATTGAAGCAGTCATAGACGACAAACCTTGGTATCACGATATCAAATGCTTCCTTCAGAAATAGGAGTAGCCACCTGGGGCATCCAGAAAAGACAAAGAAAACCCTCAAAAGGCTAGCAGGCAGTTTCTTCTTGAGCGGCGATACACTCTATAAGAGAAATATTGACATGGTCTTGCTCTGATGTGTAGACAGACCAGAGGTAGATATACTGATAAAAGAAATTCACGAAGGATCCTTTGGCACTCATGCCAACGGACACACAATGGCGAGAAAAATTCTGAGAGCAGGGTACTATTGGTTGACCATGGAATCCGATTGCTACAAGTACATGAGGAGATGTAATAAGTGTCAGATATACTCCAAAAAGATCCATGTACCGCCATCAAATCTCAAGGTTCTCTCTTCCCTGTGGCCTTTTTCCATATGGGGAATTAACATGATTGGCATGATCAAACCCAAAGCTTCAAATGGACATCGGTTCATCCTAGTAGCCATTGACTACTTCACCAAGTGGGTCGAAGCAGCATCATATGCCAATGTGGCCCGACAAGTCGTGGTCCGTTTTATCAAAAACAATCTCATCTGTCATTATGGTGTTCCGAGCCAGATCATTACTGATAATGGATCTAACTTGAATAATAAGATGATAAAAGAGTTATGTGCTGAGTTCAAGATCGAACACCATAACTCATCTCCCTACCGACCTAAGATGAACAGAGCGGTAGAAGCGGCTAACAAGAACATCAAGAGGATTTTTCAGAAGATGGTCGTAACCTACAAAGACTGGCACGAGATGCTACCCTTTGCTCTTCACGGTTATCGCACATCTGTCCGCACTTCAACAGGGGCAACCCCTTTCTCTCAAGTATATGGCATGGAGGCAGTGCTCCCCATCGAAGTAGAGATCCCATCAATCTGAGTATTGATGGAAGCAAAGCTAACAGAAGCTGAATGGTGTCAAAGTCGACACGATGAATTAAACCTGATCGAAGAAAAGAGAATAACGACACTATGCCACAGTCAGTTGTATCAGCAAAGGATGAAGAAGGCGTTTGACGAAAAGGTCCGACCTCGCATCTTCAGAAAAGGAGACCTTGTGCTCAAGAAGATACAATCATTTCTCACTAATTCTCGGGACAAATGGACTCCGAATTATGACGGCCCCTATGTGGTCAAGAAAGCTTTCTCAGGCGATGCCTTTAGACTCGCAACCATGGATGGAGAAGAATTTGCCTACCCCACGAATGTTGACGTAGTCAAGAAATACTTCGCCTAAACTAAAAAAAAAAAACGTCTCGGTGGATTGAAAACCCGAAAGGGCGGTCCAGGCAAAAATTTAGAGACATAATCAAAAATCATCCCGGTGGATTGGAAATATCAAAGTATAATCCAGGTAAAAGTTGGGGATAATGGCAAGTAACTACGTCCAGCAAAGGGGAAAATCCCCCAGTAGCAGTCATGTCATCCATCAGGAAAACTCCAGTCAAGGTCATCTTCGACAGAAGCTCAGGATGCCCAGAATTCAAAGTTGGTAGAAGGATAGCGGTTGTTATCTTTCAATGTAGCTCTGTTCCCTTAAATTACCATTTTCTAACTTTGTAAATACTCCATGGAATCACGCGCTTGGCTGATTTCCGTCCTATCAATAAAATTTGAGCCCTCGTGCTTTTGTTTGCAACTCTCATTTGTTTTAGCTTTACAGAACGACATTTTAACATGATTGATGGTTCTTGAAATAAAACAAAAATGAATTTACTTGTCAAACTTTTTTCTGATTTTAAAATAAAGATGGCGATTCTTTTGACTGTTGAACATCGAAAGAACATTGATTGCTTCTTCAAAGGCGATTAAGCTTCAAAGTGCATAATCAAAATACTCCTTCTAAACCAGTACGCCTGAACGAAGGATCAACTGTGTCAGATGTGAATATTCCATCTGACATCCCCGGCAGAGTTATTACCTCCTAAGCCCGACCAAGGTTGTTCCCCATAGGGATTATCTCTCCTAAGCAAGGCAGAATTGCTATCATGAATGAATGGTGCTTCTTCGTCCCCCGCAGTGGCCGAGTATCTAGTCGTGTTCATCCGTTAATTTGTATGTCACATCAATTTTGTCAGCATATACATACATACAACATGCATTATTGATTTGAATTCACATTCATATTGCATCACTATCACTCTAGTCAGTCTCATCCCCTAGTGATAAAAGTCCTCTTGTTAATCAAGTCATCAGTTATTTCCTCGTCAGGAAGCGAATCAGCTAAGCAATCTATCCCCAGTTTATTTCTGGGATAAAGTTGGTCCTTGACCACTTTGATAACTTGAACCTCTGAAAGACAAGAAAACCTTCAACAAACGTCACTCTTCGCCATTGAAGATGATATCTTCGCTTTCCTGGATTAAGGAAAATCCTCAAAGAAAGCTTCTTAATCAAAGATTCGGCAGTATAGTAGTTTTTATTCGAAAGATTCACTGACAAAGAGGTCATCAGCACCTCTAAATTGGATTGCATCACATGGCATCTCTCTGAGAAGATCTTGAAGAAAAGTATGATGTAGTATCCCCAAGCAGAAAGCAGCCTCTCGAGAGACTCGTTTTCCCCAGTAGAGTCGACAAATGGCGTCTCCAATCAGAGAAGTTTGAACATCTCTACAACTCAGACGAATGGGTTCCCCAGCAAGTCTGACATCAAAAGTTTTTCCCATCAAATGGCATCTCCCCAGGAAAACTCGGCGAGAAGTTTGAGGAAAACCGTTGTGAATAGCGTCCCTTGTCAAGAAAATTTATTGACAAGAGAAACTGAGACCAGTTCCTTGGTAGGAAACCAAGATCGAGGGGAAGTTTATTTCAGAAACTTAGAAAAGTTCCTTGGTAGGAAACCAGGATCGAGGGAAAGTTTATTTCAGAAACTTAGACCAGTTCCTTGGTAGGAAACCAGGATCGAGGGGAAGTTTATTTATGAAACTTAGACCAGATCCTTGGTAGGAAACTAGGATCGAGGGGAAGTTTATTTCAGAAACTTAGACCAGTTCCTTGGTAGGAAACCAGGATCGAGGGGAAGTTTATCTCAAAAGAAAACTGAGACCAGTTCCTTGGCTGAAGACCAGGATCGAGGGGAAGTTTACCTTTTCTAAGCATCATTGCTTAGCGAAAGAAGATGGATGAGAAAACTGCCATTCATAACCACCATCAAAATTTCGGGTATTCCAATATTTAATCCTCTTGCACCCCGAATGTCCAAATACCTTCGCCATTCACACCTTCGGGTCCAAGAAGATTAAATAGGGGCATCTGTCATACCCCAAATTTTGACCACCAAGATTCCCCATCATTGTGTAAATCATCATCACAATATGGATGAACCATCAATGCCTCACTAATCTCCTCAAAGAGGGGTAAGCATTCACCACAACCAAGAATTAAGGTTTTGAGCCCTATCAGAGCACTTAAACAAAGGATCAATCAAGAATTGACATGATCTTCAACTTTTCTAAACTCTCCAACACCTATAAAGGATCAAGAGGACTCCCACATCAAGAACCAAGCACAAGGTTGCAACATTCCAAGTGGATTAAGCCTCAAGATCGCCAGTGTTACCAAATTAGGGTTTTGGTCGACCAAGGCCTCCAGATGAATATTTTCCTCTAGGAATGAGCCAATGCTTCAAAGAATTACCCTAGATACTTCAAGGTATCTCATGGACCCAATCATCAGGTCAATTTAGCCTCAGGAGATGCATTTATCAAAAAAATCAGGAATTAGGGTTTCTTGACCTAATTCCCTCTAAGTTGACTTTAGGGGCAAAACATGAGCCAAGACCTCAAGACATGATTTTAGGGTCTCCAATACACTACATTGATCCATTTGCAATAATGGATTGATCCAAGAAGCTTGATCTACAAGTTTCAATTTCATCAGGACCACAATTAGGGTTTTGAGGAAAAATTCAATTGTGCCTTTGACTTTTGACCAAGACATGCTCCCAAACTTTGGGACATAAGTCAATAAACTCTATAACACCTATGGAATCCATCCATTAAGTTTGATTTAGGTCAAGGACTTGATTTCATAGAGGATCGCACAGTTTAGATTTTGTCTGCTGAAAAAGTCAACTGTACAAAAAGTCAAAGTTTGACTTTTTGATTTTTTTGGTCAAACAAGGTTCCTTAACCCTAAAATGATGTTAATGTGTGATTGGAATCATTATTCATCAAGAAAAACCAAAGAAAATGGGTTAACTTGTAAAAAGGGCAACCATAAAAAACTTAGAATTTTTCTAAGTTATAGAACAAAGTGGTTAGGGTACCAACTTCCAAGGATCATAACTTGAGATCCAAGCAACCATTTTGGATGGTCCAAAGATGGATTTGTAGCTCTCATGGCATAATTTAAAAGTGTCAACTACATCTCATTCCAATTCTTCATGGATTTTTAGTTATGGAGTGATCAAAATGGCTGAAAACATGAAAATCACATTTTTCCAACACTTAGTGAAATTTTCACTAAGTCAGAATCTGCCTGACTTTTTCCAAAATGTAGGGGCAGTTTTCACCTTGATCCAAGCCAAACCAGGTCTTGGGTTGGACATCAAAGTTGAAGTATGCCATGAGGGCTTTCCAACAAGTACCAGATCATCTCCAAATTCCATTTGAGCAAGGAGATATAACCCTTGGAACATGGCATCATGAACTGATTTTTTCAAGACAGATTTGGCAGGTTTTGTGCATTTTGCTTGATTTGTCCAAATCTGATAAATCCAAGCCTTGTCATCAATTTGGACACATCTGAGGATCAAATCCAAGGGGGGTGATCTGATCTCCAAGCCTCCAAAGTCCAAGAATCTACAAGTAGCATGCCAAACCTAAAATAGCTAAAAAGGTGCCAAGACTCCAATTTTGTTGCAATGCATTTAATGGATACACAAAGGTGGCATGGACTGACACATTCCTAACTGAATGAGTCAAGGATAAGCTCTGAATCAAAGAACCATAGGCCTGTGCCCTAACCTCAAGTCAATGGCTAGAGGAGACTTGAGATTCCATTTGATCCACATTGGCCAAAGGCCTGCTGCAGTTGCCATTCCCTATTGATGCCAAAACAAACTTGACACACTATAAATAGACCACATTTTTTATCAGTTTAAGCACACCAAAGGCCCAAAACAAATGCCTTTCTCAGAATCACACTTTCACATTATTTCTTGCGTTCTAAACCAAGTCACTATCGGGTTTTGAAATTGAGAGTGATTCAAACCAAACCAATCATTCTAACACTTCATTAACATCATATAGAAGTGATCCAAACACTCACATAACATCTGGAACACCAAATTCACAAAATCACCATCCAACTGCTCAAGTTCTTGACAGAGTGGCAGTTGAGGTACCATCTCAAGTTCCAGCTTGTTTCAAACCACTCCAAGCATTCAGACACATCACTTGGAACTTAAGGAAGCTGTCCAGATCATTAGAACCAGCTTGCAACACCTCTAACACAAAACACGATCACCAGCTGCAAGAGGTAAGCCTAAACTTGGTCATCTCATGATTCATGCATATTCCCTCACACAATAATTTTGCCATTTGTTCATAATCATGTGTAGAGTGTTTACCCTCAATCAATTACTTTGTATGAATCATGTATGAAATTTTTGAGCCTTCATGCAGAAATTAGGGTTCTTGAGGTTTCTCTTTGATTTCTTATTCCATACTTAAAATAAATGAAATTAAAGACCATAGACATGATCGTGAGTTGAAAACGAGCAGATTGATATGTGGATTGTGTGGTTTCATCAAGTATTCAATGAGATTGATGAGAAAATACAAATCTGGGAAAATCAGAACACGCGCGTGTTCTTGGTGTGTTCATGAGCCTTTTTTTGAAAATTTGAATATTTGAATTTTGTGATTTTATTTAATTGATTCAAAAATTAATTTCTCTATGAATTTTAATGATTTTGAGTTGATTCTTTTTTTAATAATTCACAAAAATGTTAAAATATTTTATTTTACAAACATTTCCCAAAAATATTACTTATTTCATATATTTGATATTTTTACAAAGAATTAATTTTTATTTGTTTTTTAACATTTTGAAAATTTTCTTTCTCTTGATTTTCCAAACTTAAATGGTTTTCAATCATTTTGTGGACAAAAACATGATTTTAGAAACATTGATCCAAGATCACCACTCATTTTTTACATGTTTTCAATAATTTTTATTAATTTTTTAACAAAATTATTTCCATTTTTAAACAAAATTAGAGTTTTGGTTGATTCCACCCTCATCAATCTTTTTCAAACACTTATGGGCCCCTAATAGAGTGTAAGTCCCATCCCTTTGTAAATAAAAACCATGTTGGGCCTCACATATTGAATAAGTCCCTCTGTACATTTTCAAAACAACGACACGATCTTCGCCTTTTCAAAATCATCTGGGTCTCTCCCTGAGTTGTAAGCCTCATCTCTTGTACAAAAACAAACTTTGGCTCTCTAATAGAGTGTAAGACCCAATCCTCTTTTAACCAAATCCATTTTTAGGCCTCAGTGTATTGTATAAGTCCCGATACAGTTTCAGAAACTCCGACGAGATTGTCGTTTTCAAACTATTTTCAACTGGGCCTACCCTCATGTTGTAAGTCCCATTTCTTTTCTTTAAATAATCTTTGGGCCTCTCCTTGAGTTGTAAGACCCATACCTTTGTATAGAAAATCTTTTGGACTTCAGTCGTTGTATAAGTCCCAGTACAATCTTATCAAAACAACTTCCCTTCTGATTTAGGTTCAACTATACAATTGTTATCAAAACTTTCTTTAATTTCTCTGAACTACTAACAATACAGCATGGAAGCTCACTCACCTGTAAGTTTTACCCGCTTTCATTTACTTGCTTTAATATATATATAACTGTATTGTGGGAAGCTGTGCATAGTTAGTCTTCTTTCATTCTTTTAAATACATTTCAAATATATATAACTGTATTGTGGGAAGTTTCACATGGTTAGTCTTCTTTCTTACTCCTTTACATACTTGTCATATATCAACTGTATATATACTAGTATAGTTATTTAGAGTTTTCCCCAGTAACTAGGTCTAGAACTAGGTAAAGCCCGTTTGGTCACTCTTAAATATAGTCAAAACTAGATCCCCATTGGATTTCCAAATACAGTCTTCCCTTCTCTTGGGGTTAAACAATATGAAACAAAGAGAAAGGCAGTATTCCTCGTGAACCTTTTCTCAGACTGTCACCCTAGAAATTGTCAAAGAAGTTCTACTCCCCAGAGTTGATCTATTCTCGGTGAATAGCATCTCTTGAGCTTCTTCAAACCTCGAAACTTACACTAAATAATCTATTCTCGGTGAATAGCATTTCTTGAACTTTTCTTGGTTTGGGACCCACAGGCTTCCTAAAAGCATATTCGTCTCCTCTTGGGCTTTGTACAAGGACCCGTCGGCTTCTTAAAAGTTCTCATGCCTTCTCTTGGGCTTCATACAAGGACCTTCACGACCTCTTAGAGGTATAGGACAGAACTTAGTCATCCTTTACTAGAGCTGTCTTTCTAAAAGGAGTCACAAAAGCCCTCAGACCAATTTTAGGGTTGATACTCATCCCTTAAATGAGTCGGCCTCCTCTTGGGCATTGTACAAAGATAGACCACACTAATAGACTTGGACGGTCTAAATCCCCTCTTGAGTCTCAAAGACATTCTCAAGTTCCCTACAAACATAGGGAGAAACCCCAGATTCTGGATTAATCTCCAGCAAGAGTTAAAGCTTGTAGGTTCTAAAACCCAGTCTCTCTCCTAAAAATCCCCAAGCCAGGGTTAGTTTATCATCATATAACACTATCTCAAATCAGAACCTCAAGGTATCTGATCCATCAATTCTTCTGCATTCCCCTGCAAGAGTTGGTTTCCCCACTTGGACCTGCCTCGGGATCTCAATAATTCCCAGCAGAAGTTAGCCTCCTCTTAGGCTTTGTATAATGATCCTTTCCTCAGGAAAGTCAGCCTCCTCTTAGGCTTTGTATAATGATTCTCCCCAACGGAGCTAACCTTTTTAGACTCTCTTGTTGAGTCAACCACTTTTTAGACTCTCTTGTTGAGCCAATTACTTTTCAGACTCTCTTGTTAAGTCAACTACTTTTCAGACTCTCTTGTTGAGTCGATCACCTTATCAGACTCTCTTGTTGAGTCAACCACTCTCATAGACTCTCTTGTTGAGTCCATCACCTTTTTGTACTCTCTTGTTGAGTCAACCCTTTTTAGCCTCAATCTGGGGCTTTGTATGAGACAGATAAAATCACTCTCTTGTTGAGCAACCCTCTTTAGCCTCAATCTCAGGCTTTGTACGAGACAGATAAAATCCCTCTCTAGTTGTGTCAAACCCTTTTAGCCTTAATCTTGGACTTTGTACAAGACAGATATAACACTTTTCCCAGAAAAGTCAAAACTATTAGCTTCCTCTTAGGCTTCATATAAGGATATCCCCAAAGAGTCATCCTCTTTTAGCCTCCATCTTGGACTTTGTACAAGACACCAATATATCCACTCTCTTGTTGAGTAGGTCTCATACAGCCTCCTCTTAGGCTTTGTATAAGGACTTCCCCAGTGGAGTCAATCAACCTCTTAGCTTCAACCTTAGGTTTTGCTCAAGGCACAGAAAAATCAACAATCCCTCTTTAGATATGACAAATTCTCTTTCAGTCAACCTTTTAGTTTCAATCTTGGGATTTGAACATGACATAAATACTCCTTTTAGCCTCTGTCTTGGGCTTTGAACAAGACACCAAAACATCTTTTTCCTCCCTTAGAATAGGAGGAACTACGATTACTCTGATTTCCCTGTTTCGTTTAAACGGGAATACGTAGGCATAAGATTGCAAAATCTTAGCGAGCATACTAATCAAAAACTCTATGTCCAGTACCTTCACACACCAATCAAAACTTAGGTCCAGATCCTTCCCAAAAACATCAACGAAAAACTTGCTCTCCCTGTCACATTTCCCAAGAAACTTTCCAAACCCATTAACAGATAAACACCACCAAGTACAAAGCAAAACCTAAAGCTAATATTATGTGGACAACCACATATAGGATGGGTAACTGACAACTGCCCATTGTATAACTTGACCCCGGACCCCCAATCTCTTTAAGCATTTGTTCAGTTAAACATTCGCGTGCAAGGTTAGTTTTAGATAGCTTCTCTTTCACTTCCAGCTTCATGGGATAAATAAGAAATCAGAAAGTAGCACCCATTTCTCCTCGAGGAGGAAAACCCAAACTTCAGTGATAAGGTGGTTGCGTCACCGACAAAAATCGCTCGCTACAGGTACATCGTGTGGTTCTACACCGTCTCACACCCATGCATGGTGCCCACTGCTGAGGGATCGCCACCCAGACCTGCTCATCAGGAGATATTAGAGGAGCGGCAGTCTCAGCTGAACCATACTCAGGATGTCCTACCTCGTTGTCGCCAGATAGAGCAGATAGCGCGACAGGCCATTACGGACAGTCACCTCCCTGAGGGCTCTGGTGCCAGACTTGCCATGGATAAGATTATTGAGATTGCTCGGGGGGCACTTCAGTACCGCAGACATCGAGCCGGGATTGCGGGTAGGGGCAGAGGAGCAGGGGAGTCAGGAGAGATCCTTCGCCATACGCAGTAGTTTTTTGTTTGATGTATTCTATTTATATTACATGTATGTACTGTATTTTGACAGAGGTTTATTATGTATATATATCATTTTATTTTATATATGGATGTTGTCGAATGTATATTAAGTTGCGACGATATATTAACATATGCGACCAACCAACAAAACCGATTTTTAAAAAAAAATAAAGTTCTGATGTTTTCCGGATCTGCAGATCAGGAATGTTTCCGGATGTGCACTTCCGGAATGCATCAGTGCTTTTTAAAAAATCGGTATGTCCGGATGTGCACATCCGAAATCAAGGAGCAAAATCGGAAATTCAGGTGATACCTAAGAAACATGGATGGTGTGATAAAAAATTCTCTAAGTTTTTAGAAACCCGTACATGTTAAGTACAATTTAGCCATGAAAAATAAAAATAGATCTTATTTAGCTAATATCTCTAACAAATAATTTATAAGGCTAATATCTCTAACAAATAATTTATAAGATTTTATCTAACTAATTAACCATAATAAATTTTAGGACCATATGCAGTAGTTTGTTTTATATGTTTTCAAAGACGGCTTAGTCGATACGACTACAAGTGTATGTTTATATTGTGCAATATAATAATTTTGTTTTTATAAGAATTTATTGAGTATCAATATTTTAAAATGTTAGAAAAATAGTTGGATTTATTTTATTTTAAAAAATAATGCTGATAATAAAGTCTTAGGATGGTAGATCTTCACAATGATAGGTAAGTACTTTCATTATTTTTCTATAGTTATAATTACAAATCATTAAAGATTAGACATCAATTTTGTAACATAAATCTCTTTTTCAAATTAAAAAAAAAAATCGCACTTTCAACTAATAGTCTTATATTTTTATGTTTCACCTATAGCAAAATCTATTAGGTGCGTGTGTCTTATATTGTCCTGATATAATTAAAATTACTTTTATATTTTAATCACATTTTACTTCTTAATCTTTCGTTCGATTATCTGAGATCAAATAATTGTACACTTACATAATTGAAATATATTAAGATAAAATTAAATGTTTTTTTTACTCATAACGATAAGAAATAAAATGAACTCTATAGACGACTTATCATTAATATCTTCATGATACCAAAATAAAGAACTTACTCAGACATGATTATGCAGAAAGTAAAGTATATAAACATAAACATAATTGATGTTTCAAAAGCAAAATGAGTTTCCTCTTGCTGAAACAGGGCGTGTCTATATGGGAATTGCGAATGTAGATAGAGGAAGTTGATTTAGGAATTAAAATTGGGGAAGAAGAAAGTGTCATAAAGATTATCCAGAGAGAAGGGTGTGCAAAATATCCGGTTGTGATGCTCAAATCTATAACCAAATTTAAATTTGTTTTAAATATCCGAATATAATTGAATGGTTATTAACCGGTTTAGTGTTTAATGGTTTTGGTTATCCATTCATATAATTCGGATATAATTAAATGGTTATTAACCGGTTAAATTTTTTTGGATTCGGTTATAATATGGTTATTATCAAAAATCCAAATCTTTTAATTTTTAAAATAAATAAAAAATTCTGAATATTTTTTTTAAAACTGGATTTTTTTTTAAAATCCGGTTATATAACCATAACCAAATTTATAACTAGTTTTATAACCGGTTTTGATTAAAATGTGGTTTTGGTTATAAATCCAAACCATTTAAATGGTTTGAAAATGATTATGGTTTGGTTTCTAAAAATAACCAATCATGCACACCCCTATCAAGAGAGATGAAAATTAGCTTTCAATTCATTGTTCAACATCAACGACTACTTTCATTTTGAAGGATTTGTTCTTAGGTCTTTAGATTTAATTGAACATCACTATTATTTTTGGCTTAAACCCCTAGCCTTAGGGCTAGGGGCCTTGGTAACTGGCGGTGCTTCTTTTGAATCTAATATGTTACCTAGCTTTTCAATGTCGACTACAAAGTGGATTGAAGTAACGAGAAAGAGAAACGTTGTGGCGAACAGACTGTCGGTCTGGACTGAGAATTTAGGTAAGGATAAAGAGAATGGTGAACCCCTTACATCGTTTTACTTTACTGAGTTTCTAGACAAATATGGAGCAAAAGATATGGCGCCGATATTTAAGGACTTCGGATTGGTCTCGGAGGTGTTCATCCCGGCGAGAAGAGATCAGAGAGGTAGGAGATATGGGTTTGTGAGATTCCGTAAGGTTAGCAATGAGAGGACAATGGCAGCAAAATTGGATAGTATCCAAATGTACGGGAAGAAAATATTTGCAAATATTCCGAAATTTCAAAGGAATTACCACGTTGGGAAGGAAAATTATGTTAAGAAATTTAATGAGAGTAACATTCAATTTCTGAACCACGATAGAATTGAAAGAAGCAAGGTTACTCATGGCAAGTCGTACACTCAGGTGGTAAGCAACAAAGAGGGTCAAGGTGTTCGCTGGAGAACCAATGGGTTCGTCGACAGAAACTGGATAACTCACAAACCGGTATTTGCTCATCTCCAATATAATGTGGAAGATGTTGAAATGATGAGATTCAACAAGGCCTTTGTGGGAATTGTTGCAAGATCAGGAAATACATACGGAATACAGGAAGCTTTTAATGTGAAAGGAATGTTCAACATCAAAGTTACTCCGATGGGAGCTAACCGATGTTTGCTAGAAGAACATGAGGCCGGAGTGTTAAAAACAATAATAGAAGAAGAGAGGTTGTGGATAGAAAGCTTGTTTGAAGAAATACATCCTTGGACTCCAAATGACTTGGATCAAGAGCGTCTCACGTGGATGAAGGTGTTTGGACTTCCATGTCATGCTTGGAACCAGCGTTTTTTCAAGTTTGTGTCTGGGAGGGTGGGGGTGAAGAAACCGAAAATCAAGTTAATCTGGACGTAGCCAGATTCTTAATCAAGACTAAGTTTGCTATTGATCTTAATGGGGTGTTCAATGTTGAAATTAATGGAATAGTTTACAGGATCAAGATGATGGAAGACCATCATGGTCCGAAAAGAATTATTGTTAGAAAAAAGGTGGATAGGGTAAGTGAATCTGAGATTTCTGCAACAGACTCTGAGGATGAAGGTGGCGCGTGGGAGTCAAACACAGAGTCATCTGAAAAAGAAGAGGAAGAAGACATGATCGGTGGTAATGCAAATTTTGAAGCTGATAGTACACAGGATTCTAGCACCTACTCCGTAAGGTCGGTGCATTCGGCGGTTGGTGACTTGGGAAAGGTGAAAGGTACTAATAAGATGAAAAGTTGTCAGAGTGCTAAAGAGAGGCCAGTTGAAAAGGCTTCTCTTGGAGGCAATGAACATGTAAACCGTAATCATGATTGCGTGGGTATCAATAACTGCGAAAGATTTGGTGGAACTAATAGGTTGTTGGATGTGGATAAGTCAATTGGGCTTTTAGAACTTTGTGAGGGTCTGGATGAAAATAATATTCCTAATCCTAACTTAAGCCCGCTTATTGAAGAATCTGACCCAATTGTGTGTATTGTTGTGATACCTTTGGGGCCGATAAACTATTCTAGGCCCAAAAAGCTAAAATTAATGACTGATATCTATGATCAGTTTTTGATCCCATATGCACCCTCTTACTTTTATGCTCTTACTCAACACTCTAATCCAAAGAATCTTGATCCAATTAATTATGAGAGTAGGAAAGCGAATCATGCTAGTAATGGTATAGTGTCTCCTCAACTTTTGGGTGGATCTGCTCTACGATCTGAGTCCATCACTGATTCTGATTTTAATAGGGGTAACGACAGGATCGTTAAAGCGCTCGAAGATGTCCCAAAAAGAGTTTGGAATTGCATAAAACATATGGGAATATAAGGAGAAGAAGATGACGTAGTATTCGAGAGAGTGATCAGAGACATGGAATGCAAAGATAGATTGATTTTTGAGGAAAAGAAAGGGGAAAAATTCGTATCCCATGAATTGTTTATCCTATAACGTTTGTGGGTGTGGCTCATCTTTGAAGAGAAGAATGGTGAATCACGTTATTTTAGAAGGGTTAGCTGACATATGTTTTATACAAGAAAGAAAATTAAAACAGATCTAATCATATTGTATTCAATCTATATGAGGCAATGCAGATGTTGAGTGGTCTGGATCTTCATCCTCTGGTCAGTCAGGTGGTATATTAACCCTATGGAGAAAAGAGTGTTTTTCATCTGAAATGAGCTTTGAAGGGGAAGGGTATTTAGGGGTTGGAGGTATGTGGAAAGGGCAGAAGATCTATCTAATTAATGTTTATTCATCGTGTGATATTAGAAAGAAGAGAAGACTGTGGACTGATATTATCAAGCTAAAGAATTATTTACCGCCTGGGGAATGGATTGTCGCTGGTGACTTTAACCAAGTGAAGTCTGCAGAAGAAAGAAAGGGTTTGGGAAGACCGAGTAGTACTGAAATGGCTGATTTTTCAACATTTATTGAAGTTATGGAACTGATTGATGTTCCTGTTGTTGGAAAATTGTTTACATGGTTCAAAGCAAATGGTTGTGGAAAAAGTAGGTTGGATCGTTTCTTGATTTCGGAAGGACTCATAACTCGTTGGGGGGTCGTGGTGCAAAATACGGGGGTTAGGGATATATCTGATCACCGTCATATCTGGATGAAACTGAATGGGTCAAACTGGGGTCCTAAACCCTTTAAGGTTTTCTCATGCTGGTTCGAAAATCCGGGTTTCACCGAATTTGTGGAGACTATTTGGAAGTCAACTCAGATTGTTGGGAGTCCCTCGTATGTACTGGCTGAGAAATTTAAAGTTTTGAGAAACAAGTTAAGATGGTGGAACAAAAATATATTTGGGTGGGTTAATCTAAACATCGAAGCCAGAGCTATGGCTTTGAAAGAAATGGAGGATAATTTTGTAGGAGTCGAAGGTGAAGATTTGGAAGAGGAGCTTCGAAAGCGTAGCATTGAAATTGACAACTTGTGGAATAACTTAAAACAAAAAGAGAGTATGTTAAAACAAAAATCCAAATCTAAATGGTTGTGTGAAGGTGATTCCAATTCGAGATATTTTCACTCTTTGATGAAGACTAGAACTAGTAGAAACTTCATTTGCTCGGTAGAATCTGGCGGCCAGTGTCTAGAAGAGGTGGACCAAGTGAAGCAAGCTATTAAAGAGTTCTTTGTATCTAAATTCACCAGGGTATCAAATCCAAAAGTGCACTTGAATATGGAAGGCATCAATAAAGTCTCTGATGAGGACAATATGTAGCTGGTGAAAATGTTCTCAGACGACGGAATTTTGGAAGCTTTAGCAGACGACGACGGAAGCAAAAGTCCGGGGCCGGACGGATTTAATTTGTACTTTCTGAAGAGATGTTGGAATATTGTTGGTGGCGATGTTACAAATGTTATTAGACACTTCCATAAATTTGCTTATCTTCCAAAATCTTTGGCTTCTTCTTTCATCGCGTTAATCTCAAAGAAGGAGAATGCACAACTTTTCGAAGACTACAGACCAATAAGTTTGGTGGGATGTGTATACAAACTAATTTCAAAGATGATGGCGTAGAGATTAAGTAAAGTTATGGGGAAACTGGTGTCTAAGAATCAACACGCATTTATTCCGGGGAGACAACTTTTAGACGGCGTTTTGCTTGTAAACGAGCTTCTGGATTTTGCAAAAAGGAGTAAACAGAATTGCCTTGCTTTCAAGGTTGATTTTCAGCAAGCATACGATTGTGTAGATTGGTCGTATTTGGAAGAGGTTCTATTGGCTATGAATTTTTGCCCAAAATGGATTAGCTGGATTAGAGGAGGAACATTGAATTGTTTTATGTCTGTCATAGTCAATGGTGGTATAATGAACGATTTCAAAGCTTCTCGCGGATTAATTCAGGGTGATCCTCTATCCTCGTTCTTATTTGCATTAGCAGCTGAAGGTCTTGCAATAATGTTGAAGCAGACGAGTGCAAACGGTATTCTTAAAGGATTCAAGATTAATGATTCGGAGTTCGTGAATTTGGTTCAATTTGCAGACGATACTATTATCTTCACTAATGGTTCTTGGCAAGATATTTGGGCGATTAAATCGTTACTAAGGGGATTTGAGATGCTTACAGGTTTGAGAATCAATTTCTGGAAGAGTAATATCTACGGCGTAACTCTTCAGCCTTGGTTTCTAGCTGCAGTAGCCGATTTCTTGGCATGTAGGATTGGTTCTCTACCATTTAAGTTTTTGGGTATTGAAGTTGGAGGTAACCATAGAAACTTATCTTTTTGGAAGCCGGTGGTGGAGTGATTCAAAGCTAAACTATCGTCTTGGCGTGGAAAGCTTCTTTCAATTGGTGGTAGAGTCACCTTGATAAATTCGGTATTATCTAATCTACCTATTCATTATTTTTCTCTGTTCAAAGTTCCATCTAAAGTGGCAAAAGATCTCATTGCCATTCAACGGAATTTCTTGTGGTTCGGTGATATAGATAAGAGATCCATAGCATGGATTAGCTAGGAGATCGTATGCTTGCCTAGGAAGCTTGGAGGGCTTGGCATCAAGGACCTTGTGAAATTTAATACGACACAGTTAACAAAATGGCTCTGGAGAATGATTGTTGATCCGTCTGCTAGTTGGTTTGAATTACTTATGCACAGGTATGGTAATTTGACTTCAAGAATTATTTTGAAGAAGAACTTAATGAAGCCAAGTAGTATTTCACTATGGTGGGGTGACTAAATTCGAATTGTAGACTCCACGGATAGAGATGGATTCATTGACCAATTGTCATGTCAGGTCGGTAATGGATCCTTGATATCGTTTTGGCACAGTACCTGGTTGGGACAGGTTCCGCTGAAATCACTGTTTGCGTCGTTATTTGAATTTGCTTCATCCAAAAATGCGTCTGTAGCAGAATCGGGGGCTTGGGAAGATAGGCAGCGGCGGTGGAACCATAATGCATTATGCTCTGATATACCAATAGAACTGCAGGCAGGTTTGCAGGAATTACAAAATCTGCTGCAAGAGGTCAGAATGTGTCTTGGTGTTGCGGATCGTTTCATGAGGAAATCCAGAAATCTCGGTATTTTTAAAGTTAAATTTTGTTATGACTCTCTGTTGTTGTATTCCATGAAGTCGGAGGTTGAGATTAGTTTCAAGACCGCTTTGAATTTAATTTGGTCTTCTGGTGTCCCGTTGAAAGTGAGAGTGTTCAGTTGGCGGCTTGTTTGGAATAGGCTTCCAACCCGAGCTAATTTGGTGGCCTGGAATATAATCTTGAACCCCCATGACATAGTTTGGGTTTTTTGTTTCGCATCCTTAGAGGATGCTAATCATGTATTTTGTTCGTGTCCTCGAATCGTCAAAGTATGGAGGAAAATTGCAGATTGGGTGAAAATCTTATGGTTTGAGGAGGTAAATGTTCGTGATCATATGTTCGAATAGTTTTTTAAGGTTGGCAAGAAAACTTCGATGTCATCGAATATGTTTATCTGGTTATCGACTTGTTGGTCAATTTGGTGGATGCGGAATCAAATAATATTTAATGATATGATTAGAAATCATGAAGATATTGTTATCAGGACAATTTAAGTGTATTGGTCTTGGTTGGAGTTCATGGATAAAGCGAAGACTAAGTGTAGTTATTACAATTGGTTTAAGGCTCATTTGGACTGTTTGAATTAGTTGTAATCGTAATACCTTTTGATTATTTCGCTTTGGTGGTTGTGATTATTTTTGTAATCGGATTGGCGTACTCGTAGTACGTCCTTTAGTGAATTCTATTACTTATAAAAAAAGGCATGATATAAAATAATTAAAAGAAACCAGAGTATATTACTTAAGGCCTAGCAAGAACAAGAAAATATGTCTGTATGAGAAAATCCATTATATGCGAAAATCCCATAACATTTTGTCTTGTTCCTAAAAACCATAACAAAACAAAAAGTAGTATAAAGTTTCTAAAACCGAAGTAAATTCATTAACCTATCCTAATAGTCAAGGGGTAAAAGCAATTATTTTAACTCTCATCAAATTCGCAATGCTTAAACCATTATTTGTCCTCAAATAAATTGGAAGTATTCAAACACAATCAGTCATTCAAACTAGAGTCGATAAAACGGGTCAAATCAACCGACGTGACACAAAACCTTTCAAAATTTGTTGAGTTTGAATAAAAAATTATAGTCTGATTATATCTGAGTTTTTGAGTCCGATCTGTTAAAAGTCTGATGTTTAATCAGGCTAACTCGATCGGGTTGCGGGTAGCTCGCTTATTTAATTATTTTTGTTTACAAAAATTCTAACACACTATACTACTAATGTCCATATTATTTTTTAATAAAGATACAAATTATTCTAGACCCATCTAAGGCCCAATTGACCAAGGCTCAATCCATCTCAGGTTCATTCTACTCTACCCAATATATAAAAACAGTTCACATGCTATGAGAAGATACAAAATCTATAATCTCCAATTTCAATATACTCATCTTGAATCTTGAATTGATTTGGGCGTTAAAGTGCTAACCACGCAGGTCCACCCATCCCGCTATAAAGGAGATCAGAGCTATCGTTCAAGATCAACTATTATCCAACTCTCTTCATTTATGGTTTCTTCGTGAAGCTAGAACATTCATTTCTAGTTCCCGAACAAAACAATGGTGCCGTTTGTGGGAATCGACTTCTGATTCCTGCATTTTCTACGAAAAAATCATGTTCGCTTCATAAACACCATCAAATAGACTCAAAGATTTCAGATCTGGATTCTTGTGGTTCAGGTCCAGATCTCTAATTTACTAGTTTGTAACCTTCTTAGGTCACCAAATTAAGAGCAAACCAACTTTTGATTCCTGCATTCTCGCCGAATCTGGAATTACCGTTCAATTCATCGTCCACATCCTTCCTAGGTCTCACAATCAAGAAGCGCTCAAGAGAAAAATCGGAGATCTATCTTGGCAGATTCGATTGGTCATCCTATCAACCACGACCCTCCAGAGTTTGGGTCTTCAATTTTCTTGGAAATTTTGCAGAGTGGCAGAAGAAAGGATTTAAGAGCCAAGTTTAGAGGTGAACTGAAGTACATAAGCTATATCCATGAAGATCATCTCGAAAAGTCGTAGTCCACCCTACGATCTAATGTTACCCTTATTTTTTATTCCAACTGGGATGCTTGTTGTGGCTACCAAGAAGATACTGCAAGTTCATAGTTAACGCCTAGCACAAATTGAGCTCGGGATACCTTTCAAAGGAACCAGAGGACCCCCGAACAGTCAACGGGTCTGCCTCGAGTCAAATCTGGTGCCCCCTTTATTGCTTGGCCTGGTCTTATCAATAAAATACAGTCTGGGAGCACTAGATAGAGAGTAGGGATATTCGATCACATAAGAAGCACTCTTGGGCGACATCACTTGAGGCTTGGATAAGCTGACGAGCAAATCCCCTTTTATTATATCAGCAAAAGTGAAAGGGTATATCGGCCATAGGCTCCAGACGGAGGCATCCCGAATCTTGACAACCCCTTTTGATTGTTGCATGGCTTCACCATCCCCGGGGGGAAGGCTCGGATTGGAGAGTTTTCATCCCAAGGAGTTTCACTTGTCTCAGCGACCAAAAGCGCCTCGCCGAAGCATTAGATAGTGAAATTCAAAGAACCCATAATCAGAGGACGACCTTATGATACTTTCCAAGAGGGGTCGATCTTCCAATGGCACATAGGCCGGCAGGTCTTGAAACTGAGTACTTCAAAACTCTGTCCAACTAAGGAGACGCCTTTAAGAAATAAATCTCACCCCAAATCCCTAAGTAGAATCTTCCACCTCTAATACACAGAGAAAGACAAATACCAAAGACGTCAGACATCTTCCAACCCATAAAAGCGGTTTAAAGGGTAAACTACACTCAATCTAGAATCCTGGCAAAGGATAGTGGCCATAGACCCCAGACACTGCCCATCCATGCCATAAGGTATGGTGCACTTAAGTGAGTTGTAGAACATTGTAAGGTACAGTGAATACATAATATCATAAGGTACCATGCACTTAAGTGTAATATAGTACACCATAAGGTACAGTGCATTTAAGTGGGCTTTTTCAACTTGCAACCCACACAATTGGTTTGATAAATAGAACACTTGTGCAAAAACTTTTTCACTTGATGAAAAATTGTTCTCTCTCTCTCTCTCTCTCTCTCTCTCTCTCTCTCTCTCTCTCTCTCTCTTAAAGTCTTCATTCATAGCAGGTAGCGTTGATATTAAAGACACTTATTTCGTGTGAAATGAGTAGAGGCGTTGTTGTTTGTTTAAGGCTTGTGATCGTTCGTACGATTTTGCATCAAAAATGTTAATTACCATAAGAGATCATTGTTTCTATCACTGATCGTGCACTATTCAAAAAGATTGATTAAAGGGGATTTTTTCTTTTTCGTTATGTTTATATCACGATTTCCCTTCACAAATAATGTAGGTTTCCTCCATCATGAGGTGAATTTTCTATATTACTAAGGTGAAATGGGATAAACACAATATCTTATTGGTAAACTTTGGGTTTAACTTAACTAAAGTAATTATAATAAGATTATATATGTTTAGAAGCAAGATTTAGGAACAATTCGTATGATATATTAGAATAAGGAGTTATTCACCCAATAGATAAAAATTTGAGAGTTTTATTAGATCAAATTAGAAGTGATTCCTACCTAGATAACTGAGTTTTTTGTAATCATCCTATCGCTAAGTTAAAACAAAGTGAAATATGGATCCTAGTCCACTAAAAAACCCTTCCAACAGGATTTTCCAAATCAAATGTTGATGGTAATTTGGTTTAAGTAAAATAGTATTAATTGAAAACCTAACTAATATGTTTTAATGATACTTATATCTTCATAATTTTTGGAATGTAAATTACCTTATCAACAAACACTTCAAACAACATTTTCCGATCAATTGTTGGCAAGGAAAATTGTCTGGGACAATTTATGGAATGGCTCCGAAATTTGAGGATTGTCCTCAAATATGACAAAAGTTTGTACATCTTAAAGAAATCTATTCCCGCCGAGCAACTCCCAACTCTTCTTATATGGCTGAAAGAAATGCTTATAAGAAGCATGTTGATGATGCCTTAGAAATTTCCTGTCTCGTGTTGGCTACCGTGAATACTTAATTGAAAAAGAAATACGAGAACATGGCAACCTTCAATATGGTCGAACAACTGAAGATGCTCTATCTAGAACAGGCTAGGCATGAAAGGTTTAAAATTTCCAAATCCTTTTTTCAAGGAAATTTAGGGGATAGACCCTATGTAGGTACCTCTGTACTCAAGATAACTAGGTATATAGAGAACCTTGATATAATGGATTTTCCCCTCGGGAAGACCTTGCGACTTATTTAGTAATGATATGGACAAAACCCTGCCACAATATTTAGACATGTTGATAACATTTGAGCAAAATCTAAAATCAAAAGGGAAGACCATTTGCATGGTCAATAATGGGAATTTCAAGAAACAAAACAAAAGGCGCAACAAGTAAAGTAGAAAAGGGAAAGGCCAGAAAGTTGCCATGCCCAAGCCTACTACTCATACTTTGAAGCTTAACGGAGGTATAGTTAAGGAAGGCACTTATTTCCATTGCAATAAAACCAAACATTGGAAGAGAAACTACTCAAAGTACCTTAAAGATAAAAATAATGGAATATTGTGGTACCTCGAAAAATGAGAACACGACGCTCGCGAAGCTCAATCGCACGCTTATAGGATGGACCGAACAGAGTCGCCACCGAACTTAATTTATTCCAAAAGAGAGAAATAGAAAATATCGATAAAACCCAAAAAGAACGACAACGATATTGGTCGTCACAACCAAATCAGGTTTCAGGAGTCGGTTACGCAAAGGGAAGGTATTAGCACGCCTCACGTCCGTTATACTCAACGGGAGCCGTTTGGTTAGTTGTGCGCACTAGTGTTAACTTAAAAATATAAGGTTTCTCGAGTTATTAAAAAGGAAAAGAATAAGACTAAATGGTTTATTTTTTATTAGGGCGACTGGCGAGACTTTGAATTTCGCTCCTACGTATATTCGGGTGCAATAGAGAACTCAATGTTGTGTGTTTGTTTGTTGGTCGATTTTAGGGGAAACTTTTTTGTCGCAATCGACAGAAAACATTGTTTTATCCAAAACAAGTGAGGAACGGGTGTTTGCATTACATTGAATGGATTTCTACATATCAATATTCACGGGAAAATGTCACTTATCTCAACTCACACGATTATGGACGAAGTATTGTTTTGCATCATCTCGAGACAAAATACCTTTCATTTGTGAAAAGGGTTTGAAGTTCACGCGGCGGAGAGAAAAAAGTTTGATTCGTTTGAATGTATTTTTGGGTGATGAGAGAGTTCGGACGGGTGAGAACTACATCTCGTTTCTTAACTCTCGGGAGGTCGTGGACTACACCACGTTCCTTTTTCATCTTATTTGTGAAAATAGTTTTGATATTTTTAGATGTTTTGAAGTTTTGATTGAGAAAATACACTCGATGTTAACTGAGGTTTATTACACGTTGTGGAATTGATTGGGGGATGATGAGTGTTTGGATTGGAGATAACTACATCTCGAATCCCAACTCTTATGAGTTTAGGGACAACACCCCGTTCCTTTTCATCCTATTTTATTAAAAATTGTCAAATAGTGATTAGGTATTTTTTTAATTGGGAAAATGGCTTGACGTTGAATCAAACATTTGATTATCGTTTGCAAAAAGGTTTGAAAAGAATGGTTTGAGGTGGTTTGAATATAAATTTGAAAATAGCTTGACGTTGGATCAAGCTTTTGACTTGTATGGATAAATAGTTTGAAAATGATTTTGGTACGTGGTTATAAATGAATTGAAATCGATAGTTAAAGATGATGGATATGAATAGTAACGCGAAGGATGTGAATTGGATCGCAAAGGGGTTTGAATTCAAATGTAGCGACATGAACTCAAGCGCAAGGCGTAAATCAAATGCCACAAGATCCGAATATACATACAAGCTTTTAACAATAATAAAAATAGAAAAAAATACAATAGCATACACAATATTTACATCACACATCCACAACAAATTAATCAAAAAATAAACTGAAAAGAAAAAGTGTACGACTTAAAATCATGACGCAAAGACACAAATCAAAGTCGCTTTCGCGAAGACGTACAAAGGCTACCAGAAGAGATTAAATTTGACTTAAACACAACGATGTTGGATCGTTGTTCTTAACTAAAATCAAAACATGTAAATTACCAACGCGTAAACGGTCATCGCAAATTGAATAGAGAAATAATAATATAATAAAACCAAATGAAAGCACAAATTTTAAAATCGAAACGCGGATTTATATGTGCACCAAAAGCATATTTCCGCTAGGCTAAACCATTGGACGCGTGTACAAAATCGAAACACAACGATAATCAATTAAAAAATAACACATATAATGATAAAATCAACCAATAACTTGTTATACTTAACGTGATCATCGCAATATGGATCAAAATCATGCGGATATAAATTTATAAAATAGAAACGCAAAGCAAAAGTAAACTTAACGCCCTAAAAAAACCAACAATATTTCTAACGCAAGAATGTGATCATCGCAACCGGATCGAACTAACACAAATGTCACGCATAATGCACACAAATATGCAAACAACATATCAACATGATTCAATCCGAACAACATAACCAAAATATAAATAAAATAACATTGATCCAATAGTGTTACAGTGTTTTTTCATCAAATCCAGCGAAACCATAAAATAAAATAAAAGACAGCATAGCACACACAAAACCAAACAAATATATATATATATATATATATATATATATATATATATATATATATATATATATATATATATATATATATATATATATATATATATATATATATATATATATATATATATCACTTTAAGGTTTTTAATAATTTTGAAAATTCACAAATGCCCTTGGTGCTTATTTTAGAGACAAAAATAAATAGTATTAGCTAAAACTAAATAAAATTAAACACAAAAAAAAAATAAAAGTAAAAATACCAATAATCCTATTTATTTTTTCTAAACGCTTCGACAAAAATGCAAAAAAAAAATAAAAGAACTCAAAATAAATAAAATTTAGGCACAAAAGTGTTCAAAAAATTAAACTGAATGCACCAAAATGACAAACGCAAAACAAACTTCTCAGAAACATATAGGTTTTGATCAAATTTTGAAATAAAAAAGACCGGTTAAAAGGTTCAGACTGATCAAAATGTGACCGAAAAAAGGAGTCAAAAAAATAAATCGAGCATGTTTGGTTAAATTATGTGAACCGTAGATTAATGAAATTGATGTCTACAAACTCGATTTTGAAATTTTCCACCCGCTAATTTTATGCATATTTAATAATCAATTCAATTTGTCTGTCTGTAGATACAAAAATTATTTCTAGTTGACATTTTAGGTATTATGCGAGATTAAATGCATGTTATGTTATACAGGCGAATGCCATGATGATTGTATTGATTTGATAATTCAGTGTCAAAATTTGGGTGTGACAGTTGTCCCTATTTAAATAGCTTTGCCAAATGGTATGAGCGATGACAATCCTCATAATGTCCTGGTGAAAGATATTTAAATATAGAAGACCCAAATTTTGTCCCTGAATGCAGATGAAATGAAATGATATACGATGTTATGTATGCATGAAGGACTCTCTTTTTTTCGCTAGGGAAAAGAAATGGGAAATGGACTCTATGGGGATTATATGATGTAAGGTAGCAATGAGGTCTATTTGGGATAGTATAATGTAAGGTTGGATGGACTCACTAGGGACATACTGAGATGAAATGGTTAGTCCTAGCTTCTCACAAAATAAACCAAAGGGTAAAAGGGTAGGCTCTAGATTCTCGCAGAGGAAAAGAAGGATTGCAAATTGTAACAAGATGAAATGACTATGGGTTATCACAGAGCAAAGAAAGTTTATGGCCTCTCATTGAACATCAAGGTAAGTTACGGGTTCTCACGTAACAAAAATAGATGATTTATGGCTTGTCATGTAACAATAAAGGTTGGTTACAGATTCTCACGTAATAAAAATTAAACGACTATGGGTTCTCTAAGAGCAATGTAGTAGTTTACCAAAAAAAAGGTTATGGATTCTCACATAGCAGAACGAAGAGGTTTCGGGTTGTCACAAAATAACGACAAATGATAGGTTATGGATTCTCACATAAAACGGATGGAAAAGTTACGGATTCTCACGTAACAACATGATAAAGAGTTCTGGATTCTCACAGAACAAACAACATACGGGTTACGACTTCTCACATAACGTTGATGGAAGGTTACAAATTCTCACGTAACAACAAAGGAAAGAGTTTTGGATCCTCACAAAACCAATGAAGGGTTATGGATTCTCACATAACCGAACAGATAAATGGGTTACGAATTCTCACATAATAAAAAGGGAAGACAAGTCCCGGATTCTCACAGAACAAACTAAAATTTTATGGATTCTCACATAACAATAATGAAAGGTTACCAATTCTCACATAACTGAAGACGAAAAGTTTTGAATTCTCACAGAACAACAAGGTAAACGAGTTAAGGATTCTCAAGTAGCGAAAAGGAGAAGTTCTGGATTCTCACATAATGAAAGGAATTTTATGGATTCTTACATAACAACAATGATGGGTTTTGGCTTCTCACAAAACAAATTGCCAGTAATATCTCACAATACATCAGAATGATAATGACTACCTGGAAAAACATCAGATAAAAGCACCAATTCTAGAAATTCAATAGAAGGTAAAACTCAACTGGTAACACCTCAGAGAGACAAAGGAATGATCCGAAAATAACTTCGAACCGATAAAAGAGAGATTGAACCTTTAGGCAAATATATGTTTTGGTGAATGCTAACTAAGTTGGAATTTCAGTCAAAAGGGAAAGTCATTGACAAAGTTGTGTGATATGCATGTGAATTATGAATGCATGCAAGGGAGTGGTTTGGTTAACGTGCCATGCACAAAGGATCTCTGGTGTGGATTTGGAATCTTCTAGATTCCTCGACACATGGAACTCTGCCAAATCTTGAAGTATATGGATACTTCTAAGCCTTCTTGTCAAGTTTGTCAGACATCTATCGGACTTACAATCTCTTTAGAAAGCTTACGGGTCGAGCCCCCATGGAATATTCTTCCTGTGGCATTCCAAGAGTGTTTTAATACTTCATGGTCTCTTGAGAAAACATCAATTTTCCCTTAACCATTTCAAATGTAAGATTATTTGTGTATCTTAATATGTTTATTATTCCTTAGTTTCAAAATTATATCATCAAAAGTAAATGACATTTTGCAAAAGGAACAAGGTAAGGGAACACAAAAATAATGGAAAGAGTTTGATATATCAAACTTTCATTCATAAAATAGAAGCACACAAAATTGTAGCTCCATATGTGATATTTAAAAGGGAAATAAATTGAAAATGGAAATGGGAACATGTTTACATTGAATCACAGCAAACGCTAATTTCCCTATAACCACGAGTTCTTAGAACCTTGCTTTCGAAGAGAGCAACTAGATTGATCCTCCTTACTTCTAGCTCTTCTGCATCAATCAGCCTTGCCTGATGCAGCATATTTTCCCTTTTTTTAAATCCCTAACTTTTTCCCGGATCGCACTTTCAGGTTTTCAATCCACATGGATGCTCCTTTTTGCCTAAGTTTCCATTTCGGGTTTTCTACATAGCGAGCTGACATTTTTTTATATCCCTAATTTTTGCCTGGATTTCCCTTTTGGGTTTTCAATCCACCGAGATGCCTCTTTTTGCCTAATTCGACCTTTCAATTTTTCACCTTAGCGAGATGTTGTTTTTTAGGCATAATATATTTTGACTGCATCGGAGTTCACCGGATGTTGAATCTCTTTGTCGTCCATTATTGTAAGAATTAGAGCTCCTCCAAAGAAGACTTTCTTATCAACGAATGGGCCTTCTGTTAGGTGCAGATTTTACCTAAAAATGACATATCTTTCTTTGCACTTTTTCTTCTCTTTTCTCATGTTTTCATTAGTTTTACTAATGATTGTTGTTGTTCTTCTAACCTTGAGAATATACCTCTGGTGCTTGTAATGTGTGTGTTATTCTGCAGTAAAAAGCATAAATGATCAAAGTTGTAAGACACAAGAAAGTGGTGCAAGCTGTCAAAGAACAGGGGAAAACTTCAAGAAGTTTGCTTTGCGGATTAGCTAGCGAAGGCTAGCGAGGTCCCAATGAATGGTCCCAGAATTATGGCAGAGGAAAAAGGAGCTAAAGTTCGCTTTGCGAACTTGAAAGCGAGTGTTCGCTTTGCGAACATTCCTTCGCATTGCGAACTTATGAAGAAATTTTGTGGCAGTTTAACTATCAGAGGCATCTCAAGTGCCTATTTTTACCATTCACTGTGCGAATGAAACGTTCGCTTTGCGCACTGTGAAATTCCTGAATGTGTATAAATAGAATTTTCACACTTTTTAGGTTATTATTAAGAATTATGAGGAATCATTAGAATTTTGGATAGAGAACTTGTAAATAAAAAGATCAGAATATATATCTCTTCATTTCCAAGGGAGAAAAGGTATGATCTTTGATCTCTTGTTGGGAAAGGATGTCATCTTTTGATACCTTATGTATTTCATCTAATCTATGTTTGTGAATTAGTTTGGATTCTCTATTTTTAGTTGTCTTTGATTGCTTATTTGTTGGTCTTGACAAAACCTATTTCAAATCCGTGATCTTAGATGTTCATTTATCATTGAGCAAGCTTTTGACAATGTTTTGTGATTTGATATTCATTGGTGATGTGCGAGAGCAATTATTGATCGGTATAAAATCACTCAAAATATGTGGGGACCGAGAGGATATGTATGTCGTGAGTGATACATGATGATATTAGGCGAATGGTTGATTTATGTATAAAATTGGTCAGAAGAATGCATGTGTTATCAATTGATGTGATCCAATTCCAACAAGGCTCCTTTTATAATTCAGTCTTTACTTTATATTTTTTCGTCTTTACATTTTCCGTATTTGCTTTTGGTTTTGTCTTAAACCAAAACTTTTGATCCATAAGCTTAGAAATGTAGATACCGTCGAATGGCATTCTTTCCCTTGCATTGATCCTTGTGGATACGACAAAACTGGGTTACTTAAATGTTTTTGCTTGCTGCTGTAGTATAATTTCAACAAAATGGCGTTGTTGCCGGGGATTGGTGTTTAGATATTGAATCGCATTGCGATAGTTTCTATATTTTTGAGCTTTGTACATTTGTTTATATTATATGTATTTGTTTTCTTTTATGTTTTCTCTAGTGTGATCAGGAATGATGAAAACTCCTTCTAGATTGGTTGCTATTTGTATAAAAGTATTCAACGAAGCTTCAACCGAGTATGGATTGTGAGATTTGAATGTTTGCGAGGTAAATTGTACTGCTTTATAGAATGTTAGAATGATTTAAGAATTTTGTGCTTTGTGCAAATGTGTTTTTTCGTTTCATTTTGCAACTTGTTTGAATGCTTGTTTCACTTAGGTCGAAAAGCCACAAATTGTGAGAAACCTCCATTGTTTACTATATGCTAGGATGACTGATAACTTTGTTTAATTCATTTGATTCATGCTTTATCTGTTGATTATTTTGATTTTGTGGAAGCATTAGAAATGATCAAGGCATTTGTTTATATTGAGCACAACCGTATCCAAAAGCACCTTACCCGTGAGTAGAGAGAATTTGTTAACCCCTTTGAGCCTAAACAGTTTAGATCTCATTTTAGTGATGAACTTGGTTTATGTACATAATTTGAAAGTTTAGTTCATCATTGAATTTTGTGAGATTCTAAAAATTTCTTCTTGAACCTTTGAACTTCGTTTTAATCTGATTTCCTTGCTTTAAGCAAAGAGCATTCACTTGAGGTTTGGTTGAATTCAAGTTGGGGAGAATGAAAAAGAAAAATGGTAGGTTGCTAAAATTTTTGAAGAAGTTCAAACAAGCATGAAAAGATAAAGTGTAAATAAGAATGTGAAAAACAAAAGAAAAAGAATGCTTGTTTAAATGAGAAAAATAGAGAATGAAATAATTGTGCATAAGGAAGTTTGAGAAGGTTTGTGGTAAAGGAATGAAAATGGTGAATGAAGTTGTGATGTGTAAATACCATGTATAGTGAATGTTTCTTTTTGCATCGGAAATTTCGATTCAATGGCCTTTAGTAATGTCCCTTTGTTGTGAAACCGACCAAGCTACAACCTTTGAAGCCCTTTGTGATCTTTTTGCTTCCATGTTTTCATTTTTTATTGTTAAATGTTGTATGAATTGGATTGCAATTAGCTTTGTTTGTCAGGTGAGTGAAATTTCCCCGCGGTTGCAAACGCTTTAATTTCTTTATTCTTATTTTTGAAGAGGAGTGTTAGTGATTCAAGTATGAAAATTTATTTGTTCTTTGAACCATTCCATGATATTTGTTAAAGAACTTAATTCTTTGTCATTGTTCGATTCTATTGAGTGGTGAATGTTGCGTGTGCGCATTTTCATGCTTGACTTTGGTTGAATTAAATGCTTGAGCAAATCCTCTTGTTTTCATGAGGGGCATACATTGCTTGAGGACAAGCAAAAATCTAGTTGGGGAGAGTTGTTAGGTGCAGATTTTACCTAAAAATGACATATCTTTCTTTGCACTTTTTCTTCCCTTTTCTCATGTTTTCATTAGTTTTAATAATGATTGTTGTTGTTCTTCTAACCTTGAGAATATACCTTTGGTGCTTGTAATGTGTGTGTGTTATTATGAAGTAAAAGGCATAAATGATCAAAGTTGTAAAACACAAGAAAGTGGTGCAAGCTGTCAAAGAATAGGGGAAAACTTCAAGAAGTTCGCTTTGCGAATTAGCTAGCGAAGGTTCGCTTTGCGAAGGCTAGCGAGATCCCAGTGTATGGTCCCAGAATTATGGGAGAGGAAAAAGGAGCTAAAGTTTGCTTTGCGAACATTCCTTCGCATTGCGAACTCGTGAAGAAATTCTGTGGCGGTTTAACTATCAGAGGCACCTCAAGTGCCTATTTTTACCATTCGCTGTGCGAATGAAACGTTCGCTTTGCGAACTGTGAAATTCCTGAATGTGTATAAATATAATTTTCACACTTTTTAGGTTATTATTAAGAATTATGAGGAATCATTAGAATTTTGGAAAGAGAACTTGTAAATAAAAAGATCACAATTTATATCTCTTCATTTCCAAGGGAGAAAAGGTAGGATCTTTGATCTCTTGTTGGGAAAGGATGTAATATTTTGATACCTTATGTATTTCATCTAATCTATTTTTGTGAATTAGTTTGGATTCTCTATTTTTGGTTGTCTTTGATTGCTTATTTGTTGGTCTTAACAAAACCTATTTCAAATCCGTGATCTTAGATGTTCATTTATCATTGAGCAAGCTTTTGACAATGTTTTGTGATTTGATATTCATTTGCATCTCAGCTTTTTAGCATTGTGTTGATTGTTAGTTTGAATAGCTTCTAATAATTAATGCAATAAGTGACCGTGATAGCGTTTGACGAACAATATCGTGAGGGTGCGTGAGAATATTGATGAAAACCGACATTCACATTCCTTTGGCAAATTAGTTGAATGCATGTAAAAAAGGATTAATCGTGTGTATGTATTTTGATCATTGGCTTTGTATATGAATTACTCGTTGGTTTGATATTGATGTTATAGTAATATCAGTTGGGTTTTGATTCCAGAAATGGATTAGTCTTAACAGTTATGTTGGCTTTAAATGCTTTGTATTGATTGGTGATGTGCGAGAGTAATTTTTGATCGGTATAAAATCACTCATAGTATGCGGGGACCGAGAGGATGTGTATGTCGTGAGTGATACATGATGATATTAGGTGAATGGTTGATTTATGTATAAAATTGGTCAGAAGAATGCATGTGTTATCAATTGATGAGATCCAATTCCAACAAGGCTCCGTTTATAATTCAATCTTTACTTTATATTTTTTCGTCTTTACATTTTCCGCATTTGCTTTTGGTTCCGTCTTAAACCAAAGCTTTTGATCCATAATCTTAGAAATGTAGATACCGTCGGATGGAATTTTTTCCCTCGCATTGATCCCTGTGGATACGACAAAACTGGGTTACTTAAATGTTTTTGCTTGCTGTTGTAGTACAGTTTCAACAAAATGGCGTTGTTGTCGGGGATTGGTGTTTAGATATTGAATCGCATTGCGATAGTTTCTATATTTTTTAGCTTTGTACATTTGTTTATATTATATGTATTTGTTTTCTTTTATGTTTTCTCTAGTGTGATCAGGAATGATGAAAACTCCTTCTAGATTGGTTGCTATTTGTATAAAAGTATTCAATGAAGCTTCGACCGAGTCTAGATGGTGAGATTTGAATGTTTGTGAGGTAAAATGTACTGCTTTATATAATGTTAGAATGATTTAAGAATTTTGTGCTTTGTGTAAATGTGTATTTTTGTTTCATTTTGCAACTTGTTTGAATGCTTGTTTCACTTAGGTCGAAAAGCCACCAATTGTGAGAAACCTCCATTGTTTACTATATCCTTGGATGACTGATAACTTTCTTTAATTCGTTTGATTCATGCTTTATCTGTTGATTATTGTGATTTTGTGGAAGCATTAGAAATGATCAAGGCATTTGTTTATATTGAGCACAACCGTATCCGAAAGTACCTTACCCGTGAGTAAAGAGAATTCATTAACCCCTTTGAGCCTAAATAGTTTAGATCTCATTTTATTGATGAACTTGGTTTATGTACATAATTTGAAAGTTTAGTTCATCATTGAATTTTGTGAGGTTCTAAAAATTTCTTCTTGAACCTTTGAACTTCGTTTTAATTTGATTTTCTTGCCTTAAAAAGCAAGGAGCATTCACTTGAGGTTTAGTTGAATTCAAGTTGGGGAGAATGAAAAAGAAGAATGGTAGGTTGCTAAAACTTTTGAAAAAGTTCAAACAAGCATGAAAAGAAAAAGTGTAAATAAGAATGTGAAAAACAAAAGAAAAAGAATGCTTGTTTGAATGAGAAAAATAGAGAATGATATAATTGTGCATAAGGAAGTTTGAGAAGGTTTGTGGTAAAGGAATGAAAATGGTAAATGAAGTTGTGATGTGTAAATACCATGTATAGTGAATGTTTCTCTTTGCATCAGAAATTTCGATTCAATGGCCTTTAGAAATGTCCTTTTGTTTTGAACCCGACCAAGCTACAACCTTTGAAGCCCTTTGTGATCTTTTTGCTTCCATGTTTTCATTTTTTATTGTTAGATGTTGTATGAATTGGATTGCTATTAGCTTTGTTTGTCAGGTGAGTGAAATTTCTCCGCGGTTGCAAACACATTAATTTCTTTATTCTTATTTTTAATGAGGAGTGTTAGAGTGATTCAAGTATGAAAATTTAGTTGTTCTTTGAACAATTCCATGATATTTGTTTAAGAACTTAATTCTTTGTCATTGTTCGATTCTAATGAGTGGTGAACGTTTCTTGTGCGCATTTTCATGCTTGACTTTGGTTGAATTAAATGCTTGAGCAAATCCTCTTGTTTTTATGAGGGGCATACTTTGCTTGAGGACAAGAAAAAATCTAGTTGGGGAGAGTTGTTAGGTGCAGATTTTACCTAAAAATGACATATCTTTCTTTGCCCTTTTTCTTCTCTTTTCTCATGTTTTCATTAGTTTTACTAATGATTGTTGTTGTTTTTATAACCTTGAGAATATACCTTTGGTGCTTGTAATGTGTGTGTTATTATGAAGTAAAAGACATAAATGATCAAAGTTGTAAGACACAAGAAAGTGGTGCAAGCTGTCAAAGAACAGGGGAAAACTTCAAGAAGCTCGCTTTGCGAATTAGCTAGTGAAGGTTCGCTTTGCAAAGGCTAGTGAGGTCCCAGCTAATGGTCCCAGAATTATGGCAGAGGAAAAATGAGCTAAAGTTCGCTTTGCTAACATTTCTTCACATTGCGAACTCATGAAGAAATTTTGTTGCGGTTTAACTATCAGAGGCACCTCAAGTGCCTATTTTTACCATTCGTTGTGTGAATGAAACGTTCGCTTTACGAACTGTAAAATTCCTGAATGTGTATAAATAGAATTTTCACACTTTTTAGGTTATTATTAAGAATTATGAGGAATCATTAGAATTTTGGAAAGAGAACTTGTAAATAGAAAGATCAAAATTTATATCTCTTCATTTCCAAGAGAGAAAAGGTAGGATCTTTGATCTCTTGTTAGGAAAGGATGTAATCTTTTGATACCTTATATATTTCATCTAATCTATGTTTGTGAATTAGTTATGATTCTCTATTTTTGGTTGTCTTTGATTGCTTATTTGTTGGTCTTGACAAAACCTATTTCAAATCCGTGATCTTAGATGTTCATTTATCATTAAGCAAGCTTTTGACAATGTTTTGTGATTTGATATTCATTTGCATCTCAGCTTTTTAGCATTGTGTTGATTATTAGTTTGAATAGCTTCTAATAATTAATGCAATAAGAGACCGCGATAGCGTTTGACGAACAATATCGTGAGGGTGCGTGAGAATATTGATGAAAACCGACATTCACATTCATTTGGCAAATTAGTTGAATGCATGTATAAAAGAATTAATTGTGTCTACGTATTTTGATCATTGGCTTTATATATGAATTACTCATTGGTTTGATATTTATGTTATAGTAATAACTGTTGGGTTTTGATGCTAGAAATGGAATAGGCTTAACATTAATGTAGGCTTTAAATGCTTTGTATTAATTGGTGATGTGCGAGAGAAATTATTGATCGGTATAAAATCACTCAAAATATGCGGGGACCGAGAGGATATGTATGTCGTGAGTGATACATGATAATATTCGACGAATGGTTGATTTATGTATAAAATTGGTCAGAAGAATACATGTGTTATCAATTGATGAGATCCAATTCCAACAAGGCTCCGTTTATAATTCAGTCTTTACTTTATATTTTCCGTCTTTACATTTTCCGCATTTGCTTTTGGTTCCTTTTTAAACCAAAACTTTTGATCCATGAGCTTAGAAATGTAGATACCGTCGAATGGCATTCTTTCCCTCGCATTGATCCCTGTGGATACGACAAAACTGGGTTACTTAAATGTTTTTGCTTGCTGCTGTAGTACAGTTTCAAGAAAATGGCGTTGTTGCTGGAGATTGGTGTTTAGATATTGAATCGCATTGCGATAGTTTCTATATTTTTGAGCTTTGTACATTTGTTTATATTATATGTATTTGTTTTCTTTTAAGTTTTCTCTAGTGTGATCAGGAATGATGAGAACTCCTTCTAGATTGGTTGCTATTTGTATAAAAGTATTCAATGAAGCTTCGACCGAGTCTGGATGGTGAGATTTGAATGTTTGCGAGGTAAATTGTATTGCTTTATAGAATGTTAGAATTATTTAAGAATTTTGTGCTTTGTACAAATGTGTATTTTTGTTTCATTTTGCAACTTGTTTGAATGCTTGTTTCACTTAGGTCGAAAAGCCATAAATTGTGAGAAACCTCCATTGTTTACTATATGCTAGGATGACTGATAACTTTGTTTAATTCGTTTGATTCATGCTTTATCTATTGATTATTATGATTTTGTGGAAGCATTGGAAATGATCAAGGCATTTGTTTATATTGAGCATAACCGTATCCGAACGTACCTTACCCGTGAGTAGAGAGAATTCGTTAACCCCTTTGAGCCTAAACAGTTTAGATCTCATTTTAGTGATGAACTTGGTTTATGTACATAATTTGAAAGTTTAGTTCATCATTGGATTTTGTGAGATTCTAAAAATTTCTTCTTGAACCTTTGAACTTCGTTTTAATTTGATTTCCTTGCCTTAAAAAGCAAGGAGCATTCACTTGAGGTTTGGTTGAATTCAAGTTAGGGAGAATGAAAAAGACGAATGGTAGGTTGCTAAAACTTTTGAAAAAGTTCAAACAAGCATGAAAAGAAAAAGTGTAAATAAGAATGTGAAAAACAAAAGAAAAAGAATGCTTGTTTGAATGAGAAAAATAGAGAATGAAATAATTGTGCATAAGGAAGTTTGAGAAGGTTTGTGGTAAAGGAATGAAAATGGTGAATGAAGTTGTGATGTGTAAATACCATGTATAGTGAATGTTTCTTTTTGCATCGGCAATTTCGATTCAATGGCCTTTAGAAATGTCCCTTTGTTGTGAACCCGACCAAGCTACAACCTTTGAAGCCCTTTGTGATCTTTTTGCTTCCATGTTTTCATTTTTTATTGTTAGATGTTGTATGAATTGGATTGCTATTAGCTTTGTTTGTCAGGAGAGTGAAATTTCCCCGCGGTTGCAAACGCGTTAATTTCTTTATTCTTATTTTTAAAGAGGAGTGTTAGAGTGATTCAAGTATGGAAATTTAGTTATTATTTGAACCATTCCATGATATTTGTTTAAGAACTTAATTCTTTGTCATTGTTCGATTCTATTGAGTGGTGAACGTTGCTTCTGCGCATTTTCATGCTTGACTTTGGTTGAATTAAACGCTTGAGCAAATCCTCTTGTTTTCATGAGGGACATACTTTGCTTGAGGACAAGCAAAAATCTAGTTGGGGAGAGTTGTTAGGTGCAGATTTTACCTAAAAATGACATATCTTTCTTTGCACTTTTTCTTCTCTTTTCTCATGTTTTCATTAGTTTTACTAATGATTGTTGTTGTTCTTCTAACCTCGAGAATATACCTTTGGTGCTTGTAATGTGTGTGTGTTATTATGCAGTAAAAGGCATAAATGATCAAAGTTGTAAAACACAAGAAAGTGGTGCAAGTTGTCAAAGAATAGGGGAAAACTTCAAGAAGTTCGCTTTGCGAATTAGCTAGCGAAGGTTCGCTTTGCGAAGGCTAGCGAGATCCCAGTGTATGGTCCCAGAATTATGGGAGAGGAAAAAGGAGCTAAAGTTTGCTTTGCGAACATTCCTTCGCATTGCGAACTCATGAAGAAATTCTGTTGCGGTTTAACTATCAGAGGCACCTCAAGTGCCTATTTTTACCATTCGCTGTGCGAATGAAACGTTCGCTTTGCGAACTGTGAAATTCCTGAATGTGTATAAATATAATTTTCACACTTTTTAGGTTATTATTAAGAATTATGAGGAATCATTAGAATTTTGGAAAGAGAACTTGTAAATAAAAAGATCAGAATTTATATCTCTTCATTTTCAAGGGAGAAAAGGTAGGATCTTTGATCTCTTGTTGGGAAAGGATGTAATATTTTGATACCTTATGTATTTCATCTAATCTATTTTTGTGAATTAGTTTGGATTCTCTATTTTTGGTTGTCTTTGATTGCTTATTTGTTGGTCTTGACAAAACCTATTTCAAATCCGTGATCTTAGATGTTCATTTATCATTGAGCAAGCTTTTGACAATGTTTTGTGATTTGATATTCATTTGCATCTCAGCTTTTTAGCATTGTGTTGATTGTTAGTTTGAATAGCTTCTAATAATTAATGCAATAAGAGACCGTAATAGCGTTTGACGAACAATATCGTGAGGGTGACTGAGAATATTGATGAAAACCGACATTCACATTCATTTGGCAAATTAGTTGAATGCATGTAAAAAAGGATTAATCGTGTGTACGTATTTTGATCATTGGCTTTGTATATGAATTACTCGTTGGTTTGATATTTATGTTATAGTAATATCTGTTGGGTTTTGATGCCGGAAATGGATTAGGCTTAACATTCATATAGGCTTTAAATGCTTTGTATTGATTGGTGATGTGCGAGAGCAATTATTGATCGGTATAAAATCACTCATAATATGCGGGGACCGAGAGGATATGTATGTCGTGAGTGATACACGATGAGATTATGCGAATGGTTGATTTATGTATAAAATTGGTCAGAAGAATGCATGTGTTATCAATTGATGAGATCCAATTCCAACAAGGCTCCGTTTATAATTCAGTCTTTAATTTATATTTTTCCGTCTTTACATTTTCTGCATTTGGTTTTGGTTCCGTCTTAAACCAAAACTTTTGATCCATAACCTTAGAAATGTAGATACCGTCGAATGGCATTCTTTCCCTCGCACTGATCCCTGTAGATACGACAAAAATGGGTTACTTAAATGTTTTTACTTGCTGCTGTAGTACAGTTTGAACACCTTCTAAATTTGGAGTATGCTTTCTGCGTGAATCTTTGTGTATAGGAAAGATCTTCTTGAGCACGAGATCCCCTTCTCTGAATTCTCGAGAGCAAGTTTCTTGTCAAACGCCCTCTTGAGTCTCTTCTAATACAGCTGCTTGTGGCACAGGGCGGTCACGTATTTCTCATCAATGAGGTTTAACTGGTCAAATATTTTTTAAATCTATTCAGCCTCTTTAAGTTTCGTCTCCATCAAGATTCCCATTGAGGGGGTCTCTACTTTGATTGGGAGAAATGCTTCCATTCTATGTACCAAAAAGAAAAGGGTTGCCCCTGTTGAAGTACGGACGTGTGATATCCATACAATGCAAAGGGGAACATTTCATGCCAATCCTTGTAGGTTTTTACCATTATCTGTGATGATCTTGCTAGGAATCCCATAGCGGCAGATAATTTCTTCTTGAGAAAATGGGCAACCACTTGGTTTGTCATATTGGTAGAAGTAGCACCTTCCACCCATTTCGTGAAATAATCGATGGCGACCATGACGAAGCGATGGTCGTTAGAAGCTTTAGGTTCTATGGTGCCAATCATGTTGATGCCCCATATTGAGAATGTCCAAGGGGATGTCAAAACATTTAGAGGAGTAGGCAGCACATGCACCTTATCGTCATAGATTTGACACTTGTGGCAAGTCTTGGCATAACGAAAACTGACAGTTTCCATTGTCAACCAGTAATAGTCAGTGCTTAGTGTAATACGGTGGAGAACTGACTTTTTAATTTTGTTTTCGCAAAACATGTTGCGGTTAGCAAGAGTCGCCACCGACTTTTCTTTTATCCAATTTATTTAGGAAAGGTGAAAAGAATAGGAAAGACCTTTTTGAAAAGATTTTGAGTTCGGGGGGTAAGTTATGAAAAGGGAAGGTGTTAGCACCCCTTTTCATCCGTAGTTATCTACGGGATCTTAATTGCTTGCTCACTTTAACTTGCTTTTTTTTTTTTAATGTGGTGTGTGTTTAGAAAATATTTTGTAAAAGTTGACTTTGTAATAATTCGTGTAAGAATGTATACAAAGTGTTTGTTATTTTTGAAAATATTTTTGAATGTGTGAGGTGTGAAAAGTATTTGTTTTTATTTTGTTGTGAGCAAGCATTTAAAAGTTACTTACCCTTAATTTATAAGGTCTTTCTTGTACTTATCCTTTTCCTTGAGAGATAGTACTATCCATACCATTAGTGGGTAGGTAGTCCTATCTATTGGATGTGAAGGGACAGCGAAGGGTCATCGAATGGTCATAGAAGGCAACATGTAAGGATACCTTAGCAATTCGAAGGGACTATCATCATTTTTCTGTAGGGTCAGACAACTCGAAGGGTCATCGAGGGACTATGATCTTTATATCGAAGGGACTATGATGATATTATTCGTAAGCGTTTTTTGCTAAAGTATCCCTACGTTCGAGGGACATGACCATTATTTCGTAAGGCAAATGAAGAGAGGTTACCCTAGAGGTGCATGTGTGTGCATTAGGTCGATGGCGATGCTAAAAAGTAGTCAACTTACAGGGTTAAAAAAAAGGGCTCGATTATTGAATCGAGAATTGTTTGATATTTTTGAAAAAAAAAAGTTTTAATATTGTAGCAAGATATGAGCAAAATAAAGGAAAGCAACAAAATTATTTTACACATCATGGGAATTGGGATACATTTTGCCAATGGGGATAAAATGAGCGATAAATATATAATTCAAACACGCAATAATTCAACAGTAATTAGCAAAAGTTTTAATCCAAACGTAATAACCAGATTAATAATAAAAAAGAATAACAATATTTAAATCTAAATTCAAACAAGATTAAGATTAAAATTGAAACAAAATTAACATCAAAAATTAAAAAATGAAATCAAAATTATTCGAGAATTAATAAAAGAATATCGCTAACGCAAAAGGTACGATCATCGCAACATGGCTCCGAATTGTACAGATCTAATTACTAAAAGAGAAACGCAAAGAAGAGAAGTGCACGGATTATAATCATGACGCAAGGATGCGAACCAAAGTCGCGTATACGAAGACGTGCAAAGGTTACCGTAAAAGATTAGATCGGATCTAATAATAACAATGTTGGATCAAAATTAACGCAAATTGAAGAAAGAAGGCAAATTGCTACCGCGTAAGCGGTCATCGTAAATCGGATCAATAAACCACTACATAATAAAAATCAAATTAAGACACAAAGTTACAAATCGAAACACGAATTGGTTGGTGTAAAATAAACGGATTACCGCTAGACCAAACCATTGGACGTGTGCACAAAATCGAAACGCAATGATAATCAATTTAAAAGAGTAAAATAAAAAATCGCTAATAAATTGGTAAAAATTAATCAATAGCTTGCTACACTTAACGTGACATCGCAATAGATCTAAATCGTGCAGATCTAAATTTATAAAATAGAAAATGCAAAGAAAAAGTAAATTTAACGGGTTAAAAAAAATCGACAATGTTGCTAACGCAAAAATGCGCTCCTCGCAACCGGATCGAACCAACACAAATGTCACGCACTATACACGTCTACATGTAAATAGCGTATCGACACGGTTCAATCCAAAAAAAAAGAATAGATAAATAAATAAATAAACAATATTAAAAACAATATGTATTAAAACAAAAAAGGATTATAAAAAAAGAAATGTTATATATTATGAAAAAAAGGGTACGTTTTATGATTATTAAAAAAACAAGTTGTATCTCATGATTATTAAAATAAAATAAATTATATCTTATAATTTTATTGAAAAACAAGTTATCTTGCGATTACTAAAATAAAACAATTTATATGTATATGTACGTGAGAACAGCATAAAACAAGTTTTAGATATTATATTTCAAATCAAAACCACTTAACAGGAACGTGCTATGCAAAACCAGACTGTATCAATAGCAAACTAATATATATATATATATATACCTGTTAGTAATATATGTGACGGTACGACGATGGAATTTGAACCAAAAGAAAAAACTAGAAAAAGTGAACAAATCTTTTATACACAAACAGTACTGAGCGCAAATTTCGGTATCGGCTGTATCGTATAAGTATCACATGAGCCGTTGTTTTTTTTTTTTGGTCCTTTGTTACGTGTAAAACAACATGTATTTATAGATCTAGAAAATTAGGTTAAAAAGATTAAAAAGGAAAATAAAATCAGTCTTAATTCATATTGATTAAAAAAAATCTGAATAAAATCATATAATATCTGATTTTTACTTGGTCACCAAGTAGACTAAGTATGACACAAAAATGACATAAACTGACCAATAGGAAATGAGTACACAAGAAAGGAAATATTTTTTGTATCTATAATGATTTTTGCACTCCTTTTTGGTAAAAAATACATAAAATCAAATAAATAATTATTTTTCAAAAATGCCTTAAAATTAAAAACGAAAATTAAAAACAAATAATAAAAAAATACAATTTTGTGATTTTAAAATGGAAATAAAGTTAGTAACAAAAAAAAAAGTCAGATAATGGGATTCGAACCCGTGACCTTATGCTTGCAAGTTTTTACTCTTTACCAAATGTGCTATCTTGTTTATTCGAAATAAAAATGCACTTGAAAGCATATGAAGGTCAAACAACTATTTGTTATTTAAACAATTTAAAGTAAACTGTTACATATTTTTTTAGTAAAACTTACTGTTTAAATGTTAGTAAAAATTGAACAAAAAAAAACTTATAAAATCAAAGTTAAAAAAATAATTTAAATGTTAGAAAATAGGGCAGACAAATTTTGGGGTACAACAGCTGCCCCTGTTCAATCTTCTTAAACCTGAAGAGTTAGATTGGCATGTCTGTCATTCGTTATCTGAAGGTGGAAGAGGATTTAACACTTAAGTGCCCAAAAATTTGCACTCACGGGTGCACGAAGTAGCGCTTGTTGGTTGATTGTATTGCTTGAATGGGCTTAAAGATGCCATTCGGAAAGATGACAGGATGGAGATGGTCTTAGATGCCATCCAAAGTAACTGCTGATAGGAGTATCAGAATGAGTCTAGGTTTGACTGTATCTGAGGAATATACTAGAATGAGTCTGTGTCCAACTGTATCTATAAGGAGATCAGAATGAGTCTTTGTCGGACTGTACCTAAGAGTCGTATTAGAATGTGTCTACGCCTGACTGTATCTGAAAAATTAGTATTAGAATGAGTCTTCGACCGACTGTATCTAAAAGATGTACTGGAATAAGTATTAGAATGAATCTGTGTTTTGATTGTATCTGAACTGTGTCTAGAAGATGTACTGGAATGAGTCTACTCCTGACTGTATCCAAAGGAGTATCAGAATGAATCTTCAACTGATTGTATCTGAAGGATGATAAACTGTTGACAATATTTGTCCGCTTGAGAACTAACCTGAAAAAAACAAGTTAGTTTTATGCAATGTCATGATATATGTAATGCATTGCGTAATGATGCTCTTAAAATAAATGAGAATGTTATATGCATTTTGTATGCATATGCTATGATGTATTGTAAATGATGTATGGGTATGAAATGTCGCTGAAGGTAGCGGTGGCTTTGAATAGTAACGTCTGATTGGGAAAAATAAATCCCTGACTGTTGCTGGGGATGGAGAAAATAAATCTTCAGATCCTGTTTAGAATGACTCTACTGGGGATTCAAACTTCCCATTTGGGAATATTCCGCTGGGGATCTTTGACTTCCGCTTGGGGATAGAAGTATTCTGTCAGGAGAGTCGGTCGTTCGTCGTGCTTTTTATTGAAGGATTTGATTCTTATGTACCCTGACTGGGGATAAAAGAGATGGATAATCCTCCGATGCACTATCTGACCAAGTTTCGGACATGGGTTACCACTCTTCTGGGAGTAGCAACCATGGAAGAAATCCTGCTGGAGAAGAGAACTCTGTCGGGTAATTTGTAGTGTTGGAGAAGCAAACTCCGCTGGGGAATTGAATTATGTATACTTCCAAGAGGGAATATTATCTGATGGGGATCAAAATTCCATAGGATATGCTGAGGACATATCTGCAATAGGTTGGGGAATGATCAAATTCCTTTATCTGTTAGGGGATCTATTAGGGAAGATGATCATGTCAAGCCGTACGTTGGGGAGGTTTCTTTATGTACTCTACTGGGGACGCAATCTCGAATAGACTTGGCTGAAGAGAGAAATTATGTCGTGAAGGAGATGTTGGAGAAATAAACTCCGTTGGGGAACTCTCTGGAGCGTGCTGTGGAAAGAATCAAACCTCTGTCTTGTTGGGCAATCCTTTGGGGATATGTGAGTGAATTGCTGGAAAGTATCCCAACTGTTGCTTGAGAGTATGTTAATTCTGCTGGGGAGTATATCTCTGTTAAGGATGATCTCCACTGGGGAAGCAACACTGCTGAGAAATAAACTCTACTGGGGACGAGCTTATGAAAATAGCTCTGTAAAGGTAGTTCCATGGAGATTGCTCTGTGGGGATATTACCATGACACCGGCTCCGTTGGGGTGATTCTGTTAAGATCTGCTGGATACAGGACTTGCTGGGGATTCCAACCTCCAAGAGTCTTTAGTAAATGTTGATTCTGTGACAGCAAACCGGGTGGAAAAGATCACTTCGGGCTTCAACTCTGCTATTGCCCCTATGTCTTCAAGTATTTCATCACTTGCTGTCGGTAGAAAATGATAAGATTGATATACGTTGTTTGAACGTAGTTGGCAATGAAAACTAGTACTGACTCGTAAGTAGATGATCCAACGAGACATAGTCGTACTCTTTAATCCCTAACTTCTGCCTGGACCGCCTTTTTAGGTTTTTAGTCCACCGGGATACCCTTTCTTGCCCTAGCCGCCTTTTCAGGTTTTTGACTTGCCGGGTGTATAATTCTTTTATATATGTCCCCAATTTTTTCCCGAACCTTTTTGGTTCGCCGGGATGCCCTTATTTTTGCCTAGGCTTGTCAACCTAGCGGGTCTTTTTCATGCGTAGTACTTTTTTTTACTATGTCCACGTTCACAGGGTGCGAGAAATCTTCGCTGTCCATGGTAGTAATCCTCGTAGCGTCGTCAGAAAATATCTTCTTGATTACGAATGGCTCTTCGCACGTAAGAGTTCCTTTGCCCTCGAGATCACCTGTATTTAGAAATTTCGATAGTCTCGACTTCCCCAAACAATTTCTAGGAATTATCATGTCTGGATCCGAAGACATGATACTGACACCATCTGATACTATTGGCACAGACAAGTAACTCCCACAATGGCTCTTACTGAAACTCGGGATCAATGCCATGTAACAGGAGGAATATGCTTCTAGACTGCGGTGGATCGTGTATTCCCTGGTTAATGGTTAAGGAGCTTGCAACTGAACTTGATCTGATCAGATTTGAAAAGAAAGCGTTGCCCCTAGTGGAGGATGATTTGCCCCCGAATGGAAGTATTTGAAAAGAGCTGCCTCAAGAGAAATAACCGGGATGCCCCATAATAATATGCCCCTTGATTGGAAGATAGTGACCATGCCCCTTATATACATTGGCTTTTAACCAACTGGGTCAGCGCAGGAAATATTTATGCTTTTCGATGCACCTCTGAAGCAACTTTGTCTGTCAAGAGGACTTTTGTTCATTGAATGTTCATCATGTGAACTTCTCTGCTGTCAAACACTTAGTTATATGCAAACAATGATATTCAAAATGCAACGCTTATGTCTGTCTTGAAGTTTTGAAAAAGAATTATTTAGCAAAACCATGTTTGTAAAAACTATGATGTCAACTCAAGATTTATAATAAGCCCTAAAGGAGTCAGGATACCTTTTGGTAACAGTATGCCTTCGAACTAACCATGCTTCAGCTAGGACTTTTAAAGGGTTGTAACGTGGCCTGGTTCACGGTTTAAGAAACAAAGGATAAAGGCTCAAAGTTTATTTGTACCCAACCCATTCTCCGTAATGTTCTTCAGTCCTATACTCAGTTAACTATGCATTCAGATTCCTAGAGATTTTGGAATTTTAACACTGATGTTTGGTGATGGTTCAAAAACCGGAAGTTTATTTGAAAAGGCAGTCATTTTTTTTGGAACATTTTTCTTTTGAGGGTTTGTAGTGACCTCTTTTTGACTTTGTTATCCCTAACTTTTGCCTGAACTGTTTATTTTGAGATCACAGTCAGCAGGATGTCTCAATTTTTACTAAGTCTCCTTCATAGGTTTTGACTTAGTGGGCTTTTCTTTTGATAGATATTGACTGCCTGACTTAATGATTACAGGGAACCATCACTAATTGTGTACAAAAGATCAACTGGCATAATTGAGTTAACTGAGGAACTACCCTGCCCCAGGTTATGATTAAGGGTTTTAATTTGCATGAGAAGGAAAACTCCTACTTCTTAGGCTCAAAGGGGTTGACTAGGGATTAACTTCCTTATAACTCCACTGTCTAGGATTTGAAACAATGCCTGTACATCGTCAGCACGGTCTGTTCAAAAGCATACCGTATGAAATTTTGGTATCGTTTTCGTCATCCACCCTCTAAAGGCTTACAAATTTAACGAGAGTTAAATATCACAAAAGAGAAGTAAGAAGCATAGTTTAAATATAGTGAAACGAATGGATAAATTCAAGATGAACATACGCAATGCATTAATGTGAAAAAACCAAAGTTTGACATAATAGTAAGTGCTTAAGCCAACAAAAGAAATTACAAATGAAAATTCAAATGATTTCAAAGCTTCCCTTCCTGAACCTGTCACTTCAGACGATGTGTCTTGCAGCTTCGATATTAGATGGGCGATAGAAGAACTCAATCTGACCATCTGATGTGTGTAGCGAGCGATTTTGGACACGGTTCTTAAGCGCTGGTCGCTCTCTGCGGTTTGAGCTTACTACAGGTCGATTCATTTTTTATCCTATTAAAGCTGACGAAGGAAGGGAAATAGATGTCTCCAATTAACCCTGCTTGCATACTGAGTTTAAACAGCGGTCTGTTAGGTTACGGATGCTATCAATGTGGGGGGCCTTTGTACTGGTTATTTGTATTTTCGCCAATACTGTTTCTTTCTTTTTATCTTGGCAGAAGGTTTCTGGCGGGGAACAAGGATTAGGATGTTAGGACTGATGCTTTTTGATGTGAGAGTATGGGATTTGGGTTTTTCGTTTAGTGTTCTCGCTAAGATTTTTCTTTCAATCTTATGCCTACGTATTCCCGTTTACCGAAACAGGGAAATCAAAGCGTTCGTAGTTCCTCCTATTCTATGGGAGGAAATGGTTGTTTTGGTGTCTTGTTCAAAGCCCAAGACGTGAAGCGAAAGGTGGTTTGTATCTTGTTCAAAGCCCAAGATGTAAAGCTAAAGGTGATTTGTATCTTGTTCAAAGCCCAAGATGTGAAGCTAAAGGTTTGACTTTAGAGAGAATTGGTCATCTCTAAAGAGGGTCGTATGTCACAACTGTCTATAAAGGAGAATTACTTTAACCGGGATTTGTGAATCCGGTAATGCCATAATTTCCTTAAAAGGGGATTTTAACCTGAAGGAGAAGACTTTAACACAGTGTAGAGCAATGTCATCTTTCCTTAGGAATTTCTCATACTAAAAGAGGGACAGTGGCATGGATATAGATGATCCAGAGGCTTGCCGCTTACAGCGATTAGATGAAGGGGAAGGAGTTGTTTGTGTACTGTGAACGAGGCACAGTTTTGATGCTAAAAGGTTAATTGGATTAACCAGTGGTTTTCTTATATAAAGCCTAAGATGAGGCTAATATGTGTCTCGTACAAAGCCCGAGAGAGAGGCTAAAAGGTTTTGACTCGACGATGGAGTCTTTTGGTATCTCGTATAAAGCCCGAGATGGAGGCGATTTAACTCAACAAGAGAGTTTGTGTATCTCGTACAAAGCCCAAGATGGAGGCGAAAGGGGTTATTGACTCAACTAGGGAGTCTCTTATGTGTCTCGTACAAAGCCCAAGAGAGAGGCTAAACTTTATTTGACTCCGCTGGGGAGGATCATTTGTACAAAGCCCAAGAGGAGGCTGTGGTGACTGTTTCAGTTGAGTGACAGGTCCAGTATGCTGATTTTGAAAGAGAAAATTAGTTCTTATATGAGTAACACTGTACTCGGGGATTTGATTCGAGGATCAGGGATATTTCCTTTTCTTTAAGGAAGCGGGAAATCCGAAGGGTATTGAGACTGTCCGAGTCCACGAGTTTTCTTCCTATTTTTGAAGGGTGCTTGAGAATGTCTTTGAGACTCAAGGAGATTAGACTGTCCAAGTCTAGAGTTTCATCCTTTATACTGTGCTTTGAGAAACGGTAGTAGACTCTAGGAAAGGACTGTTCTATGCAGATGACTAAGTTCTGTTCCAATACCTCTAGGAGGTCGTCGGGACAATTTGTACGAAGCCCAAGAGGAGGCTGGAAACTTTTAAGAAGCCGAGTGGTCCTTGTACGAAGCCCAAGAGGAGGCTATCATTCCCAGAGGAAGAGATCGTTATACGAAGCCTAAGAGGAGGCTGTGAATACTTCTAAGAAGCCGTAGGGTCCTTGTACTAAGCCCAAGAGGAGGCGGGGTTGCTTTTAGGAAGCCTGTGGGTCCTTGTACGATGCCCAAGAGGAGGCCGATTGCTTTTAAGAAGCCGATGGGTCCCCAAACCCCGAGAAATTCAAGGCAAGCTATTCACAAGGAATAGATCAAGTCAAGAAAGTTCGAGAATTTGGAAGAAACTCAAGAGATGCAATTCACGGAGAAGAGATCATCCCTGGGGAGTAGAGTTTCTTGACAAGTGCTTTTAAGAAGCCTGTGGGTCCCCAAACCCCGAGAAGTTCAAGGCAATGCTATTCACCGAGAATAGATCAAGGTCAGGAAAGTCCGAGAATTTGGAAGAAACTCAAGAGATGAAATTCACGGAGAAGAGATCATCTCTGGGGAATAGAGTTTATTTGACAACTTCTACTAGTGACAGTCTATGAAAGGGTTCACAGGGAATGCTGCCTTTCATATCTCCATATTGTTTAACCCCAAGAGGAGGGAAGACTGTGTCTGGTAATCCTATGGGGATCTAGTTTAGACTATTTCAAAGAGTAAACGAAACGGCGTCACCTAGTTCTAGACGTAGTTGCCGGCGAAACTCTAAATATCTATACTATTATTACACAGTTGATATGAGTTTATGAAAGAAGACTTACAGTGAAACAGCCCCACAATACAGTTATATGTATATGAAAGCGGTAAATGAAAGCAATAACCACTTACTCGGTTGTAGAGCTTCCATGTTGTTTGGTTAGTTGTTCAACAAAGAAAGATTGAAAATAACAGTATATTCAAAATCAAAGGAGAAAGTGCTTTGAAAAAGAAAGGCTTGGGGCTTACAGCTCAAGGAGAGGCCCAGGGTTTTATCAGTGAGCGCACTGTTTGAATTTGTACAGAGGGACTTATACAAGTGACTGGGGCCCAATAAAGGTTTTTTGTACAAAGGGGTGGGTCTTACACTCTCTCAAGAGGCCCAAAAGGTTTAAAGAAAAAGAGTGGGGCTTATAACACGAGGGTAGGCCCAATTGATTTTTCCGTTTAAAATGGCGATCGCGCCGAGATTTTCTTTTAACGCGAAGGGGCTTATACAATATCTGAGGCCCAAAATGTTTTGGTTAAAAGGGGGTTGGGTCTTACACTCTATTAGAGGCCCAAAAGTTTTGAATGGGTCTTATAGCTCGAGGAGAGGCCCAATGTTATTTTTCAAAAGGCGACGATCGCGTCGTTTGTTTTTTGACGGTATCGGGACTTATACAATACACTGAGGCCCAAAAATGGTTTGGTCAAAAAAGGATTGGATCTTAAACTCTATTAGAGGCCCAAAACGTTTTAAATGATTTGTTTGAGTGAAAATCAAAGAAACCCTAATTTTATTCTTTAAAAGTAAATATTTAAAGAAAATCAAATGAAAAATACCAAATAGGTTTGAATAAACCACTTGTGATTTTTGTTTAAGGTTTGAAAAATGAGGTATAAATCACAAGAGATATTAAAACTCATTTGGTCTTGATTTTTCAAGATGAATATTCATTTTAAAATGTTTAAAAACAAATAAAAGTGAATTTATTCACAAAAATACTAATTATATTAAATAAATAATATAAACTTAATTTTTTTGTGGAATAAAATATTTCAACATTTTTGTGATTTTTTGCAAAAAGAACCAATCAAAAATAATTAAAATTGAAAGAGTTATTAATTTCCCAAATAATTAACAAAACATGAAAATAGTTGGAAAAATAGCAAAAATGTGAAAAATCACAAAATGGCATGGGTGGGGTTTGAACCCATGACCTCAAGCATACAAGGCGCGCGCCCTACCACTGGGGTGGTGATACATCCATTGCTTGAAACAAAACAACAAATATACAAGTCATGCCTTGGTTTTGGCTTGCTCAAGGCAAGTTTTGGCTCAAAAACGTGAAGGTCATAACTTTCTCAATTCTTAATGGTTGGAGACAAAACTTATATGTATCTGGGCCAGAATTTCACAAGGAATCCAATGGTGGTGGTGGTTTTTTCAGATCACACTCCCTCCTCAAAACCCAATAGTGGTTTTGAAAATGGCCTATAATTGCATTTTCTATGCTACACTTTGATACAGGCATGAATTACATGATCAATTGGCACAAACACAACACATATGACATGTATAAGAGATGCATACTCAGTGGACTTCAAATGCACACATGTTTTGGTGAGGGCAAGTTGAGAGGCTTACCCTTCTTTGGGATTTTGGAGTTTTCTCTACAATCTGCCAAACCTCTTGCTCCAGATATGGTTTTATGCTTTGAACCACCTCAAACAATCCCTAGGATGCTTTCAGGATGATTGTAATTGACTGGTACCTGCAAAAACACAAACAGTCCCTTTCTTGCAAAAGGGGTTAAAAATGACCAAAATAGCAACTTCCTCAAATGGTGTTCCAGATGAGGGGAACCATTTGGGACAGTTCAAGGATGATATTTGGAGTGTGTTTGAGGTTTTATCTGGTTTGGAAAGTGACTGAATCAAGACATGGCTTGAAAAGTGCAAAAAAAGCCTATTTTGAGGTTTTGAGAGGTGACTTTGTGATTTTGTGGTTACAGGTCACTTGTGATAGTTTGCACAGCTTACATATGATATATATGAGGTGTGTGTGTGTGTGATTGATTGTGATGGAAAAGCTCTCAAGCTCAAAAACTCAGAATTACTTGCTTTGGAAGGCAAATTTGAGGTGAAAGAAGAGATTTTGAGGAAAGCATCTATTTGATGGCTTTGGTGTACTCAAACTGAGCACAAATGAGCTCTATTTATAGTAGAGCAAGTTTGTTTTCGCAGCAATAGTGAATGACAACTGCAGCAGAGGTTTGGTCAATGTTGTCCAATGAGAATCCAAGTCTTCTCTAGCCATTGACTAGAGGTTAGGGCACAGGGCTGTGGTTCCCTTGGTCTTGGATAAGTCTTGACTGAATTCAGTTGAGAATGGCTCAGTCCATGCCACCTTGATGCTTCCATTGAATGCCTCATTCCAAAATTGAAGTCTTGTCCCTATTTTGGCCATTCTAGGTTCAACATGCTATTTCTTGTTCCAAAGACTTTGGAGGCTTGGCTCAGTGATTGTCCCTTTTAGATTCAATCCCCTGAGGTGTCCAAGTGGATAGGAGCATTTGGATTTGGCTGATTTTGGCAAATCGACCAAAAATGCAAATTCTGCCTTGCCTTGGCAGATTTCAGCAAGGCAACTTGCCAATGTCATAACTCATAGCCCAAATGGAATTTGGAAATGTTCTTGTACATTTTGGAAAGCCCTTACATGATACAACAACTGTTTGAACATGTTTGGTTTTGATCTCTTTTGAATCCAAGTGAAAAATCCCCCTACATTTGAAAAAAATGAAGACAGATTTGGACTTAGTGAAAATTTCACTAAGTGTTGGAAAAAGTGACATTTTCATTTTTCAGCCATTTTGATCACTCCATAACTCAAAATCCTTAATGAATTAGACTTAGGTCTAGTTGAAGTTTTTGTAGAGGGTAATGAGGGCTACAAATCCATCTTTGGATGAGAAAAAATGGCTTTGTGGTTTAGGAGTTATGATCCTTCAAAGTTGGTACCTTTGCCACTTTATTTTTAACTTAGAAAATTTTCTAAGTTTTTATGGTTACCCCTTTTATCCAACTTTTCTTGATTTTTCTTGATGAATGATGATTCAAATCATACATTAACATCATTTTAGGGTTAAAAATCCATTTTGGTGAAAAATCTCAAAAAGTCAAAGTTGACTTTTGTGCACAGTTGACTTTTTATCAGATGAATTCCAAATTGTGCAATTCCTTAGGAAATCATGTCCTTGACCTAAATCAATCTTGATGGACATGTTCCATGGGTGTCATGGGGTATATTGAGGCATGTCCTAGGGTTTGGGAGCATGTCCTAGTCAAAAGTCAAAGTTATAGTTGACTTTTTCCTTAAAACCCTAATTGTGGTGCAGATGAAATTGAGACTTGTTGCTCAAGCTTCTTGGATTAATCCATTGTTGCAAATGGATCAATATAGTTCATTAGAGACCCTCAAACCCTCTCTTGAGGTATTGGCTCATGATTTGCCCTAAAAGTCAACTTAGGGGTGAATTAGGTCAAGAAACCCTAATTCCTGATTTTTGATGAATGCATCCCCTGAGACAAAATTGACTTGATGATTGGGTCCATGAGGTTCCATGGAGTATATTAGGTTATGTTTTGGATCATTGGCTTGTGCCCAGATGAAAAATTTCCATCTGGAGGCCCTGGTTGACCAAAACCCTAATTTGGTGACACTGGCGATCTTGAGACTTGATCCACCTAGAAGGGAGCAGCTTTGTGCTTAATCCTTGGAGTGGGAGTCCTTTTGATCCTTTGTAGATGCTTGAGAGATTAGACAAATTGAAGATCAAGTCAATCCTTGATTGATCCTTTGTCTAAGGCTCTTGAGAGGGCTTAAAACCCTAATTTTGATTGTAGTGGATGCTCACCCATCTTTGGGGAGACTGATGAAGTATGATGGTTCCTCCATATTGTGATAATGATTTGCACAATGATGGGAGATCTTAGTGGTCAAAATTTGGGGTATAATAGTGTGGACTCGAGGACTCCTTCGTCAATCAGGTCTTGGATCCTATGTTTCAATGGACCACAGTCTTCAGTATCATGACCAGGACTATTCGAATGATAAGCACATCTTGCGTTAGGCTTGTAACCAGGAGCAGGGTTGGCTGGAGCTGAGTATGAAGGCAACAGAGTTATCAAGTTCTGATTGAGCAATTGTTGCAAAGCCTGAGACAGCGGCATGTGCAACGGGGTAAATGGTCGTTTAGGTTTGGATTTCCAAGTACGTTGACCACCATGCTGCCTACGCTGATCTTTCTGTTGTTGAACTGGTGGTGCGACAACCCTATAAGGCCTTCTTCCTTCAATTGAAAGACTATCAGTAGTAACCTGTCTCTTTCCTTCTTTTATCCTCATCTTTTTCTCAACCAAGTCAGCTTGTTTCCTTGGAGGCCGACTGATGATCTGATCCCCGACTCTGTTGTCTTGAAGTTTATTGACGAGGACTCTCAGCTCTTCTTGCCCCCGAGCTAAGTTTTGGATAAGAGCCATCTGACCATACATCTGGATTCTCATCTCTGCCATCTCAGCTTGCAGTTGTTCCAATTGATCATTCTTGTTGTCTTCAGGATTTTTCTTTTTCATGTCCTTAGTGAGGAGGGCTTTCAACTCTTCTTGCCCCTTGAATAGGCTCAGGATCATCTCTTGGAATTGGGTGTTCTGAGTCTGGAGATCCTTGACAGCTTGTTCTAATGCCATTTTCTGCTGAAATAAACAGCGAGGAGATGAGAAACCCGTTGTGGAAACCTGTTATGATATGTATGTAAATGCATATGCAATGTTTTCAAGGATCTTTATGGAATCTAGTTTGCAACATTAGAAATTGAATTTGGTTGCAGCTTTGTCTGAAGAACTTTGACTTTTCATCTTTGAACGTCCTTCTATAAGAATCAAGCTCGCCATATCAAGTGGGTCATAGCCTCTGATTCAAGATACTGTTCTTTTGAGTTTGAAGGCATCTGGCTAGAGGAAAATAAATCCTCTTGCCCCTTGATAGAAATCTGGCTTTTGATAATTGTGTGCCATAAATCCCTAAGATCCTTAAAAAGGTTATTTAACATGTTATGTTATGATGGTATGTGGATGCTATGCATTAAGTAAAAGCATGAGGACAAGTAAGTCCCGTAAAGAGTTCAAGTTGTTAGAGTACAAACAAATCCTGCAAGGAATTCAAGTTGTTAGATAGTGAATACAAACAAGTCACACAAGTAGCCTTAGGTTTAAAGGCTTACATGAAGTCCAAAGGTAAGTACCCTTCCCATACCAAGGTTTAGTTGGTTCAACCTGTCCTAAAATAGTAACTGGGTTCTAGGAATCTCATATCACGGATCTTTCTCGCAGGCTTTATTTTGGTGCGACACTTGAGCGGCCAACCAAAACATCCCGAAAGTCCAATCTCAATGAGCGTAGTCTCGAGTATCAACCAACTTCGGTCTAAATCCAAAGTCGCCCATCTCACTACCTTCTAATGGCCAAAGATGAGTTAACTAGGGTTCTAAAGACTGTGACCATCATATCAACCATATCGGTACATGTCGTACAGTCTCCATGATCTATTGTCACTTACCTAAGGAATCACTAGGTCCGAGTGTAGGACCTTTCACACAAGTAACCCCAAAACAAAGCCCATTAAAAATAAATCACATAAGTCAAACAATTTTAAGAAAGTGGTAAAGTGATCTAACTCTAAGGTAACCCCTCTTTGGAAATCTCCCCAGCAGAGTCGCCAGTTCTGTGATACGGTGGAGAACTGACTTTTTAATTTTGTTTTCGCAAAACATGTTGCGGTTAGCAAGAGTCGCCACCGACTTTTCTTTTATCCAATTTATTTAGGAAAGGTGAAAAGAACAGGAAAGACCTTTTTGAAAAGATTTTGAGTTCGGGGGGTAAGTTATGAAAAGGGAAGGTGTTAGCACCCCTTTTCATCCGTAGTTATCTACGGGCTCTTAATTGCTTGCTCACTTTAACTTGCTTTTTTTGAAATGTGGTGTGTGTTTAGAAAATATTTTGTAAAAGTTGACTTTGTAATAATTCGTGTAAGAATGTATACAAAGTGTTTGTTTTTTTTTAAAATATTTTTGAAAGTGTGAGGTGTGAAAAGTATTTATTTTTTTTTTAGTTGTGAGCAAGCATTTAAAAATTACTTAACCTTAATTTATAAGGTCTTTCTTGTACTTATCCTTTTCCTTGAGAGATAGTACTATTTATACCATTAGTGGGTAGGTAGTCCTATCTATTGGATGTGAAGGGACGGCGAAGGGTCATCGAATGGTCATAGAAGGCAACATGTAAGGATAACTTAGCAATTCGAAGGGACTATCATCATTTTTCCGTAGGGTCATCGAGGGACAAGATCATCTTTTCGTAGGCAACTCGAAGGGTCATTGAGGGACTATGATCTTTATATCGAAGGGACTATGATGATATTATTCGTAAGCGTTTTTTGCTAAAGTATCCCTACGTTTGAGGGACATGACCATTATTTCATAAGGCAAATGAAGAGAGGTTACCCTAGAGGTGCATGTGTGTGCATTAGGTCGATGGCGATGCTAAAAAGCAGTCGACTTACAGGGTTAAAAAAAGGGCTCGATTATTGAATCGAGAATTGTTTGATATTTTTGAAAAATAAAGGTTTTAATATTGTAGCAAGATATGAGCAAAATAAAGGAAAGCAACAAAATTATTTTACACATCATGGGAATTGGGATACATTTTGCCAATGGGGATAAAATGAGCGATAAATATATAATTCAAACACGCAATAATTCAACAGTAATTAGCAAAAGTTTCAATCCAAACGTAATAACCAGATTAATAATAAAAAAGAATAACAATATTTAAATCTAAATTCAAACAAGATTAAGATTAAAACTGAAACAAAATTAACATCAAAAGTTAAAAAATGAAATCAAAATTATTCGAGAATTAATAAAAGAATATCGCTAATGCAAAAGGTGCGATCATCGCAACATGGCTCCGAATTGTACAGATATAATTACTAAAAGAGAAACGCAAAGAAGAGAAGTGCACGGATTATAATCATGACGCAAGGATGCGAACCAAAGTCGCGTATGCGAAGACGTGCAAAGGTTACCGCAAGAGATTAGCTCGGATCTAATAATAACAATGTTGGATCAAAATTAACGCAAATTGAAGAAAGAAGGCAAATTGCTACCGCGTAAGCGGTCATCACAAATCGGATCAATAAACCACTACATAATAAAAATCAAATTAAGACACAAAGTTGCAAATCGAAACACGAATTGGTTGGTGTAAAACAAACGGATTACTGCTAGACCAAACCATCGGACGTGTGCACAAAATCGAAACACAATGATAATCAATTTAAAAGAGTAAAATAAAAAATCGCTAATAAACCGGTAAAAATTAATCAATAGCTTGCTACACTTAACGTGATCATCGCAATAGATCTAAATCGTGCAGATCTAAATTTATAAAATAGAAAATGCAAAGAAAAAGTAAATTTAACGGGTTAAAAAAATCGACAATGTTGCTAACGCAAAAATGCGCTCATCGCAACCGGATCGAACCAACACAAATGTCACGCACTATACACGTCTACATGTAAATAGCGTATCGACACTGTTCAGTCCAAAAAAAAAGAATAGATAAATAAATAAAAAACAATATTAAAAACGATATGTATTAAAACAAAAAAGGATTATAAAAAAAGAAATGTTATATATTATGAAAAAAAAACTGTACGTTTTATGATTATTAAAAAAACAAGTTGTATCTCATGATTATTAAAATAAAATAAATTATATCTTATAATTTTATTGAAAAACAAGTTATCTTGCGATTACTAAAACAAAACAATTTATATGTATATGTACGTGAGAACAGCATAAAACAAGTTTTAGATATTATATTTCAAATCAAAACCACTTAACAGGAACGTGCTATGCAAAACCAGACTGTATCAATAGCAAACTAATATATATACCTGTTAGTAATATATGTGACGGTACGACGATGGAATTTGAACCAAAAGAAAAAACTAGAAAAAGTGAACAAATCTTTTATACACAAACAGTACTGAGTGCAAATTTCGGTATCGGTTGTATCGTATAAGTATCACATGAGCCGTTGTTTTTTTTTTGTCCTTTGTTACGTGTAAAACAACATGTATTTATAGATCTAGAAAATTAGGTTAAAAAGTTTAAAAAGGAAAATAAAATCAGTCTTAATTCATATTGATAAAAAAAAAATCTGAATAAAATCATATAGTATCTGATTTTTACTTGGTCACCAAGTAGACTAAGTATGACACAAAAATGACATAAGCTGACCAATAGGAAATGAGTACACAAGAAAGGAAATATTTTTTGTATCTATTATGATTTTTGCACTCCTTTTTGGTAAAAAGTACATAAAATCAATTAAATAATTATTTTTCAAAAATGCCTTAAAATTAAAAACGAAAATTAAAAACAAATAATAAAAAAATACAATTTTGTGATTTTAAAATGGAAATAAAGTTAGTAATAAAAAAAAAATCAGATAATGGGATTCGAACCCGTGACCTTATGCCTGCAAGTTTTTACTCTTTACCAATTGTGCTATCTTGTTTATTCGAAATAAAAATGCACTTGAAAGCATATGAAGGTCAAACAACTATTTGTTATTTAAACAATTTAAAGTAAACGGTTACATATTTTTTGAGTAAAACTTACTGTTTAAATGTTAGTAAAAATTGAACCAAAAAAAACTTATAAAATCAAAGTTAAAAAAATAATTTAAATGTTAGAAAATAGGGCAGGCAAATTTTGGGGTACAACACTTAGAATCTTCTTTGCCATGGCATGCTCGTTGGCATGAGTTTTGAAAGACCCTTCATGAATTTCTTTGACTAACGTGTTTGCTTCGTGGCTGCCCACGGATTTGAGCAGGACAATGTCATGATTTCTCTTATACAACACACTATTACTTAGAAAGAATTTGGATGCTAGCTTTCTTAGACTCTTTTTAAGTAATAGTGTGAATATAAGAGAAATCATGACATTGTCCTGCTCAAATCCTTTATCAAGATACAAATAAATCCTTCAGCTTCATATCTTGGGCTTCGAACAAGATACAAATAAACCCTTCAGCTTCATATTTCGATGATATTACTTTCCATTCTAAGTAATAGTGTGTTGTATAAGAGAAATCATGACATTGTCCTGGTCAAATCCGTGGGCAGCCACGAAGCAAATACGTTAGTCAAAGAAATCCATGAAGGGTATTTCAAAACTCATGCCAACGAGCATGCCATGGCAAAGAAGATTCTAAGTGTTTTCTTGTTCAAAGCCCAAGATATGAAGCTGAAGGTATTTACAAAGGCATTGTTTATTTTATCCTCATAATGTAATGGAAAGTAATATCATCGAAATACTTTATCAATTCCCCGACATAAGTGCGATATGGGATCAACTTGGAGTCACGAGTTTCCCACTCTCCTTTAATTTGACAAATTACCAAAGTGGAATCTCCATATATTTCAAGATTTTTGATGCGGAGTGTAGCGAGCGATTTTGGACGCGGTTCTTAAGCGTTGATCGCTCTCTGCGGTTGAGCTTAAACTACAGGTCGATTCATTTTTTATCCTATTGTGAGCTGAATAAGGAAGGGAAATAGATGTCTCCAATTAACCCTGCTTGCATACTGAGTTTAAACAGCGGTCTGCTAGGTTACGAATACTATCAATGTGGGGGGCCTTTGTACTGGTTATTTGTATTTTCGCCAATACGGTTTTCTTTTCTTTTTACCTTGGCAGAAGGTTTCTGGCGGGGAACAAGGATTAGGATGTTAGGACTGATGCTTTTTGAATTACTGCTTTTGATTGATGGAGATATGGGATTTGGGTTTTTTGTTGATTGTGCTCTCTAAGATCTTTTCTTTCAATCTTATGCCTACGTATTCCCGTTTACCGAAACAGGGAAATCAGAGCGTTCGTAGTTCCTCCTATTCTATGGGAGGAAATTGGTTTCTGGTGTCTTGTTTAAAGCCCAAGACGTGAAGCAAAAAGTGGTTTGTATCTTGTTTAAAGCCCAAGATATGAAGCTGAAGGGTTTATTTGTATCTTGTTCGAAGCCCAAGATATGAAGCTAAAAGGTGTTTTCTTTAGAGAGAATTTGTCATCTCTAAAGGGGGGTCTGTTTGTCACAACTGTTGGGTGACTGACTGTAAAGGAGGATTACTTTAACCGGGATATGCAAATCCGGGAATACCATAATTTCCTTTATAGGGGATTTTAACCTGAAGGAGAAGACTTTAACTCAGTGTAGAGCAATGCCATCTTTCCTTAGGAATTTCTCATGCTAAAAGAGGGACAGTGGCGTGGATATAGATGATCCAGAGGCTTGCCGCTTACAGCGATTAGATGAAGGGGAAGGAGTGGTTGATGTTTGTGTACTGTGAACGAGGCACAACTTTGATGCTAAAAGGTTGATTGGATCAACCAGTGGTTTTCTTATACAAAGCCTAAGAGGAGGCTAATATGTGTCTCGTACAAAGCCCGAGAGAGAGGCTAAAAGGGGTTGATCCTACAAGAGGATCTTTTATACTCAACAAGAGAGTGATTTTGTATCTCGTACGAAGCCCGAGATGGAGGCTAAAAGGGTTTGACTCAACAAGAGAGTCTTTTATACTCAACAAGAGAGTGTTTTGTATCTCGTACGAAGCCCGAGATGGAGGCAAAAAGTTTGACTCAACAAGAGAGTCTTTGTATCTCGTACGAAGCCCGAGATGGAGCCTAAAAGTTTGACTCAATAAGAGAGTCTCTGTATCTCGTACGAAGCCCGAGATGGAGGCGAAAAGGTTTTGACTCGACGATGGAGTCTTTTGGTATCTCGTATAAAGCCCGAGATGGAGGCGATTGTTTGTTTGGCTCAATAAGAACCTTTTTGTATCTCGTATAAAGCCCGAGATGGAGGCGAAAAGGGTGATTGACTCAACGAGGGAGTCTCTTATGTGTCTCATACAAAGCCCGAGAGAGAGGCTAAACGTTGTTTGACTCCGCTGGGGAGAATCATTGTACAAAGCCCAAGAGGAGGCTAAGGTAACTGTTTAAGTGACAGGTCCAATATACTGATTTTGAAAGAGAAAATCAGTTCTTATATGAGCAACATTGTACTCAAGGATTTGTTTTAAGGATCCGGGTTATTCCTATTCTTTAAGGAAACGGGAAATCCGAAGGGTATTGAGACTGTCCGAGTCTGCGGGTTTCCTTCCTATTTAACGAAGGGGGCACTTGAGAATGTCTTTGAGACTCAAGGAGATTAGATTGTCCAAGTCTAGAGTTTCATCTTTTGTACTATGCTTTGAGAAACAATAGTAGACTCTATGAAAGGATTGTTCTATGCAGATGACTAAGTTCTGTTCCTATACCTTTAGGAGGCCGTCGGGATAATTTGTACGAAGCCCAAGAGGAGGCTGGAAACTTTTAAGAAGTCGAGAAGTCCTTGTACGAAGCCCAAGAGAAGGCTATCATTCCCGAAGGAAGAGATCATTATACGAAGCCTAAGAGGAGGCTGTGAATACTTCTAAGAAGGCGTAGGATCCTTGTACTAAGCCCAAGAGGAGGCGGGGTTGCTTTTAGGAAGCCTGTGGGTCCTTGTACGATGCCCAAGAGGAGGCCTATGCTTTTAAGAAGCCCGTGGGTCCCCAAACCCCGAGAAATTCAAGGCAAGCTATTCACAAGGAATAGATCAAGTCAGGAAAGTTCGAGAATTTGGAAGAAACTCAAAGATGTCATTCACGGAGAATACATTCATCTTTGGGAGTAGAGTTTCTTGACAATTCCTAATGAGGACAGCCGAAGAGAAAACTGTATCTGGTGATCCTATTGGGGATCTAGTTCAGTCTATTTCTAAGAGTGACAGTCTGAGAAAGGGTTCAAAAAGAATCTGCCTTTCACATCTCCATATTGTTTAACCCCAAGAGGAGGGAAGACTGTGTCTGGTAATCCTATGTGGATCTAGTTTTGACTGTAAGTTTAGAGTGATCAACATGGCTTTACCTAGTGCTAGACGTAGTTGCCGAGGAAACTCTAAATATCTATACTATTATTACACAGTTAGTATGAGTTTATGAAAGGAGACTTACAGCGAAACAGCCCCACAATACAGTTATATATATATATATATATATGAGTTTATGAAAGGAGACTTACAGTGAAACAGCCCCACAATACAGTTATATACATATGAAAGCGGTAAATGAAAGCGGGTAAACACTTACTCGGTTGTAGAGCTTCCATGCTGTTTGGTTAGTTGTTCAACAAAGAAAGATTGAAAACAACAGTATATTCAAAATCAAAGGAGAAAGTGCTTTGAAATAAAAATATTTGGGGCTTACAGCTCAAGGAAAGACCCAGGGTTTTATCAGTGAGCGCACTGTTGAATTTGTACAGAGGGACTTATACAAGTGACTGAGACCCAAAAAAGGTTTTCTGTACAAAGGGATGGGTCTTACACTCTCTCAAGAGGCCCAAGTGAGTTTTAAGAAAAGAAATGGGTCTTACTACTCGAGGGTAGGCCCAATGGTTAATTTTAAACTGGCGACGATCGCGTCGTTTATTTGAAAATGTACAGAGGGACTTATACAACGAATGAGGCCCAAAAAAGTTTTCTGTACACAAGGGGTTGGGTCTTACACTCTAATAGAGTCCCAAAGAGTTTAAAGAAAAGAAATGGGGCTTACAACACGAGGGGAGGCCCAGTTGGTTAATTTTAAACTGGCGACGATCGCGTCGAGGTTTTGGAAACACCGTGGGACTTATACAAGTGACTGAGGCCCAAAATTTTGGTATTTACAAAGGGATTGGGTCTTACACTCTATTAGAGGCCCAAAGAGTTTGGAACATTTGAGTATGATTAAAAATCAAAGAAACCCCAATTTTCACTTTTTAAAAGTAATTTTTCAAAGAAAATTAATAAAAAATGACAAAAAAAAACAAATAAGTTTAAATAAACCACTTGTGATTTTTGGTTAAGGTTTGAAAAATGAGGTTTTAATCACAAGATGATTTAAAACTTATTTAGTTTTGATTTTCAAGATGAATATTCACTTTTAAAATGTTTAAAAACAATTAAAAATGAATTTATTCACAAAAATACCAACTATATTAAATAAATAATATAAATTTGATTTTTTTTGTGGAATAAAATATTTTACTATTTTTGTGATTTTTCAGAAAAAGAACCAATCAAAAATAATCAAAATTGAGGGAGTTATTAATTTTCCAAATCATTAAAAAATAATATGAAAAATGAGAAAATACAAAAAAGAGGGGTTGGGTCTTACACTCTATTAGAGGCCCAAGTGTATTTTTGTACAAAAGATGGGGCTTACAACTCAGGGAGAGGCCCAAAATATTTTCAGTTTGAAAATGGCGATCGCGCCGAGATTTTTAACGTATCGGGACTTATACAATAGCTGAGGCCCAAAAATTGTTTCCTTAAAAAAGGGTTGGGTCTTACACTCTAATAGAGGCCCAAGTGTTAAAAAATGAAAAGAAATGGGACTTACAGCTCAAAGAGAAGCCCAGTTGATTTTCATTTGAAAATGGCGATCGCGCCGAAGTTTTCTTTTAACGCAGAGGGACTTATACAATAAGTGAGGCCCAAAATTGTTTTGGTTAAAAGGGGATTGGGTCTTACACTCTAATAGAGGCCCAAGTGTTTGAAAAAGATTTGTTAGGGTGAAAATCAAAGAAAACCCCAATTTCATTTTTTTAGGCATTTTTCCAAGAAAAATTAAGTAAAAAATGATAAAAATATCAAATAAAATCATTAAATAATGATTAAAGTTTATGAAAAAAAATATTTTATCCACATAAATATTTAAAATCATTTTGGTTTAAAAAATCAAGAAAAAAAAAGAAATCATTTTAAAAGCATTTAAAACAATTTAAAACACTATTTTTAAACATATTAAAAATAATACTTTTTTTGTGATTTTTTGTGGATTAAAATATTTTAAGGTATGAATTGGAAAATGATGATTTTTTGCTATGTAAAAAAAATTGGTCGAGTTTTGAAAATAAAAAGTAAGAAAAAGAGGAAAGATATCAAAATATCATCTCCAACATTTTTTTTGGGGTAAAAACGAGTACCGAAACTTTAATTTTCAACACGTTTTTTATCAAATTTCAAACACTCATAACTCTCTCAATTTTTATCGGAATCAAAATCCTGAAGTACCTATCTTGACCGATTTTTCGCAAGGAATCCGATGGTATTACTCACGCACATGGAAAATCAACACATAAAATGCAGAAATGAAAACCAAAACTGCTATCGTTTTGAAAACATCGTTCCGCGTCGAATTTCCACCACGCGTAACTCTCTCGATTTTTATCCGAATTGAAATCCGAAAAAACCTATCTCGACCGATTTTTCGCAAGGAATCCAATGGTATTACTCACGCACACGGAAAATCAACACACAAAACGCAGAAATTAAAACCAAAACTGCTATCGTTTTGAAAACATCGTTCCGCGTCGAATTTCCAACACGCGTAACTCTCTCGATTTTTATCCGAATTGAAATCCGAAAAAACCTATCTCGACCGATTTTTCGCAAGGAATCCAATGGTATTACTCACGCACATGGAAAATCAACACACAAAACGCAGAAATAAAAAAAACCAGACTGCACTGTTGTGAAAACATCGTTCCGCGTCGAATTTCCAACACGCGTAACTCTCTCGATTTTTAACCAAATTGAAATCCGTAAAAACCTATCTTGACCGATTTTTCGCAAGGAATCCAATGATATTACTCACGCACATGGAAAATCAACACACAAAACTCAGAAATTAAAAAAACAAAACTGTTATCGTTAATTCGACGTCGTTTCGCGTCAAATTTCCAACGCGCGTAACTCTCTCAATTTTCATCGGAATTGAAATCTGTAAAAACCTTTCTTGACCGATTTTTCGCAAGGAATCCAATGGTGTTACTCATGCACACTAAAACTTAATGTACAGAACACATCAATAAAAAAAATCATAACTGGATATGATTTTAAAACAACCAAAATTCCACATATAAACATGTTAAAATGCAAACAGTGGGAGGATCACAACATACACATTATGGACTACATTTTTGCCTCAAGAATTGTTCAATATGATGTATGTATGTGGACAACAAAGGAAAGCATGATTCAAAGAATTCAAGTTGTGGATTTTACCTCTTTTTTGGAGATTTTGGGCAACCTACCAAGTGCTTTGTTCCAGAAATGATTTGATGCTTTGGACAACCTCAAATGACCTCTTAGAAGCTTTTAGGATGGTTGGAATCGGATGAAAACCTCTGGAGCAAGTTTGTGCACTTTCTCGCAAAATGGTCAAAAGTGGCCAAAATGCCAACTCTCTCAAATGGTGTTCCAGATGTGTGGCGCCATTTGGGACAGTTCAAGGATGATATTTAAAGTGTGTTTGAGGTTTTATCTAGTTTGGAAAGTGACTGAATCAAGACATGGCTTGAAAAATGCAAAAAAGTGTCATTTTGAGGTTTTGAGAGGTGACTTTGTGATGTTGTGATTACAGGTCACTTTTGATGGTTTGCACAGCTTACATATGATATATATGAGATGTGTGTGTGATTAGTTTGAGTGGAATTGCTCTCTAGCTCAAAAACTCAGAATTTCCTTACTAAAGAAGGCATTTTGGAGTGAAAGAGAGAATTTGAGGAAAGCATCTGTTTGATGGCTTTGGTGTACTCAAACTGAACACAAATGAGCTCTATTTATAGTGGAGCAAGTTTGTTTTGGGATCCACAGTGAATGGCAACTGCAGCAGGTGTTTGTTCCATGTTGGCCAATGGAAATGCAAGTCTCCTCTAGCCATTGACTAGAGGTTAGGGCACAGGGATGTGGTTCCCTTGGTCTTGGATAAGTCTTGACTGATTTCAGATGAGAATGGCTCAGTCCATGCCACCTCTAAGCATCCATTAAATGCTCCAAGCCAAAATTGGAGTTTTGTCCCTCTTTTAGGGATTTCTAGGTTTTGGCATGCTTTTTTTGGTTCCTTGGACTTGGGAGGTTCATGGATCAGATCATACCACTTGGATTTGATCCTTAGATGTGTCCAAAATGATGAAAAGGCTTGAAAATTTGTGTGGCACAAAAAATGTGCAAATCTGCCTTGAAAAATTCAGCTTCAGCAAGCCTTTTTGTAAGATCCATAACTCCCTGCTCGAGTATGCTACATGGACGTTCTAGGACTTTCCGGAAAGCTTAGATGACGTACTTCAACTTTGATGTTTGACATTAGACCTGGTTCAACTTGGATCATGGAGAAAAACAGCCTTGAAGTTGGGACATTGTGCTAAAATTACAAGGCAGATTTTTGGCTAAGTGCTGAAAAATGTCAATTTTAGGTTTTTAGCCATTTTGATCCAACCATAACTCAAAATCCATGATGAATTGGGATGAAGTGTAGTTGACACTTTTGTAGAGGGCCATGAGGGCTACAAATCCATCTTTGGATGGGGAAAATGGCTTTGTGGTTTAGGAGTTATGATCCTCCAAAGTTGGTACCCTTGCCACTTTTTTTCATAACTTAGAAAATTTTCTAAGTTTTTATGGTTACCCCTTTTACAAGTTATCCCACTTTCTTTGATTTTTCTTGATGAATGATGATTCAAATCACACATTAACATCATTTTAGGGTTGAAAAATCTCAAAAAGTCAAAGTTTGACTTTTGTGCACAGTTGACTTTTTATCAGATGAATTCCAAACTGTGCGATCCTTTAGGAAATCATGTCCTTGACCTAAATCAAACTTGATGGACATGTTCCATGGGTGTTATAGGGTGTATTTAATCGTGTCCCATGGCTTGGGAGCATGTCCTGGTCAAAAGTCAAAGCTACAGTTGACTTTTCTCGCGAAACCCTAACTGTGGTTCAGATGAAATTGAAACTTGTTGCTCAAGCTTCTTGGGTCAATCCATTGTTGAAAATGGATCAACGTGGTATGTTGGAGACCCTTAAATCATGTCTTGAGGTCTTGGCTCATGATTTGTCCCAAAAGTCAACTTAGGGGTGAATTAGGTCAAGAAACCCTAATTCCTGATTTTTGATGTATGCATCCCGTGAGGCTAAATTGACTTGATGATGGGGTTTATGATGTTCCATGGAGCATTTTAGGTTATGCTTTGAAGCATTGGCTCATGCCCAGAGGAAAATTTCCATCTGGAGGCCCTAGTCGACCAAACCCTAATTTGGTGACACTGGCGATCCTGAGGCTTGATCCACCTAGAAGGGAGCAGCCTTGTGCTTAATCCTTGAAGTGGGAGTCCTCTTGATCCATTGTGGATATTTGAGAGGCTAGACAAGTTGAAGATCATGTCATTCCTTGATTGATCCTTTGTCTAAGAGCTCTGCGAGGGCTTGAAACCCTAGTTTTGATTGTAGTGAATGCTCACCCATCTTTGGGGTGACTGATGAGGTATGATGGTCCATCCATATTGTGCTGATGATTTGCACAATGATGGGAAATCTTAGTGGTCAAAATTTGGGGTATGACACGGAGGTCAATTGCGACTTCAATACCGAGGATGCAGGCCTCGTATTCTACCATATTGTTCGTACAATCGAAACACAATATTGTTGTAAAAAGAGTAAAACCACCATTCAGAGAGACTATAACAGCTTCAATGCCATGTCCAGTGGAGTTTGAAGCACCATCGAATTCGAGATGCCAACGTGATCCAGGTTTGGGTCCTTCATCATGACCTGGGATCTCACAATCTTTTATGGCCATAATATCTTCACCTAGGAAGTCAAACTTTATGAATTAATAATCTACCAACGGCTGATGTGCGAGATATTCTACCAATATGCTCACTTTGGTTGCCTTTTCTGTGACGTATTGGATAGCATAATCATATAATAGAATCTCCCAACGGGAAAGTCTTCCGGTCAAGGCAGGATTCTCGAAAATTTACTTTATCAGGTCCATCTTGGATATCAACAAAGTAGTGTGACATATCATGTACTGCCTCAAACGGCAGACGACCCATGCTAGAGCACAACAGCTTTTCTATGAGAACAAATATCTAGTTTTGCAATCAATAAATCTCTTGCTAAAGTAATAAATAGCACGTTCTTTCCGGCCTGTTTCATCTTGTTGCCCCAGTACGCAACCCATCGGATCTTCCAGCACAATCAGATACATAATGAGAGGTTTTCCCGAAACAGGTGGAACCAAGATGGGAGGTTCTTGCAAATAGAATTGTATCTTCTCAAAAGCTCTTTGACAATCAGGATTCCATTCGACCGTTTGATTCTTTCTTAGCAATTGGAAGATAGGCTTACATGTAGCTGTCATAAGAGAGATAAACTTGGAGATGTAATTCAATCTTCCCAGGAATCGTCTGACTTCTCCTTCTATACGTAGAACGGGCATCTATTGAATAACTTTAACTTTATCAGAATCTACTTTAATTCCTCGCTGGCTGGCGATAAACTCAAGCAATTTTCCAGAGCGGACACCGAATGGACATTTGACAGGATTCTGAAGGTGGGAAAACACACAAGAATTAGGGGTTGAATTGTGTGAGATAAGAATGCAAATCTTTTCTTTTTTTAAGATAGATAAGATTCTAAATAGTTATTCAGAACCAGATCATAAATGCAACGGATCTAAAGCCAGACGCAAAGTAAACAGCATATAAAACACAGCAGATTTATACTGGTTCCTTTCCTAACTGAGAATACTCCAATCACTTTGCTTCACAATAAATTTTTACTATCATCAATGTTTAAATACACTTGCTTATGTATTTAAACATAAGACTTTCACAACACAGACTTACAGTCTAAAAGTTTTCTGCTTAATCAGATCTTGATCAAGACAACTTTGCTTAAAGCACATGTCTGAGACTTTGACTTACTTGATAAACTCCTAATTAATATTTTCTCTTGCTTAGAGATCGTGTCTAAGACTTCACCTGCTCAATTAGCTCCTGATTAAGACTTCCTTTGCTTAGAGCACGTGTCTAAGACTTCTGCCATTGCTTAGAGCACATGTCTAAAACTTCTTTGCTCAGACCTCCTATCTAAGACTTTGCCTTTACTTAGAGCATATGTCTAAGACTTCTTTGCTCATACCTCCTGTCTAATACTTTGCCTTTGCTTAGAACACATGTCTAAGACTTCTTTGATCAAACCTCCTATCTAAGACTTTGCCTTGGCTTAGAACATGTGTCTAAGACTTCTTTGCTCAGACCTCCTATCTAATACTTTTCCTTTACTTAGAGCATATGTCTAAGAATTCTTTTCTTAGACCTCCTGCCTAAGACTTCTTCCATTGCTTAGAGCACATGTCTAAGACTTATTTACTCAGACCTCCTATCTAAGACTTTGACTTTGCTTAGAGCACATGTGTAGGACTTCTTTGCTCAGACCTCCTGTCTAAGACTTTGTCTTTGCTTATGAACAACATATTCAAAAGAAAGGAGAACAAGGTGTATCAGATTCTGAATCAGAGACACTGAGTAATGACCCTAACAAATATCTTAAACACTTGAAGATTTCCAGGTTATTCGGTATTTAGGAAACCTTAAGCCTTATTACAATTAACAACAGTAACAGAGGATTCTGCATATAAAATAGTGTTGTTCACTGTTGATCTTGTTATTTATTCAATCGGATAGAGGTGTAGAACACCTCTATCCTCTTTTGCATTATAGTTGCTTCTTGTTTCTTGTTCCCATTCTTTTATGTAAAACTTCCAACTACTTAAATAGCATATTTCTGGGAACTAACCGTTGAAGAGATAAATAATCAGGAAGTACTTTGATCTCTTTTAAAGTACAAGAGATATTTGAGAAAAGATACACTCACGATCTTGATATATTGTGTAACTTAATTAACTATTGAGTCTTCAGGAGAATTCTATACTTTTAGAGTTGTTGAGAGAGATTATCCATAAATGATGTTAACACTCCTTGAGCCATGTGATTGTAGACTCTAGCTGCATAACTGATTGGACATATTGGTACTCTTTCTTTAGTACGGATAATCATGAGCTTTGTTACAAATTCTGAATACTTTATCAGAAGCTATTTTCACTTCTGAGAGTAGAACTAATGAGATGCTTCTTCTGATGCTGAGATTATCAGCATCAGAATCCATTCCAAAATATCACTTAGCAATATGTTCTTCTCTACACCAACCATGCCTTCATAACAGATCCTGAGTAGGTTTCTTTAAGAATTATGACCTACATACATGAATACACATTATACAACACCATTGGTCTTTCAATACTATTGTTATCATCAAAACCCAAGTGGAATATGTCAAGAACAAATCTTGTTCTAACAATCTCCCCTTTTTTTATGATGACAAACAAGAGTATTTAAAGAACAATGTTTGGGCTATTTTAAATTTTCTTAGATACCATCAGAACAAGAGGTGTGAAAGCTTCTCCTGATTTCCGTTTCTATGAAATTTTAAAATATATTTAGTTTTCTTAGCAACAGCAGGGTACGAGGTTTGTAAGCTCCCCCTAAGTCCAGTAGTCTAAAGTTAAGTTCTGAGACCTTATCCTAAGTTCCATTTTTCAAGAAAACTGTAATTTTAACTTTCTTAACAACACCAGATTATGAGGTTTGTAAAGCCTCTTTTGAGTCTAATAGACTAAGGTTGAAATTTGTAAACTCCCTCTTAGTTCTATGTTCAAGAAGAGTTAAAATCATTTACCCGGGCAATATAACCAACATAAAATGGACTAATGCATTTTAAATACATCTATATTTCTCCGCCTTTTGTCACATCAAAAAGGTTAAAGTACTATGAAAGGCAAAGATGCAGTCAAAGATCCCTAGACGGTAAAGGATACTTTATAGGGTTTATAGCAGTCAGAAACAAGTAGACGTATTTTCCAAGAGGGTCAAAGATGGTTGGTACAGGAAGGTACTTGACTGACTACTTAAAACACACTATAAAAGTGGATCAATTTTAGTGTTCTTAAGTGTTCATCCAGTTCATCATAAATACTTCAAGCAAGAGTTGGCTATGAAGAGAAAAACTCATAGCTACATGCCTCACAGAGATGAGCAACATGGTTTTGCAAGATAAAAGAATTTACTAAAGAAGGTTGAAACAACAAAAGAATGAAGCTTAACCATAAGGGAACATTCTGCACACCATCTTGCTGATACAACAAAGGAAAGTCAGAAACTAAAGGAAGAGAAGCGTATTCAAACCAGATTGGCTATCTACAGAGATCAGAAACAAATGAGCACAAGAATGCTTCTGAAGATCCTTCAGCTGAAGATGAGGAAGCAGATCAATACTGGAGAGAATATTTAAGTAATACAGAGAGAGATAACTGAAGCAATAAAAAAGGCCAGAAATAGACAAGTTTATTGTACTGTCAAGTGTCTACAAATGTAACTTTTTCAATGAAATTTTCCCTTGAATCAATTCAAAACTTAATTTTGCCAGCAAGAGCAAATCTCATAGTACTTTAAGTAGATATTAATGAAACATAACAAACATATTTTAATATGAAGACATAAAATATTCATAAGTTCACAGACAAAGAAATCCATAGTTATAACATGATATGTAGAAGATTTAAAGATATAATCAACCTAATTAACAAAGCTCCATAACCAACATAGAAAACATATAAGAAGGTTCTAAATCATAGGCCTAAGGTTTCTTTAATAATTCCATGATTGCTTTAAGGTCAGAACCAAATTATTCCTGCTTCTCAAACACATATTTGAATTTAGCATCCACTGAGAGTTAATTGCTAGTCATCTGATTTTTCATATCCTCTTGACATTCAGCAACTGCAGTTACTTTAGCTTCAAGATTCTGTATTTGCTTTTGACTAGATACACCAACATCTTTAGTAGAGAAATATCTCAGTTCTTCAATGATCAGATGGACACTTCTTTTTAATCTTTCCCATTTGCCATTGTAAATCATAGAGTCAGTGGATGAAAATCCTTCTTCCACAAGAGCTTTACCTTATCAAACAATCCAGTCTTAAACACTTCTAACTAAGAAAGTACATGATTGGTTAATGGTTGGTGATTGGTCATATGTTGAGATGTGGTTTTCTGGTTTTCAGGAATAAATTCATATGTGGTGTCATTCTCTAATGCATGAGTTTATGGAGATTTGTGTTGATCAGTTTCTTGGTGGATTTGAGGCGAGACATGAGTTTGATCATTGTTTTCACTAGGTTGTTCAGATTCTGCATGTTCAGGACCATCAATGAGAAAGTCTTGGACATGATTATCTGAGATGGTTTTGATGGAACTGCTAGAGGGTGAAGCAATTTTGAGGGGATTAGCATCCAAACCGCTTCCAGTTTCATCAGGAACTGATGAAGTAAGATCAGTTTGAATGTAAGCATCAATTTCTTGGATGGTTTGATTAAGAGATTCATTGATTTGATTATGTGTTGTTGTTGAAGTAGTTTTTAGTAAAGAGAAGTCACTGTTTAGAGGGATAATGGATAGTGCGGAGATTTGATTGGATTCAGGGGGTGAGGGTGTATGAGACTTTCTCTGAGAAGTGTTAAGATTAGAATAATTTAAGAGTTCAGCCTCAGTACCTGATCTAATAGCAAGTGAAGCGAGTTTATCTGCAGCTTCTGTATCACTGCTAATGTCATCTGGATTCTCATTCATAAGAATTCTAAATTCGTCTTTCTCTTCATTAGTTTCCTCTACATCTTCTGCTTCAAAATAAATAACTTTGTTGGTTTTAGCCCTATCTTCAATAGAGGCATCCCTTTTGCAATTCTTAAAGAATTTTTTAGTCATCTGGATAACTTCAGATGAGTTAAAAATAGATTCCAATCTACTTCCAAGATGTTTTCTTAAAACTTCCTTATGTGATTATTTAAACTCAATAGCTTCCTTAATAAGATTCTTCTTAATCATATCTTCTATCACAGGTGCTGAATAGGAATTGATGACAGTTGTGAAGAGATTGTCAGCTTGTTCCAAGGCATGAGCCCTTTTTGCTTCCCTTTCTTCTTCTTCTTCTTCTAATTGACTCAAGCTTGAAAATTTCCTTTTCTTAGATGCAGTGATTTCCTTGTCTGAGTTCTTGTCAGATATTTCTCCTCTTGTTTTAAAATGTTTTTCTGTGTCTGAACAAATCTTTATTCCTCCTGCTGCACTGCTTTATGGGCATCTCCCATTAGCTTCTTTCTTATAAGTCTTTGAACTTCTGTTTCTTCTTCAGCCTCTTGATCATCATCATAGACAATTACCATTTCGTTGCTCTTTCTCCTTGTGTTATACACATCCTGAGATCTTTCAGGAAGCTGATTAATATGTTCCTGAGTGATGGTTACTCCACACTCCTTTTTAACTTCTTGAATAAGCATTATGATGACATCAGGAGAGTCTTCTTTGGTTATAGCAGGAAAGTTGTTCAGAAACTTCCTATTCTTTTCCCTTCTGATTCTGACATGGTTTTCAATTGTTATAATGTCCTTTTTTAGTCTATCTTTCATGTGAGCCAGAACAGATGCAGATAATACACTTCCATACGCTTTATCTAGATCTTAAGTGGCTCCATATTCTGTCAAAAGATTGATCAGTTTTCCTTGATAGAACAGTTCAGAAAATAACCTTGAATAAGGTACTATTCTCTTGAGTTTCTTGGAGGTGTCTTTGATGGATTCACACAAGTGATGAAAGATGTAACCAGGGAGGTTAAATCTTTGATCAGTTATAAGAAACCAGAGAAACATCTTATGATCCCAGGAAATTTGATCAGAACTTCCTTCTCGCGGAATTAACTAACCAATAAGAATTTTGAACAGTAGTTTCTGTTCCAGATGCATGTTCTTTACTTTCCCAAAGTCGCTATTCTTTTTTAACAGAGTATCCTTAGTTTCTTTGTCATAAATTCCTCCATCCTTTATGTTGTGAATCAACAATCCTTTATTTTCAGCCCCAATTAACTTAGCAATGTGCTTTTGAGTAATGGTAACTTCCAGACCCATTACAGCATATCTAATTTCTTTATGCTTGAATTCCTTTAAACCCATTTCTGCACTAGTTTTTCCTTTCAATTTCTTGTTATTTGCTATAGCAATTCTTTCCTCAGTCTGAGCAGAGAACTCGTCATATACATCTGCTCTGATCCAGAAGTCTTTAACCAGTGTTGGATAAGTAGGTACATTCAGCAATTTGAAGTAGTTCATCCATCCTTGAGACTCAAAATACTTCTTCAGACGACAACCATTTGCAGCAAAGCTCTCGAAGTCAATAATTTTCTCAATAAGAAGCTTAAGACCATCTTGATTGAGTGAAGAAGTATTTGGTTTGATCTTAAAATCTTGCATGGAATCAATGTTTAATGGATTGACAGAAGAAGATTCCATAGGGAAGGTAAAAGGATTTTTCTAGGGTTTTTCAGTTAGGGCACAAGAATATACAGTGATAGAGGTTGTGTGTGTTGGGAAGGTGTTGAAATAAATAAATGACATTAATGAAAAATTAAACACATAGGTACAAAACAAACTTAATGTCTTTCAAATTCAAGTAATAAGCATAAGGAGAACAATTCATACAGGTGTAAAGTGACATACAAGTGTCAAAAAATTTACCCTTAAAGCATCTGAAAAACAGAAAAAATCCTTTGTGTAAGAATATAAATCAGAAAATTTTCAAAGATTGTCTTGGATTAAAACTTCGCTTTATCAAAGATTTTGACAAAAATAATTTCTGAAAATTGTTCAGATTAAGATTCTTCACAAAAAAATGGTAGAGCCTTCTTCGAAAGTGTTAGGAAAAATTCTTATTTTACAAAGATAACGAATATCCATGACACAAGTTTTGATGGATCTAAAGTAAATTTTATCCAAGATAAGAAGTACTGATGCAAACATAAAAAAAACTGAAAAGGTAAAGTAGAACTTATCAGGATAGATTTTCTGAACCTGGAACTGGAGTCAGTTTTGATATGGAGCTTGTGATATGTCCAATAGCCAGTATGTTGAACACAAAGTCTTTAAGTAACACCATTTGATTTTGAGACTCGTTGTTCAGGTAGATATTTTAATTCAACAACTCCCCTTAAATTCACACTGAAATGAACAGTACATTTTCGCACAAGATCTTTGTCTGCACCACTGTGAAGTGTTATGCCTAGACCAAGCTCTAATGTCAATTGAAGGTGGGAGAACACACAAGAAGGAGGTTGAATTGTGTGAGACAATAATGCAAATCTTTTCTTTTTAAGAAATAGATAAGATTTTGAATAGTTATTTAGAACTAGATCGTAAACGCATCGGAACTGAAGCTAAACGTAAAGTAAACAGCATATAAAACACAACAGATTTATATTGGTTCCTCTCCTAATTGAGAGTACTCCAGTCCCCTTGCTTTGCAAAAGATTTTTACTATCATCAATGTTTGAATACACTTGCTTATGTATTTAAACATAAGACTTTCACAACACAGACTTACAGTCTGAAACTCCTGCTTAATCAGATCCTGATCAAGACATCTTTGCTTAGAGTACATGTCTAATACTTTGACTTGCTTGATCAGCTCCTAATTAATATTTTCTCTTGCTTAGAGCTCGTGTCTAAGACTTCACCTGCTCATTCAGCTCCTGATTAAGACTTCTTTTGCTTAGAGCACATGTCTAATACTTCTGTCATTGCTTAGAGCACGTGTCTAAGACTTCTGCCATTTCTTAGAGCACATGTCTAAGACTTCTTTGCTCAGACCTCATGTCTAAGAATTTACCTTTGCTTAGAGCACATGTCTAAGACTTTTGTGTTCAGACCTCCTGTCTAAGACTTTGCCTTTACTTAGAGCACATGTCTAAGACTTCTTTGCTCAGACCTCCTGTAACACCCCAAATTCGATTAAATAATTTAATTAAATTATTTAGAATTAGTTGGTTCATTGGTATTTATAAGAATATTGTTGTGTGGTTCTGGGGGGTATGTATCCTTGGAATAGAGGTATAGAGAGAGAGTAAGAGTTTAGTATAGTTGTTTATAACTATTAGAATTTTAATTATTTATTGGAATAAATAGTGTTTTATTCTAATTAATTAAATAAATAGTAAAATAACTAGAATATGAGCATTTTAACTAAATAATGGAATTTAGTTATTTTATTTATTTAATTAGGATAATGAGAATTTTTAATAATTAGCATAAAGCTATTTTATTTAATTGGTTGAAATAAAATAGAAGAGTAGAAATAGTACGGAGAAAAGGAGAATATTATTAGTATTATTTTTATTAAAATAAAATTAGAGTCAAGAGGGGCATGGTGGTAAATAAGAGGATAAGTGGGGGCAATGGTGGAAATTCTAATTGAGGGAGATTAGGTTAGTGATAAAAAAAGGTTAGTAAGAGTGATAAAAAAAGGTTAGTAAGAGTGTTTGGAGAGTTTTACGTAAAATAGAATTTTGTGGTGAGAAGAGGCAAGAGCTAGGGCTAAAGGAAAACTCCATTGTTAGAGCTTAAAGTGTGCATCTTGCTGAAAAATTTAAGGTAAGGGGTGAGAAAGGGCTATCAATATGTGTGTATTACATGATGGGGTAGATAAGTGAGGTCCTTGCCCTCTTTAGGGTTCCACAATTTACTTTGATGAATGTTTAAATACTTGAGTTGTATTCATGATTGATGAGAAAATTATTAATGAATTGATATAAAAATTCTTATTTGTATTGGCTCTGTTGTATTTGTTACCTTGAATTTGGTGTAATTAGTCTTACGAAATAACCACACTGGTTCAAGGGAGTTTTTACTTAGGTGCTTATTGAACAATTATTTATTATAGGAGTATTATGTATAAACTAATTTTATAATCAAATAGGCATTGTTTAGTATTAATTGATCGCAAATATACAGTTATAGAACATGTGTTTTTTACGCTTGCCAAGAGATTATGATTACTACTTGTTCAATGCCTTCAGATCATGAGCCGGCATCTGCCAGAGTAAGTTATTTTGTCTGTTAATTCATAGATATTGTCTGAATGATACTAGAGGTAGTCTTGATGTAGGAGCCCAAGTGCTACACCATTCTGTCTTATACTAGGACACAACAAATGTGTTCTTTATACCATTTGAAAGAATATAACAAATATATGATTGGCTACAGTTGGCACTAAGCAAATATTATCTTATTTCTCTTTAGGGTTAAGTATGTTTTAGGTCCCTCTAAATAACCCAAACTTCGGATTTAGTCCCTTAAAAATTTCCATTCAATGATTCGCCCCCCTAAAATTTTCCATCCCCAATTTTCATCCATGACGTCTATTTAAGTTAACGGATGAAGACGTGGATGATGAATTGGCAATTTTTTTTAGTTCATTGGATGTGTTGTAAAATCCACGTGGGTTATAAGTAGACACATCAGCAGAAATAAATTACTTATTCTTATTTGGATTTTAACCTAATTTCATGTCAATCTTTCTCCTCTTTCATCTTTGTATTCTTCCCCTTTCTCGTTCCCTTTTCCGTCCTTCAAATTTCTTCTTTCTTGTTCCATTCTTCATTAATTTCAGCATAATAGAATTTGATGGTGTGTTCAAGAACAAGTTATACAAGACACATTAACATATCTAGTTGCTCTGTGCGAACCCGACGGGGAAGGAATTGTGGTTGTGATGCTCGTATGGTATCATATGTCTGTAAAAATGGTCGCAACAAAGGTAGGCTTTTCCGGAGATGCCCTTTTTGGCAGACTGAAGAAACTTGCGATTTATTCGTTTGGGATAAAGATCTGCTCGATTTAGATGTTAATGGTGTTGAACAACCAGAAAAGTATAGGATGAAGGAATTAGAGACAAATGAGTTGCTGAGGGAATTGTATGAAGGTGCGAAGAAGAAGAATTTGAAGCTGCAATCGAAATTGAGAGCAGAGGCATTGGCTGGAAAAATAAAGCTTATATGTGTTGTGGTGTCTTTGCTGATTAATGTCTTCCTTTTAATGAAATGTAAATATTGAAATTAGTAGTTGTGGTTTTGTTGTTGATGAATGCAATGTAATGAAATTGGTGTTGATGAATGTAATAAAATTGTTGTTGATGAATGTATACCTAATGTTGTTGATGAATGTAATGAAATTGTTGTTGATGAACTAAATTATTGTTGATGAATTGTCTTATATTATGTTTGAACCCTTAATGTAAAGTAAGACAATTAATGTAAATTGTTGATGAATGTAATGTAAATTGGTGACGAATGTAAATTGTCAATGAAATGATATGTGTTGTTAATGTAAATAGTTGTTGATGAACCCTTAATGTAAATTATTACAGTATGGCATATTGACATTATTTGGCATTCACAATTGATATAGAATGAGTTGAAATAGAATTCATTCACATTAGTTTGATCCACCAAAATTAGTTTGTAGATGCACCAAAATAGAATCCATTGAAATAGAATTCATTCACAATTGATACATAATGACTTGATCTTAGTTTGTAGATCAACCAAAATTACAACAAAATATAGTACATAGTTTGGTCCAATACATGACCTTAGTTTGTAGATGCACCAAGACTGCACCAAAATGTATTACATAACAAAATAACTTAGTTAATTAAAGTGTTCAGATTACTTAAGAACATTACATAGACAAAATGCACAACAATCAAAACAAAACACATGGTCTTCATTGGTCTTCTTCGAGTATAACAAGTGGATCATCAATTTTCTTTCCAGGGTCAGGTATATTCTTGGTCTTCAAAGTCCTTAGCCTATCATACTACCTTTTTTCAACTGAACCCTCAGATTGAGTCTTGTACCTGCTCTGGGTTTTAAACTTTACAGGCTCACTGTAGGTTGGTCTTGAAAGGACTGTTCGAATACCAGGTGGCTTGAATGGTTTGTTTCTGCAAATTTTGGGTTGTTTACCAACGAAAACTTTGGCAGCTTTAGATTTTGGTTTAGTTGCCTTGAGGGGTGATTTGTCAACACTCAAAGGTTTAATGTCCAAGACATCATCACCCCCTAACAATGCTGCCATAGTATCATCCAAACTTGTAGCAGGTTCAGTTGCAGTCTTCATGGGCTTAGTTTCCACAGCATTAAGTTCAGCAGGTTCATTTGCAGTCTTCATGGGCTCAGTTACCACAGCATCAGGTTCTTTTGGCTCAACTACAGTCTTCATGGGCTCAGTTTCTTTAGGGCCAGCTACTGCCTGCTTAGGCTTAATAACCATAGCATTAGTTTCTTCATTAGACTCAATTGAAGCTCTATTAATAGGTACACCAGTGACAACTTCCTCACCTTCTTTAGTAGTCCCATCATTAACACTTGGATCATTTGTGTTAGTTGCAGCATTGATATTTGACTCCTTGTATGCATCTTTGCTTGTTCCATTCTTGACAGTTGTGTTGTTTTTCTTTGGTTCTTTTGGTTCCTTTATTTCTGACTTCTTGGGTTCCTTAGTCGTTCCCTTGGTAGTAGATCCTTTAGGCCTCCTCTATAGGAAACAATTACAATATAAACAATCACAATAGCATTCATAAGAAAACTCAATATGAAAAGTAAGACAATATGACAATACCTTTTTTTAGGTGCCAAATTGATTTGACTTATATGACTTGCTTGTGTAGGTATTCCTTGACTTGCTTCTGTAGGTATTCCTTGACTTGCATCTGTGGGCATTCCTTGACTTGCAGCATTGGTACTTCCTGATGGAAGAAGCACAATCTGCTTGTTTTTCTTGCATGTTCTTTTGTTGTGTCCAAGCTCAAAACATAACTTGCACCTATGGGTTGTGTTAGTTCTTTTCCATTTTGTTTGACTTCCCTCATCAGGTTCTCTCCTCCTAAGTTTTTTTGGCCTCTCTGGGCCTCTTTTGAACATAGGAGGGTATATGGTCGGGTCATCAGGTTTTGACCACTTATTTTGGCAATTCAAAGGAGTGATGCCTTCTTCATAACATTTGACATATGTTGACTTGTGGTAACATTTATGGAAATAATTTATGGGATCATCTACTTTCCTATGGATTGCAAAAACTGCATGTCTACATGGAATTCCAATGAGATCCCAAAAATCACATGAACATGTCTTGTTATTCAGATCAACTACAAAACTATCAATAAACATCACATGGGTAACTTGGAATGTTAGTTGTCTAGCATAAGTTGTTGTCCAACTTGCACTCTTTTCAATCTCTCTATACAATCTCTTAAGTGGCTTTGACATAATCCTACCATTATAACCATTAACCTTTTCACTTAAAGTTGTAAACCTACCCATAAGATAAGACCTAATCCATTCAAACATTGTAATAATAGGTTTGTCCCTCTGAAGCAGAATAGTGGCATTAAATGATTCACTTAAATTTTTCATCAGTACATCACACTTAGAAAACAAAGGAAAAGCATGCATACACCATTTTTTTTGGTATGACCTCCAACCATTCATAAGCATCATTGCTGACTTCCTTGATCTTTTGCATGAATTGTTCATGAGCTTCCAGATGCCTCACACAAAATCTATGCTCAAATGCCGGGTATTGTTCCTCAAATACTTGTACAAAACCCTATATACAATTAGAACAACTATATAAATCAATTGATCAAGAAATTCAATTAACATACAAAAAATATAAAGATGTACACTTGCCTTTTATTGGTCAGAAATAAAACACCACCTTTGGTCACCAATGTCTTCAATAAGTAGTTGCATAAACCAACTCCAAGTGTCCTTTGACTCAGTTTCTACAAATCCAAATGCAAGAGGTAGGTACAGGTCATTAGGATCTCGTCCCACTGCTATAAATAGTATCCCAACATACTTATGTTTTAGATGACAACCATCAAGTCCAATAAATGGCCTACAAGCATGTTTCAAGGCTTTCTTTGTTCCATCAAAGCACATGTAACATCTTTCAAACCTTGGTAATAAACCTGGACCTGGAGTTTGAATGTTCATCTTGAAAGTATTTCCTTGTGAAGCTCTCCTTAATTCAGCCCCATAAGACCATAACAAACTATATTGTTTGCTAGAATCTCTCTCCACTATCCTCTTGGCAATTTTTCTTACCTTAAAAGCCTTACAACCTAAAATTTCAGTAGCATATCTAACCCTAACATCAGCAATCACATCATTCAACTTCATTTTATTGTTGTTCTTCATCCTATCAATAATCACCTTTGCAACCCAATCACTTTTTGCACTTTTGTTAAAAAATTGCCTTCCACACTTATGTTTATCATACAAGGCCTTAATTCTAAAGGTGGTAGATGTCAACACTTTACTGCAAAGGACGGTGTAATCACATAGAGATTTCTCCTTGCAAACCACCCTACATCTCACTGCATCATTCTTCACAAATCTAACATCCCTCTCATTCAGTACATTATGTTCCAAAATAGCATTCTTAAACTGCCTAAGTGATGAAAACTCCATTCCCACCTTGAACTTATAATCCTTTGTAATACCATCAACATCATTATACCTAACAACACTTGGCTTATCATCATCACTATCATCTTCAACTCCACTATCAAGCTCATCAGTTAAATACTCATCTTCAATTACATGTTCTTTACCCATCTCTGGTTTAATCAAGTTGTCTTTAACTACCTCACTAGAACCAGCCACGACATCATCAGCATGTACATTTGATGGACGAATATCAAATTTCTCATTAATACCATCATCAAAACCCTCATCAATAGGATTCATAATTTCTTCTTCACTATCTTCAAACTTAATATCTTTCACTGACTCATCACTAGAACACTCATCATCGGAACCAGAATCAACCTTATCTTCAAATTTTGGGCATTTGTTCCTCCTTCTTGTAGTCTCTATAAAGGTCTCGGCCCCCTTACTTGGTATCTCTTCAGTGTATATTTCAACATCATCCTTGCATTCGTTCATAAAGGCCCAATCTCAAAAGCATCACAATCATCCTTAAATGGTTTTAGATCACTATCTAAGGTACTTTCACCATGTTTCCACCACATCCTAACACTACTATACTCAAAGCCAGGATCCATCCCTTTAATTAAATCACAAGCATCAAAAAATGACCAACGTTGACTATCCTGTCCATTAAAAGCGTATACATCCCCACCCACATACTTTAGCATTGGGTCTTTTACAAAAGAACCCTTAGTGAAAAATATTACCTTAAAGACCCTCATCCCTACATATTAAAAGTAAATTTACAGTCAATGATGGACCCACAAAAAACCCTAAAAACAAACATATTGATGAATACACTACCATTAAAATACTATACCTATACCAAAGTTCAATAAAACAGAATCTAATAAAGAACATGTGGACCTACCTCAAGTTTCGTTGTCGAGGGACCACAGATTTGCAGCAGCTTCCCAAAACAATGTTGGGACCACAGAGCAACACAATCACAAAGTACTGCCAAAGAAGGCTATGAACGATTTAATAGCACATATTAAAACGAAACATTAAACAAACTTTACGGATTGAAAAGGAAACAATGTTGCGTTCACCTTGCGAACGAGAGAGAGAGAGAGAGAGAGAGAGAGAGAGAGAGAGAGAGCATAATTTCTTTGAGAGTGTAAATGTTAACTTTGGGAGTGAAAAGTTAATCTAGGGTTTTTTAACTTTTGGGAGTAATTTTAACGTTGCTAAGAGTTTAATAGATATTCAGAAAGACAAATTATGTGGCATTGTGTGGCATTGTTACATCAGCAACAACACTAATCAAAAATAAAAATAAATGACATATCAGCCTCCACGTTATCAACCTTAACTTAAATAGACGGCATGGATGAAATTTGGGGACGAAAAACTTTAGGGGAAAGATTCTTTAAACAAAAATTTTTGGAGGACTAAAACCGAAGTTTGGAATATTTAGAGGGACGAAAAACATATTTAACCCTTCTCTTTATAATGATTTAAATATTTATGATTATCAAAACTTTGGATGATGCTGAGAGAAATCATGTTAGTTTATCATGGATATATTATAATAGACAAGATAAAATGACTAAATTTCTAATAGTAAGATCATAATAAATTGTAATAACTTATAATTTAATTTCTAAGAATGCTCGTATAAGATACTCATCAAGATAATATAATTGATCATTTGAATGTTATAAAGCTACTTATTATGTTTATAGGACTACTCAGCAGAAGAATCATATTCTTCTGCATCTCAATTCTTTACAAGTGGCACCATGGCTCTTAGTAATAATTCTAGATAAAAATTCTAGTTAATTTTGGATAATAATTTTGGTTATGATTTTTTATGATAATTTTGGTGATAATTTTGACGATAATTTTGGTGATAATTGGTGACATTGCATGCTGTTGAAATTCATGCATCATGGTGTACATACTTCAGTCCAGTTTTGGTGAGCCTTGATCCTATGGTGGGGATCGAGTGCGAGTAGCTAATTCCTATTATGGGGAATTAGGGAAGCGTTACATATGGTGTTGGTAACGAGTTTTGGTGAGCCTCGATCCCATTATGATGGATCGGGTACGAGTAGCTAATTCCTATTATGGGGGATTAGTGAAGCATTACCTATGGTGATGGTAGTGATTTGGTGTGCTCCGGTTCCAAGAGGGAATCGATCCTATGGTGGGGATCATGGAGAGAAATGAACATGTACATTCATAAATTGGTACCACATGCATGTTGAGTTGTAGCGCGATTTTTGTGGTCCTGAGTCACGATCGCTTGGGTACTACAGTTCGATTCATTTTTTATCCTATTGAGCTTATTAAGGAAGGGAAATAGACGTCTCCAATTAACCTTGCTTGCATACTGAGTTTGAACAGCGGTCTGTTAGGTTACAGATGTGTTAAGATGTGGGGCCCTCTTCGGTTTATTTTGTTAAGGATAGAATGTTTGGGCTATTTGCGAGGTTTTTGGTAATGTGTTTAGATTTGATGCTTTGTATGAAAGTACGGGATTTTGGATTTTTTATTAGTATGCTCGCTAAGATTTTTGCAATCTTATGCCTACATATTCCCGAAACAGGGAAATCAAAGCGATCTTAGTTCCTCCTATTCTATGGGAGGAAAAAGGTGTTTTGGTGTCTTGTTCAAAGCCCAAGACGTGAAGCTAAATGGTTTGTTTGTATCTTGTTCAAAGCCCAAGACGTGAAGCTAAAAGGTTTAGGATTAGAGAGAATTTGCATCTCTAAAGGGGGATATTTGGTCTGTTTATCACAACTGTTGGGTGACTGATTATAAAGGAGAATTACTTTAACTGGGATATGTGAATCTAGCAATGCCATAATTTCCTTTATAGGGGATTTTTAACCTGAAGGAGAAGACTTTAACTCAGTGTAGAGCAATGCCATATTTCCTTAGGAATTTCTCATGCTAAAAGAGGGACAGTGGCGTGGATGTAAATAATCCAGAGGCTTGCCGTTTACAGCAATTAGATGAAGGAAAAGGAGTTGTTGATGTTTGTATGCTGTGAGCAAGGCACGGATTTGATGCCAAAGGTTAATTGACTCAACCGGGGTTTTCTTTATACAAAGCCTAAGAGGAGGCTAGTGACCCAACAAGAGGGTGTTTTTTATATGTCTTGTACAAAGCCCGAGATAGAGGCGAAAAGGTTTGTGACCCAACAAGAGGATCTTTTATACTCAACAAGAGAGTGTTAACAAGTGACTGACTCAACAAGAGAGTGCTTTTATACTCAACAAGAGAGTGTTTTCTATCTCGTACGAAGCCCGAGATGGAGGCTAAGGGAGGGGGGTTTGACTCAACAAGAGTCTTTTATACTCAACAAGAGAGTGTTTTATATCTCGTACGAAGCCCGGGATGGAGGCTAAGGGGTGATTTACTTAACAAGAGAGTCTTTTATACTCAACAAGAGAGTATTTTATATCTCGTACGAAGCCCGAGATGGAGGCTAAAAGTGTTTGTGACCCAATAAGAGGGTCTTTTATACTCAACAAGAGAGTGTTTTTGGTATCTCGTACAAAGTCCGAGATGGAGGCTAAAAGTGTTTGTGACCCAACAAGAGGGTCTTTTATACTCAACAAGAGAGTGCTTTTGGTATCTCGTACAAAGCCCGAGATGGAGGCTAAAAGGAGACTGACTCAACAAAAGAGTCTGAAAAGGTTAGCACCGCTAGGGAGAATCATTTGTACAAAGCCCAAGAGGAGGCTAACTTTCCTGAGGAAAGGATCATTATACAAAGTCTAAGAGGAGGCTAACTATGCTGGTGACTGTTTCAGTTTAGTGACAGGTCAAGTATGTTGGATAAAAGAGAAAATCAGTTCTTATAAAGGGAACGATTAAAGGTAAGGTTATGCTTTGGTACTGATCAGAGGATCAGGGTTATTTCCTGTTCTTTAAGGAAATGGAAAATTCAAAGGGTATTGAGACTGTCCAAGTCTACTGGTGTTTTGAGAAAACGATTCTCAGATAGTGAGTGATCTTTGTATGATGCCCAAGAGAAGGCTGGTATGTTAAGGGATGAAGGTCCACCCATTAACTGGTCTGACACTTGACTCAGAAAGACAGCTCTAGCAAATTGATGACTAGGTTTTGTTCCTATACCTGTAGAGGTCTCTAGGTCATTGTACTAAGCCCAAGAGAAGGCATGAGAGCTTTTAAGAAGCCGAAGGGTCCTTGTACAACGCCCAAGAGGAGGCGGGGATGCTTTTAGGAAGCCTGTGATCCCCAAACCCCGAGAAGTTCAAGACATGCTATTCATAGAGAATAGATCAAGCCAGGAAAGTCCGAGAATTTGGAAGAAACTCAAGAGATGCTATTCACGGAGAATAGATCAACTCTGGGGAGTAGAATTTCTTTGACAATTTCTAAGTGTGACAGTCTGAGAAAGGGTTCACCGAGAATGCTGCCTTTCACGTCTCCATATTGTTTAACCCCAAGAGGAGGGAAGACTGTATCTGGAAATCCTATGGGGATCTAGTTTTGTTTGTATTTAAGAGTGACCAACAGGCTTTACCTAGTGCTAGACGTAGTTGCCGGGGAAACCTCTAAATAGCTATACTAGTATTACACAGTGGATATTTGACGAGTATATAAAAGTTTGTGAAAAAAGACTTACAGTGAGCAGCCCCACAATACAGTTATATATATATATATATATATATATATATATATATATATATATATATATATATATATATATATATATATATGAAAGCGGATAAAGAAAGCAGGTAAATACTTACTCGGTTGTAGAGCTTCCATGCTGTTTTGTTAGTTGTTCAACAAAGAAAGCTTTGATAACAATATTATATTCTAAATCAAAGGAGAAAGTGCTTTGAAAAGATTGTTGGGGCTTACAGCTCAAGGAGAGGCCCAAGGTTTTATCAGTGCTTGCACTGTGGTTTTGTAAACTGTACAGAGGGACTTATACAATAAATTAGGCCCACAAAGTTTTTATGTACAAGGGGGGTTTTGGGTCTTACACTCTATTAGATGCCCAAAGAGTTTGAAAAAAAAGGGGCTTATAACATGAGGGTAGGCCTGAAGTTTTAAACTGGCGATCGCGCCGAGATTCTTGTTTTAACGCAGAGGGGCTTATACGATATCTGAGGCCCAAAAAGGTTTTGGTTAAAAGGGGATTGGGTCTTACACTCTATTAGAGGCCCAAAGAGTTGTTTTAAGAAAATGAATGGGTCTTATAGCTCAAGGAGAGGCCCAGGGTTTTGTTTTAAAAGGCGACGATCGCGCCGTGATTTTGAAAATACAATGGGACTTATACAACATCTGAGGCCCAAAATGGTTTGTATTTACAAAGGATTGGGTCTTACCCTCTACTAAGAGGCCCAAAGTATTTTGAAAATGATTGATGAGGGTTGAAATCAAAGAAACCCTATTTTGTTTTTCTTTAAAAGTAAATATTTAAAGAAAATCAATAAAATGATAAAAATACCAAATAGATTTGAATAAACCACTTGTGATTTTTGTTTAAGGTTTGAAAAATGAGGTTTTAATCACAAGATGATTTAGAACTCATTTGGTTTTGATTTTCAAGGTAAATATTCACTTTTAAAATGTTTAAAAACAATTAAAAATGAATTTATTCACAAAAAATACTAACTATATTAAATAAATAACATAAATTTGATTTTTTTTTTTTTGGAATAAAATATTTCAACATTTTTGTGATTTTTTAAAAAAAGAACCAATCAAAAATAATTTAAATTGAGGGAGTTATTAATTTCTCAAATCATTAAAAATAATAAGAAAAATAATAAAATATGAAAAAAACATGAAAAAGTGGTAAAAAAAGATAATCTGGGGCGAGGGGGATTCAAACCCCATACCTCTTGTGTATAGGGCACGCGCCTTACCACTTGGGTGGTGATACATCCGTTGATTGAAACACAACCACAAATATACACGGCTTACCTTGTTTTTGGCCTAGCCCAAGGCAAGGCAAGGCAAGATTTTGGTTAAAAATGTGAAGGTCATAACTTTCTCATTTCTCCATGGATTGGGACAAAATTTAGGTCTATCCTGCCTAGAATTTCACAAGGAATCCAATGGTGGTGGTGTTTTTTTTCAGATCATGCTCCTATTGAAAAACCCGATAGTGGTTATGAAATAGCCCATGATTTGCATTCTTTGTGCTATCTCTTGGTACAGGCATGAATTACATGATAAATTGGTGTAAACACAACACATATAACATGTATAAGAGATGATTAGTGGACATCAAAGGAAAGCATGATTCAAAGAATTCAAGTTGTGATGCTTACCTCTTTTTGGAGCTTTTGTGCAATCTACCAAGCACCTTGTTCCAGAAATGATTTGATGCTTTGGACACCCTCAAATGATCTCTTAGAAGCTTTTAGGATGGTTGGAATCAGCTGGAAACCTCAGGAACAAGTTTGAGCTCTTTCTTGCAAAAGGGGCAAAAGTGGCCAAAATAGCAACTCTCTCAAATGGTGTTCCAGATGTGGGAAACCATTTGGGACAGTTCAAGGATGATATTTGGAGTGTGTTTTAGGTTTTATCTGGTTTGGAAAGTGACTGAATCAAGACATGGCTTGAAAAATGTATAAAAGTCCAATTTTGAGGTTTTGAGAGGTGACTTTGTGATTTTGGTGTTACAGGTCACTTGTGAGTGTTTGGATCACCTCTATATGATGTTTATAAGGTGTGTGTGATTGGTTTGGTTAGAATTGCTCTCAAACTCAAAACTCGATGGTGACTTGCTTTGGAAGGCAAATTTGGAAGTGAGAAGGTGATTTTGAGGAAAGCATCTATTTGATGGCTTTGGTGTACTCAAACTGATCACAAATGAGCTCTATTTATAGTAGAGCAAGTTTGTTTTGGGAGCAATAGTGATTGGCAACTGCTGTAGAGGTTTGGCCAATGTTGATCAATGAGAATCCAAGTCTCCTCTAGCCATTGACTAGAGGTTAGGGCACAGGCTGCTGATTCCCTTGGTCTTGGATATGTCTTGACTGAATTCAGTTGGAAATGGCTCATTCCATGCCACCTTGGTGCATCCATTAAATGCTCCAAAACAAAATTGGAGTCTTGTCCCTCTTTTAGGCATTTCTAGGTTTGGCATACTACTTTTGGTTCCAAAGACTTGGGAGGCTTATGGATCAGTGTTTGTCCCTCCTTGGTTTCCCCCTGAGGTGTTCAGATGGATAAACTTGTTTGTCATTTGCAAAAATTTGGCAAATCGAGCAAAATGCACAAATCTGCCTTGCTTTGACAGTTTTCAACAAGGCATATTGCCATTGTCATATCTCATGGCTCAAGTGGAATTTGATGGAGTTCTTGGACATTTTGGAAAGCCCTCATATGATACAACAACTGTTTGATCATATTTGGTTTTGATACTTTTTGGATCCAAGTGAAAAATGCCCCTACATTTGGAAAAAAGTGAAGGCAGATTCTGACTTAGTGAAATTTTCACTCAGTGTTGGAAAAAAGTGACATTTTCACTTTTTGTGATTTTGATCATTCCATAACTTAAAATCCATGAGGAATTGGAATGAGTTGTGTTTGAAGCTTTTGTAGAGTGCCATGAGAGCTATAAATCCAGCTTTGAATGGGGGAAAATGGCCTTGTGGTTTAGGAGTTATGATCCTCCAAAGTTGGTACCCTAGCCACTTTGTTCCATAACTTAGAAAATTTTCTAAGTTTTTATGGTTACCCCTTTTACAAGTTATCCCACTTTTCTTGATTTTTCTTGATGAATGATGATTCCAACCACACATTAACATCATTTTAGGGTTAAAGAACCATAATTGTGAAAAATCTCAAAAAGTCAAAGTTGACTTTTGTGCACAGTTGACTTTTTGTCAGATGAATTCCAAACTGTGCGATCCTCTATGAAATCAAGTCCTTGACCTAAATCAAACTTGATGGGTTAATTTCATAGGTGTTATAGGGTGTATTGAATCATGTCCCAAGGTTTGGGAGCATGCGTGGTTCAAAAGTCAAAGATACAGTTGACTTTTTCCGCGAAACCCTAAATGTGGTTTTGATGAACTTGAAACTTGTTGATCAAGTTTCTTGGATCAATCCATTATTGTAAATGGATCAATGTGGTGTATTAGAGACCCCCCAAATCATGTCTTGAGGTCTTGGCTCGTGATTTGTCCCAAAAGTCAACTTAGGGGTGAATTAGGTCAAGAAACCCTAATTCCTGATTTTTTATGAATGCATCCCCTAAGGAAAAATTGACTTTATGATTGGGTCCATGAGGTTCCATGGAGCATATTAGGTTATGCTTTGAAGCATTGGCTCATGCCCAGAGGAAAATTTCCATCTGGAGGCCCTGGTCGACCAAAACCCTAATTTGGTGACACTGGCGATCTTGAGGCTTAATCCACCCAGAATGCTACAACCTTGTGCTTGATTCTTACTGTGGGAGTCCTCTTGATCCATTGTGGATGTTTGTGAGGTTAGACAAGTTGAACATCATGTCATTTGTTGATTGATCTTTTGTCTAAAGCTCAGAGAGGGCTTGAACCCTAATTATTGATTGTAGTGAATGCTCACCTATCTTTGGGGAGACTGATGAGTATGAAAGGTCATCCACATTGTGATGATGGTTTGCCCAATGATGGGAAATCTTAGTGGTCAAAATTTGGGGTATGACAGATATCCCTATTTAATCTTCTTGGACCCGAAGGTGTGAATGGCGAAGGTATTCGGGCATTCGAGGTGCAAGAGGATTAAATATCGGAATACCCGAAATTTTGATGGTGTTTAGGAATGGTAGTTCACGCATCCTTCTTCTTTTGCTAAGCAATAATGATTAGAAAAGGAAAAAAACTTTCCCTCAATCCTGGTTTCCTACCAAGGAATTGGTCTCAGTTTTCTGAAATAAACTTCCCCTCGATCCTGGTTTCCTACTAAGGAACTGGTCTAAGTTTCTGAAATAAACTTCCCCTCGATCCTGGTTTCCTACCAAGGAACTGGTCTAAGTTTCTGAAATAAACTTCCCCTCGATCTTGGTTTCTTACCAAGGAACTGGTCTAAGTTTCTTTTGTCAATAAACTTTATTGACAAGGGACACTATGTGTAGCGGTTTTCCTCAAACTTCTCGCCGAACTTTCCTAGGGAGATGCCCTTTGATGGGAAAAGGTTTTGATGTCAGAGTTGCTGGGGAACCCAGTCGTCTGAGTTGTAGAGGTGTACAAACTTCTCTGTTGGAGACGCCATTTGTTGACTCTACTGGGAAAAACGAGTCTCTTGAGAGACTGTTTTCGGCTTGGGGATATTACATCATACTTTTCTCGGAGATCTTCTCGGAGAAACGACATACGATGTGATCCAATTTTGAGGTGGTGAGGACCTTTTCGTCAGCGGATTTTTCGGAGAAAAACTGCTGCATTGTCGAATCTCTGATTAAGAGGCTTTATCTGGGGATTTTCGTTAATCCGGGAAAGCGAGGATATCATCTTCAATGGCGAAGAGTGATGTTTGTCGAACGTTCTCTAGTCTTTCATAGGTTCAAGTTATCAAAGTGGTCAAGAAGCCAACTTCAATCCAGAAATGAACTGGAGGCGAGATTGTTCAGATGCAACATTTCCTGACGAGGAAAGAATTGACAACTCGATTGAGAGGACTTTTATCACTAGGGGACAAGACCGACTAGAGTGATAGTGATGCAATATGAATGTGAATGCAAATCAATAATGCTTGATGTATGTATGTATATGCTGAAAAAACTGACGCGACATACAAACCAACGGATGAACACGACTGGATACTCGGCCACTGCTGGGGACGAAGAGGTATCGTTGGTCCAAAAGTAGCAATTATGCCTTGCTTAGGAGAGATAGTCCCTGCGGGGGACAACCTTTGGTCGGGCTTAGGAGGTAAGAACTTTGTCGGGGGTATCAGATGGGAAATTCGCATCTGGCATAGCTAATCCTTCATTCAGGCGCACTGGTTTTAGAAGGAGTACTTTGATTCTGCACTTTGAAGTTCAATCTTCTTTGGAGAAGCAATCGATGTTCTTTCGATGTTCAACAGTCAAAAGAATTGCCATCTTTATTTTAAAAGCAGAAAAGTTTGACAAGTAAATTCATTTTTGTTTCATTTCAAGAATCGTTAATCATGTTAAAAACGTCGTTCTGTAAAGCTAAACAAATAAGAATTGCAAACAAAAGCACAAGGGCTCAAATTTTATTGATAGGATGGAAATCAGCCAAACGCGTGATTCCATATAGTATTTACAAAGTTAGAAAATGGTAATTTTAAGGGAAAAGGGCTACATTGAAACATAACGACCACTATCCTTCTACCAACTTTGAATTCTAGGAATCCTGAGCTTCCGTCAAAGATGACCTTAACTGGAGTTTTCCCTGATGGATGGCATTACTGCTACTGAGGGATTTTCCCCTTTGTTGAACATAGTTACGTGCCATTATCCCTAATTTTTGCCTGGATTGTACATTGAGATTTCCAACCCATTGGGATGATTTTTGATCATGTCTCTAAATTTTGCCTGGACCGCCATTACGGGTTTTCAATCCACCGAGACGTTTTTTTTTAGTTTAGGCGAAGTATTTCTTGACTACGTCAATATTCGTGGGGTAGGCAAATTCCTCTCCATCCATGGTTGCAAGTCTCAAGGCGTCGCCTGAGAAAGCTTTCTTGACCACATAGGTGCCATCATAATTTGGAGTCCATTTACCCCAGGAATAAGTGAGAAATAATTGTATCTTCTTGAGCACAATGTCTCCTTTTCTAAAGACGCAAAGTCGGACCTTTTTGTCAAACGCCCTCTTCATTCTTTGTTGATACAACTGACCGTGGCATAGTGTCGTGATTCTCTTTTCTTCGATCAGTTTCAGTTCGTCGTGTCAACTTTGACACCATTCAGCTTCTGTAAGCTTAGCTTCCATCAATACCCGGATTGATGGGATCTCTACTTCTATGGGGAGCACTGATTCCATGCCATATACTAAAGAGAAAGGGGTTGCCCCTGTTGAAGAGCGGACAGATGTGCGATAACCGTGAAGAGCAAAGGGTAGCATCTCGTGCCAGTCTTTGTAGGTTACAACCATCTTTTGAACAATTTTCTTGATGTTCTTGTTATCCGCTTCTACCGCTCTGTTCATCTTGGATCGGTAGGGAGATTAGTTATGGTGTTCAATCTTGAACTCTGCACATAATTTTTTCATCATCTTGTTGTTCAATTTAGACCCATTGTCAGTAATGATCTGGCTAGGAACACCATTACGGCAGATAATATTGTTTTTGATGAATCAGACCACTGCTTGTTGGGTTACATTAGCGTATGACGCTGCTTCGACCCACTTGGTGAAGTAATCAATGGCTACTAGAATGAAACGATGTCCGTTTGAAGCCTTGGGTTCGATCATGCCAATCATGTCGATTCCCCATATGGATAAAGGCCATGGGGAAGAAAGAACTTTGAGATGCGCTGGCAGTACATGAATTTTGTCGGGGTATACCTGACACTTGTGACACTTCCTCATGTATTTGTAGCAGTCGGATTCCATGGTCAACCAGTAGTACCCTGCTCTTAGAATTTTTCTCGCCATTGTGTGTCCGTTGGCATGAGTGCCAAAGGATCCTTCGTGAATTTCTTTTATCAGCATGTCTGCTTCTGGTCTGTCTACACATTGGAGCAAGACCATGTCAAAGTTTCTCTTATAGAGTGTATCACCGCTCAGGAAGAAACTGCCAGCCAGCCTCCTGAGGGTTTTTCTGTCCCTCCTTAGTGCCCCAGGGGGGTACTTTTGTTTCTGAAGGAAGCATTTGATATCGTAATACCAAGGTTTGTCTTCTATGACTGCTTCAATTACGAAGATGTAAGCGGGCCTTTCAAGGCGCATTATGTCGATCTTAGGTAGGTCATTCCATTGACCCACACTAATCATGGAAGAGAAAGTGGCTAACGCATCAGCCATGTGATTCTCTTCACGAGGGATATGATGAAACTCGATTCTGTTGAAGAAGGGTAACAACATTCTTGCATAATCCTTGTAAGGAATCAGTCCTGATTGGTATGTGTTCCAATCTCCTTTGATCTGATTGATAACCAGGGCTGGGTCGCCATATACATCCAAGTTCTTGATCCTTAAGCTGTTCGCTTCCTCGAGACCCATAATACAAGCTTCGTATTCGGCATCGTTGTTCATGCACTTGAACGTAAGTCTGGCAGTGAAAGGAATGTGGGTACCCTGATGTGTTATGATGATTGCCCCAATTCCATTTCCATAATGATTGACGGCTCTGTCAAAGATAAGTCCCCATTGGGAACCTGGTTCTGGCCCTTCACTAGGTAGCGGTTCATCGCAGTCTTTCATTTTTAGATACATGACATCTTCGTCTGGGAAGTCGAACCCGATTGATTCCTGATCATCAATCGGTTGATAAGCCAAATGATCGGCTAAAATACTTTCTTTAACGGATTTTTGAGCGTGGTATTCGATGTCGTATTCTGATAACAACATCTGCCAACGGGAGATTCTTCCCGTGAGAGCAGGTTTTTCAAATACATACTTGATTGGATCCATTTCGGAGACCAACCAAGTAGTGTGACGAATCATGTACTGGCGAAGACGTTTGGCTGCCCAAGCCAGAGCACAGCAATTTTTCTCAAGCATAGTGTACCGAGTCTCGCAGTCGATGAATTTCTTACTTAAATAGTAGATGGCAGACTCTTTTCTTTTGGTTTTGTCTTGCTGGCCAAGTACACAGCCCATAGAGTCTTCCAAGACTATTAAGTATATGATCAGTGGTCTTCCTTCCACTGGAGGCGATAGAATCGGTGGGTTCGACAGGTACTTCTTGATACTGTCGAAGGCAGTTTAGCAGTCCTCTGTCCAAACGCAGTCCTGGTTCTTTTTTAGTAACTTGAAAATTGGCGCACATGTCGCGGTCATGAGGAATATGAATCTGGAGATGTAGTTCAAACGTCCCAGGAATCCTCTGACTTGTTTTTCAGTCTTTGGAGAAGGCATTTCTTGAATGGCCTTGACTTTGTCAGGATCAACCTCAATTCCTTTCTGGCTGACGATGAACCCTAAGAGTTTCCCTGAACGGATACCGAATGTGCACTTGTTGGGATTCAAGCGGAGTTTATACTTTCTCAGACGCTCGAATAGTTTTGACAGGTGGGTCACATGCTCCTCCTCTATTTTAGATTTGGCAATCATATCGTCGACATATACCTCGATTTCCTTGTGTATCATGTCATAAAATAGAGTAGTCATGGCTGCCCTTTGATAGGTTGCCCTGGTGTTCTTCAAACCGAACGGCATTACCTTGTGACAAAAGGTACCCCATAGGGTAATGAACGAAGTTTTCTCCATGTCTTTCGGCGCCATCTTAATCTGATTATAGCTCGAGAATCCATCCATGAAGGAGAAGACTTTGAACATTACTGTACTGTCAACCAGAATTTCAATGTGTGGTAAAGGAAAGTCATCCTTTGGACTAGCCTTGTTTAGATCTCTGTAATCGACACACATTCTGACATTTCTGTCCTTTTTCGGAACGGGTACGATGTTGGCTAACCATTGAGGATATTCTGACGTGGCGAGGAAACCCGCGTCTATTTGTTTTTGTACTTCCTCCTTGATATTGATAGCCATGTCTGGGTGAGTCCGTCTCAACCTTTGTTTTACTGGCAGACATTCTGACCTTAACGGTAGATGATGTTCCACGATGCTGGTATCCAACCCTGGCATGTCCTGGTAGGACCAAGCGAATACATCGGGAAACTTTTTGAGAAGCGTTGTCAAACTCTCTTTGGCAGTTGGACTGAGCAGTGCCCTAATCCTGACTTCTTTTCTTTCTTTTTTCGAACCCAAGTTTACCATTTCCAACGGCTCTTTGTGAGGTTCGATGGATCTTTCCTCCTGTTTGAGTAGTCGGGAGATCTCTTCTGGAATTTCGTTGTCAACTTCTTCTTTAGCCCCAAATACCGGGACTTCAAAGTTGGGAGAAGGCATTGGATTGCATGTTTCAATGGGGTTTAAAACAAGCAATCTGCATGACGTGATGATTGTTTTTTAGAATAGATAGAGAGAATGCAAGAGTGTGTGCAGTGTATTTTCTTTGGAAAACTGCTTGTTTTTATTATTGAATTGTTTTTTAGGATTACCATTTTCTGAAAAACGAAAAGAGAAAACAGGAATTACTGCGGAGATTACAGAACAACGTTATTTTATTTATGAACAAGTCGAGTCTTGAAACTACAGCTCTATAAAACAAAGCTCTGTCGCTTTGGGCGAAGCGAAGAGGGAAATCTACAGAAAGCGAGCCCTATAAAACATCCGTTTCACCTGGGCAGGGTGAAAGGTTAAAGACGACAATTACTTTGACTTATGAACAATCTTCGGAACATCGACTGCAACCCATTGGCGGCGAACTCCTCGGTAAATCACAAAGTCTGGTACCTTCCTTGATTTGTCTTCAGAAATAACGCTGATTTCTGGTGGAGCAGGATCATTGGAATCTGTCTCACAGGCAGAGTTGTCGTAGAAGAATTCCTCAGTTGTATTTTGCATAATATTCGTGCTCTCAGGTAAATCTCCCCATCCAGTTAGCTGGATGTCTTCGAGCCTGATACGAGAGCTCTCAGGAGCAGTGTACTTGACCATATAGTCGTATTTTCCACTTGGTTGTCCTAAGGTGTCCCACACTTTTTTGGAACATGAGGAGTCATCTCTTTCGATGACGTTGACCTCGGGAAAAGCGTAGTTGATGAATTCTAGTCCGGAAAGCTTTGCCAATTCATCGTCGTACTGGATATTTTCTGAATGACCTGAGTGTTTATCCCATGATATGGTGGGGACGCAAGTATTTTGTTCAATGATGCTCAGCTGATTTTCATTGTTCGGCTGATTTTCTTGCCCTGAGTTTCCTGAGTACGGTTGCCAAATAGGCAGACCATCCATTGGGTTATAATAGTCGTGGTCAAAGTTGTCTTTCATCAGAGTGTCCTCCTCTAATGAGTTTGGTGGAGCACGGCATCCTTTCGGATCACAGTCTCCGTATATCATTTCGACGTCTGACCGGGGTATAAATCTCGGACTCTGTGCGGGATAACAAAATGGCGTAGGCACCTCTTCCTGAGACATATACCCGTCCTTGTTAAGATAGGACTTCCACTCTTCCTCTGTATTGGAGGAATCACCTTCATTGATGGTGTGGACTGTTTGAGACACTGGGTGAAGGAAACCTCCACTATGGAAGAAGTCCTGAATGGGATGAAAACTTTCATCGTTAGCAGCAGTCTGGGTACAGGTTGAAGAAAAACCAAGACCCTTCTTTGTTTTATTATCAGTAGGAATGACAAGTTATCCTCATCCTTTCGTATTGTTACTTTCAATTGCCTCGAGGGCATCTTTGTATGAGAAAATAGAGGTTCTTTTCTCTGATTGATTCTCATTGCTCACCGAAAGTGCTTGGAACTGAGTCCCAACAACCTCCTCGGGTTCTATACAAGTAGATAATGAAAGGTTACTCACAAGCAAGGCTTGTTCTCCACAAACTGTGATGAGTTGATCGTTCTTGACGAACTTCAGTTTCTGGTGCAGTGTTGAAGTGACTGCCCCAGCCTGGTGTATCCAAGGTCTTCCTAATAAACAGTTGTACGCTGCCCGGACGTCCATGACCAGGAAAGTGATTAGGAAAGTGTGATGACTGATAGTTATGGGAAGGTCGACTTCGCCAATAACTGTTTTCCGAGATCCGTCAAAAGCATTGACGATGACCTCGCTGCCCCTCATCGGGGATCCTTTGAATGATAGTCGCATTAAGGTGGACTTCGGCATGACGTTGATGGCCGATCTCGTGTCTACCAGTACGCTGGCTAAAGCATCGTCCTGGCAGTTAACTGTGATATTAAGCGCCATGTTGTGGCATTTGCCCTCCTCTGGAAAATCCTCATCTCTAAATCCTAAGTTGTTACAGGAAGTGAGGTTAGAGACGATGCTATCGAACGGTCGTATTGACACATCCTATTCCACAAAGGCCTGCTCTAAGACTTTCTGTGGAGCCTCTCTGTGGGCTTCGGAACTGAGTAAAGGTGATAGCACCGAGATCTTTGAAGGAGTTTGTAACAGTTGATCAACAATGTTGTATTCACTCCTTTGGATGAGCTTCAGCATCTCATCATTGGTTTTTGAAAGGTCGGGATTGCTGGATTGACCGACTGGTGGATCAGGAGCTTCAGTCTGAAGTTCCTTTTCTTTGTTAAGTTCTCCAACTCCTCGGTTGAAGATTCGCCCGCTCCGCATTACTCGACTGATGTCTGCAATATTCACGACGGAGGGTAATGGGATTTCCTTTCCATTCTCAATTATCGTTGCACCGTATTTGTAAGGGATCGCCTTAGCTGATTCATACGGTAATGGTCCTGGCAGATAGATAACTACAGGAGCCTTCTGATTTTTCTGACTGTCGTAAGTAACTTCAATCAGTTCCTAGTTAGGAACCTTTGATTTGTCCAGTAGAGGGGTGATTGTACAGACATCCTTGTTCTGTTGATGATCAGAGATTATGACAACGTCCCTGATTTGATCAGCGAAGTAGTCCGGCATCCAGTTGATTGGCTCGGAACTCGGACAGGGGTGAATCTCTTTACAATCCAACTGACCTTGAAGAGTTGCCCGCACAAGGTAGCATCCTTGGTTATTCTCCGACCAGACTCTACAGTGTTCATAGTTATGTGGTGGCACCTGGCCACGTCCACTTTGAATACAGTGTAACCTCACTAGGTCAGTTTCCATAGATCGGACATCTTGACTTTGACGTCTAGTAGGCACACTGATTTGTTGTGTGTCTTCATCCATGTAGATCGGAAGCCACCAGTGGTTTAACAAGTGTTGTAAAGTTCTTTGAACAAGAGAGCACCCTTGGTTACTCTCACTGCATACTTTACAGTTCAGATAATCGTGAGAAGTGAGAAAACCAAGTTGAACTTGCTTGGCGTGTAACTCCACCAAGCTGGTATTCATTAAACGAATATCAAAGATTTGAATCATGTTGATCTGATAAGGATTTTTATCGAGATCCACCCAAGATCCATCTGACGCTGGAGGGCCTCTTGCACAAAAGAGCATCCCGGTTTATTTACTAAGCAAGTCAGACAGGAACGGTAATCGTGCTGCGGCAGATTGTGATACTGGCTTTGCCTTGAGTGCATTGTCACCAAGTTGACATTCATTGCACGGATGTCGTGGTTCTGAATGATGTTGGAATTCGCATAGGTCATGTTGACCCCGCAAATTCGGTGCTCTTGGATCCACCCGAGATCCAATTGTTCTTGTAGAGCTGATTGCACCATAAAACATCCTTGATTGTCCTTAGAGCATATATCACACTGGTGATAATTATGAGGTGGTATATGCCCATACCTGCTCTGTCTGCGATGCATCTTGACCAGATTGGTCCTCAATAAGAGTACATCATGAATTTGATAAATGTCGTTAGACTCTCCCTCTATCAAACTGACTGCAACCTTCTCGTGTTGAGGCAACGGGTTCGTGAGAACATTTGGATTCGTATCTTTGAAAGATAAGACCCTGCTCCTGACAAGCTTTTGCACATCGGATTTGAAACTGAGACAGTTTTCTATGTTATGCCCTGGTCCTCCTTGATGGTAAGGACAAGTCTGATCCGCCTTAAACCAAAAAGGCGGATTTTCTGGTACTGTAAGAGGAGACTTGGTTTGGACATGCCCCTTGTTTTACGGAGGACGAGCCTGCTGAAGAGGCTGTTGTGTGCTTTGCTGATATTGTTGTTGATGATATTAGCTCTACGCAACCTGAGGTTGATACGTTGGAACAGGCGTAGGGTTAATAGCAGAAGTTACAGCTGCTACTGGTTGGTAACGTTGCCTTTGCTTTCTGAGAGAGATATTCCCAATATCTTGCTCTTTTTTCTTAGGGAAAGCACTACCGTATCTTTTTGTACTACTCGATGATCCAACGTCTTTAACCAGACGTCCTTCTCAGACGGCTTCCTCAAGACGAACTCCCATGCCCACCATCTCGGTGAAATCACTGGGCGCACTGGCAACCATTCGGTCATAGTAAAATGAGCTCAAGGTTTTCAAGAAGATCTTTGTCATCTCTTTTTCCTCAAGAGGTGGACAAATCTGGGCGGCGATTTCACGCCATCTCTGAGCGTACTCTTTAAAGGTTTCCTTGTCCTTTTGCGACATTGATCTGAGCTAATCTCTGTCCGGTGCCATGTCCAAATTGTATTTATATTGATGAACGAAAGCAGTGCCAAGATCTCTGAACGTGCCGATCGTAGCGCGGTTTAAACCCATGTACCATTTTAATGCGGCACCGGTTAAACTATCCTGAAAGTAGTGAATAAGCAGCTCCTGGTTCATTGTCTGAGCTGACATTCACCGAGCGTACATCACCAAATGGCTCTGAGGGCAAGAGTTACCCTTGTACTTTTCAAAGTCGGGCACTTGGAACTTGTGCAGAACTTTCACATTAGGGACCAAACAAAGGTCTGCGGCGTCCTTTCCAAATAAATCCTGACCGTGAAGGGCTTGCAGTTCTTTCTGCATTTCCAAGAACTGTTCCTGGAACTCATTCATTCTGTCGAACATGTTTTCGTTTCCACCAGAAGGTATCTGTGGAATCTGTCCTTCTGGGACAGTGTGTACCACGGGCGGTGGTATAGTCATTATGGCCGAGACTCTCGGTGCCTCCCGAAGTTTGTGACCTTCAGGAGTTGCTGTCATGCCCCTGGCATCTTCGCTTTCCCGAAGTTTGTAACCTCCAGGCCCAGCGGCTCCTGCTGAAGTTTCTAGATCTTCCATGATCGGCGGAATATATCCTTCCGGGATATAGTTGATAGGCATGCCCCAGGGACGATCTTTTGGTATTTTGTATCTAGGATTAGACTTCTCCACTATGGGCGTCGATGTGATCTCTGAGATCAAGGTCCTTTGCTGTTGCATCTGAGCTTCTGCTAGAGCTTGCATGTCGTTATGAAGCTTTCTCAGATCTTCTTTCAGAGTGTCGATCTCTTCCCTCAACTCTCTGTTCTCTTCCTCGAGATCATCCATCTTTTTCTGACGATTGGCCCGAGTATTGTACGAATAAGACAGTTTGACTCTAGAATCGAGATGCAAACGTGAGATTCGTAGGTAAGAAGAATGCGTTTACGTGAGAATGATGAATGATATGCAATGATTATATTAATTGTATATATTTTTCGTTTATTCAAAGAAAACTTCGACAATTAGATTGCAAATATCAAACAGTGGGGAAACCCCGTTTTATTGAATTCAAAGGATTGCGGAAACGGAAATACAATAGATTACAAAGTGCTGAAAAAGGAAGTCTAAGCTAATGGATCTTGAGTCCTCTCTGAAGAGAGCTCGGGTGCTGGTTCTGGTGCATTCCTTTTCTTTGACCGGGGCTCTTCAGCCGTTGTCGGGTTGTCATTCCTTTGCCAAGTAAAAGGAGCGAGCTAATTCCTTTGGTCATCCTGATTTTCTACAGCATGTTGCTCTAAAATCTCAATCAGAGCATCTTTTTCTCTTAGTAGCTGCTGTATTTTCTTACACTCCACATTGAGAATACGGTACTTGTTCCTCCAAGATATCTTCTCCTGCTGAACTTTGCTGAGAGTAACCTGAAGCTTTTCTGTCTCAGACATAAAATAAAGGGCAGAGTCCCTTAATGGAAGAACTTCCTGGAGAGGGTAAGGCATCCTCAGCTTGAGAGCTCTAGTTTGTACCCAGTGGAGATAGGGCTCCACAGAGATACAGTCTGGTTTTCCTAGAGACTCTCGTCCTTTCCTATGAACGTGTTTCTAAGCGTGCATTATTTCTGTCTTTAGTGCCCTGTCATTTTCTCCTTCCTTGAAGAAAAGACCTTCCAAATGAGCATTACACGGGACATGCCTCATTGGGTACCCAAATTGACGACGAACTAACACTGGATGATAATTGATTCCTCCCTTAGTTCCTATAAGGGGTACATTTGGGAAATTTCCACAACGGTCAATGATTCTGATCCCGTCATAGATTCGATTATATCAATCGATGTCAGAGTTGGTAAGAGACATGATTCTCTGCGACCAACGTAAAGTATTCTTTTGATCCCAAAAAGCAGCAGACTTGGGCAAATGGGAAGTGAACCATTTGTAAAGCAAGGGTACACAGCACGTGATCATTCCTTCGCTGTATAAATTCCTTAAGTGTACCGAATGACACGCATTTGCGAGTAAGGTCGGTACAGGGTTGCCAATCAGAAAAATCTTAATGGTGTTGATATCTACGAAGTTATCAATGTTGGGAAACAAAAATAACCCGTAGGTGAGCAATGCAAAGATGCTTTCGAAAGCGACCACGTTCCCTATACTGGCAAAGTACAGGGCTTTCTTTATCAAGAATTGGGCTGGCAAACCCTGGATGCCACCCTTAGTGGTCATGTGAGTCCTGACTTCTGACTCGTCCAAATAAATTGCTCTTGCAATGGTTTGATCCTTTAGAATTTCTTCCAGTCCAGAAAAGGGAGCTTGATCAGTGATGTGTAAATCAGTCAGGTGAGAATACTCCTCCAGTGTTGGTGCTAGTTGATAATTCGGGAATGTGAAACAGTGATAGACCGGATCGTAGAACTGGATTAGTATGGACAAGATTCCTTCGATTACATGGACCCTTAACAAGGACAGCAGCCCTCCGTACTTGGCTCTGAAAGCCTCGTGGTTGGTGATCATCCTTGCCAAACCTCTCAAATCCTCTAACTTTGGAGCCTTGAAGGTGTACTTATGAGTTTTTCTTCTACCGAAATCCATTAGCGCAATCTCCTTTCTCTGACATTTGCAATCATTGTCTTAGTTTAATTTGAAAAAGAGAGACTAGAAGAGAAGATTTTTCTTTGTTTTAATGTTTTTTAAATGAATGTATGAATGCAGCACACGAAAACATAGAAAAAACATGGGGTCAAAGGGTCGGTGTCATGAAGTCAAGGCTCTACCCCCCCCCCCCCCCCCCAAAGGTTTATACTGGTGATTTTTTGTACCTGTCTGCAAAATCATTGATCCCTCTTGGGATAACAACAGCAAGCGGATCGCCAGCGAGCTGATGCATCCTAGAGTGATCTGAGATGAGGGTAGTATCGTGTGACAACTATTTCTGATAGCTTCCACACTACAAAATGGCTTAAGTCTACTAAAAACCTCAGCTTCTCAGATAACCCAGTCGACCACACTACTTTCAACAACCAGAGACGTATAGGCAATGTATCTGCAAAGGGAGTCTCCACTGAGTCTGATGGTCGATCGGGGGATCTTAACTGGGATTCACTCCCCGCAAGATTACCCGCATTGCCATCACCTATCTTAGGTGTATACTGAATCTTTCCACATGCGGCATCACACGCATTCCCATTAGCAGAAAATAAACACAGATATCAATTAGGAAAAGCAGTATATATTTGTCTTAATCATCTTAGACCTCTAGTCTTATGATCCTATACAGACAATGACTCCCCAGTAGAGTCGCCATTTCTGTGACACCTTGTGAACTCAGGGTTTTCTACCTAAGAGATGGGAGGAGAACAAGATCTCGATGTCCACAGTGAAGTTGCCATTTCTCAGTGGCGTTTTCTAAACTTAAGGTTTCATACCGAAGACTGTAAGAAAGAGAAGGGCCCCACAGTGGGCGCCATTTTTATCTGTAGCGCGATTTTTGTGGTCCTGAGTCACGATCGCTTGGGTACTACTGTTCGATTCATTTTTTATCCTATTGAGCTGACTAAGGAAGGGAAATAGACGTCTCCAATTAACCCTGCTTGCATATTGAGTTTGAACAACGGTCTGTTAGATTACAGATGCGATTAAGATATGGGTCCCTCTTCGGTTTATTTTGTTAAGGATGGAATGCCTGGGCTATTTGCGAGGTTTTTGGTAATGTGTTTAGATTTGTTGCTTTGTATGAAAGTACGGGATTTTTGGTTTTTGATTAGTATGCTCGCTAAGATTTTTGCAATCTTATGCCTACGTATTTCCGAAACAGGGAAATCAGAGCGATCGTAGTTCCTCCTATTCTATGGGAGGAAAAAGGTGTTTTGGTGTCTTGTTCAAAGCCCAAGATGTGAAGCTAAATGGTTTGTTTGTATCTTGTTTAAAGCCCAAGATGTGAAGCTAAAAGGTTTAGGATTAGAGAGAATTTTTCATCTCTAAAGGGGGATATTTGGTCTGTTTATCACAACTGTTAGGTGACTGATTATAAAGGAGAATTACTTTAACTGGGATATGTGAATCCAGCAATGCCATAATTTCCTTTATAGGGGATTTTTAACCTGAAGGAGAAGACTTTAACTCAGTATAGAGCAATGCCATCTTTCCTTAGGAATTTCTCATGCTAAAAGAGGGACAGTGGCGTGGATGTAAATAATCCAGAGGCTTGCCGCTTACAGCAATTAGATGAAGGAAAAGGAGTTGTTGATGTTTGTACACTGTGAGCAAGGCACTGATTTGATGCCAAAAGGTTAATTGACTCAACCGGGGTTTTCTTTATACAAATCCTAAGAGGGGGCTAGGGACCCAACAAGAGGGTGTTTTTTATATGTCTCGTACAAAGCCCGAGATAGAGGCGAAAAGGTTTGTGACCCAACAAAAGGGTCTTTTATACTCAACAAGAGAGTGCTAACAAGTGACTGACTCAACAAGAGAGTGTTTTTATACTCAACAAGAGAGTGTTTTCTATCTCGTACGAAGCCCGAGATAGAGGCTAAGGGCGGGGGGGGCGGGGGGGGGGGGGGGGGGGGGGGGGGGTTGACTCAACAAGAGAGTGTTTTATATCTCGTACGAAGCCCGAGATGGAGGCTAAGGGGTGATTGACTCAACAAGAGAGTCTTTTATACTCAACAAGAGAGTGTTTTATATCTCGTACGAAGCCCGAGATGGAGGCTAAAAGTGTTTATGACCCAATAAGAGGGTCTTTTATACTCAACAAGAGAGTGTTTTTGGTATCTCCTACAAAGCCCGAGATGGAGGCTAAAAGTGTTTGTGACCCAACAAGAGGGTCTTTTATACTCAACAAGAGAGTGTTTTTGGTATCTCGTACAAAGCCCGAGATGGAGGCTAAAAGGAGACTGACTCAACAAATGAGTCTGAAAAGGTTAGGATCGCTAGGGAAAATCATTTGTACAATGCCCAAGAGGAGGCTAACTTTCCTGAGGAAAGGATTATTATACAAAGCCTAAGAGGAGGCTAACTATGCTGGTGACTGTTTCAGTTTAGTGACAGGTCCAGTAAGTTGCATAAAAGAGAAAAGCAGTTCTTATAAAGGGAACGATTAAAGGTAAGGTTGTGCTTTGGTACTAATCAGAGGATCAGGGTTATTTCCTGTTCTTTAAGGAAATGGAAAATCTAAAGGGTATTGAGACTGTCCAAGTCTACTGGTGTTTTGAGAAATTGATTCTCAGATAGTGAGTGATCTTTGTATGATGCCCAAGAGAAGGCTGGTATGTTAAGGGATGAAGGTCAACCCATTAACTGGTCCGACACTTGACTCAGAAAGACAGCTCTAGCAAATTGATGACTAGGTTCTGTTCCTATACCTGTAGAGGTCTCTGGGTCCTTGTACTAAGCCCAAGAGAAGGCATGAGAGCTTTTAAGAAGCCGAAGGGTCCTTGTACAACGCCCAAGAGGATGCGGGGATGCTTTTAGAAAGCCTGTGGGTCCCAAAACCTCGAGAAGTTCAAGACATGCTATTCACAGAGAATAGATCAAGCCAGGAAAGTCCGAGAATTTGGAAGAAACTTAAGAGATGTTATTCATGGAGAATATATCAACTCTGGGGAGTAGAATTTCTTTAACAATTTCTAAGAGTGACAGTCTGAGAAAGGGTTCACCGAGAATGCTGCCTTTCACGTCTCCATATTGTTTAACCCCAAGAGGAGGGAAGACTATATCTGGAAATCCTATGGGGATCTAGTTTTGTTTGTATTTAAGAGTGACCTACAGGCTTTACCTAGTGCAAGACGTAGTTGCCGGAGAAAACTCTAAATAGCTATACTAGTATTACACAGTGGATATTTGATGAGTATATAAAAGTTTGTGAAAGAAGACTTACAGTGAGCAGCCCCACAATACAGTTATATATATATATATATATAAGAGCAGATAAAGAAAGCGGGTAAACACTTACTCGGTTGTAGAGCTTCCATGTTGTTTTGTTAGTTGTTCAACAAAGAAAGCTTTGATAACAATATTATATTCTAAATCAAAGGAGAAAGTGCTTTGAAAAGATTGTTGGGGCTTACAGCTCAAGGAGAGGCCCAAGGTTTTATCAGTGCTTGCACTGTGGTTTTGTAAACTGTACATAGGGACTTATACAATAAGTGAGGCCCACAAAGTTTTTATGTACAAGGGGAGTTTTGGGTCTTACACTCTATTAGAGGCCCAAAGAGTTTGAAAAAAAATGGGGCTTATAACACGAGGGTAGGCCCAAGTTTTAAACTGGCGATCGCGCCGAGATTCTTCTTTTAATGTAGAGGGGCTTATACGATATCTGAGGCCCAAAAAGGTTTTGGTTAAAAGGGGATTGGGTTTTACACTCTATTAGAGGCACAAAGAGTTATTTTAAGAAAATGAATGGGTCTTATAGCTCAAGGAGAGGTCCAGGGTTTTGTTTTAAAAGGCGACGATCGCGCCGTGATTTTGAAAATACAACAGGACTTATACAACGTCTGAGGCCCAAAATGGTTTGTATTTACAAAGGATTGGGTCTTACACTCTACTAAGAGGCCCAAAGTGTTTTGAAAATGATTGATGAGGGTTGAAATCAAAGAAACCCTATTTTGTTTTTCTTGAAAAGTAAATATTTAAAAAAAATTAATAAAATGATAAAAATACCAAATAGATTTGAATAAACCACTTGCGATTTTTGTTTAAGGTTTGAAAAATGAGGTTTTAATCACAAGATGATTTAGAGCTCATTTGATTTTGATTTTCAAGGTAAATATTCACTTTTAAAATGTTTAAAATAATTAAAAATGAATTTATTCACAAAAAATACTAACTATATTAAATAAATAATATAAATTCGATTTTTTGTGGAATAAAATATTTCAACATTTTTGTGATTTTTTACAAAAAGAACCAATCAAAAATAATTAAAATTGAGGGAGTTATTAATTTTTCAAATCATTAAAAATAATAAGAAAAATAATAAAATATGAAAAAAAAAAACATGAAAAAGTTGTAAAAAAAGAGAATCTGGGGCGAGGGGGATTCGATGCATTTTTTGTGCTATCTCTTGGTACAGGCATGAATTACATGATAAATTGGTGCAAACACAACACATATAACATGTATAAGAGATGCATGATCAGTGGACATCAAAGGAAAGCATGATTCAAAGAATTCAAGTTGTGATGCTTACTTCTTTTTGGAGCTTTTGTGCAATCTGCCAAGCGCCTTGTTCCAGAAATGATTTGATGCTTTGGAGACCCTCAAATGATCTCTTAGAAGCTTTTAGGATGGTTGGAATCAGCTGGAAACCTTAGGAACAAGTTTGAGCTCTTTCCTGCAAAAGGGGCAAAAGTGGCCAAAATAGCAACTCTCTCAAATGGTGTTCCAGATGTGGGGAACAATTTAGGACAGTTCAAGGATGATATTTGGAATGTGTTTGAGGTTTTATCAGGTTTGGAAAGTGACTGAATCAAGACATGGCTTGAAAAATGTACAAAAGTCCAATTTTGAGGTTTTGACAGGTGACTTTGTGATTTTGGTGTTACAGGTCACTTATGAGTGTTTGGATCACCTCTATATGATGTTTATGAGGTGTGTGTGTGTGTGATTGGTTTAGTTGGAATTGCTCTCAAACTCAAAACCCGATGCTGACTTGCTTTGGAAGACAAATTTGGAGGTGAGAAGGTGATTTATAGGAAAGCATCTGTTTGATGGCTTTGGTGTACTCAAACTGATCACAAATGAGCTCTATTTATAGTTGAACAAGTTTTTTTTAGGAGCAATAGTGATTGGCAACTACTGCAGAGGTTTGGCCAATGTTGATCAATGAAAATCCAAGTCTCATCTAGCCATTGACTAGAGGTTAGGGCACAGGCTGCTGGTTCCCTTGGTCTTGGATATGTCTTGACCGAATTTAGTTGGAAATGGCTCAGTCCATGCCACCTTGGTGTATCCATTAAATGCTCCAAAACAAAATTGGAGTCTTGTCCCTCTTTTAGGCATTTCTAGGTTTGGCATGCTACTTTTGGTTCCAAAGACTTGAGAGGCTTATGGATCAGTGTTTGTCCCTCCTTGGTCTCCCCCTGAGGTGTTCAGATGGATAAACTTGTTTGTCATTTGCAAAAGTTTGGCAAATCGAGCAAAATGTACAAATTTGCCTTGCTTTGACAGTTTTCAGCAAGGCATATTGCCATTGTCATATCTCATGGCTCAAGTGGAATTTGATGGAGTTCTTGGCCATTTTGGAAAGCCCTCGTATGATACAACAACTGTTTGATCATAGTTGGTTTTGATACTTTTTGGATCCAAGTGAAAAATGCCCCTACATTTGGAAAAAAGTGAAGGCAGATTCTGACTTAGTGAAATTTTCACTAAGGGTTGGAAAAAAGTGACATTTTCACTTTTTGTGATTTTGATCATTCCATAACTTAAAATCCATGAGAAATTGGAATGAGTTGTGTTTGAAGCTTTTGTAGAGTGCCATGAGAGCTACAAATCCAGCTTTGAATGGGGAAAACTGGCCTTGTGGTTTAGGAGTTATGATCCTCCAAAGTTGGTACCCTAGCCACTTTGTTCCATAACTTAGAAAATTTTCTAAGTTTTTATGGTTACCCCTTTTACAAGTTATCCCACTTTTCTTGATTTTTCTTGATTAATGATGATTTCAACCACACATTAACATCATTTTAGGGTTAAAGAACCATAATTGTGAAAAATCTCAAAAAGTCAAAGTTGACTTTTGTGCACAGTTGACTTTTTGTCAAATGAATTCCAAACTGTGCGATCCTCTATGAAATCAAGTCCTTGACCTAAATTAAACTTGATGGATTGATTTCATAGGTGTTATAGGGTGTATTGAATCATGTCCCAAGGGTTGGGAGCATGCCTGGGTCAAAAGTCAAAGATATAGTTGACTTTTTTTCGTGAAACCCTAAATGTGGTTCTGATGAACTTGAAACTTGTTGATCAAGTTTATTGGATCAATCCATTGTTTCAAATGGATCAATGTGGTGTATTAGAGACCCCCAAATCATATCTTGAGGTCTTGGCTCATGATTTGTCCCAAAAGTCAACTTAGGGGTGAATTAGGTCAAGAAACCCTAATTCCTAATTTTTAATGAATGCATCCCCTGAGGCAAAATTGACTTGATGATTGGGTCCATAAGGTTCCATGGAGCATATTAGGTTATTCTTTGAAGCATTGGCTCATTCCCAGAGTAAAATTTCCATCTGGAGGCCCTGGTCGACCAAAACCCTAATTTGGTGACACTGGCGATCTTGAGGCTTAATCCACCCAGAATGCTGCAACCTTGTGCTTGATTCTTGCTGTGGGAGTCATCTTGATCCATTGTGAATGTTTGAGAGGTTATACAAGTTTAAGATCATGTCATTTCTTGATTGATCCGTTGTCTAAAGCTCAGAGAGGGCTTGAACCCTAATTATTGATTGTAGTGAATGCTCACCCATCTTTGGGGAGACTGATGAGTATGAAAGGTCATCCACATTGTGATGATGGTTTGCCCAATGATGGGAAATCTTAGTGGTCAAAATTTGGGGTATGACATGAGTCAGTTGTCAAGTACATTTGCATTTGTGTTGCATTTGGTGATTATTTTTTGTGTTACGACGTGTGGATGAGAATACTTAATATGTTGATGTTGTTGAAATTATTGTGTGATGGTGTTAGTTAATCTACTTCCGATTATTTTTCACCTCTAATTATTGAAGTGTATTTTTACCCCTTATGTTTGAATGTTGCCTTTACATGGGCATCGTGCATATACTTAGGAGTAGCTTTGACTGAAATGAGTGGAAGGATAGCTCTTTAAGTTACTTCTATTAGGTGTCGTTTATTTAGTAGAGTCTGCTCTGATCATGTAACATTGGGATGGGAACCGTTCGTGTTTATTTCACTTATTGTTGTTTGTTGGAGTTTTGATTTTATGTTGTTAAGAGTAGAACAATAAAACTTACTTGTTTATGTTTTTAAATTTGAAGTAGAGTTGATGAGACCAATGATATTAATGTTATATGTTTGATTGTGTTGTTTTTAATTGTGTTCCGCTGCTAAGTTATATTAGATGAGTTTGGATGTCCTGTAAACTTCCTAGGTGAAATAAAGTTACAGGATTAACATATGTTGTTTGTTGTGTATGTGTGACATCCTATGTGATAAGTTGAAAATCTCTAATTTATTTATGAATTATGCATTGGGGTAAATAAGGTGTTACACCTCCTGTCTAAGACTTTGCCTTTCCTTATAGCACATGTCTAAGACTTCTTTGCTCAGACCTCATGTTTAAGTCTTTGCCTTTGCTTAGAGCACATGTCTAAGACTTCTTTTCTCAGACCTCCTGTCTAAGACTTTGACTTTTCTTATAGCACATGTCTAAGACTTCTTTGCTCAGACCTCTTGTCTAAGACTTTGACTTTTCTTAGAGCACTTGTCTAGGACTTCTTTGCTCAGACCTCCTGTCTAAGACTTTGCCTTTTCTTATGAACAACATATTCAAAAGAAAAGAGAGCAAGGTGTATCAGATTTTGAATCAGAGACACTGAGTAATGACCCTAACAAAGATCTTAAGCACTTAAAGATTTCTAGGATATTCGGTATTTAGGAAACCTTAACCCTTATTACAATTAACAACAGTAACAGAGGATTCTGCATATACAATAGTGTTGCTCACTGTAGAACACCTATATCCTCTTTTGCATTCTAGTTGCTTCTTGTTTCTTATTCCCATTCTTTGAAGTAAAACTTCCAACTACTTAAATAGCAGATTTCTGGGAACTAGCCGTTGAGAAGATAAATAATCAGGAAGTACTTTGATCTCTTTTAAAGTACAAGAGATATTTGAGAAAAGATACACTCACAATCTTGATCTATTGTGTAACTTAATTAACCATTGAGTCTTCAGAAGAATTTTGTACTTTTAGAGTCGTTGAGAGAGATTATCCATAAATTATGTCAACATTCCTTGAGCCTTTTGATTGTAGACTCTAGTTGCAGAACTGATTGGACATATTGGTACTCTTTCTTTAGTACGGATAATCATGAGCTTCGTTACAGATTCTGAACGCTTTATTAGAAGCTATTTTCAATTTTGAGAGTAAAACTAATGAGATGCTTCTTATGATGCTGAGATCATCAGCATCAGAATCCATTCCAGAATATCACTTAGCAATATGTTCTTCTCTACACCAACCATGCCTTCATAACAGATCCTGAGTAGGTTTCTTTAAGCATTATGATCTACATACATGAATACACATTAGATAACACCATTGTTCTCTCAATACTATTGCTATCATCAAAACCCAAGTGGAATATGTCAAGAGAAAATCTTGTTCTAACAGATTCAACCGTAATGTAAACTTCCTCAAGCGTTCAAACATTTTCTGCAAGTGATCTATATGGTCCTCTTCGCTTTGTGATTTAACAATCATATCATCTATATCTACTTCAATTTCTTTGTGCATCGTGTCATGGAAAAGGGTGACTATTGCTCTTTGATAGGTTATCCCAGCTTTCTTTGGAGCAAAGGGAATTACCTTATAGTAACATGTGTCCCATGGGGTGATGAACGTGGTCTTTTCCATATCCTCAGGCTCCATTTTGATATGATTATAGATTGAGAAACCATCCATGAATAAGAAAACAGAAAACTTGGCAGTGTTGTCCATAAGTGCATCAATATGTGGCAGAGGGAAGTCGTCCTTTGGACTGGCTTTGTTCAAATCCCTATAGTCAACACACATCCTCACTTTACCATCCTTTTTAGGGACAGGTACGATGTTAGCAACCCTTTGAGAGTATTTGGACATTGCTAGAAATATCGCGTCAAACTGTCTTTTAACTTCCTCCTGGATCTTGATGAACATATCAGGTCTGGTTCTCCTTAACTTTTGCTTCACAGACAGGCATTCCGATCGAAGTGGTAGTCGGTGCTCTACAATGTTTGTGTCTAGTCCAGGCATATCTTGATATGACCAAGCAAACACATCCACGTATTCATACAGCAGCTTGACCAACCTCTCCTTGATGTTGGCTTCAAGAGTATTCCCGACCTTAACCACTTTCTTTTCCTCTTATGTGCCCAAGTTGATGACCTCTATCGGCTCTTGATGCAGCTGAATGGTTTTGGCCTAGTGCTCGAGCAGCCTCGTTGGTTCTTCACGAAGATCGCAATCATCCTCACACTGCTCTTCAGCTTGGTTAATGGGGAGTTCAAAGTTATAAGGGATTGTATCGTTATTGGGTTCAATAGGTTCATTGATTATTCTGCATGATTTTAATGTTGATTTTAGAAAGTGGAAAAAATAAAATGCAAAAAAAGGGAGAATCTTTTTTGTAGTTTTTGAAAAGGTTGCCATTTTCTTAAGACAACATAAAATAAAAGAAGTTGAATAACAACATGCTTTTATTAATGATGATAATCATTTAAAACAAAGGGCTCTACATAGGGTCCTTAAGCCTTGGCCAGAGCAAAAGGATTTGAGAAAAAACAAATTACTTTGACAAATGTATCACTTCGAGTAAATCAATGGATTCCCAATTGTCCAGAGGAGTAGTACAACGCTACACCAGGCAGGGTGTTGTTGAATCCGTCATGCCGTCTTCTAAAGCAGCTACTTGATTTTCGTCGATGAAACCGACATTGAGGAACACCTCTTGGAAACTTCAAAACGTTTGTTTTTGCAGGATCTTAGACATCTATATTCATAAGAGGCATGTACCCTACTCCAAAGCAATCTCTTTTCTCTGGAATATTGATCACTTGACCCCAACCTTCAGGGTTTCCTCTCTCAAGCATTGCCTTAGCGCCTTTCAATGAAGAAAAAGATGAGCTTACAATTGTGTCTTGGTTCTTTTCCTCCAAGAATACTGCATTAGCAATTTCAAGGGTTTGGAAAGAAGTTTACAATGCCCCTTCATCAGCCTCTATATACTGAAACAATGAAATATGGTTGATCAACAGGTCTTTTTCATCAGATATTATGATCAATTTACCTTTGTATACAAATTTCATCTTCTTATAGAGAGTAGAACTGATTGCGCCCGTAGCGTGGATTTGTGGCCTTTCCAACAAACAACTGTATGTCGGGTTAATGTCCATGACCTGGAAGGTTATCTGAAAAACATGTGGGCCTATCAGTATGGGTAAGTCCACTTTTTTTATCATAGTTCTTCGCAATCCATCAAAGGATTTTACTATCATTGCACTAGGTCTCATCATGGTTTCTCTACAAGAAAGCTTGCTAGTGTAGATTTTGGCATCACATTTAACGATGATCCTGTGTCCACCAAGACTCGGGCTAACACATCGTCTAGAAACTTCATGGAGATGTATAGTGCTCAATTTTTATCTCTTCCTTCTTTAGAGAGTTCTCTGTCATGAAAACTTAAGCTATGGAAGTCCGTAAGATTGGATACAACTCCATTCAATTGATCCACATTAATGCTCTGTGCTACATGCTCTTGCATGAGTACTTTCATTAAAGCCTCTTTGTGAGGTTTTGAATTCAGTAATAATGACAAGACGAATATTTTTTAGGGAGTTTAGTGGAGTTGGTCCACCACTTTATAGTCACTTCTTTTGATCAACTTCAAGAACTCATCAGTTTCTTAGTGTAAGGTTGTATCATTAGCAACTTCCATCTCTTTGTGGGGTTGGGATGTCTCAATACCTTGTTCTTTGATCACTTTCTCAACAGAAACCTTCTGGGGTGGCGTAGGTTAGAAACACTACTACAAAACGCTCAAACAACAACGCCAGGTTTACAACGGCATCCTATACACCGTTCTTATAGTGCGTACTGGATGCGATCGCATTATTTTAATTAGAAATCTCAAGGGTATAATAACGGTTGTTATGAAAACCGTGGTGATACAATCTAGCTATCATGCGTTCGAACCTCATCGCCCTCAAATAGTTTATCCCTTTGACGTAAATGCTCCCTTTTTAAGTTTTATTAATATTTAACTAAAAAATAATAAGGATATCACGACGGATTTTTCTTAAAACCTTTGTTACAAACTGAAGCTTCTTTTTATGTATTTTAAACACCAAGTATATATCAATTTATCCATTGAAAAAAGAAACAAGACGAAACAACCCTAACACCAACGCCGTCACCATTGTCAGGAAGAAGACAACAACAAAAACAAGAAAGTATTCTACTTTAAGGTGTTGCAATGTCACATTTGAAGACAAAATCATCCAAAGGTGTTTCTACGTCTTCTTCCAGTGTAAAATCTCGATCTGGAAATTTTTGTGGTTGTGATGGTCATATGGTTTCGTATCAATGTAAGAAGGGACAAAATAAAGGAAGGCTTTTTTTGGAGATGTCCATTTTGGAGGAGCGGTGAAACATGTAATTTGTTCATATGGGATGAAGACGTGGGAGAAAGAGATGGAAATGACGATGAGAGCATTATGAAGTCAGAGTTGGAAGTTGTGGGCTATCTGAAGGTTATGTATGGGGATTTAAAGAAAAATAATAAGAATTTGAAGAACAAACTGAAATCAGAGATATTTTCTGGAAATATCAAGATGTTATGTTTTCTTGTATCCTTTATGTTTAATGTTTACTTTGTTATGAAATGTAATAGTTGAATTAGGGTTTGAATTACATTGTTGATGTTTAAACTGCAGATGCATTGTTACATTGTTGATGTTTAAACTGCAGATGCATTGTGAATTACATTCTTGATGTTTAAACTGCAGATGCATTGAGTTAAAAGTTAAGGCGCACCTTTTCTTTTTTATTTATTTTAAAAATTCACAAATAAAAGGGTTACCACTACGGTTCTTCTGGTTAGCCGTAGTGATATATTTATAATAAATAAATACCTATCTATACGGTTTTTATTTATTTTAAAATTCACAGATAAAAGGGTTATCACTACGGTTATTCTGGTTAACCGTAGTGATATATTTATAATAAATAAATACCTATCTATACGGTTGTTATTGTTAACCGTTGTGAAATAGTTTACCCATATATAAGCGAAATAACTTTCACTTAATTGACAGTAACGCCGTTGCCTTCAAAGTGAAACCCTAGAACCCATTTTTTCTCTTCGTTTTCACCATTAGCCGTGAATCTTGTGCTTCATACATTAAGGTATTCTTCTTCTTCCATCTATTGTTAGATATTTCCCATTATCTCATTTGTGGATTGTTATTTTTGTTGATTATTCTCATTTTTTCAGATTCGTTTTCACTACCTTAATAAAGACCATGCTTTGGAAACTTCATAATGTTTGCGTAGCAATGGAAAAAAGTACAAGAAGCATGAAGCTATGATAGAAACTTCATCCACCTTGTACTTTTTCTTCATAGCTTCACGAACAAGATGTTAGTAAATGAAGAATCAACACTGTAAGCAAACTTTATCTAGTTTTAGAAACAATGAAAAGAAATATAAGAAGTATGAAGCTTTTGTGTAAGCTTCTTCCTCCTTATACTTCTTTTTCATTGCTTCCCAAACTAGTTCAACATCATAATTGGTTCCTGTTCCACGATTAGTTTCATTAAAAGGTGTGTTATTCCTGTTCCTCTCTTTACTCTTCACTGGATTATGGTTTTAGGGTTTGTTTTCAACTGTGGATGCTCATTTTTGAAGTTTGCTTTGTTTCCTTTCAGGTTAAGGGGATGATACAGGGTGATGATGCTGGTGGAAGCAAGCGTATTATATCAGTTTATAATATCTGGATCTGGTATAGAATGTTGTTTGAGTTTATTATATTCTATGTAGATTGTTTGTTTCACTAACCCTCACTTAAAATACATTCATTTAATTTGACATAGATACTTATAATCTACAAATTAAGTTGTATTTGAAAACCAACTTAAACAAACCAATGTTGTTTTCTGATTGCATGTCTCTCGCCATTCATCTCACGTTCTTTTATATATAGATTATGGTATAATGATATGGCTCCTTAGATGCATCGCCATCGTCCATTATAGTTAAATCAAAGATGAGGCAGATTATCCAATGTCTTGTTGATCTTATGGAAATTTAACTATAATCGAAGATAGCGATATATCGAAGGAGTCAGATCAATAAACCACAATATATGTAAATGAGCGTGAAATGCACGATGAGACGAATACAATCAGAAAACAACATTGGTTTGTTTAAGTTGGTTTTCAAGAACAGTTTAATTTGCAGATTATAGACATCTTCATCAAATTGAATCCATGTATATTTATTTTGTGAGGTGTTTGGAAAACAAGCAATCTACATTTAATATAATAAACTTAGGGTACTTACAACAACGGTTATCTATTGTAACCGATATCATAAGTAATTTATGTTTTATATAATTTCACTGCTGATGGGTTTCGAACCGAGTACCTAAGTGTATGTTTCACAACGGTTAATTATCATAACCGTTGTGATATATGGCTCGCGCCCTGCCTTTCAATAACGGTTTCCAGCCAGTTGTAGAAACAACTAACTTACAACGACAATCTACATAACAGCGCCTTCGCCCACGTCATTATATGTCATTCCCAACCGTTGTTAAATGGGTTTTTCGTAGTAGTGAAAACACGCCTGCTACAGGTCATCCTGCTTCCCCTTGCAATTTTTGACACGTCTGGTTTATCAGCAATCACATATCTATTTTCCATAGGTATCTCTTGGCCATTTACAAAGGCAATTGCGTTGTAACGCCAAGGTAATACATTGGTACGAGTGTATTGGAAAAGGAGCTAGTTAGATTACAACTGCCAGAGATATATGATTACTCCTTTGTTGAACATTAGGTACCCTTTGATGCTCGATCTCCAATGGTGCCGATAATTCGTAGTTTTGCTCGATCACGACCACGTCTTTGGTAATTCTAGTAGGGCTGACTTGAATTATCCTTAGTCCATCAACTGCTGAACATCATTCTGGACCACTAGGCAACCTTTCAACTGAGTAGCACATCTGACACAAACATCATGTTTCTTCTAAATCAAACCAAACTCCACCAATCGGGCATGCAGTTCCTTCAATGGAGTTTTTACATTCTTCATATCTTCGATAGGCTGGTCATTGGATATATCTTCAATGACATTAATAGTAGGCCCTACATGAGGTGGTAGAGGGTTATTTGCCACATTAAATCCAATATCTTTGAAGGATAAGATCTTGTTATTAGTTAGTTCCTGGACTTTGGCTTTTAGTGTAAAACAACCATTGAGTGTATGCCCTAGTGCACCTTTGTGTACTCACAATGAGCGTTAGGTTCATACCAAGGAGGGGGTTGACCGGTAAATGGGGGCAGTGATCTGGGGACCACTAGACCTTTTTGCAACAAGGATGGCTATAATTCCTTGTATGACATGGTAATAATATTAAAGCTTGGCCTTCTTCGATTACGATTCTGATTAACCGGTGCATTATGAGGAGCCTAGGGCCTGGATTGCTGATAATCCTAGGATGTAGGCGCTTGCTGACGTGGAGGTACCACTTGATTTAGCTGATACCCTAGCGCAAAAGGTTGCGGATAGACTGGGTAAGCAGAATTTGGAGCTTATGAGTAAGTTGGTGCGATAACAGTCACGTAAGGTGGTGGACAGTAAGGCATAGGTGGAAGTGGTTGCTGATATGACAAAGGTTGTTGTGGCTTTCTTTTATGGTTCCTCCTTTAGCCAACAAATATGACTCTAGCCTCTCCCTCTTTTTTTTCTGGAAGTTTCCAAAAAACTTTTTCTGAGTGCTAGGTGCCCTAACATTGCTAAGAATCTTCCCATTTTTTAGACCTTTATCAATATGATCACTGATTGCAACCAAATCGGCGAACCCCGCTGCACCGCTACTCACCAGTCTATCAAAGTAGGGATCTTTCAAGGTGTCTACAAATTCTTAGGCCATTTCTTTCTCGAACAAAGGAGGATCTACTTGAGCGGCTAGTTCCCGCCAGTGTTGAGCATATTCTTTGAAGGGCTTTTTTTCCTTCATAGTCATACTGTGCAATTGCATCCGATCTGGAACCATATCAAGATTATACTTATATTTTTGCAGAAAGGCATTAGCTAAATCTTTTCAACATTGACTTTTACTATTTTCCAAGCCCATGTATAACTTGAGGGAAGCTGCACTCAAACTATCTTGGAAACAGTGTATGAGCAGCTTATCATTTTTGGTGTGGGCAACCATCTTCCTAAAATACATCACTAGATGACTCCTTAGACAGGTGTGCCCCTTATACTTTTCAAAGTTGGGGGTTTTGAATTTAGCCGGGATGACTAAATCCGAGACCAATCACATATCCATGGCAGCAGCACCAAAGATATCATCTCCCCTACAGCTTTCAATCTCTTTTCCAAAGTTTAAAATCTCTCCTTGACATCAGTCTGCTCCTGTTTTGGCATGTTCAACATTTTTTGATGCAACGTCGTGATAAATATACTGAGGGTTATCTAAGGGTCTAGAAGCCCTAGTATGAACCACAAGGGTGGTTGCATTTCCGTCGCTGCTGGAAGTTGTACCGCTTGCTGAGTAAAGGGTCTCAGTCTTGAAGCTTAAAAGGGTGGTGAGTAGTTTTGCAATAGAACAAACTCAAACCAAGTCGTGTTGACCTTGGGTGGGTGGTGACAATTTGTCATTACATATAATCAGTCGAAGAATTGGGGAAAATTAGCAAAAGAGGAGCCAAAATGATGAAGAAAGACCCAAGAATGAGTGAAAAATAGCCAAGCATGGAGGAATGGGACTTAGTGAGCATTCTGGTGAAAAATGGTGGAAAAAACACGCAGCTACTGGAATAATCACACGCAACATCGCGTGCTATTATGTGCGCGATAAAGAAGTAAAGGGTTCATCGCGCGTGTGATGCTTTCATAATGCGCGCGATGATGGCTTTTTCTGGACTTTTTCTGACGCGTTATGACCCATTCTGACAACTTTAAAAGGGGGTTTTTTGAACTTTTACAAGGGTTAAGAAATTTGGCACTGGGAGCACGATTTTAGAGCATCAGAGGGTGATTTTAAGAGCATTGGAGGCCAATCCTTCAAGGGAATTCATATGTTATTCATCTTTATTTAATTGGTATTGTAATTTTCACTATGTGTAGCTAAATTCTCCTAGGTTAGGTTGTGTTATGATGAACTTTATTCAATCTTGTTGGCATTATATGGCGGTTTAACTTTGTATGGATCCTTTGAATTATAATTTTATTCAGTTGTTTCTTATGCTTAATGCTTATTATTTGAGATACTATGTTAATCTGTTGTTAGATACATAGGGATTCCTGACTCGTAGCCTATGTATTGGATCTAAGGAAATATTTAGGAAGCTTATATACAAAGATTAATCGATTAGGGCCTTTATCCCATCGATTAGAGTAAGGCATTAAGCTCCTTAATCAATTAAGAACACGCATAATCTATTATGACACTAAATGTCGTTGGTTTTCCTTTTTGGGAATTAGGTTACCTGTTTTTATGAAGCACATAATTGATTAGACATAATGAATAGTCGATTATGAGTATTAAAAAGCCCATTAATAGTTTTTATTTTTGAGCCTTCAAATTACACTAGAAAATGTATTTTGACATACTTTCTCATTCTTTACTCCTTTTCTTCTCATTTTGTTTTATGTAATATCCTACTTCCCGACTTGACAAAAATCAAATAAAACATAAATCCTTCAAGTAGGATGCTACTCAAATATCATCAAAACATACATGAACCATATAATTTGAAAGTTGAATCATTTGATAAGCAGCGAAATTATAAAATAGTTGGCATAAAAAGCTTCAACAATATTATTAGTTTGAAAAGTGATTCAATGGCAAAATAAATGAAAAGATATGCAACAAAATCAGAATAAAAGAACAACCAGTTCCCCTCGTGTTACATATCAGAGCAACTCCAACTGTAAGACTTGATCGACAAGCAACTAAAGAGGCACAACTCCATCCTCAATGTCAAGCTCCTATTCAAATATCTGATTGTTTGTACTCCAGGGGAGCACAAACGTAACAACACAAAAAGGGGGTGAGGATACGTTCAAATAGTAATCGGTGTACAAATTAATCAGAGTAGATTCACACATCAAAATCATGCATATATCAAACATGCACCACAATACCACATATTCATATTTCACCCACATCACGATCAATCACCAACAACACAAATCATACAAGAGTATTTATCATTACACAAAAATCTCATTTGCACAACCATCATGTAATACAATGCAACATTGAATTAACTATGCTCGTCACGGTCCCCACTCTAAACCGCACTCACAACTCAACTTTATATGCATGTGGTACCCATGTTAACTCAGATTCTAAGTACTTAGGATGATTTATTATTGATGGAGAAGTTTGTTCTAGAGGCGATGATAAGATAAAAACATTATATGATAAAGAGTCATATACAAATATGATATGATATTAATAAGATAGACACTCTAAGTCTGTATATTTGTCAGCTCAACATTTATCCTATTATGTATTTAGTTCATACAAGATGATAATAAACATAATCATTTTATCATTTTATATGTTTTATACATACTTGATAGTCGCACACAAACATCAAAATTTTATTATAAAATTACATGTATATATATATATATATATATATATATATATATATGTGGGGGGGGGGGGTGTGCGTGTGTGTGTATGTGTGTGTGTGTGTGTGTGTGTGTGTGTGTGTGTAATAAGATTATTAAAAGATATATCTTTACTATGGACAGAGTTAAGATCTCTAATCTTAGGTTGGTTCTAAAAATTCAAATTTAACTTCACAACCTAAAGCATTAATAGTTTTAGTTAGGTTATCGACAATAAGATGATAGAATAAAGCTAGGAAAGGCGTTCCTAGAATAATAGCCTCTTGAATATTTTTAACCAAAAGAAAAGAAATTTTATAATTTATTTGATCTTTGTAGATCTTAGCGTTGGATAATTTATAAGACATAGGTAATCTGTTATCATTGGCTCCTTGAAGGGTTCTTCGGTTTTCTCGTAATATTGGGTTGGGATTAACGCTTCTTGAATGCAGTTTAAATCTGCCCCTGAGTCTATTAGAGCAACTAGTTCAATTTTTTTTTAATAATGAGATGTATTTTACTATACCATTTGTGAGATATCATTTTTTCTAGTTTATTGATATATGGGTCTTCATTGGTTGAAACTATAATTTCTTCATTAGTTTCCTCATGTTTTTTACTAGAAGAAGCTAACATATATTGATTTTGAATAATCATGTGACCTTGTAATTCTAAAATTTAATGTTCTATCTCATCATTCCGGGTTTTTATAGTTTGAATTTCATTTTTTAAACTCTTAATTTCTTCTTGTAAGTCATTGATAAAAACAAATTTCTCAACGGGTTTTTTTAAATAAATTCATAACATCTTTAAATTCTACCTTGTTAACATGCTTTTTACAAATATTGTTTTCGTCAATAATTTTTTTGATTTGTCTCATGAAAGCATTCTTACTTACAGATTCCTCCGTCTTATCTAATATTTCTATTAGGGTATTAGCTTTATGACTAGCAAGGACATTAATTCTTTTATTGCAACTATTTCAATTACAAAAATCTATTCCTAAATATTCATCAGAATCAGAATGTGACTCCTTAGAATTATTAATTTGATGAACTTCTTCATAAAAAGATTCTTCATAAGATGAAGAACTATCTTCTTCTTCAGAATTTAGCAAGATATTTTTTAATGTAGATATCAAACTTTCCTTTAACTCTTCTGAAATATCTAGATTTCCTAATTGATTAATTTTCTCTTGAATCTTACACTTATTAGCATAATGACCAAAACGGCCATATTTATAACATTTGACATCTTTATCTTTAGGTTTGGATTTAACATAGGTTTTTTTTATAAGGTTTCTTACCATAATTTTTCTTATAAGAAGTTTTGTAAAATTCAGAGTTATCCTTGTAAGGTTGTTTCTTATGGTAACAGAACTTTTTCCTACCATTACTAGCAGTCTTTTTATTCTTAGGGTTACTAGGAGTTCTTAAAGAAGTAACTCCATATTGTTTGCAAAATGAACCCATTTCACGCCTATTACTCATTTTTTTCATTTTTAATCTTATTTTGAAGTTTGTAGTCAGTATAAATTTGTATATCAGTTTCAATAAAAAAAATTGGATAATTCGCCCACATTTAAGGACTAATAAGGAATAATTCCATTGAAATTTTGTTTAATACTAGTCTTAACCTTCTTAGCAAATAATCTGGGTAAACCACCAATAAATCTCTCTTTCCAATAATCAGCAGCACCATCTGACCTAAGGCAAAGTTTAGAAAGAAACATATCTTTATACCACTAGTAATCAGACATGGTTGGACAGTAAAGATTTAGTAATTGGTTTGTTGCTCTTTGTTGGAGCTTTAGAGACTCACATACAAAGAACTTGGTAATATCGTACAAAAAAATTGTAACACAAATAGCTTCATTAGATTCTACTTTAACAGCTGAGTTAATTTGGGTATTATCTTCAGGACTAAGAAGATTATCCCACCATCCTCTTAACTGCCCTGTAAACCCCATAACTAAAGTATATTTGGTATGCTTAACGATATTTCCTTTAAGTTTAAAAGTTGTATAAGTCATAGTCATATTTCGTATGGTGTGTAACACTTGTTATTCGCAAGCAACATCTATGTTCCATTCCACAATGGATTCTCCTGAATAAATATTTTCAACAAAACTACTTCTTTCTTCGAATTGCACATCAGCAAAACACGGTCTAGGATAGCAGTTTTAGGTTTTAGGTCTTGAGGATCTTCCACCTAATTTACTCACCACATTTTCAACTAATTCTTCTATCTTATGGTTAGCATCACGACATAAACTTATACCCTTTAGCTCTTGAGTAGAAGGAGTATGGTAATGGTAAATATGTCGGTTACAGTCTATTTTAAAGTTTTTAACATTCTTAGGTTAAGGGACAAAGTTTTCTATTTTGTCTAATTGTTGGGCAGTAGTGTGAAGTATTTGGTTTGAGTAATTCATCTAACTATGCAGATTATTTAAGTCTTTTCTCTGTTCTACAAAATTGCTAATTGATTTAAAGGGAGAAGCCTCTATTTTTATGTTTTCTTTTGAAGGGGTAGTTTTTATGGCTTCTAAAAGTGGATGAATGGTGAAATTCTGGTATCAGACTCGTGATGTTAAGGTGCGATATCACAACAACACACTCTGCACAATGGACAGCAATAACAGTAACAAAGCAACACAAAGAATTGTTCACCCAGTTCGGTCTTAACTACCTACGTCTGGGGGCTACCAAGCCAGGGATGAAATTCACTACTTGTAGAATTAATTTACAGACTCAACAACCCAGTTGACAATCTCCTAAACTTAATTCCTACTAGTGACTTTCTACCTAAGAAACCACTTAGATATGAGAACAATACTCAATCCCTAAAACAATACTCAAGGAACAACCTCTTTGAGCAACCTTGATCTTACTTCACATCTTTGATCAAGTAATAACTCTCTTTTGCTTCACAGCTTTTAAGAGAGGACAGAATACGACTCAGCAATTCACCTTAGAATTCTGGTTATACACCTCATACAAAATACTCAAGACACTCAGCCTATGCTCTTGATCTTCTCTCTGTATTTCTGTACTTTTTCCTTTGGTCTTGTGTGCTTTATATAGCTCCTTGAATTGGTCTTGGACTTGCTACAATATCTGACCAGATTTGTTATTTAAAACTAAATATTTAAAACAGATTTTCTCCTAAAATCTTTTTAAATCTTCAACCTTTTAAATCTCCTACAAATCTGCACCAGATCTCCTATGCAGCAGAGAATATCTATCCCAAGATATTCACATCCAATGAGACAGCTTGCTCTCCACAATTCCAGCTAACACGCAACCCTAACAACATCACAGCCTGCTATTGTTAATTCTGCAGATCTGATGTTACAACATCGCCATGTGACATCAGACATCCAACTTCAGCAAATTAATTACTTAACACAGCCCAGTGTTAAATCTCAATGTTGCAACATCAGCACCTTGACATCAACATTGAATATACTTTGTTTTACCAAAATTCCAGCCAATCCAAGAACTAACAATCTCCCCCTTTGGCTAATTTTGGCTAAAACAATCTCTGCACTTTGCATCTTCAGAGACTTCAGCAGCGGAAAAACTTCAATCAATAATCTTGAAACCTCCAATCAGCAGCATCAGCAGTAACATCTTTTCTTCACAAAACTCTGCTGCTCACATAAAAACTTCAGGCATATCATTATGCTTCAAAACAGCTACAACTGCACACAATTCAACATTAGCAGCATCTTTAATTTACTTCAGCATCTAGCACAAAAACTCTGCTGCAGCACCATCTTCAACAGCAACAATTTTGCTCATATTTCAACAATGTTGCTCCCCCTCAATATTCAACACTGCTGCTCATATTTCATTATTAGCAGTAATGAGCACTCCCCCTTAATATCAATTACTCCCCCTTAATATCTGCATCACATTAGCAACATTTGGCATTCTTTCTTTGGCTACTTCTCCCCCTTTTAAGCCACAATTAGACAAGCTTCAACCAGAAGCCCTATTAACTACAGTCAGTACACCCTAGCTCTCATTGTTAGCCTCACAGTTAGCAACCAGGCAAAACAAATCATAGAAGGAAACCAAAAACATAAACAGTTGCATATAACTGCACAATATTCAAATTACATAACCAAGCACATTAAGTGCTGAAACACAGACAGAAAATAAACTAAAACTACTAATCAAGAGAAATAATACAAGCATTAATCATCTGAGCTGAGATCATCATCTTCTTCATCTTCTTTTGGACTGTCATTGTCAGACTCATCTGTCTTATCAGCAACTACACTCTCACTTTCTTTTTCCTTCATCTTCAGGGACATAAGTAATTTTTTAAACTTATCCTTCCTTTCAATGTTTACTCTGATGACTTCCTCTAGTTCTTTGCAGGCTTCCTCCAGTTCAGAAATCATATCAGTCTTGACATGAGTATGATTAGTAGATGTTGAGGCAGATGCTTTGACATTATCAGCAACATGTCTTCTTTTAAACCGCTTCTGATGAAACGAAAATCCAGGCTTCCTTCTACTCACACTATCATCCTGATTAAGAATTCCAGGATGCTGAGATAGAATTATCCCACAAATGAGGGATGGAAATGCAATAGGCAATTTCACAGCTCTTGTCGCAGCGTGCTTGATAGTCTGATTATAGATGTAAGAGCCATAATCAATTAGTTTCTTTGTTCCAATGGCATAAACTAATTTTCCCAGTCCAGCAGAAACAGAGGTTTTGTGGTTAGTGGGAACCCAGTTAACCGCACCTATTCTATGAAGTAGAGCATATTTCACACTCAATAAACTTGCAGACAACTTTCCTTTTGAAGGCCAAACTTTAACCTGACCAGCTGTGATCTCTTTGCAGATAGCATTATTAGACACTTCTAATTCTCCATCATCTTCCTCACTTCTTCCTAAGTAGGTATTGATCACCTTAGGAGAGAACCAGACACACTTACCCCTGACGGTAACTCTTCTGAAGGTTAGGCTTTTGCTGTTATCAATAGACTCGGGGATATTCACTATAAATTCTCTGACCAGTCTATCATAGCAACTAGACAATCCTGACACAGTCCTTATGAGACCAGCAAACTTAATTAAATCTACAATTCTAGTAGACTCTAAGTCATCACCTACTAGCTCTCTTTCCAGAGCTATCCTTCGTTGGCTCACACAGTTCCACATGGATGCACTTCTGGCACAGTGAAATGAGATGTTATCAGGTACTTGATCAGCAGCTCCTTTCATTACAGGGTTGATGTCTTGACCATCACACTCTGAATCTGATTCTTCCCTGATTCTCCTCTTCTTGCCAGACCTGGCAACGTTGTTCCACGACTTGGGAGAGTCTGCGACTGAAGTCCTTTTCTTATCCTTAACCATATTTTCATTATCAGATGAGTCCTCAACATCTATAACCTCAACCTGATCCTTCCCTTTACTCCTGTGACTTTCATTCCTAGGGGACGATGTTCTGACATCAAAGATGACATCAGTATCTTCAAGATCTTCTCCTTCAACTTCTTGAATTACAGACAAGGCCAGTCTTTGAAGATTTTTGTCCTCACTTTGAGAGTCCACCTGTTCAGCAGGCATTTGCCTTAAAGGGACAGAAATCCCTTTCACACGTATTCCCTTCTCAAGGATTTTGGTGGCAATCTGCTCCAAATGCATGTCTACATCATACTTCTTCTCAACCGCATGAGCAGATGATGTCCCAGTTTCAATTCTATTCATCTTGGTTGAGGGTTTAGAGTTACCTGACTCGGGAAGTGCCATAGGAATGTGTTCTTTGTCAACCAGCTCTTTGTCCGAAGAAACCCTAGTTCGTACATGTGCAGTTCTTTGAGAACCAGAGTTCTTGGATGGGGAAGACATCGTTCCTTTGTAACAGACTAGGTTTAGAGAAGGTTTTTCTATTTTGTTGAGGGAGACGAATCGTTGAGACGAGAACCCTTTGATAAATCTTGATGTAGAATCAATATGGTAAGGCGCCTGATTTTGAGTACCTCTTAAAGACCAATCACTAATGTTTTCCCTCCATAAAGACTTTCCTTTTAAAAATTTAAAAGGATTCACATCAGAACTTGTTAACTCTGAGTGACCTTTCAGCATCCTGACATCATAGTCTGATGTTATACATCAACCTGAACATCATTAGTTGAACTACCTTCAAGGGAAGTCCACTGATAGCAGTTATATTTGGTTCTGACACCCTTCATAACAACTTCATTTTGCTCACCAGATACCACACACTCATCTTTGGTGTAGCTAACTTTGTAACCTTCATCACACAACTGGCTTACGCTGATCAAATTTGCATTTAAACCACTGACAAACAGAACATTATCAAGTTCAGGTCTACCATCACCTTTCACTTTTCCAACTCCTGCAACTACACCTTTCTTGCCATTGCCAAATATAACCTCATGAGTGGGACAATGACTGACTTCAACTATCAAAGTTCTGAATCCAGTCATGTGCTTTGAGCATCCGCTGCCAAAGTACCATGTATCCCTATTAACTTGGCTACCTGAGGTGTGGGCTAAAAGACATTTCACCTTCTCCTTAGGAACCCATTGTTTAGCAACTTTAGGTCTGACCTCCTTGGGTTTGCTTTGAGGAGCAGATTGTGGATAACCATGCAATTTAAAACAAGAGTATTGCATGTGTCCAAACCTTCCGCAATAGAAGCATCTTACTCTGTCATCTCTAAAGTGGTTAAATCTTTTGCCACTTTGATGATAATGTTGTGGCTGCCACCCATAATGTATTCTTCTTCCATAGTTGGAATATCTTCTTCTGTATTGATGTTGTCTTCTAGGCTGTCTCCTATGGTGATGAGGCTTCCTTCCTCCATAGTTATGAGGCACAGCATTGTTGTATCCATATCCATACCCATACTAGTTTCCCTGATGTTGAGACATCTGATGAGACATATTCTGTTTGAACCTTGCAGCTTGCATGCTCTTGTGATATTGGGGAGGCATATACTGACTAGCTCCTTGAGGCTGCATCTTTCTCTGATGGGGATCATTCTTTTTCTTAACATTCTGAGGCTGAACAACCCTCTTAGGAGTAGGATCATGTCTCTTTGTTTGAGACTTTGGTTGGGACACTTCCTCCTTTGCTCCTGAGGTGCTTGCCACATATCCTATACCAGACTTATCACTAGCAACCTTTTCTGTCTGAAGGATCTTATCAAGTGTGTCTGTACCACAGCTCAGCATCCTAACAGACTTGGTCATATGATCAAGGTAAGCTTTGACCAGTACAACTTCATTTTCCAGATCAGTTTTTTCATTTTCAAGCTGAGCAATCTGTTGCTTGTGGCACTTGTTTTCTTGACAAATCTCAGCACTCTTTAAACACAGCTCTTGATAAATAGATGCTAACTCCTCATAAGTTATTTCTCCATCACTAGAATCATCATCAGAAACAACAGCTCCTATTAAAGCTCTAACATGCTTTGTTGACTCACCTTCACTTTCACTATCAGAGTCAGGCCAGGAAACTGTCATGCCCTTCTTCTGCTTTTTCAAGAAGGTGGGACATTCTTTCTTGACATGTCCATACCCTTCACACTCAAAGCACTGAACTCCTTTATCTTGGGCAGTTCTCTCTTCATCCTTCTCTTTTGACTTGCTGGTGTCAGAAGATATGTTCTTGACATTAGGCCTGGAGTTATTATTCATTCTCTTGAACACTTTGTTGAACTGTCTTCCCAACATAACTATGGCCTGAGATAGATCCTCCTGGGACTCAGAACTCTTTCCTTTCTCCTCTTGATCATTTGACACCAAGGCTATACTCTTTGGCTTCTTTTCTGGTTCTTCCTCATTCAATTCAAGCTCAAAAGTTTTAAGAGATCCAATGAGCTCATCAACTCTCATCTTGCTGATGTCTTGTGATTCTTCAATGGCAGTTACCTTCATCTTGTACCTCTTAGGAAGTGACCTAAGAATCTTCCTTACAAGCTTTTCATTTGACATCTTTTCACCAAGAGCACTAGAAGCATTAGCCAGCTCAAGAACACTCATGTGGAAGTCATGAATAGTCTCATCTTCCTTCATCTTCAGACTTTCAAACTTCGATGTTAGAAGCTGAAGTCTTGACATCTTAACTCTAGATGTTCCTTCATGTGTAGCCTGCAAAATATCCCACGCTTCCTTAGCAACTTCACAGGTATTGATTAACCTGAAGATATTCTTATCCACTCCATTGAAAATTGCATTTAGAGCTTTGGAATTTCCAAGGGCAAGCTCATCTTCTTCCTTGGTCCACTCTTCTTCAGGTTTTGGCTTTGAGGTGCCTTCTTTGCCAGCATCATCCTTCTCACACATGACAGGTACTTTCCATTCTTTAATAACAGCCTTCCAAGCCCTGCTGTCCAAGGATTTTAAGAAAGTGGTCATCCTTGGCTTCCAATAGTCATAATTGGATCCATCCAAAATAAGGGGTCTGTTGACGAATCCTCCAACTTCTTTGTCCATCTTTACACCAGAAAGTAACTTCCCTAGATCTCACCCAGAGACAGACAGGATGCCTGCTCTGATACCAATTGAAATTCTGGTATCAGACGTGTGATGTTAAGGTGCGATGTCACAACAACACACTCTGCATAATGGACAACAATAACAGTAACAAAGCAACACAAAGAATTGTTCACCCAGTTCGGTCTTAACTACCTACGTCTGGGGGCTACCAAGCCAGGGATAAAATTCACTACTTGAAGAATTAATTTACAGACTCAACAACCCAGTTGACAATCTCCTAAACTTAATTCCTACTAGTGACTTTCTACCTAAGAAACCACTTAGATATGAGAACACTACTCAATCCTTAAAATAATACTCAAGGAACAACCTCTTTGAGCAACCTTGATCTTACTTCACAACTTTGATCAAGTAATAACTCTCTTTTGCTTCACAACTTTTAAGAGATGACAGAATACGACTCAGCAATTCGCCCTAGAATTCTGGTTATACACCTCGTACAAAATACTCAAGACACTCAGCCTATGCTCTTGATCTTCTCTCTGTATTTCTGTACTTTTTCCTTTGGTCTTGTGCGCTTTATATACCTCCTTGAATTGGTCTTGGACTTGCTACAATATCTGACCAGATTTGTTATTTAAAACTGAATATTTAAAACAGATTTTCTCCTAAAATATTTTTAAATCTTCAACCTTTTAAATCTCCTACAAATCTGCACCAGATCTCCTATGCAGCAGAGAATAACTATCCCAAGATATTCGCATCCAATGAGACAGCTTGCTCTCCACAATTCCAGCTAACACGCAACCCTAACAACATCACAGCCTGCTGTTGTTAATTCTGCAGATCTGATGTTACAACATCGCCATGTGACATCAGACATCCAACTTCAGCAAATTAATTACTTAACACAGCCCAGTGTTAAATCTCAATGTTGCAACATCAGCACCTTGACATCAACATTGAATATACTTTGTTTTACCAAAATTCCAGTCAATCCAAGAACTAACAAATGGATTCTATTATCTCTTTTTTAACAATCTTTCATTTAGTACTAATTCTAACATTAGCATCCAAGTATATCTTAACAGCAAAAGGATCCTCTATCCCTTCTTCTAAGCAAAGTAATTCAAACCAAGTAAATAAATAAACATTAACCTCATGATGTTCTAAAAATTCGTAAAACTCTTGTAAATACATTTGAGTATGATTTTTAGAGAAAGATCAGAAATACCAATTTCTCTTTTCTAAATTATACTCATATCAAAATCGATTCTAATCTAGGCTTTGTTATCGACAAAGGGTTCTTCTTTATTAATAACTCTTAAGATTCAAGACTCAGTTGGAGATGGTGACCTAGAAGTCCTCTCCGAGTAAATTGGATTGGGAATTGTATGATCAAAGTTTACGCCTACAAGGTTAAGCCTAATGGTTGAATCAACATAATGTCTAGCGCTAGATGTTGATCCAGTGCTACTAGACTGATTGTAACGAAAGGATTGGCTCTCATTTATTCGAATCCTGACAGATCCTTCAAATCCTAATAACATCTCTAATAGATATGGCTTCATTCATTTCAGATTTAACCACATCTTAAAAAATTCATTCCTGAGGGAATTTGTCAATAATATCATAAGCAGTAAGAACCTTCGGAGTCATAACATTAGATCTACTAAGATTGACTTCGATAATACACGTTTCATTTCTAGGATTAGTTTTAAGGGATTTAAAATTGTAATTAACATTAGAAACTTTGTGGGTAATTCTAATAATAACTCTATATTGGCAACTCCAAAATTAAATGTGTCACTTAGGCCTTGAACATATATGACTAATGAGTTTTTAGTAGTTTCATCTTTTAAATGCATAGAGTAATTAGGATGTTAGTTAAAGTAAATTGGACCATCATTAAGGTTAGATTCAACTATAGCAATAATTGAGTTATGAAAATGTTTAACACAAGTATCACGAAGGACTAACAAAATAAGTGTGTTTAGTCCTAGATATGTAAATGTTTTATAGCTATTTTGATTAATCCTATATGGATATAACGATATCCTTCTCTAACATTATTTTTTAAAAGCTTTCTGTTTAACTAGTTAATGGTTTCATGTTTATTAGATATAGATGTAGCAGATTCTGTAGTATGGATAATTTTTTTAATATAAAAATCAAATTTGCTAATTTTATAAATTTCTTTCAATTTAATTTTTGACATATACTTGTTAACTAATCTATTTTTCATTTCTTGAATTTCTAATTCTTGATTTTGAAAAGTATGTTGATCTAATTCAAATTTATCATTATTAGAAATAGTAGGCAATAAGGGTCGGTTACTACTGCGTGAACCGCATCTTAAACCACTCAAAGCCATGAATTGAGACATGGTTACTAATCTTCTAAACAATTTTCTAAAATATAATTGGTTATTTCACAACATTGCTTACTTACTCTCTATCTCTCTCTCCTCCTCCTTATAGTTTGTTTTCTGAAAAGCAACTACAGAATGTTAAACCAACGATTGTAGTGTCTCACTTCTCAGACTTACGACATAGACCACACACTATCAACATATATCCTTAAAGAAAATCAAGGTTCAGGGTTGAAAATGAATAGTAAAATAAGTAAAACTAATGCAACTTTTTAGAGAAGTTAAATAAAAATATGATATGATATAGTAATATTGTTAAATAACCAGAAAAGAAAAGCCTAGGCGTTATACAAAGTGCCCTAAAAGTAACCGATATGGATATCTTATGCGCACTATACTAAAGGCCACTTCAAATTTCAATTTCCCCAAATCAAAGCCAAAATCCCCCACCTCTTTCTCGTATCTCGGTGGCGACAACCACTCTCTTCCGTCACGCTCTCCTTCATAGCCATAGGTACATATTTCTACTCTTTCTCTCTCGATTTTTCAATGTTATTTTCTCTACTTTTCAATTTGCATCGTGATTATACTGTTATTGCTGCTAGTTGTTTTGTCCTTGTGTGAGTGGTATTGTATTAGCGTATTTGTATATACAAAAGACATAAGAAAAAAATAGTTACTCGATTGTGAAATTTGTTTGTATATAGGTATTTTGAATGACACCGTTAAGTTAAATATAGGAAAAGTAGTCAATTTAGCAGTTTCGCGTGTTGATAGGCCGGAGTGATCCGAGTACACAACAAGATTCTCCCCAAAAGGTAATACCGCCAATGTTGAATGGCTAACACTGAAGCCATCAAATCCTTATCATATGTTGATTTGGATCATTTAGGACCCGTAATTGCTTTGCTAAAGAATGCTATTGGATGTTTCAGCTGCATAAGCACAACCCCAACCCCGCATCACACTTAATCTCAAAGGGAATGTCAAGATCGGACAAGGCTAATGGGGAGAAGTAACAGCCACTTTAAGCTGTTCCAAATATCATAGAAATCCCTCCGTTTTTGTTAGCTCAATCACTGGTTTTGCAATTTTACCATAATTTGCAATGAACTTTCTATAATATTTGGTCAGCCTCTAAAACCCATTCACTCCTTTAACATTTTTTGGAGTAAGCCAATTAATAACACTATTCACCTTCTTCAGATCCACAACCACTCCTTGATGTGAAATTATATGACTAAGATATTCCACATGCTTTTGACCAAAGGCACATTTTTGGTCATTTGCCACAAATTGATGTTGTTGTAGTTCAAATGAGCCCAATAATAGTTGCGACTCATCCTTCTGTTTCTTCGGCAAACCACTAACATTCATCTCCATGGTAGCAGACCAAAAAGAACATGTCAGAAAAGAATCCTCTGTCTCATCCTTTGCAAAGTTGCAGGAATCCCAACCCTATTGCTTGTAGCTGAACTGGTTTCCCTTCATAAATGAAAGTCATGGACGTTGTCTTCCAATCAGTCTTGTCTATGGCGGAGAGCCAAAATCCCGCCATACCAGCCGTGTGGTGGCGCTGTCATAGCAGATTATGGTAGAAAAACCCAGAATAGTGACTGATAGTTACCATTGTGGCCAGTCCAAAAACCGCCACATATATCTGCCATAGCGCCGCCATGGCTGGTATTCTCTAACACTGTTTCCAATCCATTGTGACAGTATCTAATGTTTCAAACCATACCCCCCAACAACACATGCCTCTAAAGTGATGGTGATTCCTCCTAACTCCAATCAGATTCCAGTGCATTTACCAAGTGTCATGATCCAGTGGTGGCCGTCACCCAACCGGATTCCCAATGGCGTGGAGGGAACCATAGTTAACCCCAATGCTTCAACCACTGTTGGGGAAACAAAATTATGTCGTGCTGCCGTCAATGAGGACAAGAACAGAAGTTCACAAACCCTTCCAACTTCATAGTGTGGACCCCAAACCTTATTGACTATCACAACCTAAAACATCCAAAGTTTTACAATCTATCTCTTCACCCTCTTTCTCCTTTCTAGAATCAACATCAATTGCCACAATCTCACCTTCCTCATTTAAGTGTACATCGTCACCCAGGACAATCGAACGAAGATGACGTCTCGCACATTGAAGAGGGTGCCATTGTTCATTACAATGGAAACACAGCCCCTTTGATCACTTCCCTTGTAACTCTGAAAATGGTATGTGTTTAACACTGCGGGGATGGTCCGCTAGAATGACGTGTATCTTCGTCAGTGCTACCACGACAACTCATTGCAGCAGGAATGGGTCTAGAGGATCTAGAAGAAATGGTGGAACCGGTAGGTAAATTGGACTTACTTGAACTACAAGAGGATCTGGATTGTTGTGACCCAGTATAGGGAGACTTGTGTTGGGTTCCAATTTAACTTATTGGAGCGGGCCCAAGGTGGGTGTTGACTCGGTTTTGTAACGTGATCCAAATCCATGACTCAGATGAGTCAACACAACATAATCTCTATCCACATCCACGTGCGAGTTGCATGGCCAAATAACGAATGCGAGGTTTGTACATCTGAACTCTCGAACAAATATCGTGAGTTGCCTGGCCAAATAACAATTGCAGAGACCAGCGATGAAATACCCAGAAATTGTTGCTCTAGTAAACGTCCACATTGAGAAGAAAAGAGCTCAAATTCAATAATGCAGTCATCAACAGACCAGTTCTGCTTCAAATCCTTGAGTTCTTTAAAGAGATTGTGTCAAATCGACTCCCTCTAAATTGAGCCATCATTGCCACCGTGAGAGTTTCCCACATCAAATCCTTCGTTGAATCCTTCCAAATATTGAACCAATGGATAGTGGTACCATCCATTCTGAGCTTTGTCAATTGAATATGCACCTCATAAATGTTTTGGACCTCAAAGTAGTTCTTAGCTCGAGTTATTTGCTGCTCTTTTATGAATACATATACGCTTTTACTTTGTTTGACATTTATTTGCATTTAGTTATGCTAATGTTTGGATTTGATATTGAACCCTTTTGCAGTTGTGATAAAAGTTTGACAACCAACTAAGGCAGTTAGCCAGCCAGTAACTATCTCTGCAAGATGTCGGCTGGACCTGGACTGGAATCCCTCGTAGATCGTAAGTGATCTGTAACATATTTCCTGTTTTTGTATGATGCTAAATATTTTTCTTCATGGTTCTATATTATTATAGACAAATGCTAGCATCAAATCCTCTAATACACTCTTTTAACACACACCAATAATAATTAGTCAAGCAGTCCACTATCTTTTCTTTTTGACCAGGTAACCGGTTCCACTGGTTGAGAAACAATTGCGTAAAAAAAGGTTAAGAAACAATAATCTGTTTTAACACACACCAATAATAACTAGTTTTATTAATATGATCCCTTGAAAATTCAAACACCTAATATTTTAGCTAAGGATATCCCTTCTCAATGTATTGAGTTCACAACTTTTACAAAAACTTACTTTTCTAGACTTGCTAGACATTGCTCATAGGTAATCCATTAGCGTCTGCCGGCATTTAAAGTTAATGAAACCACTCAAACCAGTATTTCATCAAATCTTACTTCATTATAATGTGTTTTAAGCGATGGTTATCAACGTTTACTTTCACTAAAGCTTTTATTATTTTGGCAGAGTCAATATCAGTCATTACAAATGACGGACGTAATATAGTGGTAAGCCTTGTGTACTCTGCATGAAAAAATTAACTCTTGATTGTATGTAATTTTTGAATGCCAAACACTGCTTTAATTTCTAATTATGATGTTTTTTCTATTAAGGGTGTCCTAAAAGGCTTTGACCAGGCAACAAATATAATTCTTGACGAGTCACATGAACGAGTTTATTCTACCAAGGTATGAATGAATGAATGATATTCTGCATGACTTTGGTGACATAATGTTTGCACATTTTATCAGACTCTTTCTTATGAGTTATATTTTGGCTTTGCTCGTTTTACCTGTCTTCTTTTTGTCGTCTCATTCTTGTTTCCACTGACAGGAAGGTGTTCAGCAGCTTGTTTTAGGTTTATACATCATTAGGGGTGACAACATGTATGCTGGTTTCTCCAATATATTTTCAGTTTTATCAGTTTTAGACTCTGGATACCCGCGATTTAGAACCCTAACCCTTTTGTTTTGGATTTTGCAGAAGTGTTGTTGGTGAACTGGATGAGGATCTAGATTCCAATCTAGATTTGTCCAAGCTTAGAGCTCATCCCTTGAAGCCCGTCATCCACTGAAGCAAACTTATGTTAGTTGCAGAAGTGTTGTTGGCTTAGGAGATGCTTTTGTATGGAACTCGTGACTTTATTGTAGGGTAACATGTTATTTAAGTATATGCTTGGATTCATTTTTGGAAGATGTAATAGTAATTTTAGACACAGATTCACTCGTTGAATATTAAGTGTTAGTGTATGTCACTGCATGCAATGGTAGGATAAAATATCATCTTTTACATACAGATTTCGTTACCATCAGTTTTATTTTTTGACAGGTAGCATCAACGGTTCACCAATGAAAATGTAAAGACTATCGTTAAAGTATTTAATGGGGGTACTGTGGATTCGAACCTACAATTGAAGATATCAAATATTTTGTCAATTTTTTCATCATTTGAGTTGTATTTACAACTTACAGTATTTTATAATATTTGTTCTCAGTTATTTTGAGAAATAATCCTGAATGATTTTTTCAAACAATGATGGCTATTACAATTTTCATGTAGTACTTCAAAAACTCCCGACATTGCATTGGAATGCGGGATCAGGGACTATACTGGCGGATGAGGGTGGTCACACCAAATTTATGGGTCAACTTCGACCTTTTTGACCGAGTTATGGGATGTGTTGGAAAGTCTGTCTTCATGGCTCTCTTTACCACCACTATTAGCGACGATGTCGCACCGACTATGATTGAAGCTATATATCCCCAATCTTTCACATTTCCTATTCGGTGGTTATTGGTTTTCCAATTTTTTAAGATGATGTTTAGAGGTTGAATTAGATTATTTCTTCATTTGTTGATTTCTATGATTGTTACTCTTTAATTTATTATTTTCTGTCTCATAATGATTGTCATTTAAAATTTTTGCACTAATAATATTTTCATAAAACATTATAATTTTACTAAATATTATAGAGGTAAAATGGTCCGTTTCGCTTCGCCCCGTCTTAAACTCGTCAAAAAAGGGGACTGGATGGACAAATCCGTCAAATAAAATTGGGTTTAAAAATTTAACCCGCCCCACCAAAGTGGTGGGTTGACGGACAGCGGGCTCGTCCGTCTGTTTTTTTTTTTTATTAGATTACTAGACTTATTTTTATATTTCAATTAAATTTTTCACTTATTTTTTAATATAATTTTTTGTAAACCATCTTTTTAATAAATTTTACTTTAAAAAATATTGCTTATATTTACAATTAAATGTATAATATAGAATCATCAATAAATATTCCAAAACTATACTTTAAGTATTAATTTTTAACTACAAAAAAAATGATTTGAGTGTTTGATAACTAGATTGGCGGGGCAACCCATCTTTTTCTTTTGCGGGCTTAAGACGGGGTGAGCTTAAAGTGAGGTAGGGTGAGCTTAAAGTGAGGCGGACTGAGCGGGTAGGCGGGTATAAAATTCCAACCCAACCCGCCATTACTTGGCAAGTGCGCGAGTCAGAAGTAAGATACGGGGCCAACGGTTACTTGCATTGGGCTGGATAGCAAGGCCCAATCCAAGCAACTGTCAGGGCTTACGTGGAGTAGTGAAGATCAGCATGTGGTCTTCGCCCTGATGTAACGGTCCCGAAATCTCCGGAAGTAGGGCAGACCATTTCTTCTGGGAGTGGGAAGTTACAAGGGAACGTGCCCTCTCGGGGAGGAGCACGTGGGTGTCGGAGAGAGGCGTGTTCGTAGACCATATGCTTCTGTCCGACAGTCTTTACGTCGCGTGCCCGACGTCCAAGAGGACCGGCACGTGCCCGACACGGAAGTGGCTTGGGCCTCGTTGGGCTTCCGCTGGCCATTGGGCTTGGGCCTGTCCGACAGCAGGGCAGGCGCTGGCCCAGTCCAGAATAATATATATATATATATATATATATATATATATATATATATATATATATATATATATATATATATATATATATATATATATATATAATTAAAGAAAATAATTGAAAAAATAGTAATTATTTATACATTTAAAAATGAGAATGACGAGCATTTTAAAATATTTTATTTACTAAAAAGGTACATTTTAAAACGGAGAGAGTATTTTTTATGGGTTAATAATTGTAAAAATGGGGAAGGGGTTTTGACTAGTCTGGTGACGAATGGTATTGGTGATTTAGATGGTAATGGAAGAGGTTTGGGGGTAGACGGTATTCGCAAATGGGAAGTTGAAGGTGAGTATTGTCACGGTGGAGTTAGGGTTTGATGAAGGTTTTTATGGTTAATAATTGATGTTTTAGAATAAGATTTTTTTTTTTAAACAATTAAGGTGTTAAAAACTATACATCTTCTTTTGAGAATTTTTTTACTCAATTTGGTTAGTTTGTAAACAAGTACTAACTGACTTTTAAAAAAGAGTGTCCTATCTCTGCAAATGAGCTTGTGTTCACAAGAGTGTCAAAACGTTTGTATATAGCAATTTTCATGGAGTGTAAATAAGAATATTATTTAAATTTTCTTTGATGAGGTGTGTGTCAACCAACTTTAATATGTCAGATTCTATCTATGCTACACTGAATTATGGATTATGCTAATAGATGATTTATAACCACAATAAAGTCTTATTGGTTCAGGTTGTTATATTCAACTCTTTTGTGATCACTTTCAGCCATAATAGTTCACAAATCCTTTGTTATTGCTATGAACTTTGCTTCAACACTAAATATGGATACAACCCTGTGTTTTTTACTCTTCCAAGTCATAGGATTTTATATAGGAAAATACTATATCATGTAATTGATCTTTTATTCACGGTTGATCCTACGCAGTCAGCATCCATTTATGATTCAAGACTCATACTTCCATTTCGTTCAAACAAAATTTCTCTACATGAAATTCCTTTAAGATATTGCATAATTTTGGGCGCAACTTGCAAGAATCTCCTTTGGTTGGTGTATGAATTGGCTAACTAAGCTCACATCAAAAGCAATATTATGTCTAGTATGTGATATGTAATGTTTCTGATTAATCATTTTCTTATCAACCGGAATATTTTCTTTTGAGTTTTTCAACTTTACACTTGGATAAATTAGAGTACTTGTAGACTATCTTACTCGTCTCTTACAGAAGATCAGTATTGTGTTTGTCTTGAGATGTGAAGATTACTTTCTTAGAGTAGGCTCAACAGTCTTTCAATTTTTCTAATGTTTTAATTTCAAATTCTTTGGTTAAGTGTATGTTTATAGTTGTTGTTCCTTCTCATCATCACCTCTATTTTCCATGTATCAAAATGTTTGATAAATAAATTAAGATCTCCTTGACTTTGTTTAAAGTTCAAGTCTACCACAATTTTGACAAATCTTTCAAACCATGCTTATGGTGACTCCTTTAGCACATATAAAGTCATTTTAATTTCCACGTAGTGTTGGTGGTAGTAGCTTCACAATATCTAGAGGTACATTCATGTAGATCTCTTATTTTAGTTCTCTGTAAAGGAAGACATTTTTCACATCAAGTTTAGGCTCATCCTACCCTGCCCTCACTTTTTTTGCAGGATGGGTTAAAGTTTAGACTCGGACCCTTAACTATGTCCGCTCTGTCCTTTTTTTTTTTGCGGGCTTTTGCATAGCATGGTTAAATGGGTCGGGCATGCCCTAGATACCGTGAAAAATGTGTAGGTAAGAGTAGGGGTTGCATGCACGCCCATTTAACCATGCTCTGCAAAAGTCTGCAAAAAAAAATAGAGTAGACATAGTTGAGGGTGCGAGCCTAAACTTTAATCCGTCCTGCAAAAAAGTGAGGGCAGGGTGGGGCAGGGCGGGTCCTTGGACATTGTACCTTTAAAACTTAAAGATGCATAAATTTATGTTAATGTCCGCGCATCAAATACTTACAAAAAAAATAGAGTAGAGCAGAAGGAACACGTTAGAGAGTGCAGACTTAAACCCTTGACCTGTCACGCACTAAAGTGCGGACAAAATAGACATGTTTAATGGATCGAATCCATTTTGCCACCACTACGTAAGGGTTAGTGGCTTTAGAATTCCGTATCAAATATTAGTTATATGGTTTATCTAAGACATTAAATTCAAAAGAAAATCAAAACTTATCAAGAGGTGAAAATGAACTTGAATGTGCCAAAGAAGAAGTACCTATTGGTTACTCTAATTTACTATGGAAATATCTCAACCTTTCGACTTCATTTTAGTTGAGTTGAACTTGTGAATTTGTCCGCCTTCATCAATAGCAATAACACTCAAGACAAATTCAGTTGAAAGAATATGTGAATTTTATCCTCAATCAGTTTACAAAAACTCAAAGTGTCAAGCTAGTTTAATCATGATAATATGAAAAACCAGAAGATAAATGAGGAACCTTTTTATTTGATTCCAGCTAAAAGGGAAACATCATATGAGATAATCTCAGTTCAATGTAAATATTCACCTTATTACAATGTATATAAATTATGGTAGTCTATAACCCTTCCCAAGCTTTGTAAAAATCAAAAAGGAATTGCCTTAGCATTCCCAACAAATTGATCTATATATAAAAATTTCTTTCCCTAACTATCAATCATGGAAGTAGTCTATATGCTCAAATTGCAAATGAGTGAGATGAGCAAGACCCGACGAAATTCGGCTCATCTGAAAACTAGATGGTGGCATGTGTTATCACAAGGGTAAGGACAGTCAATGTCCTTAACACCGGCTCGATTAAAATACCAGTCTCCCACGGCCAGAGCAATTGCCTACATATATGCGTATCGGTTAGAGACAAGACACAAAAATAATAAGATCTTAAACTATGTTATATATTATATTGGAGATTCAATATTAAATAGTTGAATATTTTTACTAAAACTTCATAGGGATATGTGAGAGTGACCTTGTTTCCAATGACAGGAGAGTTGTCAGCAAACCATGTGTCTGGTCTCTCAGACTGGCAGTGAGCAAAGCATGAATTTATGAACAATCCATTTTGATATGATCTTGAAAACCCTCTAACAACATTCAGCATGTGATTCCTGAATCCTGTATTAGATTATATAGTTGTATCGTTTAATAGTAATACACTCAGAAATTAATTTTTGTACTTCTAATAAAAGCATTTTCTCATGCATTTAACTACCTTGAAGAAATTGCATTTGTGAACCAGTACATTTAGCGTGGTTTAATCGGCAATCATGCCAATAGCCGTGGGGATCATCCACTGGAGGAGCTAAGCTTGATTGGATCTATCGACAAAAAGAAAATATATTTCTTATTAATATGTCAGGTAATGCATCACAACAGCCATTGATAATATAATAGATTTATCAGAGTTTAGACGATCGAGTTACGAATCAGACATTTACCTGCCATGAGTCATAGGCTGTATTAAGAATGAAAAGCGGGGTTCTGATACCGGAAATCACATTTTCAGGAAAGAAGCACTGAAAGAAAGGAAAAATATATCACTGAAATATCAACTCAGAACAATAACTATCTAAGAAGCATTTAGTTTTCATCAAATGCATTCAAATGAAACTATAACTTCAAGATTTTTAGAGTACGATATATCAATGATTACCGAGGCAGGATCAAGATGATTAGCACAAGCGCGTGGAAGATTCTTCTGCGCACCCTGCAATAAGTGGACAATTTTTTTTATCATCACCATGCTTTATAATGTTAAATAACCATGCCACATGGCGATCTCGAGAAAAAAGTGAAGTACCTGTAGGGTTACTACACCATTGAAAAAATCCTGGAGAGTATGTCTACCAGCTACATCAACACTGTAACTCAAAGCAGAAACAAACAACTAAGAATTAATTTTAGGACAAAAAACCGAATGACACTCATATTGAAGTTAGATACTCACACGTTAAGAAATAGACCAGCATCGCTAAGACACTTCACTTTGGTAGTCCTCGGGAGGAGACCTCGAAATTCATCGCAGTGTAAAATTGTAGCTAGACCACCAGCTGAGCAACCAGAAAGAAGAGCCTAAACCAAACAAAGTTGTAACCAACATGAGAAGAAAGATTATTTAAGAAGCAACGTGCTCGTGCGAAGGTGTATGTGAACAACCTGCTTGGCATAACGCATTCCCTTTGACATTAATTCTTCGATTGCAGCCAACCAAATGCGTTGTCCTCTGAATTGCAGTCGCGCAGCCTATCACAGAGGAAGTAACTTATGAAAAACTCAATTAGTAAAGTTGGCTAACATTTCAGTTTTGAAGATTTACCCTATCTTCACTATCGCCGGTAAAAGAGGCACCATCGCAGTAACGAATTTTCACTCTATTCCAGTTAAAAAAATCTGCAATCATAATGAACAATATGAGCCAAACAGCTAAGCAAATCCTCTTAAAAGCATAATCAGTTGCATGAAAAACCTGGATTCTCTTGAGCATTATTGCTCATTATTCCCGTAAAAGGTATCGCTTTCTCCATGAAATTCGATGATCCACGCCTTGTTGTCTTGCGATAGATGCATGATCTAACGTTATTACACCATCCACCACCCTGCCACAACAAAATTTCACATAAACATCATCAAACAATACTAGAAAACAACAACACATGACATGTTTTAGACATTTTTCCTCCACAAAAACATGTCTTCTCAACAACATTTCTAAACTCTTCTATACGAGATCTTACCTCGGTATACAATATGAACATATTGAGGAAACCTATAAGAAACATTTTATTATAAAACAATATGAAAGATCATGATTGAGATACCTCTAAATTAACAAGCCAGCTGTTTGCTCCGGATCCGTATCCGCGGTCGAAATGATAAGCAGGCAATGTTCCATCCAAGCAAACTGCCAAAAACAAACATTCATCCTATTCAGCCAAATCAAAAGCTATACAAATTTGCAGACATTGAGAAAATCTCAAACTCTACAAATTTTCAAGTTAATCAACCAAACCAGTTTGTCACATGCACTGTTTTATTCACACATATAACTTACAAACTTGAAAAGATATAAAATTTGGGGTAAATTTTGTGAGTGAACAACAATTTTCAGAAACAAAACTTCAAAAAAAAAACATTTAAAAAAAAGGGTTAGAAATGGATTATACCAGCTCCTTTAGCAGCTGCAGATTGAATAAGGGTGATTCCCACCATGCGAGGCTGATTGACAAAGTTGGAAAAAGAATAACCCTCATGAGCTTCTAATATAGAGAGTTCAGTTTCATTGATGTGATAAGCATCAACCCATTTGCTGAAAACAAGTCCTATTACAATGGCAACCCAGAAAAGCTTCACCATTGTTGTTCTTTTCTGTGTATTGTTTTGTGAAAGAAACAAGACAACAAAACACAAAGGTGCAACCTTTTTGGTTATTTGCAACACATGAAGGATATTTATTCTACACACTAATTAGGGACTAATAGATAAATATAGAAAATAGGAAGGGTAAGAATGAGAGGGAGATTTAGAATGGAACAAGACAGTGTTTGCTTTTGCCGGGCTTTTTAAGGTTTTTGTCTTTATTATTAATTTATTACAGTGAGATCGAGAATAAATAAATAAATAAATAAAAGGTTTTTAAGGTTTATAAGAAGGGAATACTAAAATTACAGTTTATGTACAGTGGCTCCTGTCACAGCCACTCTCATTAACTTGATTGCATAATATGTTATTTTAAAATTTTAATGTATAAAGTTTAAACAAAAGTAAACTCACCTTAAAAATTTTTGCAATCTTAAATAAAGTCATTACCTAATAGTTAATACCTTGTACGTTACAATCTTTAATAAAGTTGTTAAACTTACGTGTTACCTTTAATAAATTTATCACCTCCTATATAGAATTTTTTTTTAATATAACATAGTTTTTTAAAAAAAATTTAAAAAAAACACACATTTCAAATAAATTACCAAAATGGCTATGTTTAGGGTTACAGTATAAGGGTGACGTCATATGGGATGACGCCTCAGTTAAGAGGCAAAAGCCATACCATATGGCGCCTCAGGGCAAATGGTGTACCCTAACTTTTTTTTTTCTGCAAAGGGGAGGTGTCATCTGGGATGGCGCCTCAGTTCATGTTATTATTTTTTTTTTTTTCTTTTAAAATTGTGAAATGAAAAAATTGTTGGAAATAAAACTAGGGTAGTCATAAATACATCAGAATGTTAAGGACAAACATTAGTACAATCGGTGGTAAAGAAAAAAGCAATGATCGTGCCTATCTAAACGTCCACTGGTTCCACATGCAGGGGCTCTTGCGCGGCGTCTTTGTCTAGCACCACGATTTTGTTTAGGTGTGGCTGGTATTTGCGTCTGCTGAGATGGCCCCGGCGCATCAGACGATGGCCCCAGCGCTTGAGACAAATTCTGAAGCATCTGTCCCCAATAGCCGGGGGGTTGCCACCAACGGCGCTTCCGTAATCCAGCTGCATGCCCATGTTTGCGTAGTTTGTATGGGGGGTTGGGTTGGTTGCATACGGTATGGTTGGCCGAAATGTTGCATTGATGGGTGTTGGTACTGATTTAGTGGTTGATGTGGGGTTTGGTAGTCGAAAAGTGGGTGGGTTAGTTGGCTGTAGGACATTTGTGGTTCTTGGTTGTAGGAATATGGGGTGTTCATTTGTGGGGGGCAATGGTGGGCTGGGGTGGGTTCGAAAGACTCGTCAGGGCTATAGGTCGGATGGGGGTAGGGGTAAGGGTTTTCTTGTTGTGATTGAGTAGGTGGCATGCTAGGGTAGGGGTAAGGCTCTTCTTGTTGTTGGGTATAGGTAGGTGTATGATGGTGGGCATATTGCTGGGCATGCTGCTGCAAGGAAGACGCACGTTGGCGTGGGTCAATGAGATACGTCAGGTGAGAGAGGAATGGTTGTGGTGTTGTAACATACCTAAATCAACTCATATTTTGTTGCGTTGGAATATCATCTTCTACAACGGGGTCAGTTAAGATGTGTTGGTGTCAATTCTCCTAGTGTTGGCACATGTCTCTTGCAAAGTTAGTCTACTCACCCACTGCCCACTGAGTGTCGACTCTACGCAGATGCCACTTTCCCAAACTTGTAGGAGCCACCGAAATATCCTGATGTATTCCGAACTGAAGTTTGACTCGGTCGCTCTGATGCATCTCGATAGTGGTGAACCGAATGATGGGCGTTTTTGAAGTCCACACAGCCGCATCATTCGCGTTGGGCTGGTGGCCGTCGAGCCCCTCGTACGGCCTCCAGACAAACTACAAGAACACAATGTTAAATGAGAAATTGTATTGTGCTTTAAAGTGTTAGAAATAATTAAGTAAGTATTAAGGAAATTTACGTCGTCTGGGCCAATGTGATCTAGTAGGTTACGGTAGACTGTTATGGCGTTCCTGGCATTTTTATTGTAGCTCATTCCTGGAACTGCCCACCTGAAAATGTAGTTAGAGATGAACTAATTACGACTAAACATTTCATTAAAGGACATAGGCGCAGGAAAGTGTACAAGCTGACCTTAATGCGTAGGGGAATGTGAAAGGGTTCCGGTTAATTGGAGCTAGTGTTTGCATTCTCGACCAACCCCACGCCTGAAGGAGATAGGCGCAACCATAAAATGTACAAGCTTCTTTTTTTGCAATTTTGCAGAGTGAACTATACAGATGGGCCAGGACAGCTGAACCCCAACTATATTCATGCACTTTGTTAATGTTAGTCAACAAAGGACTCTTACAAAGAACTCCCAAGATACCTCGTGGCACTAAACCACTATGCTTCAGGGACTGTTGTCATGTTGGAGACGTTGCCGGCATATACGCCAGACGGGAATTGTGTCAGCGAAAATGGCATTTTCCACAGACTCTTCTGGGCGTTTGAATCATGCATAAAAGGATTTAACTACTGTAAACCTATAATTCAAATTGATGGAACATGGTTATACGGAAAATATAAGGGCACGCTCCTAATGGTTGTGGCACAGGATGGCAACAGCAACATTTTCCCTATCGCCTTCGCTCTAGTTGAAGGGGAGACTGCTGGAGGTTGGAGTTTTTTCCTAAAAAATCTCTGACAAAATGTTGCTCCCCAGCCTAACTTATGTTTGATCTCTGACAGACACCCCTCAATAGAGAGTGCTTACAACAATCCTGAAAACGATTGGCAAGATCCTCCCTCAAGCCATGTGTATTGCATTAGACACATCGGTCAAAATTTCATACGGGCGTTCAAGGACCAGGGGCTAAAGAAGATGGTTACTAACGCGGGCTATGCACTAACAGAGCCTACCTTCAGATACTACCGGGACGAGATCAGGCTTACAAACATAGATGCATTGAGATAGATTGATAATATTCAACGGGAGAAGTGGCAAGGGCGTACGACAATGGGCAGCGATGGGGCCACATGACAACAAACCTCGTTGAATCTACGAACGCTGTATTCAAGGGCATTAGAAACCTACCGATTACCGCTCTGGTGAGGTCAACATATTTTAGGCTCGCTGAACTCTTTGATACCAGGCGAATAAAGTGGGGTTCGATCATACAATCAGGACAGCTGTTTAGTGATATGTCAATGACATTCATGAGGGGCGAAGCTGCCAAGGCCAACACACATGTGGTCACGGTCTTTGACCGTACTAAAGGTTACTTCAGTGTTGCAGAGTCTATTGATCACAACGAAGGAAGGCCTAGGGGATGTTACCGAGTGGAACTAGATAGGAGTTGGTGTGACTGTGGAAAGTTTCAGGCATTTCTTATGCCTTGCTCCCATGTTATAGCAGATGTTCCAAGGCCCAGGTGGACCTAACCAACTATCTCTCTGTTCTTCACCAAGTCACTACTCTATGCAATGTCTATGCCATTGGCTTTCAAGTGGTAGAAAAGGAGGACTACTGGCCTCCATACGAAGGCGAAATTGTGTGGCATAATGATTTGATGCGAAGAAATAAAAAGGGTCGCCCTAACAGCACTCGTATTCACACGGAGATGGATGCAACAAACAAAATGGTGAGGTTGTGTGGTTTGTGCCGCCAGCCAGGCCACAATCGTACCAAGTGTCCAAATGTGGGCTCTAGCACAGCTTCATAGTTTCAACTATAAACTTGTCTATTTATAACAACAACAATTTTTATTTCATGGATGGAATACTTAACTGATTACAACAACATAACATAACATAACACAACATAACTTCATAGCTAAACATCAACAAATAACCATCAACGGAACCTAATACCAAATCAGAAAATAATAATAACAAACCCAAACGAAACAACTCATATAATCCGCTTATCTAGGAAATTACAACCATCAACTTAATTTCCTGTTCTAACATCATCATCATGAGGACGTCAGCATCATTTTCCACTTTCATCCAAGTCCGGGTGGCTCCGTCTGGACCAGACTTCTCAACCAGCCTCTCAATCTTCCTGATCTTTTCACCTGCCTGAAATTCATCTGCTAACCAATGGCGAAGTTCCCTATGCAACTGCTCCAACGTCTGCGTGTTCCCGAGTAGCATCTTCATCGGAGGCTTGACAACTGAGTATACAACTAGGGCATCTCTTTTCATCAGTGGAAATTCTGGAAACTTTTCCTCCGATGCTGATGATGATGACGACGGACGACGATTTAACCACTCAGACATGGTGTTAAAAAGGGGAGAGTTTGGGATATTGGTGAGGGAAGGGAGGAAATTAGGGTTTTGGTGACAAGTGTTGTGCAATAACAAGTGAGGGTGAACCCTTATTTATAGGCACATGGGACCCTACTAAATAATATAATTAATTATATATTAAAAAATTAAAATTTTAATAGTTTAAAAAAAAGGGCATTGTACTAAGGCGCCATCCCATATGGCGCCTCCCCTATACAATTAGGGCACCCAAATACAACTAAGGCGCCATCCCACATGGCGTGTAGGGTTTTTGTGAAATTTTTTTGCCTGAGTCGCCATCGCATATGGCGCCTTAGGTCTTTCCTTTTTCCAAAAGTACGCCACTTTGGTAATTTATTTGAAATGTTGGTTTTTTTGGTACTTTTGTTCAAAAAATAGGTTATCTTAAAAAAAAATTCTCCTATATATAGAATTCAAATAGTAAGTCATAACCTTATATTACAATCTTATAAGGGAATGAATTTAAGGATATTAATTCGTTACTTTAGAAAAAATTAATTGCCTTTATACATTTGAAATTCAAAACAGATGCAATATGCTTTTTCATCTTATAGTTTTTTTTTTAAATAATATGCAAGATGAACGCGTGATTATAATCATTTTGAGTGGGTAATGCATGTTGTCGGGAGCTGAGTTTTTCAAGAGTTTTTAGAATAAAGTTATTGCTATTACAATTTATTTGATTAATATAGCTTCATCTACGATAATAGGTTATAATAGGTTTTGAGATAATTGTGGAAGTTTAGAATAGAAAAACAGTATCTAATTTGAAGGTTTTTAGAACTTTGGTGTTTGTGCATGTCAAGCAATGCAATCTTGAAGCTAGAATTCTAAGATATGTTAACTAGGTGTGTGACGGGATACAAGTTGTGGAAGATGAAACCTAGAAAGTCAAAGTTCAGTATAAGTAGTGATCTTACTTTTGATGACATCATATGAGGATGAAATGTAAAAGACCTAAAGGTTAAAGACTCTAAAACTATGGTGGTCAACGTTCACTTTGAGGTGAAAGTTTCTACTATAAAGACCAGAGGCGGGGATGTTAATAAGGTTTACACATGTAGTTGTAGAGAGTTGTAACCTATAAAGGTCATAGACTATCAGCTCGTTCATGATAGAGAAAAGGGTGATTATACGACCTCAAAGGAATGATTATGTCGATCTTATTTATTATGCTTAAAATGTTCCTGAATGGTTGTAAAGAGACTCATAAATGGTTGTAGGCGATGAATGGGAACATATATTCATTAGAGAAAAACCATAATTGAGAAGACAAAAGATGATTGGTTGCAAGTGGATCTTTGATAGAAAAAAAAGCAATCCAATGATTCAAGAACCAAAATATAAAACAATACTTATGGCAAAGGATTTTACCCGGGTGGAGATAATCGATCATAATGAAATCTTTTCACCAATGGTAATGCATTGTTCCATAAGGGTCCTTATGGTATTATGAGTCAATATAATCTTTAATTTGAACAAATGGATGTTAAGGTTGTTTGCTTACATGGGAACCTTTAAGAGATGACCTCCATGGAGAAACATGGAGGTTTTATAGAGGATGAAGCAAAGACCTGGACAATGGTATCATTTGATTGATGAATTTTTTTAAAATTATAATATTGTAAGAAGCGATTTGGATAATTATGTATACATAGTGAAGAGGAATTCATTCTCTACTTACTTTTATATGTTGATGATATCTTAATGGCAAACTCTACCAAGAAAGAGATCGTTAAGCTTAAGGAAACTTTGAATGAAGAATTTGTAATGAAATATCTTGGTGAGGATAAGATGATCATAGGGATGGATGTCATGAGAAAAATATTAAAAAAAATTGAATTGTTTATATCTCAATTAACTTACTAAAAGAAAGTGATTGAATAGTTTGGAATGCTTGATATTAAAACCACAAGCACTTAGTTGGATAATCGCACTAAGCTTTTAGTTATACAATGTTCTTAAACCTAATATTGAAAGAAGATGATGGAAAGTACTCCTTGCGCAAGTAGGTTTGGATGCATCATAAATAGTATGGTTTGTTGTAATCCAGACTTAGCATATTCTATTAGTATAGTAAGTCAGTTTATGAAAATTTTGGGTTGAGTTTATTGAGAAGTTTTGAAGTGCATGTTAAGGTATTTGAATTTTTCATTAAATGACAGTTTGAAGCACATTAAGATAACTCAAGAAAATGATGCTTTTTGGGGATATGGATATGCAGACTATGCTAAAACTGTGGACACTTAAAAATCCTTGTCATGTTTTGTATTCTACATTATTTGAGACAACTACTTCTTGGAGGGTAAATTAATAATCTGTTGTGGCATTGATCTATAACTTAATCGGAGTATGTTGCCATAATTTAAGGGGTTAAAGAAAATAATTAATTAAGAGGTGTGATTAGGGAATTAGGAATCGCTCAAGCATGTGTGAAGATACCATTTGATAGTTAAAGTGAAATCAATTTGGCTAATTAACAAGGGCATCACAAGAGGGCAAAACACGTCGACATCTATTTTTACTTTGATAGAGACATGATTGAATTGAATGAGATTGTTGTTAAGAAGGTTGCTTTAGAATACAATTTGAGGAATGTCTTCACCAAGTCATTACCTAGATCAAGGTTCAAACATTACTTGGACTTTATGTATTTTATCAAATAGTGGTTCAAGTTTGGAGAGAGCAACAGGGTGTTTGATGGGTAAATTGACATCATCATCTTTTTGAAGGCAAGATGGAGGTTTGTGGATGTTTGCCTTAAAAACTCATAATTCATCTTTTTGGCTACTACCTTGCTCGCGAGACCCTAGCAAGGGCCGCAAAGCATTGTGAAATGGGAATTGAAGCAATTTGTTTCACGTGTCACACTTAAATGTTTTTATGTTATTTTTGTTTATGAAGAGGTTTCTAATCTTTGGTTATAATCTAAGGGTTGAAAAACACTTCATACACTTTGGTATTTAGTGATTCATATATTGAGAGGAATATATGTCAAGCCTAAAATTAATAGATTTTTGTATGAATTTGTTTAACTAATTTATTATAACTCATTTGCAATATCTTGATTAAGTCTTTTGAAATGGTAATGGATCGAATAATTATAATATATCCTATAGTAAATCATTTTAGATTGAATTATATAAACAATTTTTATGTATTGATTCTTTATGTTGTTCCTCATATTATTATTTGCTTGCAATTTTAATTGATAAATTATTATTATTATTATTATTATTATTATTATTATTATTATTATTATTACTTAAGACTGTTTAATATTCTAATTCTTTTTTTTCTCAAGCATCATATATCTTTTTATTTATTTTTTAATCTTCAATTTTACAACAACTATTATTCAAATAATTTCTTTATTAATAATTTAAATATTATGCACATAAATTCAACAGTTGTTTGATAAAATGATTGGCCTTAAATTTATGCATCTTAGATTTAATCATGCTACTCTTTTTTGAAGAAGATAAATATAAAACTAATCATAATACCTAATAAATATTTGGGAATTTCTTATCCCATCTTATGGGGTGGAAAACCACCCTTTGAAAAATATAAAATATCCCTCAGATTTTAGTGATGCATCTTCGGATGCACCATTGCACCACTTTATGACACATCAAATGAGTGGCACCCCAAAGAAGAAGAAAAAATTATTTCAATAAATATATTGACATTTGAGCAGCTCAGTGGATATTCTGGAGATGTAACTTCGCCGGTTTGGGGTGGGATTTTGAAATATTTGTCACCTTTGTATGTGAGGTATTTACGAAGATGCATATCCGGAATAAGGAAACGTGATTCTGATAAAACAGTTACATGCATGATTACAGACCATACTTCTTTTTCACTCCAAACCCTTTCTAAATACACTTTCATTCTCAATCAACATTTTCACTCCAAATCTTAATTTTTACGTTTCATCACATCAAAAGGAGCAAAAAAAAGTTAAAATTCCAAGTAAAGATCATTCATTTCAAACCTCATTGATTACATCAAGTTTATTTTTAGTTTGAAAAAGCGTGCATCTAATCCGGAGATGCATCTATGAATTTTGTATGAATTCATACGGAGATGCATCTCTGTAGCCTGTTTGTTCTCATTTTCTAGCTCTGTTTACAGTTTTAGCATTCTTTGAGTTTTTTATTATAACTGCTTTCATTATATATGGTGCACCCTGGTGTTTTCCCAAACAAGTTGTGTCTCTGGATGTCAACGGTGTTGTATTGAAGGAAGTAAATATTGGCAACCAATTTAAAAATGAGCAAGAGCTTGAATTTCATGATCACATGCTTCAATGGATCCAGACGGAGGCCTCTAAACTGGGATTTGGTGTGGTAATCGAAAGGTCCAATAATGGTTTGGATAGAAGAGGTGCATTTGTGACATTGACATACGAAATAAGTGGGAAATATATACCTCATTTTCGGAATTTTAAACGAGATGACATCAGTTTAAGAAAATGTGAGTGTCCATTTAAGTTGCGTGGTTATATGTTGGCAAATAATAAATGGAGATTTAATGTCATATGTGGTTTACATAACCATGAATTGTGTGAAAAGTTGGTCGGTCATCCAATTTCGTGTCGCCTTATGTTGGAAGATAAGGAATGTGTTTCGGACATGACATTGAAATTGGTTCAAGCGAAAAGCATACTTGCAACTTTGAAACATAAAAAACCCGAAAATATCTTAAATATTAAGCAAGTGTACAATATTTGGTACATATATAACAAGACACTAAGGGGGGATAGAAGTGAAATTCAACAACTATTGAAACTTTTGGATGATAACAGTTATGTTTCTAGGTACCGAACGTGCGAGGATAGAGTAATCGTTAGAGATATAATTTGGACTCATCCTCATTCCATCAAGTTGTTCAACACGTTTCCTACTATGCCCATCATTGATTCAACGTATGAGACCAACAAGTACGGACTTTCATTATTGGAGATGGTTGGTGTTACCTCTACTGAGAAGACTTATTTTGTCGGGTTTTCATTTCTAGAGAGCTAAAAAGAAGAGAATGTTACTTGGGCTTTAGAGGTGTGTCGAGCAATGTTGAAAAACCAAAAAGAGATACCGAAAGTAATTGTTACTGATCGAGATACCGCTGAGATGAATTCGGTTGCAAAGGTATTTCCTACTTCTTAGCATTACTTTGTAGGTATCACATAACAAAGAACGTGAGAAGTCAAGTTAAACATGCGGTAGGCACGAAACATATAAAGGACGAAGATGGAGAAATGGTGAAGGCAGGTGTGATAGTGGAAAAAATAATAGATGCATGGAGTGTTATAGTAAATTCTTCTACTAAAGAGTTATATGTTGATTAAATTATAAATTTCAGGAAGATATGCGAGAAATATCCAGATTTGTTGAAATATGTTAAAAGCACAATTTTGGATCAGGTGAAGGAGAAAATTGTTTGTGCACAGACTGAGGTTAGACACCTTGGGAATACAACAACAAAGCGAGTTGAGTCTGCCCATGCTACCTTGAAGAATTGGTTGGGAAATAGTAAGGGTGATTTGTGTAGAGATTGAGACTCTATGAACCAAATGATCCAGAATGAACATAATGAGATACAAACATCATTTGGTCGGAGCATCACAGTTTTGGAACACAAGTTTAAAGACAACAATCTTTATTCTCAGTTTGTCGATAACATACCTCGAGCATGTTGAATTATATTTTTAACGAAGCAAAACGAGGTGATAATGTAGGCTCAGATAGCACAAAGTGTGGTTTCACAATTTTGAAAACCTACGGTCTCCCATGTGTTTGTATTATAGCAAAGAGGGTGAAACTTGATACCCCGTTAAGAATGGATGAAGTTTGCAGTCACTGGAAACAACTTAGGTTTCATGTTGATGATAATGTTATGAAAGACAGTAAATCAAATATCTCTATCTTGATCGAATATGAAGTGATAGAAGAGATATTTTTGAAATTCGGTGACAGTATGAAACGCCACATTAAAGAACAATTGAGGAAGATTGCTTATCCCGAAACCAATGACTTGAAACCACACTCTCAACCGGTAAAAACAAAAGGTGCTATGAAGAAGGTCAAGCCTACACCGAGTGGCAATTCAATGGTGCAGTTTCCTTCGTATTTTGAACATGTTGACAAAGTTTTTCAGAACACACCAACTCCAAAATCTCAAAAAATATTTTTTAAAGGAGCTCGAATTAGTAATCCACTTCCTTCACCGCCTCTACCAAAAATTCCATTCATTGATGAGATGCCAATTTTTATGCATAAATACATTGAATGTATCGTCAATATTGAGGGTGACAGTAATTGTGGTTTTTGAGTTGTTTCGACTTTGCTCGATAAAGGAGAAGATGATCACACACTTCTCCCCCATCAACTTATCTGTGAGTTGAGGACCCATAAAGAATCATGCACACGACTTTACAGAAAGAAAAAAAATTAATGCAATTTATGAGTCTCTTGTTCCTTGTATTGGTGGACCGGCATCAGAGGAAAAATGGATGTGCTTCCATAAAATGGGTCATCTCATAGCAAGTGCATATGATAAAGTGTGTATTGATCTTACAAGATACGATTTTTTGGAAACTTTTTTCCCACTGTGCATTGTCCCACCTCAAAATCCAAATGATCGTATTATGTGTATTGGGTGGCTTTAAAAATCACGGAATTTTGTTCAAATTGATTCAAATTTGTGATGCCCTATACCGCTTACATCAGTGGAGCGAAAGACTCATTCAACAACAAAAGCAGAGACTTGGCTGAATAGATTTGTGGAAAGGATGCAAAAGTTCACCAATTTGAGCGACATTGAAAGAGAATCAAATACACAAAAGTCAAAGGGGGAACCATTCATACTTATAGATTTAGCCTCGAAAAATATTTCCATTCATTTTAGTTTTTGGTCATTAATTAATTGTATATAATTCTGTATTAATATTAATAAAGTGTAATATATACAATTTCAAATATTTTAATATATTTAGATGTTTTCCAAATAATGTGTCCATTTGTCAAACAAAACACACCGTTTCTTATTTATGTCTGGATCAGGAGAGGTTCCGGAGATGCATCTCCGGAATAAGAGAATAGGGTGGTACCAGAGATGCATCTCTGAAACCTCTACTGATACAAGATAGAATTTTTTAGGATCATATTTGTCTACAACTACTATAAATATAGACTTTTCTATCATGTCTCATGCAAACATAAAATATCGCAAATGTTGCAAATGAACATTATTTGGAATGTCGCAAATGTCTCCTTTTCCAGCGCGACAACCGAGCGAGAATTTAAGATCAATGAATACACCCTTTTGCAGATTGTAATACGAAGTGCAAAATATCCTACCTTATGGAGATAATAAAAAAATTGTGAAGCTCGAGTACCGTTCACCATCAATTAACAATGAAGGAAAGATTGAGTCATATAATTATGAGCTCAAAACAGCTGCATATGTAAGGGCTATGTGGAATACATTTTCCCATTTTGAAACAAAAGTTCTGATCGAGGTGGAAGCAGAGATTTCAAGATAAGTCGAAGATATTGTGAAGATGTTGAAGCGTCCACATGGATATTGAAATGTAATATTTGATTTTATGTTAACATCACCTATGTAATTTTGATTTTATGTTATGAATTTTTATTGTATTTTGTCAAAATATGACTTTTTGATTTTATGCTTTTGTTTGTGTTTCAGTATGCTACGGAGATGCATCTACGAGCAAGTTACGGAGATGCATCTTCGGATCTAAAAATACTACACTCTTAGGGCATGACTCGGAGTTGACCTAAGGTGTGTGTGTTTGAGGTGCGCCTGGAGATGCATCTCCAAAATCTGGAGATATTTTTGTATTTTCACGTGGTGCCCTAATAATATATATAGGGTGCATTAAGAAATACCCTAAATACTTATACAATGGAATCTTATTTATTTATGTTTAAAAAAAAAACATCTATAAACACTTTATCACTTCAACTCATTTAAAACTTTTATTGAACGTGTTTGATATCATTCATATGTGGTTTTTCGCATTACAGTTCATAAATAACACACAAATCATAGTAATAAACTACTATTATTCTTGTTAAGTGGGTTTTGTCAACGTTAAAAAGTGCTTTGTCAAAAAATCCTTTGTCAAAAAGAAAAGTTTATCTACGTATTTTCATTTCTTTAAATAATATATTTTATTATAAAGTTTTTATTTAAGTCAATTAAATATTGAGGTCAAATGCTATACGACACGACCTTCTAATTTTTTTTAAATTAAATCTTGTTCCTTAATTTTTCAGTAAAATTGACACGTAATAAAATGTGTCAAGAAAACACGACCTTTGTAAACAAAAAGTGTGTTATCTGTGTATTTTCATTACTACAAATATTATATTTATGATAAAAAAATTTATTTCAGTCAATTAAATATTGAGGTCAAATGCTATGGAACACACCCATTTGATTTTTTTAAAATTAAATCTCATCCCTTAATTTTCAATAAAATCGATAAGTAATAAAGTTTAGGGTTTGAGTTTCGATTCTTAACTATTGCAATTTCCTGATTTATTTAAGAACCAAAATTGTACCTTTATTTAATTTAATTTTTTAATTACAATATAAATCATCTATTCTCTTGATTATTGGTGAAAGCGAAAGGAAATGTAGCTCAGGGTTTGAGTTTTGATTCTCAGCTCCCGTAGTTTCATGTATTATTTACAACCAAAATGGCGCCCTTATTTTATTTAATTTTTAATTACAATATAAATCATTTTTCCCTTAATTTTACTACCAACCGAGATATAAATTCCAAACAATATTTTATTCCAACATCAGAATGTTAAGTCTCGTTCAGTTTTGTATTTTTTCTCATAAACTCTTTGCGCGCTAGCGAACGAACGAAACACCATTATTCATCTTCTCCACCTAACAAACAAAGAAAATAAAGGAGGAATGAAGCTCAAAAAAGGAAACTCAAACCTTAAACCAATACATTTCTTTGACTCTCTCATCACGTTTTTGGTATGTAAAACTTTCTACATGACTCTACCAGTAATGTTGTTGTTGTTGTTATTGTTGTTTTTGAGACTTAGAGTATAATGTTATGTTGTTTTTGTAGTTGTTGTGTTCATATTGAACTTTTAGTGTTATTATTGTTTTATTGAAACAAAATATTCATTGTTATTGGTTGTGTACGATTTTTATTTTATTTTTAAAAGTTGTATGTGATTATAGATCGTAGTAAGATGAAAGTCAATAGATTAAGTAAAGAGTATGAGAATGGAGTGATTCAATTTCTTGAATTTGCAACAAAAAAATCTTCCTAACAATAATGAGATTTTTTATTATCCTTGTAAAATATGCTGAAATATGCAAAAAAAAAACATAAAAAAATGATATATTCAATCATTTATGTTGTAATAGACTTATTCAAAATTACACGAAATGTGATTTCCATAAAAGCTTGAGAGCCTTAGAATGCTCCAAGTTTACCTAAGAGTCTAAAAAAGAAATGTTTGTCAGTCTGGAATGAGCAGAATTAATAGAGTACCCCATTGCATCTCTCCACCATACAAAAGAGTCCAACGAAATCGGATTAGGGATAATGTGATGTGAAGATCTTCCCAATCTCTTTTTATGGTACTTATAGTCAAAGCAGGGTATAACATTACATTCCAAACCCAGTTCCCACTAATCTAAGAACCAAACTCCTCCACTGAAATCTTGAATCCTGCACACAGTCAAACAAAACAGGAAAACAATGCTGCAACGAACTCGCAAAAATCGATTTATACCGCAAAAAATCAATCTCATAACCTTTTCTAGTTTACAGGAGATACAATTTCCAAACCAATTTGATCATCGTCATAGCTACCTAAGGAGATCCTCAAGTCACGCCACCAATTTGAAGATTTCAAATTGTTTACTTTCCAAGAAGGACCAAGAATCAACACTCTAATATCACCACATTTAAATACTAACAAAGAAAACCAAACTGAATTAGCATTTGATAAAATATTCCAAGCCCATTTACTAAGCAGAGCACGATTGAAAGTTTTGCAATGTTTGACGCCTAGACCACCTTTCAATTTTGGCTTACAAATTATTAACCAAGCGACCTAGTTAATAAGTGTATTATTCTCTTCTCCATTCCAAAGAAATGTGCGTTGATTTCGAATAATCTCCAACAGAACTTGTTTTGGAGCTTTGAAGAAGGAGAAATAGAAGAGAGGCAACAAATTCAAAACATAGTTTAGAAGAGTTACTATAATATCAATAGCGATAAATTTGTCTTTCCACAATGATAGCCTCTTGTGAAGCTTCATCAAAACAAGCTTCCAAGTTGAACAATTTTGGGGATTTTCTCCTAGTGGAACGCCTAGATAAGTAAAAGGCAGAAAAGGGATTGCGCAAGACATAAAATTTGAGGTTGTCCGCATAAAATCAACACCAACATTCACTCCCATGATTTTGCTTTTGTAAAAGTTAACTCTTAGACTACGCGCCATTTCGAATCCCCGCAACAAATCTTTGATAGTCCATAAATTGTCCCCAAGAAGCCTTACCAAGCATAATTGTGTCATTCGCGGACGGAAGAAGATATACATTTCATTCATATTAAATGTATTTCATTAATAATAATAATAATAATAATAATAATAATAATAATAATAATAATAATTTCTCCTTGGTTATTTTTCTAACTAAATTTATTATCTCAATGTTTATTATAATAGAAGGAAAAAGCGAGGCGCATCATTCATTTCTAAAAATAAAAAATATGCATTTGTTGAGAATCAGACTCATAATCAATAAATATTTTTCCTTAGCGTAAGTTCAATTGAGAAAAAATATCTCATTCTTCATAAAACCCTTTGTGACATCGCATAAAAAAAACTTGATGTTAACCTCATTGTAATAGAATTAAAAATGTTTTTTCGCGATGGTATGATGTTTTTTATAATGGTATTGTTTAATAAATACTACTAATATTATAGGAGCCACATGTAAACATCATTTATTCATTTAATATTTTTAAAAAAGTATTGAATTAACATTCAATCACTCAGTGGTATTTTGAATCGAACTATAGTGTCGACAAGGGTAACTTTATGATTCGAAAGAAGATTTAGTATGAAGTCGAAGTTTGTTCACATACTGATCTTGTATGTTGTAGTCGAAGTATGCTCAAGCATGCAGTAGTCGAAATTCTAAGATTGTTAGCATGTCAAATTGGGCCTTGCTCGTAAGCCCAATTGTTAAGTTAGCTTAGTATTCTATAAATAGACTAGTTCTCCCAGGTTGTTGAGAGAGGTTAATTATTGGTATTCACTTGTAATCTTTGAACCCTTATTAATAAAGTAAATAGTAAAATAAATTTAACCAATTCTCTATTCTTCTTTCTTTTTCTCTTTTCCTTTGTGAAACTTAATAGGGTTTCTTGTGCTTGTTCAAGAAAATCAATCTTTACCTCATAACTTTGTTCTGTTATTGACGATATCATTTCACAACAAACTGGTGTGGTGAGCGTGAAAGAGAAGATGTCGTTAACAAAGTATGAGATTGAGAAACTCACTGGTGTGAATAATTTCAATTTGTGGCGCTTGAATATGCAAGCCCTTCTTATTCAACGGGATTTGTTAGAAGCGTTGAAAGGATCAAAGGAGATGGATGTTTCCCTAACGGAGAAGGAGAAGACAACGATGGTCGAAAAAGTCCACAATGTCATTCTATTGAGCCTTGGTGATAAGGTTCTCCGACAAGTTTCAAAAGAAAAAACTGCAGCGAGTGTATGGACAAAACTTGAAGGTTTGTGCATGACGAAATCGTTGGTTAATCATCTCTACCTGAAGCAAGATTTGTATTCATTCAAGATGAGTGAAGAAAAAGCCTTCGCTGAGCAGCTGGATATGTTCAACAAGATAATTTTTTATCTTGAAAATATCGAGGTCAAGATTGATGAAGAAGATTAAGCGTTGCTGCTGTTGTGCTCTTTACCTAAGTCTCATGCTCACTTCAAAGAAACTCTCTTGTATGGAAGAGAGTCATTGACCTTTGAAGATGTTCAATCTGCCTTGTACTCTAAGGATTTAAACAATCAAAATGAGCACAAGCCATCTTCTGTTGGTGAAGGTTTATTCATTAAGGGGAAATTCTTGAAGAAAGATGGTAGGTTTGAGAAGAAGAGGGGTAAAGTTCTACAGAATTCTTATGGTGGTAATGTTCCTACTATTAAGTGTTATCATTGTAAGAACGAGGGTCATACAAGAAAAGTATGCCCTGATCGACTGAATAATCATAATGGAAATGATAATGGTAATGTTGTCATTGTGCAAGATGGTTATGAATCATCTAATGTCCTGGTGGTTTCAATCAGTGATTCTAGCAATGAGTGGATTATGTATCCAGGGTGTACTTAGCACATGACTCCAAACAAAGACGTGTTTGAGGAATTGTGTGATCAAGATGGTGGATTAGTGTTGTTGGGAAATAACAAAGCTTGCAAAATTGCAGGTATTGGATCTGTGAGATTCAAGCTCCATGATGAGTCAATAAGGTTCTTGACTGATATTAGGTATGTACCTAATCTTAAGAGGAATTTGATTTCTCTTGGTAAATCCGACAAGAAAGGATATGTTTTCAAAGGAGAGCAAAACATCTTAAGGGTAATGAAGGTGTCGAAGGAAGTCTTGAGAGTCGTGAAGAAACAAGGCTTGTATACCCTTGAGGCTGAGGTTGTAAGTGGTTCAGTAGATGTGGCATCCACGGAATTTGTGTCGAAGACTGAGTTATGGCACAAGAGACTTGGCCATGTTAGTGAAAGAGGTCTGGTCGAATTGTTGAAACAAAATCTGTTGGGTTGTGACAAGGTCGAAAAATTGGAGTTTTGTGAACCTTATGTATCTGGTAAATCCTGTAGAATGAAGTTTAACAAAGGTAAACAAAGAACACATGGATCCATTTATTACATTCATGCTGATCTTTGGGGTCCTACAAGGAATCCTTCACACTAAAGTGCAAAGTATTTTCTATTCATAGTTGATGATTACTCTAGAAAGTTATGGGTATTCATCCAGAAGACTAAAGATGAAACTTTAGAAATTTTCAAAAGTTGGAAGACTCTGGTCGAAAACCAAACCGGCAGGAAGGTCAAGAGGTTAGGGACCGATAACGGTCTTGAATTTTGCAATGAGGCGTTCGACAACTATTGTGTTGTGTCTGATATTGCAAGGCACAGAACTATTGCAGGGACTCCCTAACAAAATGGTTTGACTGAAAGGCTTAATCGAACCATTCTAGAAAGGGTGAGGTGCATGTTGGTAACTGCAGGATTGAAGAAGGTGTTTTGGGAAAAAGCTGTTGTGACGGCAGCTTACTTTATAAATAGGTATCCCTCAACTGCCTTGGAAATGAAGACACCTGAAGAAGTCTGGTCAGGACATCCACCTAGTCTCGAAAAACTTAGAGTATTTGACTGCTTAGCCTATGCTCACATTAGGCAAGACAAGGTCGAACTTAGAGCTCTGAAATGTATGTTCCTTGGATACCATGAAGGAGTCAAAGCTTATAAGTTGTGGTGCCTAGAGCCAGGTCACAGAAAGTGATCACAAGTCGAGATGTGGTTTTTAATGAAGCTAAGATAACTTTCAAGAAAACTGATAACCTTGGTCAAAGTTCGAAGATTTCTGAAGAAGAGCTGGAATAGAGAGAGATTCCTGTTGAGGTGGAGCATAGTGATGCTAAATTGCATGACCCAGATGAAGTCGAAGAAGAAGCAGAAGCTGTTGTCGAAGATGAGGACACTGATAATGACTACCTGTTGGTAAGAGACAAGTCGAGAAGAGTCATCAAGCCACATCAGATACTTGGTTATGCAGATCTCATGGCTTATGCCGTAATTTCTGCAAGTGGGGTCCTTGATGAAGAACCTAGAGATTATAAAGAAGTTATGAGGAGTTGAGACAAGACTGAATGGCAGAAAGTCATGAATGATGAGATAAAATATCTTCATAATAATAACACTTGGGAGCTGATTGAGAAACATGCAGGAGCCAGGTTAGACAGTTGTAAGTGAATTCTTAAGGTTAAGGAAGAAATCAAATGAGTGATGTCGAAGCGCTTTAAGGAAAGGTTGGTTGCTATGGGGTTCACTCAGAAAGAAGGTGTCAACTTTAATGATGTGTTCTCACTTGTTGTAAAGTATAGAGCCATTAGAATGTTATTAGCCAGGGTGGCAAAGTTCGACGTAGAACTTGAACAAATTGATGTGAAGACAACCTTCCTGTATGGTAATCTAGGTGAAACGATCCTGACGAGGCAACCTAAAAGGTATGTAGAAAAGGGAAAGGAATATTATGTGTGTCAGCTGAATAGGTCTTTGTATGGCCTGAAACAATCTCCTCGACAATGGAATAGAAGATTCAACAAGTTCATGACACACATTGGTTTCACTAGGAGCCAGTTCGACCACTGTGTTTACTTCAGATTCTGACCTGGAAATTCACTTGTTATTTTGTTGCTTTATATGGATGACATCCTCATAGCAAGCAACAGTGTCGAAGATGTTATGAAGGTAAAGGCTGAACTCGATAAGGAGTTCAACATGAAGGATTTGGGAGCTGCCTCCAGAATTCTTGGGATTGACATCCAGAAAGATAGAAAGCAGTCGAGATTATACTTATCTCAAGAGACATACCTGAAGAAGATTCTCAACAAGTTTGGTGTGTCGAATTCAAAGTCTGTTCTAACATCGACTAATTCTCAGTACAAGCTAAGTACGACTCAAAGTCATAGTACCGAAGTAGAAAGAACCTATATGAATAGCACCACATATGCTAGTATAGTAGGTTTTTTGATGTATGATATGGTATATACGAGGCCATACATAGTGTATGGAGTGAGCCTTATAAGCAGGTATATGGCCAATCCTGGGAAGGCGCAATGGCAAGCATTAAAGTGGATTTTTAGGTACATCAATGGGTCTCTGAGAAGAGTCTTGATTTATAGTAGAGCCCGTGGTGATGATAGCAAAGTCGAAATCGAAGGATTTGTCGACTGTGATTATGTAGGTTGTATGCATCTAGAAAATCTATTTCTAGATGTGTGTTCACTATGTTCGGCACAACAATCAGTTGGAAAACGACACTTCAGAAGGTTGTTGCCTTATCAACCACTGAAGCAGAATATATTTCTCTCACTGAAGCTGTGAAAGAAGCATTGTGGCTTGAAGGTTTTGCTAAGGAGCTGAAACTTCAAGGTCGAGTTATCACTGTTAAATGTGATAGTAAATGTGCAATACACCTGTCGAAGAATTCAGCCTATCATGAGCGAACCAAGCACATCGATGTGAGGTTGCACTTCGTCGGAGAGATAATCGAGCGTGGAAAAATCCAAGTGCTGAAGGTTTCGACTGATAACAATGTTGCTGATATGATCACCAAGACATTGCTGAGCAGCACGTTTTTCCACTGTATGCAGTTGATAAAGTTGCATGATAAAAGCTAGTTTGTTTCCTTGTTTTGTGTAGAGTTTGTTACAAGGTGGAGATTTGTGGTATTTTAGATCGAACTCTAGTGTCGACAAGGATAACTTCATGATTCGAAAGAAGGTTTAGTATGAACTCGTTAACTCTTGTTTTACTAAATATAATTTACTATTAATTTTACATTATTATATTTTAAAATTGTTTATTTATAAATTTATAATTATTTTATTTATAAATATTACATTATAAAATTATAAAAACTATTTTTATTAATTTTTAATAATTTAATAATGAAAAAAACAAACAAATTTGCACAAGTTATATATTTTTAAAATAATGAAAAACTGATAAAATTATATATATTGACGAAATATGAATAGACGTTTGTGGGTATTATTTATTTTTTCAGAGAGTTGTATCATCTATTAATCTTATAGATTAGTTTGTGTTATTATGAAAACCAGACCGGACCGGCCGATTAAACCGGTTAGACCGGAAATCGTTCCTATGTCTGGTCAATTAAACTTTGTAAACCGGTCTGTCAAGGAACCGGAGCAAAACCCAGAAAACCGGGTGAAAACCGAGAAAATCGGTCAAAATCGGGGTTCGTCCAATTACATAGGTTGAACCGGATTTTAACTTTTTCAGTTTTTTTTTTAAAATTTATTTAAAATAAAAATATAATAAAAGATGGAAAAAAACCAATTTAATACTATTGAACCAAATGAGTCTTATAATTGAAGACATCGCTCTAATCCATTCAGAATTTGAATTTTCTTGATAATAAGGCTTAGAATTCTAATATTTTTTGGCCTAAATCAAGCACGATCTAATATATTTTACATAAGATACAAAATTCTAGCATTTTTTACTCATTCTCAAACTGATTCTAGTTAAGAAATGATAGGAAGTAAAAATCACCAATTTATATGATAAAAAACTAGTACTAAATCATATAACATATACAATAACGGTCTGACTCTCGGTCCGACCCGGTCAAACCTTTAAACCTTAAACTCAAGTCTATACCGGTTCAATATCCGATCCGATTTTAATTACCTTTGGTTCGATTAAAAAAAATGCATCAAACATTTTTTAGCTTTAAAACTATTAATAATTAATTAGCATTAATTATGTAACAACAAGAACAACATTAATTAAATGCGAAATAGATAATCTTTGTAACCAATTCAGAACTGCCGACAAAATGAAGAGATAGAAAAAAACTCAACCTAACATCAATTTACAGGGCCAATTATGTTAATCAGTTTTTATATTATTTAATGGCAAAAATTAGAATCATAGAAACAAAGTTTTTATGATATTCCCTCTCAACTACATGTTATCAAGGTTGTTGTTTTCAATGGGCACACAAGGATAAGCCAATAAGTGATTCCAGATCACAAAAACAAGTTTATAATTAGTGATATACTAAAACATTTGGTGCAATGTCAAAAGTTATAGTGACCACTAACTCACCTCAAACCCACAAATAGTAATATAGTCATAATTTGCTTAATTGAGCTGGGGTCTACTTTCCGTTCACGCAACATCTAGATTTCCATTCATGTATTTATGTTGTTGTTATCTTGAATAATAGTATACACTTAAACATACATTCACATATTTCCTACATTTTTCACGCAACACATTAGTTAACCAAGTTTTGTGCACATTTATGGGACTTTGACTGTGTTGATTATCAATATGCGTGAAGCTAATTGAGTTTATGTGTCAGAGAGTCTCAGAGACTCTGTGTATTTATTAATACTTCCCTATATAACTATTTAACTTATAAAATAAAATTTTGATCTGTCAAATGTTTTTTATTTTAATTTTGATCCTCCATAATAAATAACAAATTGAATTTCTGACAAAAACTTCTCAAGGACTAGAAGTTATCGGGAAAAAGATTCCCATTAATTTTTTAAAGTTTTTCTAAAGAATATTTGGTTGAAATAAAAAAGCTCTTTTTGATTAATGTAATTAGTTTAGATTCAAACTATCCTTGTAATATGAAATTTTAATATTTTATAATTAGTGAGTTTAAATATACCGCCTCACACTAGCATGTTAATGTGTGGTTGTTTTCTTTAAGATGTTTTAATGTCCTTGAGTGATGTGGTATTTTTGATGTGCAATTTGATTGTTGTTTTTCTTTCTTCATTTTCTTTTTCATCTAAATCATTATTTGTGTGGTTCTATTTTTTTTATAAGGGTTGCTTAGCTATTTGAGAGGACTTTTGTTGTGCCTACGTAGTCTTTGAGAAACTGTCATTTATTCTTTAAACTTCTAGCATCCTGATTACAGTGTCTCATTTCTCTATTAGAGCGATGTGTTATTGAGTTGTCCTCAACCTTTCACTTCCCTTACTTGCCTTCACCTCTTTGACTCTCCTTCATTTCATGTACCATTTTCATCCCTAGACTCATATTTCATAATTTACATTCCTTTATCTTTGTAGTGCCTTATATGAGTCACCAACATGCTAATTCGAGAAATAGTTTTGTCGACGGTGACCTTCTTATGTGGGGGTAGAGACCCTAAATGATTCGAATACTACATCTTAGGCATATATTCACCATGATTCAGGTCCTGTGAATATTTTTGATAACTTTGAATATAATGGTGCATCCAGTAAATCTATTTTTGGGGAGGGTTTTTCTAACTAGTCTTCTAGCCTTTTTTTCTAATGAAAGTGTTGGAACTCTACTAGTGATGTTCGACTCGATAACGTTATTTTCGCTTCTCAGGGGGTCACTGGAGACTCTTTTCTCCTTGTTAGACTTTTATCTTCTGCGGAGATTCTTGATCGAGATGAGTGGATACTTCAATATTTCATTAGGTCATATTGAAATACGCAAGGTCGGGATTCCAACGAGTCCGAGATCAAACGTCAAATCGAACTTCGAAATCTGACAATCGTGTTTGGTTGGCGCTGCTCACCGTCTGAAGGTCAGATTGGACTTCCCTATCGGGAGCCGACTGATGTGTATCGATATTATTGGATAAATCACAAATCGCTAAGATTTGTCTCTATTTTTTACACTGCAAGCAAAATGAAAAATGCTTTCATATATGTAGGTTCGTCTCTTGATTGGACGGTCGTCCCTTTCGACTCTTACAAGAGGACATATAGTTACTTTGACTAATGTTTCATCCCTTTTTACAAATGTCTATTTACTCAGCTGAATTTGAGTCCGTCTTTCTATGAATTTGAACTGGGGGTGGTGAGACATTTAAAGATTGCACTCTCTCAATTGCACCCGAATGCACTCCAATGTTTTGGGCGTTTGTGAAAGTGTTATAGTTTTGATGCGAATACCAAGGTTGAAAGTCGTTTCTGAATTTTTTCTTCCACTTTTTTGTCAGGGGGCGTACCTCCTTAAACAATCTTCATAATCAGGGGTTGATTTCGCTACAGCAAGAGGTTGATCAATTTAATGTATACTCTGAGAATTAGGAGAACTCTAAAAATTGTTTCTTCTTAGTGCGTCCTTAAATTTCAGAGATTTATCTTGTCTTCTGCACGATCTTCGAAGAAAAATATTTAATACCTGATTTTTTTTCAAGTTAAAATGCTTAATTATGCTGATAGGATTCGGAAAAATTGAATTTGAAAATATTTGATTCCCACCTAACTCCGTTTTTCTAAATAATAAATAGGATAATAATATTAAAAAAAATCATTAATAATTTATTGATTTTAACAAGAAATCTATAATTTGTGACACTTGATTTATTATATTTGAACATAGCATGACCACAACTAACACCAAAAATATGTACACGAGATGACGTGCAATATAAAACCCCAAAACCGAAATAAAACATATACATTTTTATCAATAAAAAAGAAAAAGATAGCATGAGTTAGTGAGTGGGTTCATTTTCATTTCATTTCATATGCAAGATCTAGAAGCACATGTGCAAGACACACCTAACTAGCCGTCATCAAATCATCACCCATTCACCCCTATTTCCCACTTTAAATTCCTATCTATCTGTTATCACTTTCCACAATATTATTCAACCATCGCCATCAACTTTATACTAAAATGACTACATTTCAACTATCATTAGCTATATAGTACAACTTTAAAAATTAATTAATATGAAAGTTCATGTTATTTTATAATGATTTAAAGGAAGTGAAGGTAATTAAAAAAATGTGACAAAAAACAGAATCCATGTAATGTTAATAAGTTATATGATTTGGAGATGATAATTGATAAGGAGAAACCATCCAGATCTTGAAATCTAAATCGTACATATTTTATTCAATTCATTTGTTTTGTTTTTCTCTAACTTTTATTATTATTTGTGTAGCAAAGCTTGCATGTTTCTACACATGGCATGTTTCTTCACTTAATTCATGTATAGTATAAGGGAAGAAGGATGGGTATGTTATGCAGCCATGCAGGGCAAGATTCCTTTCCTTTTAGTATTTTGCTTTTTTAGGCTTTCATCACCAGTATTCGGTTTACTGAATCAATTAATCTGATTCGAGTATAAATTTTGTCATCAAATGATTTCAGTCCTTCTCGATTGCAGTTGCGGAAGATTGAATATTGAACTTCCCTGCCAAATACAGCGTCAATCAACATTGATGCAACTAACTATTGATTTAGTTTTAGTATTTGGCATATGTTTGGTACTATTTTGTAACGTTTAACAAAAAGAAACTCTAGAAATCAAGGTGAAAATTGAAAGAAAAAATGAAATCAGGGTATTTGATTGTTTTGAGTATACTATTCAATTGCATTCAAATATTTAACTATATTTATTATGGGTTTAACTACTTAACCTTGTACATATCTATTTTTTGTGTGTAAGTCAGAAAATTTTGGCATAAAGCTTTTGAGTGTATGGGGTGGATGCTCAATTTTAAAATGGTATAGGGGTGGGAAAAGTGTTAATTATGAGTTTCATGGTTTAGATATTTTTTGGTTGTTATATTTAGGCCTGGTTCTGGCCCATTGTTATGGTATTACTTTGAATGACCCCAAAATCTGATATGGCATCCTCACATGAACATTGTTATTTCCGTTGTGCTCTTATTTGAAAAATTTGAATTTTTAAAATATAGTAAAATATCAAATTTTTTTAAAGGAATATCAATGTTTTTACATTTATATGAAGAAACTTCGGATATTACAAAAGATACTTGATTTTTCAAAATATTTTGTAATTTTTTGGATTTTTAGAAATGCTGATAGTACATATTCGATAGACAAAAAAAATTTAATACTACCGGATTTTTGGAAATGTTTTATAAGTTTTTTATATTTTTTGTAAAATGTCAGATAATTAGAAAATATTTCAAAAAATTCGGTAATCTACCAAACATTTTAAAATATCTGTTAGGTTTAATTTTGCCTATTGAATATGAACCGGTGGTTTTTAAAAAATTCATAAAATTATCAAAAATGTCAGATTTATAAAAAAAAAATTGATATATTAAATTCTGTTTTTTAAAACCGGTACAAAATACATGTCGGGCTTTTTAAATACACAACTAAATTTTTTAATTTATATCAAATTTTTATTTGTTCTATCAAATTTTTGTGCGCATTTTTTTCTAAAATTTGTCACAGATAATATAAAAATTATAAAAACTTGTGGGGTGCTGTATCAAAATTTACGGGTGGCAAGTATAAAAACTCCTTTGAATGCTGCCTTTAAAGAAATCTATCCTAGCTACACTTAGTCAACCCCACACATTAAATGAAATGAACATATTGTCATTTAGTAAAAATAAAATAAAACGGTCAAACAATTAAGATATCTAGATTTTTAAATTCTTATAAATTCAAAGCTTATTTTTTTCAATACTAATTTTAACGGGTTAAAGTTTGACACAAACAAAATACACATGCAATAATCACATGCACTCATACCGAATTTGTAATAAATTTTGTATAAAAAGGGTTAGTTTTTACTAGATGTTTGGTCAATTTGGTGTAATATGTGGGGTGACATCAAATTTTTAGAAAATCCGAAAGAAATGCACAGATTATTACCAAATTATATATAATAGATACCAAATATTTTAAAATATTCGGTATAATATTTTGATTGCACCAAGCTTTATATAATTTTTATGTGTGGGGGTAGCACCCAATTGTTTGTTTATTAATGAGACCGAGGAATAAATGGGAACATCACTCCGAGTACTAAGTTTGTCAAAGTTCTTACAAAGAGACGCAAATGATGTTGGTGATGATTCCTTGTCTACTAGGAAAAGTAGAATAACTCCCATGACTTATTACTAAAGGGGGGTCAAAGAGATTCATGGACCATAAACTATTTGCTGTAAAGAAGGTAGAGGGAGACGTTTCAAAGGCGGCGATGATGAGGCACATGCTGAGGTGCCTGATCATTCTCATATAGGGACACATGCTGACGTGTCCGATCATATAATGTTGCGTAAGCACAATACAGTTGAGGGGTTTCCATAAGGGTCTTCCAACCTAACAATGTCGATAAGATATCGTGAGCATGTTGTTTTCTGTTTATGAGAAGGATATGTATAAATACTTTAATTTTATTTTATTTAATGTATTATTATTTAATTTAAAATACCTAATATTTTATAAATTAATCATGGCCGAGCCACATTCTATTGTGTTGGAATTAACTCAATCGTGGAGAATTATGAACTAATCTTGATGAACAAGATTCAATCAACTGATCGAATTTCTCTCTTGTTTTTCACTCTTCATTTGAGTGAATCGATCACACCTTGATTGCAAGAATGATTCTGCGAAGCAATTGTTAATGGAAGAAGAAAGAAAAATTGAATTTAAAAGAAAATGGAATTAGGGTTTGAACCAAATATGGAAGAAGAGAATTTCCAGAGTCTCTATGCCACAACCTGTGAAAAATCTCGTTAATTTTGCAACTGCAAGTGATTACAAAATTATTACAAAATATGGGCTACTCCCTCTATTTATAATAAAGCTAGCCACACACATTATTATCGTGAGCGTAAGCTATTGATTAACTTAACTCAAAAATGCAAGAGTCGCCACCACACTTTTATTTTATCTAAAAGGAAAGGAAAAAGAGCGAACAAAACCTAAACAAGTTCTAAAACAAGAACAGAGATTGGGTAAGAGGGTTGGTTACGCTAAGGGAAGGTGTTAGCACGCAAAACGTCTATAGTACTCTATAGAAACCCTTTGAAATATCTACGCTTTTTGGTTTGAAAATATTTGTTTGAAATGAGATTGGAGAGATGAGAAGAGAAATATTTTTTTAAGATTTTTGTGTTTGGAGAGACTTATCGCCTCATGCCTACGTACCCATAAAGTGCAATATAGGATCAAAATCTTGTAGTTCGTGGTACAAATAACAAAATTGGTTTGTTTTGATTGGTTTTAAAAGTATAAACAACTTGTCGTTTCCAAGCGAATAGTTCCGCTTAAAGAGATGACTCATGTCTAAACTTATGAAACAAGTTTTAAAAGAAAAAGTTCATAAAGCACAAAAGGTTTGAATGAGTTTGAATATTATTTGTCTTTTTGAAAAGAGTCAAAGTATGATTAACATTGATTGACATCTATTAAAGAAAATGAAGTTTAAAAAATGCACTTGACAAAAGTCAAGGTTTATTGTGAAAGAGGTTATAGTTTGAAAACAAGAAGGTTTTGAAAAAGGGAGAAGATTTTGAAAATTGAAGAAGGGGGGGAGATGAAGTGACTACCCTAAAACATAAAATAAAAGCTAAAGTAAGAAAGATCTAACCACATGATAGCAAAATCCATAGCATAATCACAAGCGAAAATTCCTTCCACTTTAAGCATAAGTCATAAGTAAGCCATAACCAAAAAATCCAAGGTCTCCCATCTCCAAGAGCATAGGGTAAGTATCCTAGATCTAAGTCCGAAGTCCAAGGTCCAAGTCCATTCACAAAGTCAAAACAGTTCGAAATTAAGAGAACCAAGTCTTTTTAGTGTTTAAATATTTATTAGTGTCTTAAAAGAGGTATGGTCCAAGTGGACAAAATAAAAAAGCATAAACATAAACATGTGTCCAAGTGGACAAAGAGAAAATAAAATGATAATATGAAATAAAAATGCTAAAAGTAAAGGCATAAAAGTAAATGACAAGAAAATAAAGAGCAAAAATTAAAAGGTAAAAAGTAAAGTTAGTGCAATTATATAGTTAGTAAGCTAGTGTTAGTAATGGAGAACAATTTGTGGTTTTTCGGAGAATACTCGACTAGTCAACCGGAAGCATGAAAACATGAATCTATACATCATTAAGGGAAGAACGTCAACTAGGATAAAATCGACGAGTATGCCAACTAACTCCCTTAACAACAACGAGACAATCTATTTCACACCACACTATGGAGAGTATGAGATTGACAACTCTCTTACAAAAACGAACCGATTTCTGATTTCGGAACAATTTAGCGCTATGTTAAGCAATCGTAATCGGACTTATGTAGAAGACACGACTATCTGAGGTTGATCAATAACAATGTTCGTGTTAATACAAGTTAGAGAAATGACACGTAGGTCATTCTCCTAAAACTTGCCACACTAAAAGAAAAGAGGTAGTGGTCTCATCTTGATCATAACTTCAAAGAGAAATCTAATGATATGTAAGATTTTCATTGACCAAAAGAAAAAGAAAAAGAGGGGGAAGGGAAGCCAAATTGAATTACAACATTTGAATCATTCCATCTTTAAGTTCCATCACTCTTCTTTGTGGATTAAGGTACTAAACCTATCACTAATTCAAAGCACCTAAAATGAATCCAATGATCCACTTAAAGATAGATTTGAACTAATGAAGGGTTCTCCAACCTCATCAAATACCTAAAGTCCATGGAATTTAAATAGAAATTTGATCAACAAAAACCACAATTCAAGGCAAAACAAAATGAAATGGAAGAAGAAAGGAAAGAACTCAAAACAGTCCCAAAACAAGCAAAAAAACACAATTCTAACTCTGGTTAATCGATTAACACACGCAGGACATCAAAAAATCAGCACAAAAAATCAGCATTCCATGATTCAATCATTTCTTCAAACACCTCATGATCATGAATACAATTGAGCACGAAAATTCATCAAATTAAGAGCAATTAACACCAATGGAATCATAAAATGTTGCTCAAAGAATCAAGCAACAAAGATCAACAAGAGATCATATTGTGGAAGATGAGAATTAAGCACAACAATGGTGGATCAAGAGTTTACCACTTCCAAATCTGAAAATGCTTCAAATCAACTTCAAGAACCACACTCCAAAGCTTTGATCTACATAATTGATGTTGATGAAGTGTTTTGATGGAGGTTTAGCTCAAATATTAGTAAGCTTCAATGAAAAACTTACTAACTTTAAGGGAGGAAGAACTTTTGGTGAACTTGGTAGTTGAATAGAATTGAGAGAAATTTTAGCAATGTGAATTTGGCTATCAAAAGCTTGAAGAATGAATGAAATGAGGCCTCTATTTATAGAATTTAGGCTTGAGAATTTTGGTGGCTTGGAGCTTGGTTTGGATCCAAAATTTGGCTTGGAATTTGAATTTGGAGGCAAAATCAAGATCAAGTGGTGATTAATGAGGGTGTATGGTGGGAATTAATTATGATAAGGTGGGGGAATTATTTTTGTGATGATTTTGCATGATCTAGAATATTCCACATGAGGTCACATTTGAAAATTGGTGCCAAAATGCTACAGAATCTGAATTTGCTGTTTTTAGCCAAAAAAATGCATGTGTTAATCGATTAACCCATTTTAGGCAAAATTTGGTTAATCGATTAACACAGTGAAAAAATGAAAAAGATGGATTTTTGCTGTGCTGTCTTAGCTCTGGCTCGATTCTTTTGACTTGTCGAAGAAGACATGGAAATAAACACACGAGCCTTTGAGTCTCTTGAATAATAGTCAATCAATTCTTGGAAACTCTTGACCAGATGATTTTGAATTATTTGCAGATTAACTTTGACTTTGTTCAGATGAATTTCATTCGAGCTGAGGGACTAGTGTTTGATGTACTTGATCCAGACCTCTTCCTGAAAAAGTTAGTAAAATGGAAAACAAACGTATTTTTGGATTTTGATTAAAGATTAGTAAACACAAGCAAATAAAGGCAAATAAGAAACACACAGATGCTCAGTGATCCCTGCAAGGCACAAATCCAAAGATGAGAGAGATAGAGGAACCAAAGCATGGTCTTGCTTGTGATGCAAAGATGCAAATGACATGTGGAATCTTAGGGGTAATAATTAGGGTATTACACTTGCTCCCTAAGTAAAGCCCAAAAATACAAAGTCCAAAATACATAATTCTGCTAACACTACAAAATTAGACCTAAGTCGAAATTCAGGTCTAGGCTAACTCCTTCGACACTTCGAAATCTAACACTACTCGACACATACTATATTTTTCAACACATCCTTTTTCTGTCAAGCACTACCTGCTTCGACACAAGAAATTACATTTTCAACATATTGAAGGTCCCACTACTAATGGGATGAAGCTGAAGAAATTTTCGCTTGTGCAAATGCCAAATGAGATTATGAGTTTAGTGGATGACACTGATTTGCTGCCACTAGTGGGATATTCACTCACCATCCTTGACACCTATTTGTTATTTGCTTTTGTAGAGTGATGCCATAAGAAAAATTCATCATTTCATATATATCCTTTTTAATGATTTTCTAACATCATAAGAAACATATTTATATAAATTTTGAACCATTATCGACCATACAAAAGTGTATGTGCAATCTCGGTCATAAAAAAATTTAGCCTACCAATTTAAAAAGGGTGTTAAAAAATATTTGTTGCACTAGATTTTATATAAATTCAATGTCCATATAAATACGCATCGAATTTGAAAAACGATAAACACATACTGAAAATTACACTTTACTTAAATGTCTAGTTTAATACAAACAACTTTGCCAAGAAGTGTAATGATTTCTACTTGATATTTCTTAAAACTATCGAGTTAAAAAAAACATAAAAAATTTGAGAGAGGTAAAATTTTGAGAGGGTCATGATTGATATTTTTAAAATATGTGGAGGTGTCAAGTATAACATTCCGACCAAATCACTGAAACTTCATGAAAATAGATTGATAAAATGTGAAATGAAGTTTTTACCATATAAGAATAATTGAGAAATTTCAATTGGGCTGGTGTATCATCTAAGTATTCTTATTAAATAATTTAAATTTTAAAATTTCCTTCTTCATTCAAACTTTATTTATTTCATTGATTATTGAAAATAAATTGGCCAAATAGATATTTTGTAAAAAATTATATCAAACCAACGAAATTTCCTTCTTCATTGAAACTTTATTTATTTCATAAAGCGAACAACAAAATAAAGCGGTTAGTCTTCATGCCTAACAATGATTAGAGCTTTGAGCGGTTAGTCTCTAAGCCAAATAGATATTTTGTAAAAAATTATATCAAACCAAGTTAGAATTTTAAATTAGCTATCCTCAAAACTGAACCGAGGTTTTATACCAGGCTGACCATGAACAAAACTGAGATTTTATATTGGGCTGATCTCGAACCAACTGCGGTTTTGTACATGGCCTAGCTCAAAAACTGATAATGACATTTTCACATGTTATTATTCACGAACCTATAAGGAGAGATTTTCTTCAAGTGGCGGAGCTCACGAACCAAACGAAGGCATACACTAATCCCCTAAAAGAGATTTTAAAAGGTTTAGCTCAAACCTAAGCAAATACTTTCTAAAGAAGAATAATTCACTCAAGAGGAAAAAGAAATCTTGGTGAATTTACAATAATTAACCTTCCATAACAACTTCCTAACCAAAATCAAAAAAATTTCTCAAGTGTTATGGCTAAAAATGTGTGTGTGTGTGTGTGTGTGTGTGTGAGATATATATATATATATATATATAGAGAGAGAGAGAGAGAGAGAGAGAGGTGAGATATCTCACATTTTCTGGATGAATCCCTCTATTTATAGATCAAAGAATTGTTCAAATTAGAAAATAATCCAAGGGAAAAATATTTTCCTAATAGTTTAGGAATATGCAATAATCGATTATTGCTTCCCAAATTAGAAGGTTTTGATAGAGATTTGTATCATTCATTAAGACACAATCATAATCTATTATAGACTTTTTCCCTTTATCTAATCAACTAGGCATTTCGTTTAATACATTAGGTACTTCAAAAACATGTTCTAATCAATCTGACAGTTTCTAACTCATCTGGCTAGGCTCCAAAAACATTCTAGGTGTCTTTATTAAAAAGTAATGGCTTCAAAAATAGTTTGTGTGTCTGTGATTTAGCCATACTACTTACGAGAACACTCATGTGTTTTTAAAACACACTAATCACTTAACTAGACACGATCATACAAACTTTTACGCTTCCTCTCTTTAACACTTTGAAGCTTCAATGTAATACCTCGTATTTGATAAAATGCTCTAAATAATATTAGTTGAGATCAACTAGATTCAGGTGTGCTCTGAGAGTTATTTGTTTAGATAATTGGAGTAACTGATGAACTCAAAGTTAATTTAATTAATACTATCTGACTCTGTTGTTTAATTAATTGGTGTATTAGAAACATTTTGGATACCCTCAATTTTGGACATTTAACCAAGTTAGTCTTACTAACTCTATTGGGATATTTCTACATATCATTTTCTTTTATTTTCCTTATCCTTCCAACTTGTGGGATAAGAAGTAGAAAGAAGGAAATGAAATAGAAAGAAGAGAAAACATAGTAAGAGAAAGGAAAAGAAGAATAGAGAGAAAGAAGAGAAAAAAGGGAGAAGAGGAAGAAAACCCTAAAGGAAGAGGAAATTTCATCCTCATCATCAATAACTTCTTCATCTTGTGTTAGAGGTGGGTTCTAGGTAGAAACTCAAGGTTAAAGTATTTGGATAGAATGAGAAAAGTTAGGTTATGGTGTTCTTGTTCCATTTCCATGAAAAATATATGATTCATGTTACATTCATGATATTGATGTGAGATTATGGTTTAATATGTTGTTTCATGTGTGAATATGTTAACTTTGATATTGGATTGAGTTGGGTAAGAGTGGGATTGAAAACCCCTTTGAAACTGTCTATTTTGCAAGCTCTAGTGAAATACAAGCGAACATGACAGTCTGTCATACTCGCATTGCGAGGTGAAAGCGAACTGAAAGCGAGTATTCGGCTGGATGCTCGTACTGCGAGCACTGGGGGCTTTTGATACTGCCATAATTCTTTTAGCCTCGCCCAGAGTTCACACAACGAACTTAAGGCGAAGGAACTCTCCTAGCCCTCGCACTGCAAACATGGCAGGGTTTTCCACATTTTATTTTGATGCTTGCTTAGTTGTTCCTATGCATGTGTATGGTTACTATGTCTTACTTACAGTGACTATTGTGAGTAATATGCATATGGATTTATGGATGGTGGATTGATTAAAATGATGGTTATATGATTAAAAAGAATTAAGAAAAAGTGAGAAAAACATCACAATCCAAATGAATGACCTAGGGATGTAACTAGGAGTTGATAGAAAACTTTGATAACAATGCTTATGCAATTAATGCCTAGGTGTGCATCCTTGACAAGTAGTTGTCTAGTGGAAAGTTGAGACATTATATGGAACACGAGTTGGTTTTGTGTTACTTTGAGAATAAGGCGTGTGTGGCCTTGTGATTGTCGAATAAAATCACATTTGTGTGAGATCACTTAGTCGGAACCAATCCCTTGAGTCGTGCCATTCCACGGGTGGAGGCTTATTTAGAGAATTCCTCTAGAATGTATGCACTAGTACCTTGACAGGTTTGATCCCCATTGTATGAATGGAGCCTACGGGTAAAAAGACTTGTGATGGGGTACGACCCATGAGAAATGACGATTCAATGGAGTATGTGTCCCTTGGATCCGAATCCATTTTGTATGTCAAGGTTTGCAAGGATCCATGACCTGCGATGAACTCTTAGACGTAGAAAAGGACGGAAAAAGGGGATTCCTTGGTTAGGTTTCCGATTAGTGATAGTTTGATTTTTTGAACTCAAGCGACATGTTTCCATATAGTGTGAGTTGTGTACTCAAGTCTTGTCCCTTCTCTTTGGACTTGAGTTAGGATTGGTTAGAACCTTGTAAAGTTGAGAGAATCTATAAGATAGAGAACCCACTGAGATTATTATCTCACCCCATGTTGTTGATTATATTTCAGGTGGTTCAGATTTCGTGAAGGGTAAGGATAAAGAAGTTTGGTATCCTTACTTGTCTTGGCTTTTTGGGATGACATTGTTTCCGCTGAGAATATTATATTTTTTTTATCATTTATTATGATTTAGTTATTAGTTTTTTTATCATCTTGTGAACATTATGCCGATGTTTTTAGATTTTATGTTTTGGCATGTAATGTATACAATGTGCTACTAGGAACTTATTTGTATTTCAGTACTAAACTTACAAACATGTATAATATGTATCTTCTAGACATATGTATTTAAATATGGGTGTTACATTCAAATCCTTTGTTGGATATACCAATCATATAAGCACTTCATTTGAATCTTTTAGAGATGAGGCTTGATATATCTTTAATCTAGACGCCATCATCAGAGGATATAACTGGTGATCATAAAACCCTAGTTCTTTAGCTTGATTCTGAGGAATATCTTGATCAACCATCTTGTGCATCTTTGACCACTTGAGCTGACTTCAGTCATTTCACATCTTCAATCTTGTTATCATAATCTATTGTCATCATCAAAACTATGATGTTATCAGGGCCAAACATATCTTGCTTATCTATGAACTTTAATCACTTCCTGATTAAATATGCAATAACATAGTTCCTCAAACAGTTCAAGCCAAAAAATTTAGGTAAACTTAGGTCTGAATCTAGATTTCGATTCTATTGCAAGTATTACACTAAAAAATTGCTAACTTTACAAGATCTTCAATTGATCTTTAGTTAGTCACCGTCCTAGACTCAAAGTTTTTTCCAAGCTTCTGTTTACAAGCATCTTCACTTAACCCTATCGGAAGTCCCTTGTCCGGGCCTTTGTTTTATTGAAGGGTCTTAGAAACATTGAAACTTCATTCGCATCGATTCTAACCACCACAATCACAAACTTATTATTCAATCTTATACAAACAAAAATATTAAAAAAAAAATAGATTCCCTAATGTACCTTGTATCTACCACTCACACTAAATATTTAGAGTTGAGTACCACAATAATGGGTTCTTGGTTCAAGGTTGAAGATGATAGGTTATCATAAGAATCTCACATAACTCATAATAAGAACTCATAAAATCAACAATTTATGAAGTTTTTTTATAAGCTTGACTTGAGAGAGAAGATGTTTGTGAAAGAAATAACACTTTTGGTTTTTCTTGATTTCTGAAAAATGATTCACACTTATGTGTGTGTATTATGTCATTTTAGTATTTGGAGAGAAAAAGAAAGAACAAATTTATATATGCTAGAGGTAAGGCACAAAATAGGTGAAAATCAAAATTGATTTGAATAATCCATAGTTGTGATTTGCATCAATGTGTCTTTGATTCAAATTAGACATATCCTTTATTTGAATCACATTTACATCACCAAAATTAGAACTTTCCTTTTATTCTTGATACAAATCAGTCAAAGTTGTGATTCAAATCAAGCTTAAAGAATATTGTGTTTTAAGACTTCTAACTTGTGATTCAAGTCCTCCATAGTCGACTTTTGATAGTTTTGCTCAAATAAAAAACATTACAATGGTTTCAACCTAAGTGAGTGTGGGAGATAGCTCAATGTACAATACTATAATGAATGATAAAATCTAATTACAAATAAATGATAATTTGGAAATATCACAAATGCAACATATCATCGAAATACATTTATGAAATTCATTTTTACTGATAAAAAATTCAAAAAATACAAAAAGAACTCACACACTGACAAACCATCAACCCACGCGTAAGTCATAATTGCCTATAGTAATATGCCTTGTCCCTTAGTTTGTCTCACCCCTTCCCTCATTCAACAAATGATCCCTCACCATTCCTCACACTTGATCACAACCCTCTATTTAAACTTCCCCCCAAAACCACAAACATGCACCAGTCCCATGAGTCACACTTTATGACCCACAAATTTTCTCACCAGTACCTTTGCATGTCTCCACACACTTTCACCTTACATCGTCGGCCTTTTGCAAGTTAACAAATAAATCCACACCCTTAGATCCCTTTTTTCCTTCGCCAATTTCCTCACATTAAGTCCATATTTAATTAGCCATTAAATTATGAATATTCCTCTCCCTCATCCTTATTTGAAACACACCACAAAATTGTCCATTGTGCATTTACTTTTTCACCTCTAATCAATTCCGTATCGACATGTGAAAAGGCTGCCATTAACCTTAAGGACAAGGTTACTTATGGGCCCAAGAGTATTTTTAAGAGGCTCAACTTTAAGCCCAAAAGAGAAATATATAAACTAGCATGGCTTATAAATTGATATCAATTAACAATTATCTATATCTTATTATTATGTTTACTGTTATTTTTTAAAAGTGACTCAACTCCATTTATGTTTAAAAAATACCAATTATTTAAGTATAATGTTGATGTACCATATTTTAATCAATACAAATTCATAAGTTTATTTTTTGTTTTCTTCCTTTGCAATCTAGATCTATTTTAGTTTTAGTTATAATATATCAACTTTTATACCATCTTTATAATGGGATTAATGTCAATCTTCCTCTCTAACCATGCATCACATGATTGTTGCTCTTGAATCAGGCAAAACAGAAACATTGTCCCTTATGAAATGGTATTAAGAAATATCTTTCATCATTTTAATGTTTTTCTCGACAATGAACTATATATTTTCACATACTCTAATTCCACATGGAAAAAAATCACCATGTGAAAAAAGATCCAACTATTATCAAAACATTCAAAGATTGTAAAACTCTCTCAAGCGAAGTGAAATTCTAAGAGTTTGTTTGCGAGTTGATTTTGAAGAGTTTCGGAGGGCAAGACTTTGGAGGACTAAATTTATATTTTGATATGTATTTGATATTTTAAAAAATATAAAAAATAAGAGAGTTTCTTAATACACCACCCAAGTTTCTTAGGCACCACGTGAAATTTCTTTTTTGCCCCCAGTTTCCGGATGTGCACATCCGGACGCGCCAATTTTTTAAAAAACATTGATGTGTTCCGGATATGCATATCAGGAAACATTTCTAATGTGCACTTCCGGAAGGATTTCTTATTAATTCGCGTCAGACCTTCTTCCTCCCCCTCATTCTTCACTTTTTCATTTTCCAAACCCTCTCAAACTCTCAAATTTTCAATCCCACAAATCTCGATTTTTTCAACTCGAGTTCGATGCAGAGCAACTTCTACAACGATCAAGACACTCCAAATCTTGTATCTCATTTTAATCGGTAAGTTTACAAATTTTAGAGTTTCGGAGTTATTTTCGAGTAATCGATTTAGAGTAGACATTTAGGTGTAGAAATTGTTAGGTTGTATGAATAACATAGGTTAGAGACAATGTAGGTCTTATTTTCTGCTTCAAACAGACGATCAGGGCATTAAAATGCCCTTTTGCATGGTACAATAGCCATGGCTGCCATTTTGAACTTCAAAATACGTACCGAATGTGCAGATCCGGAAAGATTGTAACGTTAAATATTCTGAGTGCTTCCGGATGTGCACATCCGAAAATACCCAACGTTAAAAGTTATGTGTCCTTCCGGATGTACACATCCGGAAGACACCCAACGTTAAATATTTTGCATATTTCCGGATGTGCACATCCGGAAGACACTTGGTTTTTTTTTAGTTTGTTTGTTTGTTTTTGTTTAATTATTTTTAAAAAATTCTAATTTATTTATTATGCTTTGCAGATTAGATGGCTGGCAGAGACGATCGTATCATACATGGACGGACAACTCAACACGCATTTGTCCGACGTGAGCGGATGCAGTCTACAGCCGAGGCTTCTGGCGCAGAGGGAGTTGGGGTAACCCCTACAGCTAAGGGACATCCTACACCACGACCACCCACATCACAGGTTCAGGCCACTTCCACATCACAGGTACATGCCACTCCCTATTCAACCGCTGATTCTACATCTCGGAGGCGTCGCGTTTCTACTGGCAGTTCATCAGGGTCCCAGCCCGCACGCATGCGTCGTCGGGAAACTCAAGCTCCATCAGCTGATCCAACTCGTTCCCCTGTTCCTGTTTCTGTTCCAGAGGGTGATCACCCAGCACATGAGGGTGTTGACGCCGATGACGATTTTGATGAGCTGGCCGGTAACCCCGGGAGACCGTCTGATATGTCCCTACTCGTGGGGTACTCTGAGCATACTGCCAGATATGTCTGGCTAGGAGAGGTAACCTTTCTCGGTTTATTTATAGAATTGTTTACGTTGAAAATATTTTCATTTGTAACATTGTTTTATTTGGAAATTTTCAGGAGAAGGATTCCCAGAAGTTTTATAACCATGAGGGCAAGGTTATAGACATGCTTGAGATGCTGCCAGGGGATCAGTGGTTCACGTCTGCACTTGCTACCTCTAGTCTTGGAGGCCTGTCTAGGATTGGATATTCCCAGATCCTGTACGGTATACTGATGGCCTTTGTTGACAGATGGCACCCTGAGACATCCTCATTCCATCTACCGTACGGCGAGATCACGATCACACTCAACGACATCTCATGCCTTTTACATCTACCGATCACGGGTACCCTTCTCCATCACGGTTGGATGTCGAAGGTGGACGCGATGGAGATGCTGATTGCAGAGCTTGGGTCTAGCCCAGATGAGGCACTTGCGGAGGTGACAATTGATGGGCGCGCACGTCCGGTTCTCCTTTATGATACGCAGATTTAGTGAGGAGGTTGACGAGGCACGATAGGCAAAAGGGGATGCAGATGAGGTGGAGATCCATAAGCAGCATGCTCTGAGATGCTACTACTTGATTTTGCTCGGCACGCAGGTGTTTGTGGACACCAGCGCCTATTATGTTGATGTCCTCTACCTCAGGTACCTTTTGGATCAGACAGAGATCCATACGTACAACTAGGGGCCGGCTGCGCTGGCATACACCTATGATAGGCTCTCCGATGGTTGCCTCTGGGCATCCAAGACTGTGGCAGGCAGTTGTACGCTATACGTGGTAACAATATAATATTCTAAGTGATTTTTTCATTTCTTTTCTTTCTATATTCATTATAATGTTTGACACCCATGTTATGTTTTCCATTTCAGGCGTGGATTTTATAGCACTTTCCCAACATTACTGGTTAAGGGAGTGTCGACGGGTACACTGAGGATATGCCACGTGCTGCTGCATTTCTTCTGCTCAGAGGGAACCAGGTGCCCGATCCCTACAGAGTGTATCTTAATCGGATGACTGCTGAGGACGTTTTGTATCACCCCTATGCCGATCACAGTGTGACGCGTCCGTTTGATGAGGTTTCGCTGTTCTCAGGATGGTTGGCATGCAGTTCGACCATTACTGCTCGATACCTGCCGGAGCGCGTCTTGCGTCAGTTTGGTTCCACGCAGACGATCCCCAGGATGCCTCATGAGTCTGCTCCTCTAGGCTTGACCCGCAGGCAGATAGATGAGATATATGCTGACTTCCAGTCCCACTTGGTACCGGAAGAGGCTCGGCCGACTAGAGCAGAGAGAGACTGGAGCGTTGCTGCCGGGTACATCATATGGTTCTACACCGTCTCATACCCATGCATGGTGCCCACTGCTGAGGGATCGCCACCCAGACTTACTCATCAGGAGATATTATAGGAGCAGCAGTCTCAGCTGAATCATACTCAGGATGTCCTACCTCGTTGTCGTCAGATAGAGCAGATAGCGCGACAGGCCATTACGGACGGTCACCTCCCTGAGGGCTCTGGTGCCAGACTTGCCGTGGATAGGATTATTGAGATTTCTCGGGGGGCACTTCAGTACCGCAGACATCGAGCCAGGATTACGGGTAGGGGCAGAGGAGCAGGGGAGCCAGGAGATATCATTCGCCATACGCAGTAGTTTTTTGTTTGATGTATTTTATTTATATTACATGTATGTACTGTATTTTGACAGAGGTTTATTATGTATATATATAATTTTATTTTATATATGGATGTTGTCGAATGTATATTAAGTTGCGACGATATATTAACATATGCGACCAACCAACAAAACCGATTTTAAAAAAAAAAATCAAGTTCTGCTGTTTTTCGGATCTGCAGATCAAGAATGTTTCCTGATGTGCACTTTCGGAACGCATCAGCGTTTTTTAAAAAATTGGTGCGTCCGGATGTGCACATCCGGAATCAAGGGGCAAAACCGGAAATTCAGGTGGTGCCTAAGAAACATGGGTGGTGTGATAAGAAATTCTCAAAAATAATATGATGCATTATCATATAATATCATAATTTTTTATTTTTTAAAATATCAAATACATATTAAAATATAGACATAATCCTCCTTTCTAAAATCTGCAAAAACCAACTCGAGAACAAGCCCTAAAGAAAAAAGTAGAAGAAGAAATCCAATAAAAATGGCATGAATCGCTTTAAATTATAATGGGAAAGGCAATAAATTCTCGAAAATTAAAGAACGTTCTCGAAAATGATCAATGTCTAAAATCTAAAACCCTTACAAAAAATCAAAGAAAATCTTAGACATGATGATTAATCATTCTTTTATCTTTTTTCTTTGAATATTTATCTACACTTTGATTTCAATTTCCTATGTCAGTTTCATAAAGCAAAAGATGCCAATATTTTAGGAGGTATCTCTTTTAAGTAGGATATGGAAAAAAATTCACTATTAATGTTGGTTGAAAATACACATGTTCAAAAAATCTCACATCACATAATATTATAGAGGAATGAGTAAACCAAGACTATATATTATAGTGTTTTGTTATAAGATGCGTAAGTCAAAAACACTTTAAACATGTATTTAATCTTTTCTTTTATCTTATACTCTTATGTTAGAGTATTGTGAGATGTAGTTAAATATTTGTTTTAGAGAATGTAAGTGTATTTGGGATCGTGATAGTGATTAAGGATAGTTCACGTGCTGTAATATTTCACATATTCTTATCCTTCGGTTGTCATTTGCCAACGACTATAATTTATTTCTTAGATTTTGAAGTTTCAACATTATGTATTTGTGATTCGATTGTGTTTTTTATTCTTTGTATGTTGGGTTTTCTCAACAACAAGTATCAAATTCATGGTTCGACTTAGTGGGGAAGCGAGAACTGGAACCAATATTGGATTTTGTTATAGGAGGTGGAAATTTATATTTATGGGAGAGATTGTTGGATTCAAGTGTGAATGGTTAAGTCTCATATCGCCTATAAATGAATGAAATTTTGGATTAATAAGAGATATGACTCATTTACCTAGTGTCTTAATGTTTTGGTGATGTGGCGTATTCCTCTCTTATGGTTTAATTTCAAGTGATGTTTACTATTATGTAAAAGTATGATAGTTGTTTTGAGATATCATCAGGGCCGACCCAACACTATATAAGGCTTAAAGTGAACTTCAAATTGAGGCCTTTTATATTCTAATAAAAAATTAAATTAAATTATTATAATATTTATTTAAAATTTACTCTTTGAGCTTTTTGAGATGCAAATTCATTTATTAAACTATTATAATCAATTTCAGCTAACATTTCTTTTTCAATTGATAATAAAGCTAAACCATTTAATCTTTGTTGAGACAATATTGTTGATCTTAGATAAGATTTTATTAATTTTAATTTTGGAAAACTTCTTTCTGCTGAAGCAACAATTAAAGGAATCGTTAACATTATTCTATAAGCAACAAATGCATTTGGGAAAGAGTTCAGTCTTATTATATAATTAAGTATATCAATCGGTGTATCATTTTCGACATGTATGACTTCTCTTAATATTTTCAATTTTGAAAAGAAGTCTAATCCATCAATATCAGTGTTGTCGTTATGTTTTAACGAACATTCAAGGTTAAGACAATATTCTTTTAAATTTTCAATTTCCAATGACCTTAATTTCTCAATACTAAATAGAAAACCAAAAATATCTTGATATATTTTAAATTGTTCAAATCTACTTCGAAATGATATAATTGCATGATCTAATATGTACAAAAAATAGTCTGATTTAAATGAATCTTCAGAAGTTTTTAAAACTTCATTGTCAATAATCTCATCAAATTATTTCTTTCTACGAATAATACGTTTTTCATGAAATTTAGGTTCTATATCCATTTCGATAGCAATTTTTTAGCAGAAATTGTGTCATTTTCAAAACCATATTCCTTATATTTTTCAAAAAAAGAAATAAGTCTTTTCAATTGCTCTATAGCAACATCTATGCGTATATCATTTGATTGAAAGTGTTTACTAACTGAGTTTACTACGAACAATATTTCATACCAAATAGTCATGCCTAATAAAAATTCAAAATTTTCAAGCTCATAAGTTGTCAAACAGCTTCACTTTTTATTTTAGGTTCATCATTTACTTCACCTAATTTCAATAAAGCATCTCTTATTTGTGAAGTTTGGAATCTTATAACTTTTACACTTTTAATACGACTTTCTCAACGTGTTTGTGACAATGATTTCAAAGTAAGGCTAGGTATATGGTTTAGTAGAATTTTCCATCTTTTAGTAGATGAAGAAAATATTGTATAAATACGTTGAACCACTCCAAAAAATGACGTAGCTTTGGAACAACAATTTGCCATATCACAAAGTACCAAGTTTAGACTATGACAACCACATGGTGTATAAAATGATCTAGGATTAGCATCTAAATTTTTTTTTAACATCTTGATGTTTTCTTTTCATATTAGAACCATTATAATAACCTTATCCTCTTAAGTTAATAATATCACATCCAAGTATATTTAGTTCATTCATAATAGCATCAAAAAGACCTTTTTCCAGTTGTATCATCTACTAGTAAAAATTCGAAAAAATACCCAACTACTTGTGTTGGGGTTGAAAAAAAATCTACACATCGTAATATAATAGACATTTGTTCTTGATGACTTATATCAGGAGTACAATCAAGTATGATTGAAAAATATTTTGAGTCCATAACTTTGTTTTAATTTCACTGCTAGCAAATCTATTAATTCATTTTGTATTTTATGTCCAAGATAATGGTTATGAATTTCATCATTTTTTATTCGACGGATGTGCTCTTGCATTAGAGGATCAAATTTTGCAATAATTTCAATTAGACCTAAAAAATTTTCATTATTTTCTTCGTAAATCATTTCATTTGTTCCACGAAATGCTAAGTTATTTTTTCCAAGAGTTTTAACAACCACAATGATTCTAAGTAATAAATTTCTCCAGTGTTCTCTTTCTCTATTAATTCTTTTTTGAACGTGTTTGTCAATTGTTTTATGTTTTAATAATCTCATTTCTAAATCAATCCATGAACTAATATTAACAATATGCTCATTACTCATCTCATGACTCTTTAACTTAGCATTAATATTTCTCCAATCATTACTACCTTCATGTGTTAATTTACTTGTACTAGGAAGACCATTAAATAATTTACAACAAAAGCAAAACATTTTATCCAAATTTTGAGGATAAACCAACCATTTTTTTTCACGCTTTTCTCCATTGGACAATTGTTGTATGTAAAGTGATGAAGAAAAGTGTCTTGCATATGCATCCTTAGGAAAATCTATATCGGTAATTTTTATATGACCGTTCTTTACTAATAAATCTCTCAAATTTATGTCAATAGTTATCCATTGACATGGGTCATATATATTTTTATGAGATGAGTCTTCTAATACTTCTTCTCTATCTTCATTGTGAGTGTCAAAATCAATTGCCTATTAACCGATACTATAATTTCATTTTCACCTGTTATTCCTTCTCTATTTTCATTAACATTTATTTTGTTAACTTGTTCATCAACTATCTCTTCTCGATTTTCATTTTCATCATGGTTTACATTTTCATTAGTATTTACATTATTAACTTGTTCGTTCACTGAGCAATCACCGATATTTTCAATTTTACTTTTTTTGTTTGTCTTAAAAAATTTGTCTAAAGCCCCTTTTTGTGATTCAATCAAAACTTCAACTCTTTGCTTTTTTATTTATTTCTAATAGCCCGATTCATATTTTCGAGTTGACATTTATATATTTTAAAACAAGTAAACAATTCAATCAAATTTTGAAAGTAAGCAACTAAAATAAACAAGTAAAATAGAACTAAAATAAAACAAATAAAATAAAAGATATTTGCCGACACAATTAGACAAGAGAATAAACAAATAGATACAAATAAGAAAATAATCAAACAATCAAACATTAACAAAAAAAATATAGACTAAGCAAATAGTAACAAAAAAATAAATCCAACAAGAGAATAAAAGAACCTGTTTGCCAACAAAAGAGAATAAAATAAAGAATAACTTATTTGCCGTCAATCTCATGACTCTTTAACTTAACACTAATATTTCTCCAATCATTACTACCTTCATGTGCTAATTTACTTGTACTAGGAATAGCATTAAATAATTTACAACAAAAGCAAAACACTTTATCCAAATTTTGAGAATAAACCAACCATCTTCTTTCACGCTTTTCTCCATTATATTGGACAATTGTTGTATGTAAAGTGATGAAGAAAAGTGTCTTGCATATGCATCCTTAGAAAAATCTATATCGGTAATTTTTATAGGACCGTTCTCTACTAATAAATCTCTCAAATTTATGTCAATAGTAATCCATTGACTTGGGTCATATATATTTTTATGAGATGAGTCTTCTAATACTTCTTTTCTATCTTCACTGTGAGTGTCAAAATCAACTGCCTATTAACCGATACTATAATTTCATTTTCACCTGTTATTCCTTCTCTATTTTCATTAGCATTTATATTGTTAACTTGTTCATCAATTACCTCTTCTCGGTTTTTATTTTCATCATGGTTTACATTTTCATTAGTATTTACATTATTAACTTGTTCGTTCACTGAGCAATCGCCGATATTTTCAATTTTACTTTTTTTGTTTGTTTTAACAAATTTGTCTAAAGTCCCTTTTTGTGATTCAATCAAAGCTTCAACTCTTTTTTTTTCTTTTTCTAATAGCCCAATTCATATTTTCGAGTTGACATTTATATATTTTAAAACGAGTAAACAATTCAATCAAATTTTGAAAGTAAGCAACTAAAATAAACAACTAAAATAAAACAAATAGAATAAAAGATGTTTGCCGACACAATTAGACAAGAGAATAAACAAATAGATACAAACAAGAAAATAATCAAACAATCAAACATTAACAAAAAAATATAGATTAAGCAAATAGTAACAAAAAAATAGATCCAACAAGAGAATAAAAGAACCTGTTTGCCAACAAAAGAGAATAAAATAAAGAACAACTTATTTGTCGTCAATTCAAACAACAAAACAAACCAGCAATTGGAGATGGAGAATAAGTCGTCTTTGCCTCTGTAGAAGTGGCTCTGATGTGATGTGGCGGTGCTACAATATCACAGACACAGATTCAGAGTTCGTAAAATCGGTAAATCACAAATATAAACATGCAGAGTTGCTGCAATTGCAATTGTAAAGTTTTTTGCTTTTGAGAAAATGTTCAATTGAAAATTATATGATACATTTTAAAGAAACTGATGGATTTAATAATAAGAGATTGTTAGTAATTTATTATAAGAACATTGGGAAGAAAAAGAGTAAATAATGGTTAAAAAATAATTGAATACTCAGTCCCTTTCTTTTTTCACACTACTATAAAAGTCTTTTCCTTTTTTCTAGGCTTTAATCATTAATGCAACATTTAATTAAGTTAAATTAATTATATTAATAAAAAAAATATTTGGGGGCTTAAGCATATTTGGGGGCCTAAAGCCCTAGTTTTAGTTGATTGGCCCAATGACCGGCTTCTGGATATCATTGTCGAAGAAGACAATGTAAAAATTCTCGAAGTGATGTAGTTGTAAGTGACTTTATTCTTTATGATGGAGTATGGTAGTTCGTTGAACTGTGAGTATTTGTGTAGACAATGGAAATTAATTGATCGTTATTATTTTAAATTAAAACGGAGATTGTTGGTGTTAGTTAAAAATATACATGTTTAAAAAGTCTCACATCTATTATTATAAAAAGGGTTAAATATGTTTGTAGTACTTCTAAATATCTCAAACTTCGTTTTTAGTCTCTCAAAATATTTCATTCAAAGAATGGTGCTTCTAAAATTTTTAATCTACATTTTTGGTCCCTCCAGCAAGTTAGCGACTGTTTTTAAAACTTAGCGACTGAATTAGTGATGGTTTTAACGACAGTTTTTTTCTTAGCGACTGAATTAGCAACAATTTTAGCGACAGTTTTAGTATTAGGGACCAAAAGTGTGGATGCAAAATTTTAGGAGGACCATTTAAAAAAAAAAAAAAATTTTTAAGAGATTAAAAACGAAATTTGAGATATTTAGAAGAACTACAAACATATTTAACCTTTATAAAAAATGAGAAAATCAAGATTTTATATATGTACTCTAGTGTTTTATTATAAGATGCACCAATCAAAATCATATTTAATTTGTATTTAAATTTTTCTTTTCTTTTCTATTATTGGTTTCTATTAAAATATTGAGAAATATAGTTTAATATTTATTTTAGAAAGTGTGTGTATTGAGTTATGTTAAGCATAACAAATGTGAGCAGTATAAGTAATAGTCTCACATTGGATAGGAATGTGGAGACTTGAGTATTTATAAGTGGGTGAACCCAAACACCTATAGGACTAGGCACCTTTGTGAGAGACACACCACTTGTCCACCTAAAACCTTAAGGTGATAGGTGAGTGGGTTCTCCCACTTATAAATGCTCAAGTCACTACATTCCTATCCAATCTGAGACTATTTCTCCACTTACTCACACTTGCTTATATTATTCCAATACTCTCCCTCAAGTGTGAATCCACAATGTTCCCCTTCTTCCTGGGCATTTCGATACACCCCGGTCCCTTTCTCGAACCAAAGGCTCATGATACTATTTTGTTGGGGGAGTTTACTATAGAGCATTGATACATAGTGTAGGACTAGACACATTTGTGAGAGATACATCACTTGTCCACCTAAAATCTTAAGGTGATAGATGAGTAAGTTCTCCCACTTATAAATGCTCAAATTACTACATTTATATTCAATATGAGATTATTTCTCCACTTAGTCACACTTGCCTATATTATTCTAATAGTTATGAGACAGTTTAGGTATGACTAGTTTTAAGCTAGTACAACCATCTCCAAAAATTATGAGCCTAAAAAACTCAGCTTGTTTGAACTTGTTTTCCAAAATTGTTATTTATTTTAAATATAAGTGACAATCTTTATTTATTTATAGTAATTTTTTTAATTTTATTTGATTTTTTATTATTATAAATTTTAAATATTTTATATAAATCATAATTAATATTTAAAAGTGTATCATCAATTAAATCATTTATTGTTAAGTTTGTATTATTTGAGACTTATATTAAAAACAAAGGATTACAAATTAAAAATCAGTTTCTAGAATGTAGAAGATTATAAAATTATTTGAGACAAATCATGAATAAAGGTTAACTATATCTTGTAACAATCATTTATATGATATTATTCTCAGATTTTCATTTTACGACGAGCGTAATTTTTCCTTCAATTTTAAAGTTTCTAAGTTACATTCTTACGCTATGAATACCTATGGAATGTCTCTATGATTTGTCATTGCAATTGCAAAGGGAAATTTAACGTCAAAATTTTACTTTGGTCTTATTTACTGTGCAAATATTTATTTTTTAAAAATGGTATACGTAATAAAATCTATATAAAATAATTTTTTTTAAAAACGGAAATATACCGGTTCATACTCTGGTTAATCTCAAATACAAATAAATTTTGATGAGAGAAAATTGATATATTTAATTTAATTTAGATTAATTAATAAATATGGTATAAAACTTTTTGTGGTTAAAAAATTGTACAAATGTTATTGCAAGTTACGGCACACATGTCTGGTAAGAAAACAGTGGTACAATTTTGAAACTAGATTCTTCTGTAAAGTGAAGCGATCCACAGTTTCACACTCAAAATGAAAACCCCACCACCAAATTCCAACTTCTACGCTGAAAAAATTGAAAGCAATAGTATTACTGTCGTGATGACTTTAATATAGCCTGGCAGGCCTGGGAAGAAGAAATTTGAGGCACAACCAAGTCCATTTTTACCACGCTTGGGTCTACTCTGATATTTTCAGTGTAACATGTTTCTTTCGGAAAATAATATGGTATTAGATGTCTGAGAATATATTGATCTTTCTCTTATCCAAATCACCATCATGTATTTGTCTCTCGTAGGTTTATCAAATTTCTTCTCTCTCTCTCTTGTAAACCAAACTCTCTTGTCATCTTCATCTTCTCCAATGATGAGTCACATAGACAAGCCCACAAACGTCGATCCACCGCCACCAACACTAACACTTCCTATCCTTCTTCATCCTTCGTCCATCGTTGAAATCAACAACAACAATAAAAACCTCAATTGGCAACATGTTATACTAGTTTTACATACATTCGAGTCCTAACCTCAATATTGTTATCGTTTCTCGATCTCTGAATAACCAAAACTACAATTCTTAGGCCCGTTTAATCAAAGTAGTCCTTCAATCCAAAAACAAATTAAGGTTTCATGATAGTAATTCTTTCTGATTCTTTAAATCATACCACTCTTGCTTCGATCGTTATAACACAATAGTTATCGCTTGGCTCACAAATTTAATCAAACCAGAGATTGCTGAAAGTATACCATGTGTTAAGAATATTTGCATATATAGAATATTTGTATATAAAAAGTTTCACATCGACTATAACATGTAATTAATGGTAAATCTCTTTGTATATAATATAATCTCTGTAGTACTTTTAAACAGAAGTTTATTCAAATGTCACTCACTCTCTTATACTTCACTATGATATCTAAAGCATATTGAGAGAAAATCTTTCAATGTGCTTTATCCGGTTGACTCACTGTCTTCCGATGATTAAAAAAATTGGTGGTTGCCTTCCTTTTACTAAAGTGAATCTTTCCGGCATCGATTCTTCGATCACTGTCACACTACTTTCGTCATCGCTACTGTCTTCGGCGACCTTCCGACAAAATACCACCATCGAAGGAAGTGAATCTTTAGATCCGACCGATCCCCGAAAAAATCACCACCAACCGCCTCTACACGCTGTAACATCTCTTCCACGAGTGAACTTCATGTGTTGCCCTTCCTACAGCGCATCCTGACTCTGATCCCGCCGTTGTTTTTGTCGCTATGCTCAGATTTCTGCCTCGGTTCCAGATCTGCACTCATATTTTGTTTACCATCGACAGAAGTATGTGTTCCGACGCGCTTACGCCATGTTTCGCAGTTTGTCGCGATCGTTATTGTGCTCCTTACTACCAACTGACCTTGTTCGCACATTTTCATCCATCAACTCTCATGGGAGGTACTGATTTTGTCACGTTTACCAAAGTTTCAATTATCCCGTGTGAGAAACTAACTAGACATCCACTAAATCATTTGTGCTTCCCTCCCACTACCATGGTAGTGGTGGATGAAATATAGGATGTGGGGGCCAACGCCGTGGTATTCGTTGTAACTATTGCAATCGTTGTGGCCATATTGAAGCTTAATGTCATACAAAGACAAGAGAACAACAACGACAACCTAAGGTTGTTGTTGCCGCTCAACCGACTATCACCAAAGAAGTTATTATTCCAACCGTTGATTACAACGAGTTCCTTCAGTTTAAAGCAGTTCATATGACTGATAATAAATTTATTTTGTCTCACTTGTCTTATTCTGACTTTTTGCCTTATGTCATTGTGGTGGATGACTCTAAAATTAAAGTTCAAGGCCTTTTCAGGCGCACCCACTTCCAAACTTGTCTTTAGATTTTGTACTATATATTCTTAGTTGTTCTTTCAATCTAATTTCTCTTAAAAAGCTCACGTGTACTCTTGATTATTCAGTTTTGTTTATTGATAATTTTGTTTATGTCCAGGATCGACGTGCAAGACGGACAATTGGAACAGGGAGTGAGTTTGGAAGATTATATCATCTATCACCACCAGTGGCATGGAATTATATTTCTTCTCAAAGCCTTACACATAATTGTTTGGGTTACCCTAGCCTTAATAAAATGTGTCTTTTAGTTCCTACTTTTTATAAGCTTACGACATTTGAGTGTCAGTCGCGTTAATTAGGAAAACATACTCGTCACGCCTATTATCAACGAGTAAATAAAAGTGATGTGTCACCTTTTGCTTTAGTTCATTATGATATTTTGGATCATAGTCAGGTTAAGTCAATTTTAGGATATCATTACTTTGTAACCATCATCATTGATTTTTTACAATGTACTTAGTTACTTTTTATGAAAACCCGTTCAGATGTGTTCCATATATTCCAAGAATTTTATGCTGGAATTAAAAACTAGTTTGACATTTCCATTAAAATTTTATGCAATGATAATGCTCGTGATTATATGTCATCCCAATTCCAATCCTTTTTAACATCACAAGGAATTATTCATCAATCACCATGTGCCTACACATCACAACAAAACATTGTCGAATGAAATAATTGTCACTTAGTTGAAACTACACGAACTCTTTTACTTCACCACAATGTCCCTTCTCGCTTTTAGGGTGATGCTCTTCTCACAACTTGTCACCTCATCAAATGAATTCCTTCATCTGTCCTTTAAGATTAGATTTCATACGTTATCTTGAACTCGCAATATGATCTCTACCCCCTTCCTCTTCATGTCTTAAGTTGCACATGTTTTATTTATGACCTTAGTCCAGGTAAAGACAAAATTTCTGCCAAAGCTCTCAAATGTATTTTTCTAGGCTACTCACGTCTACAAATCACGTCTACAAAAAGGATATCATTGTTTTTGTCCCCAAATTCAACGATACATTGTTTCCTCCAATGTCACATTCTTTGAAATTTCTCCATTTTTCTTTGCCATTGTGTCACCTGATGAGAATTACACTTCAAATATTCGAGATATCCCTTTTGTGATCCCCACAATCACTGCAGCCCTTACACCTCCATTGCATGTCTACCGGCGATGAACACATCCTTCATCGAAGGTAAGATACGATATTTAACCACCAGCACCATCCCCTACTCCAACTACGCCTCCATTTATGTCACACGAACTTAACCTTCCAATAGAATTACAAAAAGGTATTTGGTTTTATCATCCTTAAATTCTGGCATAGCAGATAGTAGATGTCCTAACACATGTCACGACATTGTTCTATGCATAACTTTAAAACAAGGACAGAATAAACAAGTTGATATTCTGGATATTAGCAACAGCAGCAAGACAGATGTTTCGACATCTCTTACAACATGTTAATCAAAACTGAACTGTAAATTGCAGAATGATAAACAACACAGAATATGATGACCTAGTTCGGTACAAATCACCTACATCTGGGGGCTACCAAGCCAGGAAGAAGAATCCACTATCAGTAGTATAGTTTTATGTAAACAACCTTTGGTTTACCTATCACTACCCAATGAAAACTTTATCATCAGAAGTCACATCTAATTGATAAGAGAAACTCATCTCACTCCCTAAACCACAACCTGTGATCACTAACAGTTATAATCGACAGCCATCCTACTTGAAAGACACCTCTTTCAATACAAAGTTCAGCCGAGCACTCTCGACTAACAACACAGCTTGGATTTGCTTCAAAGCTTCATCCAAGAACAATACATGATTCATTACCTACAAGTTTCTGAATTTATATAAACATCTATGTCTACCACAGTGTATCAAACCGATACAAAGGGAGACTTACAACACAAGAAAGCCAATGACTTTCAAAACCCTAAACCCTATTTTCTACTTTTCAAAAGTTTACAAAATAGGATTCCTAAGTCTCTGTCGTTCTCTCTCAGGTCTTGGTCTTCTTTTATAGTCTTCTATCTTGGGCTTCAGATCTTCTGTACTTGATCCACTGTTAATCCTGCCTTGAATCTTGGAGCAGAATTAAAACAACTTATTGTATTTATCCAGATGTCGAGTCTTCATGTTAGGACATTCCATTCGACATCTTTGTTTTCTGGCAGAATTCTTCATGTTTGATCATCTTATTCTTCATCAAGTTTTAACCAAAATTTAGTCAAACCACAAGAGCTTTCAATCTCCCCCTTTTAACAAATTTTGGCTAAAACTCCTTTTGGACAATAAACCCAGGATGCTCCTGACGTCTCTTCACCCTGAGTGGGGTTATGATTGGAATATTAATGTGACTCCACTCATGTTGGTGTACATGAGAAAGAGGATGAAACATTCTCCCTTACCCCATGAATCTATACTTCCTTACCTGGGGGGAAGAATTTTGCTACTGAAGTAACCAAACGCCAATGTGGGTAACTCAGAACACAGGACACGATTGTGTTCATAACTCAGATCACATGACACGAAGGAAGGACTCAGAACAGAAGGGAAACCTGAGACTCAGACAGAATGTCAGAACATTCTGTCCAACATCCTTGCAAACCAACTGCAAGGACAGACTCAACCCCTATACTTTTCTCCCCCTTTTTAGCCAAAAATTGACAAACATGTCCAAGACAGACCAATACCCAAACTGAACAAACCCAAGCGCGGATAAATCCCATGAGAACCCAGCACAGCAGAACAGATAACCTGAGACAAGTCAAAGCTAAGAACCCCCTTTATATACCAGAGCGTTTTTCCTTAGGATGTAACAAACCATTGAAAATAACGAAGGTCAATTCAATACGAACATTAAATGAGGAATGAAACTTCCCAAAGAAAAATGTGCATCGGCCAAAACACTTTTGATTGTTTCTTCTTTTAAGGGGAACTGTCCAAGGAATGCGCATGTCTTAAGACACATGTTTAACACGCCTTCTCAAAGACACGCCCTCCACCGTCCAAAACAATCAACTTGGAAACAGCCGCATGTCCTAAACAATGTTCTAACACCTTGTCAGACTTTGTTTAGTCCCTCTTGTAACCTCTGATGCATAGTCACAATGCCTTTCAATGAGCCCCAAGATAAATCCTTCCAACCAGAAGAAAGAGAATAACTGACCAAGATGTTAAGACATTTCTTCAAGCATCTCCCAGTTAACACTAAGACTTCCATGAGCTTTATCAAAATCTACAGAGAAAAATAAATTCTCCTAGACCCAAGCAATGACTCTCAGGACACTCCTGAGAAGTTTGTATAATTTTGATTCAATCCATTGACATCCCAATGACAGAACAAACATCAACCAGTCAAGTCCATCCAGTAAGACAATGTCATGACATCTTGTCTGACATTACACCCTCACCAGAGGTATTCTATCACATACTGCTTAAAACCACAAATAATCTTGATAAACCACTGCACTACTGCAGCAACAGATCCAAGGCAGAAGTCCAACTCCCCCTGTTGTAGATAACCAGTGCTTCTTTGCAAGAAGAACATCTTAAAATGAATGGAAAACATAAGACTCATCTTCATGTCTTCAAGAGCACACTCCCTGTTCAACACACTTATTGAACGCAATCACTTAATGCTTGATCCTTAAGCAATCTATGTACCACACTAGTACACCCAACAGACAGAAGTTCTCCCCCTATCTTTCACAAAAGATGCTCCTTCAACAAGAAACACCCAAAATCATCACATGATATCCCATGAAAAACTTCATGATCATATAGTGAGAGAGTACTAGGATCACATCCTTGTACCATAACTAAAAAACTCTTGGATTGAGACCAAAATCACCATTGATCCCACTCATCCAGAAACCATCCATACCCTGTACAAATCCACCTTGAATTTTACAGCCATAGATATCCTTGTTCTTTGAGATAAAATCCAATTGAATCTGGAATGCTTCACATTCCTCAAAGAGACATACAGAGTCCCTTAGTTTGTTAGCTAGCCCAGATGTTCTTCACACTTGAAAGACATCAAATACATGCTCCAGAAATCCTCAGCTTACTTGCTTCACAAGCACCAAACTGGTCCACTTCTTTTTAGAGTTACTTGTAGCAGAAGAAACCACCTCTCCACAAGCATTCTGACATCAGCAAGAGTCATCCATCCAGATAAACACCCCATGATTCAAGACAATCTTCACTTCATCATTCTCCCATATGATAAGTTAGAACACTTCTGATTCAACTGGCGAATATCAGCCTCCACAATCTGAACTTCAAGTTTAGAAAACATGATGATGTTCTAACATCAGTTAGGACATCCTGGTCATATCATAGACACCATACATTATGGTTCTTGATATAATTACCATTGGACTTACTATCTGCATAGTAATCTAATTGAAGATCTTCAGAGAACACAGCTCCATCAGCTTGATCAATAAGAACTCCATACACCCAAAGAGAGAAATAAACTCTCATACATCTCCCAAAAAAAGGTAATATTCCATAAACAACTTAGGGCTTCTACCACAAGCTCCAAGATATGAACAGAACCAGAACCTCCTTTGATTTTCAACCAACTACCATTCTGCACAAGAGTAATTAGTTCCAAGCACACTGTTTGAATTCTCATTAGAGATCAACCAAATGCCACTGTTTGGTTAATCTCAGCTTTCTTTAGAGCTCCAGAAAATCTTTTGATCCACCAATGAAACCTAATCTTTAAGTTACATGTTCTACCTACTCCATAGCAAGTCATCTTAGATACACCAAGACTCAGACAGGTATCATTTACTCCTTCTTGCAGCTCCCGCAAACTGCATGAGATAGACCTTTTTGAATCATTAATTCTGTTTATTTCTTAGAAGATCAACTTATCTTACGATGATGCGCCACAACATCAACTAAGACCCTGAAGTTTTCGCTTGATGTCACAACATCTGATCAGACATCCAGCTAAAGAGTTCAGTCATTCATTCTACCAGTTAGAAGAACCTCCTCCCTGTAACAGAGCAAGAGTTCCATGTTCTCATAGACTTGATTAATGATATCAAGTTAGAGTAGACAACATTCATCCTGCTTTACTGTACTACAATAACCACCCACTACTACGAAAAACCCATTTAACAATGATTGGGAATGACATATAATGACGCTGGCAAGGGTGTTGTTATGTAGATTGTCATTGTATTTATGATACTTACCACCACGGACTAGTAGGCGTTGTAATAAACTGGAAAGCACGCTAACTATCACAACGGATTTTACAATACACCGTTGTAATAAAAATAATTATCCTCGGTTCGATTCCCAGCAGCGCAGTTTTGATATTTAGTTTTTCCTGGACAGCGCGCCAGATATTATAACGGTTATGAAATATAACCGTCGTTAAAGTTTCTGCAAAATTAACAAATATGATCCTGCTTTTATAATTAATCCCATTTTTTTACTTGTATTATTGTTCTCCATATCACAGTACAGCAGAAAAATACAATTCACATTTTGTGATAAAGTTTTCATAATAATATTAATCGTATCATATTCGTAATATCACATATACCACATTACAGTTTATCAGAATAAACAACCTACATAAATAAAATATCACATATACCATATTACAGTTTACACACATTACATAACTTCACATAATTGTAACTTGGTGTATTGGTATCTTGTCTCTTGGCCTGGTGTCTGGACTCAAAATACCTATGATTTCAAATAATTATACTTGTTAGTAAAAATACTTCTAAACTATAACATACAATTAATTATTATGAATAAATAATAAATTATGTACTTGTTAATTTTCCCATATGCATTCTTCATGATCGAGTCGTATAGCATGCACGACATCTCCATCAACTTCATCATATGAGGTAGGAACTTGTGTTGTGTAAGAAGGTGTGGATGGAATATCAAGACTTTCATCACTAAAAGGAATGTATTTTCCTTGGAGAACGATTGACCATTTCCCCGATATGTCCGATGGATCGGTAACATAGAAAACTTGTTTTGATTGAGAAGCCATGATGAATGGTTCTGTATTAAAATATGCCTTGCCAAGGTCGACCCGGGTGAATCCTATGTCATCAATGTCTACACCATTACTATTATTGGGAACCCACTTGCATTTAAATATAGCCACTTTGAAAATAACATAATCAATCTCCCAAATCTCATCAATGACACCATAAAACGCAGTAGTTGCCAATACCGGATTCTTATCTTTCGAACTAGAGAAATACATCGATTCGGCTTCAACCATAACCCCACTATTTTGCATTGTACTACGACCATCTTTTGATTTTGTATAAAAGGTATAATGACCAATGTAGTATGCACTCCAAGTAATGACACAAATTTTTTGGCTCGTACGACAACCATTTAAGTATCTCAGATGCACTACGATCATTAGATACACTTTTATTAAACCAATCCATGAATCTATTGTTATGCTTTATCAACAACAACTTGTCACTCATTCGGGAATATTTTTTCTTCAAAAGTCTTTTGTGAGTATCTATGAAAGGTTGAACCTCATCTATATTATTCAATATATAGAAATGTGATTGAATAACTACATCCCGAGCCATTGACCTAACATTTAGACCTTGAATACCTCTTCTGTAACGACCTGAAAATCTAAATTAATCATTTATTTATTTAATTTAGAAGGAATTAAGAGGTTTTTGGAAATTTGGAGAATTATGGATTAAAAGAGTATTTTTAAATAATTTTAATAAAGTGAATAATCATGTATTATTTAGATTATTACTATTATTAAAAATAATAAGAAAAGGGCAAGGTGGTCATAAAGGAAAAGGAGTAAGGCTAGAGTTGGAAGTTCATAAACTGGGATAATGTAACTAAAGAAGAAAGATCGATCAATTTTCTAACTAATCGTATTTTTGTGAAGAACGCTGAAGAAGAGAAGAGGAGGAGAAAACCTAGGGTTTTGAAAGATTGCTAGGAGAATCTTGGAGAAAGAAGGAAAAAGCTTCGGATTACTCTAAGGTATGGGGAGATTTCATAATTTCTTATAGTTCTTTAGGACATGGTGATGAATAGATTAGGTATTCATGAATTGTGTATAGTTGTAGTGAATGTTGATGTAGAATGAATGATTGATGAGAATATGATGAAAATGAGTGGTGTGTGTTGATATATGTGTATTATGTGAGCCTTGTTATCGAATTTTCATGGGGGGGGGGGGGGACTGAGTTTTGGGGTAATCGAAGTCAAAACGCAGAAAATTACTTTTCGGGAAAAAAATTGGGTTTTGGTCGCACCCGTGTCAGCTTTCGGGTTGGGCGGTGAAAACTTTTCACTAGCAAGTTGCCTGACACGGGCCGTGTCACAGGACACGGGCAGCCGTGTCACAGGACACGGGCAGCCGTGTCACAGGACACGGGCAGCCGTGTCAGCCTACTGTCTTGTAAAATTTCTTTTTGTTTTTGGAATTGTGTTTCAGACCTTCTGACACGGGCCGTGTCACAGGACACGGGTGACCGTGTCAGCTTGCTGCCTTGCTACGTTTTTTTTTTGTTGCTTTAGAATCGTGTCCGACTACTATTTGTTTTGTTGTTACTGTTTCTTGAGGTTTCTTGATGTTTTCTCGTATTGATTCCTTGTGGTTGAGTTGTTGCTGATATATAGATGATAAACCATGAATTTATGATAAATGTTGCTAAAAATGAAATGAATGATGCACATGTTGATATTTGGATGAAATGAGGAGAATTAACATCATTGCATTTCATGGCATATTATTATGTTGGGGCTTCGGCCTATTGGTAGCTTCAATCCCATTGTGCGGATTGAAGTGATATGTTGTTATGTTGTGCTCCCTGGTGGAGGGTTGATGGCCAGTGTCCATCAAATGGAGAAATCGATACCACATGCATTCCTTGCATTTCATTATATTTGACATTGCATTTTATGAGGTATTTGTGATTGTGTTGCGGAGGATTTGATAATGATACGATGTTGTTGTTACTTATTCTGTTTATTTTCCAAATCTTTATATTACTATAATGAATTATGTTTTCTCACCCTACCTGCTTGGAAATGTTGCCTCTTATGTGGGTAACTTGCAGATAACCAAGAGTAGATTCGCGATGATGGAGGATGTGGCCTTGAAGTGTGTCGTTATCGCTGTTTAGTTTAGAGGTGTCCTGCTCTGTGTCATGTAACATCGGGTTGGGATTTATTGTGAACCTCGCGTTCTTTTGTTTTATGTTGAATTTTTACATTGTTGGTGATGATTTGAATTTGGATACATTTAGTATGGAGTATTTTATTGAAGTGACATAAAAAGCTGATTTCCGCTGCGTAGTTGTTGATTTTATTATTAAGAATGGGTAACCCGCGTTACGGGACAGGAAATTGATTGTTAATTGATGTTTTGAATATAGGTGGCACCTTTCATGTTGATTTTACTCTAATAATATGAAATCTTTTCCTAAAATTATATGTGGGGTAGAAGGGTGTTACATTAGTGGTATCAAAGCAGGTCGGTCTGTCCGGCCAAGTTTTGTGTTGTCATTCTGTTGTCAGTCGTTACTTGTTAACGATTATTTTTTTTTCTGACGTGGTGAGTGTTATATAGAATGGCTGGAAACAACACGCGTGCTCTTGCTGAGGCTATTGCAGCTCTTGCTCAGAACAATGCTCCTGATGAGTTTCGTGCGTTAGATAAGTTTCAGAGGAACAACCCACCAAAGTTTGAAGGAACTCATGACCCGGCGAGCGCACAAAAGTGGCTCAAGGCGATTGAGAAGATTTTTAGAGTGATGGGGTGCTCTGATGCGCAGCAAGTGCAGTTCGGAACGCATATGCTGGAAGAAGAGGCTGAGGACTGGTGGGGTAACACCCGTCAGAGGTTGGAAGATGTTGGCACTGTGGTGACTTGGAATATGTTCAAGCAAGAATTTCTGGCCAAGTATTTTCCTGAAGATGCTCGTGGTAAGATGGAAGTAGAATTCATTGAATTGAATAAAGGAAATATGACTGTGGCAGAGTATGCTGCCAAATTTGAGAGGCTTTTGAAGTTTTGTCCTCATTACAACCGTGCAGATGCTGAACTCTCTAAGTGTCTCAAGTTTGAGAATGGGCTGAGACCAGAGATTAAGCAGGGGATTGGTTGCCAACAGATTCGCAGGTATGCGGAACTAGTGGATAAGAGTAAGATCTATGATGAAGATAGCCGAGCTCGATCTGCTCACTACAAACAGCTAAGTGAAAAGAAAGATAAGGGTCAGTTTAGAGGAAAACCTTATGCGACCCCAGGTGATAAAGGGAAACAGAGGGTGTCAGATGAGAAGAAGTCAAGTAGGGGAGCCGTTAATGCACCTACTAAGTGCTATAAGTGTGGAGAGTCAGGTCACAAAGCTGATGTGTGTACTAACAAAGTTCTGAGATGTTACCGTTGTGGTAAGACTGGGTATAGAATTCGGGATTGTCCGAATGAGGGTCCGACCTATTTCAACTGTGGTGAACAGGGGAATATCAGTACTCAATGCCAGAAACCAAAGAAGACTGCTACTGCTACCCAGACTACTAGAAGAGTGTTTGCTTTGGATGGCTCCGAAGTTCCCAAGAAGGACAACTTGATTCGAGGTACTTATTTTATTAACAATGTTGAGTTGATTGCTATTATTGATACTGGAGCTACGTATTCATTTATCTCTCTTAAGTGTGCTACTAGATTGGGTTTGAATTTGTCTAATATGAATGGTAGTATGATAATAGAGACTCCGGCTAATGGGTCTGTGACTACCATGCTTGTTTGTTTAAAGTGTCCTTTGACAATCTTTAAGAAGGATTTTGTGATGGATTTGGTGTGCTTACCTTTGCACCAAATCGATGTTATCCTTGGTATGAACTGGTTGGAGTTCAACTACGTTCATATTAATTGTTATAGTAAAACTGTGAGGTTTCCGGAGTTAAGTGAGAATGGTGAACTGATGTTCTTATCTGCTAGGCAAGTAGATGAACTTTTATTAGATGAAGCGTTGATGTTCGCAGTGTTTGCATCGTTGCAAGTTGATGGTGAAGCCGTCAATGATGAGTTGCCTGTGGTTTGTGAGTTTCAAGATGTGTTTCCTGAGGATATAAGTGATTTACCTCCGGAACGTGAAATTGAGTTTGCTGTGGACTTAATACCAGGTACGAGTCCAGTGTCGATGGCTCCTTATCGGATGTCTACTTCGGAATTGAGTGAGCTGATGAAACAACTAGAAGAATTGTTAGAAAAGAAGTTCATTCGACCTAGTGTTTCTCCGTGGGGTGCCCCGGTGTTGCTCGTTAAGAAGAAAGATGCTAGTATGAGATTGTGTGTCGATTATCGGCAGTTGAATAAGATGACCATCAAGAATAAGTATCCACTTCCGAGAATCGACGATTTGATGGATCAACTCGTAGGTGCTTGTGTGTTCAGTAAGATTGATCTGAGGTCTGGTTATCATCAGATTAGAGTTAAAGCTGATGATATTCTGAAAACAGCTTTCAGAATGAGGTATGGTCATTATGAATATACGGTGATGCCATTTGGAGTTTCTAATGCGCCTGGTGTGTTCATGGAGTATATGAACAGGATCTTTCATGAATATCTTGATAAGTTTGTGGTGGTTTTCATAGATGACATCTTGGTATATTCTAAATCAGAAGAAGAACATGCAGAACATTTGAAGATTGTTTTACAAGTGTTGAGGGAAAAGAAATTGTATGCTAAGTTGTCAAAGTGTGAGTTCTGGTTGAAGGAAGTGAGTTTCCTAGTCCATGTGATTTCAAGTGGTGGAATTTCTGTGGATCCCTCAAAGATTGATGCGGTGTTGCAGTGGGAGACTCCGAAGTCTGCTACGGAGATTCGTAGTTTTCTTGGATTGGCTGGTTATTATCGTAAATTCATTGAAGGTTTTTCTAAGTTGGCTTTGCCCTTGACACAATTGACTCGAAAGGGACAGGCGTATGTATGGGATGTCGCTTGTGAGGAAAGTTTTGTGGAACTAAAGAAAAAGTTGACAACTGCTCCGGTGTTGGTTTTTCCAGACCCGAATGAGTCCTTTGTGGTTTATTGTGATGCTTCAAAGATGGGCCTTGGTGGAGTTTTAATGCAAAATGGTAAAGTGGTCGCTTATGCTTATAGGCAGTTAAGAGTCCATGAGAGGAATTACCGTACACACGACTTAGAGTTGGCTGCTGTAGTATTTGTGCTGAAGATTTGGAGGCATTGTCTTTTTGGTTCGAAATTTGAGGTATTCAGTGATCATAAAAGTTTGAAATACTTGTTCGACCAGAAAGAGTTAAACATGAGGCAGAGAAGGTGGCTAGAATTGTTAAAGGATTTTGAGTTCGATTTGAATTATCATCCCGGTAAAGCAAATGTAGTGGCTGATGCTTTGAGTAGAAAGTCATTGCATATTTCGATGCTTATGGTGAGAGAACTTGAAATGATTGAACAATTCAGAGACATGAGTTTGTTGTGTGAGATGACCGCTGATAGTGTGAAATTGGGCATGCTAAAGCTGACTAGTGGAATTTTGGAGGAAATTCGGGAAGGTCAGAAATCTAATTTGAAATTAGTTGACCAGTTAATGAAGATTAATCAAGGTAATGGAGGTGAGTTCCGAATTGATGAAGATGGAGTTTTGAGATTTCGAGATAGAGTATGTATTCCAGACATTTCTGAAATCAAAAAGAGTATTTTGGAGGAAGGGCATATAAGTCGATTGAGTATTCATCCTGGTGCTATGAAGATGTATCAAGACCTGCGTAGATTGTTTTGGTGGCCAGGTATAAAAAGAGATATTGCTGAATTTGTGTATGCATGTTTGACTTTCCAGAAGTCCAAGATTGAACATCATAAGCCTTCAGGTATGACGCAACCGTTGAATGTTCCTGAATGGAAATGGGATAGCATTTCCATGGATTTTGTGACTGGGTTACCGAAGACTGTAAGAGGTAATGACTCGATATGGGTGATTGTGGACAGATTAACTAAGTCGGCGCATTTCTTGCCGATGAGAATTAATCATTCTATGCAGAAGCTAGCTGAGATTTATATTGATGAAATTGTGAGGTTGCATGGAACACCTTCGAGTATTGTATCGGATAGAGATCTGCGGTTTACGTCAGGGTTTTAGAAGAGTCTACAGGATGCCTTGGGTACTAAGTTGAGGATGAGTTTTGCTTATCACCCGCAGACAGATGGTCAGATGGAAAGAACAATCCAATCTTTAGAAGATTTGTTGAGAGCTTGTGTGCTGGATCAAGGAGGATCTTGGGATAGTCACTTGCCGTTGATCAAGTTTACATACAACAACAGTTTTCATGCTAGTATTGGGATGGCTCCATATGAGGTGTTGTATGGTAGACGTTGTCGAACTCTATTGTGTTGGTATGAGTCGGGAGAGAGTTCTGTACTTGGACCTGAGATTGTTCGAGAAACAACGGAGAAGATTAAAATGATTCGGGATAAAATGAAGACTTCGCACAGTCGTCAGAAGAGTTACCATGATAAGAGAAGAAAAGCACTTGAATTCCAAGAGGGAGACCACGTGTTCTTAAGAGTTACTCCGATGACTGGTGTGGGACGAGCTTTGAAGTCTAGAAAGCTCACTCCGCGCTATGTTGGTCCGTATCAAATTATGCAGAGGATATGAGAGGTTGTCTATCGGGTGGCTTTACCACCGTCACTTGCGAATTTGCATGATCTGTTTCATGTGCCGCGGTTGAGGAAGTATATTCCGGATCCGTCGCATGTGATTCAAATGGATGATGTTCAGGTGAGAGATAACCTGATAGTAGAAGCTTTGGTGTGAGGATTGATGGTCGAGAATTGAAGCAACTGCGAGGTAAAGAGATTTCTTTAGTGAGAGTATTGTGGGGCGGACCAGCTGGTGATAGTTGGACTTAGGAGCGTGAAGATCAGATGAAAGAGTCGTATCCGACTCTGTTTACTTTAGGTAATTTTCGAGGACGAAAATTCTTAAAGTAGGGGAGAGTTGTAACGACCTGAAAATCTAAATTAATCATTTATTTATTTATTTAATTAATTTAGAAGGAATTAAGAGGTTTTTGGAAATTTGGAGAATTATGGATTAAAAGAGGATTTTTAAATAATTTTAATAAAGTGAATAATCATGTATTATTTAGATTATTACTATTATTAAAAATAATAAGAAAAGGGCAAGGTGGTCATAAAGGAAAAGGAGTAAGGGTAGAGTTGGAAGTTCATAAACTGGGATAATGTAACTAAAGAAGAAAGATCGATCAATTTTCTAACTGGTCGTATTTTTGTGAAGAACGCTGAAGAAGAGAAGAGGAGGAGAAAACCTAGGGTTTTGAAAGATTGCTAGGAGAATCTTGGAGAAAGAAGGAAAAAGCTTCAGATTACTCTAAGGTATGGGGAGATTTCATAATTTCTTATAGTTCTTTAGGACATGGTGATGAATAGATTAGGTATTCATGAATTGTGTATAGTTGTAGTGAATGTTGATGTAGAATGAATGATTGATGAGAATATGATGAAAATGAGTGGTATGTGTTGATATATGTGTATTATGTGAGCCTTGTTATCGAATTTTCATAGGGGGGGGGAACTGAGTTTTGGGGTAATCGAAGTCAAAACGCAGAAAATCACTTTTCGGGAAAAAAATTGGGTTTTGGTCGCACCCTGACATGTGCCGTGTCACACAACACGGGCACCCGTGTCAGCTTTCGGGTTGGGCGGTGAAAAATTTTCACTAGCAGGTTGCCTGACACGGGCCGTGTCACAGGACACGGGTGGCCGTGTCAGCCTACTGTCCTGTAAAATTTCTTTTTGTTTTTGGAATTGTGTTTCAGACCTTCTGACACGTGCCGTGTCACAGGACACGGGTGACCGTGTCAGCTTGCTGCCTTGCTACATTTTTTTTGTTGCTTTGGAATTGTGTCCGACTACTGTTTGTTTTGTTGTTACTGTTTCTTGAGGTTTCTTGATGTTTTCTCGTATTGATTCCTTGTGGTCGAGTTGTTGCTGATATATAGATGATAAACCATGAATTTATGATGAATGTTGCTGAAAAATGAAATGAATGATGCACATGTTGATATTTGGATGAAATAAGGAGAATTAGCATCATTTCATTTCATGGCATATTATTATGTTGGGGCTTCGGCCTATTGGTAGCTTCAATCCCATTGTGCGGATTGAAGTGATATGTTGTTATGTTGTGCTCCCTGGTGGAGGGTTGATGGCCAGTGTCCATCAAATGGAGAAATCGGTACCACATGCATTCCTTGCATTTCATTATATTTGACATTGCATTTTATGAGGTATTTGTGATTGTGTTGCGGAGGATTTGATGATGATACGATGTTGTTGTTACTTATTCTGTTTATTTTCCAAGTCTTTATATTACTATAATGAATTATATGTTCTCACCCTGCCTGCTTGGAAATGTTGCCTCTTATGTGGGTAACTTGCAGATAACCAAGAGTAGATTCGCGATGATGGAGGATGTAGCGTTGAAGTGTGTCGTTATCACTGTTTAGTTTAGAGGTGTCCTGCTCTGTGTCATGTAACATCGGGTTGGGATTTGTTGTGAACCTCGCGTTCTTTTGTTTTATGTTGAATTTTTACATTGTTGGTGATTATTTGAATTTGGATACATTTAGTATGAAGTATTTTATTGAAGTGACATAAAAAGCTGATTTCTGCTGCGTAGTTGTTGATTTTATTATTAAGAATGGGTAACCCGCGTTACGGGACAGGAAATTGATTGTTAATTGATGTTTTGAATATAGGTGGCACATTTCATGTTGATTTTACTCTGATAATATGAAATCTTTTCCTAAAATTGTATGTGGGGTATAAGGGTGTTACATCTTCCGTCTGTGTCAGCATGACGAGACTTTGGAATTCCTATAGAATCTGCATCCGACAAATAGTTTGTACAAAACTCAACAACTTCTTCTGTGATGTACCTTTCAACAATCGAAGCTTCCGGTCGGTGATGATTCTTCGTATATCCTTTAAAGATCTTCATATATCGCTATATTGGATACATCCACCTTAAATAAACTGGACCACAAATTCTGATTAATCTTATAAGATGAACAAGTAAGTGAACCATAATGTCAAAAAATAATGGCGGAAAATACATCTCCAATTGACACAAGATTATGGCAGCCTCATCTTCTAATTCATCCAATTTTTTGAAATCAAGAACTTTATTACATATGGCATTGAAGAATAAACACAATCTCGTTATAGTTACTCTCACATTTTTTGGAAGGATCCCACGAATAGCCACTGGTAGAAGTTATTGCATCAATACATGACAATCATGAGATTTTAAACCAATTAACTTAAGATCTTTCATTGATACAATTTTCTTGATGTTTGATGAGTAACCTTGCGGAACTTTAATACCTTGCAAACACTCGCAGAACATCTTCTTTTCCTTTTTAGATAGAGTGTGACATGCTGGAGGCAGATAAGTTCTTTTTCCTTTCTCTATTGGAGCCAACTGTTTTCGTATACCCATCTTCTCCATATCAAGACGGGAAGTCTTACTATCTTTAGTCTTGCCTGGAATGCTTAGAAGTGTGCCAATCAAACTATCACACACATTTTTCTCCACGTGCATCACATCAAGACAATGTCTAACATCAAGACTTGACCAATATGGAAGATCAAAGAAGATGGACCTCTTTTCCATATATTTTTCGCAACTGCCCCTCTTTCTTTTCCTCTCTTCCCACATTTTTCTTTTTCTCTCTTCCCGCCTTTTTCTTTTTCTCTCTTCCCAAAGACAACATTAATATGTTCCCGCCGTTGATAAACTTCATCCCCGGTTAAAGGTTTAGGAGCCTCACCAAACTCTTGCTCTCCATTAAAAGCCTTTTGCAATCTATGATAAGGATGGCCCGGTTTTAGAAATTTTTGATGCCCAAGGTAAACGGTCTTTTTCCCAAACTCAAGTTGGTGATAACAAGTATCATCTTCATATATAGGACACGCTTTATGTCCTTTGACACTGTATCCAGCCAAGTTACCGTAAGCCGGAAAGTCGTTAATTGTGCAAAATAACATTGCACGCATATTAAACTTTTCCCCAGAATATGCATCATCAACTTCAACGCCTTCATCCCACAAGAGTCGTAAATCATCAATTAATGGACTTAGATAAACATCTATGTCGTTACCAGGTTGTCGTGGTCCAGAAATCATCATACTTAACAGTATATACTTATGCTTCATGCACAACCAAGGAGATAGGTTGTAAATAGTGAGAAGAACAGGCCACGAAGTATGATTAGTGCTCAGATTACCAAAGGGGTTCATTCCATCGGTGGCAAGCCCAAGCCTAAGGTTTCTTGGCTCGACTCCAAAATCCAGAAACAACGAATCAATTTTGTTCAATTGCAACGAATCAGCTACATGGCGAATGTTTCCATCACGAATCCTTTCATCTGCATGCCATCTAAGATTCTGTGCGTCATTCAAATTAGCAAAAAGTTTCTTTAATCGTGAAACTATTGGCAAGTACCATAACACTTTAGCAGGAGGATGCTTCCTACTAACATTGTCATAGTGATCATTGTCATCACCATTGTTAGCCTTCAGCTTGTAACGCGACACACCACATTTCGGACATTGAAACAAGTCTTCATACTCTTTCTGGTATAATATGCAATCATTAGGACAAGCATGTATCTTGATATACTCCAGACCCAGTGGACACAATATCTTCTTGGCCTCATAGCAACGATCCGAAAATTTGTTATCTTCTGGTAACATTTGCTGTAGCAATTCAAGTAATTTCGTGAAACTTTTGTCCGACCATCAATTTTTTGCCTTCAGATTAAACAACTTTAACACGCCGACAATCGTGTGAACTCTGTGCATCCCTTATATAAAGGGGTGTCTTTATCACTACATAAATTATCATAAATATGAGCATTCATAAAAGAAGATTCCCCAATATCACGGAACATATCCTCTAGTTGATCTTCCATATATTCATCTTCCTCCACTCTTGGACTTTGTGATGCCTGACTTTCCTTATTATCCACCTCACCATGCCACGTTCATATTATATAATTTTGACATATACCATCACAACAAAGGTGATTGTGTATTTCTTTCTTTGTACCCTTTTTGATATTCGCGCAAACAATACAAGGACAATAAAAGATACCATTATTGTCGGGAAGATGTTTATCAGCATATTCAAGGAATTCACAAACTGTGTTCTCATAAACCGGACCTAATCTATTGGATTTCATCCAACTACGATCCATTACAACTTCTGAAATTTATACATGTATAATAATGTGAATGACGCACCAAAATCTAATCCAAAAAATTATACTAAACGTAAAGCATATGAAACATCTCATTCTGACTTGAGCATATACAATATGAACAAAGAAAAAAGGAATGAAGATATTGAAGAATATTGTACTTCAAAGCTGTAATCAAATGAACGTAAGGAATGAAGATGTTGAAGAGTACCGTACGTCAAATCTGAAGAATCAAATGAATGAAGACGGTCAATATTTGAGCATAAACCAAGAAAAAATGAATGAAGATGTTGAAGAATACCTTACTTCGAAGCTGAAGAAGCAAATGAATAAAGACGGTCAATATTTGAGCATAAACCAAGAAAAAAGGAATGAAGATGTTGAAGAGTACCTTACTTCGAAGCTGAAGAAGCAAATGAATGAAGACGAAGAGGGTAAAGGTTATGGCGTTTCTGGCTCACTTGTTCGATTAGGGCGTCTTATGAAAGAAATACAAAATAAGTTTTATTGTAATCTATCAGTAAAGCTTTTAATCTCGGTTGGAGAAACAAACCGTAGTGGAATCTTAAGTGACACACGCTAAATGTATCCTAAAAAATGGGAAAAATGTGTTGCAGGGAATCGAAGCTTGTCACATTTCATTTATTACTACGTTTGTTCATCTTAACCGTTCTAAAATAATTTACAATTTATTTTTTAAATAATGAACTTAAGTGACACACGCTAAATGTACTCTAAAAAATGGAAAAAATGTAGTTGCAGGGAATTGAAGCTTGCTACATTTTATTTATTACTACGGTGGTTTAAGTCAACCGTCATTAAATGACTGTTTATACCCCAGCTTTTGCCTGGGGGAGAAATTTTTAACCTATTACAACGGCGTAAAAGGATGTGTTGTAAGCCTAGCGTTGTTGTTTTAGCGTTTTGTAGTAGTGACCTCATCTTCAGAGAAACCAAACATGCCAAAGCTTGATCCTTCAGAAGAGATTAGTCATACAAGATCTTTACAAAAGGAATATCCGCTTTCCTCAAAGGAAAACATGTTACCCAAAGGTATCCTTGACAGCTCGTTCGATGCTTAGTGTGTTCTTTGTGATTAAGCAGAGGAGAACTTGTTCCATCTCTTCTTCTTATGTCAGGAAGTTAGCTTTGTTTGGAGAAAAGTGGGGAGTGTTTAGGTTGTGATCTTGTAAATCAAGATAACCATTGTGGGTCTTTCCTGCGTTCGGTAAACTTCGACCGCATTTTGGTAAGGACAAGGCTGAGATGTTTTGGATAGCAACTTGCTAAAATGTTTGGTTGGGGAGAAATAACTCCTTGTTCAATGGTATTAGTTTCGGTGCAAATGAAGTTTTCTTTTCGATTAAATTCATCTTGTGGAAGTGGTTAATTGTGGATAGATTTTTTTTTAAGGTGTGTAATTGATATGATTGGCCTGTCAAACCCTCCCTTTCTATGTAGTGTTGTTGTAGTTGTTATTTTCTCTATAAGAGTTAAAGTTTCCATTTTACTCTGTTTATAGCATTTTCTCTTGCTGATAAAAAAAACATAGAAATGGATTGCCACGTGATTTGTGACAAAATTCAATATGGAACAATTCATTTAATGTCATTCAATTCTCTCAATAAAGTATGAGACATATTCACTAAAGTATAGGCCCTTCAACAATCTAGTCAACAAACTATGATTGATAGATATTCATTCTAGTTTGAGGGTTTAATAAATTCTATAGTTTAGATATTTTTCAATCTGTATATTAGCCTTACTTTTACTAACTAATTCTGTTAAAAATAAGTGGGAGTTGTTAAAGTTTTTCTCTCCACTTGTTAGTTAGTCATTAGGTTATTTATGACTTATGCGGGCTTTTGTATTGGTTAAGCAATAAGTGATTTACTAATGTTTCAATATATCAATATTTCAACTTTCCTTTATTTTTCTTATTCTTATCCTATAAAATTTTGATATCATATTTGATCCGTAGTATTCGAACAGGTCCACGTATGTTAATCGTCAGATGGGCAAGGTGCTCGGAATGTTGATGAGGAGATGAGGGGGGTGTACCTGCAAGGCACTCCGACGCTCAAGTAAGAAAGGGTCAGAGAAAAGGGGCAAGTACAAAGTGTATTCTTAGGGTGAATATTTGATACCTGACCCTCTCGAATGAGAGGGTTTATATAATGTTCCCCAGCGCGTGGCCAACGGTCCTATTTTCAGGGCGAGATAATTGTTTTCCTGAAGAATAGGTAACTGCCTAAACTAGCCGTTATGACGGGCAGGATGCCCAAACTAGCCGTTGTACCGGGCAGGAAGGTAGTTGCGGGCATCTATTCATCGGCTGTGGGGAGTTGTAGCCGTGTGAGACGGGAAATAATTCCGGGCAGGACTGGGTCGTCCGTGACCGGTTGTAGGGGCAAAAGGGTACTTTTGTCCCCTTAGTGGACTGGATCCAAGCGTTTGGGTCGTTACTGTAGCAATCATGGATTGGGCCGCGCATGACCGTTGGCCCAGTCCAGAACAGTAGCCCCCTAAGTCGTTACTTTCGAGCGCGGAGGTGATGACTTAAGGATAGCGTATAGTCTCGGGGAAGTGGAGTGTTTTGCTCGTTGGTTGTGGATGCCCGTGGTTTCTATTGCCCGCTGTGGCTGTTGGTCGTGGTCGTTAAGCGTTGCTCGTTACAGATGGATACCAACAGTCTAGTGGAATGTGAAACGATACGGGGGCTGCCACGTGTGTGTTGGAACTTGTGCCGCTGCCGCTTAGGCAATGATCGCTAGCGGGTAGTCATCATGACCTATGTGCGCGTGGGGCTGCACGTGACCTCCTGTATAAATAGGAGGGAAAACTTTCATTATGAACTTTTTCCTTCAATCTTCACCAAATTTCCTGCCCGTGACATCTGCCCATTGCATCCTTCGCCGTTTGAAGCTCCGAGCAACTTTTTTCAGTCTTCTATTTACAAGTAAGTTGTCTCTTTCCTTTGTTTTTGCTTTTTGTTGATGTTTATTTAGATATTGCATGCGGTTAGGATAAATTTTAGGAGACTTAGGGTCGAATATGTGGTAGCCGCTGGTGGTGGATGATGGCTCCGCCGTCTCCGCCGCCGTTAGCCTGATGTTACGCCGTGTGAGAAGAGTTTGTTCGTGACGTCGTCGCGATGGGGATGTGCACGTGACCGTTCTAGCGTTGCGTTTCATGGAGTTATGAGTTAGATGAAACCCTTGTGATCTTACTTAGGAGAAGTTCCTCGTGTGATAGGAGAGTTCCGGGCGTTATCCCGCGAGGAGACTTTTTAGTAGTGTTGTCAGGGCTTAGGTCGGGGACGTCGTCCTCAGCCCTTAGCGTGCCCTTTCACTTGTTCAGTGGTGGAAGGGTGGATTTGATTAGCTGTCGAATTCACTGTCTTTCTCTGCTTTTCAGGTGATGGCGACAGGGCCCCGTGGAGAAATTGTATTAGATTCTTTCGAGGAGGAATCCGGTTCCTCGGGGAGTAGTAGCACTTAGTCCTCGAGTGGGTCCACCGAGCAGGATACGGACTATGAGCAAGAGGATGAACTGCGGGACGACGATCAGGAAGAGGTGCCCGAGGAGGAGGTATCCGAGGAGGGTGTAGCGGAGAATAAAGCAGAGGAATAGGAGGTGGAAGAACCCTCTGAGCACGCGTCCGAATTTGCGACTTACATAGGGGATTGTTTCCAGACGGTGGGAGGTGACGGGGACTGGAGAGTCCATTTCCCCACCGCTGACGAGCGCGTCTGCACGAACTATGGGGAGCGATTTACAATGTACGAGTATGTTTTCAAAGAGCTAGGCTTGAGGCTTTCATTCACGAATTTCCAGCAGTCTGTCTTCTTACATCTTCGCTTGGCCCCCACTCAGCTCCATCCCAACTTGCTAGCCTTCCTGCGAGCGTTTGAGTTGATGTGCAAGCACCTGCAAATAGGGACGACCATCCCCTTTTTCTTCACCGTCTTTCACCTCCAACGACAGACTTCTGGGAGGAGCTACGGTTGGGTATCCCTGAAGCAGCCGCGCAAGCTGTTCAAACCTTTCTCTGAGTCCATACGGACATTTAAGACGAGGTACTTCGTCGTGGAGCCCATGTCAGAGGCTGCCCAGGATAACACGTTCTACTGGGAGCTTGAAGTGGACGAGAACGGAGAGGATAGGATTAATGAGGAGGGGAAATACATCGGGCGGAGGTTGTTGAAATATCCCTTCCAATGGACCGGGGAGCATTTTACGAAGCCCCCAAAAGACTATGTCTTTGAGCCTGCGAATTTGGACGAGGGGGATGCTGATTCATATGAAAGATTGTTGCAGTACGTGACCTCGTTTCAGATGGCCGAGTGCATCACGAAGAAGAAGGAGGCGATCCTCGAGGCCGATGGTAGCCAGCGGGTGGAGCCTCGTTTTATTAATGTTAGGGCACTGCTGGGGTGCAAAACTTACAGAGATGCCATGGATCTGCTCGGTATTTGACCTTAACATATTGCTTTGCATTGCTCATTATTTTCTATTGTCTGACGCCTGTTTTTGTCTTTTGCAGCCACTATGCCTTCAGCTCACGAAAGGATGGTGAGGAACGTGGTCGCGCGGAAACAAGCTGCTGCAGCTGCTACTACTAAGGTTCGTCCCCTCCCTGCCCGTGCGGTTGGTCCCTTCCAGCCTCCTCAGGGGAATGCTTCTCCGGCCAATGTTCAACAGTCTCCAATGCCCCTGGCGACCAGGTCTAAGCGTCCAAGGAACGAGGCAGTGGATCTGGGCAAGGCACCAGAGAAAGCGAAATTCGAGCTGCCTCCTTGTGTATTGGATAAGAGGTTCTTTGAAGGGACCTCTTTGGTAATTCCTCATGCTGATTCTCTGCATCTGCAAAGCCTGGACCGTCTGAGCAAGAGGGCGCCGGTGGCCCAGGATGCCTCTGCGGTGGTCAGATTGCTGGAGATGGCGGCCACCTATGCCGAGGGGGACACGGCTACTGAGAGTGAGCTGACCATTGCCCGAGGTAAGGTGACCGCTCTTGAGGAGAGCTTGAGGAAGGCCAGGGAGGAAGCTAAGGTTGTCCAGGAGGCGAAGGAAAAGGAGGGCAAGGAGGTTGCCAGGTTAAAGGGGGAGATGGCTACACTTGAGGCTGAGAAAAAGGCCGCAGAGGATTTGGTCGCGCAACTACAGGCGGCCAATGCCCCTGGCGAGGAGGAGCCTGAGGACGTGAAGGTAATGACAAGGTCAGAGTTAGTTGCCCGACTGGTGGTGGCAGAGGATGACAACTTAGTGCTTGGTGAGGAATCCTTCCAGAACGCAGTGTCTCAGCTTCAGGTGGTGAATCCTGGTGTTGATTTGGGTACCGAAGGCACCAATTTCCTGGCGTACGTTAAAGACAGGCAAATTGTGATGCCAGAGTCTCTCCTTGCCGGCCAAGCTAGAACCCAGACTTCTGCGCCCAATGATGAATGAGTCGAAGACACCGAGGAATGATGTTAGCAGATGACGATGTTTTGCCGGCCTGCGTGCCGTGTAGTTTGTTGTAATTTTATTTGATTTGGGGGGGCGTGGCCTCCCCCCTTTTTATGTAACTCGTACAATCTTTGGCCCTTGTGGCCTATTTTACTTTATGTTCGGTTTATGTTGGCCAGTTTTGTTACTTATATGATTTTTGTTTATATTGTTGTGCTTTACATTAGCGATGCATGTATGACTGCCCGTCGGAGGGTGTGTCTGTTAACAGAGCTTTCTTTTGAAAAATTGCTCGTTGTGCGTGAATTCGCCAGTGTGGAGAACTGGTCGAACGACCGGGGGAAGTCCTGGCGAGGTTGCGGATCTCAGGTCGCGATTGAGGCCTGAGGTCGCGGCGTGAACATCCCATCGCGAGTTGGGGTTCTGCCAATCGTGGTACTTGGGCGAAGGCGATGATCGGTTGAGGACCGCCGACGAGCAGAGCTCCAGCTCATTTACTTGAGCGGGATTCCACTTTGTGCGTATGCATCGTTTGTACCTGAACGAGCATGATGACCGTTAGGTGGTCTTTTGACGCGAGAAAGCCTATTGTTACTTTAGCTGTAGTACTGCTTAAGTTTTCCGGCGTTCCATAGTCGAGGGATTTCATCCCCGTTGAGGGTCTCGAGGAAGTAGGCACCATTATCCGTTCTGGCGCGGACTCTGTACGGCCTTTCCCAATTGGCTGCTAGTTTGCCTTCGTGAGAGTCCTTGTGGTTTCTTCGCGGGACAAGGTTGCCCACCTCGAACTCTCGTCGTAAGACTTTAACGTTGTGTCTGATTGCTATTTTTTGCTTAAGAGATGCTTCGCGGAGGGTTGCTCCTGTTCAGATTTCCTCGACAAGGTCGAGCTCCTCTCTTATTGCTTCGTCATTCATTTCCTCGTCTAGAGGTGATTCGGTCCTTCTGGACGGTACGTGGATTTCAATGGGTATAACAGCCTCCGTGCCATATGCTAAGCGAAAAGGTGTTTCGCCGGTGGTAGACTGAGGAGTGGTGCGGTACGCCCGTAAGACGCTGTGAAGTTCCTCGACCCAGGCTTTCTTTGTTTCATCCAGTCTTCGCTTGAGGCCACGAAGAATGACACGATTGGCCGCTTCTGCCTTCCCGTTGGTCTGGGGATGCTCTACAGATGTGAAATGTTGCTTTGTTCTGAGATGGGTGGCAAAGTCTTGGAACTTTTTGTCTGTGAACTGCGTTCCATTGTCCGTGACGATTGCTTGGGGAATCCCGAAACGGGCAAGGATATTCTGCTTATAGAAGCGCAAAATGTTAAGTGTTGTTATCTTTGCTAAGGCTTCTGCTTCTATCCACTTTGTGAAATAGTCTACGCCCACTATCAGGTATTTGTTTTAGCTGGACCCCGTCACGAAGGGTCCTAGGATGTCTAGGCCCCACCAGGCAAATGGCCACGGGGAGGTCATGCTTTTCAGTTCGTTAGGTGGAGCTAGGTGCATATCCCCGTGTCGTTGGCATTTGTCGCATCTCTTCACATGCTCCTTGGCATCATGCTGCATGGTTGGCCAATAATACCCTGCTCGGAGGGCCTTGCGGGCAAGGGATCTTCCTCCTAGGTGTTGGGCGTTGATGCCTTCGTGGATTTCTCGTAATACGTGAGGGACAACTTCCTCCTCTATGCATTTGAGCAGTGGGATGGAGAAGCCTCGTCGATAGAGTTTGTTTTCAAGGATGATGTACGACCAAGCTCTTCGTCTGATGGTGTTGGCTTCCTTGGGGTCATCCGGAAGCTCGTCCCTGGTGAGGTAGTTGTACACGGGTGTCATCCAGCAATCGCTGTCCCCAATCGCGTGTACATGGAGGGTCGAGGATCCCTTATCGATGCTGGACCGGGGGAGTATCTCTTGGATGACTGACATGTTTCTGCCTTTTCTCTTAGTGCTTGATAGTTTGGACAAGATGTCTGCTCGTACGTTATGTTCGCGTGGAACATGTCTCACTTCTACCGTTCTGAACCTCGCCATCTTTCCCTTGACCAGGGTTAGGTATTCAGAGAGACTGTCATTTTTGGTCTGATATTCTCCTGATATCTGGAGGGCTACGAGCTGAGAGTCAGTGCAGATGATGATTTCTTCAGCCCCTAGGTCTTCGGCTATGCGCAAACCGACGAGGAAGGCTTCATACTCGGCCTGGTTGTTCGACGTGGGAAAGGATAATGTGAGAGAAGCCTCGACTATGGTCCCTTCATCGTTCTCCAAAATTACCCCTGCCCCGCTGCCGGTCGAGCTGGATGCTCCGTCTATGTAGATGGTCCATTTGTTTGCTACATGGACTGGGGAGTCTGAGAACGTCATTTCCGCTATGAAATCGGCCAGAGCTTGGGTCTTAAGAGCTTTCCTGCTTTCATACTGGATGTCGAACTCGGACAGTTCCAACGACCATTTGAGCATTCTGCCCGCCATGTCTGGTCGTCCCAATAATTGCTTTATGGGTTGATTCGTTCTTACCATGATCGTGTGAGCCAAGAAATAGTGTCTCAGTCGTCTGGCCATGTTGACGAGGGCCAATGCTACCTTCTCTATCTGTTGTTATCGCAACTCTGGGTCCTGCAAAGCTTTGCTTGTGAAGTATATTGGCTTTTGTCCGCCAGGATTCTCGCGAATGAGAACGGCACTAACGGCCTCGGCAGTGATGGCGAGGTATAGGAACAAGACTTCCCCAGTATCTGGTCGTGATAATACGGGCGGTTTCGACAGAGCTTGCTTCAAGTGAAGGAGGGATGTTTCACACTCCTTGGTTCATTCAAACGCTGCTTCTTTCCGCAAGAGCTTGAAGAAAGGAAGGGCGTGTTGGGCAGATTTTGCCACGAAGCGGGACAACGAGGTAAGCACCCCGTTGAGGGATTGGATGTTCTTCTTAGGCGTGGGCGTTGGGAACTCAGAAAATGCCCGACACTTGTCAGGGTTAGCTTCGATTCCTCGTTCTGTTAGGTAGAAGCCGAGGAATTTACCTGCTCGTACACCGAACGTGCACTTCTCTGGGTTAAAACGCATTCGATACTTTCTTGCTTGCTCGAAGATTGTGCGAAGATGGGTGACATGATCTAGTTCCTCGTGGGACTTGACGATCATATCTTCCATGTATACTTCGAGCATGTCGCATATTTGTCCTTGGAATACTCTGTTCATCATTTGTTGGTATGTAGCGCCGGCGTTCTTCAGCCCGAAGGGCATTACGTTGTAGTAATAGTTGCCCAATTCGGTCATGAAGGCCGTGTAAGTTTTATCGCTCGCGGCCATTGGAATTTGATTGTAGCCCGAGTAGGCGTCGAGGAACGATAAGAGCTTAAAACCTGTTGAGTTATCTACGAGCTTATCGATATTGGGAAGGGGGTAGGCGTCCTTCGGACAGGCCCTATTAACATCGGTATAATCAACACACATCCTCCATTTGCCATTATTTTTTCTTACAAGTACAACATTTGAGAGCCATGTAGTGTATTTGGCCTCAGAAATAAACCTAGCTTCTAAAAGGTCTTTGACAGCTTTCTCCGCGGCTTCCATCTTTTCCGGGGACTATTTCCTTCTACGCTGGGCAACGGCTTTGACGGCCGGATCAATTGTAAGCTGGTGGCAAGCGACGGATGGGTCCAGTCTTGGCATTTCAGCAGCGCTCCATGCGAACAAGTCTGCGTTCTCCCGGAGGCATGCTTTTAGTTGTCTCCTGGCCAGGTCGGGGAGGTCTGCTCCGATCTTTACTCCCCGGTTGGGGTCTTCTCCGAACAGAACGATCTCGAAGTTGCCATCTGGGACGGGGCGTAGGAGAAGGCCACTATTACTGGACTGGCTGCTCGAAGTCGTTGGGTCCTTGGCGTGATCTTCCTCGCTGAAACGGTTGTCCACGTCGATAGATTTGACCTGGGGGAGCGGTTTCGGCTGCTCGGAGCTGCTAGGCAGGGGGTAACGACCAGATGTCCTTGGTCCCGCTGAGATTGTGCTTAGTCCCTTTGATGCCGCTTCAAAGCACCGACGGGCAGCTTCGATGTCACCGTGGAGGGTGGCGACCATCCCTTTAGAAGTGTAATACTTCATTTTGAGATGTACGAGGGAAGGTACAGCAATCAACTCCGCTAGGGTTGGCCTTCCAAAAATGCACTGGTATAGTGACGAGCATTCAATTACCAGAAACTGTGCTTTAATTGCTCGGGTTGTCTCTCCTGAACCAAAGGTTACGATGAGCTCTACGTAACCCTAGGGCTTTGTCACCGCTCCGTTGAATCCTTGCAGGCCGGACCCAACGTATGGAGTAAGGTGAGAGTCGTTCAGCTGCAGTGTTTCGAACAGGTGGTTGTACATTATATCAACCGAGCTACCCTGGTCCACGAGTATTCTGCGAACGTCGAAGTTCGCCATCTTTGCTCGGATGAGCAGCGGAATGCTTGAGTTTGGTGCTCCGCCGAGGAGCTCTTCCTTGGAGAAGGAAATAGGAACAGATCCTTTATGAGTGGTGTCCAGCGTAGTGACTTCATTGGAGCTTTTGCTGATCAATTGATCGAATCTCCTCTTGACGGAGCCGACCGTGATTTTGTTGAATCCACCACCAGAAATGACCATGGCTGACGGGAAGGCCTCCCACGGGCTGTGAGCCGCGAGGTACGTGGAGACGGACAGGCTATCAGGGATGCGGAAGTCCTCTGGCCGAGTTATGGATATAGCGACCTGTACGTTGGTGTCATCAGAGGGCGAAGTCTCTTCTGCGACCTTTTTGCTCTCCTGGGTTTCCTGTCGGGGAGCATCTTTCTTTTTCGCGAACTGCTTCAGGTGGCCGTCGCGAATAAGGATCTCTATGGCGTCTCTGAGGTGGACGCGTTCTTCCGTCGTATGACCGTGACTCTTGTGGAAACGGCAATACTTGGATTTGTCTACACCCGGTCTGGCCGGCAGTAGTTTGGGGAAACGGACTCCCGCTTGCTTGAATTCCGAGTTGGCACACTCGGACAAGATTTTCTCCCTCGAGGCAGTGAGGGGGTATAGTCATGGAACCGCCCATAAGGTCCCTTGTGTTCGCGTGCATCGCGAGGCCGATCGTCGCGTCTTTTATCTCCTCAACGGGATGTCGAGGTTTCTTTAGCTCTGGATGAGCGGGCACCTTCATGGTGTCGGGAGGCCTGGACAGAGTGTGCAGCAACCTTCTCTTCGTATTGTATATGTGACTGGGCTTGGAGGAGAAGGGCGTTAAGGTTCCTTGGTGGATCGAGGCCGATGGCTTTCGCGAAGTCTGACCCAGGACGTAATCCCTGCTCGAGCAGGAATTTCTTCATGTCGTCGGTTGTTGGCACTTGGACGGCCTCCTTGTTGAACCGTTCGATGTAAGCCCGAAGAGGCTCATCTCTTCCCTGTACGACAGCTCCGAGGGACGCCTCAGTTTTTGGATGGCGTCGCGATGCAGTAAAGTGACGGGAGAAAATCCTCCCCAGTTGCCTCCAAGATGTAATGGATTTTTCTGGCAGTTGCTTGTACCATGTCATTGCTCCCTTCCGGAGCGTGGTCGGGAACAGGCGGCATTTGACGGCTCCTCGTACCCCTCTGTAGTCCAAAAGAGCATCTATGTTTTCTATGTGCTCATCTGGGTCTGTGGTTCCATCGTAAACCCCTAGAGACGGGGGCTTCTCTAGTTCTTTAGGGAGACGGGTGGCCAAGATCCTGCGGGACAATGGGCCGCGAGGCTCGTCGTCGCTGTCTGAACTTGGAGTTGATGGTGACCGTTGTCTGCGCTCGCGGCGGCGGTCTCTGCGAGGCGATGGTGAACGTAGCCGGTCACGAGGTCTGACCGGTGGAGAATGCCTATCTTGCCTCGCTCTCCTGTGTCTTGGCGATGATCGATCTCGCGGGGAGATCTGGTCGCGCTTGCGAAGGGGTTGTGATTCAGGCTCATGCCTCGATATATGGTCTTCCCCACACCTAGGTGGCGGGCTTCTTGATTTCCGGTGCTTACTCTTTGGAGGAGAGGATCTTAGAAGAGATGCTTCCTTGAGAGCTCCTATTCTTTCTCCTTGCTGCAAGATAAGGAGGTTTGTGCGGTTGACAGCTTCCAGAAGAGCTGCAACGGCCAGGTCGGCGCTGGGAGGGCCAGGAATTGGCCGTTCACCCGACGGTATCTGTTTGCCTCCTTGCTCGATGGGAGGAGGAGTTGGAGCCGCAGTAGCTCCGTCTCGAAGGAAACGGGGATCAGAAAGTAACAAAGAACTGCCGTCAACGTCCATCTTGTTGACGGGAACGAGAACCGTAACGTCAGCACCTTTTGCGGAGTTCTGAGCGGCCATATGTGGGCGGATCAAAGAAAGTATGTTTTGATCTTTTAGTTTCCGAGGAGGAAAGAAAGAAGGGGAGAACAAGGAGTTCCCACAGACGGCGCCACTGATCCGTAGTATTCGAACAGGTCCACGTATGCTGGTCGTCAGATGGGCAAGGTGCTCGGAATGTTGATGAGGAGATGAGGGGGGTGTACCTGCAAGGCACTCCGACGCTCAAGTAAGAAAGGGTCAGAGAAAAGGGGCAAGTACAAAGTGTATTCTTAGGGTGAATATTTGATACCTGACCCTCTCGAATGAGAGGGTTTATATAATGTTCCCCAGCGCGTGGCCAACGGTCCTATTTTCAGGGCGAGATAACTGTTTTCCTGAAGAATAGGTAACTGCCCAAACTAGCCGTTATGACGGGCAGGATGTCCAAACTAGCCGTTGTACCGGGCAGGAAGGTAGTTGCGGGCATCTGTTCGTCGGCTGTGGGGGAGTTGTAGCCGTGTGAGACGGGCAATAATTCCGGGCAGGACTGAGCCGTCCGTGACCGGTTGTAGGGGCAAAAGGGTACTTTTGTCCCCTTAGTGAACTGGATCCAAGCGTTTTGGTCGTTACTGTAGCAATCATGGATTTGGCCGCGCATGGCCGTTGGCCCAATCCAGAACAATATTATAGGATTAAAAAATGACAAATAGAAATCAATATTTATAGACACTTTCTCTTTTCTCTCTTAAAATAAGTAATGCAAAGTTACTCCTCTACCCTAGATTAGATAACTTAATTCATATGAAAATAGTTTTATGCAAACGTCTACTTAGACTTTATTATCATTTGCTATATGTTAGTATTTTAGGAGGAAATAATATTTGTACATGTCTAAATAGTTAACATGGTGTAATACATGTATACCATTAATTTATATTTATATAGTAATAGTAATGATTAAAGAAAAATAAGAAAATGAAAGAAGAGAAAACCTTTGACTCTGAACAGAGACACAGAGATGGTGCCAGAACCAACAACAATAGTACAAATCAATTATACAATCACACATATATGATAATAGAAATTTCAACCACTTTCTATTTCCACATCCAATCTTTACCATACACAGCCTACTACTACTATTTTCCTTAACATCAAATCATAAAACTTCAACAATTTTATCTATGCTTCCATTCTCTACTGTTTCTTTCTTTCTCTTTTCCATCGTCTGTTTCATCAGAAGAAGAGGGTCCCTCAGTATTGGCTTCACTCGTTTGGCTACTTTCTTTGGCCTTACCATCATGTTTTCTTCCACCACCCACCATTAACAGAGGCGTTTCACCTAATTCCTTAGAGTTCATCTCTGAATTGTTACTATCTTCAGTTTTGTACTTGTACCAAGTGGCCCAATATAGGAAGTTAAAGAAGTTAAGACAGCTTAATATTGCTAAGAACCAATAGAACAGGTTAAGATTGTTTTGATTGAAATCAAAACCATGTAACCAACCTTGTTTACTCGGCGTGATCCTTTTCGTAACGGAATTAATAATGTTAACGAAAATAGTACTCAAGAAGTAACCAAGTGACATGGACAAAAATGTGAATGAAGTTGAAAGTGATTTCATGGTTGAAGGTGCTTCTCTGTAGAAGAATTCCAATAGTCCTACAAGTGTGAACATGTCTGCGATGCCGAATATAGCATACTGAAAAGATAACCAAAATAAGCTTATTGGTTTGAAAGGGTCTTTTCTTCCTTGGTCTCTTCGTTTAACTTCTATGATTCCGGCTATCGTCATTGAGATTGCAGACAGTACTAGTCCAACACCAACTCTTTGAAGCTGTGTAATACCTGAAGGGTGGTTTGTGATTTTTCTTGCAAATGGTACGAAGAAAAGTTCGTAAATTGGAATCAATGTGCATAGGAAAATAAGTGGGATAACAGGAATGGATGAAGCAGGTACTGTGAAGGAACCAAGTTTAAGGTTCATTATGTTCCCTTGTTGAACTGAGAATGTTTGAAGCTGTGCTAAACATGTGTTCATTACAATTGTACTGGCTAATATAGGTAACATTCTTGTTAGGATCTTTACTTCTTCAACTTGTGTCACTGTGCAAACGTTCCATGGTTGTTGAGGTTCAGAGCTTTCTTGAAGTATTGCTGCTTTATCTAGAAACCTGACTCAATTCAACAAACCAAAATCATCATTTGAATATACATACATGCATGCATTTATTTATGTGTGTAAAGGGAATTAATTGAGAATGAATGTTTTCTCAACCATAAACAATAAATGATAATCATTTATTGTGCATGTGAAGTTGGTTCCTTAATTTCATCTTAGCAATCCATCTCCCCAACCCTCCCAAAATAAATAAATAACTCTTATGGCCTGTTTGTTTCTGCCTCAAAGAAGGGGGAAAGTGTGTTTGGCCTAATGCTCCAAATTGAAGCACCTCGCACGTCTATGTTTTCACGTTTTCTCAGCCTCACGACGTGCTTACGTGCAAATATCTTAGATCAAAGTAAACTTTACAAAATTGCGGTAACATGGTGATTTCGTTGATGCTACGGTTAACCATAATTCCACCAAACTGATCATGATTCCAAACATGTACTATTGAACATAGTTTAGTAGAATCATAGTGCACTCTATTGTGAATTCTGCAAAAGCTACACTTTAAAGTTTCAACAAAATCACGGTGCGGTTTTTACCGATTTCACATGCAATTCAACAGGAAGTAAGTTAAAAATAGGGAAACAAAGATGAAAAGCAAAAAACATTGGTACTTGACAATTGAAAAGGAAATTGCTTTTCACTTTCTATTCTATCGATCTATCTACAAGGTAAAGGTACTACTGAGCCAAATACCACAAAGCAAAAGAAAAGAAAAGAGTGAAATACTTTTTCAGTGAGTTTGTGTCAGAAAATTTATGATTATCACTTTTTCTTATATTTTGGTGTTAACTTAAAAAGCATAAGAGAGGACATATTTTCCATGATCATTCTCTGTATCTCTGCAACACCGAACGTGTAGAAGTGAGTGATGAGTAGGCCCAAATTCTTGGCATTACTTAATAGTTAGTACTTGAAGAAAAAGAATCTTAATAATAGTGTTCTTGACAGTGTAATTGTTCATTGTCATTTTGCATATCAACATTATCAACACAAAAATGTTAATTAATAACCACATGAAGATGTAGAAAAGAACCTCATTTGATTTGTGTGTGAAATCTTCTCTAAAGTAACATCTTTATATACTTCATAAAGTTGTTCATTAGTTTCTGGCAGTGGTAGCTTTCTGTTCTTAAAAGCCACAACAATAACCTGCATCAATCAATTAATTTGTTAAGAATTACTAACACTCATTAACTATGAAGCACAGACAAACACCAGAAACACGACACTGACACTGACACGTCGATATCGATAATAACTACTGACCTGAATAATCCTCAAAATTGGACTTTCGCCGGGAACTTTGATCCGATAAAACGGTTTACCAAGAGCAAGGGTAACAAAACCAATGGAAGAAGAAAGTGTTATGATGAAAAATCCCCAATGCCAAGCTTTTTGTGTGCTAACCCAAACAACACCAGTAACACCAACAACTGAACCTAAAGTTGAACTAAGTAGAAGCCAATTGAAAAAAGTTGCAAGTGATTTTGCTTCATTAGGTTCCTTTTCATCAAATTGATCAGCACCAAATGCTGTCATGGAGCCTCTTACTCCACCCATACCCAAAGCATATAAACACAATGATGTGTAAAACATCACAGCCACACCTCCTTTCACACAGCTTGATTCACCACATGCTTCTGGGTGTAAACTTTTCAATGCAGCTTGAACTGTTATCATCACCAAAGCCTGCACAATTCAAGTTCTGAAAATCAAAATATGCACACTACATGTTCGATAAAATGACTGACCCAATCGGCTTTTGTTTTTTTATATATAAATATGGCATTGGGATTTGGAATTTGGAGTTTTTGAGATATAAAACTTACAATAACTTCGAGTGATCCAAAAACCAAACATGTGGTTAATCTGTTGAAGTAAGTATCTGAGATGAAAGCACCAACAAGAGACAGCAAGAAAGTTGAGCCCATGAAATTGGTGAGAGTGTTTGCAGAGCTTGAAAGATCAAAATGCATCACTCCATAAAAGTACAGAACTAAGCTCACCATGTTTGCAACAAATCCCATGTTATCCAATGCTGACAAAACTGCATCATCAACAATGAAGAAAAAAATGGTTACTGATGAAAAACCATCACCAAAAATGTTAATTTGCTTCAAAAAGTTTTGCTTTCTTTCTTACCAAAGATGAACATGGAAGCTCTGAATCCACCTTTCTGTTTCTTCCATTGAATGATAGGTTTGAGTTCTTCTTTTACTTCTTTGTCTCCCTGTATAAACATGTTTCAAATTCAACAAAAGAAAAAAACAGAAAAGAAAAAAATAAAACAGACAAAGAATGATGTTATGAATTGAATGTGTTTGGTTTACCATTATGGAGAAAGTGTGAAAAGTTTCAATTTTTCAAACAAGAATAACAAGAAGTTGATGAACATATAACCCAAAATGAAAACTTTTGAAAGAAGCTTTGAATTTTGATCATAAAAAACCAACAAGTTTTTTAATGTCTTACACTGTTTGGTTCTGTTCTTTGGTATTTGTCTTCCATTCTATTTAACATGTTTTGTTTCACACTTTTTTTCTACTCTTTTTCTTGGTTTCTGTGCTCACAAAAAGTAATGCTTACGTTTGATTTTAAGGTTGTAACAATTAATGATGATTAATAGATGCTAATTCCATCAATGATTTTAATCAAAATGAATCAAGAAAAACATATATACCCCACTGTCTTGGTTGAATAATTATGCTGGTATGGATTTATGTAATTGTAATTTTGTTATCACTATTCCTGAATTAGAAGGTTTCAGTAAAGTTGTTGGGTCAAATTGAAAGTGAGATTTTACTTGTATAAATTGGCAAGACTTTTTTCTGCTTTATTCATAGCATGTGAATGTGATCTAGTGTCTGTGTCTCATCATATTCTCATTTATTTGTATATTCAAATTCATATAGTACTGTTTGTGAAGTGTAAAGTTTAATTATTCATGTATCTTCACGTGGGTTTGTTAATGATTTGATTTTAATTTTGTCATAGGAATAATAGTCTTGATAACTTGGTTTCTCATTGTAGAGATATTAATCGATTTTGTATGAAATTGTGGGAAAATGATTTTGTGTAAGGTTTAGATTATTTAAACTTTATGATATATACTGAGTTTGAAATTTGTTGCTGGTTATGTATCAGACATAACATAATATTGTCAGATGAAACAGGATCCAATTTTTTCCTTGCAAGTGGGGAAAACCATAAATACCCCTGAAAATTCCATTAACAAGTGGTTGATTTTTTTGCCTGGTTTCAAACTATGAGCATTCAAAATTGACTTTAAGTACTTCCTCTATTTTAAAATAACTCTCGTTTAAAATTTTTGTATATAGATTAATGAATGTATTGGTATTGTCATAAGATGCTGCGCAGTTACTAAATTAGTTTTATTAATGTGTTGAAAATAGTATGCAAAGTAATAATTAACTGACACAATTAAAAAAATAACAATTATTATTACATTGAAAAGTGAAAATAACGTTCATCTTGAAACATTTTATTTTAAAACTACAGTAATTTTAAAACTAAGAGAGTAATTTTGTTACTCTAAAGTAAAATTGATTAGGCTTAAATTGAATAGAAGTGATAGTCTTTGAAGCAAAACTTAATTTTTACATTAGATTTTTCTCTTCAATTCACTTTTGCAAAAAGTTATTAAAACATAAATTATTTAGTTTTGTTAAAATCAATTTTACATAATTTATTTATTTAAAGTTAATTTTTCACCGCAACACCAATGCTGATCCCAACATTTTAGAATTGATTATGAAGTTTTTTATTAGAATTGAATTTGTTTTAAAATAAATTAATTATAATTTTTGAATTTAAATATTACTTTTAACCAAAATTTATTATTTAAAACTTAAAAAATAATAATCAAAATCAATTATACAAAATTAATTTATTTAAATTAATTTTGTCGCATATTAAAAATATATTTAAAATAATTAATAAACTTCAATCAAATTGACTTGAGAGAAATTCAGCTAATACATTTTATTTACTTTTCACTTAACGAATTTAAAATCATCAAAACTCATTTTTTTATGTGACTGGATAATTAAGACATAAAATAAATAAAGTAATTTTTTAATGTGAAATAAAAGAGAAAAATCATCAATGAAAAAAGTAATTTTATTTGGATGTCGATAAGATAATATTTTAAAGAGAAAAAAAAAAGTTAAAAGGTTTATTATTAATAGAAATAAATTAGGTGGGTATATGAAGCTCCATAATGTTGAAAAATAAAAAGCAAAAAGGCAAATATTCTAGGGTTATAGGTCAAATGTTGAAATTATGGGTCACATGATACAGCTCATATAATGTCCTTTATGTCTCTTGGAGCTTGGTTGTTATATACAAAAATCCATAAACTTCAGTTCTTCCTTCATTGTCTTAATCAAATTCAGTTTAGCCTTTTTGTAATCTCATTTTATTCATAAAGTTCGTAGTATCTCTCTCAGTCTTAAAATGTCACTTTCAAAATCTATACTATCTAACTAACTTTTTTAATCTCAAATTCTCAATCATTCTATTGGAAAATCACTATCAATTATAAAAGCTACTTTTTTATTGGTATTTGATGGAGCAAAAAGTCAAGAATATCTGAAATTAGGTTTTCTATTTAACTTTAAGTGATACTTATAAACTTTAAAGCTAATTGATGGAAATTTGGAATCCCTGTTTAGTTTTAAAATGGTGTTTATTCGACAACCAAAAACAACCTACACGGATAGTACATGATACGGTTTCTATTTTGAAACAATATTTTCCCTCTTTTAAATTTGAGATGAATTAAGAAAATAATTACAATCTAATATTTTTCAAAAAAGCATATGAAAATTTGAAAATTATCATGTCCGAAAATGATCTTTCAATTGTCCATTACATTTGCGTTCATTGGTTTCACATAGAAAAAATCAAAAGAATATGGCCGGAAAATAATAACTGAACACACTTAAAAGAGTGTGTCCGAAATATAACATCTTATTTTGTGTGGATGAGAAGATTGATATTGTGCTGATGACAGTCGTCGTATAAGCTTTTCAATGCGGCGATGTAAGTCTTCCTAAGGGTGACCTTCAAAATTCAACTTGTTTATGAGTTCTTGATTCGAAGTAACTCAGACGGAGAAGTCCTCTCCGACCTAGAGATGATCATGCACCAACACAAGGGTCTTCTTGTACATCTGATGGAGAGAATATTCACGTGCATTCAACTAGGGCGGTTGGTGAAGGTTTCCAAAGAAGTGGGAAAAATAGAGGTTTTTCTATTGGTGAGCTCACCTTTATGACCTCGAGACTAAGTGTTGGGCTTTAAAAGGTTGGATTAATGAGAGAGCATGTTGCTCTTCCCCACGGCCTTATCTTTATTTTCCTCGCCTATCTCGATCATATGGAGGATAGGAAGCTTTGATCTTATGTTTTAAGAGAATATAATGCATATTTTAGACGTAAAACAAAGACGATATGTAAATAGGAGATGGAAAACTTTGCATACCAAATGTGTAAGTTTGCAGTTGTGTTGGTTTTGGGTCTATCGGAGAAGGTGAGGTTCTAGCTTCCACGGTCTTCAAAAGGATAAAGAAATTCTCAAAGATTGTCTTTGTGCATTAGTTAATTAAATGGACAAGCTTCTTCATAGTCTCACTAAGTCGAAAAAACTTCTGAAGGAAATTTGTGTGGAGGTGTGGGTATATATATATATATATATATATATATATATATATATATATATACCTTTATTTGTTAGCTGAGAATGTGAAGAAGTTAACAATGGGGATAAAAGAGAAAGAAATACCCTTGAACTCTACCCAGAAGATGTTGTTTGATATGGAGACTACTTTGGCCAATGTAAACGGGGCTTTGGACTTTTCCCATAAGACAGTAGGGAGTTGGGAAAGGCTTTGGGGTGAAGACCGTAATAGTTTAAAAGCAGCTCAAGAGAAAATGTAAGACAAGTTATTCACAAATGTTCATTTGACCAAAGAATTGAGTTTAGTTATTTCATTATACAAGTGGCCTTTGAGAAATCCTTATTCTTCCACACTGTGGTAAAAAACTTAATGGAGAAGATTTATCCTGAACATGAAACATCTTTTTGCAAATTGGTTGTTCTATGTGAGAAGTCTGTCTCGTAGGCCTTTCTTTTGTGTTTGGTGGCTCTCTCGGTCATTTTCATTTTATTTGCTTGTAAGAATATTGTTAATTAATGAAATGCTCTTGTTGTTTTCCTATTACTTTCTATGCTTCCTTGTTTTTTTTTTAAATGTGATGTTCTTTGTTTTTTTATAACACATTATTTGCCATGCTAATTCTTAGAGTTCTTGACTTGAGGCTGATGTTCTTCGTCTTTGGTAGCAATCGTGAGGTCGTGCTCGAATGCTTTATTGGGCATCTCTAAGGAGTGCACTTGAGCAAGGGTCTGCTCCTCTTCCTTGTTCTCAACGAAAAACTTTGTTTGAGGCCGACGTAATAAGTATTTCACCACCCACTCTCATGAGTGGCTAGCTACCAAGAGTGATGTGAGCCCTTATCACCAACTTTACGTCCCTGATTTTAGTGTCCTTGATCGAGTGGTTTTTTCGTAATTTAAGTTTGATTTCTTTAGTCGTACACTCGTGGTGTTTATGATAACACCCCATTATTGTTTGTGTTATAGACTTTGCGCAAGTCCAGAACATATCTTTCATATAACAACACAACAAAGGTTTGCGGTGAAAAACCCATTTATTTTCTTGACAATGAAAGGATTACATGACTTTATATCGAAACTTATAAAAAATTAGCTGCGATTTTATTCAACAAAATAATACTTTCGTGATGAGAACAGGGTTCCTTACAATAAGACTTCATTATTTTGGATCAGTTGTTAGGATTGGATTTTCATGATTATACATCTCTTTGATGGTTACTGTAACACCCCAATTCCCATCGCAAATAAATAATACATAAATAAAATCAGAGTAACTAAAAATTTATTTTTCCGACAGAAACAAGGATGTCACATTTAAATAAACAAAACATTATCCCTGCTCATAAATTGGATATATAGCATAAAATAGACTACCCTCAATTGGGAAACTTTTTCCATAATAAAGGAAATACCAAATATATTCAACAATTATATACATATATAACATAATCGTTCCCCGACTCCCGTGCTACGTATCAGAGCAGACACCAAGACCTGAGCAAAGAAGATCTAACTCTTCCACTTGCCTCCACGCCTCTAAAGCTGACAATCTGCACTATGCCATAAAAAGCATATTCCAGCAGAAGGGTGAGAAATAACAATTATAACAAGATTGCATAATAATATGCCACAACACAAATAATTTCACATATATAATATTTCTCACCACATACATCATATACTAACACATATAGCATGCCACCAATACATAACATATTCCTAACAATCCAACCACATAGCATATAACGATTATACCAATATAATCACATTTCACACATAATGCACCCCACAGTTATGACCTATGAAAACACACCACCACGTCACCTATCATATGTTTATACACAAAACATATTTCTCACAACCAATGCATTTATCACCTATGCATAACAATTCACCAAAGCTATCACAAGCTCACACATAATCAATCCATTCATGATTTATGCAAACACACAGAGACCGACACAACGACTCTATGCAATGCATATGCGGGTACCGACTCAATCATCTCAAGCTCACTCAGGAACTTCTGCTGGAACCATCGCTCGTTACCAAAGTAACTCCCCGTCGGGCATACGATGTTCCCCCATTGCTCACACCCCACACGGGCACACGACGTTTATGGATCGCTCACACCCCACACGGGCACACGACCCGATCGCTCACACCCCACATGGGCACACGATCGTCTATAATCATCGCTCACACCCCACATAGGCACACGACGTTATAGCAGATTCCCTCAGGAACCAATCCGTCGCTCACACCCCACATGGGCACACGACGTTTCTGGATCGCTCACACCCCACACGGGCACACGACCCGATCGCTCACACCCCACATGGGCACACGATCGTCTATAATCATCGCTCACACCCCACATGGGCACACGACGTTATAGCAGGTTCCCTCAGGAACCAATCCGTCGCTCACACCCCACATGGGCACACGACGTTTTTGGATCGCTCACACCCCACACGGGCACACGATCTGATCGCTCACACCCCACATGGGCACACGATCGCTTGTAATCATCGCTCACACCCCACATGGGCACACGACATTATAGCAGATTCCCTCAGAAACCAATCCGTCGCTCACACCCCACATGGGCACACGACATTTCTGGATCGCTCACACCCCACACGGGCACACGATCCGATCGTTCACACCCCACATGGGCACACGATCGCTTGTAATCATCGCTCACACCCCACATGGGCACACGACGTTATAGCAGATTCCCTCAGGAACCAATCTGTCGCTCACACACCACATGGGCACACGACGTTTCTGGATCGCTCACACCCCACACGGGCACACGATCCGATCGCTCACACCCCACATGGGCACACGATCACTTGTAATCATCGCTCACACCCCACATGGGCACACGGCGTTACAACGGATTCTCATTAGAATCACTCAACACAAGAATGTACATCATTATGTTTCACACACAAAATGACTCAAGACATTCTTATAATGCATACATGTATACAAACATTGTCATGCATTCATCTATTACAATCACATACAATTCATCAATATGAATTATTTCACCATCTTTATTCATGCATTAGAAATCAATCCAACAATGCATTTTCTTGCCATACGGCCACCAATTAGCATACATTGAACTTCACGTAAGCAATTCATTTTCACACATACATGTAATCATAAACATGCATATAAAACCAATTACAACATATCACATTCATTTGCCTTTCGGCCACACTTTATCATCACAACATGTCATCACATGCACTATCATTACTCAACATCATACAAGGCATACACATTAATATCAATGCCACATTATATGTTACATAACCAATATACACATCATCATATTCAAGCATTGAAAACAATTCAAACAATGTATTTTTACCACACAACAACATCATTAATCTCGCCTCGAAGTCTAATCCAACACAATGCACATATTTGCCACAAGGCCACAAACCATCATCACAATATTCCATCATGTATATTCACATCATATAACAGCACACAAGCTACATGTTACATATCAAAAGCGTATAACATAATAACACATCGATCGCACATCAATACGACGGTAAAAATCCGACAACCCAACACTTTTTCAAAACCACGACTTAAATAAATCATCTAATGACCTCCAAACCATTTTTAATAGAAAGATCTTTTCATTAGCTTTCCAACGCTTCAAACGGCGACCAAAACGGACTTACGGTTTGAAAATTACGACGAAAACAAAATTGGAAAATATCATGTTCGCTCCAGTATTCGCTAGGCGAACCCTATCGAACCAAGGCAGTGGAAAACAGTCACAAAGTTCGCTAGGCGAACCTTCTAGCGAACGTTCGCCCGTTCCTTCGCTGGGGTTCGCTAGGCGAACCCGCGAAACCCAGAATTCGCAGCAGCGTCAACCTAGGTCATATGGGACCAAAATACATCATTTTTATCACCCAAACCCTTCTAATTCATACCAGAACAACCAAAACATGTTTAGACATAATCAACGAGTATTCTACGCGGTTTATATCGAATTTCATCCGTGAAAACATCGATTTCTATCAATTGCTCCTAATTTGGATCGATACGAAAAGTTGCGAAACAACCAAAACAATTACAACAAACAACACATATACATACACAAGCAAGATATAATTGAAACTTCTCACCCTTACCCGATTAATCGCGCTTGAAACAGAGAATCTTCGATTTTCTTCTCTTTCTCCTCTTTTCTTTCCTCTTCCTTTCTATCTTCTCTTTTCTTTCTCTCTATTTTCTTTTCTCTCTTTTTCTTTCCACTTTCTATTTATAACAAAATATCTAACTACCCAAAATGACCATTTTACCCCTCAAACTCAAATATCTCGCATGCGCTCTCAAAACGCGATAAAACTTAAACATCGATGAAATATATTTCGGGAAATAAAAGTTGAAAAGAAATTATAATTTAATACAATTATTTTATCTATCAGAGAAATTAACCAATTAACTCAATTAGCAGGTAAAATACAATAAATTCACACATTTCACCAAATTCACATAAATGAAATAAATAAATGGAATTAAACAAATCGGGGCGTTACAATTCTCCCCCACTTAGACATTTTCGTCCTCGAAAATATAACCGATACGAACAACTCCGGATACGACTCTCGCATCCGACCAACAAACTAACATGCCAACAAAAGCACACCACGAATAACACAACTGGCAAACCACCTTGCTAACTACCACAACGACACGACAACGACGACAACTGCAACGACCAAATGCAATGCCCATACAATGCACTTGACCACCAACTCACAACTCAAAGAAAACCAAGATACCAACACACAGGTTCACTCTAGAACCGAAACACAACAAGATCGTTACCCTACCCTAGGTAACACTCCCATAATTCCCACACAGGAATTAGCTACACGCACTCGAACCATCACCATGGAAACGAGGCAACAACACAAACAAGAACATAAAGTCCAACGACACCACAAGGTCTCAACAACATCAACAAAACCAGAACACCAACAGCAATGATACGATTCACCAATCGAACATGCAACCAAACATCCATCTACATAGTAGCCCATGGATAACATTTGAACCTTTCACCTAACACTTCCATTCTAAAACATCCAATGGCCTCCTCACTCCTACATGTTCCCAATGTTCAACCTATGAACTCTTACAAGTCCCACATGCAAGTACAAATTGTGCCACACCACGCATCCGCTGCGCACTCTGATTACTCGTAACCATCACAATTACCAATTTCACGTCCAAAGTCTAACTCTTTCTCATTTTCACCAAAAATCACTGTTAATATACCCAACCGCACACTATCAGACGTCAATTCACACACCAACCCAATTCTCTAAATCCTCCCAAAAGTTCCCAATTTTTAACCATCAAAGCAGACATAAGTAAAACTTTCGACTTAACTCATCACGCACGACATAAACTTTACCAATAGGATAATTCGAGCCAAGTCATAACTAATCAGGAATTCCAATCATCCGACCGTGCCTCAATCCGAGTCACCAATCAAAAGTTATAAAGGAAACAAAATGGGACAACCTGCCATGTTCGCTAGGCGAACCTTCTAGCGAACCCTCGCCTTGCCGTTCGCTCCGCGAACCCCTTGGCAAACCCAGCCAGAACCAAACAGAGCCAAAAACACCCAAAGTTCGCTAGGCGAACAACTCAGCGAACCTTCGCTGACCTTCGCCAACTGGTTCGCTAGGCGAACCCGCGAAAACCTCACTCGCTGCCACCTTCGCCCCAGGTTCGCTAGACGAACCTGCGAAAACCCAGAATTTTACTGCGCTGTTTGAAACCCCAAAATCCACATTTTTCAACCCCAAAACATTTTCAAACCCACATAAATATGGAAGGTACGATTCCTCTACTCCACAAATATTACAGGCGCATTACTATCACCGAACAACATCACTGCACGTTGTAATGCCCAAACAAACCAAACCTCATTCAAACTTGTCCAGACTCACATTAAATCAATCAAAGCCTCAACTCACACCATTCACCACTCTTATCAAACATTCCATCCAATTGCGATTTCACTCAAACTCAACCAAACCATTCCAGTTATCTATTCATGAAAGTGGACACTTATTCTCAATCGTTACCTTAATCAACTGTTAGTAACCCATACACAATTTCTTCTCTTAACAGTCCAAATTCCATAAATCCCCACATGTAGCAACAACTATCCCAAAAGAACTCTCAAATAGTACATTCACACTTAAGGTTTTCTCAAAATTTCCATTAACGCTTTATAATTCCAAAGACTCCAAACCTCTCCAGAACTTTAAGTTTCGCTTTCCATAGTCTCAATACCAATACCATTATGATGCTTGTTATTCCATTCAATTATCTCTCCATTTTGTTACTACCCATACTGGGGCTCTCCAAGACGACACACTTGGCCTCACAATTCTCCTTTCCAGTAAATCTTCCAACTGCTCTATCAGTCCAGGTACTTCTAATACTAACATCCAATATTCCATCCAGGAATACATCTAAAAATTATGCACAACCGGTAGTTCATCACTGTGTCCTTTCTGTTAATTCCTAGAAAACTATCGTCACAAACATAATAACATCTTAGTTTCACGTCCTAAAAGTTCTTTTACTTACTTAGCAGATTCAACCTCAAATCCATACCTTCGTCCAATTTGAGTTCACACTATACTCTCTGAGAACAACCTTTAACAATACCCAATCGTTCTCTCCCAATGACTTCCCAACTTGACCAACATACCAAAAACCTCGAATCCGTCTCATCTTCCAGTACACGAGTCTTCATCAACTCACCGAAGCAATCCGTAATCATTTTCTCAATTCCAAACAATTCATGGCACACACTATCCAAGCCGGAAAGACCCGTCTATTCCATCCAACATAATTCCCGTCTACTATCAACAAGAGATTAAGGGTGATCAGTTCCTCAATTTGTCAATAGACAGCCGACAATCATGATGGGGCATAAACCGTCTTCACCAAACTATAATAGCATTTCTTGTATCTTATGCTCAAAACTACCTAAGGCACAAATCCTTAGTTGACATAAACCTTACCTCCGCATTCCCTCCGGAACCGGGAACAACACTGTCCAAAGAGCACTTACAATCTTGCAACCAACGACACATGGAGCCAACGCTCCACAACCGAAGCAACTTGGAGAAGTACCAGCTTCTCCCCCACTTATCTCATTCTAACACCCGAGGACCAAAAGATTAGGAAACCAGAAAGTACTGACAGTGCTCCACACACATATCACGTACTAAGGGACCAACAACATCGACAATATACAACTGTCACACTAACTGACTCAACAACTTGGCCGGACGGACCGACCTGCTCTGATACCACTAATGTAACACCCCAATTCCCATCGCAAATAAATAATACATAAATAAAATCAGAGTAACTAAAAATTTATTTTTCCGACAGAAACAAGGATGTCACATTTAAATAAACTAAACATCATCCCTGCTCATAAATTGGATACATAGCATAAAATAGATTACCCTCAATTGGGAAACTTTTTCCATAATAAAGGAAATACCAAATATATTCAACAATTATATACATATATAACATAATCGTTCCCCGACTCCCGTGCTACGTATCAGAGCAGACACCAAGACCTGAGCAAAGAAGATCTAACTCTTCCACTTGCCTCCACGCCTCTAAAGCTGACAATCTGCACTATGCCATAAAAAGCATATTCCAGCAGAAGGGTGAGAAATAACAATTATAACAAGATTGCATAATAATATGCCACAACACAAATAATTTCACATATATAATATTTCTCACCACATACATCATATACTAACACATATAGCATGCCACCAATACATAACATATTCCTAACAATCCAACCACATAGCATATAACGATTATACCAATATGATCACATTTCACACATAATGCACCCCACAGTTATGACCTATGAAAACACACCACCACGTCACCTATCATATGTTTATACACAAAACATATTTCTCACAACCAATGCATTTATCACCTATGCATAACAATTCACCAAAGCTATCACAAGCTCACACATAATCAATCCATTCATGATTTATGCAAACACACAGAGACCGACACAACGACTTTATGCAATGCATATACGGTACCGACTCAATCATCTCAAGCTCACTCAGGAACTTCTGCTGGAACCATTGCTCGTTACCAAAGTAACTCCCAGTCGGGCATACGATGTTCCCCCATTGCTCACACCCCACACGGGCACACGATGTTTATGGATCGCTCACACCCCACACGGGCACACGACCCGATCGCTCACACCCCACATGGGCACACGATCGTCTATAATCATCGCTCACACCCCACATGGGCACACGACGTTATAGCAGATTCCCTCAGGAACCAATCCATCGTTCACACCCCACACGGGCACACGACGTTTATGGATCGCTCACACCCCACACGGGCACACGACCCGATCGCTCACACCCCACATGGGCACACGATCGTCTATAATCATCGCTCACACCCCACATGGGCACACGACGTTATAGCAGATTCCCTTAGGAACCAATCCGTCGCTCACACCCCACATGGGCACACGACGTTTCTGGATCGCTCACACCCCACACGGGCACACGACCCGATCGTTCACACCCCACATGGGCACACGATCGTCTATAATCATCGCTCACACCTCACATGGGCACACGACGTTATAGCAGGTTCCCTCAGGAACCAATCCGTCGCTCACACCCCACATGGGCACACGACGTTTTTGGATCGCTCACACCCCACACGGGCACACGATCCGATCGCTCACACCCCACATGGGCACACGATCGCTTGTAATCATCGCTCACACCCCACATGGGCACACGACGTTACAACGGATTCTTATTAGAATCACTCAACACAAGAATGTACATCATTATGTTTCACACACAAAATGACTCAAGACATTCTTATAATGCATACATGTATACAAACATTGTCATGCATTCATCTCTTACAATCACATACAATTCATCAATATGAATTATTTCACCATCTTTATTCATGCATTAGAAATCAATCCAACAATGCATTTTCTTGCCATACGGCCACCAATTAGCATACATTGAACTTCACGTAAGCAATTCATTTTCACACATACATGTAATCATAAACATGCATATAAAACCAATTACAACATATCACATTCATTTGCCTTTCGGCCACACTTTATCATCACAACATGTCATCACATGCACTATCATTACTCAACATCATGCAAGGCATACACATTAATATCAATGCCACATTGTATGTTACACAACCAATATACACATCATCATATTCAAGCATTGAAAACAATTCAAACAATGTATTTTTACCACACAACAACATCATTAATCTCGCCTCGAAGTCTAATCCAACTAAATGCACATATTTGCCACAAGGCCACAAACCATCATCACAACATTCCATCATGTATATTCACATCATATAATAGCACACAAGCTACATGTTACATATCAAAAGCGTATAACATAATAACACATCGATCGCACATCAATACGACGGTAAAAATCCGACAACCCAACACTTTTTCAAAACCAAGACTTAAATAGATCATCTAATGACCTCCAAACCATTTTTAATAGAAATAGCTTTTCATTAGCTTTCCAACGCTTCAAACGGCGACCAAAACGGACTTACGGTTTGAAAATTACGACGAAAACAAAATTGGAAAATATCATGTTCGCTCCAGTATTCGCTAGGCGAACCCTAGCGAACCAAGGCAGTGGAATACAGTCATAAAGTTCGCTAGGCGAACCTTCTATCGAACGTTCGCCCGTTCCTTCGCTGGGGTTCGCTAGGCGAACCCGCGAAACCCAGAATTCGCAGCAGCGTCAACCTAGGTCATATGGGACCAAAATACATCATTTTTATCACCCAAACCCTTCTAATTCATACCAGAACAACCAAAACATGTTTAGACATAATCAACGAGTATTCTACGCGGTTTATATCGAATTTCATCCATGAAAACATCGATTTCTATCAATTGCTCCTAATTTGGATCGATACGAAAAGTCGCGAAACAACCAAAACAATTACAACAAACAACACATATACATACACAAGCAAGATATAATTGAAACTTCTCACCCTTACCCGATTAATCGCGCTTGAAACGGAGAATCTTCGATTTTCTTCTCTTTCTCCTCTTTTCTTTCCTCTTCCTTTCTATCTTCTCTTTTCTTTCTCTCTATTTTCTTTTCTCTCTTTTTCTTTCCACTTTCTATTTATAACAAAATATCTAACTACCCAAAATGACCATTTTACCCCTCAAACTCAAATATCTCGCATGCGCTCTCAAAACGCGATAAAACTTAAACATCGATGAAATATATTTCGGGAAATAAAAGTTGAAAAGAAATTATAATTTAATACAATTATTTTATCTATCAGAGAAATTAACCAATTAACTCAATTAGCAGGTAAAATACAATAAATTCACACATTTCACCAAATTCACATAAATGAAATAAATAAATGGAATTAAACAAATCGGGGCGTTACAGTTACTACCACTTCATCTTGCACAGAGTCATGGCTTGAGCTTTCTCCCTTCAAATCAAGTTGTGATAGGCGGTTTGGTGTCGTTCTTCGATTACTCACACATGCTTTCATAAAATCTAAAGGCATCATTTTTTACCTGTTGCTTGAACGTGGTTCCAGAGTCTGGTGATTGATTTTCATCATTTCTAAGTGTCTTCCCAGTTAATGACATTTATCTCCAATAGGCCTTTTTCTTTTTTGTTCGACGGAGACTGCATCTTGACAAATATTGTCATTGGTTTGTTATGTATATTATAGTAATTCATCTTCAAGTAGTTTATAGAGGTTGAAATATCTAAAGTCATAGAGAAAGTTTTCTCTAAGATGCATTTTTGTATGTGCTTCTACACCGCACCACCAAAAATTATTTATCTATTGTCCAGGCATCTTTTCCTTCCCTGAAGGTGACCATAAGTTATATAAAAACCTCATGGGTGAGTTATTATATCGTTGAAAGTTTGTAAATCATATCCCGGGTATGGGGAAACTTTACCTTTTTCAAACCCATATTTTTGAAGATTTTGGTGTACATATATTGCATGAACTCCCTTTATCGATGAGAATTCTTGAGATGTAAAAATTGGTCATTGTTGTTATCACTGAGGGGAAAATCTCAATGTGAAATTTTCCTACCTTCTCGCTCTTTCTAAACCCTAAGTTGGATCTTTCTGATTTCTCTTTAGCGATCATTTCTAATTTCTTATATATTGTCATCAGTTGGACAATCGTCCTTTTCACCATCCACTTCGATTGTGTCTTCGGGCAGGGAAAGCCTTATGTGATGGATGTAATAAAGTTATTGCCCCTTATAACGAAAGCTTTGAATTTTCATTTTCCTCTTCGAACTTACTATTTATCGACATTGTTATCTTTGTTTTTCCTGGCCTTCTCGACTACCTCAATCATTTTTTTTGGTGATGACTTATCTCCTAAAGGAGATTGTTTATTGTGTGGCAGGTCGCTCTACCTCTTAGACTCCTTAGAGGATCTTTTTCTCCTTTTGCGATGTATTTTATTACATCGTCTTGTGCATATTGACATAATCTTCCTTTCTTAACTAACTCTTCAATGGAGTTTTTCCGATGGATGCATTCGCTCGTGTTGTTTTTGCGGATTTTGTTAAAGCGATAAAACATGGACACGTATGTCATATATGGTTATTTGGGAGGATGAAGGTATCTTACCAAAGACACTTTGAATTCAATGATGGCACACTCTTGTAAAATATTTTTTCTTGAGGTGTTGAGAGGGGTGTAATATGGGAATTTGGCTTGTGGCCCATGTGTGCCTCCATGTCCATATTGTCTCGACGTCAACTATTTCTAGACAGACCATTCGATGGGTTCCCCTAACCTTTGTTTCTATCTACATATTCAATCAAAAACTTCTCTTCACAAATATATGTTTGGGCTATAGTGAGGAAATCACATATGCTCCCGACACCCTTCAGCCATAATTTCTCACAGAATATGCAGTTTATCCTTAATCCCTTCTCGAAGAACCAACGTTTTAGCCTGTCATTTCTGCCAACCTCCATTGCCATTTTTGTGGACCGGTCGAGATACTCTCCTAGGGTTTCCTTCTTTTTCCGGTGAATCTCGCCAAGGAAGAATATTGTCTTCGATTTTTGTTTCCGTGTTATGAATTTTGATGTGAATTCATCGCACAATTTTTTCCAGAATTTGACTGAGTTGTCCTTTAGTGTTTTTAATCACATATTGGCGACTCCTTTAAGAGATATCATGGACATATTGTATTTCACTGCGCTTTTCTCATGGTGATAGTTGATTATAATATTTATGTGTTCAATGTGCCGTCTGAGTCCCCAATTTCGTCGTAGTTTTCCAATTTTTGAGGTTTTTAAAGAGACTTGGGAATCTTATAGTCAATAATGTGTTTTGAGAACGGATTCCTTCAATGGTGAAAATGGGCATAGTTTATGGCGTCTTGTTCATCTTTCTTTCGAGAATGATGCAACACATATCTCCAAGCGCGACAATCTTCGAAAGGTGTATGGCTATCGACTTTGCATCCTGAACTATGATAAGGAGAACAATGACAAGCATGAGAATGATATTGTTATAGAGATTTAGAGGCCTTTATATGTTGCGATGCAACGTCACCTATAATCACGAAAGATGCATCTCCAGGGTTACCATGTTGCAACACTTCCCATTGTGTGAAAGCTCGCAACTGAGCTATTTACTAATTTTCTCTCACATATACGAGTCTCTTATTTAAAAGGTGTGCATTATGTTGGTGCACCAGATTGTGAATGATTGGCATGAGTTCCTTTGATCCATAAATCCCTAGTGTGTCTTAAAGTTGTTGAAGGCTCTGTATGATTTTTAGCTCAAGTGTTTATATTTGTACTTCTTATTTTTTTTTATGTTTGGACTTGGAGTAAGTATTGAAAAGGTTTGAAGGACGACAAAATCTAAAAGTTCCACAACCGATCGGTGGAAGAACTAAAGCCCCGAAAAGATGAAGTCGTTGGAGAAGAAATTTTTTAACACAAAATATAAAATCTAAAATAATAAAAATAAAGTTTAATTACAATTTTAATCATCTTATTTTAAATGATTCATGAAATTTTTAATTCAAATAATTTTAATTCCCCTTTATTATTTTTTAATTAAAATTGATGGTATTTATATTTTTAAGTGGCGTGAGATTTGTGAAATAATAAATTATTATGTAAAAAAATTTGTAGAACTTTTAGAATGAAAAAGAAAAATAGATTGCACGTTATTAGAAAGATAGATATATCATCAATTTTTCATTAAAAATATGAAAAAGTGATCAAAATTTTATAAATTTGAAATAAAAAGATTAATCATGCGAATGAGGTGAAATAGAGAGATTAAAAATGTAAGAAAACTAAAAAAAAAACAAATATGGATTAAAATTAAATTATTTATATTTACTTAAATATTTAGTTTAATAGACATAAATATATTTTTTAAAACTTAAACCTTAATTTTTAACTAAATAAATTTTTAATCGTCCTTAATCCTATCTATTAAAAATGTGTCTCAACCGAATTTGAATTCCCAATCATCAAAGTTAATTTAAACCATTAAAATAAATAAATAATTTTATTGATATTATAAACTTTTAGATTTTACCTATATTTGTTTGAATTAGGGGTAGGAATAGGGCTTGCCAACTAACAGGTGTCTACGGCCTAGTCTACATAGGTTCAGGACAGGCCATATTTTTTCTTAAATAGAAAAAACCTAGGTTTTTTTATAAGCCTATTTAGCTAAAGAGGCTAGGCCACAGGTCATAAGAAAAATCTTTTAAGCCTATGAGGCTGACCTATTTAAGAAAAAATCAATAAATTTATTATTATTATATTCTATTTTGTACTTTGAATAAAAATACGAAAATAAAACTTAGTTATCTTGAAGAACTTATGAAAATAAGTTGAAAAAACATTATAAACAATGTCATAAGTTATTGTCATAAGTTTTTCTCATAAGTTATCTTCAACGAATAATATCACCAAACTTATGTTAATAAGAAAACTTGAACGAGACAATAAAAACAAACATTTAATCTCAATGATCTTTTAACTTGTTAGTCTATTTAACATTAGTTTAATTTCTTATTTACAAATGTTCAAATGAAGTAGGTTTTTAAATAGACTAGTAGACCAATCAGGCTTTCGAAAATGTCAGTCTTAGGTCTAAAAATAAGCTTATGATAGGCTACAGGTCAGACTTAAGCTTTGAATTTTTTAGCAGATCAGACTTGGCAAAGCCTAGTTCGACTCAGCCTATTCTCACCCCTAGTTTGAATACTTGACTGTGTTCAAATTTAAATGAAGCGAATTCAAATTTGGATGTTTCTTATTACACCACCCTTGTTTCTTAGGCACCACCTGAATTTTCGTTTTTGCCCCCAATTTCCGGATGTGCACATCCGGACGCACCCTTTCTCTAAAATTGTTCAGTTTTTTCCAGATGTGCACATCCGGACGCACCCTTTCTCTAAAATTTTTCAGTTTTTTCCGGATGTGCACATCCGGAAGAATTCCTAATCTGCAAATCCGGAAAAAATCAAAAGAATTCCATAAAATCATTTACTTCTAAATATAATTAAATCCAATATAATTAAAATCCAACATAATTAAACTTAATATGATTTTTTCAATATAATTAAATCCAGTTTAATTAAATCTAATATAATTAAAATAAATATGATTAAAATTAATATGATTTTTTCAATATAATTAAATTCAATATAATTAAATTAATTTTAGAAGTAAATACCATATAATTTTAATTATAATTTAGAAGTAAATACCATATAATTTAGAAGTAAATACCATATAATTTTAAATACCAATATAATTAAATCCAATTTTAGAAGTAAATACCATATAATTTTAAATCCAATATAATTAAATTAATTTTTTCAATATAAAAAAATCATTTAAAATTAAATACCATATTAATCATATTAATTATATTGTAAAAAATTAATCATATTAAATATCATATTAATTTTAATTAATATATATTTTAATTATATTGAATTTAATTATATTGAAAAAATGATATTAATTTTAATTATTAGATTTAATTATATTTAGAAGTAAATGATTTTATAGAATTCTTTTGATTTTTTCCGGATTTGCAAATCAGGAATTCTTCCGGATGTGCACATCCGAAACATATAAGCCTTTTTTAAAAACTTGGTGCGTCCGGATGTGTAAATTCGAAATCAAAAAACAAAAATAAAATTTTATATAGTGCCTAAAAAACTTGGATGGTATATTAAGAAATCTTCCTTGCGAACCTATCCCATCTTTTTCCACCCCACTCATGAGCGATAATTCTAAGTTCAAACTTTAGATCCCAACACGAATGCACTGCCACCCTGTGCAAAACTAAAAAGCTTCAAGTGCCACCAAATTTATATTCTAAAACCACTTATTGCTGCTTATTTTATACTCAAAAGTACTTATAGCTAGCTTCATGCATATTCCAGAATCAATTCTCTTTTCCTTCAAATAATTATTTTCTTCTATAAAATAAATATTACTCCCTCCGTCTCATAAAAAGTATCTCATTTGCACTTTTTTCATGTCTCAAAATAAATGTCTCTTTAGAATATCAATATAACATTTATTATTTTTTTTCCACTACTATACTCTTATTTATTAACTTTCACGCTTTTCAACTACTCCACTAATTATAAAGTAAGGGTATTTTAGTACAAACATACATCCTCTGGTCACTATTATAAACAAATTTACCTTTTTGTAATACATTTGACTATTAATGTATCTAGTCTATATATGGACTAGATACATTAATAGTCAAATGTATCACAAAAAGGTAAATTTACTTATAATAGTGACCGAATGGTGTATAATTTTATCTTTAAAGTTAATATTTCTAATTATTTTCTTAAGAGCTGCGCATATTCTATTTCAGACACTTTTTATAAGACGGAAGGAGTAAATACCAGTTTCATATTCTCACTTTGTTACTCCTCCCACTATACACATAGGCACTAGCCTTAGGTCCACAGCCATTGAAAATTTGAACCTAACACATTCTATTGCGTGTGAGTTATAAAAGCCTATAGTATAGATTTTTGTCTTTTAAGTTATGGTCCTAAATTCATCAATATTAATAATAATAATAAAAGAATGATTTATTAACCCTACCCTTACATGCCTATCAATGACACCACTTCACTCACTTTTTCCTATTCAGTTTTTCTCTACTTTTTCTTCTATGACTTGCTACTTCTAGACATGCACCTTCTACAAGTTGTTTTCAACATTGAAAATTCTACTATTGTTAGCATTTTCTTGTTGTTCACGACATCGTTGTTTTATTATTTATTTCTGTTTATGCGTGTTAGACTCATTCAATAATTTCAATAGTACATATTACAAATAAAGAAAACTTGTTAATTAGTAAGATTTTATCTTCAAGACTTCAACTAAGGAAATAGTACTGTTTATTTAAATTATTGCTTTGCTACAAACTTAGTACAAGTAAGAATTTTGTAGGTAGAGCCGTAGAGGGGCCTGACGTTTCTGGGATCTGTAATCTATAAAATATAGCTAGGTAGCAGCTGGTTGCAATCTAAAGTCAAGAATTAATTGAAATGAAAAATATGATTGTGTTTCTACTTTGATGCATATATATAATAATTATTATATTAACGGAAAAAGGGAATATAAGATGAGGTTGCATGTGCGTTGTGGGAGATATAGTTTGGAAAAAGGGTTAGTTTGGTCCACTCAAACAGCTGTTTTAGAGTATATGTTAATTATGTTCGGATGTTATTTTAGTTCATACACCCTCCGTTCTCTATTATAAATAAAAATTATTTTTTAAATATATTAAATAATTAATGTATCTGGTCTATATATAAATCAGATATATTAATTATTTAATGTATCTAAAAAGTAACTTTTGTTTATAATATGAGACGGAGGGTGTATATTAGAAGAATAATCGAATGCATGATTACTAGTGTATGATGGTTCGCCGTTATAAGTACTATCTTATTACTTCATCTCTTTAACAATTTTATTTAAAAAAGTTGATGCAAAGTAAACTCTAAAATTATCTATGATAGAACCAAAATTTGAAAATCGAACTTTTATTTTTGTTTCGGAGGGCTAAGAAGGAAGGTCAAATCCAAAATATCCAATTGCTAAAAGGGAAGCATAAGTTAAAAATTAAACATCTCATCGCAATTGTTAGTCATCCTCTGTCCTTATTTAATTAACGATTCCATGCAGCTTATCCTCTGTCATTATTTAATTAACGATTTCATGCAGCTTATGTTAGATTAGAAGTAACTAATTTTAATTGTCTACCATTGTTTACTATGATTTTTGGTACACAAGCGCTAATCTTAAGGATTATTACTTACAAAATTGACCAGTAAATTATAAGATATATTGCATGTAAATTTTATAAATTTTATAGGTGCTTTTTGAATGTTCATAAGTTCGATAAATAAACTATGAATTAAATAAAGACATCGACCGGGTCAGAAACAAGAACAGTAGTAAAATAAATGTATAGACAATGAAAGCAAAGTAAATGTTCAAGAAATGATATAAATGGTTTCAATTAAATGAATAAAAGGTAGTGTGCAAGATCATGCATTGCCTCACAAACTTGTTTCTCTCTTTAACGTGGGTACAAACTCAATCAGCGACAAGTAGATATCCCAAACACCTCCTTGTTTTAGCACACAAGCCTTCAACAGATCCTCTATGGATTGGATGGTTCTCTCCGTCTGACCATCTGTCTGCGGATGATAAGCAGAACTCAGTTTCAGCTTAATACCCATCTTTTCCTACAAACTTTGCCAAAACCTCAATGTAAACCTCATATCTCTATCTGAAACAATGCTCGACGAAATACCATGCAGGCTACCAATCTTCTTAATATACAACTCAGCCAACTTCTACAAAAGAAAACTGATCTTAATCGGAAAGAAATGACTTGATTCAATCAGTCTGTCAATAATAACACAAATGGAATCACATCCCTTCGTCATTTTCGACAAGCTCGTCAAAAAATTCATGAAAATATTGTCCCATTTCCACTCAAGAATGCTCAACGATTGCATCATACCCGACAACTTCTGATGTTCAATCTTTGACTTCTGACAAGTCAAACAAGCATAGACGAACTCAACTACTTCGTTCTTCATTTTTTGCCACCAAAACATTCTCTTCAAATCTTGATAGATCTTAGTGGCATCGGGATGAATACTTAGACCACTCATGTGATCTTCAAGAATACTCTTCTTAAATCCTTGTACATTTGGTACACAAACCATGTCTCTAAATCTCATCACATCATTCTCATTGATCCTAAAATCACCTTCTTTACATTGATTGATTAACACTAGCCAGTCAACCAATCCCAAATCGATCTTCTAACCTTCTCTGATTTTTTCAAGAATACCACTAGTCAACTTCAACATACCCGATTTCACACTGTTATGGGTATGTTCACACACCAAACCCATGTCTCTGAATTGATTAATCAATTCTAACTCTCGAATCATCAGTATCAACATATGCAACGATTTCCTACTCGGCGCATTAGCTACAGCATTGTTTATTCTATGATGGTAACTCGAACCAAAATCATAATCCTTCAAAAATTCGAGACATCTTCTTTGTCTCATATTCAACTCTTTCTGATTGAGCAAGTACTTCAAACATTTGTGGTCACAAAACACTTCAAATCTGAAGCCAAACAGATAATACCTCTAAATCTTCAACACGAACACCACGACTGCCAAATCTATATCTTGCGTATGATAATTCCTCTCATGAACCTTCAACTGTCTAAAAGCATAAGCCACAACCTGACCATTCTACTTTAACACACAACCTAGACCCATTTTTGAAGCATCGGAATACACAACAAAGGACTCACTTGGATTCGGCAAAATCAAAGTGGAGCAGACGTCAAATTCCTCTTGATTTCTTGAAAACTTTCTTCAAAATGCACGTCCCAAACATAAGTATGACCCTTTCGAGCCAATTAAGTTAAAGGCAATGCTAAATTTGAAAAGGATTTAATAAACCTGCTGTAGTAGACTAGTAGCTAGCCAATCCCATAAAACTTCGAATCTCTGTAACAGACTTCAGAGTTTACCATTGTAACACGTCATTTATTTTTGATGGATCAACAACAATGCCACCACTAGAAATCACATGACCAAGGAAACTCACTTCCTTTAACCAGAACTCACACTTAGACAACTTCACATACAATTTTTTCTCTTGCAGGGTCTGTAACGCAACCCTTAGATGTTTTACATGCTCTTCGTAAGATTTTGAATATATCAAGATATCGTCGATGAACACAACCACAATCTGGTCTAAGTACGGATGAAATATTTTATTCATGTACTTCATGAACACTTTAAGCGAATTAGACACTCCAAACTGCATAACTCAATACTCATATGACCATATCTCGTTATGAATGCGGTGTTTAGAATATCTTTTGGCTTCACATGAATCTGATGATAACCCGACCGTAAATCAATCTTGCTAAACACACGAGCAAGAATCAACTGATCCATCACATCATCAATCCTCAGAAGTGGATATTTATTCTTGATCGTTATTTTATTTAACTGTCGATAGTCAACACACAATCTCATGCTACTATCTTTCTTCTTCACCAACAACACTGACGCTCCCCACGAGGAACACTCGGTCGGACAAACTTCTTCATAAGCAACTCTTCTAATTGCTTCTTCAACTCACTTTACTCTAAAGCATACATTCTATAAGGAGTCATCGACATAGAACTAATACCAGGTACTAAGTTTATAGCAAACTCCACCTCGCAATCTGGTGGAAAATTTCTGATATCATCTGGAAAATTGCACACCATTGATAATTCACTAATCACCTCTTTGCTTTCATCCCTCATCGAGGATAATATCATAAACATATCAGACTCATCCTTCATGAAGTTATCCACTTGCTTAGCAGACACAAACAACTCATCACTTGCATCAAACTCCATAAACGACTCAGTCTTGTCATAACAATTGATAAGAACACGGTTGAACTCCAACTAGTTCATTTCAAGGGTAACATCGAGTTATATCAACGGTAGACAGACTAAATCCATCCCAAAAATTCTTACAGAAAATAATAAGGGGACAATTCAAACAAACCCATGAAGTAGTTAGCAAAACCAGAGTTGGAGTATCAACAATCATACTCCAAACCATAAAAGACAATTTCAAACCAAATTTCTCAATACAATCAAGCAAAATAAAAGAACGCATTACACCCGTGTCAATAATAGAAATCATAGGAATACCATTAATAAAACACGTACCTTAAATCAATCTGTCTGAGCTAATAGCCATTGACCCGACAAAACAAAGACTTTCCCTCCAGATTTTGCTTTCTCTGACTTCCAACAATTAGTACTAATGTGACCCTATTCAACGCAGTTATAACAAGTCGGCCCATCACTCTTGCAGTTTGCAATACACTGATCTGTCTTTCCACATTTGAAGCACCTCAGAACCTTATTCTGGAATTCATTAGCACAATGGCCCGATTCGCCGCACTTGAAACACTTGATAGAAACATGAGTTTCTCCCCGACTTAGACTTTTCTCATCAGGAACACTTTGTTTCCATTTGTCAACTGGAGCACTATACGACTTTCCACGATATTATTTTTCTCTTTCCTCTCACTAATACTCTTATAGTGAGCAGAACAAGCCATGTTATCTTCATCATATATCCTACACTTATTCACTAGTGTATGAAACCTGCAAATCTCCTGATAATTGATACATTGCCTAATCTTAGGACGCAGTCTATTTTCAAACTTGATGCATTTCGACCCTTCAGCAGCAACGCCATTGTAGTATGGACAAAACTTCACCGGCTCCTTAAACTTGGCAGCATACTCAACATTTGTCATATTTCCTTGCTCAAGCACAAGGAATTGGATCTCCTTCTTGAAGCGCACATCCTCAGAAAAGTAATTATCTAGGAAATGAACTCTAAACACGACCCAAGTTATCTTAGTACCAACAACCTCCAGTTTCTGTCACGCATTATCCCATCAGTCTTCAGCCTCTTCTAACAACATATGAGTACCGAACCACATCTTCTGAACTTGAGTGCAAGCCATCACTAGAAAAATCTTCTCAATTTCTCTGAGACATGCTTGAGCACCCTTCAGATCATATCTGCCATTAAAAATCGGTATATTATTTCTCAAAAACTTCCCCAATATGCAGAACTCGTCGTCAGCCTGATTTTACTAACCATGTAATGCTTGAGCAAGTGACTCTAAAGCATCAACACTAGCGTGATCATTTCTTCCAACCATTCTGCACACCAATAAATAAATATTAGAAGAAACAATACATCGACAGTGTTCATACACATGTCGTATACTATGGAATAGACAACATTACAAAACTTGGCCGAATGGACCCACCTACTCTGATACCACTATGTAACACCCTAACAACCCCTAACGCAAAAAATACGAAAATAAAACAACTTCACACATAGGGCGTCACACAAACGCAACATTAACATGTTTCGTAACACGAGTTTAATAAAATATGCAATAATTTAAACATCTATCATTACATGCTCGCCTTTACATGAGCTTATCGTAACGAAAATAATTCAAATAAAGTAATCAAAACCACATAACATAACGAGTTATAAGTTTATTACTCGCAACAACAACATCAAAATAATAACAAATAACGAATCAAACGTTCGTCCGCTCAGTGTTACAGATCAGAGCTACAAAATCTAAATATCGCATAAAATAGGAAAAAATAAGAAAAACCTTAATAATATCCTCCAGCCTCTAAGCAGTTACGCATTTACCTGCTCATTTATACCCCAAGAAGGACCACAGAACCGCAGAAACAACAAATGAGTGAGAATACGCATATAATATATAATGGTGCAAAAATATGTTAGCGTAACCTAAGCAAACAACAACAATCACGTAATTCATTCACATAAACTACACAAGTATTCTCAACCACCAATATCAACATAATTAAACAATTACATATGCAACAACGGACGCAATGTAATTGACATCAATGCTCTATATGCATGTGGTACCATTATGGACAACATATGTCCATCTCGCTCTTGAATACCACCAAAGGACTAGAGCACGCCAAATCGCTATTATCACCATAAGTAACGCTTCACCGATTTCCATTTGGAACTAGCTACTCGCTTCTGAATCCACACCAACGGACCATAGCACACCAAAATTGGGCCAAAGTCTATACACCATAATGCATGATTCACCACAACATGCAATATCATCAAATAATCACCATACAATCATGCAAAACATTATAGTGATTGATTAATTCAACAATCAATAACAAACAACACCAAAATATCTCCAAAGAATGGCTAAACAGTTTCCTAATTACAGCACGATCACAAAAATCGGGATCGACACTCAATTCTAAGCAATTGAGCGAACAACACTTCTTTTGATAGTATAACGGGTTACCCGTCATCAGTTTGACGACTGTCACCGCCCATGTCATCTATGTGACGACCGTCTCATAAAATTACGCTCGGGGGCCATGATGGTCTACCTATCACGCAGTTGACGCCCATCAGCACCTCAAAAGCCATGACGACCTGGTCGTCACGAGGGTGACGCCCGTCACCCTGAAGTAGAACATAGATTATGTGTGTTGGCTATGCAATTCAATTCAGAACTCCGATTTTCCCTTCACAAACCCCCAAATATAATAACAATAAAAAGGAAAACATCATTTACTATTGAAACATCATTGATCTATCAATTAACCTGTGTTTTTATCAATTTAATCATGAATTTAACATACTTGAATTATCAAAACACCCACACATATGA